>CM038143.1:122668407-124008708 GCA_021437245.1 Aegilops speltoides | reverse complement strand
GACACTATCACGGTGTTCGCAATCTTCTATGAATTATTCGATGGAGGAACCCGCCTTCAATGCCGAACAATATGCGCGCCGGACTCATCGTCATTGAAGCCTGGTTCGAGGCTACCTTGAGGAGTCTGGACTAGGGGTGTCCGGATAGCGGACTATCATCATCGGCGGACTCCAAGACTATGAAGATACAAGATTGAAGACTTCGTCCCGTGTCCGGATGGGACTTTCCTTGGCGTGGAAGGCAAGCTTGGCGATATGGATATGTAGATCTCCTACCATTGTAACCGACTCTGTGTAACCCCAGCCCTCTCCGGTGTCTATATAAACCGGAGGGTTTTAGTCTGTAGGACGAACAACCATTACAACAATCGTACCATAGGCTAGCTTCTAGGGTTTAGCCTCCTTGATCTCGTGGTAGATCCACTCTTGTACTACCCATATCATCAATATCAATCAAGCAGGAGTAGGGTTTTACCTCCATCGAGAGGGCCCGAACCTTGGTAAAAACATCGTGTCCCTTGTCTCCTGTTACCATCCGCCTAGATGCACAGTTCGGGACCCCCTACCCGAGATCCGCCGGTTTTCACACCGACAGTAACCCTTCGGATTCTAACATAGCCTTCTTCCCCTTGCATGCCTTATATAGAAGAATGGTGCTTCAATTATAAAAACATGCTACAACAGAGAGATGGAATAGGTACTGGAGAATAGAAAGGCATGACATATTGACATGTATTCCCTCCACCCGGAAATAAGTGGATGGGTTTAGGCATATTTCAGTTCTAGATACATCCATTTTTATCCATTTTGGCAACATGTAATCCGAACGGAGGGAGTAGGATGTAAGATCTAGGGATATGATAGGACAACAGAGTAAAAAACACTAGTTGAATGTAAAACTGTATGCCAGCGGAATACATACAGAAAAACACTAAGGCAACATATGTGTGAATGATTGAGAAACTAAGATGGCATTGCAACAGACCACTAGAACAACACTTCAATGTAAAAAACATGGTATGGTAGATAGATAAAGTACATACTGGTGAATAACAATGCATAAGATATTCAGGAGCATGATGTCCAAACTAAGCAGATGGCATTGCGATAGAGTAGAAGGACAGTACTTGAATTTGAAAACATGTTATCAGGAATGGAATAGGTACTGAAAAACAGGAAGGCATGACATATTTACATGCATGATCAGCAGGCTAAGCACATGGCATTGCAACAAAGAAGATGCACTCCAGGACATTATATGCATGATGTACCCATATCACGGGCCAAGTTAGAGCAAGGACCTTGTGGGGTGAAGAGGATTCATCATCTTTCTGCAAGTCTTCTGAAGAACTGCCTTTACATGTTCCATCATATTAGGTATCATTGACATCAAGTTTGTTGGCCGTTACATTGCCACATGAGGTTCTTGTGGATATATCAGTGTGTGCAATTAGATCTGACTTGCATGGAAGACAACTAGTAGTTAGATTTATGTAATGAGTGCCTGTAGGAGACGACATAAATAGTAGGAGTGGGGTTGTCGTGGAATTGTCACGGCAGATGCCCTAGCATGAGGAGTTAGGTATGGATCCATCGCAACATAGTTAGCTTGAAGGGGTTAAACGGGACAAGGGACACAGAGAGGGTTACCCAGGTTTGGCCCCTCATAACAAGGTAAAGGCCTACTCGTGCTTTAGGTTGTATTGCTTGGGTTCCGATTACCAGGGACCGAATACGCTTGACCTAGTTCTCGACTTGTTGTTTCTTGCCCCAACCCGCCGCCGGGTCACCTCTTTATATGCACAGGCTGATGCTCGGCGGCTTACAGAGTCCCGACCGGCTCATACACAACGTGTCCGGCTCAGTGAAAAAACTAAACTTTCCTTATCATACAAGTTAAACATATGGCGGTTTATGCTCGTGGGCCTCAAGTCTCCTCCGGGTCTTGGGCCTTCAGTAAGCTTGCTTCATGAACCGCCATCTTCAACATCTTCTTGGGCCTCTCATTATGAACCGCTAGTGGTATGACATGGCCCCTCCTGGGCGGGTCATACCCAATAGTTATATCCCCAACATTAGGCCCCAGGTTGATGTGAACTTGTTCATATCAATCTTCAATACTTGACTTAAAAAATCCTTCACCGTCAGTCCTTATGAAATCTTATAACCCGCCATGACGTCAGCTCTCAGAATTGTGCTAACCTGCCATGATGTCATCTCACATTAATATCACACGAGGCCCAAATCTTAACATACCTTCACTTTTAACGAACCTCCCAAAAATCAAGGCATCTGTGCTGCCACATAATCATTTTTTAGCCTCTTAGATTCCCGCGCATGCCATCTATCCACTGGCTTATAAATAGGGAAAGGGGTCCTTTTCATCCCCCCCTTGCCTCCTCGTCTTTGTCCTCTTCTTCTTCCTCTGGATACCAGCACGCCTGAGCTCCGCCGCTGTCGACCTCCCGCACTGCATCAACCTTGGCCGGTGCATCAACCTGAACGCACCAGAAACATTGCCGCGCGCCTCCGCTATTCAACAACTCCGGTAAGCTCTCCTTTTTCCTCACCATAGATCTCCATTAGGGTTTGCTCGAGTTCTTCGGAGTTCATCTCCATTCCTCTCTGTTCCTCCCTATCTCTTGTTGTTTTTGATCTGAGCATAGACCCATCTAGCGCGGCAACAGCTTAGTACTTGTTTTTGATTTTTGAACAACTCCCCTCCGTAGGAAATCTCATCTGAGCACATGAACTGTTCTGCTGCCGCCACTTAGGTTTAGAATTTTTCTTTATTATCTGAACTGCTGTAGATCCAAAATTATAGCGCCAATCTGTGAAAATTGTTTGTCCAACACTTAGCGATCCTTCACTCATAGATCTGAAAAAAATGATAACTATGTGGGTGGATTAACTGATAAACCATAACCTGCCGGGTATCATTAGTCCCCTATTAAGCCGCCAGTAGATTACTTTGCATAACTTCCACGCTATCCTCCGGCTTAACACACTGCATGTTTACAGCCCTTACCTTTGAACCAACGACTGTCTTAACAACATAATATTAAACCGGCACAATTTTCTTTTGAGACCATCATTAACAATGACCTCATGCAACTGGGTAGCATCCTGGGTTACCGAGGAAGATTTGAACAATTTTGTTCAGACTGGCATCTTAGCCAAGAAAGACGACATCCACTGGAGGGTCCCAGGCACTAAAAATCCTCCTGAGCCCAAGGAAGGAGAATTAATCGTTTTCAGTGACCATATGATCCGGGGGTTTACCCCGTCTAGTTCAAAATTCTTTCGAGATGTGTTACACTTTTTCCAGCTTCACCCACAAAATATCGGACCCCATTATGTCTCCAACATCTGCAACTTTCAAGTTTTTTGTGAAGCTTATCTTTAAGGAGAGCCCACTGTCAAACTGTTTAGGGAATTTTATTAGTTGAACTGGCAGACGGAGTTCACCGACGGGCCCACCTTGGAACTAGGCGGAGTTTCAATTCAAAAGCGGAAAGAAGCCACCTTCCCATATGCCAAGTCGCCTAGTCATCCCAAGGACTGGAACCAGACTTGGTTCTATTGCCAAGATACATCTCCAAAGGGTCCTGCCGGGCTACCGTGAACACCAGCTCAACAACACACATCGGCTCCTAGAGCGGACCAGTACAAAGGAGCGGGCAAAATACGCGCCCATTTTCTCAACGATCAAATCCTTCATGGCTAATAGCTTAACCAGCATCGACCTTGTTTGGTGTTGGGTCACCTGGAGGATTCTACCCTTAAGGTGCCGCCCCGGCTTAATGTGCGAGTACACCGGCGATTTGAAAGATCCACAGCGCCACTACAAAATCCAATTATCTGACGCAGAAATCAATGATGCGACCAAAGCTTTAATGAATGAAAGCTTAGAAAAGTGCAGTAAAACCGACTTAGTCCTTTCTGCACCTTCAACCAGCCGCTAGCTATAAGTTTTGCACATACTTTTTCAGTTGAATCATGTTTTCATTAACACTGTCCTGTTATAATCATCTTACTTCCACAGGTCGACTGTCCTTTTTGGAAGAAGAAGCTGCAAGACAAGCCGGCCAAGAAGACCCGGACCAAGACCAAGGCTAACAAAAAGCATGCCAAGAACAAGACCGACCCCTTCGAGTTACTTGACTTGGATGATGATGGTGATGATGATGAGTCGGAGGTAGAACTTGATTCTCTTGGCTCATTTTTTGTACATCTCATTGACAATGACTATTAACAGGATGAAGCGGAAGCCAGCCGTGCAAGTGACGAAGAGGTAATTGTTCTTTCCTCCGGCTCAGAATCTCCGCCAAAACAGAAAACTCGACAAGCAAGCCGGAAAGTAAGGTTTTCTCATCATTTGGCTTATTTGGATCCCAACTTTATATTGAAGAAGCAGCAACATGAAGCTCGTCGTATGACCCGGAATAGTGGAGGCGGGTTCCTTTCCTCCGGGTTACCAAACACTCCAGCTGCCCGCAAGCGTCGTCCAGAGGTCTCAACAATTTCCGACTTAACTTATCCCAAGGCGGATCTTTTTCGACAACTTCTTAATCCTTCCGACTCGAATTACCAGGGAACATCTCATTCCTCCTTTGGCCACTCAACAAGTACTCTTGTCCCAGTCTTCAAAACTGTGCCTGGGTAAGAATGTTAAATCTCTGCTTTCCATCATGTACTCAATTATTGTGTTAACCTCATCTTGTGTTTCATTCGCAGAGCTATGGCTTCAATAAAGTTTTGTTTGCTGTGGGGGTTTTACCCCACAGTTCACGGTCAAAAAAAAAAGAAAATGAAGGTGACAAAAACCACTGAAAACCCTTCTGAGCCGGAGCAGTAGTCCACAGAGACCTTCCTCCATGCCCCTGAAGCCACAGCTGATGAGCCGCCACTAGGCGAACACAACATCAACATAGATCATATGGATGTTGATACAGCCACCAGAAAGCCGCCAAGTCCCATCAAGCCGAAGTCCCATGAAGCCTACTGAAGAAAAGGCTGATGATGTTATCATCACTAGGCTTGGTTATACAGCGCCAGGCAATCCCACTGTCTTGTCGAAGCACAACACCAATGAAGAAATTTCTGTTGCTGACAAAGGCAAGTGGTCAGTCAATTTAGAGAGCTATGCTCACTACAGCGCTCATGAGATCCACTCTGGGTACTTGAACCGTCTGCACACAAGCCGTGACTATGAAGCCGGCTTAGTGAATCTCATGAAGGAACGATTTGAGGTAAACACTAAACTTCTTCATATACACATACTTTATCAGCCTCCAAGTCTACAGGATAATGATAGAATTGAATTTACTGTAGACTTTAGATAGCATTTAGGTCAAATCTAGTAGCCCCCAAGGGCCGGCTTGTACTTTCAAGATAAGTCGGGACTTCAAATAGTAATGCTTCAACTTTGCACATGTAGCCCCCAAGGGCCGGCTTAGTCTGTCAAGATAAGCTGGGACTTCTAATAGTAATGATTCAATTTTGCACCAGTAGCCCCCAAGGGCCGGCTTACTCTGTCAAGATAAGCCGGGTCTCATTACCATAGTTGTCAATAAAATCCAAGTATATAACCCCCATGAATCGCCTATAGTCACCATAGTATATCCGAGTCATCGGGAATTTGTCTTTAAAAAGTGCAATGTGCATTAGCCCCCAAGTGCCAAGTGAAATACTTGTATTGTGCTTGGGACTTTTAAATAAGATGCATGTAAGCCCGCCTATTGTTTGCATCTTCCAGGCTGAACTCAATGTCAAAGAATCCCAAGTCACCGATCTTCAAGAGAATATCAAGTCTCAGCAATCTAAAACCTCCAAGGCCAAATCAGAATTGACCACCGCCTTGGCAGAGATGGAGAAGCTGAAGAAGAATTTCAAGGCTGACCAAGTAGGCTGGGAGACGAAGAAAACAGCTCTGTTGAAAAGAGCAGAAGAAGCAGAAGCAGCCCTTAAACTGGTGGCTGAAGAACTTTCCGGTTTAAATCATCAAATAAATACCATGGCTGCTGCCATCTTCGGTAAGTAAATTTTATCTCAATTTGTAACTACCAATGCATTGTAATAATCATCCATCCAGCTTATAGATTTACTTGGTAATGCAGGCTCCAGAATCATCCATCTTGGATCAGACATGCGCAAGAAGTTGAAAGCCGCCTATACACTTCTAGAGCAACTGTACACTGGCGCGCAACGAGCTATCTCTGCTGCCTTGCACAAAAAAAACTACCGACCCTCTTCAAGGACACGCTGGAGAAGTTATCTGTGCTGCCCCATCGGGTTGAGGAGCTCAAACCATCAGCTGCAAGAGCCGGTGCAATCACCGCACTAACCCGGGCCAAGGCGTGGCAAGCAGATCTTGACCTGGAGGACTTGGCCAATGGCTGCCCTAGTGTAAAGGAGGACGGGTCTCCCTTCAGTGCTGAGGACTTTGCTTCAATAGCAAGGGAAATGTGTCCTTTAGCAAGCAAATTAGCTGAAGATACTAACATGTCCCATTATCAGGCGGTTTATGATGCTGACAACAAGAAGGTTAAAGCGTTGATTCATGAATCCCAGGACCTTACTCCTCCAATATGTGAGCACACTTTTGCCCCTGACATTAACCCGCCAACACTTATTGGTGACAAGGTTGTATTCAAAGATTCAACTGGGGTCATTTGGGCAACCTCTGACTTCCAGCCAATGGGTGAAGAGGAAGACGATGAACCGGTGCAAGATGACCTGGAACCCTCTGCCCGCCAATGTCAAGACCAGTAATCTGAAGACTGGCTTAACATCTACCAGTTGAAATACTTCATCAAAACACTTATTCTTTTGGGCCATCTGATGCCTTGTAATAGGCTAGTTTGAAAACAATGATCTGCCATGCCATCGCGCGTGTTGATTTGCATAACAATTATGAGCCGTTTAATCTTATTTACGATCCATTGTTTATGCTCATAACCATTATTAACTTTGCTGATCATGTTGCCATAAACCCTGCATACAAACAAGGCACAAGGGCCTTGGCGGTTTACCCCAAGGTGGGTCATAATGCCCCATATAAAAAAACACTGGTGACTGCATCATCCATAACCAGGGCCAGTTTATCAAAACCTCATATAATCATAACAAAAATAAATATCATACCTGTGATACTTATGCATATCGCCGGCCTACCATGCCACATGTAGCAAGGGTAACAGTCCAGACTTAGAGCGCAGCGCTCTGTGCAATTTATTCATACCGCCGGCTTACAACGCCATAGACAACAAAGGGTAACATCCCAAATCTTTAGAGTACAGAACTCCAAACATATAATTATCATACACTGGCGACTTAACGTGCAAAGCTAGGCCGGGTTAGCAAAACACCGGATATTTTCAAATATGAATCATAACTATCTAGGCAACATGGCCCGAATCAATTTTCAACCATATATCAATATGGCACAAACAGAAATCACAAAAAAGATTCAAAGTCAATATAAACCAGAAAAACAAGGCATTCAAAGGCTGCCAAGCCTCAACATCAAGTGTTATTCAAGGGCTGTACAACCACTGAGTTACTCCTTAATTCAAACCTGTAAGCCGGGCCTCACATGGCCAATCGCCATTTTAACTTTTGACAAGTTCATGGTCTTTATAAGATTGACCTTCAAGAGTACGGCGAGTCATTCCAGGATTACCTGGTCGGAGTGGCAAGCATACATAGGCAGGATAACCCGGATTTTTGGTGAATACACCTGGCGTCCAAGCCTATTATGAGGGACAACAAAGCTCTGTTCAGTTAACAAAGAGCCCCCAAGTAATATTTTGATCCAGGCGTACAAGCCGGACAAGTAGGGTAATCATAGCTATGTTCAATGAACAGGAAGCCCCCAAGTATTTTGTAATCAAGGCATACAAGTCAGATCAAAAGGGTAGTCATAGCTATGCTCAATCAGGAGGAAGCCCCCAAGTGACCTTATGAAGTAACAATAAAGACTCAGATTCTCAGAAATGAAACGATAGAGGCCCTGAATCATTAGGGGTGTCGGCTTTATTATACTAATCATAATATATACATTGGTAAAAGTATGTACATCTCAAGAGCCGGTGGCTTAGGTGAAATAAGGCCGAAGATGAGCAATATTCCACGGCCGGTGGGTCTCCTCCTCCGACGTGCGTGAGTCCTTGTGGTCTCGAACATCGATAAGGTAGTATGACCCGTTGTTCAAATTTTTGCTGACCACAAAAGGTCCTTCCCAAGGTGGGGATAACTTGTGCATGTTAGTTTGATGCTGGATGAGCCGGAGCACCAAATCTCCTTCTTGAAAGGTCATGGTTTTAACTCGGGGGCTGTGATAACGATGCAGAATTTGCTGGTAAATCACCAAACAAGTCACCACAAGGTCACGCTCTTCATCGAAAAGTTCAACAACATCCTGACGTGCTTTCTCATTATCAGCTTCAACATAAGCCGCCACACGGGAAGAGTCATGACGTATGTCACTAGGGAGAACCGCCTCTGCTCCGTAAACCATGAAGAAAGGCGTGTAACCCGTAGATCTGTTGGGGGTGGTGTTGATACTGCAAAGCACTGACGGCAATTCTTCCACCCAACAACCCGGCGTCCTCTACAAAGGGACCAGAAGCCAGGGTTTGATACCTCTCAAGATTTCTTGATTGGATCTTTTAGCTTGACCATTAGACTAGGGGTGAGCCACCGACGATACATCAAGCCGGATATGCTCTTGTTGACAGAACTCTTTCATTGCACCCTTAGACAGATTAGTACCATTATCAGTAATGATACTATGAGGGTATCTAAGATCACCTTTTTGATGAACTAAACCGTCGTCGCCGCATCGCATTTTATGAGCAATGGACTTGCTCTAGTACTTCACTTATATCTTTGTGAGCATGGCGTGCTTAGTATTTTTGAACAGATGCTCTCTTGCTTCACTTAGATTTATATGGGAGTTAGTAAAATTTTGAAAAAAATTCTCTCTTACTTCACTTAAATTATTTTGAGAGAAATAAAATATGTTATTCTCATGATCTTCACTTATATTTGTTTGAGCTTATGAAAATCAACACATGAAAATTAGTCCCAAAGCGATAGATATCCAAGAAGGATAAAGAAACAAAAAAATATATGTCATGAAAATCATTGGACAAATAAAATTGATTCTTAGTAATAGTTTTGAGATATGATGATGTGATATGTGAGTTATGTTGATGAATAATTGTGCTCTAGTAAGAATATTGGTGTTAAGGTTTGTGATTCCCTATGCATGCATGAAAGTGAATAATCATGCAATGAAAATTATATCTTACTTGTGGTGCATTATTCAGTGTTAATTATGCTTAATGCTTGCTTATGAGATTATTCGTTTCTTGGTTGGTCGCTTCTCAGCCTTTTTACTAGCCTTCATTTTGCACCAAGTAAGACCTCTACTTGTGCATCCAAAATCCTTTAAACTAGTTTTGCCACATGAGTCCACTATATCTACCTATATGCAATATTCTTTTGCCGTTCTAAGCAAATTTGCACGTGCCATCTCTAATTTTTAAAATAAACTTCTCTTTTGTGTGTTTGTTTCGCTTGCGGAACGGTAATGGGTAGCTAATATTTTCCATGCTAGATGTGTTATTCTCATGATGAGTGATTATTCACTTGTCATTGCACGAGAGTAAGGCAAAGGTATTAGGATTGCACAGTCCCGAAATGCAAAAATGAATTTACTTTATGTTGTCAAATAATAAATTCCTTCGAAAGTGTTGGTATGGAGGGCACCCGTGGATACGGCTAGCCATGGAAAGTGAAAGTTATGATGGAAAAATGAATAAACTTTATTTTCTGTTTGGGAACCGCCTATGATATATCTAGCATGGAAAGTGTTGGGATGCTCCAAGTCGTTTTTGTTGGCGGGCTGGATACACCTCCCAGAAATGTTTTTATCTCTATTTTTTTGCTTTGAGCTCTGGCACCTCTTCAAATCCCTACTTCCCTCTGTGAAGGGTCTTTCTTTTACTTTATGCAATTTTTTTGTTTTTCAGATTGAGTCTCCATCCTCTCTTATAAAAGCACCAACTAGGAGGCAATATGATCATACTTAAGTATTGGGTGTAGCTAATATTCGAGTGTGCTTCATGAATGGATCAATGTTTGAGCATGATGGGCTAGGGATAACTTGTTTTAGCATTGATATTTTGAAAGACATGGTTGCTTGTTGATATGCTTGAGTATCTAAATCATTATGTCAAAACTGGACTATTGCTTTGAATCACATAAAAGTCCAAATGTCCATGCTATAAAGAAAATAATATGATATGGCATGATAAACAGCTCTCCACATCAAAAATTCTGTTTTTATCACTTACCTACACAAGGACGAGTAGGAGTTAAGCTTGGGGATGTTGATACGTCTCCAACGTATCTATAATTTTTGATCATTCCATGCTGTTTTGTTATCAATGTTGGATGTTTTACAATCATTTATAGTCATTTTACATCACTCTTTGGTGCTAACCTATTGACATAGTCCCAAGTGCCAGTTGCTGTTTTCTGCATGTTTTTTAAATCGCAGGAAATCTATATTAGATGGAGTTCAAATGCCACGCCAATTTACGATGATTTTCTATGGGCCAAAAGGAAGAAGTTGGGTCCTGGTTGCACTGGGAGTCAGGAGGACAACCCACGAGTGGCACGCCAGAGGCCTAAACTCGCCTACGGTGGGTTGTGCCCACCTCGGGTACCCCCCGGACCGCCTCTTTGCTCTATAAATACCCCAATATTCCAGAAACCCTAGGGGAGTTGACGAAATATTCATCCAGCCGCCGTAGAGTCCAGATCCACCAGATCCAATCTGACACCATCACGGAGGGGTTCACCACTTCCATTGGTGCCTCTCCGATGATGCATGAGTAGTTCTTGGTAGACCTTTGCGTCCGTAGTTAGTAGCTAGATGGCTTCCTCTTTCTCTCTTGACTATCAATACAATATGTAAGTCTTTTGGCGGTGTGTTTGTTGGGATCTGATGAACTTTGAGTTTATGATCAGTTATATCTTTTTATATCCATGAAATTTATTTGAGTTTCTTTGATCTCTTATATGTGTGATTACTTATAGCCTCGTATTTCTTCTCCAATATTTGGGTTTTGTTTGGCCAACTTAATCTATTTATGTTGCAATGGGAAGAGGTGCTCGGTAGTGGGTTCGATCTTACGGTGCTTGATCCCAGTGACAGAAAGGGAACCGACACGTATGTATCGTTACTACTAAGGACAATAAGATGGGATCCATATCTGCCGCAACAGATAAACGGATCTTGTCTACATCACGTCATCGCTCTTATTGCATTACTCCATTTTTCCATGAACTTAATACACTAGATGCATGCTGGATAGTGGTCGATGTATGGAGTAATAGTAGTAGATCCAGGTAGGAGTCAGTCTACTAATCTTGGACATGATGCCTATGTAATGATCATTGCCTGGATATCGTGATAATTATTTGAAGTTCTATCAATTGCCCAATAGTAATTTGTTCACCCACCGTTTTCTATCTGTTTTGAGAGAAGCCACTAGTGAAACCTACGCCCCCCTAGGTCTTCTTTATCGTATTTGCTTTGTGATCTACTTTTTCCTTGCGTTTATTTTCAGATCTATTAAACCAAAAATACAAAAATACCTTGCTGCAATTTATTTGTTCCGCGATCTATTTATCCTATCTACAAATTTACCTCACGTCCTTTGCCTATCTCGAGGCGCCGTACCCCGAACGGGATTGACAACCCCTTTAACATGTCGGGTTGCGAGGTGTTGTTATTTGTATGCAGGGGCTGTTTACGTTGTGTTGCTTGGTTCTCCTACTGTTTCGACAACCTTGGTTTCATATCTGATGGAAATACCTACCGCCGATGTGCTGCATCATCCCTTCCTGTTTGGGGAAATACCAACATAGCTTCAAGCGACATCACTCCTCCATAGGCAATTTAACGTATGAGTTATGCAAAACATCGAGGAAAACATTAGGGGGCACTGGCTTACGCTGAGCCCCGCCAGCTTAAAGCATCAGCAGCTTCATTTTTCCTATGATCAACATGCTCCACTTGATAACCTTTGAAATGACCAGCAATAGTATCAACCTCTCGGCGATAAGCCGCCATGAGTGGATCCTTTGAATCCCAAGTTCCTAACACTTGCTGAGCCACCAAGCCTGAGTCGCCAAAACACCTCACCCGGCTTAGATTCATCTCTTTAGCCATCCGAATACCATGGAGTAAGGCTTCATACTCAGCTGCATTGTTAGTACAAGGCAACATCAACCTTAAAACATAACAAAATTTATCACCTCGTGGGTAAGTCAATATAACTCCATCCCCGAGCCTTCCAATTGCCTGGATCCATCAAAATGAATAGTCCAATATGTGTTATCCGGCTTATCCTCAGGCATATGCAGTTCTGTCAAATCATTGATGAAGTCCACAAGTGCTTGAGATTTTATAGCCGACCGAGGCACATACTTCAAGCCATGGGGTCCAAGCTCAATGGCCCACTTAGCTAATCGACTTGTGGCTTCTCTGTTTTGAATAATATTCCCCAAGGGAGCTGAGGGAGTCCCGGATTCGGGGGTGTCCGGATAGTCGAACTATCACCTTTGGCCGGATTCCTGGACTATGAAGATACAAGATTGAAGACTTCGTCCCGTGTTCGGATGGGACTTTCCTTGGCGTGGAAGGCAAGCTTGGCGATACGGATATGTAGGTCTCCTACCATTGTAACCGACTTTGTGTAACCCTAACCCTCTTCGGTGCCTATATAAACCAGAGGGTTTTAGTCCGTAGGACGAACAACAATCATACCATAGGCTAGCTTCTAGGGTTTAGCCTCTCTGATCTCGTGGTAGATCTACTCTTGTACTAACCATATCATCAATATTAATCAAGCAGGAGTAGGGTTTTACCTCCATCCAGAGGGCCCGAACCTAGGTAAAAACATCATGTCCCTTGTCTCCTGTTACCGTCCGCCTAGACGCACAGTTCGGGACCCCCTACCCGAGATCCGCCGTTTTTGACACCGACATTGGTGCTTTCATTGAGAGTTCCTCTGTGCCGTCGCCATCAGGAAGGATGCCTCATCCCATCTTTAAAGACGGCACTGTTGCTAAAGGAGCTTTGGCCATCGGCCAAACACTCCGGCTAGGCAGTTTTCTTATGACCGCTGTTCGCCATCGCTACCGGCGATGACTTCTCGGGTCATCGAAAGCAATCTTCACGTTAACTCGGAAGTCGCCGAGCAGTTAGATCCGATGGAGCTCTCTTCCTTAAACGACCTCTTGGATCGCATCGCCGCCCTGGGAGTCGCTACAGACTATGATCAGATTGGGCCTAAACCCGATCTGAGAGAGATCAACTCTCCCCAGGTTACCCACCACATTGCCGTGGTTGAGGAACAATACGGCGACCCTTCCTCTATTTTAAGGACTAGCAATATCCGGATTCCCGATGCCTCCATGTCGGATTCCCACGAAGGGGAGGACGTCACTCAAGCCGTGAACCTAAAGTTAGGCAGCGGGCTAGATTCATTGGACAACATCCAAGAACCCAAGCTTCCAAGTTCGGAAACTTCTTGGCCCCTGAGTCTTAGATTGGACGGGGTTCCGCATTTAATTCCACCCGCACACCCAAACATAAGCGATCATCCCAAATCCGGCAAGAGCCCACAGAAACAGTACACCATTACTGGGCCAGATTCCTCCTGGTCATGAACATGATAAAGGATTGCCATGAGGAGGACGCAATTTCATTCTTCTATAGTAATTGCACGGACAAGGGAATCTTGAATGCCGTAAGTCATCATGAAATTACACGCTTCGCTGACTTGGCATCCATAGTATGAAAGTACTGTGCGATGGAAAGCGCCTGGAAAACCGAAATCAATTTTTGGGACAATCCGGCCCTGAATACAACCCCAGTCCAAAATAAAAGGGTGCATCATCGCCAGGCACCTGGGTTAAATACCAAAAAGCAAAGACCCTCTATAGGACATGGAACTGTACTGGAGGGATGGTTCAATGGACCCTGCAAAATTCATAGTACAGAGGGCGCCACTCCAACTCATAGCCTTAGAGCATGTTGGATACTACGGCAGGTGGCCAAAAGTGGCGAAGAGCTTCTAACTCCAGAGCACCAGCCCAGGGATACCAGTATAGTATTAACAGTCTTTGAGACTTTCGCATCAAATAACATGCGGAAACGAACACTCCGTAGCCTTGCACGAAGTCTACCAAGTAGCAACAATAAACCCATGGAGTGACACGGCTATTACCTTTAATGCCAGGGACGAACCTAAATTCCGAACAGCCCGAGCACCAGCCGCATTGGTCCTCAGTCCAATAGTGGACGACTTTCTCCTTACCAAGGAACTCATGGACGGTGGCAGCGGATTGAACCTCATTTACGAGGAAACCCTCCGAAAAATGGAAATAGACTGGATCCGCATTGAGCGAAGTATCACAACCTTTAGAGGAATAATCCCCAGTCGGGAAGCATGTTGTACTGGAAAAATCACACTGGATGTGGTGTTCGGCACGCCGGATAATTACAGGTCCGAGGAGGTCACGTTCCAAGTGGCCCCGTTCAGCAGCGGACATCACACTCTATTAGGGCGAGAGGCATTCACAATTTTTCAAGCTATACCCCATTACGGGTACATGAAACTCAAAATGCCCGGGCCCAATGGAATCATCACTCTTGCTAGTGACCCAGACATAGCACTCCGCGCCGAAAACAAGACAGCCGCACTGGCCCTTGAGGCACTATCCGAAGCCCTAGCGGCCGAGGAACTCACTGCGCTGCGCTCCGCGGTGAACAGGGACGATGTGATACTCGATAAGAGATCCAAGTCCACCTCCTTTAAACCGGAGGACGAAATAGTCAAATTCCAAGTCCATCCAACGGACCCTACAAAAACGGCCTCCATCGGGGCACAGTTAAACCCTGATGTAGACGCCGCACTACAAGAATTCCTACGTGAAAATTGGGACATTTTTTCCTAGCACCGTTCAGACATGCCAGGAATCCCACGCTGGCTGGCCGAGCACATCCTAAACATCCTAAAAGGATTCAAGCCAGTCAAACAAGCGCTTCGGCGTTTCTCCGAACCCAAGAGACAGGCCATGGGAGAGGAGCTAGCCAAACTATTGGAGGCCGGATTCATCAGAGATATAAAACATTCAGACTGGCTATCAAACCTGGTGATGGTACCAAAGAAGGACAAATCCTGGCGCCTACGCATCGATTTCAAGGACCTTAACAAGGCTTGCCCAAAAGATCCCTTCCCCCTCCCCCGCATCGATCAAATTATCAACACTACCGCAGGACACGATTCATTGTGCTTCCTCGACGCATACTCCGGCTACCACCAAATTAAGATGGCAGAGCCCGACCAAGCCGCAACGGCATTCATCACCCCATACGGCCCATTTTGCTTCAACACAATGCTCTTCGGGCTCAAAAATGCTGGCGCAACATACCAGTGCATGATTCATACATGTCTGGCAAACCAGATCGGCAAAACAGTGGAGGCATACTAGACGATGTGGTCGTTAAAACCAAGCATGTCAAAACTCTAGTAGACTACTTGAGGCTCACATTCAATAATCTCCGAACACATGACATCAAGCTCAACCCGGAAAAATGCATTTTCGGCGTACCAGCCAGAAAGCTCTTGGGCTTCATGGTATCCGACAGAGGAATTGAAGCAAACCCAGCCAAGATCCAAGCTCTGTCACAATTGGATATCCCAAAGGACCTCAAACAAATACAAAAATTGACTGGATGCATGGCGGCTCTAAGCCGCTTTATCTCCCGTTTGGGAGAAAAGGCATTACCCCTTTATCGCCTCCTCCGACGCATTGAACACTTCGAGTGGACGGATGCCGCCACGGCCGGACTCAAAGAAATAAAAGCCATATTGGCAACAAACCCGGTCCTGGCCGCGCCCAACATGGGCGAACCAATGCTATTATATATCGTGGCAACTCATCAAGTTGTAAGCGTGGTACTCATTGTCGAACGAGAAACGGACGAAGACAAGTTCCCCCTTCAAAAACCAGTTTACTATGTGTCCACTGTCCTAATTCCATGCAAGTCACGGTACCCGCATTATCAAAAGATAGCGTACGCGGTGTTTATGGCATCCCAGAAGCTGCGACACTACTTTCAAGAGTGTTCGATAACAGTAGCCTCCGAAGTACCTCTTAACGACATTATCAACAACCGTGATGCGACGGGCCAGATTGGCAAATGGGCCATTGAGCTCCTCCCGTTCGACATAACCTACAAGCCACGGCGAGCTATTAAGTCGCAAGTTTTGGCCAACTTCGTCGCCGAATGGACTGAAGCCGAACTCCCTAAAGAGTACGGTGCATATTCCAACTGGATCATGCACTTCGACGGCTCCAAAATGTTGGCTAGTCTGGGGGCTGGCATCGTTTTGACGTCCCCAACCGGAGATATAGTTCAATACGTACTCCAGATAATGTATATGGACTCCAACAACGCAGCCGAATACGAGGCCCTTCTACATGGTCTCCGGATGGCAGTCTCCATGGGAATTCAACGCCTAGAGGTACGCGGGGATTCGAACCTCGCGATATCTCAAATAAATGGAGACTTCGATGCCAAGGATCCGAAAATGGCAGCCTATCGCAACGCCGTCCTAAAAATGTCAGCTCGGTTCGAGGGGCTCGAATTTCACCATATACCCCGGGATAAGCAGCAGACGTATTGGCACGCATTCGCGCAAAGCGCGACACCGTCCCTCCCAACATCTTCCTAGGGAGGTTGCTTAAGCCATCCGTACTATGGGAGGGGGAGTCCGGAAATAACAACCCGGACCAAACCGTACTGCCCGACACCGAACATTCTGACACAATTGGTGGTTCTGCCAATGAAGTAACACCCATAGCTCACGTAATAATGGCAGTCATCACCCCGTGGACAGAACCATTCCTAGCCTACCTAACCAGGCAGGAACTTCCCGAGGACCAAAATGAGGCCCGCTGCATAGTGCGGCGATCTAAAGCCTACAAGGTCCACGAGGGAGAGCTTTATAAGAAAAGCACAACCGGAGTCCTTCAAAGGTGTACCCCCGAAGAGGAAGGGCAGAATCTTCTGGCCGAAATTCATGCCGGACTCGGCAGGCACCACGCCGCAGCCCGGGCCCATGTAGGCAAGGCCTTCCGTACAGGATTTTATTGGCCGACGGCCCGGGCAGACGCTCAGGACCTAGTCCAACGATGCGTCGGTTGCCAGCTCTTTGCTAATCAAAGCCACATGACACCCACCGCCCTCAAAACTATACCCATCACTTGGCCCTTCGCGGTCTGGGGCTTGACATGGTTGGACCCCTTAAAGGAGGAACCCACAAGCAAAAATACCTATTGGTCATGGTGGATAAATTCACCAAATGGATAGAGGCCAAAGCTGTTAAGACGGCCGAATCCGGACCAGTGATAGACTTCATATCAGGGGTCGTACACCGTTACGGCATCCCCCACAGCATCATCATTGATAACGGAATGAACTTCACGGCCGACGAGGTCAAACTCTGGTGCAAAAACATGGGCATCAAGCTCGACTATGCTTCAGTCTATCACCCTCAAACTAACGGTGAAGTCGAGCGAGCAAATGCTCTAATCATGAGCGGCATCAAACCCAGACTAGTGTGGTCCCTCAAGGAATCTAACATGCACTGGGTAGAGGAGCTCCACTCTGTACTCTGGGGGCTGCGGACCACGCCGAATCGCACTACCAGATTCACACCATTCTTTATGATATACGGCGCAGAGGCAGTTTTGCCCTGCGATATAATTCATGACTCACCTCGCGTGCGCATTTACGAAGAAAGAGAAGCCGAGCTCGATCGGCAGGACAGTTTGGACGCCTTGGAGGAGGAGCATGACGTGGCAAAAGCCCGTTCCGCATTCTATCAACAGCAGGCTCGAAGATATCAAAGCAGAGAAGTACGGGCCAAAACTTACAATGTTGGCGAGTTAGTTCTACGCCTGCCGGACAAGAAAAAGGACAAACTCAAGCCCCAATGGGAAGGTCCCTTCATCATCGACCAAGTCCTGACCGGCGGAGCGTACCGTCTGTGAAATGCATCGGATAACCGACTCGAGCCGAACCCATGGAACGTAGCCCGTATCCGAAGATTCTACGCCTAGCGCCGGATTCTGTGTTCGTCTCCTTCCTCCATCTATATTTTATACAGTAGCTATCTTATATTTCTCCCCTTCACCCCCCTTTTCTCTTACAGCCTTTGAAGGCTCGTTCGCGCTTTGTTCGCACATACTTGACGCGCTATCCGCGCTCATTATACCTGGGGGCTTTTTTAACAGAAGCTTATTTATGCGGGCTTCATGCCCAACACATGTGTCACACTTCCGCATGTACCTTTTATTCACCATTATATGCGTCGATATGACTTAAGTTTTGGCCAAGCTGGGTTGCCTGGCTCCTGTGCTTACCCCTACGTTCCCGATTGTTAGGCTAGGTGGTAAAGGGAGCACCTCTGCGATTATTACTGCGGGTCACCGGATGTGTACCTCGACTGGGTGAAGCGAAAGCTAGCATTCTTAAGGGAATATTGATTCGGTGAACTAAAAGACAATTTCTTATCTATTTATTTATCTACCCCAGATGTTTTTACGCCAGACTCGGACATGCACTTTAGGGCATGCCTCCCGAGAAAGGAACCCCTAATGTAACTATTCTCCATGGAAGATGTTACTTACTAACCATGTAATATAACATAACTAGTTGGGCACTTGTCTGATAAAGCACTAATGACCCCTACGCCTGGTCTCCACGCATGCCCCGGTTCTTATATAACCGCGAGGGTATTCGGACACACTCCAGACTATTGGGTCCCGAGGTTGAAGCAAAAAGGTCCGCTATGAAAAATGATCTACAATCCGGCTAGAAGGCATTTTACATGTCATCTTAAATTACATAGTCAATTTGACTGATTGTATTCCTCTTCAATGCCATCTAATAGGTTGTCTAGTTTATAGTCCTGCTGGGAATACTTTGCGGCTAACTCTACTTGGCCGTACACTAAGCTCACAGGGATCTCCTTCCCATCGGGCCCCACAGGTCCGACCTCGGCCATGTGGTTTGGGTCAGCCTTTGTGTACCGCGTCTTCACCATGGCCCAGGCCTCCCTGGCGCCTTGATGGCAGGCCGATATCTTCCATAATCGGAAGCGCCGCCGCGCTCCCTGAAGCCTCTCTGCAAGCTCTCCAAGGCCTTCGGGGAGGGAGACAGATGGCCACAAGGCCTGGGCGACGCCTTTCATCACCTGCCGAACTCGTTCGTGCAGTTGTAAGAGCTCGGGAAGAAGGTCACCCATAGAACCGGGCATTTCCTCTGCAGGACGACCTGTGAGCATACCTATAGACATAACTCTGTTAGTCGACTTCCTCGCAGAATTCTTTTTTCAAAGTTTGTTCAAGCACTTACTAAACATGCCGCATCGAAGCCGCCGATTCTCCTTAACGGAGTCAGACAGCCGGGCACGAACATCCTTTAATTCCTCACCCAGCTGGGTGTTGGCATCTTGGAGATTATTTTTCTCCTGCCTCACCCTCGTAAGCATGTTCTCGCCGGCCTTTAACCGGTGCAAGAGCTGTTGCTTGTCCGGATCTACCCAGGCGCCATCTGCAATGCTATTGTCAGATTTATACACACGCCGCACCTCACAACATACTTATCCTTTGAAACGTATATTACCAGAGGGGGTCTCTTTGGCTTCCCCTGTCGCGGCTAGTGCGGCCCCAAGTTGGGCTTTGCACTCTTCAAGCTCCTGGGACAGTTGGGTATTCTTTTCTGTAAGATCCTGCATAACAAATGATCCTTAAATCAGTTATTCTAACTATTTCAAGTCTCGGGGGCTACTGGCATATATAACTGTCAAATTTTCTCACCCGTATGTATTTTACATACTGCTCCGTGGCTCTGGCTAGACCATCTTGAGCGGCACGGAGGTGCGCATCTCCCGAAGTGAAGGCATTCTCTGTTAAGCTGCAAATAAACATAGCAAGGCCGTGCAATCAATTTGGCAGAAGCCGGCTGCCCGAACAAAGCGTGATACGGGCTCTTGATCTTAACCACCTCAAAGGTCGGCTTCTCCGCTCTGGAATCACGGTCATCTCCAAAGGCCGCCTCCTATGTTATCTTACCCACTGGATACGCCAATTTACCAGGCACCACCCCATGGAAAACAGTAGAAGACGTCTTAAGATCTTTTCAGTGAAATTCATACGACGAAATGTCTCATAGTAAAGGATATTGATACTGCCGCTCCCATCCATGAGCCCCTTTGTAAGCTTATACCCTCCTACATGAGGAGCAACCACCAATGCCAACTGACCTGGATTGTCAACCCGGGGCGGGTGATCCTCGCGGCTCCAATACAATAGGCTGCTCAGACCACCTCAAATAACGAGGCACTGTCGGCTCAACGGAGTTCACCGCCCGCTTATGGATTTTCTGATCTCGTTTGCACAGACTTGTGGTGAACACATGATATTGACCACTACTCAGCTGATTTGGATTGCTCTCATAACCAGACTGCTGCTGCTGATTCAATTGGCCAGATTGCTGATTAAAACCACCTTGATTGCCTTGGCCCTGGAAACCAGAGCTTGAACCGCCACCTCCAAACCCAGGTCCATGAGAGCCGGATCCTGAACCGCCGTGCGGGCCATGATTATTCTGGAAAAAATTAGAGTTTCTATACACCCTGATGATGAAGCAATCCTTCCATAGATGACTGGCCGGCTTATCCTGGGTTCCGTGCTTTGGGCAAGGCTGATTCATCATGGCCTCAAGATTGAACTTCAGCCCTCCAAACCGGGGCGCTGGCATTTTCCCCTTACAACGCTGGTTATTACTCTGCGTATTGGTGTTATCCACAAAGTATAAACCGCCGTCTGCCTTATGTTTACTATTGCCACCTTAACTCGCCGTGTTATGTTGTCCCTATTGCCACTCTTCTTCCCTTTCCCAGTCTTCTCCTCATCAGACTCGGAGTCTTTAGTGCTATCAGAGTCGGCATACTTGACGAGAGCCGCCATGAACTCTCCCATATCATTGTAATTGCGCTTAAGCTGCCCCAATTTATGCTTAAGGGGAAGGAAACGATAATTCTTCTCTAACATCAGGACTGTTGAATTGGCATTGATACTTTCCAATGAGTGTATAACGGCTGAAATCCGTCGCACCCAATTGGTTGTTGACTCGCCCTCACCCTGGACGCAAGAGTCCAAATCCAGAATCGACATAGGCTGCTTGCATGTGTCTTGGAAATTTTGAATAAATCACTTTTTCAAGTCCGCCCATGATCCAACGGAGTTAGCGGGTAACCCTTTTAACCAAGTACGAGTCGGCCCATCGGCCCATCCAACATCATGGTGAAATACTTAGCACATGCAACATCACTAACATCCAACATCTCCATAGCCATCTCATAGCTCTCAATCCAAGCCTCGGGGGGCTGATCCGCCGTGTAGTTAGGCACCTTGAGGGGGCCCTTGAAATCCTTAGGCAAACGCTCGTTGTGTAGAGCCGGCACTAAACTTGGCACCCCCAAGGTTCTAGAGGTCACTCCTGCCTCCACAGACGCTGACAGATAAACCAGAGATTGCTGTTGAGACGGCAACTGAGCCGCAAGCTCAGCCTCATGTTGCGCTCCACCCTAGTCCACCAAAGCCTGAGCATCATTACCAGCACGCGGCGGGTCAGGCCTACGAGGCTGATTGCGGTGCCGCTTACTGCTTGATACAGCCGGCTCGTCAATGTGTATACTATAACTCTGGCTCGGACGTGGAGTTGAATGAATCCGATCATGACTGTATGAATAAGCCGCCTGTTGAGTCACAACCATCTGAAGCAGTTCCCCATCTCACCGTATTTCCATCACCGCTGGCGACTCATCCTGAACCGAGAGAGCCGCCAATCGAGTAGCTGCAGCTATCATGTTGTCCAAAGGATTAGAACAATGATTCAGGGCGTCGGAACATGCTGAGGAGGGGTCAAGTTCAAACATGGGGGTCTGCAGCATGTGGCTGAACCGGTCCTCCAGCCGTCGGCGCCTCAACGGCCCTGTCCATGCCAGTCGGGTTACTGGTTCCTACCCCAGGTGTGTTGAATAGGTTCCTCGCATCGTAAGCTGGGGGTAAACGACTCACATGCCTTCTGTTAAAGACAGCTGTTGGTGTCAAAACCGGCGGATCTCGGGCAGGGGGTCTCGAACTGTGCGTCTTGGCGGATGGTAGCAGGAGACAAGGGACACGATGTTTTACCCAGGTTTGGGCCCTCTTGATTGAGGTAAAACCCTACGTCGTGCTTGATTAATATTGATAATGTGTATTACAAGAGTGGATCTACCACGAGATCAAGGAGGCTAAACCCTAGAAGCTAGCCTATGGTATGATTGTCGTAATGGAGGTTATGTCCTACGGACTAAAGCCCC
The DNA here is from genome assembly GCA_021437245.1 of Aegilops speltoides. Classification (NCBI taxonomy): domain Eukaryota; kingdom Viridiplantae; phylum Streptophyta; class Magnoliopsida; order Poales; family Poaceae; genus Aegilops; species Aegilops speltoides. The sequence continues at coordinate 123,986,182 of CM038143.1, read as the reverse complement.
CCGGTTTATATAGACACCGGAGAGGGCTAGGGTTACACAGAGTCGGTTACAATGGTAGGAGATCTACATATCCGTATTGCCAAGCTTGCCTTCCACGCCAAGGAAAGTCCCATCCGGACACGGGACAGAGTCTTCAATCTTGTATCTTCGTAGTCTTGGAGTCCGGCCGACGATGATAGTCCGGCTGTCCGGACACCCCCTAGTCCAGGACTCCCTCAGTAGCCCCTGAACCTGGCTTCAATGACGATGAGTCCGGCGCGCATAATGTTCGGCATTGCAAGGCGGGTTCCTCCTTTGAATAATCCAGAGAAGATTGTGAACACCCGGATAGTGTCCGGCTCGCAAAATAAATTCCACGTTCCACCAGAGAGAATAACATATACACAAGTTCAATCTGCGGCGTATTTTGCGGCATGACGTCACACCACTACCAAGCCTTTACTTGAATCGTTTTTTATTATACCACCTCGGTAGCGTTTAGCGGCGGTTTCCTTGGCACGTCTTGTCGAGCAGAGATCGTGTTCCCCTTATTCCGGGATTCTCATCAATACGGACGTGGGTAACCCTACCGCGCCCGTCGCCACGCCTCCTCTATCGAAGGCGAATCCCGAACGGTCACGGAGACGGCTCTTGGTATTCCCCTTCTTTATAACAGGACCAAGGCTCGTTCTTTTCTTCAATCTTCCACCGAATCTTCTCCTTGCTCCAAGTTCCAACACCCAGAGCCCCAGATTCGAGCGCTTCGGACCTTCAATCATGTCCGGCTCCGACCTTCAGGGCCGGTGGATGCCCTCCTCCGTTACGGAGGAGGACGTGCTAAAGCTGCGAGAGGCCAAGTACCTGTCCTACGAGATTTCGCACAGGCTGCCTGCCGAAGGGCAGGCCATCCCCACCCTGAGCCCGGCGAATATGTCGTCTTTGTATCCCACCTCCGTTGGGGTTTAGGCTTCCCGACGGATCCTTTTGTGAGAGAGCTCATGTTCTACTATGGGTTGGAATTCCACGACCTGGCTCCGGAGTCTATCCTCCATATCTCTGCATTCATCATTGTCTGTGAAGCCTTCCTCCGCGTCACCCCCCACTTCGGCATGTGGCTGAAGACCTTCAATGTGGAGCCGAAGATGGTCGGGGCGGCCATAAGCAGGAGGGCTGATGCCCCGTGGCCTGAGGGTTCCTTCCAAGAGGAGCTCGGCTTATGGCAGCAGGAGTGGTTCTATATCACCGCTCCGAGGGGCAGCAGGCAGAAGCCGCCGCCTCCGTTCCGCTCGGGACCTCCACGACGGTTGATGTCGTGGGTCATCCAAGGGCTCAATTGGGGGTCGTCAAAAGACATGCCCCTATTGCAGGGCCAGATTTGAGACCTCTAGGCGAGGGAGATCGATCTGATCGTGGTGGTGCAGGTTATGCTAATTAGGCGTCTCCTGCCCTGCAAATGCCGTCCTCTCCGGCTATGGGAGTTCAACCCAGAGGGACCACGGATTCTCCAACACTTCATGGGTACGACACCCGTGGAGATGTACAAGTTTTTCTTCGGACCACAAGTGGCGTGTCCGGAATTGACCGAGGATGCCGGCCTAAGCTGCAATCGCTCGAATACCCAAGTAAGTAGCTCAGTGTTCGGACGTACCATTCGTTTGCCCTTCTTCGATTCGCCTTTTAACCCGTTATCCTTCGGCAGGAGTGGATAGCGCAAGCAAAGCTGATACGGTGTCCGGCCCCCCTCCCAGAGACCGTGCCGGAGCCCGTGCTGATCAGAATGTTGGAGGTTGCGCCTTCGGAAGAAGGCGAGGGGGAAAACAGAGGAGCTACCGCCCTGCCCAAGGGGCGCTTGAAGAAGGGGGGATCGAGAATCCCTCCCTCCAGGGGAGAAGAGGACCGCCTCCAAAGACACGGAGGCCAAAGCCCCTAAGCGGGGTAAGAAATCTTCGCCGGAGGGTCCTGCGTCCGGGGAGGCCCCGGCAGCACAGTCTTCTCTAAAGAATCAGCCCTCTAGCGAGCCGTGAGTAGGAAAAGGGGAATTCATTAATGAAAAACATCCCTATTTGTGCTTCTAAGGATAACCAAAATTTTTACCTTGTAGTTCGGATCTGCAACCTTCTCAGATGAGCTCGTCTTCGGGGGATATTCGTCCGGAGATGATGGAGAGCGAGACGCCTCCGTCTGCTGCGCCGTTAGATGGGGCGAACGAGCCTGAAGTGTCATCACGGAGGGTATCCCCGCGCCCGGCAGAGCCGAAGAGTTCGGCGCCCACTAGTGTTCGGCCGGGGGAGCTGATGGATCTGCTTGAGAGGGCGTCCGTCCCAGAAGATCACCGTGCGTTGATGAGCATGGTGATCGGAAGGATTTCGTCCGCCGAAAGCGGATTGCACAATGCCGTCAGGAGTTTGCTGGCGGGGTTTGAGGTACGTAAAAATGACGCGCCTTTTTGATAATTTTGCACATGAAAGTGCGCCCTGTGTAGATAGTAGCCCCTGAGACTCGGTAGGTTGTCGAAAGCGACTGCGTGCCGAGGATCAAAATCGCAGGTGTTGAGTGTCTCCTTTCCTATGCAGGTGGCGGATAGTCCGGGGGCTAGCCGGACTGATGGAGTGGCCAAATTAATGCGGCAACTCGATGTAGCGGATGCGGACATCGCGCTAGTCAACAAGCGACTTGACGAGTCGCAAGGTAAATTGATTCTCCGCAGTCACCTATTAGGGGAGCTAAAGCTCACCTCTTACAATTTTATGCTTGACGCAGATGGTGCTGCTGCTGTGGAGAGCCTTCGGGCAGAACTTGCTCAAGCCAAGGAGCAGTCCAGAAGAAGCAACACGGCTGCCTCGAGGGCGGCCGAGGAGTTAGAAGCCGAAAGGGTTGCACACTGCCGAAGCAGGGAAGAGGTGGCCGAATTGGCCGTTAAATTGAAAGATGCTACCGACCGCAATGAGGCTCTTGAAAAGGAGCGCCTATCGGAGCGAGAAGACCTGGTGAAGGCCACCGCCGAAGCCAAGGATGCCCGTTCTGCAATGCGGGCTATGAAGGAGGAGCTGCGTCAGGCCTGAGACATTGTGGCTGGCAAGCCTTTTCTGCTACGCCGCAGGTTTACGGATCCAAAGTATGTCCAGCTTGGCCAGCTGTGGGGTCCGGAGGATCCATATATGGACTTAGCGGCGAGTGCGGCAGATGATGTTGTGCACTTCCGATGCCAGAAGGATCACAAGACGGAAGAGCTATTTTGGTCTCAATTCCATAGTCCGGATCGTTCACTTCCGCTGACCGATCGGTTGGCCGAATGGGCTGAGCTGAACAGGCTGTCCGGACTTGCCATGACGGATATAGTGGCTTATGTCTGGCCAGAGAGGCCCAAGGCGGCGAGCTATTTTGGCTTATTGCAGCAATTTCTTGGGGCGGTGCCGCATATCAAGGAGATGAAGCCGTCGGCCTGCATAGAGGGTGCGCGGATGGCCCTTGCCCCTGAGAAGACACATTGGACAGAGATGGATGCCGCCGCTGTAGCAACCCAGGGTTCGGACGAAAGCCGGTTACCCGCCGAGCACTATTTTGGGAAGTTATGCGTGGTGCTCGTGTAATAGAGTCGCAGTGCTCGAAAAATGTAACGTTCAAATGAATGTTTTTATTTTGTAAAACAATTCTTATGATGTAATCGCTTTTTATACTTGTGCATTCCAAGAATTGAAATATCTCCTATGCGGCCGTTTATGTATACGTGTGTATAACCTGAAAGATGGCAGTCTTCGGCTTCAGCCCCCACGCACAAGGTGCGGGGGTGTTTGCAAAAATAGCGCATTTTCACACTTAATCCGACGTCTCGGTCCTATTAAGGAGGTGGTAGCATAGCAAACGAGGCAACCGGACTATAACGCTTTATCACTTTCACTTAGCCATTGGAGTTCGAGGGTGGGGCTACGATATAGCCCCTGGGGGCACCGCGCTCTCCGAATTCGGGGCGTGTATGTGCCTGACCGGGAAACGGTCCTTCGTCAAAGTGGAGGAATTCTAAACATTCCGGTGGTCGATCGAGTGGTTGACCAGTCTCTCGCTGTATCATGATGATCAATTTTGGCTTTCTCTCGAGGTGCTCGCCAAATTAACCGGGCACAATCACGAGAGTTCTCATGGTGCCGCGTTAGCCGATGATACGGAATGTAAGGCAGCAAAACACAGGAGCCGGGAAAACCCAACATTTGACCAAAGACATGATTCGGAGCTGATGCATATAAGGCCTAACTCGAGACGCCGAACACTCCCTAAGGTGTTCGGTCTTTATAATAATGGGCAGAACAATGCCCTAAGCCCCTAGTGTCCAGGTACGGGCAGGGTTCTCTGACGCGGCCAATGCCAAAACGTTAGGCTCCACTCTTGGTTACAATGAGAAACCTGGGGATTATAGCAACAGGAGACAGTAAAAAAGGTTTACGCAGGGTCTTAATCTGAAGAGAATCCTTGCGACGGGTCCCTACTGCACGTCTGCGCCTGTGTCTCCGTTGTGCCGTTATCCTGGACGGGTGTGCACGTTGTTCATCTGTAAAAAGAGAGGAACTTAGTTTGAAAGGAAATCGTGCGAAAAAAGGTGTATGAAAAATACTAATAAGTAAAGCGGAGTCTATATTAGCTTGTTGTTGCTTATACGCTCAGCCCCATGTGAAGGGGCGTGCGGCTAGGGAGCCCCTAGCTTATTTGTGCCGGACTCGTCTAGCCGTGTCCGGGGTCTTTACATGACCCTCGCAATGAAATGATGCCACGTGGACTGGGCATTTTAAGTGTAAGAGACGCGTAATGTGGTATGGCGTTGAAGCGGACAAAAGCTTCACGTCCCAATAGTGCTTGATAGCCACTTTTGAATGGGGCAACATGAAAGATTAGTTTTTCGCGTCGGAAGTTGTTCGGTGACCCGAACACAACTTCTAGTAATAAGGAGCCCGTGCACTTGGCGTAAGGGCCTGGCGTTACTCCTTTAAAGGAGGTGCGGCTATGTCGAATGTTGGTAAGGTCTATCCCCAACTTGCGGATTGTGTTTGGATATAGCAGGTTTAAATCGCTGCCTCCGTCCATCAGGACTTGTGTAAATTGTAGTCCGTCGATTATAGGATCCAATATCAGAGCAGTTCATCCTGCATTTCGAATACTTCTGGAGTAATCCAAGTGGTCAAAAGTGATTGGTTTTGACATCCAATCTCGAGGTTCCGCTGGGGTGGACCGTGCGAGACCCGTCTTAGCGGGTGCCGCATTGTTTTTCCGTATTATCACATGAAGTGAGTTTACTGCTTTGACTTCTTGTGGGAAAGTCTTTTGTTTTCTGGTGCTCTGCTTGTGGGGTTTATCATCATCCTCGCTTGATGCATCGAGCCCCTTGTGTTCGGCATTTAGTCGGCCGGACTGTTTGAAAACCCAACAATCTCGGTGGGTGTGGTTTGCAGGCCTTCCGGGGGTACTGTGGATTTGGCATATCCGACCCAAAATTTTGTTTAAGTTGGATAGCTCATCACTATTATCCTTAAGAGGTAGTGTTTTGTTGTTTGGCCGCGAGCTTTTGAATCCGGCGTTGACCGCCGTATTCTTTGGGCTTTTTTCTTTATTCCGGCGCTGCTCCTTTCTGCGTCGTGATTTTCTGTTTCCATCTCTACTCTCGGATGTACTCGGGTCGCTGGTGCTGCATCTTGCTAGCCAGCTATCCTCCCCCGCGCAAAAGCGGGTCATGAGGCTTGTTAGCACGGACATTGTCCTCGGCTTCTCTTGGCCAAGGTGTCTGGCAAGCCATTCGTCTCGGACGTTGTGTTTAAAAGCTGCTAAGGCTTCGGCGTCCGGACAGTCGACTATTTGGTTCTTTTTAGTAAGGAACCTGTTCGAATTCTTGCTACCGACTCTCGGGCTGTTGAGTTATATGACTCACATCATCTGCATCCGGAGGGCGGACATAAGTCCCTTGAAAATTTGCTCTAAACGCGTCCTCAAGCTCTTCCCAACTTCCAACAGTGTTTTCTGGGAGGCTTTTGAGCCAGTGCCGAGCTGGCCCTTTGAGCTTGAGGGGTAGATATTTTATGGCGTGGAGATCATCTCCTCTAGCCATATGTATGTGTAGTATGTAATCCTCTATCCAGACTCCAGGGTCTGTGGTTCCGTCGTAAGCCTCTATGTTTATGGGTTTAAACCCTACTGGGAATTCGTGATCCAGCACCTCATTGGTGAAACATAGTGGGTGTGCGGCGCCCCTGTATTTGGGTGTGCCGTTGTCTTCGAACACTTGACATGTTGTGCTGCTTCCTGGGGCCCTCTTTTTTGGCCCGTAAATGGACCTGGCTGGGCCATCTGTTTTCCCAGGGTCATGAGTCGGCTTATGTGCGGCGCCGCTTGTAGATTTGGGCCTATCATCTGGTCGTCTATCCGGCCAGGCGGCTACTTTGTTTTTTGACTATGGGGGCTCTATGGCTTCCTCGTCAAATTCTGGCAGCAGCTTGCGCTTCGGATAGCTCTTTGATTGATGGCCATTGCCGTATTTGTCTGCGGATATGAGCACTTTGCTCCACCTCGCTCTGAGTATGTCTTCCGCTGTTTTGAACTTCCGTTTTTCCTTCTTCAGGCTTCTTGCGGTGGCGACGAGTCTTCCGTGAAGGTTTTTGTGTTCCGGTAGTATGTCCGGTGTGAGGTCGTCCGAACTGTTGGTTTCGCCGGGATTGGATTGATTATCCGATTCGTCCTATTCGGACGGTTGCTTGGTTGCATGTTCGTCGTCCACTGGTTTGCCTTCTCTAACGCTGGGTCATTAGGAATGCTGTCTTTGTCGAGGCGGGTCTTAGGGCGGCGCTTGCGTCGCCGCTTTGGTTGTTTCTCGGCGGGATTATCCTTTGCCGCGCCCCGTTGTTCCCCCTCGTCGCTTCCTTTTGGGGTATCCACCATATATATGTCATGTGTTGGGGTGGTCTTCCAGTGCCCTGTAGGCGCTGGTTCTTGATCGTCTCTGGCATCGTCATCCATACCGTCGATGTCTTCGGAGTCATAGTCTAGCATGTCTGTTAGATCATTGACAGTGGCTATAAAGTGGGTGGTGGGAGGGCTTCGAATTTCTTCGTCGTCCGCATCCCAACCATCCTGGCCATAATCCGGCCAGGGTTCTCCGGATAGCGAGAGATGTTTTAGCGAATTTAGGTTGTCGCCAAAGGGTGAGTGTTGGAAGACGTCCGCAGCGGTGAACTCCATGATCGGCGCCCAATCAGATTCGATTGGCAGGGGCGCAGGAGGTTCGGAGTCTGGCAGGGAGTCCGGCACCTCGGAGTCACGAGCTTTACAAGGGACAAGGTTAGTGTTCGGCTCCGTCACCGTGGAAGGTGCATCCCCCGAGGCAGTGTCCAGCCACCGGTCCTCGATCTGGGCGATCAGCTCCGGACTGAGGGCCGGAGCGGATTCGTGTGCGGCCACCAAGGCACTATCCGGCGGCAGAGCTAAATCATGCCCATCGTGATAGCGCGGCACGCTCGGCTGTGGCTCGAGTCCGTCGAAGATCGAGTCTCCGCGGATGTCGGCCGTGAAGCTTAGGCTTCCGAAACTGACCTGACGGCCAGGGGCGTAGCTTTCGATCTGCTCCAGGTGGCCAAGCAAATTGGCCCGCAGTGCGAAGCCGCCGAATACGAAGATCTGTCCGGGGAGAAAAGTCTCACCCTGGACGACATTGTTGTCGTTTGAAGGAGCCATCAAGCCTATCGGTGACGACACAGAGGAACTCTCAATGAAAGCACCAATGTCGGTGTCAAAACCGGTGGATCTCGGGTAGGGGGTCCCGAACTGTGCGTCTAGGCGGATGGTAACAGGAGACAAGGGACACGATGTTTTACCCAGGTTGGGCCCTCTTGATGGAGGTAAAACCCTACGCCCCTGCTTGATTAATATTGATAATGTGTATTACAAGAGTGGATCTACCACGAGATCAAGGAGGCTAAACCCTAGAAGCTAGCCTATGGTATGATTGTCGTAATGGAGGTTATGTCCTACGGACTAAAGCCCTCCGGTTTATATAGACACCGGAGAGGGCTAGGGTTACACAGAGTCGGTTACAATGGTAGGAGATCTTCATATCCGTATTGCCAAGCTTGCCTTCCACGCCAAGGAAAGTCCCATCCGGACACGGGACGGAGTCTTCAATCTTGTATCTTCGTAGTCTTGGAGTCCGGCGGACGATGATAGTCCGGCTGTCCGGACACCCCCTAGTCCAGGACTCCCTCAACAACGTTTGATGCATCCCGTCCCAAGCTCAAGCGAAAGTTCTCTCCTTGAAGCCATTCCGCTTCCCTCTCCAAGGCGGCTCGCTCCATCGCCATCCGGGTGTTCTCAGCGTTTAGATCCTCCTTGGGTTAGGCTATCTCATCACGTAATTTTGCAACGTCCGCGTTATGTTGTGTTTGGTTCGCCGGGGTCACCTCTGCGGTAAATAATGTTGCCAGAGCCTCCAACAGATCAGATAGAACTTGAGCTGACAGGCGCACAGGGCCTCCTGCCCCAGCTGTCGATGTTGTCGCTAAACCGGAGATCATTGCTGCTGCAATTGAAGAATTCTGCCCTAGCTGTGTACCGTCCATGAAGATTGCAAACCGGTTTGGCGGCTCATAGGGGTCCGGAATACTGTCACCATCAGAACAGCCCCCAAGCCCGCCATCCTGAACTTGATACATGGAAAATGTCTCGCCGGTTGAGGACTCATCGCTTGAATAGACGGCCGTCTCACCACCAGATTGAGATCCTCCTTCCAGATCTACCCCTTGAGTAAATCCAACAACATGCTTCGGGGCGGTTTGAACCTTGGCGGGCCGCGCAGCTGAGCCGTCTCAACAATGTCGGCGCAGGTGTCTGGCTCAGCTTTTGACTCACCAATCTTGCCGATGAAGACATGAATTCCGCCAAAGGGGACCCGAGACCCATACTTGATTGACCGGCCTCGGGGCCCCAGCTTGCGTCGTCGATGTAGAGCTTGTCGCAACGACTCTTAGTCATCCGGCCCACAACATATCCCTTGAGCCCTGCGAAGCTGCCCTTCAAGAACTCGAAACCACCATGCACTGTACCCATGGTGGGCGCTACCTGTCATGGAATTTTCACGGCAGATGCTGATACGTCTCCAACGTATCTATAATTTTTGGTTGTTCCATGTTGTTATATTATCATTCTTGGATGTTTTACAATCATTTTATAGTCATTTGATATCATTTTTGGTACTAACCTATTGACATAGTGCCCAGTGCTAGTTGTTATTTTCTGCATGTTTTTTACATTGCAAGAAATCAATATCAAATGAAGTCCAAACGCAACGCAACTCCTGGAGGACTGTTTTTGGGCCAGAAGAAAGCCAATGGTCCAAGGAAGCACCTGAGGGGCTGCTCGAGGTGAGCAGCACCCAGCAGGGCACGCCAGGAGGCCCAAGCGCGCCCTGGTGGGTTGTGCCCACCTCGGGTGCCCCCCCCCCCCCGAAATGCCTCTTTGCTCTATAAATACCTAAATATTCTAGAAACCCTAGGGGAGTCGACGAAATATTGATCCAGCCATCGCAGAGTCCAGAACCACCAAGATCTAATCTAGACACCAGCATGGAGGGGTTCACCACTTCCATAGGTGCCTCTCCTATGATGCGTGAGTAGTTCTTTGTAGACCTACGGGTCCATAGTTAGTAGCTAGATAGCTTCCTCTCTCTCTCTCTCTCTCTCTCTTGATTATCAATACAATGGTCTCTTGGAGATCCATATGATGTAAGTCTTTTCGCGGTGTGTTTGTTGGGATCTGATGAACTTTGAGTTTATGATCAGACCTATGTTTTTATTCACGGAAGTTATTTGAGTCTTCTTTGGTCTCTTATATGCATGATTGCTTATAGCCTCGTATTTCTTCTCCGATATTTGGGTTTTGTTTGGCCAACTTGATCTATTTATCTTGCAATGGGAAGAGGTGCTTTGTAGTGGGTTCGATCTTACGGTGCTTGATCCCAGTGACAGAAAAGGAACCGACACGTATGTATCGTTGCTACTAAGGATAACAAGATGAGATCTATATCTGCCGCAATACATAAATGGATATCGTCTACATCATGCCATCGTTCTTAGTGCATTACTCTGTTTTCTCATGAACTTAATACACTGGATGCATGCTGCATAGCGGTCGATGTGTGGAGTAATAGTAGTAGATGCAGGCAGGAGTCGGTCTACTAATCTTGGACATGATGCCTATATAATGATCATTGCCTGGATATCTTCATGATTATTTGAATTTCTATAAATTTCCCACCGTTTGCTATTTTTCTCGAGAGAAGCCACTAGTGAAACCTATGGCCCCCAGGTCTCTTTTCATCATATTTGAATTTGCGGTCTATTTTCTCTTGCATTTATTTTCAGATCTATTAAACCAAAAATAAAAAATACCTTGCTGCAATTTATTTGTTACGTGATCTATTTATCCTATCTACCACTCTTTACCTCATGTTTTATGGTATCTTGAGGCGCTGTACCCGGAAGGGATTGACAACCCCTTTAACACGTCGGGTTGCGAGTATTTGTTATTTGTGTGAAGCTGTTGTTTACGTGGTGTGAGGAGGTTCTCCTACTGGTTCGATAACCTTGGTCTCATCACTAAGGGAAATACCTACTGTCACTATACTGCATCATCCCTTCTTTAGGGAAATACCGACATAGTTCTAGCAGACATCAAAAGAATTTCTCGCGTCGTTGCCGGGGAGGATCTTCAACATCAACCAGGTTCCTAATCACAAATCTCATCTCCTTGCAATTTACATTATTTTCCATTTGCCTGTCGTCTTCCTCTCCCCCACTTCACAAAAATTTGCCGTTTTATTCGCCCTCTTTTTTGTTCGTCATTTTTCTCGCCATGGCCGACCCTAGAAGGGCTAAGGATTTTCTTCCGAGTTTTATTGCTTTGAATAGCCCCTCGGTCCTCTCTAAGCTCATAAACAATGATGCTATGGAAGGATCTACCGTGGTTGTTAAGGAAAATCTTAACAATTGTGACGAAGACGATCCTGGAATTTTTTGCTCTTTGCTTGATGAATCTTTGAAGGAGGCTTGGGATAGGATGTTGAGAATTCGAGCTAGCTATGTGCCCCAATATCAGATAGAGATATACTTGAAGAGCTTTTATGTTGGTTTACCTTCTTCCTTTAAGCAAGTTTTGGATTCTATTTTTGAAAACGGTATTCTTAAAGGGGATGCCATTGACACTTATGAAAAGATGAAAATTTATATTTGGGCACCCCAAAGGATAAAATGTTGAATCAACTACCCTTATATGTGCTTTTATCAAAATGAAATAATTAAAGAGATGAAGGCTAGTTTAGATACGAATTTTCGCAACATGCTTAATATTTCCTCTGCTATCAATGTCCATGCGCTTTCACAAAATAGAAAATTAAAAGCCATTGATAGGAAATTTTCCCTTTGCTTTCAAAAGAACAAAGTGACAAAGCTCAGATCCTACGCATTATGCCTAGCTAGAGGCATAAAATGATAGCGCTTGTTGGGAGGCAACCCAATGAATAAAATTTATTTCTACTTTTTGCTTTCTGTTCTTAAGTGTTAGAACAATTATGCTACTGTTATGGTTGTGTTTTCTGTGTTTAATTATTGTTTGTGCCAAGCAATACCTTTGGGAAGACTTGGGTGAAAGTTTATTTGATCTTGTTGAAAAAACAGAAACGTTTGTGCTCACGAGATTCGTTGTCATTTTTTACAGAAGAGTGATTTTAAGTAGATTCGTTTTGAAGAGGATTAATAGACAAATTCCTCATGTTCGCCAATTTATTTCATAATTTTTGGTGTTACAGAATTATTCGAAATTTTCAGAATACTACAGACTGTTCTGTGTTTTGACAGATTCTGTTTTCTTTGCGTTGTGTGCTTGTTTTGATGATTCTATGGTTTTATTTGATGATTTTTTGCCATAGAAAAGTTGGAATACAGTAGATATAATTAAAAAACAAAATAATAATAGGTTTGCTACCGTACTTATAGTAGTGGTTTGGTTTCTTATCCTAACGGATCTCACAAAGGTTTTGTTTGAGTTTTGTGTGATTGAAGTTTTCAAGTTTTGGGTTATCTTACGATGGATGAAGGAATAAGGATAAGCAAAAGGCTAAGCTTGGGGATGCCCGAGGCACCCCAAGATAATATTCAAAGAAGTAGCAAGTAACTAAACTTGGGGATGCCCCCGAGTGGCATCCCCGCTTTCTTCTAACAACCATCGGTATTTTACTTGAAACTATATTTTTTATTCGTCACATGATATGAGTTTTGCTTGGAGCATCTTGTATGATATGAGTCTCTGCTTGTATTTCTTTGTGTTTTAAGTGTTCAATCCTTTCTGGACACACCGTTTTTAGAAAGCCAAAAATTATGCTATGCTTGCTCCTATGCTTCACTTAATTTTTTAGAGCCATGGAGTTGCTCTAGTACTTGACTTATATCTTTTTGAGCAGGGTGTGCTTTGTTAATTTTGAAGAAATGCTCTCATGATTCACTTATATTTATTTGGGAGTTAGTAAATTTTTAAGAAATTCTCTCTTTCTTCACTTAGATTATTTTGAGAGAAAGAAAAAATTATGCTCATGATCTTCACTTTTGAGCTATCAAAAGCAATATATGAAAATAGTCCCAAAGTGATAGATATCCAAGGAGGATATAATAATAGCTTCATGAAGATCATTGGACAAAATAAACTTGATTCTTAGTAATGGTTTTGAGATATGACGATATGATATGTGAGTCATGTTGATGAGTAATTGTGCTTTAGTAGGAATATTGATGCTAAGGTTTGTGATTCCCTATGCAAGCACGAAAGTCAATAGTTATGCAATGAAATTTATATCCTACTTATGGTGCATTATTCGGTGTTACTTATGCTTAATGCTTGGGTACGAGATTTTTGACTTTTTGGTTGGTCGCTTCTCAATCTTTTTGCTAGCACTAGTGCAGAACCGGGCAATAGCACCGGTTCGTAAGGCCCTTTAGTGCCAGCTACATAACCGGCACTAAATTGTGGCCACTAATGGCCCCCCATTTAGTACCGGTTCAGCACGAACCGGTGCTAAAGGGCAACCACGTGGCACGAGCCAGCTCCGGGGGCCTGGAGCCCTTTAGTACCGGTTGGTAACACCAACCGGTACTATAAGGTTTGGTGGGTTTTTAGTTTTATGATTTCTTTTTCATTTAATTTTGTGTTTCCATTTTAATTCTTTTTCGTTTCTTTGGTATTTTACGATACTACACATTGTACACGTTATGCATATATATATATATATATATATATATATATATATATATATAAATAGAATTTCTAGTAGAACCAATCATCGAGTTCAACATGATTGTCATGATATTATAAGCTTTCATATATAACACCACAAAAGCAAATCACTTAAGTTCAGAACGAAGAACACAAACATGAAAGGACAAGTACTAATTAAGAGCAGCATGAAGAACTAGCTGAATCACTCCTGCTAGCTACTCTCTCTGGTAAAATAGCATAAAACAATATAGACCCTGACTCTCCATTATGAAGAATGGCGATCATCCTGTCTCCAATTCTTGCCCTTCGCTGCTTATTGCTTCCAAGAAGCTCCTTACGACTGTCCATACATTTTTTCCATTATTTGATTGTTATGTCTCCACTTCTTTTAGAAACCCGGTATGGACAGTTGAGATTCGTAGGACGACCTGGTCGTATGTTGAAACCATGAAGGCTACCATGCGTATACATCAGATGAGGCACACAATCATTCGGGATTATCTGTTAAAAAACATACTAATAACTTCGTAGTTAGCAATGATGAACTAGTTTTAGAAGTGTGCAAAAAGATGCACGGATGTTGTAATAGTAAAAAATAATCTTACCAGGGTATCTCCATGGTAGTTACCGTAGTTCACCATGTGCACTAGTGGCACGTATTGACCATAATGTTGAGGAGTTTGATTGTAGATATTGTAATTCTCAAGATCAGTACAAAATCCGACCAGATGTTTTTTCTCCTGATAAGTTAATTGAGCCTTGAGTAGTATGCGTTACATCTACCATCTTACGCACATTCTTTGAAGAATGAAAATAAGCTGTCAATGGAGATAAGTTGTCAACTATATATTTTGAAATAAACAATATAAATTACTTAATAACTATGTTTAGCTCACATGAGGGAAGAACTGGAGGTGTATCCACAAGGACCCAAATCGAAGGTGTCTCTTGCTCGATTGTAGGATCACCAAGATCCATGGTGACAAGCATACCCTCATCAAGACCATACATCTTGCAAAATGCATCCCAATTTTGCAACCAAAATGGGTTACACTCGAGCATTGTACAGCTTTACTTGAAAATCCACACCATGATGGGTACTTAGGATAATTTTTTTGGTTTCGAAATTTTCATGGTCTTCAAAACCCATCCTCTCCAAGACATTGCGTCTTGCAAAGCATGGGATAAGCTAGTCGAATTGGAAAAGATGAAAATACACGTTAAAATAGTTGAAGTCGTGCTTAATTACGAAATAACTATTGTAAATGTCGTTATACCATATGAACATCGCAGTCTCCTCGAGCTTAATCTTGAAGCGCTGATCTTCGCCCACTCAATGAACTGTCATGAGATACCTCGGTCGTCGTGGCACCAGTCGCACTCCCCCGGGCGGTTTTCGTCGTCCGATGAGTACGACATTTCCGGCCTACATTCATAATTCAAATATTAAACTAGATCATTATTATTAATCACGGGTTGACTATCGATGATCGATGTACGTACGTAGCTCCTCTTTCATTCCCGAATGCATTATTATAGCAAATTGTCTAGCACACGGGAATGAAGGAGAACTTATCCAATATGAGCATTCAATAAGCAAAACCAAATCATAAAATAAGCAAAACCAAATCAACTAGCTAGTTCAACTATATATAAACTACTTCTTCTTTTTTTCCTTTTTCTAAATACTATGAACAAAAAAATCATTAAAATTCTATGAACAAAATTAATTACACAATCTAAATATCACCAAAAAAATCTATTAACAATAATATCACCAAACATGCATATTTAATAATAATATCACCAAAAAATCTATTAACAGAAAAAAAGTCTATTAACAGAAAAACCTATTAATTCAACTAGTTCAACTAAGCATTTACTAAAAATAAACTAGTTATATTAATTCAACTAGTTCAACTAATTAAGCATTTACTAAAAATAAACTAGTTCTATATATTAATTCAACTAGTTCAACTAAGCATCTTCTAAAAATAAACTAGTTACGTATATTAATTCAACTAGTTCAACTAAGCATTATATTTACTAAAATAAACAAGTTATTATATTAATTCAACTAGTTCAACTAAGCATTTACTCAAACTAGTTATATATATTAATTCAACTAGTTCAACTAAGCATTTACTAAAAATAAACTAGTTATATATATTAATTCAATTAGTTCAACTAAGCATTTACTAAAAATAAACTAGTTCGTTCTATATATTAATTCACTAGTTCAAACTAAACATTAACATATTTCTAATTCATCGATGATAACATTTATAACATTCTAAAAATAAACTAGATAGTTCTAATTCATCTAAACATTATATATAGAAAACAGAAAATAAGTAAAAAAAATATGTGTGTGTGTGTATATACGCGTGTGTGTATGTGTGTGTGTGTGTGCGTGTAGTGCGTGTGTGTGTGTGTGTGTGTGTTTTGTGTGTACGTGTCTGTGTGTATGTGTGTGTGTAGTGTGTGTATGCGTGTGTGTGTGTGTGTACTCTGTGTGTGTGTGTGCGCGCGTGTGTGTATATATATGGGTGGGCAGGCGGGCGCGTCTGGTGGCGCGGGCAGCGACGACGGCGGCGGGGCGAGGGGGACGGCGACGAGACGGCAGCGGCGGCGGCGGCGACGAGACGGGCGGTGGCGGCGGGATAGATATGGCGACGAGACGGGCGGCGGGCGGGGCGCGGCGACGACGACGGCAATGGGCGGCGACGACGACGGCGGCGGGCGCGGCGGCGATGACGACGGGCGGCGGGGCGGCGAGGGCGGCTGCACGGCGGCGGCGGCGGCGCCGGAGACTACGACAGATCGAGAGGCCGCGAGAAGTGGAACGAAGTGCGACAAGATAACCGAATTTTCGTAAGTGCCATATATATAGGAGGCGCCTTTAGTACCGGTTGGAGCCACCAACCGGTACTAAAGGCCAATTTTGGCCAGCCGAAGAGGCGGGAAACGAGGGCCTTTAGTACCGGTTGGTGGCAAGTACCGGTTGGAGCCACCAACCGGTACTAAAGGCCGTGCGCCGCCACCGCAGTGCGCTATGTTTAGTCCCACCTCGCCGAGCGAAGGGCAGCCGCACTGGTTTATAAACCCAGCCGCGCCTGCCCTTTCGAACTCCTCTAATTAGCAGGCTTCTGGGCCTAACTAGGGCGCGCTGCCCTGTGAGTCTGCTGGCCCTACTGGGCATGTATTTGCACACCCAAGGTCTGGCAGGCCCACAGGGCAGCGCCCCAACAATTTTTTTCTTCTATTTATTTCTGAGTAGTTTTTTTGCCGTATTTAGTTTCTTTGTGAATATTTTTTTTATATAATTATTTTTCTTTTCTGCATTATTTATTTTCTTCTATTTATTTTTCAGTAATTTTTTTATATAGTTATTTCTTTTCTGCTTTATTTTTTCGTCAGAAACCTGAATACTTCGAAAGAGATTGTCTAGTTTGTAAACGAAGTGCATCCAGTTTTTGCCGTAACCCTCTCTACTTTTTTGAACAATCTATGTGGGTGAAATGGTGATACCATGCCAAGTCTCAACTTTTTTAGAGTTCATTTGTAGTGCTTTTCAATTTCCAGGTCATTTAGTTCTCAAAACAAATCATTGAATGCATGAAAAGTAGCAAATGAATGCAGAAATGGTTGGAAGTAGATGGCGTCGCTTTGAATGATGCATACTGAATGCACAAAAAGTCTGGAGTTGTAATAAGTTTAAAAAAATGAAATGCCTTTGTAACATATGAGTTTAATTTAAATGAAACACGAATACTTCGAAAGAGATTGTCCAGTTTGTAAATGAAGTGCATCCAGTTTTTGCCGTAACCCTCTCTACTTTTTTGAACAATCTATGTGGGTGAAATGATGATACCATACAGGGTTTCAACTTTTTCAGAGTTCATTTGTAGTGCTTTTCAATTTCCAGGTCATTTAGTTCTCAAAACAAATCATTGAATGCATGAAAAATAGCAAATGAAGGCAGAAATGGTGGAAAGTTGATGGCGTCACTTTGAATGATGCATACTGAATGCACAAAAAGTCTGGAGTTATAATAAGTTTAAAAAATGAAATGCCTTTGTAACAGATGAGTTTAATTTCGTCAGAAACCTGAATACTTCGAAAGAGATTGTCCAGTTTGTAAACAAAGTGCATCCAGTTTTGCCGTAACTCTCTCTACTTTTTTGAACAATCTATGTGGGTGAAATGATGATACCATGCCAAGTTTCAACTTTTTCAGAGTTCATTTGTAGTGCTTTTCAATTTCCATGTCATTTAGTTCTTAAAAGAAATCATTGAATGCATGAAAAATAGCAAATGAAGGCAGAAATGGTTGAAAGTTGATGGCGTCGCTTTGAATGATGCATACTGAATGCACAAAAAGTCTGGAGTTGTAATAAGTTTAAAAAATGAAATGCCTTTGTAAGAGATGAGTTTAATTTAAATCGAAACTGAATACTTGAAAGAGATTGTCCGGTTTGTAAACGAAGTGCATCCAGTTTTGCCGTAACCCTCTCTACTTTTTGAACAATCTATGTGGGTGAAATGATGATACCATGCCAAGTTTCAAATTTTTCAGAGTTCATTTGTAGTGCTTTTCAATTTCCGGTCATTTAGTTCTCAAAACAAATCATTGAATGCATGAAAAATAGCAAATGAAGGCGAAATGGTTGGAAGTTGATGGCGTCGCTTTGAATGATGCATCTTGAATGCACAAAAGTCCTTTGAATGGAGTTGTAATAAGTTTTAAAAAATGAAATGCCTTTGTAAGAGATGAGTTTAATTTCGTCAGAAACCTGAATACTTCGAAAGAGATTGTCCAGTTTGTAAACGAAGTGCATCCAGCTTTTGCCGTAACCCTCTCTACTCTTTTGAACAATCTATGTGGGTGAAATGATAATACCATGCCAAGTTTCAAATTTTTCAGAGTTCATTTGTAGTGCTTTTCAATTTCCAGGTCATTTAGTTCTCAAAACAAATCATTGAATGCATGAAAAATAGCAAATGAAGGCAGAAATGGTTGGAAGTTGATGGCGTCGCTTTGAATGATGCATATTGAATGCACAAAAAGTCTGGAGTTGTAATAAGTTTAAAAAAATGAAATGCCTTTGTAACAGATGAGTTTAATTTAAATGAAACACGAATACTTGAAAGAGATTGTCCGGTTTGTAAACGAAGTGCATCCAGTTTTGCCGTAACTCTCTCTACTTTTTGAACAATCTATGTGGGTGAAATGATGATACCATGCCAAGTTTCAACTTTTGAGTTCATTTGTAGTGCTTTTCAATTTCGTGTCATTTAGTTCTTAAAAGAAATCATTGAATGCATGAAAAATAGCAAATGAAGGCATAAATGGTTGAAAGTTGATGGCGTCGCTTTGAATGATGCATCTTGAATGCACAAAAGTCCGGAGGTGTAATAAGTTTAAAAAATGAAATGCCTTTGTAAGAGATGAGTTTAATTTAAATCGAAACCTGAATACTTGAAAGAGATTGTCCGTTTGTAAATGAAGTGCATCCAGTTTTTGTCGTAACCCTCTCTACTTTTTGAACAAGCTATGTGGGTGAAATGATGATACCATGCCAAGTTTCAAATTTTCAGAGTTCATTTGTAGTGCTTTTCAATTTCCAAGTCATTTAGTTCTCAAAACAAATCCTTGAATGCATGAAAAATAGCAAATGAAGGCGAAATGGTTGGAAGTTGATGGCGTCACTTTGAATGATGCATCTGAATGCAAAAAAGTCTGGAGTTGTAATAAGTTAAAAAATGAAATGCCTTTGTAAGAGATGAGTTTAATTTCGTCGAAACACTGAATACTTGAAAGAGATTGTCCGGTTTGTAAACGAAGTGCATCCAGTTTTGCCGTAGCCCTCTCTACTTTTTGAACAATCTATGTGGGTGAAATGATGATACCATGCCAAGTTTCAACTTTTTCAGAGTTCATTTGTAGTGCTTTTCAATTTCCAGTCATTTAGTTCTCAAAACAAATCATTGAATGCATGAAAAATAGCAAATGAAGGCGAAATGGTTGAAAGTTGATGGCGTCACTTTGAATGATGCATCTTGGATGCACAAAAGTCCGGAGTTATAATAAGTTTAAAAAATGAAATGCCTTTGTAACAGATGAGTTTAATTTAAATCGAAACCTGAATACTTCGAAAGAGATTGTCCAGTTTGTAAACGAAGTGCATCCAGTTTTGCCGTAACTCTCTCTACTTTTTTGAACAATCTATGTGGGTGAAATGATGATACCATGCCAAGTTTCAACTTTTTCAGAGTTCATTTGTAGTGCTTTTCAATTTCCAGGTCATTTAGTTCTTAAAAGAAATCATTGAATGCATGAAAAATAGCAAATGAAGGCATAAATGGTTGAAAGTTGATGGCGTCGCTTTGAATGATGCATACTGAATGCACAAAAAGTCTGGAGGTGTAATAAGTTTAAAAAATTGAAATGCCTTTGTAAGAGATGAGTTTAATTTCGTCAGAAACCTGAATACTTCGAAAGAGATTGTCCAGTTTGTAAATGAAGTGCATCCAGTTTTTGTCGTAACCCTCTCTACTTTTTTGAACAAGCTATGTGGGTGAAATGATGATACCATGCCAAGTTTCAAATTTTTCAGAGTTCATTTGTAGTGCTTTTCAATTTCCAAGTCATTTAGTTCTCAAAACAAATCATTGAATGCATGAAAAATAGCAAATGAAGGCAGAAATGGTTGGAAGTTGATGGCGTCACTTTGAATGATGCATACTGAATGCACAAAAAGTCTGGAGTTGTAATAAGTTAAAAAAATGAAATGCCTTTGTAAGAGATGAGTTTAATTTAAATGAAACCTGAATACTTGAAAGAGATTGTCCGGTTTGTAAACGAAGTGCATCCAGTTTTGCCGTAGCCCTCTCTACTTTTTTGAACAATCTATGTGGGTGAAATGATGATACCATGCCAAGTTTCAACTTTTTGAGTTCATTTGTAGTGCTTTTCAATTTCGTGTCATTTAGTTCTCAAAACAAATCATTGAATGCATGAAAAATAGCAAATGAAGGCGAAATGGTTGAAAGTTGATGGCGTCACTTTGAATGATGCATCTGGATGCACAAAAGTCTGGAGTTATAATAAGTTTAAAAAATGAAATGCCTTTGTAACAGATGAGTTTAATTTAAATCGAAACACGAATACTTGAAGAGATTGTCCACTTTGTAAACGAAGTGCATCCAGTTTGCCGTAACTCTCGCTACTTTTTGAACAATCTATGTGGGTGAAATGATGATACCATGCCAAGTTTCAACTTTTTCGAGTTCATTTGTAGTGCTTTTCAATTTCGTGTCATTTAGTTCTCAAAAGAAATCATTGAATGCATGAAAAATAGCAAATGAAGGCGAAATGGTTGAAAGTTGATGGCGTCGCTTTGAATGATGCATCTTGAATGCACAAAAGTCTGGAGTTGTAATAAGTTAAAAAATGAAATGCCTTTGTAAGAGATGAGTTTAATTTAAATCGAAACCTGAATACTTGAAAGAGATTGTCCGGTTTGTAAACGAAGTGCATCCAGTTTTTGCCGTAACCCTCTCTACTTTTTTGAACAATCTATGTGGGTGAAATGATGATACCATGCCAAGTTTCAAATTTTTCAGAGTTCATTTGTAGTGCTTTTCAATTTCCAGGTCATTTAGTTCTCAAAACAAATCATTGAATGCATGAAAAATAGCAAATGAAGGCAGAAATGGTTGGAAGTAGATGGTGTCGCTTTGAATGATGCATATTGAATGCACAAAAAGTCTAGAGTTGTAATAAGTTTAAAAAAATGAAATGCCTTTGTAACCGATGAGTTTAATTTCGTCAGAAACCTGAATACTTCGAAAGAGATTGTCTAGTTTGTAAACGAAGTGCATCCTGTTTTTGCCGTAACCCTCTCTACTTTTTTGAACAATCTATGTGGGTGAAATGATGATACCATGCCAAGTTTCAACTTTTTCAGAGTTCATTTGTAGTGCTTTTCAATTTCGTGTCATTTAGTTCTCAAAACAAATCATTGAATGCATGAAAAATAGCAAATGAAGGCGAAATGGTTGAAAGTTGATGGCGTCGCTTTGAATGATGCATCTTGAATGCACAAAAGTCTGGAGTTGTAATAAGTTTAAAAAATGAAATGCCTTTGTAACAGATGAGTTTAATTTAAATAAACCTGAATACTTGAAAGAGATTGTCCGTTTGTAAACGAAATGCATCCAGTTTTTGCCATAGCCCTCTCTACTTTTTTGAACAATCTATGTAGGTGAAATGATGATACCATGCCAAGTTTCAACTTTTTCAGAGTTCATTTGTAGTGCTTTTCAATTTCCAGGTCATTTAGTTCTCAAAACAAATCATTGAATGCATGAAAAATAGCAAATGAAGGCAGAAATGGTTGGAAGTTGATGGCGTCGCTTTGAATGATGCATATTGAATGCACAAAAAGTCTGGAGTTGTAATAAGTTTAAAAAAATGAAATGCCTTTGTAACCGATGAGTTTAATTTCGTCAGAAACCTGAATACTTCGAAAGAGATTGTCCAGTTTGTAAACGAAGTGCATCTAGTTTTTGCCGTAACCCTCTCTACTTTTTCGAACAATCTATGTGGGTGAAATGATGATACCATGCCAAGTTTCAACTTTTTCAGAGTTCATTTGTAGTGCTTTTCAATTTCTAGGTCATTTAGTTCTCAAAACAAATCATTGAATGCATGAAAAATAGCAAATGAAGGCAGAATGGTTGAAAGTTGATCGCGTCGCTTTGAATGGTGCATACTGAACGCAAAAAATATAAGAGCATTTACATCATGATCTTATATTTCTTTACAGTCTAAACTGTCAATATGATCTTATAACATCAAAAATACTTTGATCATTAATGATCTTTGTGTGTACAATCTGAATTGTCAATATGAGTCATCAACGATTTATAAACCGATGAAAACTCATATTGCAGCCACAAATTCTACACATAGAGTTCAATGAAGACCAAGTGCTTGTGATAGTTTGAGAAATAACATATTTAAGGTGGTAAAGGGCTTGTTAGGGGAGCGAGGTGGGACTAAAAACAGCTTGCCATAACCTCATTAGTACCGGTTCGTGGTACAAACCGGCACTAAATGGTGATGGTGGGGCCATAGCCTGACCGCAGGCTGACACATCCCCTTTAGTACCGGTTCGTGGCATGAACCGGTACTAAAGGTTCGCCACAAACCGGTGCTATTGATCGCCGCCACGAACCAGTGCTATTGTACACATTAGTGCCGGCTGAAATTCAAACCGGCACTATTGGGCTTCACATTTGACCCTTTTTCTACTAGTGTAGCCTTCATTTTGCACTAAGTATGATCACTACTTGTGCATCCAAAACCCTTTTTAAACCAGCTTTGCCTTATGAGTCCACTATACCTACCTATATGCGGTACTTCCATGCTGTTCTAAGAAAATTTGCATGTGCCAACCCTAATGTTCAAAATAAATTTCTCTTTTGTGTGCTCTACTACTCGCGAGGCGGTAAAGGGTAGACATATTTTCCATGCTAGATGTGTTATTCTCATGATGAGTGTTTATTCAATTGTCATTGCACGAGAGTACGACAAAGGTACTAGGGATGCCCAGTCCCGAAATGAATAAATGAATTTACTTTATGTTGTCAAATAATAAATTCCTTGGAAAGTGTTGGTATGGAAGGCACTCGTGGATACGGCTAGCCATGGAAAGTGAAAGTTATGGTGGAAAAAGGAATAAACTTTTTTTCTATTTGGGAACCACCTGTGATGTATCTAGCATGGAAAGTGTTGGGATGCTCCAAGTTGTTTTCGTTGGTAGGAAAAGTGTGCCTCTCAAAAATAATTATATCTCTCAATTTAAGCTTTGAGCTCTGTCACCTCTACAAATCCCTACTTCCCTCTGTGAAGGGCCTTTCTTTTACTTATGCAATTTTTATTTTGAATTTGAGTCCCCATCTTCTCTTATAAAGCACCAACTAAGGGGCACTATGATCGTATTTGAGCATTGGGTGTAGCTAATATTCGAGTGTGTTTCATGAATGGATCAATGATTGAGCATGATGGGCTAGGGATAACTTGCTTTAGTGTTGATATTTTGAAAGACATGGTTGCTTGTTGGTATGCTTGAGTATTAAAGTCTTCATGTCAAAAGTAGACTATATTGCTTTGAATCATATAGAAGTCCATATGTCCATGCTATAAAGAAAAGAATGTGATGAACATGTTAGGTAACATTCCACATAAAAAATTCTGTTTTTATCATTTACCTACTCAAGGACGAGCAGGAATTAAGCTTGGGGATGCTGATACGTCTCCAACGTATCTATAATTTTTTATTGTTTCATGCTGTTATATTATCATTATTGGATATTTTACAATCATTTTATAGTCATTTTATATCATTTTTTGTACTAACCTATTGACATAGT
The DNA here is from genome assembly GCA_021437245.1 of Aegilops speltoides. Taxonomy (NCBI): domain Eukaryota; kingdom Viridiplantae; phylum Streptophyta; class Magnoliopsida; order Poales; family Poaceae; genus Aegilops; species Aegilops speltoides. Next base: position 123,962,470 of record CM038143.1, on the reverse strand, counting down.
GCCCAGTGCCAGTTGTTGTTTTCTGCATGTTTTTTACATCGCAGGAAATCAATATCAAAAGGAGTCCAAATGCAACGCAACTCCTAGAGGATTTTTTTGGGCAAAAGAAAGCCAATGTGCCAAGGAAGCACCTAAGGGGCTGCTCGAGGTGAGAAGCACCCACTAGTGCACGCTAGGAGGCCCATGCGTTCCCTGGTGGGTTGTGCCCACCTCGGGTGCCCCCGAACCGCCTCTTTGCTCTACAAATACCCAAATATTCGAGAAACCTTAGGGGAGTCGACAAAATATTGATCCAGCCGCTGCAGAGTCCAGAACCACCAAGATCCAATCTAGACACCGTCATGGAGGGGTTCACCACTTCCATTGGTGCCTCTCCTATGATGCGTGAGTAGTTCTTTGTAGACCTACGGGTCCGTAGTTAGTAGCTAGATGGCTTCCTCTCTCTCTTGATTATCAATACAATGGTCTCTTGGAGATTCATATGATGTAAGTCTTTTGGCGGTGTGTTTGTTGGGATCCGATGAACTTTGAGTTTATGATCAGATCTATGTTTTTATCCATGAAAGTTATTTGAGTCTTCTTTGATCTCTTATATGCATGATTGCTTAGAGCCTCGTATTACTTCTCCGATATTTGGGTTTTGTTTGGCCAACTTGATCTATTTATCTTGCAATGGGAAGGGGTGCTTTGTAGTGGGTTCCATCTTATGACGCTTGATCCCAGTGACAAAGGGAACCGACCCGTATGTATCGTTGCTACTAAGGATAAGAAGATGAGATCTATATCTGCCGCAATAGATAAAGGATCTCGTCTACATCATGTCATCGTTCTTAATGCATTACTCCGTTTTCTCATGAACTTAGTACACTAGATGCATGCTAGATAGCGGTCGATGTATGGAGTAATAGTAGTAGATGCATGCAGGAGTCGGTCTACTAATCTTGGACGTGATGCCTATATAATGATCATTGCCTGGATATCGCCATGATTATTTGTAGTTCTATCAATTGCCCAATAGTAATTGTTTTCCCACCGTTTGCTATTTTTCTCGAGAGAATCCACTAGTGAAACCTACGGCCCCCAGGTCTCTTTTCATCATATTTGCCTTTGCGATCTATTTTCTCTTGCATTTATTTTCAGATCTATTAAACCAAAAATACAAAAATACCTTGCTGCAGTTTATTTGTTCCGCAATCTATTTATCCTATCTACCACTCTTTACCTCACGCTTTTGCCTATCTTGAGGCGTCGTACCGGAAGGGATTGACAACCCCTGTAACACATTGGGTTGCGAGTATTTATTATTTGTGTGCAAGTGTTGTTTACGTGGTGTGAGGAGGTTATACCTACCATTGTTATACTGCATCATCCCTTCCTCTTTGGGGAAATACCGACGTAGTTCTAGCAGACATTAGATGCCCTAGCATAAGGTCTTAGGTGTGGAGACATTACAACGTAGTTAGCTTGAAGGGGTTAAACGGGATAAGGGACATAGAGAGTTTTACCTAGGTTCGGCCCCTCGTAATGAGGTAAAGGCCTACTCCTTCTTTAGGTTGTATTGCTTTGGTTTTGATTACCAGGGAGCGAATTCAATTGACCTAGTTCTCGACTTGTTTTTTCTTGCCCTAACACACCACCGGGTCACCTCTTTATATACACAGGCTGATGCTCGGCGGCTTACAGAGTTCCAGCCGGCTCATAGACAACTTGTCCGACTCAGTGACAAAACTAAACTTTCCTTATCATACAAGTTAAACATATGGCGGTTTATGCCCATGGGCCTCAAGTCTCCTCCGGGTTTTGGGCCTTCAGTGAGCTTGCTTCATGAACCGCCATCTTCAACATCTTATTGGGCCTTCTCTTTATGAACTGCCAGTGGTACGACCCGGCCCCTCCTGGACGGGTCATACCCAATAGTTATATCCCCAACAGGGGTTAACTACCAGCAACAGGTCTCAAAAACTAAAGGAAGAACATAGCTGAAAGCTACAGAATATGTATCATTTGTACTCCAGATTAACTAGATGGCACACAAAAGTATTAAAGAACAACATAGCTAATACTAGAAGTGGTATAATACTATAATCACCAGCACATGAGATAGCATTGACTGATAGATGATAACTATGGAACATCATTACCTAAAGAACAAGTCTCTTAACTGAACTATGGAATAGTGTTAGCTCCTGAACAAGACCCGTCAGAGATCAGCATGAATATACAGTGAAATGTGATAATCTATTTTCCATGCTTAGATGAATAACAAAGCCATAAATATTGCAAACAAGTAACATGAGGGTACAACCTATCTGGACACCATCCATAGGATTGAGCATCATGTGCTGACTTGTCGATGGCCCTACAGTTGTTGTGGTTGTCCATGTCGGGCACATGCATTCGATGCAGGCAAGTGTAGAGTGGGGACTATTGTCGGTGTCAAAACCAGCGGATCTCGGGTAGGGGGTCCCGATCTGTGCTTCTTAATTAGGTTGATGGTAACAGGAAGCAAGGGACACAATGTTTACCCAGGTTTGGGCCCTCTCGATGGAGGTAAAACCCTACTTCCTACTTGATTAATATTGACGATATGAGTAGTACAAGAGTAGATCTACCACGAGATCGTAGAGGATAAACCCTAGAAGCTAGCCTATGATGATTGTGATTGTAATTTTGATCGGCCTTCTAAGGATCAACCTCTCTGGTTTATATAGACACCGGAGAGGGCTAGGGTTTACATGGAGTCGGTTACAAGGAAGGAAATACAATATCCGGATCGCCAAGCTTGTCTTCCACGCAAAGGAGAGTGCCATCTAGACACGGAACAGAGTCTTGAGTCTTGTATCTTCACGCTTCAATAGTCCGGATGATGTACATAGTCCAGCTGTCCAGATACCCCCTAATCTAGGACTCCCGCAGTAGCCCTTGAACCAGGCTTCAATGACAATGAGTCCGGCATGCAGTCCTGTCTTCGGCATTGCAAGGCGGGTTCCTTCTCCGAATACTCCAAGGTAATTATCGAACTCTTAGAACGTGTCCGGATCTGCGAGACAATTCTCACATACCATCATAGGGAACATAGCATAAATCTGATCTGCTGGCAATCTTCATACGTCGTGCCTTTGCATCGTGGCCCAGTCCAACACGAACCGGCGTTTCTCTCCCCACCTCGACTCGCGTTGCGAGGCGGTTTTATTGGCACGTCTTGCCAAAGCAGAGATCGTGTTCCTCTTATTACTGGATCTTTCATCAATAGTGGCATGTGTAACCCCACGACGACCGTTGGTGTGACTCCGTGTGTTTTTTGATAAGCCTCATGCGGTCACGCTGAGAACTCTTGATATTCACCCCCTTTATAAGGGGGCCGAGGCCTATGCCTCTTTTCCACCTCCCTCGCGCCTTCTCGCACCTCGAGTTCTAACACCCGAGACCTAAGCTCTGACACCCCAGATCCTCCAATATGTCCGGATCCAACCCTCAAGGCCGGTGGGTGGCCTCCTTGATCCATGAGGAGGACATTGCGAGGCTAAGGGAGGTCGGATATCTGACCGCCGACATCCAGCACAGGCTTCCTGCTCCAGGGCAGGTCATCCCTACGCCGGAGCCCAATGAGAGCGTCGTGTTTGTTCCTCACTTCCTCCGCGGCTTGGGCCTCACCCTCAATCCCTTTGTGAGGGGGATCATGTTCTATTACGGATTGGATTTTCATGATCTAGCTCCAAACGCTATCCTTCATATCTCGTCGTTCATCATTGTGTGCGAGGCTTTTCTCCACGTCACTCCACACTTCGGCTTATGGCTCAAGACCTTTAATGTGAAGCCGAAGATGATTGAGGGGCGACATGTGGAGTGCGGAGGTACCATTATAGGCAGGAACGCCGATCCCCCATGGCCAGAGGGCTCTTTCCCAGAAGTATCCGATGTATGGCAACGGAGGTGGTTTTATGTCACAGCTCCCAGAGGCACAAAGTGGGTAGCCGCCCCCGAGTTCCGCTCGGACCCTCCGTCACAACTAGTGTCTTGGACTGACATAGGACGGAATTGGGGGCCCGCTATTGATGTAACAGTACTGCAGAGCTGCAACCGGGAGCTTCTTGAGAGGGACATTAACCTTGTCAGCATAATTCAAGTGATGTTAATCCGACGGACGTTGCCGTGCGAACGCCGGCCTCTCCGAATGTGGGAGTTCAATCCAGAGGGTCCGCGGACTGTTAAGCACTTCTTCGGCCTAAAGCTCGAAGGGATGTGTAAATTATCCTTCAGACCAAAAGTAGAGTGTCCGGACACCACCGAGGATGCGGGCCTAAGCTGCAATCGCCTAGATACCCAAGTAAGTAACCTTGATACCGGACACCTTGTTTTGTATTTGTCATAGTTGTTATTCTGAAAATCTTCCGTGGCCAGGAATGGCTCCGCAAGGCGGAGAGAATCAGGTGTCCGGCGCCACTTCCCAAAGGCTCGCCTAGTCCAACCATTGCCAAGATGATTGACCGGGTGCTCAGCAGAATGCCCTCAGGGAAAGATAAGGGGAAGAACAGAGAAGCCGAACTTCACACTCTGCGCATCCAAACTGGGGGAATTGTTACCTCCCCTGAGGAGGTTAGTCGGGAAGGGGAGGCTAAAGCCTCCTTCCCGCGCGGGAAGAAGAGGGCTGCCTACGAAGACTTGGAGACAGAGATGTCGAAGCAAGGGGAAAAGGTATCACTAGGGGGCTCTGCCCCGACGGGCACCCTCAATGTGTCATGCCCCCCAATGGGCCAGCCCTCCACTGAGCTGTAAGTTAATCATTAATTCAAAGGTACTGTGTTTCTCCGAGATCAATAACCAAGATTCGTCTTTTGCAGTCCGGCAAGCAGCTCTTCTCAACAGACTTCGTCTTCGGGGGATCTTCCTCCAGAGATGATGGAGAGCGAGACCCCACCCACCTCTCTGCCTCATGAAGCGGGCGACACCGAGGCGTCGTGACGGAAGAGTCCGGATCTGCCGAAGCGGGAAGCCAATTCGTCAGCCGCCCTGAGCCTGCGGCATTTGGCTCCCACGGGGGGCGATGAGAAGGGTCCGGCGCGGTTCGATGCCGGCCGGACATACTGACAGGCCTTCTGGAGTGAGATGCGCTCTCGGAGGAGCACCGCTCATTAATGAGCGCGGTGCTCAAGAAAATTTCATCGGCCACAAGCGGTTTGGATGAAGCATTTACGAGTCTGCTTAGAGGCTTTGAGGTATGTAGTGAAAAATACACAATTTTTGGCAGCGGGGCACGTGCTAGGTGTGCTCCATATGGATAGTAGCCCCTGAGACTCTGGTTGCCCGCCCTAGGCGGCAAATGGAGGATCATATTGTGTAAGTACTGATTGCGCTGTACATATGCGCAGGTATCTAAGGATTCGGCTGCCGAACAGTCCGTTGAAGTTGCCGAACTAAGGAGGCAAATTGGATCTATTGATGCTGATATCACGCTAGTGAACGAGCGGCTGAACGAGTCACAAGGTATGTGCTCTGCTTTCCTTATTATGTTGCATAGGAAAATATGAGAGTGGCGTAATATTAATGCAATATGCTTGGACTGCGGATGGTGCTGCTGCCGTGGAAGCCCTGAGGGCGGAACTTTCCCAGGCCAAGGAACAAGCTCGGTTTAGCAATGTGGCTGCCCTAAAGGCGGCCAAAGAATTGAGAGCCGAACATGCTGCTCATCACCGAAGCGAGGAAAAGATAGCAGAAATGGTTGTGGAATTGAAAAATGCCGCCGACCGGTATGAACTCCTTGAAAAGGAGCATAAGGCTAGTTCGGCCGACGTGAACAAGGCACTTAATGCCACCAAGGAGATGCGGACCAAGGTCAGGGGTGTGCGGGAGGAGCTTCAACAGGCCGGTAAAATCGCGGTGGGGCTCCTACTATCATGGACGAATTTTTTGATCAAGCACGCCCCTAGATGGACGCTGGAGTCCTGCAGACGCGTATGCAGACTTGGCGAAGAGTACAGCTGATGCAGCCAAGTTTTTCGAGGATCAAGGTGATAAAGAAGTGGAGAAGCTTTTCTGGTCGCAGTTCAATGCTCCCACTCGCCCATTGCCGTTAAGTGAGAAGTTGGCTGCTGTAGCGGAGCTTCATAGGCTGTCCGGGCTTGCAATGCGGTCTGTAATAGACCATCTTTGGCTGAAGGGTCCTAAGCCGGACAGTTACTTTGGTTTGGTGCAACAATTCCTTGGGGCCATGCCTCAGATCGATGCCATGAGGAGGTCGGCGTGCATAGAGGGTGCGTGAATGGCTCTTGCCCACGCTAAAGCATATTGAACTGATATGGAGGCCACCATTTTAGCGACCCAGAATCCGGCGGGAGGACAGTATCCGGCCGAGCACTATTTGGCGCAGGTAACAGAAGGTGCCCGCTTAATAGAGGCGCAGTGCTCGAAGAATGTTTTATTCGAGTGACAGGTCGAACCATTGTAAAAACAATGTTATTTTGCTTATAAGGCTATATTTTATACTTTTTGCCTGAAAGTATTATTGTGTCCCCTGTGCGGCCGTTTATATATATATATATATATATATATATATATATATATATATATATAAGTAATGCGGGGGTGTTTTTGAAAAATATGCGTAATCACACTTGATTCAACGTCTTGGTCCATAAAGGAGGTGATCGCACGTCGAACTAGGCAACCGGACTATATAGCTGTCACACTTTCGCTTAGCCATGGGAGTCTGATGGTGGGGCTACTATGTAGCCCCTGGTACCGTCGTGTGCATCTGAATACAGGCGCATGTGTACATGACCGGGAAACGGTCCTTCGTTAATGCGGAGGGATCCTAAAGATTCTGATAAGTCTTCGAGTGGTTGAACAGTCTCTCGCTGCATCATGATAGTCAGTTTTCGGCTTTCTCTACTGAGGCGCTCAGCCGGAATAACCAGGGCACAATTGTAGTAGTTCTCCTTTGGCTGCCTTAGCCGATAATAACGGAACGTAAGGCGGCAAACCCAGGAGCTGGGCCTAATTAGGTTGATGGTAACAGGAAGCAAGGGACACAATGTTTACCCAGGTTCGGGCCCTCTCGATGGAGGTAAAACCCTACTTCCTGCTTGAGTAATATTGAAGATATGAGTAGTACAAGAGTAGATCTACCACGAGATCGTAGAGGCTAAACCCTAGAAGCTAGCCTATGATGATTGTGATTGTAATTGTGATAGGCCTTCTAAGGACCAACCTCTCCGGTTTATATAGACATGGGAGAGGGCTAGGGTTTACACGGAGTTGGTTACAAGGAAAGAAATACAATATCCGGATCGCCAAGCTTGTTCCAGGCAAAGGAGAGTCCCATCCGGACACGGAACAGAGTCTTGTGTCTTGTATCTTCACGCTTCAATAGTTCGGACGATGTACATAGTCGGGCTGTCCGGATACCCCCTAATCTAGGACTCCCTCAACTGTAGATCCCTTCTAGGGTATGCTTCCCTTGTTGGAGCAGATCCGATGAGAAGGAAGACGGTGTGGCTGAAGATGCAGAAAACACATAATGTTAAGAACAACACATATCTCTGATCTGAAGAAATACCCCAAGAGATCAACAGTAAGGTACGAGAGTGGTCACACATTTGTTGACTGAAGACTAAATTGGGGACACGTAATTTTATTTATTTTGGTATTATCCGATCTATGCCGGATGGTTTGATGGCCGTCTTGTGCCTCCCGGTTGACACTGTTCAGAATCTTCCCCGAAGAGCCAGCGACCACCAGTAGAGCAGCCTGCCTTTGCCGTCTGTGGCGGCTAGAGCTCCGACCAAAACCCGCTCCCCGCCCCAACGCACTGCAGTGGTTGCGTCGCCCCCGGCCAATCCACAAAGACTCGTCGTCATCTAGATCCGGCGGCAGCAGTACCTTCAACCCACGCAACTCTAAGATAGCCATGTAAGCGTTGCTTCCGCGGCGACCTTGCGCCCCCGCACCCTTACGTTAGACACCAGCCAACTGGCAGCCTAGGAGCTCCATCGCCTCGAGGGGTGCTGCTTCCCATTGGGAATCGATTGGCCCAGAATAAAAATTCAGACAACTGAGCCTAAGCAAAGTGATTTGAGATGATTGTACGACCTATCTTGCGGCCCGGTGAAGTAGGCAGCTCCAGCTGCCGAGATGGTGAGGCCGACATAGTTGCGGTGGCTACCACCGGCAGGAAAGCAGAGATGTCGCGACTGTCAACGGCTATGGGGAAGTAGCGTCGGGGCCCTGCTGGATGCTTCCGACGTTGGATCCGCTCCGGCGCCGTGCACAACGGCGAGGGTGAATCGGCTCCGGTATGGTTTACGCGACCGTCGTCGAGGCAGCTCTGGCAGCACGGAGTAAGAGGCACACGGCCCAGTGCACTACGGCAAATGGACAACATCTCCAGCATTGGGGAGGAGGGCAGCGGTGAATTTGGTCCGGTGTGGGGCGCCATGGAGGAGGGGATGAGGTTTCATGGCTGGGGAGAAGGAAGCTTCCGGGGAGAAGGTGATTTGGCGCCCATGAGGTATCGATGGGGAATTGGGAGGGGGAACCATGTCTTACGGACGCATTTGTCTGAAATGTGTGTGTGTGTGGGGGGGGGGTTATAGTTCTACCCCCGCCTTTATGCTTCTAGGGTTGGGTCTGTGTACTAAGGGTCGGGGATAGTATAGTTACTTTGCTTCTCCAAAATAGTGGGCGCGAGCGATTTCGGGTGAGGAGGGCGTGTTTTGAAATAGTGGACGTGAGCGATTTTGGGCGAGGAGGGCGTGTTTTGAAATAGTCAGCGCGAGTGATTTTGGGCGAGGAGAGGGTGTTTTGCCACCCATGGTTTATGAATTATTCAACACATGTCATTTCAGCCGAGGAGAAGGCGCGCTTGGATGAAGTTACGAACCTACCCTCGATATACAACGGGCCAATTGATGTGTGTCCCACATAGGCCGGTAATTTCGTGTCTCCCTGTCGGTGTACTAAAGTAGGGGTACCTTAGTATCCGGAACTTGTGCACGGGCAGTCGCAGCGCTCCGCGGCGAGGCTTGCCGGTGACCGCCGAGGTCCTCCGTGGTTCCTTTGGAGCCATTCAAGAACAAAGTGTTCAAGGCGAGAAAACAAGGCCCCGGCAAGAGGAGCTTGCCGGAAGGTCAAGGCCCCGGCAAGAGGAGCTTGCCAGGAAGGCCAACCAAGGCATTACAAGGAACTTCCCGCGACGCGCCGTGCGTCCCGGCAAGACCCGGCGAGCGACAAGCTTCCGGGCGCGACAAGACAACGACCGCGGCAAGGCGCTTGCCGCGGCAAAGCTACCACTGCACTCCACGCTCCGGTGCATCCGCCAACGGTCATACAGGGTCTTTCCAGTCTTGGCGTGGCAAGAGGCTGTGCAGCTAGCGGTGCGAGGTGGCAAGCGGAGATGACAAGATGGCCATCGTGGTGAACGGTGGCGCCCCTAACGGTCGCTTTTCTGCACTGTTTGGGCGACGCGGACGGGCATTAAATGCCTTTGTCCCCTGCCGTCAGAGTTAGGTAGGATACGTTGTACAAGTAGCTGTACCAACCACTCTTTTTACATTTTTGCCCTCGCCTATGTTGCCACCTGTCGGTGACCCCTTGAGCGTATAAAAGGAGGCCCATGCGCAACGTAGAGGGGGTTCGAAGCATTCGAAACTAGAACACACTCACGCTCTAAAGCAAGAACGCAATACAATCACAAAGCGGCAGTAGGAGTATTATCTCTCTGGAGAGCTCCGAAGCTGGGTAAAACCGCTCGTGTGCTTCGCCTCGATCTGCTCTTCGTGCGATCTCCGCCCCCCGCTGGACTGAAAAGGGGCCCTGCCCCATAGGTGTTCGTTCCCACGACATCTTTGGCGCGCCAGGTAGGGGGCGTCGAGGTTGTGTGAACCTGATCCGGCGTTCACGCGAGCCATATCGTCATCATCTCCATCGACATGCCACCGAAGAAGAAGGCTTCGGAGGTGGCTGCTCCGTCCGCGTCGAACCCACCACCACCGGAGCAAGCAGGTGGTGGGGTAGACGCCGACGGAGGAACGGGCGCCGACGAGGGAGCTCATGCTGCTGCCAGGTCCAAGGACAAGGCGGCGCAGACCTCGGTGTCCGTACATGCACCGCACCCATCTCAGGAGGCGCGGGACCGACAGCGTCATGGTACACGCGGTACCATACATTCATTGGGCCAAGGCCAAGCTGGTGGATCTCAGGATGCTCAAGACCAGCATGCACGCCAACATGCTGGCAGGAGCGCGGCACGGTTGCCTGGACGAGATGCTGCTCCTTCTAACACAGTTAGAAGTTCGAGCATATCTCGTTCCTCGCACCGTTTGCCACCGCCACCCAAGACTCCAGAAGAAGCATTGGCCCGAGCCCAACTTCTCCTGGACTACCCTCCAACGGCGGACAAGATCGACGTTTGGAGGGCCACCATTCAGAGTCTCATTGGCTTCGCCAACGGCGACACTCCCCGGCAACCGAGCACATCGAAGCCGCGGCAAGACGCCCAGGCACGAGCCGATGGCGACAAGACCGGTGGGGGTGCAACTACCGTGCACTCTCCACCACGAAGGCCAAGGTCGCCGACTCGCTGGGTCAACCTCGACAGTGACTCCACCGCATCGTCGGATCCGCGAGCTCGTCGCGATCAGCACCAAGTTCTTCAGGAATGGCAGCAAGAGGATGCTCATACTCACATCGAGCGCCGAAGAGAAGCGCGACGTCAATAAGACCAGCGCGCTGGGCCCGCTGTCGACATGCATGCGCCAGGGGAACCAGGCGACTTGCCGTACGCCGTAGGTTGCCCTGCGTTCACTCGTGAGCTGCGGCAAGTCCAGTGGCCCAGTATGAAAAATTTCAAGCCAGATGTACCAGAGAAGTACGACGGCAGGTTGCATCAGTCGGAGTTCCTCAGCATCTACACCATCGCGGTGCAAGCTGCCGGGGGACGCAACGACAAGATCCTTGCCAATTACTTCCCGCTGGTGCTTAAGCCCAATGTCAGATCCTGGCTCATGCACTTGCCGGACAACTCCATATCCTCATGGGCGGATCTGTGCCATCAGTTTGTCGGCGCCTTCGCAGGCGGCCACAAGCCTCATGGCCAAGAGAGCGATCTTCATCTGCTCGCCCAGAAGGAGGGAGAGCCCCTGCGCAAGTATATTCAGAGATTCAGCCAAGTACAGCGCAACATCCTAGACGTCCACCCTGCCGCGGTCATCAGCGCGCTCCATCAGAACGTGCGTAACCGCAGGATGCGGGAGGAGATGGTGATGTGAAAGATCAGAGACGTCAGTGAGCTATACGCCCTGGCCGATAAGTGTGCACGTGCTGAGGAAGGGAGGAGACTCCCCGGGGAGAATACAGGAGCAGGAGGACCTGACAGCGAGGTTGCCGCCCCGGCAAGGAAAAACCGGCGGAGGAACAATAGAAAGAGGAAAGGCAAAGACGTGCTAGTTGTTGAGCAGTCCGGCAACGGAGGTGGCGCCGAGAAAGCCAAAGCTGGTAGCTCCGGCGAGGCTGTGGCGGCCGCCGACAAGCAGGGCGGCTCCGACAAGCAGTACTGCAAGATCCACCGTACCAAGGGTCATGATCTCCAGAGCTGCAAGAAGGTCAAGCAGCTTGTCGAGCAGTAGAAGGCTGAGTACGAGCGAAGCGACAAGGAGAAGGCCCAGCAAGGTACTGGAGGATCCGGCAAGAAGCGTCCCGGCCGGGGAGGACGCCGCGGCAAGGCCAAGCAGCGGCAAGGAGACAGACCTCCCCGCGGCCGCGATAAGGACGAAGACGACGACGAAGATGAAGAGATGGATGAAGATGAGGCCGATGAGCAGGAGTTTCAGAAAGCCATAGAGGTCCTGTGCGTTGACGGTGGTACTTCTCTGCATACTTTGCACCGCCAACTCAAGAAGTGGGTGCGGGAAGTCAATGCGGCAGAACCACCCGTCGAGTCACGCAAGCCTCTGAAGTGGTCCAGCACGCCTATCATCTTTGATATTGAGGACCACCCTGATCGCATAACTGCGGTCGGGTGCTTGCCGATGTTGGTTTCACCAACTATCCGAAACCTCAAGGTCACAAAGATGCTAGTTGACGGCGGGGCCGGCTTGAACCTGATCTCCTCAGCGGTACTCCAGAAACTCCATATGCCCGACAGCGAGCTCGAAGAGACCGGCACATTCCAAGGAATCAACCCGGGAAGGAGCAAGCCGAAGGGGAAGATCACGTTGCCGGTAACATTTGGCAGCGAGCTAAACTTCAGGACTGAGAGGGTCACTTTTGACATTGCTGATTTTCCATTGCCTTACAATGGAATAATCGGCCGTCCAACACTCGCCAAGTTCATGGCAGCCTCTCACTACGCCTATAACGTGCTCAAGATGCCAGGCCCGATAAGTGTCATCTCTGTCCCTGGCGACAAGAAAGATGCTCTTATCTGCACCGACAAGATCTACCGGGAGGCAGCAGCCGCAGCAGATCGCAAGACACTTGCCGCTGAAGCTCCCGGGGGGAAGAAGAAGACCAAGTCCGGCAAGAGCTCTGATGCCCACTCCGGCAAGCGCACCTCTTCGGAGTGCTGCGCTACCGTCGAGGACGCACCATCGAGCTCCACCAGCAAGTGTAAGAAGACAAAGGCAGCTCCACCAGAGACAAAGAAGGTGTCCGCCAAGGAGGACGACACTGGTGGTACCTTCACCATCAGTGCCACGGTCGACCCTAAATAGGAAAGCGCGCTCGTTGCTTTCCTGCGGGCGAATGTCGACGTGTTTGCGTGGCAACCATCTCACATCCCCGGTGTTCCCAGGAAAGAAATTGAGCACCACCTTGCCGTTTGTCCTCATGCGTGGCCCGTCAAGCAAAAAGTCAGGAAACAAGCAGTGGAGCGCCAAGAATTCATAGCAGAAGAAATCAAGAAGTTGGAAGCAGCAGGCCTTGTCAGAGGAGTGCTCCATCCTACATGGCTGGCCAATCCTGTAATCGTGCGCAAGGCAAACGGGAAATGGAGGCTTTGTATCGACTTTACTGATGTTAATAAAGCTTGTCCCAAAGACCCATTTCCCTTGCTGCGCATTGACCAGATTGTTGACTCCACGGCCGGATGTGATTTGCTTTCGTTTCTTGATACATACTCAGGATACCATCAGATCTTCATGGCAGAAGAGGATGAGGAGAAGACCGCATTCATCACTCCATGTGGCACATACTGTTTCTTACGGATGCCCTTCGGTTTGAAGAATGCTGGTTCAACATTTTCAAGGGTAGTTCACGAAGCTTTTGAGCCACAGTTGCACAGAAATGTAGAAGCTTACATGGATGACATAGTGGTCAAGAGCAAGGATAAGGCAACCCTGAACCAAGATTTAGATGAAACCTTCACAAATCTGCGCAAAATCAACCTCAAGCTTAACCCCGAGAAGTGAGTGTTTGGAGTCCGTTCCGGCAAGCTTCTCGGGTTCTTCGTGTCTCAGCGGGGGATTGAAGCCAATTCCGACAAGATCAAGGCCATTGAGCAGATCGATGCACCGAAGCGCGTCAAGGATGTCTGAAGGCTTGCTGGCTGCGTGGCTGCTCTCAAGCAGTTTATCTCTAAGTCATCGAAGCGCCCTGCCATTTTTTAAAATTTTGAAAAAGGCAGGTCCAATGAAATGGACTCCGGAAGCGGAGGCTGCGCTGCAGGACTTGAAGAGATACCTGTCCTCCACTCCGATACTTGTCGCACCTAAGCCACAAGAGAAGTTGCTGCTGTATTTAGTGGCAACCAATCAAGTGGTTAGTGCTGCATTAGTAGCGGAGAGGAAAGCGGATGATGAGCCGGCAACTGTGGCAGATGCATCCAGCGACAAGCAGGGGGCTTCGCCGACAAGCTCTGGTCCCGACAAGGGTGGATCTGCGCAGACACAGGAGGAGAAACAGAAGAAAATGGTGCAGCGCCCAGTTTACTTTGTCATTTCCCTTCTGCAGGGGGCTAGGTCAAGGTACTCTGGTGTGCAGAAGTTACTTTTCGGCCTTCTCATGGCCTCGACAAAGCTGCGCCATTACTTTCAAGCACACGAGATCACAGTTGTCACTCGCTTTCCGCTGAAAAGGATACTACAGAATCCAGAAGCAACAGGCAGGATTGTCGAGTGGGCACTGGAACTGTCAAGCTTTGGCCTCAAGTTTGAGAGCACTTCAACCATCCAGAGCCGAGCATTGGCAGAGTTCATAGCAGAGTGGACGTCAACACCAGATGAAGAAATTCCGGAGACGAGCATCCCCGTCAAGGAAGCAAGCAAAGAGTGGCTCATGTACTTTGATGGTGCCTTCTCGCTGCAAGGCGCCGGTGCGGGCGTGCTGCTTGTCGCACCCACCGTCAAGTACATGGTCCAGATGCACGTTCCCAAGGAGCAAGCAACGAACAATACTGCAGAGTATGAAGGTTTGCTTGCCGGTCTCAGGATCGCGGTAGACCTTGCGATCAAGAAGCTCATTGTCAGGGGTGACTCGCAGCTTGTCGTCCGCCAAGTGAACAAGAATTATCAGAGTCCGTTGATGGAAGCTTATGTTGATGAAGTGAGAAAATTAGAAGAGCATTTTGATGGCCTGCAGATGGAACATGTTCCGAGAGCTCAGAACGACATTGCCGATGGCCTGTCAAAGTGCACTGCGCTAAAGTTACCTGTGGAACCAGGGATCTTTGTGCTCAAACTGACTCAACCGTCTGTAACACGATCAACTGGACAGAGCAAGAAGAGGAAGTTGATTTCTGGTGACTACTTTCCGGCAGAGCTCCCCGAAGCCGCCGCCAAGAAGGTCCCCAAGATCAACACCGAGGGTGCTGAGGAGCAGTCTGCTCCGGCGAGCCCTAGGGTTTGTTCCGTTGAAGCAGACGCTCCCGACAAGTTTTGCTCCGGCAAGCTTGCCGGGGAACATCAAGCTCCGGCCGAGCCGCAGGTTCTTGCCGTAGAAGCGGATGTTCCCGCAGCAGCATATGTGCCTTTGGTCCTTGTTGTCGAGCCGCAAGCTCTAGCATGGGCGCAGCAGATTGTCCATTTCCTTCAGATAGGAGAGCTTCCCGAAGAGCAAGAAGAAGCGGAGAGAGTAGCCCGGCAGTCAAGTATGTACCAGTTTGTTGACGACATACTGTACAGAAGGAGACTCAACGGTGTGAAATTGAAGTGTATTTCCCAGGAAGACGGACAAGAGCTGTTGGCAGAGATACATGGAGGCATATGTGGCCACCACATTGGCGCAAGAGCACTTGCCGGCAAGGCGTTCCGGCAAGGTTTCTTTTGGCCGACAGCCCTTCAGGATGCAACTGCACAAGTAACCAAGTCTGAAGCGTGCCAGTGCCATTCCAAGCAGATACACCAACCAGCTCAAGCTCTCCAGACGATCTCTTTATCCTGGCCATTTTCGGTCTGGGGGCTCGATATCCTCGGCCCCTTTCCCCGAGCTGTCGGGGGCTTTGAGTACTTGTACATTGCAATCAACAAGTTTACAAAGTGGCCGGAAGTGGAAGCAGTGAGGAAGGTGACAGCACAGTCAGCAGTCAAGTTCTTCAGGTCGATTGTTTGCCGTTTTTGCGTACCTAACAGGATCATCACCGACAACGACACACAATTCACGAGCCGCACCTTCATGCAGTACCTCCAAGATCTTGGCACCAAGGTTTGCTTCGCTTCTGTTGCTCATCCGAGAAGCAACAGTCAAGCGGAGAGGGCAAATGCTGAAGTGCTGCGCGGGCTCAAGACCAGGAGTTTCGACAGGCTGCACAAGCGCGGAAAGAACTGGATCGAGGAGCTGCCGGTGGTTCTTTGGTGGATCAGGACGACGCCAAATCGAGCCACTGGCCAGACACCTTTCGCTCTAGTCTATGGAGCAGAGGCAGTTCTCCCCACGGAACTCGATACTGGGTCGCCGAGTGCTCGCCACGATGAGCTTGAGCAAGAGCAGCTGCGGCAAGATGACGCGCTGCTCCTTGAGGAAGACCGTCTTCAGGCTGCTGTACGAGCTGCTCGCTACCAGCAAGTTTGCGTCGCTACCATAGCCGCAAAGTTAATGCCAGAAGTCTCGAGGAAGGAGACCTTGTTCTTCGGCGCATTCAGTCCGCCAAGAATTCCAACAAGTTGACCTTGAAGTGGGAAGGCCCTTACCGTGAAACGAGTCACTAGGCTCGGCGCTGTCCGCTTTGAGACCGAAGATGGCTTTCCGTGAGCAACTCGAACATTGAGCATCTTCGTAAGTTTTACTCAGAGCGCGGTTGCGTAACCTGTTCCGGCAACCACCTTTTGTACAAGCCTTGCCGCTGTTGCATGTAACCCTTTGTACAAAGCCGGGCGTAGACCCCGTGCATAAATAAAGCTCATGTGCTCCGCACATCCTGTCAATTTCATGCCTTCTAATTTTTGCATGTATTATCTGACACGTTGTGCAGCACCTACTCCCGGTAAGCAATAACGAGCCATAAGGCTCCATACCTTTATTTTCTCTTCTTTCTTTTTTCTCAAAGAAAGGGAAAAGTTCCCTCGCGCACAAGTTTACCGAGGGGGAGGAGAAGATAATGGTGTGGACCAGGCGTCGTTCAAGAAAGTATCGCCTTACCGGGAAGCAAACGACAAAAAAGCTAAGTTGCCAAAGTTTGAGCAATCAGTTTTAAAATTTTAAGTTATCTTCCTTGAACGACCGTGCTTTGTATGGAAAACCTGTGCGCGGAGGAACCAACTCGCAGCTAGTTGCGCCCTTACTTTGTTTCGAGTCCGCTCAACAATTTAAGTGTGCTGCGACTAGTTGCGACAAGGTTTCTTGTCGGTAGCGGCACCGCCAAAGAAGTTGCCGACGTTCGCACTCAGCTTCATGCAAAGGTGCCTATACCGGCAAGTTCCCTAAAAGCATAGGGTAAAAACATACAAAGGAAGGAATCAAGTAGAGGAAATAACATAGCAAATACTGCCCAAAATAAAGTTATATTACAGGATAATTTGTCGCGGCTCTAATAGATTATTCCCGTAACATAACCAGCAGCGACAAGGAAAAGAAGAAACGGGTGGCCTAATCTACACGGCCACCATCAACCCTCCTGACCTCATTCGCCTTGTCCACAATGGGTGCGACAAGGGCCTTGAGCGCTTCCAGATCAGCGTCTACCGGCAGCTTCTTGAGGACGTTGGTGAGGTTGAGGCCTGGGTTGCGGAAGGCCACCTTCACCAGCACCTTTTCCAGAACTCTCGCGCAGATCGTGCGCGACTTGTCGGCCAGCTGCTTTGGGATCCTTTCTCGGAGTCGCTGGAGGGCCGTCGCCATGCCCTTGAAGAACAGAGTGAGCTTGATGCTGGGCTGGAGGTTCTAGTCGGAGGAGTACCCGAGATCCTCCACCCCCAGCTGCACCAGCTCCCCGTCGATGACTGAAGCGATGTTCACGAGGCCCTCGGTCCAGAGCTCCACCGTCTCCCTAAAGGTGTTCTGGGTTTCGGCGGCCCTCGTCAGCAGCGTTTCGTTGCCTTTAATCTCCTCCTTCAAGGCCACCTCCCGCTCCTTGGCGTCATCCAGCGTCTGGGTCAGTGTGGCCAGCTTCAACTCAAGATCAACAATGGAGTCCTTGGCGGCACTCAGCTCCTTGCCCTTCTCGACGAGATGACCCTGCAGCTCACCATGGGCGAGGGCGTCCTTCTCGCGCTCACGCTGGAGCACGGCAAGCTCTCCATCCTTCATCTTGAGATCGCCCTCCAGCCGTGCCACCTTCGTCTCCAGCTCCTTCTTGGCGGCCTTGGCAGCTGCGGCAGCATCTTTTGCCTCCTTGAGAGCCCCGCCAAGTGTTTGCTCGCGTGCGGCAAGATCCTCCTCATGGCTGTCAAGATTGACCTTCCGCTGCGCCAGCTCACCCTCCCGCGCAAATAGCTCCTCGGCAGCAAGCCGCTGCTGCTCTTCAGCTTCTGCCTTCTCGAGGAGAAAGGCTTTCCGCGCCTCGGAAGCTGCGCCCGCCTCCTCGCAATGGACCAAGAGCTTCTGATTGCATTCCGGAGCTCCTCCGCTTTCAATGTTCTGCTCCGCTTGCGCGACAAGCGCTTCCCGGGTTTCCACCTTGGCTTGTCGGGCGCGGTAGAGCAACACCAGCTTCCGGAGCAGCTGCTCCTCCTCAGACTCGCCGCTGCTGCTGCTCGGTGCGTCAACCAGTGTCAGCCCAGCAGAGGCGAGCACTTCTCCATCAAAAGTCTCTCCTTCAACCGGCACCCTAGAGCTTGAAGCCCAGGGGAGCTTGATCAAGACACCATCGCCGACCTTCAAGTAGGCGCCGGGCTGGGGCTCTTCGGAGCCTGGCGCTGCGTCAGCGGCGGAGGGATCGGCGGTCGGTGTAGCGCCTTGCGCTCCTGCGGCCTCATGGTCGTCAGTGCGATCGCCGGACCCCTCGCCAGCTCCTGCGCCAGCAGCTTTGGCGGCCTCTTCGCCGGCGGGATCATCAGCGCCGGCCTCTTCTTCGGTGGCGGCGGCATCGTCAGTGTTGCCGCGCGCGTTCTCCTCGCCGGTGGCCTCGGTCTCCATCGGCTCCGTGGAAGGTGGATCTGAAGGCCGGAAGAGGGAGAAAAGTCAAGCAAATGTCCAAAAAGAAATTTAGAAGAAGCACCCAAGGGAAGTTTCACGCAAGAAGGATTACCTATGCTGGGATCTACAGTCATGGGCTCCACCAATGGGGGATCGCTGGTGCTGCCCCTTGCCGGAGATTCCTCCCTTGCCGGAGACTCCTCCCTTGCCGGGGACTTCTCCCTTGCCGGAGAACGCTCCCTTGCCGGGGAATCTTCCCTTGGCGGCGTAGTCGAAGCAGATAGCATCTCAGGGGCGGCTTCCGGAGGCTCTTGGTGAGGCTGTTCTGCTCCTACAAAAGCAAACCAACAGTCAGATATGAACAAAGGAAAGAACACCCATGCGCGCCCAACAGCAAGAAGAAGATCATATACTTACGCTGGGAGCTGCGCTAGGGGCTGCTTCGGGGAGTAGTTGCCGGGTCCAGCAAGGTGGTCTCGGGCGCGCCCCCTACTGTCGCGGTGGGCTCGTCCTCGATGACAATCACCGGAGCCTTGGCTCTCTTCGCCGCTCTCTGGGCCAGGGTCCTGAAAAGGAATCAGTTCAGAGTAGAGCAGATCAGATGCAAGACAAAAACAGCAAGAATTGAATAACTACAAATACAACAAAGAACCTTACTCTTCTTCTTCCTCGTCGGAGCTGAGTGCGGAGAGGTCGAAGTCAGGCCCACCTTCGGCGCGACGAGGCGGAGGAGCAGGTTCCCTTGGCCGTTTGGCGGGGGCAGCGGTGGTGGTCCAGGACGATCCCGCTCCAGTTGCCGCAGCGGTGCGAGGCGCACCCGCGGCAACATTGCTTGTCGCAGCAGAGCGCGTCGCGCGGCGCGACGGCTGCTGGCTCATCTGCCGCCCTGCTACATCCCCGGCCTTGCGGAGACGCCTTCTTGGTGGAGCTGGGGGGCTGCGCTGGGGGCTCCATTTATGCAAGTTACCCGAGACGGCGGGCCGCCGCACCCTCGGCGGGCTCGCCGACTTCGGTGTCGCGCGGCAAGCTCTTCCTCGCCGCTGCTTATTCTCGCCGGCAAGGCTTGCCGCCTCTGCTGCCTCGCCTCCTCCACGGTGAACCCAAATTCGCCTTGGCGGCGGCAGCCGCCGCCTCTTCCGCCCTGGTGGCGATGCGCTGCATCTCCTCCTCAGTGGTGTCGCGGGTGAGGCTCCTCTGCTCGTCAGCACAGACCGCCACCTCCACCAGGCCGTCGAAGAACTGCTGCACGACGTCGTCCGCAGGCTCCTGCCAAGTGGGGACGATCCCATGCGAGTTGCACTGCGGCATCATTGCGCGGATGCGATCCAGCGAGGAGTTGTTGCACAGCGGAACGACACCCGCCGACAATCTGAACCACTTGGGATGCTGAGGGTCGTGCTTGAACAGCTCCTTGAGCATCGCGTCCAATTCCAGCACAGTGAAATTGAAGTTGAGGCCCGGACGCAGCCTCATAATGTCCGCCGGACCCCCGAATTCCTAGGCGGGTCTCCTCCTCTCTGGCAGGGGGGCGATGCGGCGGCGAAGGAAATCTGCGCCAACGACGCCTACAGTGAGCCCGGCAAGCCTGAGACGCAAGATCCGGGTGGTGGCGATCTTCAGCTTGTCGCCGCCCGCGCCGTGGCGCCCAATCGCCGCCCAAGACGCCTCGGGCTTGGCGCAGGGTGGTGAATGGCTGCGGATTCTCCTCGATGATCCAGCACCATTCTGCTCTCCACTCCTCCCATTTGCTGCGGAGCTCCCCCTCCAGATACGTCTCCTTCTTGCCGGCTCTCGAGATCCAGGTGATCCCGCCGGACAAGGGCTCTCCTCTCTCGACCCGGGGCATGAAGTAGTGGCGGAAGAGGGCTACGTTTGGGTGGACTCCGAAGAAGTTTTTGCAGAGATGTGCGAAAACCACCATGGTCAGGACAGCATTGGGGGTGAAATCAAGGAGGTGGAACCCGTAGGTGTTCATGATGTCACAGAAGAACTCGGAGAAAGGCGGGCGAGCCCGCAGAGAAGAACAAGACGAAGAAGGGTATCCGCTTGGAGCCCGCTTCAAGCGGCGGCGGAGAGTACCTTCGGCGCGGATGCGCCTGCCTCCGCCGACTGGAAGAGGTAGTACCACTCCCTCGGCTCCGGGCGAGCTTGAGGTGAAGGTTGCCGCCTTTCGCGGCGAGCGAGCAGCGCCCGGCCGACTTCACGCCCTTCCCGTTTTGAGCCATGGCGGGGTGGTGGGGAGATCGACGGCGTCAGTGGCGACGGCGGCAATGAAGCGGAGCGCTGCTCTCTTTCCGCTTTGGAAGCGGAGGGGAGCGGCGGAAATTTCTGAGATTAGAACCGCAAATGGCGAAGGTGGGGGAACTGCCCCTGTTTCCCCTGCTTATAAAGAGGAGGAGGCGAACGTTACGATTTTTCCAAATAAAGAATCACCCACGATCTCTCCCACGATGCCGCGTTCGACGCGTGCCGTTAAGGGAGGGCGCGGTGGATACGGAGTGAGATCGGCGCACTGTGTCGCGTGTGCCCGTGCCTGTTTTGGGCCTCGCCCAACAACGCTTCGGCACCGTGTGTGGCCCAGCCCGGGGCTCTGTCGGTGTACTAAAGTAGGGGTACCTTAGTATCCCAAACTTGTGCACGGCAATCGCAATACCCGGGCGAGGCTTGGCTCGGTGACCGCCGAGGTCCTCCGTGGTTCCTCTGGAGCCAGTCAAGAACAAAGTGTTCAAGCCGAGAAGACAAGGCCCCGGCAAGAGGAGCTTGCCGGGAAGGTCAAGGCCCCGGCAAGAGGAGCTTGCCGGGAAGGCCAACCAAGGCATTTCAAGGAACTTGCCGCGACGTGTCGTGCGTCCCGGCAAGGCGCTTGCCGTGGCAAAGCTACCACGCTGTACCCGCGCTCCAGCGCATCCGCCAACGTGTCGCCCTGGGGTCTTTCCAGGTGCGCGTGGCGAGAGGCTGTGTAGCTAGCGGTGCGAGGTGGCAAGCGGAGATGACAAGATGGCCATCGTGGCGAGCGGTGGCGCCCCTAACGGTCGCTTTTCTGCACTGTTTGGGCGGCGCGGATGGGCATTAAATGCCTTTGTCCCCTGCCGTCAGAGTTAGGTAGGATACGCTGTACAAGTAGCTGTACCAACCACTCTTTTTACATTTTTGCCCTCGCCTACGTTGCCACCTGTCGGTGACCCCTTGAGCGTATAAAAGGAGGCCCATGCGCAACGTAGAGGGGGTTCGAAGCATTCGAAACTAGAACATACTCACGCTCTCAAGCAAGAACGCAATACAATCACAAAGCAGCAGTAGGAGTATTATCTCCTGAGAGCTCGAAGCTGGGTAAACCGCCAGGTGCCGCCTCGATCCGCTCTTCGTGCGATCTCCGCCCCCCGCCGG
The DNA here is from genome assembly GCA_021437245.1 of Aegilops speltoides. Lineage (NCBI taxonomy): Eukaryota > Viridiplantae > Streptophyta > Magnoliopsida > Poales > Poaceae > Aegilops > Aegilops speltoides. The sequence goes on along the minus strand of CM038143.1, from coordinate 123,940,582 downwards.
ACCGAAAAGGGGCCCTGCCCCATAGGTGTTCGTTCCCACGACACTCCCATTTATTTGCTCGGGCGAATTCCAAATAGCAGAGGGTGTTTAGCGGCTCGTTCAAATTTTGTAAGAACAAGCATCCACGTCTACCTTACCAAGTCGATTCACATCAAATTTTGAAATATTGGCTTGCGACTTATTTTATAGATGGGGAGATTATGCTCGGGACTAATGTGTTTTTACATGCTCATTGCTAACAATTTACTATATGACAAATAGTTGTCCCACTCAAAAACGGGAATCAAACCTAAAATGAAATATCTCGATTCAATGAATCAGCTCATTCACCAGGTCAAAATAGTGAACTAAATCCAAAATTGAACACATCAATGAAGTAGCATGTTGTACAGTATTATAGTACTCCATGAACATGTTGAAAGTCAAATTAATGAACTTGTTTGATACGCATATCTCCGTCCATGTGTGGATTGCACACAACATGTTGTCCAATTTAAATATTTGAATGCAAGTTTATATTGAAACATGGTTTATATCAGTCTTTGATGCATAAAACGCGACCTCCCCCTCTTCCGGGCTCCTACTCTCTCTCTCTCTCACCAACAATCTTCAATTCTATCACACGCATCCAAACACAAACCTTGTTGGTCACTCTCCCTCTCTCTCTCTCTCTCTCTCTCTCTCTCTCTCTCTTTATCTCTCCCTCTCTCTCCCTCTTTGTGTGTGTGGGAGGGGGTCTTTCTAGTTTGCATGCACACTCCATGTATAGGTCTCTCTTGCATACTATGTATGATTCTCTAGTCCAAGATAAATATCTTGGGTGCACTCATCACACGCACACAAATTCCCTGGCTCGCTGCCCATAACTCTCTCATGCACCACTCTGCCGTCTTGGAGCTCTTCCCTCTCTCTATCTCTCTCAAACTCTCCATCTCCCTGGGTCACACATACACATGCATATCTCACTTGCACTCGATAGACCCATCTAAAACTCTCTCTCTCTCCCTCGTTCTCTCTCCATCTCACACTCATACACGCACAATCTCGCTCCTAGCCAAGTAAGATGGTCTCTCACTCAATTGTAGGCACACGGAGCCCCCCTATATGTATATGACTAGCTAATTCTTAGTCTCCATCACAAACATGTGCCTGGTCTATCTTGATTTCTCTCGGGGCATCTTTCTATCGCACACGCACCTCGTCCCTCGATCTCCCACCCATATAGTCCCCTCATGATCTCGAGGGATCTCTCTATCACAAACACACCCTCTCTCCCTCCCCATGCACCCATCTTATCCATGCGTCCCTCTCGATCTTTATCCCTTGTGGGCCAGACCTCTACTAGACATGTGCTATAGGGGTGTCTCTTCCCATTGCAAACAACCATGCACTAGCTATCTTCGTGTATCTCCTCACCTCGCTTTTCTATCTCGAAGATGCATGCGTGATATGTTTGCACAAGAAACAAGAACTCTCTCTCTCTAATTTATCGTTTGTTGTCCCTTTCTCTTCCACACACACAAACACACACACACTCTCTTTTTGCACACTCACTCACTCTGCTTCACACACACTTGATCTCTCTCGACTTTGATACTCTCTTCGGTCCATAGCATATAGATTTATTGAAAAGTCAAACATCACAAAGTTTGACCATGTACCTGGAGAAAAACATTTACATCTAGAATGGCAAACATATATCATTAGATTCATCATGAGATGTAGTTTCGTATGATGTATCTTTGGTAGTGTAGATATAAGTAATATTTGTGTAAACCTGGTCAAAGTTTCCAAAGTTCCACTTCTACAAAATTTATATGCACTGCATTATCGAGCGGATGGAATATATCTTCCCCCCTCTCAGTTGTCTGATGCACCACTCAGCCGTATCGGGGCTCCTCTATCTCTCTCAAACTTTATATCTCCCTGGTTCACACATACACATATCTCGCTCACGCTACATAGACCCATCTATCACTCTCCACCCTTGTTCTCTCTCTATGTGATACGCACCCCCTAGGTACCATAATCCCTCACTCCATCATAGGAGCATGCACTCCCCCCTAAGTATGACTATATCCTACTAGCTATCAGGAACACACGTATTGTCTCCTTCTATCCATACGTCTATCTCGATATCTCTCAGGGTATCTTCTATCCCGCACACACCTTGTCACTCGATCTCCCACCCATGTAGTCCTAAAACGATCTCCAGGGGATCTCTTTGTCACAAACATACACTCTCTCCTCCTCATGTCTGCATTTTCTCCATACGTCTCTCTCGACCTCTCTCCCTTGTTTGTCAGACCTCTCTTGGCCACGTGCTATGGGTCTTCCTCTCTCAGTTGCAAACAACCACACACTATCTCCTCACCTCGCTTCCACTGGTGAAGATGCATGTGTGATATGTTTGCATAAGACACACACGTTTTTTCTCTACTTTCACTGCAAAAAACACACATCCATGACATTTTGGGCCGAACAAAAAAAATTCCGTCATACATATGACACTTCTATGACGATAATTGTGACAAAACCCGGTATCATCATAGATGTGGTGGGCTCCTACTTCTATGACAAAAAATCATGACAGAAAATGGGTTTTTCGTCCTGGGCGGGCCGGAGACGCAGCTGCATGACATTCTTTGGGCCGTCCATGATGGGAAAAACCATGGTAGAAGCGAGGGCGAGGAAAATTTCGAGGAGTTCCCGGTTACGGTGGGCGGTCGGGGGCCGAGCGATGCGCGTTTCGATACACGCACACGCTGCGTGTGCGGCGCGTTGGCTCTAATCGAACCCGAAGCGAGGCGTTGGGCTCTAATCAACCCGAAGCGACAGACCGCAGTTACGCGCCATCGAACCCGAGATCTATCGATGGTCGTTAATCGAACCCGATCGAGCGATTCTTCGCCATCGCGCTAATCGAATCGATCGATTGATGAATAGTGAGCGCTATGCGGGGGTTGATGAACAAGGAGCAATGGCGTTGCCTCTGGATGAACAGGACCCCGTGGTGGGGAGGGATGGATGAACAGTAGACGGTGGAGGGGTGCCCGTGGAGGGTGGTTGAACAGTAGCCGGTGGAGTAGCGTGCGGTGGAGGCTGGATGAACAGGAGCCCGTGGTGGCTGGAGGAGGTCGACGGTAGCCCATGGTGGATGGAGGAGGTCGACGGTGGATATGAACAGCATCCCGTGGAGTCCCGTTTTGCGGTACGCCGCACCCCTCCCGATGAACAGGACCCCCGTTTCGACCATAGTGCTCCAACACGAGTCCGTTTCGTCCATTTTGCGGTACGCCACACCCCTCCCGATCAACGGGACCCCGTTTCGACCGTAGGAGGTCCGTTTTGTCGTACGCCACACCCCTCCTGATCAACAGGACCCCTGTTTCGACCATAGGAGGTCCGTTTCCTCCGTTTTGCCATACGCCAGACCCCACCCGGTGAATAGGATCCCGTTTTGAACGTGGCCGGTCGAACACAAGGCCGTTTCCTCAGTTCTGCGGTACGCCAGGCCTCGTTTCCATCGCCTGTTCCGTCTAAGCCCTCCCGATGAACACGAAGACGCATTCCGTTCCGACCTAGTCGGTTGGCTCCCACGCGTTCTGTTGCCTCCCGATGAACATGATGCATTCCGTTGCCTCCCCATGAACACGACGCATTCCGTTGCCACCCCATGAACACGACGACGACGCTGTTTCTCCGTTCTGACCCAGCCATGTACATGAGACATGGCCGTACGTATGCGCAAGTGGGCGTTCGAGACCTTGCTCGTATGTACACATATGTGGCCGTATTTTCTTTCTTGCACCCTAGCCGCTGTACGTACGTGTACATGCTACATGCGCACCTCTACTACGACACGTGCGCGCCTCTACATCGACCAGTATATATGTACGTAAACGTTCGCGACCAGAATGACGATGCTACGTACACTTCGACCAGGTGGGTAACGACTGTCAGGCACTTCCTTGCGTGCGAAGATGTAGCTGGTGGGTCCCAGCAGTCAGGGGGCGAATCGTTTTTTTTTTGCCCGGACGCACTTCCTTGCATGCGAAGTTGTAGCTGGTGGGTCCCGGCAGTCAGGGGGCGAATCATTTTTTTTGCCCAAATGCACTTCCTTGCATGCGAAGATGTAGCTGGTGGATCCCAGCAGTCAGGGGGCGAATTGTTTTTTTTGGACGCACTTCCTTGCGTTCGAAGATGTAGCTAGTGGGTCCCAGCAATCGGGGCTTAATCATTTTTTGCGAATACGGTGGCTCGTCCGTGGTCCCCATTGTCCGTGGAGGAATAATTATTTTGCGCGTAATAAGGAGGCACTTCCTTGCGGCTGCCGTGGACCCAGCTGTCAGCCTCTCCACGTACAGTCCACGTCTGATGGAAGTCGTTTCTTGACCATGTTGACCACGCCGCACCGAGAGGACCACGGCGGTGGACGACGGCGAGGCCTAGGAAGGGGACGACGCAGAGCCGGGGAAAACGCAGCAGTGGATGCCCACGCGAAGAGGAGTATGAGGGTTCACTGGTTCGGCTGCGGTGTGAGGCTGCCGTCGCCGCCGAATAACAGGGGGTGTGGGTGAGTAGAGGGATGGCCCGGGCCTCGATGGGAGTAGTAGTGGGCGGTGAGGCATCCGCCGCATCGCAGCCGGCCGTGGGAGGCAGGAGCACGAGGCACGACCGGCGCTGGTTTGGGCGGCTGGAGTAAGAATACCAGATGTTGAAGAAGCACTACGGCCGCTGGATGGACATCGTACACTCACTAGAGCTAGAATCGTGCATATTGCCTAAGTTGACAAAGCCCTCTGTCCCCGTCAACTTAGTAGGCCCACAAGTCAGCCTGCCACTATACTGGGTCCCAGTTAACAAGGGGAGTATTCATTTTTTTTGTGTAATAAGGAGGCACTTCCTTGCGTGCGATGATATAGCTGGTGGGTCCAAGCTATCAGTGGCGGTAACGTTTTTTTCACAAAATACAGAGGCCCTTTCGGTGGGTCCCAGATGTCAGGTAGAGGAATCATTATTTTGGGCGTAATAAGGAGGCATTTCCTTGCGTGCGGCCGTGGACCCAGCTGTCAGCCTCTCCACGTACAGTCCCCTTCAGATGCATGTCGGTCGTTGACCACGTTGACCACGCCACGCCGAGAGCACCAGGGTGGTGGACGACGGCGAGGCCTAGGAAGGGAACAACACGGAGGCAGGGAAGACTCGGCAGTTGTTTCCCACGCGGAGGGGAGTACGACTGTACGAGGGTTTACTGGTTCATCTGCCATCGTTGGAGAATAACAACAGGTGTGGGTGAACAGAGGGATGGCTAGGCCAGCGATGGGAGTACGGTGGGGCGGTGAGGCTCACAGGCAGCACGGCCGTCATGGGAGGAGGAAGCGAGCATTCTCACGGCGCTTGTTTGAGCGGCCGAGCAGAAGAGCAGAGATTGAAGAAGACGATGGCCGTTGGATGAACATCCAACAATCCACCGCTAAAGGCCAACCTTTTTTTTAGGAAAGCCTCAAATCTATGGAAAACAAAGATACAACCCATCTGCCATTATTTCTAATAATTTACAGCCCATTTGCTAATTCTTAAGGGTTTTTGGAGCCCATATTCTTTTTGTTAGCATTACAGCCCATATTGTGGCCATGGTTAAAAATTATACGAAATTTTGCATATTGGTCTTGGTCCGAACTGCTTTTAATCCCAAATTTCGACTCACATGCAAACTGATTTTAAAAATAAATTTAAATATAAAATCCAAAAAATCACACGCATAAAAATTAATGTAATTTAAAATCTCAAATGACAAAAAGATATTTGAAACTAATTGCGGTTTGATGTGTTTTAAAATGTACAGCCCATTTCTCATTATCGATGGGCCATTTTCGCCACCAATGAAAGCTCTCCTCGTCTTGAAAGATTTGCAGCCCAACAGCTCGACAAAGCGACTTACTTGGCAAATCACAAAAACTGGTTGTGGCCGTGGACCCACTGTCGGCACCTCTACGACAAAGATTCTTCCGTTGGAATGTCGTTGACCACATTGACCACGCAGCGCCGAGAGCACCAAGGCGGTGGGCGACGGCAAGGCCTAGGAAGGGGACGATGCGGAGCCGGGGAAGACGTGGCTATGGATGCCCACGCGGAGAGGAGTACGAGGGTTCACTGGTTCGGCTACAGTGTGAGGCTGCCGTGACCCTGCAGCTAGTTTGGGCGGCTGGTGAAGAGCAGCGATTAAAGAAGCAGCAGGACCGTTCAATTCAAATCCAACGGTTACTGCTGCTAGAATTGTTTGTTGACTAAGTTGACAAGCCCAGCGTACGCGTCAACTTAGTAGGCCCACAGGTCAGCCTCCCAACCGGTGCGCCCCAGATGTCAGTGGGAGGAATCATTTTTTTCGTGTAATAAGGAGGCAGTTGATTGCGTGCGTATAGGCCAGCGGAGGGAGTAGGGTGGGCCGGGGAAGCCTGCGCGGCATCACAGCGGGCCACAAGAGGAGGGAGCATGTCGTCCCGCTGGCGCTAGTTTAGGCGGCTAGAGCAGGAAGATCAAAGATTGAAGAAGCACGTCGGCCGTTGGATGGACATCCAACAGTCACTGCTGCTAGAATCGTGTGTTCACTGACAAAGCCTTGCGTAAACAAGTCAGCCTCAAAATTTGTGGCGTGTATAACCCATTTGCTATTATTTTTATAATTTTTACTCATTTTCTAATTCATATGGAATTTATTATAGCCCATTTTCCATTTTTAGAATTGCTGGCCATTTTCTGGTCAGTACCAGGGTCAAAAAATTAACTAAATATGTGGGAAATTTTGAAATTCGCAAATTTTTGCTGCGGAACGAAATATTCTTAATCCAAAAATTAATAGCCATACTAAAACAAATCTAAAAATAAATTAGTACTATGTCATGTTAAATCCAATGAAATACGTATAAGATATCACTGAAGAACAAAAACAAAAAAAGAAACTAATATCCCATTTGCTATAATTTTTTTGGTATTTTCAACCCCTTTTGATTTTACTTTTAACAGACATTGACCATACTCTTTGGCCAGGCCGGAATGCATCCCTCCTCGTCTTGAAAGATTTGCAGCCCAGTAATTCGGAGAAAACAAATAGGCCTAGCTTGAGTATTCTTCAAAAAGAAATATTGGGCTACCTATTTTCCCAAAGAACTGGTGCATGAGCATTTAGCTTTATTTATTTATTTACTTATTTATGTTTAGGGGACCATGAGCATGTACCTGGGCCAGATTCATGTGAGAGCCACCCTTCCAGTTAATTATGGGCTTCTCTATTGGGCCTTCATCAGTGGGCTGCATGTTATCAACAAGTGGAAAATGTGTTCCATACAAAAAATAGTATGATCTACGTATGGTACGGGGCACTAAAGGATCGAACCGTGCAACTACTTCCAAAACATTGTGTTTGTCGTTCTAACAACACATTTATTCAACCAATGTATTTAAATATACTACTGATTGTACATTGAAAACAGCAGCAGCAACAACCAGGGCTGGGGTGCAATGTATAAAGAAGGTGCCAGAAGAGTGAAGACACAGCTCTCTCTTCCAAAGCAAACATCAGCCATCATTACAAAAGGGCTACCAAAAGAGAACAAGTGTATGCATCAAACTAAATAAAGATCCTACTACACCAAGTGTACGCATCTAACTAACTGGCTCAGTTAGACGTTACTATTTATTGTGTGAAGATTGGTCGACAGCTTGAACCAGATGGGTGCTCGACGGGGAAACTCCGGCCCCAAGGTCAAAGTCTGATACTTGCGACCCTTTCTCCTACTTTGGGCTGCAGAGCGTGGCGGCACATATCAGGGTATGGTGGATGCAGAGACGCATGGTACGCTGTGTACACACAGTTTTGCCTGATGAACGAAACCGTGCTGCCATCATGATCCTTGACGTCGGTTATCTCCTGGTTAATCGGATAATTCAGTCCGACAGACAAAGAGCGTGTACCAAGGCTACTTACCAGCCTCCAGTCAAAAATTCCTGAAGGCCCAGAGAAGCTGGGATCCTTATCAAAGACCTTGCAGTGACTGTGATTGTATTCCGCGAAACAACACGTCCGGTACGTGCGAACGATCATCAATCTTTCACCATCATCTGATCGAGCCAGGAACCACCTGCAACTGCCATGCCGCTTTTCTTTGAAAGGTTCTGGGATTAGGAAGGGTAGGGACACCAGGCGGCCTACAACATCATATCAAGTTGGAGTCAAATAAAAAAGGGCTCTTGATTTAGTCAATCTTAAGAACAACATGTTATGAGCATGAATATTTTTTCAGTAAGTGTTGATAGTAATATAAGCAAGCCATCATGATATCATAGGAAAGTAACATACTGCTGTAACAGCCGTTTGTAGCGATGACTGGAGTAGGCCAGCAATACGTCCAGCCATAGAAGGAGTCGACAGCGTAAATGAAGCCCTTGTATTCAATGGCATCAGAGAACCATGGAGGATGTATGATCATGCGATGGACGTGCAGATTTATCCACTTACCGCGGTGACCTATCAGACAGGCGAGACTGTGGTTGAAGAATGCTATTAACCTGAAGTCTTTATAATTCGCAGATCTTGTGGGCACTTGGCAGATTACAACCTTGAGCAAATCAAACTTGGTATCACATTGGCTACTGTAAGATTCCGAGTATTCTGGGGCGCGGTGCCAAAGATGTGCAGTGTTAATCGAAGGAAGGGGGATCAATCACCGGGTGTAGACCTCCATGAGCATCTAGCTGCTGCGACCGTTGACGAGCACCATCCAAGACGTGTTCATGCCGACCCAGTACATACCGTTAATATAGTTGAGGCTGACGGGGATCGGATTGCAGTCAAGGTGTTGATGCTCGCCACCCTACTATTGTTATGCTACGTGACATGCCATTTCTGAAGATCAGGGGGCATCAGCAAGCAAGGAGCTGGCTTAAAAAGCTCCGGCCTGAGGGCTTTGAGTAAACGGTACAGCCTCGACGAGTACGCGACGAGCAGCATGGTACTGAGATTGTCCACACGCGAAACAATGAGCTTGATTACCTCTGTGGGGAGCGAATTCCAGCCACTCCTTCGACGGACGCTGCTCCGTTCTACCATTGTTAGTGCTTGGGTTTCGGACGAGGGGGGAGGCGCCTTAGCGGGGATGGAAGATTGGACTCGATTATGTGCGGACAAAGATGGAGAAGCGAATATGTGCTGCGGGAAGTGGACATGTGATGATGACTATAGCACGCCGCTTGACTTACGAGACACATACCAGCAGCGTAGGGTCATATCGATGCCAGACAACTTGCTTGAGTGATCACAGTACTGGTACTCCCTACAGTACCTGTTGGGGAATGTAGTAATTTCAAAAAATTTCCTACGCACACGCAAGATCATGGTGATGTATAGCAACGAGAGGGGAGAGTGTTGTCTACGTACCCTCGTAGACCAAAGCGGAAGCGTTGACGCAACATAGAGGAGGTAGTCGTACGTCCTCCCGGTCCAACCGATCCAAGCACCGTTATTCGCACCTCCGAAGTTCTTGACACGCGCAGACAGCTCGATGACGCACCTCGATCTCCAATCCAAGAGAGGCCCGAGGGGAGTTCTCACAAGACGACGGCGTGGTGATGATCTTGATGTTCTCTCGTCGCAGGCTTCGCCTAAGCACCGCTACAATATGATCGAGGTGTAATATCGTGGAGGGGGCACCGACACGGCTAAGGAACGATCAATGATCAACTTGTGTGTCCTAGGGTGCCCCTCACCCCAGATATAAAGGAGGGAGGGAGGAGGTGGCCGGCCTCAAGGGGGCGCCATAGGGGGGAAACCTACTCCAAGTAGGTTTCCCTCTTTCCTTATCTTATTTGGAGGGGAAGGAAGGAGTACTAGTATTAGGAAGTAGTACTAGTAGTAGGAAGGAAGAGAGGGGAAGGAGAAAGGAAGGGGGCCGCCCCCTCCCCAATCGGATTGGGCTTGGGGGCGTGCCCCCTCCCTTGCTCCTTCTCTCTTCCTCCTACATGGGCCCAATAAGGCCCATATACCTCTCGGGGTTCCAGAACCTCCTGAGCTCCAAACTTCTCCGAACCTTTCCGTGTCCAAATATATCCGTCCAATATATCAATCTTTATGTCTCGACCATTTCGAGACTCCTCGTCATGTCCGTGATCATATCCGGACTCAACAACCTTCGTACATCAAAATACATAAACTCATAATATAAGCATCATCGAAACCTTAAGCGTGCGGACCCTACGGTTCGAGAACAATGTAGACATGACCGAGACATGTCTCCAGTCAATAACCAATAGCGGGACCTGGATGCCCATATTGGTTCCTACATATTCTACGAAGATCTTTATCGGTCAAACCGCACAACAACATACGTTATTCCCTTTGTCATCGGTATGTTACTTGCCCGAGATTCGATCGTCGGTATCCAATACTTAGTTCAATCTCGTTACCAGCAAGTCTCTTTACTCGTTCCGTAATACATCATCTCACAACTAACTCATTAGTAGAAATGCTTGCAAGGCTTAAGTGATGTGTATTACCGAGAGGGCCCAGAGATACCTCTCCGACATTCGGAGTGACAAATCCTAATCTCAAATACGCCAACTCAACAAGTACCTTCGAGACACCAGAGAGCACCTTTATAATCACCTAGTTACGTTAGACGCTTGGTAGCACACAAAGTGTTCCTCCGTAAATGGGAGTTGCATAATCTCATAGTCATAGGAACATGTATAAGTCATGAAGGAAGCAATAGCAACATACTAAACGATCGTGTGCTAAGCTAATGAATGGGTCATGTCAATCGATCATTCAACTAATGATGTGTCCTTGTTAATCAAATAACAACTCCTTGTTCATGGTTAGGAAACATAACCATCTTTGATTAAAAAGCTAGTCAAGTAGAGGCATACTAGTGACACTGCTTGTCTATATATTCACACATGTATTATGTTTCCGGTTAATACAATTCTAGCATGAATAATAAACATTTATCATGATATGAGGAAATAAATAATAACTTTATTATTGCCTCTAGGGCATATTTCCTTCAGCCTCCCACTTGCACTAGAGTCAATAATCTAGATTACACAAGAATGATTCTAACACCCATGGAGTCTTGGTGTTGATCATGTTTTGCTCGTGGAAGAGGCTTAGTCAACGGTCCGCAACATTCAGATCCGTATATATCTTGCAAATCTCTATGTCTCCCACCGACTAGATCCCGGATGGAATTGAAGCGCCTCTTGATGTGCTTGGTTCTCTTGTGAAATCTGGATTCCTTCGCTAAGGCAATCGCCTAGTATTGTCACAAAAGATTTTCATTGGACCCGATGCACTAGGTATGACACCTAGATCGGATATGAACTCCTTCATCCAGACTCCTTCATTGGCTGCTTCCAAGCAGCTATGTATTCCGCTTCACATGTAGATCCCGCCACGACGCTTTGCTTTGAATCGCACCAACCGACAGCTCCACCGCTTAATGTAAACACGATCCGGTTTGCAATTTAGAATCGTCCGGATCAGTGTCAAAGCTTGCATCAACGTAACCATTTACGATGAGCTCTTTGTCACCTCCATATACAAGAAACATATCCTTAGTCCTTTTCGTATTTCAGATGTTCTTGACCGCTGTCAAAGGATCCACTCTGGATTACTTTGGTACCTCCTCGCTAGACTTATAGCAAGGCACACATCAGGTCTGGTACACAAGATTGCATACATGATAGAGCCTATGGAACACTTTTCATTTTCTCTATCTTCTCGCAGTGGTCGGGCTTTGAGTCTTACTCAACTTCACACCTTGCAATACAGCAAGAACCCTTTCTTTGCTTGATCCATTTTGAACTTCTTCAAAACTTTGTCAAGGTATGTGCTTTGTGAAAGTCCAATTAAGCGCCTTGATCTATCTCTATAGATCTTAATGCCCAATATGTAAGCAGCTTCACCGAGGTCTTTCATTGAAAAACTTTTATTCAAGTATCCCTTTATGCTATCCAGAATTCTATATCATTTCCAATCAATAATATGTCATCCACATATAATATTAGAAATGCTACTGAGCTCCCACTCACTTTCTTGTAAATACAAAGCTTCTCCAAAAGTCTCAGATAAAACCAAATGCTTTGATCACACTATCAAAACGCTTATTCCAACTCCGAGAGGCTTGCACCAGTCCATAAATGGAACGTTGAGCTTGCACACTTTGTTAGCTCCCTTTGGATCGATAAAACCTTCTCGTTGCATCATATACAACTCTTCTTCCGTAAATCCATTCAGAATGCAGTTTTACATCCATTTGCCAAATTTCATAATCATAAATGCGCAATTGCTAACATGATTCGACAGACTTAAGCATCGCTACGGGTGAGAAGGTCTCATCGTAGTCAACCCCTTGAACTTGTCGAAAACCTTTTGCAACAAGTCGAGCTTTGTAGACAAGAATATTACCGTCAAGATCGCCTTCTTCTTGAAGATCCATTTATTCTCAATTGCTTGCCGACCATCGGGCAAGTCAACCAAAGTCCATACTTTGTTCTCATACATGGATCCCATCTCAAATTTCATGGCTTCAAGCCATTTTATGAATCTGGGCTCACCATCGCTTCTTCATAGTTCGTAGGTTCATCATGATCTAGTAGCATGACTTCCGTAATAGGATTACCGTACCACTCAGTGCGGATCTTACTCTGCTCGACCCACGTGGTTCTCAGATTAACTTGATCTCAAGTTCTATGATCATTATCATCAACTTCCTCACTAGTTGGTTTTGACGCCACGTAAACCGGTTCTGTGATGTATTATTTTCCAACAAGGAGTAGGTACAGATTACCTCACCAAGTTCTACTTTCCTCCCACTCACTTCTTTCGAGAGAAACTCCTTCTCTAGAAAGGATCCATTCTTAGCAACGAATGTCTTGCCTTCGGATCTGTGATAGAAGGTGTACCCAACTGTCTCCTTTGGGTATCCTATGAAGACACATCTCGATTTGGGTTCGAGCTTATCGGGTTGAAGCTTTTTCACATAAGCATCGCAACCCCAAACTTTAAGAAACGACAACTTTGGTTTCTTGCCAAACCATAGTTCATAAGGTGTCATCTCAACGGATTTCGACGGTGCCCTATTTAACGTGAATGTGGCTGTCTCTAGAGCATAACCCCAAAACGATAGCGTAAATCAGAAGAGACATCATAGACCGCACCATATCAAGTAAAGTACGACACGACGCTCAAACACACCATTACGCTGTGGTGTTCGGGTGGCGTGAGTTGTGAAACTATTCCACATTGTTTTAAGTGTAAACCAAACTCAGAACTCAAATATTCTCCTCCACGATCGATCGTAGAAACTTTATTTTCTTGTTACGATGATTTTCAACTTCACTCAAATTCTTTGAACTTTTCAAATGTTTCGACTTATGCTTCATTAAGTAGATATACCCAGATCCGCTTAAATCATCTGTGAAGGTGAGAAAATAACGATATCCGCCACGAGCCTCAACATTCATTGACCACATACATCTCAGTATGTATGATTTCCAACAAATCTGTTGCTCTCTCCATAGTACCGAGAACGGCGTTTTGGTCATCTTGCCCATGAGGCACGGTTCGCAAGTACCAAGTGATTGATAATCAAGTGGTTCCAAAAGTCCATCAAGATGGAGTTTCTTCATGCGCTTTATACCGATATGACCCAAACGGCAAGTGCCACAAATAAGTTGCACTATCATTATCAACTTTGCATCTTTTGGCTTCAACACTATGAATATGTGTATCACTACTATCGAGATTCATCAAAATAGACCACTCTTCAGGGTGCATGACCATAAAAGATATTACTCATATAAATAGAACAACCATTATTCTCGATTTAAATGAATAACCGCCTCGCATCAAACAAGATCCAGATATAATGTTCATGCTCAACGCGGCACCAAATAACAATTATTTAGGTCTAATACCAATCCCAAGGTAGATGTAGAGGTAGCGTGTCGATCGCGATCACATCGACTTTGGAACCATTTCCCACGCGCGATCGTCACCTCGCCCTTTGCCGTTGTTCGCTAATCCGTAGTCCCCTGCTTCGAGTTGCAAATATTAGCAATGTAACCAAGATCAAATACCCAGTGCTCTGCGAGCTCTAGTAAGGTACACATCAATAACATGTATATCACATATACCTTTTTTCACTTTGCCATCCTTCTTATCCGCCAAATACTTGGGGCAGTTCCGCTTCAAAGGACTATCGCTTGCAAGAGAAGCACTCGATTTGTGCTTAGGTCCGACTTGGGTTTCTTCTCTTGAGCAGCAACTTGTTTGCTGTTCTTATTGAAGTTCCTTCTTCTTCCCTTTGCCCTTTTTCTTGAAACTAGTGGTCTTGTTAACCATCAACACTTGATGCTCCTTCTGATTTCTACCTCCGCAGCTTTTAGCATTGCGAAGAGCTCGAATCGTCTTATCCATCCCTTGCATATTATAGTTCATCACGAATCTCTTGTAGCTTGGTGGAAGTGATTGGAGAATTTTGTCAATGACGCTATCATCCGGAAGAGTAAATCCCAGTTGAATCAAGTGATTACAATACCCGCACATCTTGAGTATGTGCTCACTTGTGTAACTATTCTCCTCCATCTTGCAGCTATAGAACTTATTGGAGACTTCATATCTCTCAATCCGGGCATTCTTCCGAATATCAACTTCAACTCCTGAAACATCTCATATGCTCCATGACGCTCAAAACGCCGTTAAAGTCCCGGTTCTAAGCCGTAAAGCATGGCACATTGAACTATCGAGTAGTCATCAGCTTTGCTCGCCAGACGTTCTTAACGCCGTCGCCAGCATCAGAAGCAGTTCGCACTCAGCGGTGCTTCCAGACGTAATTTTTCTCAGGCAGCAATGAGGATAATCCTCGTTACGGACCCGATCCGCGTAGTTGCTACCATCATCTTTCAACTTAGCTTCTCAAGGAACGATTAAAATTCAACGGAACAACAAAGACGGGCCATCTATCTACAAACAACATAGACAAGCAAGATACTATCAGTACTAAGTTCATGATAAATTTTAGTTCAATTAATCATATTACTTAAGAACTCCCACTTAGACAGACATCTCTAGTCATCTAAGTGATCACGTGATCCAAATCAACTAAACCATAACCGATCATCACATGAGATGGAGTAGTTTTCAATGGTGAACATCTTATGTTGATCATATCTACTATATGATTCACGCCGACCTTTCGGTCTCCGTGTTCCGAGGCCATATCTCGCATATGCTAGGCTCGTCAAGTTTAACTCGAGTATTCTGCGGTGCAAAACTGGCTTGCACCCGTTGTAGATGGACGAGAGCTTATCACACCGATCATCACGTGGTGTCCGGGCACGATTTAACTTTGGCAACGTGCATACTCAGGAGAACACTATTTGATAATTTTTAGTGAGAGATCATCTTAAAATGCTACCGTCAATCAAAGCAAGATAAGATGCATAAAGGATAAACATCACATGCAATCAATATAAGTGATATGATATGGCCATCATCTTCTTGTGCTTGTGATCTCCATCTCAAGCACCATCATGATCACCATCGCCACCGCGCGACACCTTGATCTCCATCGTAGCATCGTTGTCGCCACGCCATCTATTGCTTCTACGACTATCGCTACCGCTTAGTGATAAAGTAAAGCAATTATGTATGCTTGCATTTCATACAATAAAGCGACAACCATATGGCTCTCGCCATTGCCGATAACTTCGTTACAAAACATGATCATCTCATACAATAAAATATAGCATCATGTCTTGCCATATCACATCACAACATGCCCCGCCAAAACAAGTTAGACGCCCTCTACTTTGTTGTTGCAAGTTTTACGTGGCTGCTACGGGCTTAAGCAAGAACCAATCTCACCTACGCATCAAAACCACAACGATAGTTTGTCAAGTTGATGCTGTTTTAACCTTCGCAAGGACCGGGCGAGCCACACTCGGTTCAACTAAAGTTGGAGAAACCGACACCGCTAGTCACGTGCGCAAAGCACGGCGGTAAAACCAGTCTCGCGTAAGCATACGCGTAATGTCGGTCCGGCCGCTTCATCCAACAATACCGCCAACCAAAGTATGACATGCTGGTAAGCAAGATGACTTATATCGCCCACAACTCACTTGTGTTCTACTCGTGCATATAACATCAAACCATAAAACCTGGCTCGGATACCCTTTGCTGGGGAACGAGTAATTTCAAAAATTTCCTATGCACACGCAAGATCATGGTGATGTATAGCAACGAGAGGGGAGAGTGTTGTCTACGCACTCGTGAGACCAAGCGAAGCGCTGACGCAATGTAGAGGAAGTAGTCGACGTCCTCGCGGTCCAACCGATCCAAGCACCGCATTCGCACCTCCGAGTTCTTGACACGCGACAGCTCGATGACGCACCTCGATCTCCAATCCAAGAGAGGCTCGAGGGGAGTTCCACAAGACGACGGCGTGCAGGACGATCTTGATGTTCTCTGTCACAGGCTTCGCCTAAGCACCGCTACAATATGATCGAGGTGTAATATCGTGGAGGGGGCACGCGACACGGCTAAGGAACGATCAATGATCAACTTGTGTGTCCTAGGGTGCCCCTCACCCCGTGATATAAAGGAGGGAGGGAGGAGGTGGTCGGCCTCAAGGGGGGCGCCATAGGGGGGAAACCTACTCCAAGTAGGTTTCCCTCTTTCCTTATCTTATTTGGAGGGGAAGGAAGGAGTACTAGTATTAGGAAGTAGTACTAGTAGTAGGAAGGAAGAGAGGGGAACGAAAGGAAAGGGGGGGCCCCCTCCATGGTCGGATTGGGCTTGGGGGCGCCGCCTCCCTTGCTCCTTCTCTCTTCCTCCTACATGGGCCCAATAAGGCCCATATACCTCCGGGGTTCCAGAACCTCCGGAGCTCCAAACTTCTCCGGAACCTTTCGTGTCCAAATATATCTGTCCAATATATCAATCTTTATGTCTCGACCATTTCGAGACTCCTCGTCATGTCCGTGATCATATCCGGACTCAACAACCTTCGTACATCAAAATACATAAACTCATAATATAACATCATCGAAACCTTAAGCGTGCGGACCCTACGGTTCGAGAACATGTAGACATGACCGAGACATGTCTCCGGTCAATAACCAATAGCGGACCTCGATGCCCATATTGGTTCCTACATATTCTACGAAGATCTTTATCGGTCAAACCGCACAACAACATACATTGTTCCTTTGTCATCGGTATGTTACTTGCCCGAGATTCGATCGTCGGTATCCAATACTTAGTTCAATCTCGCTACGCAAGTCTCTTTACTCGCTCCGTAATACATCATCTCACAACTAACTCATTAGTTGAAATGCTTGCAAGGCTTAAGTGATGTGTATTACCGAGAGGGCCCAGAGATACCTCTCCGACATTCGGAGTGACAAATCCTAATCTTGAAATACGCCAACTCAACAAGTACCTTCGGAGACACCAGAGAGCACCTTTATAATCACCCAGTTATGTTGTGACGCTTGGTAGCACACAAAGTGTTCCTCCGTAAACGGAGTTGCATAATCTCATAGTCATAGGAACATGTATAAGTCATGAAGGAAGCAATAGCAACATACTAAACGATCGTGTGATAAGCTAACGGAATGGGTCATGTCAATCAGATTATTCAACTAATGATGTGACCTTGTTAATCAAATAACAACTCCTTGTTCATGGTTAGGAAACATAACCATCTTTGATTAACAAGCTAGTCAAGTAGAGGCATACTAGTGACACTCTGTTTGTCTATATATTCACACATGTATTATGTTTCCGGTTAATACAATTCTAGCATGAATAATAAACATTTATCATGATATGAGGAAATAAATAATAACTTTATTATTGCCTCTAGGGCATATTTCCTTCAGTACCTACTACAGTACTATGCCCTAACTTGCTTGAGTAGAGTAGTAGAGTAGGACTCTGCTCTACTACTAGCACCGGAGGAGTAGTATATTCTAATCAAAATAGTTACAAACTTCAATGCCCGAGCGTGGAACGACTACGAACCATGCTCAAAGACCATATCTACGTGATGTTTGGACTTATATGCAAAAAAGTAGCAAGATGCCCATGGATTGCACGGCACACCAACATCACCAACTCTGTTTTTTCTCTACTCCTACTCCTATAAAAGACTCAGTTGGTGATGATGGAGGCGAGGAGGTGTGTTCAGCCGGGCGTGTAGCGGACGGCGCATCACTATTTGATTTGTTATAAAAACAAAGAAGAGTAGTAGAGATAGAGACATAGGGAGGAGCACAAGGTTGTGGGAGATAAGGATGAACGAGGCAAGGCCTTATCTGTAAATGTTGAGAGAGGTGCGTGTATCTTTTGTAAAATTGTCATAGTTGGCTTTCTATCCGTCAGATATAGATCGGATGGTCTATATTACAAGATGGCAGGCATACCATCATCACCAACTCGGTTTTCTATAAGAGTAGATATAGATAGATAGAGACTAGGGAGTACTAGTAAGGACACCATCTACTGCTTCCTGGACTACTCCTGCGCTCCATTTGGCGGCCGCAACGTCCCCTACAGCCACTCCCTCCTGCGCTCCATTCGGCGGACGCTGTTGACATTTGGGGAGCGCACTCTCACGATTGCTGGCAGCCACGACTTCACCGACGATGACTTCTTCCCTGACCTCGGCAACCTCTTCCTCAACGACATTAGTCTTCGCTCAATGTAATCCGCTGTCTACGCATGTGGAGACTTCCATGCAGGATCATGCTCTATTGGAGTATCGCGCAAGAATAAAAGTGTATACGTTTATGGTTTAGTCTAGAATCTTCCATGTATGAATTTTTACTACAAGATCGTGAAAGACTTACGATGAACCATTTCTTACATCTCCTCCGCCCCTTGCAAGTCATCCTGATTTAATCCTCCGCCTAGGTCTATAAGGGCATGGTTAATATTACTTAATAGTATAGCCAACTGTTGACTATAAGAAAGTGCCATGTCATCTGTAGCCAACATGTATAACAATCGATACTCAAAAACTAATTCTTAAAGATCATTTCTTGCAAAGCACAGTAAGTGTTATTTCTTCACAAGTTTTGGATGCAGGTTGAACAGTTGAACACTTTTGTTTGCAAAATATACCTTTTTATCTATTTCACCCGGATGTTTGTGAGCTCTAGAGATGAAATAATATCCAAAGAAAACTATCTATACCCATTACACATGAGATGACCCCCACATCCTTTGTCAAAATAAACAACTCCCCGATCAATGCATTTCACTCTTCGATACAACGCACGGGCACCTTACTAGTACTATATATTAGTACGACCAAAAATTGAACTAACATTATATATAGTATGATAAATGCTAATGCATGTCACCTAAAATTATATCATTCAAAACTATGTTCAAATACGAATCCAACGATATAGTTTTTGTTGACATGCACTAACATTTTGTCAGTTAAATCTTCAGTCAAATTCAATGGGGGACTAATAAACCACGACCGATGTAGTACACGTGTAGAGGGCGGCGCTGCACGAGAGTCTCACCTCTCACCCCGATCATGGCGCGACAGTAAAGCCGTCATATCACAAAACCCAACCACTCCCAGTAATAAGTGGCCTGGTAAAATAAACGGACAAGCAACCATCACATCCCTCCGTCTTTTTTGCATTTCATCTCTCTGCATTTACTTTCTCCGGTTCATCTCGCACACTTGATCCCTAGCTACTACTCCTAGGGCCAGTTCTTTTGGCGGCTTCCCCAGCTTTTCCCATAAGACTAGTCACAGTGGAGAGTAACAATTAGGCGCCTCACCCATTTATTTGGGCTTCTAAACTACTACTCCGTCCTGGTTTATTCCTCACCATTGTAATTTGTGCTAAATTTTGACCAAAGATTTAACTGAGAAAATGTCACTCCCTCCATCTAGGTGTGTAAGTCATCTTACGAAAACCAAATAATCCCAAAACACTTAGGCGCGGTCCATTAACTTCTACCTCGTTTCTTGTTTCTTGACATATCAACCAATAAGAGATAAAGAGTGTGCATGCTTTTAATGACTTGAGATATCAAACACGACATGCAGTGGCTAGTTCATTGCATGCAATACTATTAATTAGTAAATAAACATTAACGATTCTCGTTTTCTCCTCCTCCTTGGTCATGGTGCACATCCTAAGATGACTTACTCACCTAGACGGATGGACTAGTGCATGTGACATTCAGTAACATTTCATTAGTTAAATTTATGATCAAAATTTGACACAGATTACAATGGGGACCAATAAACCAGGACGGAGGTAGTAGTTATGGGATTACTAATCTAGAAGCCTAAAAGAACTGGCCCCTAGTACTCCTACTAGTAGTAGTACTCAAGTTGGAATTCCAATTGCACAACACAACTTGTTAGGCAAAAAATTCGATACAGGGTGTAGGAAGCGGTTTGGGAATTTGCATGCCTTTCCAACCATTGAGATACTCCGTACAAAGTACGACAGAGAAGGAAGCTAAAAGTAAACAATCAAACAAGCATTTTTGCATTTGTTTTGCATTGAATCGTTTCACAAGCTTGACTAGTGTTGTTTTTCTACTTTTACAAAAACCGCATCGTAATGTTAAAACGCGCATTTGCACGTACATAAGTAATAGTAGTACTCCCTCCGTCTAGGTGTATAAGTCTTCCCGCCTTCTTGGTCATGGTGCACAACCAAAGATGACTTATTGACCTGGACGGAGGGAGTAGCACAGTCGGCAGGCATATATCGAGAGAGACGTGTAGTGCGATAGTATATAGTAAAGTTTGTGCTATATGCACGTACTTGCAAAATGCGTACGAATACACAAGGTTTCCAAACTTTCCCTTTCACATACTTAATTAAGGACGCTAAAAATTCATGAACGTTCGAGATTTATCATTTGCGTCCCAAAACTAATGAGATCGCCTTACAAAACAAATATTATACTCCTCCTAAAAGCCACGGCGCTCGCAGGAGCGCTTGCGGCGCGCCATGAGTACCCTGGTGCGCGGCTGTTTCCCAGCGCGCCAACACAATGCCTCTTCCTCAGCCTCGCAACTTGCAACGTGCTGATTGGCGGCTTGCCGGTGGGCGAGGGCGATCTCACCGGTGTGGTGATCCGGCGCCAACAGGTACTCCTCCTCGCTGGAAGCGTGCACCTGATCCACGTACCGCCAAGCGTAGATGAGGCACTTGGGCCCGACTGCACTCAGGGCATCAGCATGGGCATACTCCGCCACCCTCATGGCCCTCGCATGAGCCTTCTGCCAAAGAGCCAATTGCCTGACTCTCTCGGACGTGACATCGGCCTCCCAGGCAGCTTGTTCCATGGTGCGCTTCTCTTCCTCGGCCTTCTTCTCGCTCTATTTTGCGCGCTCGCCGAGGCAAAGCCTCCCACAAGGCGACATCCATTTCTTTCCAAAGCTCCTCAAGGCTGGGGGGCTCGGCGGGTGGCGCGGCGTTCTCCTCGTAGCGGGGAGCCGACACATCCTATGACGCACGTGCTGGCGAGATTGAGAACGCCGACGCGTCCACCTCGACGCGTCGCGGCGAGAAGCGGAACACCGAAGCGTCCTCCTCGACTAGTGGCGGCGTGAACGGAACGGCGACGCGTCACGTCGCAGCGAGGAGCGGAACACCGATGCGTCCTCCTAGACTAGCGGCGACGAGGAACAGAATGACAATGTGTCACGTCGCGGCGAGGAGCAGAACGCCGACGCGTCCTTCTCGACTAGTGGCGTCGAGGAACGGAACGGCGAAACGTCGCGTAGCGGCAAGGAGCGGAACACCGATGCGTCCTCCTCGACTAGTGGCGGCGAGGAACGGAACAGTGACGCGTGACTGTCCATGCGGTGTAGCGATGGGCTCCTAGGGCTTGGGAGGGGCGATGCCATGGTGGTCGATGTGAGAGGGAGGGGGAGGAGATAGCGATGAACGTGAACTTGAGGGGGAGGAGATAGCGATGTCATGGGAGGCGCAGTATTTATGGCGAGCAATGGCACACCTACGTAATATATGGATCGAAGCTGATCGACTTAACTACAGTCCAGCCAGGCCACCGACATGTGGGCTAGACCCCTGTTGGGCCCATATGTTAGTGACCCAATGCACCTGCAGTTAAGTAACAGCTACGTGGGCATATTTGTTGGAGTAAATTACGGGGGAGGGAAGGGGTGGAAATATTGCTGGTCACAACAGATTGGACGAGCATGGGCGGAGGAGAGTCATGCATGCAGATTTTTTCACACGGGGTGGAGTGGTAGGACCGCCGGAGGGAGAAGGAGAGTTTGGCAGGCATATTGTTTCCACACATGGCAAGGAAAAATTTTGGAGACGAACGGGCTTCCTGCAGGTATGGGGAACGGTAAATAATAAGTCATCTTGCATGTCGGGCTAGGTATAGTCTCAAGTCATTAAAAACATACACGCCCCACACATGTTCATATTTCAAGGTGCACTAAATAATTGCATGTGATGATTAAGGCTGGCCATAATGGTGGTATCTTAGCTGGTATCATGCACACGGGAATAGCAAACATGCTGATGTGGCAAAGAATTAAAGAAGAGAGGGGGGGTTAGAGTAACTAGTGTTCATGCATGCATTGGTAAAGACATTTTTTGTGAAGAACGACAGCATTAGTTGAGTACTTTTGCAGACTTCAAAAACTATTCCACCGCCTCTACTATCTTGCTAAGAGTAGGTGAAATTTTTGAATCGAGCCCTTTAAACTAGAAGGGAGGTAGTGGTACTCTAATAGCTAAGAGCATGGTTAATAATATAGGGAGGAAGCGGAGCTTAGGGCTTGCATTGCCGGTCTCTACATAGGTATTTCTCTTCATAATCCTGTAATTTTAGAGACTGGTTGCGCTTTTGTGGTAGCGTCTCTTGCATCGGGGGACTATGACAGGTCTGCTATGCATGACCTAAAGATGAAAGCGTTGAGCATCTCGAAGTTGATCAACAATCTTCAATTGTCAAAGATGAGCCGTTCGGCCAATAAGGTGGCACACTTAAATGCTAAGTATAGCTTTGACGATACTAGATTAGATGGTATTCTTGTAAATAGCATACCGCCCTATGTGGTGAATATTGTATCGAATGAGTGTACTGGTGTGGCTGGTTAATTAATATAAGGTGGTGTTAAAAAAAGTATAAATTTGGTCAAACACTTTGCAAACGGTTGACGGGAGTAAAAAGGACCACAGGGAGTATCATGCATGTGGAGTAGGCAAAAAAATTGCTTGTCTAAAAAAAGGCAAAAAAATTTGCTCATTTATGGCCGGTCGAAGTCTCAAAGGGCGCGACCGCGCGAGGAAGGCGAAGGTAGTGGGAGGCGCAACGGTTGACGGAATTAAGTGAAGTTACATCCACGCTACCGGCATGGCGCATTTAACAAAGAAGCTATACCGTCGGGCCTACGATATGGGTCTAGTAGACATGACATCTAGTGGGTCCCGCATAGTTCTCAAGAACTCTTTGGGGGCTTGCAGCCATTTATCCACCGGGCAAGCGAGCAATCCCACGCCATTTGCACACCCTACTCGTCCCCGTCTTCTACCTTACAACAGTCCGCTCCCAGTCGTCCCGTCCTTTCACATTAGTTCGCTCCCAGTTTTTTTTTGCGGGGTACAACAGTTCAACTTCTCCTAACCCTCCTCCAAAATCCATGGCCTCCCAAATCTCCGTGGTCGCCGCTGAGTACCAGATTAGAGCCATCACCGGCGATAAGTTCATCGTCATCTACACACGTGGATCCACGACGGTTGAAGCATGGCTTGCTCACTTCCTACGCATGTTCAACAGTTCAACGAATGAGTGGGTCGCTGTGCTAGATGTTGAGTACACCACAGTCCTGGGATGAGAGAAGGATCAAAAGCACGAAGAGAGGAAGAAGCCCGCCGTGATCTAGGTTTGCATACATAATGTTTGCTTGGTGTAAGCATAAGTGATCCCTAGGTGGTTTTGGTAATTAATGTCAACATATCTCTTGTTGGACTAACAGTTTTGTCTAGTATGTTTCAGATAAGTTCAACAATGGAGTGGCATGGACTAAAGGATGTGGGAACTCCTTCAAGATGCTAAGGACAAAGGATTGGCTCAAGCTTCAAGCTCAAGACTCTTCATTTTACATTTTAGTGATCCAAGATCATATTGAGTCTATAGGAAAAGCCAATACTATCAAGAAGGGATGAGGTGTTGCATAATGAGTTTCTTGCTCCACAGTGCTTAGTGATATGCTCCAAAACCCTCAACTACTTTCCCACTTCCACACATATGAGCTAAACCTAAAGTCAAACTCGGCCCCACCGATTCTTTCAATCCGGCGCCATCGAGTTCAGATGTCATAGCCACTGCCACAAACCCTAGACAAATCGGTCTCACCGATAGGGATCTTGGTCTCACCGAGATGGGATTGTAATCTCTCTGTGTATGTCCATTACCAAAATCGGTCTCACCGAGTTTGAACAATCTGTACTACTGAGATTACAATGCTAACTCTCTGGTTAACTTATTGCCAAAATCGGTCCCATCGAGTTTGAGTAATCGGTCCCACCGAGTTTACCTGACCAACTCTCTGGTTAGCTAATTACCAAAACCGGTCCCACCGAGTTTGTGTAATCGGTCTCACCGAGATTATGTTATGCCCTAACCCAAACCATATCGGTCCTACCGAGTTGCATGTCGGTCCCATCATAAACCCTAACGGTCACTAGATTTACTAAATCGGTCCGACCGAGTTTGTTGATTCGGTCCCACCGAGTTTGGTAAATTGTGTGTAATGGTTAGATTTTGTGTGGAGGCTATATATACCCCTCCACCTCCTCTTCATTCGTGGAGAGAGCTATTAGAACAAACCTACACTTCCAACTTACCAGTTCTAAGAGAGAACTACCTACCCATGTGTTGAGGCCAAGATATTCCATTCCTACCATATGAATCTTGATCTCTAGCCTTCCCCAAGTTGCTTTCCACTCAAATCTTCTTTCCACCAGATCCAAATCCTATGAGAAAGAGTTGAGTGTTGGGGAGACTATCATTTGAAGCACAAGAGCAAGGAGTTCATCATCAACGCACCATTAGTTACTTCTTGGTGAGTGGTGTCTCCTAGATTGGCTAGGTGTCACTTGGGAGCCTCCGACAAGATTGTGGAGTTGAACCAAGGAGTTTGTAAGGGCAAGGAGATCACCTACTTCATGAAGATCTACCGCTAGTGAGGCAAGTCCTTTGTGGGCGACGGCCATGGTGGGATAGACAAGGTTGCTTCTTCATTGACCCTTCGTGGTTGGAGCCCTCCGTAGACTCGCACAACCGTTACCCTTCGTGGGTTGAAGTCTCCGTCAACGTGGCTGTACGATAGCACCACCTATTGGAACCACGACAAAAACATCCGTGTCTCCAATGGAATTTGAATCCTCCAAAACCCTTCCCTTTATATTCTTGCAAGTTGCATGCTTTTCTTTCCGCTGCTCATATACTCTTTGCATGCTTGCTTGTTATGTATTGTGAATGTTATACTTGTGCCTAAACTCCACTTAAACTTAAAGAAGTTAAAAACTGCAACTTTGATACTTAGTGTCTAATCACCCCCCCCCCCTCTAGACACCTCTTCTCAAGGTCCTATAAGTGGTATCAGAGCATTGGTCTCCATTGCCTTGGTTTAATCACCATTGGAGGAAGATGGATGAGTCTACTTTGGGGAGTCTTAGACATAGAGTGCCTATTCTTGATGGAGAGTATTTTCATGAGTGGAAAAATGAGGAGCCATTGCCTTGGTCCCACCGAGTCACCATTGCCTTGGTCCCACCGAGTTTGTGTAATCGGTCTCACCGACATTATGTTATGCCCTAACCCTAACCATATCGGTCCTACCGAGTTGCATGTCGGTCCCATCGAAAACCCTAACGGTCACTAGATTTACTAAATCGGTCCGACCGTGTTTGTTGATTCGGTCCCACCGAGTTTGGTAAATTGTGTGTAACGGTTAGATTTTGTGTGGAGGCTATATATACCCCTCCACCTCCTCTTCATTCGTGGAGAGAGCTATTAGAACAAACCTACACTTCCAACTTACCAGTTCTGAGAGAGAACTACCTACCCATGTGTTGAGGCCAAGATATTCCATTCCTACCATATGAATCTTGATCTCTAGCCTTCCCCAAGTTGCTTTCCACTCAAATCTTCTTTCCACCAGATCCAAATCCTATGACAGAGAGTTGAGTGTTGGGGAGACTATCATTTGATGCACAAGAGGAAGGAGTTCACCATCAACGCACCATTAGTTACTTCTTGGAGAGTGGTGTCTCCTAGATTGGCTACGTGTCACTTGGGAGCCTCCGACAAGATTGTGGAGTTGAACCAAGGAGTTTGTAAGGGCAAGGAGATCGCCTACTTCGTGAAGATCTACCGCTAGTGAGGCAAGTCCTTCGTGGGCGACGGCCATGGTGGGATAGACAAGGTTGCTTCTTCATGGACCCTTCGTGGTTGGAGCCCTCCGTAGACTCGCACAACCGTTACCCTTTGTGGGTTGAAGTCTCCGTCAACGCGACTGTACGATAGCACCACCTAATGGAACCACGACAAAAACATCCGTGTCTCCAATGGCGTTTGAATCCTCCAAAACCCTTCCCTTTATATTCTTGCAAGTTGCATGCTTTTCTTTCCGCTGCTCATATACTCTTTGCATGCTTGCTTTTTATGTATTGTGAATGTTATACTTGTGCCTAAACTCCACTTAAACTTAAAGAAGTTAAAAACTGCAACTTTGATACTTAGTGTCTAATCACCCCCCCCCCCTCTAGACACCTCTTCTCAAGGTCCTACAAGTGGTATCAGAGCATTGGTCTCCATTGCCTTGGTTTAATCACCATTGGAGGAAGATGGATGAGTCTACTTTGGGGAGTCTTAGACATAGAGTGCCTATTCTTGATGGAGAGTATTTTCATGAGTGGAAAAATGAGGTGCCATTGCCTTGGTCCCACCGAGTCACCATTGCCTTGGTCCCACCGAGTTTGTGTAATCGGTCTCACCGAGATTATGTTATGCCCTAACCCTAACCATATCGGTCCTACCGAGTTGCATGTCGGTCCCATCATAAACCCTAACGGTCACTAGATTTACTAAATCGGTCCGACCGAGTTTGTTGATTCGGTCCCACCGAGTTTGGTAAATTGTGTGTAACGGTTAGATTTTGTGTGGAGGCTATATATACCCCTACACCTCCTCTTCATTCATGGAGAGAGCTATCAGAACAAACCTACACTTCCAACTTACCAGTTCTGAGAGAGAACTACCTACCCATGTGTTGAGGCCAAGATATTCCATTCCTACCATATGAATCTTGATCTCTAGCCTTCCCCAAGTTGCTTTCCACTCAAATCTTCTTTCCACTAGATCCAAATCCTATGACAGAGAGTTGAGTGTTGGGGAGACTATCATTTGATGCACAAGAGCAAGGAGTTCACTATCAACGCACCATTAGTTACTTCTTGGAGAGTGGTGTCTCCTAGATTGGCTACGTGTCACTTGGGAGCCTCCGACAAGATTGTGGAGTTGAACCAAGGAGTTTGTAAGGGCAAGGAGATCGCCTACTTCGTGAAGATCTACCGCTAGTGAGGCAAGTCCTTCGTGGGCGACGGCCATGGTGGGATAGACAAGGTTGCTTCTTCGTGGACCCTTTGTGGGTGGAGCCCTCCGTGGACTCGCACATCCATTACCCTTCGTGGGTTGAAGTCTCCATCAACGTGGATGTACGATAGCACCACCTACTGGAACCACGACAAAAACATCCGTGTCTCCAATTGCGTTTGAATCCTCCAAAACCCTTCCCTTTATATTCTTGCAAGTTGCATGCTTTACTTTCCGCTGCTCATATACTCTTTGCATGCTTGATTGTTATGTATTGTGAATGTTATACTTGTGCCTAAACTCCACTTAAACTTAAAGAAGTTAAAAACTGCAACTTTGATACTTAGTGTCTAATCACCCCCCCCTCTAGACACCTCTTCTCAAGGTCCTACAAGTGGTATCAGAGCATTGGTCTCCATTGCCTTGGTTTAATCACCATTGGGGGAAGATGGATGAGTCTACTTTGGGGAGTCTTAGACATAGAGTGCCTATTCTTGATGGAGAGTATTTTCATGAGTGGAAAAATGAGATGCTTGTAATTTTCAATCAATATCATTTGAGCAAGTACATTGCTAGCCCTTGTGCACCTCATGTTGATCCTATGCATCCTACTCTTGATGAGTCAATTGACATGATTAGGAATCTTAGAACTATTAATCTTATCACTAGAGGCTTGCATAGAAACTTAATTAGAAACTTGCCTACTCTTGAGTGTGCCTACACTATATGGAAATTTCTTGAGGAACACTTTCCAAATTATTCCTTGAAAAATCTAGATGAAATTCTCCATAAGTCTATTGCCTTGAGTAAGATGAATACTAGTGATCCTATGTTTGGTGATCGTCTATTTGAACTTACAAACCTTATGCGTGCCCAAGGAGATGTTGGAATTATTGGTAATATTATTTCCGAAGCTATAAGAATTCATAAGCAAGATCATTGTCAAACTCACTCTAACGAATTACCCTCTCTAGGACTTGATCCACCACATGACGATGTTGAACATGGATACTAGATGAGGATGATGATAGTGACTTCGATCTTGGCGATGCGATGAGACATTTTGGTCTTATGGAAAATCTTCGGGGATATATGTCAGGAGGAAAGGAATGGGTTCTTGACAGTGGATGTACCGATCACATGACCGGAGATAAAGACATGTTTCATGAGCTTGCTGAAAATGATAGTCCTCGAAAGTATGTCACTTTCGGTGACAACTCAAAGGGTAAGGTGGTTGGCCTCGGTAAGGTGGCCATCTCACATGATAGCTCCATTCAGATTGTTATGCTCGTTGAATCTCTTGGCTAGAACTTACTTTCAGTATCTAGACTTGCTGATTTCGGTTTCAATGTCCTATTTACTGAAGTAGATTACCAAGTGTTTCGTCGAGACAATCATAAAATGGTCTTTACCGGTATACGTAGAGGTGATCTTTACATTGTTGATTTCTCTAAAAAGGGTCAACCTAAAACTTGCTTCATTGCTAAACCTCAAAAGGTTGGTTATGGCATAGACGACTAGGTCACGTTGGCATGAGAAGCCTTGATAAGCTTATTAAAGGGAATCATATCCTTGGTGTTAACGATGTCATATTTGATAAGGATAGACTTTGTAGTGCTTGTCAAGCAGGTAAACAGGTTGGAGGAAGGCATCCCGTGAAGAACATCATGACCACAAGGAGGCCACTCAAGCTACTTCACATGGATATTTTTGGTCCCAACTCTTACAAGAGTCTCGGTGGAAATTCTTTTGGTCTAGTTATAGTTGATGATTTTTCAAGATTTACGTGGGTGTTCTTTGTCGATGATAAATCGCAGGTCCAAAATATCTTCAAAAACTTCGCTAGGAAGGCCCAAAATCAATTTGAAGTGAAGATCAAGAAGGTTCACAGCGACAACGGAACGGAGTTCAAGAACGCAAATGTGGACACCTTTCTTGACGAAGAAGGGATTTCACACGAATTCTCGGCTACGTACACACCTCAACAAAATGGAGTTGTTGAGAGGAAGAACCGACTCTCATCGAATGGCAAGAACGATGCTTGATGAGTACAAGACATCAAGCACTTTTGGGCGAAGCGGTTGAGACAACTTGTCGTGCAACAAATCGCTTGTATCTTCACAAGCTACTCGGCAAGACGGCATACGAGCTCCTCACCAAGAATAAACCCCAAGTTGGATACTTTGAGTATTCGCTCAAAGTGCTACATTCTTGATAAGCATCGCGTTCTAAATTTGCTCCTAAGTCTCATGAAGGTTTCCTACTAGGTTATGGCTCAAACTCTCACACTTACCGTGTCTACAACAATTTCACCCGAAAGGTTGAAGAGACGGTAGATGGGAAGTTTGATGAATCTAACGGCTCGCAAATAGAGCAATTTCGAATTGATGTAGGAGACAAATATCATTCGGAAGCAATCCAAGACTTGTCTGTTGGCAAGGTCCGTCCAACGGAGGTGAAGGAGAGTACCCCGTCCGTCCAAGTGGAAGCTTCTACTTCACGACAAGGTGAACCAAGAGCTGATACGGAAGCATCCACAAGTGGGACACACCAAGATGAAGGAAACAAGGAAGTGCATTAAGACGAACGTCAACAACCTCCTTCTCCACCACGACAAGAGAACAACAATGCCAACAATGAAGAAGGCCAAGAAGAAGAACAAGATGAAGAAGAAGTTTAACCAAGAACCAAGCAAAAGCTTTCACGAGTTTGAGCAAGAACTGCTAAAGACCATCCCGTCGAGCAAATCTACAATGATATTCAAACCGGGAGAATCACTCGCTCTAAAACTCGTTTAGCTAACTTTTGTGAAAACTATTCTTTCATCTCTAGCATTGAACCTATGAAGGTTGAAGAAGCATTGGAAGATCCGGATTGGATAAATGCTATGCATGAAGAGCTACACAACTTTGAGAGGAACCAAGTTTGGACATTGGTTGAGAAGCCCGACAACAACCACAACATCATCGGCACCAAATGGGTGTTTTGCAACAAGCAAGATGAAGTTGGACAAGTAGTTCGCAACAAAGCATGTCTCGTCGCCCAAGGCTACACACAAGTCGAAGTTAAGGACTATGGTGAGACTTACGCTCCCGTTGCTAGACTTGAATCCATTCGCATCTTACTTGCCTATGCTAATCATCATGATATCACCTTGTACCAAATGGACATTAAAAGTGCTTTTCTAAATGGTGAAATAGAGGAGGAAGTTTATGTTAAGAAACCTCCCGGCTTTGTCAATCCTAAGAAACCAAATCATGTTTACAAACTTCACAAAGCCCTTTATGGTCTTAAACAAGCTCCTAGAGCGTGGTATAAATGCTTGACCAAGTTCCTCATTGAAAAAGGCTTTGAAATTGGGAAAATTGATTCTACTCTTTTTACTAAAAGGGTTAATGGAGAATTATTTGTATGCCAAATTTATGTTGATGATATCATATTTGGATCAACTAACCCTCATTTTAGTGAAAAGTTTGGGAAGCTAATGTCGGAGAAGTTTGAGATGTCTATGATGGGTGAACTCAAATTCTTTCTTGGTTTGCAAATCAAGCAAACTAAGGAAGGTACCTTTGTCTCTCAAACGAAGTACACCAAGGACCTATTCAAGAAGTTCAATATGCAAGAATGCAAAGGTATGACTACACCCATGCCTACTAGTGGACATCTTGACTTGACCAAAGATGGTGAACCGGTTGATTTAAAGGTTTATCGCTCTATGATCGGTTCATTGTTATATCTATGTGCTTCACGTCCCGATATCATGCTAAGTGTGTGCATGTGTGCACGATATCAAGCTGCTCCTAAGGAATGTCATCTTAAGGCCGTCAAAAGGATAGTGAGATACTTAATCCATACACCAAACTTTGGCATTTGGTATCCTAAGAGGGCCTCTTTCGATCTTGTTGGCTATTCCGACTCGGACTATTCCGGAGACAAGGTTGATAGAAAGTCCACTTCGGGTACTTGTCAATTTCTTGGTAGATCTCTTGTGTCTTGGTCCTCCAAGAAAAAAAACTCGGTATCCTTATCCACCGCCCAAGTTGAATATATTGCCGCTGGTTCATGTTGTGCTCAATTACTTTGGATGACCCAAACTCTTAAAGATTATGGGATATATGTGAGACATGTTCCATTGCTTTGTGACAATGAAAGTGCTATTATAATTGGTCATAATCCTATGCAACATTCTCGAACTAAGCATATTGAAGTTCGTCATCATTTCATTCGAGATCATGTTGCTAAGGGTGACATTGATCTTAAGCATGTTCGCACAAAAAAGCAATTAGTGGATATTCACTAAACCTCTTGATGAGAAAGTGTTTTGCAGGTTAAGAGGAGAATTGAACATCATCGATGCTTCAAACTTGGAGTAGAAACTCCATTGGATACATGCAAGACATGAGCTTATGACTAATCCTTGATATTTCTCTTATGATGAAAATCTTATGTCTTGGATATATTTGCATCTTGCATGTTAATCTAACTTATGTAGGTACTTGGTGGAATCAAACTCCATGAGATTGTAATCTACTCACATCTTGAGCAATCTCTACATCACCGAGTCTCTACATTATGGTGGTTGAAGACAAGGAAGCACGAAACCTTTCAAACATATCCTTTGACAAGTTCTATGTTGAGCATCATGATTGTCATTTTTGGATACACAAGTGCTCTTCCTTGCAAGAACTAACCCATGTAGGTAGATGGACTCAAATTCCAAGTGGTGCTCCAAATTCTTGATGAACTACATCAACCTTGAGCAACCCACACAAGTTCAACCACATGGACAACACCACCAACCAAGGTATGTTATTCCATCTTAGAGAAGCTTTACTCTAAGTCATGAGCTAAAGCAACTCGACAAGATGTGAATACATCAAGATGCTTAAACGAAAAATGGCAACCCCATTTTGAGCTTAAACGATGAGTATGACCTATGATCAAGTGATCTCACTTGACTCCTAAGTCAATATACTCTAACATAGGTGACTTTGTCGCCGACCATCTCTAGATGAAGTTCTCGTGTGTTCTTTTCTGTGTTTTTGCATTTGTCTCATGCATATTTGTTTCCCCTTTTCAAAAAACTTCATCTAGATTTCCTTTTATTTGCTTTGCATTTTTCTGCATTCCAATTCCTTGCATATCTTTTAGTAAATTCCTTGCAAATCTTTGTGAGATCTTACTAGTCTAAGTGAGCTGAGGTGATAAGTGTTTTCTCTGAGATGAACTCGGTTTCACCGATTTCTTGTCTTCAGTCCAACCGAATTCTTTCGGTACAACCAAAGCATACCACTCGGTGCCACCGATTTCACATCAGAAAAAGCAGTTTGCCACATATTCTATGTTTCTTTTGATCCAGCTCCACTCAATGAATCTTATCCTCTACAAGCATCACATTTTTATCATTGCTTTGTGCTGTGTCTCAAGGACCAAACCCATTAGACAGATTCCAGAAGACCCTTCTTGGAAATTGATGTCAAAGGGGGAGAGAGAGAACATCAAAGCTTATCATTTAGAGAGAGATCACATCAAAGAAAGAGTGTATCACCTTCTTAAGGGGGAGAGAGATCCTCAAGGGAAGAGAGAGATCTCCAGGGGGAGAGAATACTTAAGTAGAAAGTATTTCTCAAGGATCCCAGATGCTTGGTGTTCAAGAGGAGAGATGCCCACATGTCTTCTTGAGGGGAGAGACATGTTCATTTGATCTTTTGTGCTTATTTGCATTAGCATGCATTAGCTCTGACCATCATTTATATCTTTCAGCTCCGATTTTTCAGCTCTGAATTTCTGTTTCCTATCTTCTCCCAGTATCCCATGCTAGATTCAGGGGGAGCAAGACATCTAAGGGAAAGAAATCATTTAAATTCATTGCATATCTTTACTCTCGGGGACATGTCTAATCCAATGTGGTACTTAGTACTCACTCTCTACATGTCATTCCAGTCTTGGTATTCTTGTAGTTTCTTCTGTTTGCTCTGGTTAGTAGATGTATCTGTTTTATCTGACCTTATTTACGCAGGTTCATTCCATCCCAAGCCAACTCAAGACTACAAGGTAAGTATATGCATCACAATCATGTGTATGAGGAATTCTTGTTGATGTACATACTGTCTGCAAGAAGGACTCATGAGCATGAAGGTATTTTCTTTAATATTCTTTGCTCTGATGCATATGGCCAAGATACATGTAACACATTGCCTACTCTATCATGGTTATGCTCTCACATGACTCTATATTCCATATTCACATGATTGCATACATGTAGGGGGAGCCTATGTTTGTTACATGTCTTTCCAAAGCTTTACTTGCTATTCTTTATATCTTTATCTAAAGCTTTGATGTATGTTGTCATCAATTACAAAAAAAGGGGAGATTGAAAGCACAAGTGCTCCCTAGGTGGTTTTGGTAATTATGTTTCAGATAAGTTCAACAATGGAGTGGCATGGACTAAAGGGTGTGGGAACTCCTTCAAGATGCTAAGGACAAAGGATTGGCTCAAGCTTCAAGCTCAAGACTCTTCATTTTACATTTTAGTGATCCAAGATCACAATGAGTCTATAGGAAAAGCCAATACTATCAAGGAGGGATGAGGTGTTGCTTAATGAGCCTCTTGCTTCATGTGCTTAATGAACCCTCAACTACTTTCCCACATCCACAAATGACCTAAACCTAAAGCCAAAATCGGTCACGCCGATTCTTTCTATCCGGTGCCACCGATTTCATAAGTCTTAGCCACTGCCACAAACCCTAAGCAAATCGGTCTCACCGATAGGGATCTCGGTCTCACCGAGATGGGATCGTAATCTCTCTGTGTATGTCCATTACCAAAATCGGTCACACCGAGATTGAGCAATCGTCACTACCGAGATTACAATGCAAACTTCCTGGTTGACTCATTACCAAAATTGGTCCCGCCGAGTTTGTGTAATCGGTCAAACCGAGTTTGCCTGACCAACTCTCTGGAAAGCTTATTACCAAAATCGGTCTCACCGAGTTTGTGTAATCGGTCTTACCGAGATTACGTTATGCCCTAACCCTAACCATATCGGTCTCACCGAGTTGCATTTCGGTCCCACCGAAAATCCTAACGATCACATTATTTGCTAAATCGGTCTGACCGAGTTTAACGATTCGGTCCCACCGAGTTTGGTAGATTGTGTGTAATGGTTAGATTTTGTGTGGAGGCTATATATACCCCTCCACCTCCTCTTCATTCATGGAGAGAGCCATCGACCGAACCTACAGCCCAAAGATACATTTTCTCGAGAGAGAACTACCTACTCATGTGTTGAGGCCAAGATATTCCATTCCTACCATATGAATCTTGATCTCTAGCCTTCCCAAGTTGCTTTCCACTCAAATCTTCTTTCCACCAGATGCAAAACCTATGAGAGAGAGTTGAGTGTTGGGAGACTATCATTCAAGCACAAGAGCAAGGAGTTCATCATCAATGCACCATTTGTTACTTCTTGGAGAGTGGTGTCTCCTAGATTGGCTAGGTGTCACTTGGGAGCCTCCGACAAGATTGTGGAGTTGAACCAAGGAGTTTGTAAGGGCAAGGAGATCGCCTACTCGTGAAGATCTACCGCTAGTGAGGCAAGTCCTTCGTGGGCGACGGCCATGGTGGGATAGACAAGGTTGCTTCTTCGTGGACCCTTCGTGGGTGGAGCCCTCGTGGACTCAAGCAACTGCTACCCTTCGTGGGTTGAAGTCTCCATCAACGTGATGTATGATAGCACCACCGCCGGAACCACGCCAAAACATCCGTGTTCCAATTGCGCTTGAATCCTCCAAACCCTTCCCTTTACATTCTTGCAAATTGCATGCTTTACTTTCCGCTGCTCATACACTCTTCGCATGCTTGCTTGATATTTATTGTGAATGTTAAACTTGTGCCTAAACTCCACTTAAACTTAAGGAAACTTAAAAACTGCAACTTTGGTACTAAGTGTCTAATCACCCCCCCCCTCTAGACACCTCTTCTCAAGGTCCTACATGTAGGCTTTAAGAACGACAGGGATGTCTTGCGTCAGATAGGTCTCGTTGTAGGCCAGCCCTTTGATCTCCAGAAGGCAAGCCTGGTGTCCTCCTCTCAACCTTCAATGCTGACCCTGGCAGTAACCATGATTGATCCTTCGTACGCTAAACTGAAGAAACCTCATCACGAGTTTCATCATGCATGGGAGTCGAAGACATTAGATGAAGATCACATCCTGTATGCAGTAATGGATGCCTACCTTTGTTTAAATATCTACAAGGGTTGGATGAAAAAGCAGAGCCCAGTGTCCGGTTCAAGCAAAGAAGCATCGGCAAAGAGGAAGAGGAAGAGGGAAGAGGACGAAGTCGAGGACGTGGACTCGGACTCCGAGTAGGTGGCAGTGCCATCGCTCATGCTGGTTCTACTGCAGTGTGAAGCGGACTAGTTGCTTAGTTTATTTTCAAGGTTGTGTTGTGCTGAGGCCCCAACAGAACTATGTTTATGTTCTTTCTCGTTATTTGAACTCTTTAGTACGTATAGTAGTACTAGTACTATGTCTTACTACTGTTCTTCTTGCAGTTGGTACTACTGCTCGTATCTTCGTGTTCCTACTATACTTAATACGTCCGTACTAGTAGTATAATTGGGGTCAGTCAATTTGTGAAAGAAGTTCGACGGAGCGAAGGAAGAAGACGGTAGAAGAGGTGGAAGAAGCCCTTCTAGCCATCCATGTTGCATCAAACGGCTCACATGAGTCGACTGGCCCAAATTGCTCCTTGAGATTACAGGATCCACGTGGCATTCAAGGTCTCGAAGGTAGATTCCGCGTCCGCACCCGGTTTGCGGGCTCGACGCATGCGCGACCGGCTTCCGCCGTGACAGCCACCATGCGTGCCTCCTCCGCGCGGGCGGAGACGATAATGACATGCTAGTTCCTCCTTGCCGGCATGCTGGAGCACAAGCTCGTCCTCCTCTTCATACGCTGCGTGCATAGACGTTGTCGGATGTTGGGTTCCGGCAGACCCTTAAGGTTCGAACTCTGGGGTGCGCACGAAGATCTCTCCCCTACCAATCTATGTCCAATCGCCTCGTGAGATCTAAGCTGAAAACGATGAACAACACGAGGGACACAAGATTTATACTTGTTCGGGCCACTGTTGTGGTGTAATACCCTACTCCAGTGTGTGGTGTGGTGGATTTCCTCTGGGATGATGATGAATAGTACAGGGGAAGAACAGCCTCGTGAGAGGTGTTCTTGAGTTGGTGCGATGAACTGCTTGGGTGAGTTCGATCGCCTCTCTCTCTCTGATGAGCACTCGATCTGTCTGTCTTCTTCCTCGGTGGTGGCTAGTCCTATTTATAGAGGCCCTGGTCCTCTTCTCAAATATTGAGCGGGAAGGGCGCCAACAACGGCCATTTTGAAGGGGAACATCTAGTACAAGTTATCCTGACTAAAGTTGGTCTTCGTCTACCAAAAGCACTGGCAATGATGCCGTCTTGGGCTCCACGGTGACCTCCATCCTGCCACTCCGCCAGTCTTGGTCTCGTTGCACTGAAATGGAAACCTTTGCCTAATGCCTCGGTACTCCACGTCTGTGCTTGCCCTCTTTGCATCAAAGAGGAATCAAGGACACTGCATAGGCCGGCACCCGCCTAGCCTCGATCGTCATGGCTTGCGTCACGAGCTCCTCGCGAGGTACCCTGCCTTGATCTCTCTGCCTCCTCGCGAGCCTGCCTGGTGAGGCCGTTCCTGAGGAAGCCTAGCGTCGTCCGCCCTGCGAGGCTTGGCCCCTCGCGAGGGTCTTGAATCTTGCGCTGATGAAGATTGGTTGTACTGGGCCACCACTTGAGCCACGCCGTAGGCCGTGGGCAGGCAAGTCTGGGGACCCCTGCTCCTGCATCGCCGACAGAGCCCCGGCCTACAGTGCGCCGACTTTCTTAGCGGAGAAGCGAAGGGGCAAGTGCAGAGCGCCCCGGGCCCCATCAGCCTATGGCCTTGGGCACCATGTGGCGGTTGATTGGACGTGGGCGTCTCCGCTACGCTGCCTCGGCAACTGCTCGACTGACAAAAGGTTGATCCGGGGTTGGCCTTACCTTCATTACTCTTGCTCTCCTTGCTCCAGATGCCCTTTCTTGCTCCTCGCCCCTCTGCTTCCAAAATCTTCAGATCTGCCACATCCTTTCTCCCCCGGCGAGCAATGGCACCCCGCAGGACCCCGGCTGGGGCCGCATCGGCCTGGTACTTGCCGGCTTTGGTCTCCCCCAACGTCATGGAGAAGATCTCGCCCTCACGCGCCAGATGGCAGCGTCGCAGATCAACAAGATGGGGAAGACTACGCTCCGGTGTAACGCCCCGAATTCGTTGCGCCAGGTGTCTGCCAGTTATTCGCCGTCGTTGCCATGTCATTTGCTTGCGTGTTGCATTTTATCATGTCATCATGTTCATCTCATTTTGCATACGTGTTCGTTTCATGCATCCGAGCATTTTTCCCCGTTGTCCGTTTTGCAATCCGGCACTCCTATGTCCCCCGGCGTTCCCCTTTTGCCTCTTTTCATGTGCGGGTGTTAAATGTTCTCGGAATGGACCGAGGTTTGCCAAGTGGCCTTGGTATAGCACCGGTAGACCGTCTGTCAAGTTTCGTGCCATTTGGAGGTCGTTTGATACTCCAACGGTTAACCGGGTAACCGCAAAAGCCCCTTTCTCTTTGCAGCCCAACACCCCTCCAAAGTGGCCCAAAACCCATCCAAACCCCCTCCATGCTCTCGGTCGTTCGATCACGGTCGTGTGGGCAAAAACCGCGCCCGGGTCAACCCCCAGATCTGGAGGTGATTTTTCCTCTAAGTCCCGAAAATCTTGCATTATCATGCCATGTTCATCGCATCATAACTTGCTGCATACTGCTCCGTTTCGTGCGTGTAATATGTCAAATTGTTCGTATCGACGAGTACTTCATTTCGTTCC
The DNA here is from genome assembly GCA_021437245.1 of Aegilops speltoides. Classification (NCBI taxonomy): domain Eukaryota; kingdom Viridiplantae; phylum Streptophyta; class Magnoliopsida; order Poales; family Poaceae; genus Aegilops; species Aegilops speltoides. The sequence goes on along the minus strand of CM038143.1, from coordinate 123,901,948 downwards.
ATCGCATCATTTTCATTTGAGCTCATCATGATGCCCGAAATGCTGTTGGAAGAGTGCATGTTGAAGTTAATCTACTGAAACTGTTATAACATGCTCATTTGTCATTTTTGCCATGTTTGATGTGTGCATCCTATGAGGTTGATGTCTACATGCGTTTTGAACTATGTCATGCCATCTTTCCAGAGGTGATATCCATGTATTTTTGTGATTCTTGTACTGAGTGCATCGAGCTCGTGAAGTTGGGTACTTGCTGTAGCTGTTTTGCTAGGCTGATTCTGTTATATTTTGTTGCTATGTAAACCTGCTGCTACTAGTCATACTATGCGTAATCTGGAGATGTTCACTAAGGATGTTTTGTTATAAATGTTATGCTCTATCCATTCATGCCCCTGGGTGCATTTATAGCGTTCTGTAACTTGTTGTTATCTTGCTCCAAACTTGCTAAATAATGTTGTTGTCAGCCTGTTAACATGAAGTTCAGTTTTGGCCATGTGTTTTTCTAGTGATCCATGTACCCTATGAACTTGTTATTTCCATGATTAGCTTCATAAACATGCCTTCTTACTGTTGGTTGCCTTGCCATACCATGTATTGCTCTGTGGTGAGTGGTTCAAGCTCACCAACATGCCTACTTATTGTTGTTCCTGCCATGTATGAATCTGTCATATTATTTGCCATGTTTACATGGGTGCCATCATATTTTCTGTGCGCTTTTGGCTCATGTTCAGTAAGGGACGTTTGTTCTATGCAATTAGTAGATTCATGCCATACCTTCTAGGCCGTAGCTCCGAACTAAATGAACTTTATATGTAACTTGACTAGAATTTCGTGTAGATCATCTTGGTGCATCTTAACTTGCTGTTTAACAACTCCAACTTAATGTTTATTCAGTTCTGGACCAATTTCTAAATTTGCATATGAGGACTTACCAGAATTGTTATATGTTGTTTCCGGCCTCATTTAAACTTGCCTTGATGTGTTGTTCTTGTTTGCATCATCTCTTGCCATGAGTAGCTTCATGTAGCTTTGTCATGCATCATGCTTGTTGTGCATCTTGTCTTGCCTATGTGTGGTGTGTTTACCATGTTGTGTGCTTCTTCTCGATAGTTCCTGTTTCATTGCGATCGTGAGGATTCGTTCGTCTATGCTTGGTTCGTCTTCGTGGCTTCATCTTCTTCATGGAATCGTTCTTCTTCCTAGCGGGATTTCAGGCAAGATGACCGCTACCCTGGATCTCACTACTATCATTGCTGTGCTATTTGCTCGTTCTATCGCTTTGCTGCGCTTCCTATAACTTGTTCTTCAAGCCTCCCAAATTGCCATGAACCTCTAACCTTTTGACACCCTTCCTAGCAAACCATTGCTTGGCTATGTTACCGCTTTGCTCAGCCCCTCTTAGAGCGTTGTTAGTTGCAGGTGAAGTTGAAGATTGCTCCATGGTGGACAGGGTTATGTTGGGATATCACAATATCTCTTATATTATTAATGCATCTATATATTTGGTAAAGGGTGGAAGGCTCGGCCTTATGCCTGGTGTTTTGTTCCACTCTTGCCGCCTCTAGTTTCCGCCATACCAGGATTATGTTCCCGGATTTTATGCTCCTTACACGGTCGGGTGATTTATGGGACCCCTTGATAGTTCGTGATTGAATAAAACTCCTCCAAAGAAGGCCCAACCTTGGTTTTACCATTTGCCTCACCACCACCTACATTTCCTTTGGGAGTAATTAACCCAAGGGTCATCTTTATTTTAGCCCCCGGCCAATGCTTGTCTAAGTGTTGGTCCGAACCGAGTAGATCAAGGGCCTCCTCGGGAAACTCGAGGTCTGGTTTTACTCAGAGGATGTCTCATCCGTGTTGCCTCGAGAAGGAGATATGTGCAGCTCCTATCGGGATTGTTCAAGATCGGGCGGCTTTTGCTGGTCTTGTTTTACCATTGTCGGAATGTCTTATAAACCGATTCCGAGACCGATCGGGTCATCCCGGAGAAGGCATATCCTTCGCTGATCACGAGAGCTTATCATGGGCTGTTGGGACACCCCGGAGGGTATAAACTTTCGAGAGCCGTGCCCGCGGTTATGTGGCGATGGGAATTTGTTAATGTCCGGTTGTAGATAACTTGACACCAGATCCGAATTAAACGCGATCAACCGCGGTGTAGCCGTGATGGTCTCTTTTCGGCGGAGTCCGGGAAGTGAACACGGTTTCTGTGTTATGCTTGACATAAGTAGGAGTTCAGGATCACTTCTTGATCATTGCTAGTTGACGACCGTTCCATTTGCTCTCTTCTCGCTCTCTTTTGCGTATGTTAGCCACCATATCATGCTTAGTCACTGCTGCAACCTCACCACTTTACCCCTCCCTTTCCCATTAAGCTTTGCTAGTCTTGATACCCATGGTAATGGGATTGCGGAGTCCTCGTGGCTAACAGATTACTACAACAACAGTTGCAGGTACAGGTTTATGCGATGATCATGACGCGAGAGCGATGTTTACTTGTTTTGGAGTTCTTCTTCTGCTTCTTCTTCAATCAGGGGATAGGTTCCAGGTCGGCAGCCTGGGCTAGCAGGGTGGATGTCGTTTGAGTTCCTGTTTGTGTTTTCATCCGTAGTCGGATGGTGCTCTTATGTATGATGTATTGTTGTATTCGTGTGGCATTGTATGCCTTATGTATGTATCCCCATCTATTATCTAATGTTGATGTAATGATATCCACCTTGCAAAAGCGTTTCAATATGCGGGTCTATCCTTGGTGGGACCTTCGAGTTCCTTTTGGATAGGGTCGCATATTGGGCGTGACAAGTTGGTATCAGAGCCTCGACCGACCCTAGGAGCCCCCTTGATTGATCATGTAGTTTGGCCGTTGTTGAGTCTAGAAGAAAGCTGTTTTCAGAGTCTAGTTATATCGGAGAGTAGGATTTTTTTTACTCCTCAGCCCCCTTCGTCGCTCTGGTGAGGAATCTGAAGGAAATATGCCCTAGAGGCAATAATAAAGTTATTATTTATTTCCTCATATCATGATAAATGTTTATTATTCATGCTAGAATTGTATTAACCGGAAACATAATACATGTGTGAATATATAGACAAACAGAGTGTCACTAGTATGCCTCTACTTGACTAGCTTGTTAATCAAAGATGGTTATGTTTCCTAACCATGAACAAGGAGTTGTTATTTGATTAACAAGGTCACATCATTAGTTGAATGATCTGATTGACATGACCCATTCCGTTAGCTTAGCAAACGATCGCTTAGTATGTTGCTATTGCTTCCTTCATGACTTATACATGTTCCTATGACTATGAGATTATGCAACTCCTGCTTACGGAGGAACACTTTGTGTGCTACCAAACGCCAAAACGAATCGGGTGATTATAAAGGTGCTCTCACAGTGTCTCCGAAGGTACTTGTTGAGTTGGCGATTTCAAGATTAGGATTTGTCACTCCAATGTCTGAGAGGTATCTCTCGGCCCTCTCGGTAATACACATCACTTAAGCCTTGCAAGCATTTCAACTAATGAGTTAGTTGTGAGATGATGTATTACTGAACGAGTAAAGAAACTTGCCGGTCACGAGATTGAACTAGGTATTGATACCGACGATCGAATCTCGGGCAAGTAACATACCGATGACAAAGGAACAACGATGTTGTTGTGCGGTTTGACCGATAAAGATCTTCGAGAATATGTAGGAACCAATATGGGCATCCAGGTCCCGCTATTGGTTATTGACCGGAGACATGTCTCGGTCATGTCTACATTGTTCTCGAACCGTCGGGTCCGCACGCTTAAGGTTTCGATGATAGTTATATTATGAGTTTATGTATTTTGATGTACCCAAGGTTGTTCGGAGTCCCGGATATGATCACGGACATGACGAGGAGTCTCGAAATGGTTGAGACATAAAGATTGATATATTGGACGGATATATTTGGACACCGGAAAGGTTCCAGAGAAGTTTGGAGCTCCGGGAGGTTACCGGAACCCCCCGGGAGGTCTATGGGCCTTATTGGGCCCATGTAGGAGGAAGAGAGATGGAGCAAGGGAGGGGGGCGCGCCCCCCCAAGCCCAATCCGAATTGGGGACGGGGGCCGGCCCCCCCTTTCCTTTCTCCTTCCCCCTCTCTTCCTTCCTACTACTAGTACTACTTCCTAATACTAGTACTCCTTCCTTCCCCATCAAAATAAGATAAGGAAAAGAGAGGTAAACCTACTTGGAGTAGGTTTCCTCCCTATGGCGCGCCCCTTGAGGCCGGCCACCTCCTCCTCCCTCCTTTATATACGGGGTAGGGGGCACCCTAGGACACACAAGTTGATCATTGATCGTTCCTTAGCCGTGCAGCGGTGCCCCTCCATGATATTACACTCGATCATATTGTAGCGGTGCATAGGCGAAGCCCCACGACAGAGAACATCAAGATCGCCACCATGTCGTCAGGTCGACGGAACTCCCCCTGAGCCTCTCTCGGATTGGAGATCGAGGGTACGCCATCGAGCTGTACGCGTGTCAAGAACTCGGAGGTGCCGGAGTAACGGTGCTTGGATCGGTTGGACCGGAGGACGACGACTACTTCCTCTACGCTTGCGCCAACGCTCCGCTTCGATCCACGAGGGTACGAGACAACACTCTCCCTCTCATTGCTATGCATCACCATGATCTTGCGTGTGCGAGGAATTTTTTGAAATTACTACGCTCCCAACAAAGGGCATCGAGCCTGGTTTTATGGTTTGATGTTATATGCACGAGTAGAACACAAGTGAGTTGTGGGCGATATAAGTCATACCGCTACCAAAGATGTCATACTTTGGTTCGGCGGTATTGTTGGATGAAGCGCCCGACCGACATTACGCCAGACGCTTACGCGAGACTGGTTTTACCGCCGTGCTTTGCACACAGGTGACTAGCGGGTGTCAGTTTCTCCAACTTTAGTTGAACCGAGTGTGGCTACGCCCGGTCCTTGCGAAGGTTAAAACAGCACCAACTTGACAAACTACCGTTGTGGTTTTGATGCCTAGCTGAGATTGGTTCTTGCTTAAGCCCGTAGCAGCCACATAAAACTTGCAACAACAAAGTAGAGGACGTCTAACTTGTTTTTGCAGGGCATGTTGTGATGTGATATGGTCAAGACGTGATAAGATATAAGTTGTTGTATGAGATGATCATGTTTTTGTTAAAGTTATCGGCAACTGGAAGAAGCCCTATGGATGACTCTTTGTTGCATAAGATGCAAGTGCCAAATAATTGCTTTACTTTATCGCTATACGATAGCAATAGTTGTAAGAGCAATAGTTGGTGAGACAACCATGTGATGACACACTGATATAGATCAAGATGATGAAGATCATGGTGTCGTGCGGTGATTTATAGAGATCATGACAAGATTTTGGAGATGGAGATCAAAGCGCAAGATGATCATGGCTATATCATGTCACATATTTTGATTGCATATGATGTTTATCTATTATACATCTTATTCTTGCTTTGATTGACGGTAGCATTTTAAGATGATCTCTCACTAATTATCAAGAAGTGTTCTCCCGAGTATGCACCGCTGCCAAAGTTCGTCGTGCCTGCACACCACGTGATGATCGGTGTGATAAGCTCTACGTCCATCTACAACGGGTGCAAGCCAGTTTTGCACACGCGAATACTCAAAGTTAAACATGACGAGCCTAGCATATGCAGATATGGCCTCGAGCACGGAGACCGAAAGGTCGAGCGTGAATCATATAGTAGATATGATCAACATAGTGATGTTCACCATTGAAAACTACTCCATCTCACGTGATGATCGGTTATGGTTTAGTTGATTTGGATCACGTGATCACTTAGATGACTAGAGAGATGTCTGTCTAAGTGGGAGTTCTTAAGTAATATGATTAATTGAACTTAAATTTATCATGAACTTAGTCCCGTAGTATTTTGCAAATTATGTTGTAAGATCAATAGCTTGCGTTGTTGCTTTCATATGTTTATTTTGATATGTTCCTAGAGAAAATGTATTGAAAGATGTTAGTAGCAATGATGCGGATTGGATCCGCGATCCGAGGTTTATCCTCATTGTCGCACGTAAGAATTATGTCCTTAATGCACCGCTAGGTGACAGACCTATTACAGGAGCGTATGCGCACGTTATGAACGCTTGGCTAGCTCAATATTATGACTACTTGATAGTTTTGTGCACCATGCTTTATGGCTTAGAATCGGGACTTCAAAGATGTTTTGAACATCATGGACCATATGAGATGTTCCAGGAGTTGAAGTTAATATTTCTAGCAAATACCCGAGTTGAGAGATATGAAGTTTCCAACAAGTTCTATAGCTAAAAGATGGAGGAGAATCGCTCAACTAGTGAGCATGTGCTCAGATTGTTTGGTACTACAATCGCTTGAATCAAGTGGGAGTTAATCTTCCAGATAAGATAGTGATTGACAGAACTCTCTAGTCACCGTCACCAAGTTGGTATAACTTTGTGATGAACTATAGTATGCAAGGGATGATGAAAATGATTCCCGAGTTTTTCATGATGATGAAATCGATGATGGTAGAAATCAAGAAAGAACATCAAGTGTTGATGGTTAACAAGACCACTAGTTTCAAGAAAAGGGCAAAGGGATAGAAGGAACTTCAAGAAGAACGGCAAGCAAGTTGTTGCTCAAGTGAAGAAGCCCAAGTCCTGGACCTAAGCCCGAGACTAAGTGCTTCTACCGCAAAGGGACTGGTTATCGAAGCGTAACTACCCCAAGTATTTGGCGGATAAGAAGGATGGCAAAGTAAACAAAGGTATATTTGATATACATGTTATTGATGTGTACTTTACTAGTGTTTATAGCAACCCTTGGTATTTGGTACTGGTTCGGTTGCTAAGAGTAGTAACTCAAAACGGAGTTGCGAATAAATGTAAACTAGTTAAGGGTGAAGTGACGATGTGTGTTGAAAGTAGTTTCAAGATTGATATGATCATCATCGCACACTCCCTATACTTTCGGATTAGTGTTGAACCTAAATAAATGTTATTTGGTGTTTATGCTGAGCATGAATATGATTTGATCGTGTTTATTGCAATACGGTTATTCATTTAAGTAAGAGAATAAACTGTTGTTCTGCTTACATGAATAAAACCTTATATGGTTACACACCCAATGAAAATGGTTCATTGATATCGATCGTAGTGATACACATAATCATAATATTGAAACCAAAAGATACAAAGTTAATAATGATAGTGCAACTTATTTGTGGCAATCGCCGCTTAGGTCATATTGGTGTAAAGAGCATGAAGAAACTCCATGCTGATGGGATTTTGGAATCACTTGATTATGAATCACTTGATGCTTATGTAACCATGCCTCATGGGCAAGATGACTAAGACTCCGTTCTCCGAACAAAGGAGCGAGCAACCGACTTATTGAAAATAATACATACTGATGTATGCGATCCAATGAGTGTTAAGGCTCGCGGCGGGTATCATTATTTTCTGACCTTCACAGATGATTTGAGCAGATATGGGTATATCTAATTGATGAAACATAAGTCTGAAATAGTTGAAAGGTTCAAAGAATTTCAGAGTGAAGTGGAAAAATCATCGTGACAAGAAAATAAGGTTTCTACGATCTGATCGCGGAGACAAATATTTGAGTTACAAGTTTGGTCTTCAATTAAAACAATGTGGAATAGTTTCACAAATTCATGCCACCTGGAACACCACATCATAATGGTGTGTCCGAACGTCATAACCGTACTTTATTGGATATAGTACAATCTATGATGTTTCTTACCGATTTGCCAATATCTTTTTGGGATCATGCATTAGAGACAACTACATTCACATTAAATAGGGCACCATCTAAACTGCTGAGACGACACTATATGAACTGTGGTTTAGCAAGAAACCAAAGTTGTCGATCTTAAAGTTTGGGGCTGCGATGCTTATGTGAAAAGTTTCATCCCGATAAGCTCAAACCCAAATCGAGAAGTGCGTCTTCATAGAATACCCAAAGGAAATTGTTGGGTACACCTTCTATCACAGATCCAAGGCAAAACATTCGTTGTTAATAAATGGATCCTTTCTAGAGAAGGAGTTTCTCTCGAAAGAAGTGAGTGGGAGGAAAGTAGAACTTGATGAGGTAATTGTACCTTCTCCCTTATTGAAAGTAGTTCATCACGTAAATCTGTTCTCGTGACTACTACACCAATTAGTGAGGAAGCTAATGATGATGATCATGTAACTTCAGATCAAGTTACTACCGAATCTCGAGGTAAACCAGAGTGAGATCCGCACAGAGTGGTACGGTAATCCTGTTCGAAGTCATATAACTAGACCATGATGAACCTACGAACTATGAGGAAGCGATGATGAGCCCAGATTCCGTGAAATGGCTTGAGGCCATGAAATCTGAGATGAGATCCATGTATGAGAACAAAGTGTGGACTTTGGTGGAGTTGCCTGATGATCGGCAAGCCATAGAAAATAAATGGATCTTCAAGAGGAAGACGGACGCTGATAGTAGTGTTACTATCTACAAAGCTAGACTTGTTGAAAAAAGTTTTTGACAAAGTTCAAGATGTTGAATACAATGAGATTTTCTCACTAGTATCGATGCTTAAAAGTCTGTCTGAATCATGTTAGCAATTGCCACATTTTATGAAATCTGGCAAATGGATAAACAAAACTGCAATCCTTAATGGAGTTATTAAAGAAGAGTTGTATGTGATGCAACCAAGAGGTTTTGTCGATCCTAAAGGTGTTAACAAAATGTGCATCTATGGACTGGTGCAAGCATCTCGGAGTTGGAATATACGCTTTGATAAGTTGATCAAAGCATATAGTTTATACAGACTTGCAAGTGAAGCTCGTATTTACTAGAAAGTGAGTGGGAGCACTACAACATTTCGATAAGTATATGTGAATGACATATTGTAGATCGGAAATAATGTAGAATTATTCGCAAAGCATAAAGGAGTGTTTAAAAGGAGTTTTTCAAAGAAAGACCTCGTGAAGCTGCTTACATATTGAGCATTAAGATCTATAGAGATAGATCAAGACGCTTGATAAGTTTTTTCAATGAGTGCATACCTTGACAAGATTTTGAAGTAGTTCAAAATGGAATACCAAAGAAAGAGTTCTTGCTCGTGTTACAAGGTGTGAAATTGAGTAAGACTCAAAACCCGACCACGGCAGAAGATAGAATGAAAGTCATTCCCTATGCCTTGGCCATAGGTTCTATAAAGTATGCCATGTCAGGTACCAGATCTATTGTATACCCTGCGACCGAGTTCGCAAGGAGTACAATAGTGATCTAGGAGTAGAGCATCGACAGCGGTCAAAATTTTCCTTAGTGGAATAAGGATATGTTTCTCGATTATGGAAGTGATAAAAGGTTCGTCAGAAGGGTTACGCCGATGCAAGTTTTGACACCGATCCGATGACTCTAAGTCTCGATCTAGATACATATTGAAAGTGGGAGCAATTAGCTAGAGTAGCTCCGCAAGAGCATTGTAGACATAAAATTGCAAAATACATAACGGATCTGAATGTGAAAGACCCGCTGACTAAGATTCTCTCACAAGCAAAACATGATCACACCTAAGTACTCTTTTGGTGTTAATCACATAGCGATGTGAACTAGATTATGAATCTAGTAAACCCTTTGGATGTTGGTCACATGGCGATGTGAACTATGGGTGTTAATCACATGATGATGTGAACTATCGATGTGAATCACATGGTGATGTGATCTAGATTATTGACTCTAGTGCAAGTGGGAGATCAAGGAAATATGCCCTAGAGGCAATAATAAAGTTATTATTTATTTCCTCATATCATGATAAATGTTTATTATTCATGCTAGAATTGTATTAACCGGAAACATAATACATGTGTGAATATATAGACAAACAGAGTGTCACTAGTATGCCTCTACTTGACTAGCTTGTTAATCAAAGATGGTTATGTTTCCTAACCATGAACAAGGAGTTGTTATTTGATTAACAAGGTCACATCATTAGTTGAATGATCTGATTGACATGACCCATTCCGTTAGCTTAGCACATGATCGTTTAGTATGTTGCTATTGCTTCCTTCATGACTTATACATGTTCCTATGACTATGAGATTATGCAACTCCCGTTTACCGGAGGAACACTTTGTGTGCTACCAAACATCAAAACGTAATCGGGTGATTATAAAGGTGCTCTCTGTGTGTCTCCTAAGGTACTTGTTGAGTTGGCGATTTCGAGATTAGGATTTGTCACTCCAATGTCGGAGAGGTATCTCTGGGCCCTCTCGTAATACACATCACTTAAGCCTTGCAAGCATTTCAACTAATGAGTTAGTTGTGAGATGATGTATTACGGAACGAGTAAAGAAACTTGCCGTAACGAGATTGAACTAGGTATTGATACCGACGATCGAATCTCGGGCAAGTAACATACCGATGACAAAGGAACAACGATGTTGTTGTGCGGTTTGACCGATAAAGATCTTCGAGAATATGTAGGAACCAATATGGGCATCCAGGTCCCGCTATTGGTTATTGACCGAGACATGTCTCGGTCATGTCTACATTGTTCTCGAACCGTAGGGTCCGCACGCTTAAGGTTTCGATGACAATTATATTATGAGTTTATGTATTTTGATGTACCAAGGTTGTTCGAGTCCTGATATGATCACGGACATGACGAGGAGTCTCAAATGGTTGATACATAAAGATTGATATATTGGACGGATATATTTGGACACCGGAAAGGTTCCGGAGAAGTTTGGAGCTCCGGAGGTTACCGAACCCCGGGAGGTATATGGGCCTTATTGGGCCCATGTAGGAGGAAGAGAGAAGGAGCAAGGGGGGCGCGCGCCCCAAGCCCAATCCGAATTGGGGAGGTGTCGGCCCCCTTTCCTTTCTCCTTCCCTCTCTTCCTTCCTACTACTAGTACTACTTCCTAATACTAGTACTCCTTCCTTCCCTCCAAATAAGATAAGGAAAGAGAGGAAACCTACTTGGAGTAGGTTTCCCCTCCCTATGGCGCGCCCCTTGAGGCCGGCCACCTCCTCCCTCCCTCCTTTATATACGGGGTAGGGGGCACCCTAGGACACACAAGTTGATCATTGATCGTTCCTTAGCCGTGCAGCGGTGCCCCCTCCACGATATTACACCTCGATCATATTGTAGCGGTGCTTAGGCGAAGCCTCGCGACAGAGAACATCAAGATCGCCACCACGCCATCGCGGCCGACGGAACTCCCCTCGAGCCTCTATCGGATTGGAGATCGAGGGTGCGCCATCGATCAGACGCGTGTCAAGAACTCGGAGGTGCCGGAGTAACGGTGCTTGGATCGGTTGGACCGGAGGACGACGACTACTTCCTCTACGCTGCGTCAACGCTTCGCTTCGGGTCTCACGAGGGTACGTAGACAACACTCTCCCCTCTCGTTGCTATGCATCACCATGATCTTGCGTGTGCGTAGGAAATTTTTTGAAATTACTACGTTCCCCAACAGAATCTTGACGTAGATGTTTTGAACTACTCCTCTACCCCTTCAAATTTTTCTTTAGGATCACATGGTTAGTTTCGTGAGTTGTCCATCCTCTTTTGTCCGGTGCATTTCTCGTCAAGTTGACTCGAGTCTCTTCTTCCTTTCCAAGTTCAATCCTCAGTTGTTTTCTTTTCCCACCCGCCCTCCCCTTTTTCTCCTCAGAACCAGAGTCCATAATTGAGTGTTCATCCTACTCGTGCGAAGTCTTTGCTTTCTTTCCTCAATGATTTCAACCGGTGTTTCCTTTTGAAGTTATTCGTTAGTTCTCCCTTCCAAGTTGCCTTTGTTTTCCCGCCCTCCCACCCTCTTCTTCCCGGAGTTTGAGTCTCTTTCAAGCATCAATTTTCATTCGTATGGAGTCTTTTCAGTCTTCCCTCAATCATTTCAACCGGTGAATTCTCATCTCATTCATCATTCTTCATCTCTTTTCTTCTCCGGTGGTTTCAATTCAAGTTTTTCGGGTTGATCATATTCTTTTCCTCGGCTCAAGTGTTTTCCCTGCTCGTTCGCCTATCGCCAGTTTATCCTTCCGGAGTGTTCAAGACATCTTAGGAGATTCGTCTGTGTTCGAATTAATTCATGGTTGTCACCTCATTCAAATATTTCAATTGTTCCAGTGCATCATCTATCTTTTCAACAGTCCTTTCCAACGGTGTTTTCTATTAGTGGGCCCTAACCCACAGGTCTTTTCCCAGGATCTTACCTGACTCTTCTGATTCCCCCGGAGTTATTCTCAATTCTTTTCAAGTGTGATGTAAGAATGGATTTCATCAGTCAGGTCTTTTCCAAGATCAATTTCAAAATCTTTTCATTGTTGGCTCAACCCCTTCGCTTTTCATTCTTCCGGAGTATCTCAGGAATTTTGGTGGTGTTTCTCATCATCATTTGAAGATCGAAGAAGAGTTTTTCCTCTAAATCTTGTCCGTTCTCTCGAAGTTTCGTGGTTCTAGCTTCATGTTATCCTCTCAAATTATTCCGTTTGTCAGATATTCTTTTCTTACCCATCCAGAGTATTTCAGGAGTTTTTTTCCCGTTTCTTTCACCGGAGGTCATCATTCCTGTTATCGTTCTCTATTTATCCCGGCGCTTCAATCAAATGTTCTTTAATCAGCTCGAGTTCTTCCTGTTCTTTTGCATCTAAATCCCCTCAAGCATATTGGTTCTTCTAATTCTTCCCGGTGAATCATACTCTTTCATCAGTCATTTCCAAATTATCACGGTGGTTCATTCAAGATTCTTTTCCTTGTTCATCATATTAATCCATTCGTTCTTTTCAATCCTACTGGTGGTTCATGAAGTCCTTCTCAAGTTTGCGATATGTCACTTATCAATCCTTTTCAACAAGAATAAGTAGAATGCAAAATCCATTGCTTGTCATCAATTTAATTTGATGAAGGATAAGCATACCATAAATCTTATTCTTATTTCATCCAAGTGATTAATCCTTTTCCTTCGGAGTTTGTTCTTGATGAATAAATTCTAGTTCCAAGTCTTTTCATCTTTTCTTTTCCGGAGTTCAAATTTCCTCGGCCATCTCGTCAGAACCTCCATCTAAATCACCGCAAGGCTCATCTTATTCTTTCATCCTTCATTTCTATCTCATCCTCCTTTTGTCACTGGAGTTCTTCATGGTGGATCATCATGATTTAATTCATTCTTCAAGTGTGCATCAAGATTCTTGTTCAAGGAGTTCTAGTATCTTTTGTTCTTGCATCTCGAAGTGCAATTAATTCTCCGTATTCTTTTGAAGTGGAGTTTTGCATTTCTTCGTTCTTCTCAGCTATCCAATCATTTTCCGCTTGTGGTCGGTGATCACCTCATAATTTTGAGATGTTATCCATAAGTCCACGACAAGCTTATTCTTTGCGTGGTTAATTTTCTCAACAACTCCGTTCAATTCCTCCTTCTAAGGATTCTCTCTATTTCATTCGTGGCACAAGTTGTCATATTCTTCTCCGTTCTTTTCATTCAACTCTTTCAATCCTTTTCAGAGATTTGGGGTCATGTCTTCATCAAGTATCAGTCCATCCTGTCAAGCTCATGTTATATTCCTCCATGTTTCAGCCGGAGTGCTACCTAAATCCTTTTCAGTCTTATTCGTTTCTTATCTCGGCCTAACCGGAGTGGTTTCATAGCCTATCTGATTCCGTGAGCCTTCGATTCTCGTCATTCTCGTCGTTCCTATCTTCTTCTCGAGTGCTCTCAATTCTTTGCTTTTTCTTTGAGCTTTTATTTCACCTCATCCCTTTTCCCTTCCGTCTCGGTCCTAAAATCTCGGGACGAGATCTCTTGTTAGTGGAGGAGTGTTGTAAAGCCCCGGATTCGTTGCACCAGGTGTCTGCCAGTTATTCTCTGTCGTTGCCATGTCATTTGCTTGCGTGTTGAATTTTATCATGTCATCATGTGCATCTCATTTTGCATACGTGTTCGTTTCATGCATCCGAGCATTTTTCCCCGTTGTCCGTTTTGCAATCCGGCACTCCTATGTCCCTCGGCGTTCCCCTTTTGCCTCTTTTCATGTGCGGGTGTTAAATGTTCTCGGAATGGACCGAGGTTTGCCAAGTGGCCTGGGTATAGCACTGGTAGACCGCCTGTCAAGTTTCGTGCCATTTGGAGGTCGTTTGATACTCCAACGGTTAACCGGGTAACCGCAAAAGCCCCTTTCTCTTTGTAGCCCAACACCCCTCCAAAGTGGCCCAAAACCCATCCAAACCCCCTCCATGCTCTCGGTCGTTCGATCACGATCGTGTGGGCGAAAACCGCGCCCGGGTCAACCCCCAGATCCGGAGGTGATTTTTCCTCCAAGTCCCGAAAGTCTTGCATTATCATGCCATGTTCATCACATCATAACTTGCTGCATACTACTCCGTTTCGTGTCTGTAATATGTCAAATTGTTCGTCTCGACGAGTACTTCATTTCATTCCATTGCGTCATTTCCATTTGAGCTCATCATGATGCCTGAAATGCTGTTGGAAGAGTGCATGTTGATGTTAATCTGCTGAAACTGTTATAACATGCTCATTTGTCATTTTTGCCATGTTTGATGTGTGCATCCTATGAGGTTGATGTCTACATGTGTTTTGAACTATGTAATGCCATCTTTCTAGAGGTGCTATCCATGTATTTTTGTGATTCTTGTATTGAGTGCATCGAGCTCGTGAAGTAGGGTACTTGCTGTTGCTGTTTTGCTAGGCTGATTCTGTTATATTTTGTTGCTATGTAAACCTGCTGCTACTAGTCATACTATGCGTAATCTGGAGATGTTCACTAAGGATGTTTTGTTATACATGTTATGTTCTATCCATTCATGCTCCTGGGTGCATTTATAGCGTTCTGTAACTTGTTGTTATCTTACTCCAAACTTGCTAAATAATGTTGATGTCAGCCTGTTAACATGAAGTTCAGTTTTGGCCATGTGTTTTTCTAGTGATCCATGTACCCTATGAACTTGTTCTTGCCATGATTAGCTTCATAAACATGTCTTCTTACTGTTGGTTGCCTTGGCATGCCATGTATTGCTCTGTGGTGAGTGGTTCAAGCTCACTAACATGCCTACTTATTGTTGTTCCTGCCGTGTATGAATCTGTCATTATTTGCCATGTTTACATGGGTGCCATCATATTTTCTGTGCCCTTTTGGCTCATGTTCAGGAAGGGACGTTTGTTCTATGCAATTAGTAGATTCATGCCATTCCTTTGTTTGCCATGTTAAGCTCCTGTAACATGGTGTTTGATAGCTATAAACATTGCAACCTGATGTTATTTCTGCCAAGTCTGAAACTGTTATTATTTGCAATCTTCCTATGTCATTTTGAGCATGTTCTAGTTGTTTCTGGAGATAGCTCAGTGTTCATGTTTTGTCATGCTTTACCTGTACTTCAAGCCCATGCCTTTTGTTATTATGTTGGGATGCTGTAGCTTGTTGTTTTGATGCTTGCAATATGCCTAGTTGCTGTTATGGACAGATTGTGGCTATAACTTGTATAGTGTATGTGTTGAACCGTTGCTCCATTTTGAGTGTGCTTTATATGAGACTTGCTTGATTTTGCATGTTGTTTCATATTATCATGTTGCATCCTTTTTTTGAGGTGTTTGCTTGATGTTTGCATGCATTTTGCATCAATGCCATGTTTAACTTGTTTTGCTCATATCTTCTAGGTCGTAGCTTCGAACTAAATGAACTTTATATGTAACTTGACTAGAATTTCGTGTAGATCATCTTGGTGCATCTTAACTTGCTGTTTAACAACTCCAACTTAATGTTTATTCAGTTCTGGACCAATTTCTAAATTTGCATATGAGGACTTACCGGAATTGTTATATGTTGTTTCCGACCTCATTTAAACTTGCCTTGATGTGTTGTTCTTGTATGCATCATCTCTTGCCATGAGTAGCTTCATGTAGCTTTGTCATGCATCATGCTTGTTGTGCATCTTGTCTTGCCTATGTGTGGTGTGTTTACCATGTTGTGTGCTTCTTCTCGATAGTTCCTGTTTCGTTGCGATCGTGAGGATTCGTTCGTCTATGCTTGGTTCGTCTTCGTGGCTTCATCTTCTTCATGGACTCGTTCTTCTTCCTAGCGGGATTTCAGGCAAGATGACCGCTACCCTGGATCTCACTACTATCATTGCTATGGTAGTTGCTCGTTCTATCGCTTTGCTGCGCTTCCTATAACTTGTTCTTCAAGCCTCCCAAATTGCCATGAACCTCTAACCTTTTGACACCCTTCCTAGCAAACCATTACTTGGCTATGTTACCACTTTGCTCAGCCCCTCTTATAGCGTTGTTAGTTGCAGGTGAAGTTGAAGACTGCTCCATGGTGGACAGGGTTATGTTGGGATATCACAATATCTCTTATATTATTAATGCATCTATATATTTGGTAAAGGGTGGAAGGCTCGGCCTTATGCATGGTGTTTTGTTCCACTCTTCCGCCCTAGTTTCCATCATACCGATATTATGTTCCCGGATTTTGCGTTCCTTACGCGGTCGGGTGATTTTTGGGACCCCCTTGACAGTTCGCTTTGAATAAAACTCCCCCAGCAAGGCCCAACCTTGGTTTTACCATTTGCCTCACCACCACCTACATTTCCCTTGGGAGTAATTAACCCAAGGGTCATCTTTATTTTAGCCCCCCCGGGCCAATACTTGTCTAAGTGTTGGTCCGAACCGAGTAGACTGCGGGCGCCCTCGGGGAAACTCGAGGTCTGGTTTTACTCGTAGGATGTCTCATCCGGTGTTGCCCTGAGAACAAGATATGTGCAGCTCCTATCGGGATTGTCAAGATCGGGCGGCTTTTTGGTCTTGTTTTACCATTGTGGAAATGTGTTGTAAACCGATTCCGAGACCGATCGGGTCTTCCGGGAGAAGGTATATCCTTCGTTGATCGCGAGAGCTTATCATGGGCTAAGTTGGGACACCCCTGCAGGGTATAAACTTTCGAGAGCCGTGCCCACGGTTATGTGGCAGATGGGAATTTGTTAATGTCCAGTTGTAGATAATTTGACACCAGATCTGAATTAAAACGCATCAACCGCGTGTGTAGCCATGATGGTCTCTTTTCGATGGAGTCCGGGAAGTGAACACGGTTTCTGTGTTATGCTTGAAGTATGTAGGAGTTCAGGATCACTTCTTGATCATTGCTAGTTGACGACCATTCCGTTTGCTCTCTTCTCGCTCTCTTTTGCGTATGTTAGCCACCATATCATGCTTAGTCGCTGCTGCAACCTCACCACTTTACCCCTTCCTTTCCCATTAAGCTTTGCTAGTCTTGATACCCATGGTAATGGGATTTTTGAGTCCTCATGGCTCACAGATTACTACAACAACAGTTGCAGGTACAGGTTTATGCGATGATCATGATGCGAGAGCGATGTTTACTTGTTTTGGAGTTCTTCTTCTGCTTCTTCTTCGATCAGGGGATAGGTTCCAGGTCGGCAGCCTGGGCTAGCAGGGTGGATGTCGTTTGAGTTCCTGTTTGTGTTTTCATCCGTAGTCGGATGGTGCTCTTATGTATGATGTATTGTTGTATTCGTGTGGCATTGTATGCCTTATGTATGTATCCCCATCTATTATATAATGTTGATGTAATGATATCCACCTTGCAAAAGCGTTTCAATATGCGGGTCTATCCTTGGTGGGACCTTTGAGTTCCTTTTGGATAGGGCCGCATATTGGGCGTGACATCCGGCTTGGATCCGCCCGGCCGGAGGACAAGGGGAGCACCTTCTACCCCCTCTTCATGAGCGCCATCGTCGCTGGTCTGGTTCCTCCTTTCTCTGAGTTCTTCCATGCCGTCCTTCGCCAGTATCAATTGCATGCTCTGCATATCCACCCCAACTCCATCCTCCTCCTGTCGATCTTAGCCTACTACTGTGAGGCGCACGTCAGGGTGGTGCCCCTCCGTGGCCTTGCTGCGCCACTTCTTCTCCCTCCAGGTCTCCCGCGGCAATATCTCGGCGTGCGCGAGTTTTGTTGCGTACTCCAAGTCCAACTCCATCTCGAAGGCCGGGAAGAGGGTCGAGGGCTTTCGGAGCAAGTGGGTCATGGTGGAAGCCGGGTGCCACAATCCCCTGCTGGAGCTGCCGACAAAGCGGCCTGAGGCCGTTGAGGTGTGGTCCCGCGCGAAGCTCGATGATCGGCGGGCGAAGCTGGTGTTGGAGAAGATGAACGCCGACCTGAGGCCAGGCAGTCTGAGGGCGGCGAAGCTGACCGGGGCCTCGCTCCTGAGGGAGTTTCTATCGCACCGGGTGGCCCCTCTTCAGGCGCACTCGCGCCCGCTGTGGAGGCTGGTGGATGCGGATGTCATCCTCCGCCTGAACCTAGACGCCCTGAACGACGAGGATCTGACTGCGGCCCTCCGCTGCTTGGTTGGAGAGGAAGTGGCAGGCCCGGTGGATGCTCCAGTCCCTTTGTTCCTCTGTGATGACTGGAAGCTGGTGGTGGACGCCATGTGCACCTTCGACGGGGTCGGCCTGGTGCCAGCGGAGGATCTTGAGGGTCAGGCGGCAACGGCGACGGTGAACCTATCCTCTGGTGAATCCAGCGGAGAAGAGGAGGGAGATGACGACGAGGACGAGGAGCGTGACTCGGAGGCGACCTTCGAGGGGACGGGGGAGACTTCCCCCTGGCAAAGGTCTAGCGCCCTCCGCTCTTTTCCTGACGACGACGAGGCTGGCGCCAGGCGAGAGGGCGAGGACGCGCCCTGGTCCCGAGGAAGGACAGGTCCGGGCTGATCCCCCAAGGGTCTACCCCGGCCCTTGCATCGGCCGAAATCAGCTCTAGCCCTTCAAGCGCGCTTTCCCCTGTGGCTGAGCCTCCCAAAGCTGAGCCCCGCAAGAGGCTTTCAGGCTTCAAGCTTGGCCGGAGTCCGTGGGATCCCGCGGGAGTCAATCAGTAAGTGTTCGAATTCCGCCTTGCTCCTGTCTTTTGCTGTCGAGATCTGACATCTTCTATTGGGCAGGCTGCTCCCCGCGGCGAAGAGGCTGAAGGGAGATGCGGCGACCCTGCCTGGGACGGGCTCCTCGGTAGGGGCCGCGTCTTCACTCGCGAGAAAGGAGATAGCAGGGCCCGCACGTCCCCTGCCCGATTATCCTCGCGGGGCCAGCAGGGATGCTCTGGCGAGGAGTCAGCCCCCGTGGCCCCGCTGGCTCTGGAGGTGCCTACGCTTGATGCTGTCGTAGAGGTGGCCAAGAATCCGGGGGTCCCTTCCTCCCAAGCTGTGATCACGTCGCCGTCCTCTCCTCCTACTCCACCGGCTCCCATCTCCTCTGCTTCCTCCGCTGCCTTGGATCGTGCCACTGACGAAATGAGTCGGCTACGGGAGGATCTCCGGAGCACGGACCCCCGCCTGGTGGCCGGGCGCCTGGAGTTGATCTCCAGCTGGGTTGGCTCTGACGCCTCCGTCCGAACGGCACTAAGCCAGGTTGTGACGGCTTCCAAGGAGGGGAAGCAAGCCACCTCCCAGGCCATGGCCGCTCGCGACGCGGTGTTGAAGGATGCCTCGACTGCCAAGGGCCACTGCAAGACGCTGGAGGGCGAATTGTAGGGGCTACGCGACGAGCTCGCCAAGGAGATTCGCGGCCACCAGGTGAAGGAGGAGGAGATGAAGTCTCGGGAGGCTGCTATCAAGGAGCACGACACTGAAATCTCAGCTGACCTCGACCGGCTGAAGACGCTGGAGAAGGTGCTGAAGGCGGAGAGGGTCGAACTGGATGCTGAGGCAAAGGTCTTGGCCGAGGACCGTGCGGCCTTTGTGCGCTATGAGAAGAGAGCCCGCATAGCGGTGAAAACGCTCTATGACGGTGGCCTGGAGAAGCCGCTGGCTGGAACCAAGGAAGGCCCAGCTAAGCTGGTTCCCTTCCTCGTCCAGGCGCTTGAAGAAGTCGTGATCGGCATTGGCCCCATGGATGAAGTCGAGGCTCGCGTCCTTTCCTCCGCAGCGCTGATGCGGATCCTCAGCCACGTCTACCTCCGCAACCCCAACGACAAACTTGACGACTTGCTGGAGCCCGTGGACGCCAAGCGCTCCGCCGCTGCTGCCGAAGCCGTCAAGGGTCGAGTAGAGGCCCTGATGTCGAAGTTCCGCGCCTTCAACACCACGCCCAAGCGAGGCGCTGCCGGTTCCACAGCTCCAGGGGTGGGGCTGACAAGCGCGACTCCACCACGAGTGGTGGCGCAGCCCAGGGGTGATCTTCTCGCGGGCTTTTCCCTACTTTTACTCATGCAACATGCACTATGCCTTGTGGAGGCATTCTAAATTTGTGTCTGGTATTGTGAGAACAATCTATGGTCTGTAATATTTGCTTCTGGATTTGCTAGATCTTGCGATTTCCTTCCTATTTGCTTGTGTTCTACGTCGGCAGGGCCCGGCCCCGCTCATACCTCAGCCGCCATTAGCCCCGACCGGATCACCAGGACGGAACTAAGGAGTGAGGGGCTACGTGACAAATAAGGCTCCTGAGTCATGATGCTCAGGAGTCCCCCTTGATGCGCAAACAGAAAATAGGGAGGGGTGGAGGAGAGGATTTGTCGTTCTACGTCGGCAGGGCCCGGCCCCGCGCATACCTCAATCACCGTTAGCCTTTCAGAAATAAGGAGTGAGGGTCTACGTGACCAGTTAGGCTCCTGAGTCGCGATGCTCAAGAGTCCCCCTTGACGCTCAAACGAGTCTTCATACCTTGGCTCCGCTCGGGGAGGGGCGCACGACGACCAAGTTCGAGGGACCTGGCTGGGTGGCATGTGCTCGGGCGTGGCCCGGGCGCAGCCCCCGTGTCCAGCCCCCTCGCGCGGCACTCCCGAGGGGAGGCTTTGCGGTGGTGCCACACACTGAGCTCTGGCCTCCCTGAGGTTGATACAGCCATGGGCTGCCCTCAGTTGTTTATCACCAGCGCGGAGCATAGTGCTTCCGTATGTGTACGGGCATAGCCGCTCCTCGGCAGTGTCGTCAGCCAGTGCGGAGCATGGTGCTTCCACTGGTGCATGGGAGGGGGGCTCCCCTCCGGGAGGAGCCCCCAGGGCGTGTACAGCCCCGCCCTGACACATGGCCGGCACGATAGGGCTTAAGAGAGGTGTATATGGGCACCCGTGAGCCAGCGCGGGACTCACGAGGCCCTACCTCGAGGCAGGTTGCGCCTGGATCTGGGCCTTTGTCAGTGGTATATTCCTGCAAGGTGGTTAAAATGCAAATGCTCTACGTCCTCAGGTCTCGGCCCTCAAGCAAGCTCAGCCGCCGCTGGTATGACAGGTCGCGATGCCATGGGTCCAGGGGGTGAGGGCTGGAGAACCAGTAAGAGCCCATGAGTCGCGATGCTCAGGCACCCCCCTTTTAACGTGCAAGCGATTCGCATGAGGAAAAATAGACCCGTGGTGGGCGGCGGACGACAATCAAGAGTAGGTCAAGCATGAAGGAGCAAATCGACTTAGATAGATGCAGAGAAAGCAAATGCCACTGGGTCAGGCCCGAGCGGCTTGGGGATGATGTAGCCCGAGGGGCGCCCCCAACAAGGTAAGTAGAAGACATAAGCAAAATGGATACATGCCACAGGGACGGACCCACGTGGCCTCGGAATGATGCAGCCCTGGGGGTGCTCCTAGCTAAATCGAAACTTGAAAGAAGTCACCTAATACCATTGCAGAACGTGTGTCGGAGTAGCTGGCGATGCGGGGTGAAGAAGCCGATCCTCACGAGCCCTCAGGACTCCGAGCCTCGGGAGGCTCAGAAGGTCCGGGCGGCTCGTTGAGGTCCATCTCCATCTCCTCTAGGAATGCGTGATGCTTGGCCACCTGAGCTTCCAGAATGCTTCTCATCGGGCGCTGGTGGGCTGCAGCCGCGTTCGGCAAGCCGAAGGGCATGCGAACGTAGCTGTGCAGTGGGCCCGTGCAACGCCCCACGCGTGAGGGCCAGAAGCACTCCTGATAAGCGACTTGATTGAGCCCAGGGTAGTCAATGCAGACGCGCAGCCCGCCATCCTCGCCTGGATGGGGAGCTATGCTGGGAAGGCGGCGGTTGCCGTGCATGACTCTCGATTCCTGCAACTCCTGAGCGGCCTTGGTGATGAACTCCTGAGGGTTGGGTCCTTCTTTCCTTATGCCTTCCTAAGGGAAGCGTGCCGCGAAGCATGACTCCAAGTGGTGCCCAAGCGCCTCCCTCATGATCTTGGCAAAGTCGGTGGCTCCCCAGGAGAGAGCCCCCGAGCCCAGACCGAGGAGGGCGCCGGGTGCGCCTTCCTATGCGATGGAGGGTGGCGCCCCTTGGACGGGCGCATGTCTGGATATGGCGCCTCCGCCACTTCCTGGCATCTTGAGGACATTGTAGCCATGGTGAGTCACTGCCATGAACTTGGCCAGGGCCGAATAGCCGAGGATGGCATTGTATGCAGGCGAATGTGAGCGACGTCGAAGTCAGTGAGCTCGGTGCGGTAGTTGTTGCGCTGTCCAAAGGTGACAGGAAGGCGGACCTGCCCTATCGGGACAGTGGAACCATCAGTGACTCCCCAGAAAGGCTTGGTTGGCTGAAGCTGATCATATGGCGCTCGGAGATTGTTGAACGTCTCGACGGACAAAACGTTGAGTCCTGCTCCGCCATCAATGAGGTTCCTGGTGACTGGGGAACAGAGAATTGGGAGGACACCGGCCGTTGCCGCGGACTTGAGCTGATCCGCTGAGCTGAACGTGATGGCGCACACAGGCCACCTGAGAGGGCGTGTGGCCTCAAGCTTGGGAAGGACTGCATTCACCTCGCAAGCAAACTGCTTGAAGATGCGCTGTGAGGCTGGGGCCTGAGCACCACCCAAGATGCAAGCGATTGCACGTGGCTCCTGGAAGCCCCCAGCCCCCTCGTCCTGATGATCGTCTTCGTTCCTTCTTGGTGGTGGTGGCAGAGGAGGAAGGCCTGCATTGCCTTGCGGGCGATCCTCACGAGGCTGATCTCTCCAAGCTCCCTCGCGAGGCTGGTCCTGCCAGCGGTCCTTGCGAGGTCGGTCACGCCACCCTTGGCGAGGGCCACGGTCATCCCATCGTCCTCCACCTCTTGCTCCACCTCGGCCGTAGCTCCGATCGTTGCGCTCGGGGCATCGACTGACACAGCCTTCTCGCATGGCCCTGAGCTCTTGGCATTCGTTGGTGTTGTGAGTATGGAGATCGTGGTACACACAGTACCGGCTGCCCTTGGATGACTCCGGCTGGTCCCTATCGCAATTTTGTGTCCGGCTCTGCTGCGAGCATAGCTGCTCCCTTGCGCTTCACATCCTTGACCTTGGCTTTTTCTCTTCTGGGTCTGCTGTCGGGAGCTCGAGAACGGAGAGGCGTCCCTCCTTAGCCCTTGCGCACTTGGTCACCAGGTTGAACAACTCCAGTGACACACACAGATCTTCATGGATCGCCAGCTCCTCCTTCATCTTGACGTCGCGGACGCCATCAGAGAATGCCGAAATGATGGCCTCCTCGGTCACCCTGGGAATCTTGAGGCAAGCGTTGTTGAAGCGCTGGATGTACTTCTGCAAGGTCTCTCCGGGCTGCTGCTTGATGCGGCATAGGTCACCCACGGCCGGCGGACGGTCACGAGTGCCCTGGAAGTTGGCGATGAAGCGGGTGTGCATCTCATCCCAGGAGGAGATCGTGCCAGGAGCCAGGTTCAGGAGCCAGGTGCGGGCGCCGTCCTTGAGTGCCATGGGAAACCAGTTCGCCATGACCTTTTCATCCCCATTGGCGGCTTCGATTCCCAGCTCGTAGAGCTGTAGGAACTCCGCGGGATGTGCAGGGCCGTCGTAACGAGGAGGCAGGTCAGGCTTGAACTTGCCTGGCCAGGCGACACTGCGTAGCTCGGGGGTGAAGGCGCGGCAGCCTGCGGTGGCCACCAGAGCACTCTGCTGATGCTGGGCTTGCTCCTAGGGATTCTCGCACACCGCTGCCTAGAGCAGCGCAGGGTGTTGATGTGGTGGCGCAGGGATGCAGTCATGGCGCACCGGTGCCGGAGCACATGAGCCCCGTCTTGGGGACGAGGGATTTCTTGGCAGCTCCTCTCTAGTCGCGCGGGCGCCGGACGCGGTGGATCTCGTCCTGGGGCCGCGCGCCTTGGAGCCAGGGCGCCTTCTTGGGGAGGAGGTGGCGGAGGCACCTCCTGATCTGCGCCTCCTGTGCAGGACGGAGGGCGAGGCAGCGAGAGGGACGGCATAAGAGAGCCTCCTGCGGCGCTGACGAGCTCAGTGATGCGGCACTACAGGAAACAGCTAATTTGCCGTCAGGGGCCGTCTTTGCCGTCAATTTTTCCTCGGGCAGACGGCAAAGAAGGGGTTTGCCGTCATCAGCAGACGGCAAAGAAAAGATAACGGCAAAATATACTTTGCCGTCTGCGTTTTATTATTACAGACGGCAAACCACATACTTTGCCGTCTGCAAATAAAAATACAGACGGTAAAATATTTGTCGTCTGGGGTTTTATTTATAGACGGCAAAATATGATCTTTGCCGTCTATACTAAAAATGCAGACGGCAAAGACATACTTTGCCGTCTGTAATTAAAAAACGCAGACGGCAAAGAAGAAGCACACCACGCGGATCGATCCCACGGATCGATGACGTGGCGGCCCCTCCAATGCATGCAGCCCCACCCATCCTGACACCACGCATGCAGCCCCACCACCCACCCACTCACTAATTAACTAACACACACCCCACCCCATCCACTCACTCACCCACGCACACCACACACCCACGGACCAACGCACACCACACACCACACACCACACACCACACGCATCCAGAGCCGGCGCCAGCGGCGAGCAGGGCTTGCACGCTGGCTGCGACCCGGCGGATGCTTTCGGCAGCCAGCGGGCGGGCGGCTAGCATGGTGGATGCGCGAGCAGCGCTGGAAGCGCGGGCGGCAAGCATGGTGGCGGCGAGCACACGCACGCAGCGGCTGCTCCCTCCACCGTCGACTAAAAAGCGGCAGGCGACGGCGGCTCTCCCTCAGCATCGGCTATCCGACGCAAGGTCGATGGCCCAGCGACGACGCCATCAAGGAGGAGCTCCTCCTTCGGCGTCGCCAGCCTCCCGCCAGATCATGGCGGCGGTGCTCTCTCTTTCTCCGGAACCATGAAAGCACGGCCGGAGGTGATGCGGAGACAAGGCAGGCGAAGCGGCGCGGGGGAGCAGGTAGGGTCGAGGTAGCTGCTTGGTGCGAGGTAGGCTGGCGGCGGTGGAGTCTGTTGTTTTGTCTCCGTGAGAAGGACGTTGTTTTGTCTCCGGTGAGAAGGATCGCCGGCGGTGAAGTAGCTATGGCGGTGGTGGAGGACTTGATGGCTTTTAGTTTTCCTTTCTAGGGTCCTTTGTGTAAATTTTAGAATAACTCTGTAATTTTTATACAAATCCGTAATGTAAGGCGACAAACTTTCATGTCTTGATATTCATGTGTCCGCATGCCATTCCCTTTCTCGGTGAGCGAACCTTCAAGCGAGATGCTCTGCTCCGACGTCATTTTAGAAAATAGTTGGAAAACAATATTTTGCCGTCGTAGTTTAGTCCGAATGACGGCAAAGAACATTTTTTGGTGACGGCAAAGACCGCGTGCTTTTGTTGTCTGTCATTTTTATGCGAGCGGCAAATTTGCGGTTGGTCGACGGCAAAATCTTTGTCGTCTGCCCGATAAAAAGCTGACGGCAAAGTAATGTTTGCCGACTTTCTCTTTGCCGTCTATGTTTGCCGTCAGCCGGCTGACGGCAAACTCTTTGCCGTCTGTATTTTGCTCTTTGCCGTCTGTACTTGCCAGACGGCAAATTAGCTGATTCCTGTGCAAGCCAGTCCTTGTAGAGGTCGTCGACGGGATGGTAGTGCAGGAACTCACGCACCAGGAGCAACGTGGCGTGTGTGTCCGTGGGGGGCGCGACGGGCGTGGGATGACGAACCGGCTGGGGTCAGCGACGGGGTGGCAGTGCGGCCTTCCTGCCGCACCGAAGGATGCAGAGAGGAGGCCTGCTGCACGTTCCCCACCGAGCCGGTGGTGGCGTTGGTGGCAGGCGACGGGGAACGACAGGGACACCCATCGACTAGAGCCGTCTGGGCGACGCGGGCGGCGAGAGCAGCCCGACGCTCGGCGCGAGCCCGGCGAGTGTCTGCCATGGACACGACGAAAGATCGAACGCGAGGTAGCGGAAGAAAGATTCCGGCGCACCCCTACCTGGCGCGCCAAATGTCGGATGTTGGGTTCCGGCAGACCCTTAAGGTTCGAACTCTGGCGTGCGCACGAAGATCTCTCCCCTACCGATCTACGTCCGATCGCCTCGTGAGATCTAAGCTGAAAACGATGAGAACACGAGGGACACAAGATTTATACTGGTTTGGGCCACCGTTTTTTTGATAGAAAGACTATAAGGGAACCCCCTATAGTATAATTGGTGCAACAAACCCAAATTGCAAGTACCATGCCTTGAACCTAGGTGGGTGGGAAGGCATCAGCCCCTTCCCACCACTAGGCTATGCCTTAGTCTGCTGTTCGGGCCATCGTTGTGGTGTAATACCCTACTCCAGTGTGTGGTGTGGTGGATTGCCTCTGGGGATGATGATGAATAGTACAGGGGAAGAACAGCCTTGCGAGAGGTGTTCTTGAGCTGGTGCGATGAACTGCTTGGGTGAGTTCGATCGCCTCTCTCTCTCTCTGATGAGCACTCGATCTGTCCGTCTTCTTCCTTGGTGGTGACTAGTCCTATTTATAGAGGCCCTGGTCCTCTTCCCAAATATTGAGCGGGAAGGGCGCCAAAAACGGCTATTTTGAAGGGGAACATCTAGTACAAGTTATCCTGACTAAAGTTAGTCTTCGGCTGCCAAAAGCACTGGCGATGACGCCGTCTTGGGCTCCACGGTGACCTCCATCCTGCCGCTCCGCTGGTCTTGGTCTCGTTGCACTGAAATGGCAACCTTTGCCTGATGCCTCGGTACTCCATGTCTGTGCTTGCCCCCTTTGCACCAAAGAGGAAACAAGGACACTGCGCAGGCCGGCGCCCGCCTGGCGCCTGCCTTGCCTCAATCGTCATGGCTTGCGTCACGAGCACCTCGTGAGGTACCCTTCCTTGATCTCTCCACCTCCTCGCGAGCCTACCTGGAGAGGTCGTTCCTGAGGAAGCCTAGCGTCGTCTGCCCCGTGAGGCTTGACCCCTCGCGAGGGTCTTGAGTCTTGCGCTGATGAAGATGGGCCATACTGGGCCACCACTTGAGCCACGCTGCAGGCCACAGGCAGGCAAGTCTGGGGATCCCCGTTCCCAGAACGCCAACAGACGCGGCTCCACCAGCTGCTCGCGTGCTTGGCAGCACGGTGGCATCGCGAGGAGGGACTGCAGACGATGTGAGAGGGCGAGCCTTTGACTTCATGGCACAGGGATGGCGGCGACACAGCGGTGATGGGCGAGAAATTGTTGGCCGGAGCAGGCGGGCGCCGGCATGCGCAACGGTGGCGGCGGCATGTTGATGAGTGCGCATGTGGGAGCTTACTTTAGTTTTATATAAGGTTGGTCAAACTTAAAAGAAAACCATACTAGTACACGTAAACATTAGACTTAGGCAGCGCTTTTATTAGTTAGTACCACAGCCACGATACGGAATCCTGTGCAAGCACGTGAACCACAGCCGCGCGGTCAATCGAACGGTGCGTCACCGTGTCACGCTCGAAGGACATCCACCGAACCTTTTTGTGTGTGTGAAAACAATCCTCGAATATTACTCAACTTTTTTTCCTAGGAAAGTTCTTGACGCTGCAATATTTCCATATATTTGAATTTAGCTCCAGTTCGTGTTTATTTGGATTTGGACATTTTAGGTGCGCCCTAGTTTTTTTTAATAATGATTTTGTGTGTGTGACTAAGAGAGAACGTGTGTATGTGTCCATATGTGTGTTGTGGCGGAAGGGCAATGTGGAGACGGTGTGCGTGTGATACAGACATGGAGAGGTGTGAATGTGCAAATGATCATGCATGAGTGAGACATAGACAGATGCCGATACGTTGTGTATACATGAGAGAACGGTCTTCTAGTTTACTTGTGTGTGTGTGAGAGAGAGAGAGAGGAGCATCCGTAACACAACAACCATCTCTCTCAATTTGTCCGTCCCTCGCACGATCGCATGCAACACATGCATCAACGCGCACATTTTGACACCCTCACCCGGGCCCTGCCCACCTCAAGGCCCGCACGATCTCTTCGTGAATACCCATTTATCTCCTTAGGTTTGTTTTCTCTCAATATCTGACACACACACACACACACACAAAACACGCAGCACAACACACACACACACCCTCCCCCGAGCACACAATTCATTCCCATCCAAGGTTATACGGCGACCACTCTTGCTTGTGCTTCTTTGCACCCCAACATGCACATCACCTCAATCTTCAAAGATAGCATCAAGCAGACCGAAGACGGCGACCACGCCGCGCTAGAGAATGCGGGGTCATTTGGAAGCAGGGTGATGTGACGACGGCTGACTGGCTCCTCCCCCCACCCTCTCTCTCTCTTGCACAAAATTACCAATCCCTCTCTCCCCCGCACAAAATTGTCAATCCCTCAACCCACAAGATCCTTCCACTCTCGTCCATGTTTTACCAGCTCCCTCATCAAACATGTTGTCTCTTCTCCTTCCACGTATACAGAATCCGGATGCACATGCATCTCACGTATATTACACGTCTCCATCTTTCTCACAGACCTAACTTCTTCCTCTCTCTCTTCCTCTCTCTATCTCTCTCTCTCTCTGTCTCGTTAGGTTTGTCTCCTACTCTCTCGTCCACATACATACAATCTTTCCCGCCCTATCTGCTCCATCTTCAAAAGCTCTCTCTGCACATTTCACTCACACATTGGGATATGTCAAAATATTGCTTCTATAATGGCTGATGTAGATTTATGGTTGTTTTTGTTGCATCCTACAAAGTAGTAACTATGAAATGCATTTAGATTCTCATTTGACTAGGCTTATGTGAGTTTGAGCATGTTGTGAAGTACTATAGACCTTGTATACATCTTGGGATTCGACAATGATTGTAACTATTGAATTGTATATACCATTACATTCAAAGTCAATAGCCTAATATATTTATTTCACAATTTCAACAAATGATTAGTTCACTACAAACTAAGAAAACAAATGTGTACTCCCTCCATTTTTATTTAAGTCCGCGTATTAGCATTGGTCAAAGTCAAGTTTTGTAAACTCTCAGAAAGCTTATAACAAAAAATATTAACATATACAATAACAAATAAATACCATTAGATTCATTATTGAATGTAATTTCACATCATACATATTTTTTATGGTAAATTTTCATATTTTTCTATAAACTTGGTCAAACTTTAGGAAGTTTGACTTCGGTCAAACCTAATATGCAGAGTTTACTACTACTACTCGCTAGTTGCTTAGCCGAGTGGGAAGTTACCATCATAGCCTTCGGAACAGGCCTATGGATGACGCTTGGTAGGGGGATGTTTTCGTAACTTCAGGTTCACCCTACCCAGCCAACCCCACCCCGGCACCCAGAGTAGTACACCTGAATACTCCCCATTTTCTATCCCAACCGCAAAATAGACTTCTCCACGGCACCGCAGCCTTCGTGCTCCTCCCCTTTACATCGGCACACTTGTCCACCGCAGTGCATCTGCCTCATCGACGACCTTGTACGCCACACTAGAGCCGGTCCACCGTCGTCGTGGTACACGGAGCCTCTTCACCGACATCGTCTTCCACGGTCTCGGATCTGCTTCCTGGAAGCCGACGCCAAGCGCAGAAGTACCACCGTCGTGGACAATGAACTGACTCTCGTTGCCGACCATGACTCACAGAGGCCGCCGCGACCATTGTTCTCCTCCTCGATTGGTAATGTGTGTATTGAATCACTTAGCAGTACATGTGTAGTTCCAATTTTGTTCATACCTACCCTTCAAATTTCCTGGGTGCTATTGTTCCCGTAAAAGTAATTGATTATAGCCTCCATTGTCCAACAGAATATCAGCTTGTAATTGTGCGTCGCTCCTGTATCGCGTTGTGCTTGGGTAGGTTTTTCATCTGCAACCAGTAGTGTGGCAAATGATGGAAAGGTTTTTAGAACTAGTAAGATGCCCATGCGTTCCACGCATCAAGATGCATTTGTACAAGTAGCTTATCTTCTGGGAGAAAACGATGAACGAGGGAAGGCCTTATTTGCAAATCTGGAGAGGGGTATGGGTATCTTTTTGCAAAATTCCCATTTGTTTCCTTCCTATCTATCAGATATAAATCGGATGGCCTATATTGCAAGAAAAAAAGTATAGAGAAAAAAAAGTAGACAGTAGAGAAGTAGAGATAAATATTAAATATTAAATATTAAATAAATATAACATTAGAGAAGAGAGTAGAGATAGCAGAGACATCGAGAAAGGGTCACGCACGCGCGGGAAAAAGCGGCCGGGCGTGCGCTAGTTTTGGCGCGTGGCGTCCGGCGTGCTTTATAAAATCCAACGCCCTCCCACCGCTCTGTGCCTTGCCACCGCTCTCTCCCCGCTCTGTGCCTCTCCACCGCTCTCTCCCCGCTCTTTTCCGCCTCGCCGCCACTGCACCACCATGCCGCCGCGTCGCCGGGAAACTTAGGGATACCGCAGCGTCCGCGCATGCCACTCCGGCGGCTTCTCCGCCGAGATCCGGTTCCGCAGGATGCGCCTCGGCCCTGGCAATTTCGATACCGCCAACGAGGCCGCCCGCGCATATGACGCGGCGGTGTGGCGCCTCCGGTGGCCTCATAGAACATTGAACATCCCCAAGTTGCCGACGCGGGAGCGGTTGCAGGAGCTCGCGCCTCTGCTGCGGCTTAGCACCGACGAGGATCGTCACGACAACCGGAGGCGGGAGCACCGTCTCGGCATCACCGAGATGGACGAGGAAGCCATGGCGCTGTGGCGCTAACACTTCTCGTAGGACATCATCAACGAGCGCGAGTTCTACGCGCAAAGGAGGGCAGAGAGGGATAAGAGGAGGGCGAAGCGAGCCGCCCTATCGCGATGACAAGCGTAGGCGAAAAGTGGATGCTCAATTCAACATGAGGCTAGGAGCAGCGTCGCCCTGGGAATCCTACGATGATCGGTATCTTCACGCCTACAGTCAGACGTCGGAGGAGGACATCACCGAGGAGTCGGACGACAAGGAGTAGTTTAATTATCTCTTTTTTATCTATCTATGCTGAGAACTATCCTCTACTCTCTAGTCTCTACTTCTCGATCTCAGCACTGTAAACGCTTTTTTAAAGCGCCGTGTGTTGCGATTCTATTGGAGATGCTCTAACATGGCAGACGAGTGCTTTAATGTTGCCCACAAGATGCGCGAGTATTACTAGTAGTATATTTTTCTTGCCATGTTGAGATTTTTAAAACCACGAGTGCGAACATGCAGAGGAGCAATGAAGACCAAACACGGGATATTCGGGACATCTTCAAGGAGCATGGCAAGTTAAAGAGGAGCTGCACCGAACCTGTATAACAAGCTTTGGTAAGTAACACCCTTTCAATTACTTTTGTTTAGCCTCGTGTTCTTTGATGTGTATATGTTGTACTTTCTGTTTCTCTTAAGCAAGGTGTTCTTCGATGTGTAATAAGAAGAGTCTTAATCATCCTAATGCTTTCGTTTTTAGCTTGATGTAGGAAGTGGGTGTTCTCACCTTGTAGTCTGTTTTTATATTATTTTTTCCTTTTGAATTCACTTCTCCGAGTTCTGTTTATCTGGCTTCTACTAAATGGATCTAGGTTGCTATGAGTATTGATCTAAAAAAGAAGTAACTTCATGTCAGGATGCAGTTCCTGCGAGGAGGGAAGTATGGTCAACCTCGAGATCATGTTTCCAAAATGAGGCTGGATTACACACAAGGTGCCAGTTCCCTAATGATGCTAGATTAGACACAAGGTGCAAATTCCCAGATGATGCTAGATTACACACAAGCCAGCTGGAGTCGTCAGTTGTTCGTGTCCTCGTGGCATTAGTAAAGGCTAAAAGAAAGCGTGCAGCAGCCCTTGAGAATGTAACTGAGTTCTTGAAGAAGCGAAAAGAGCAATCAGATGCTCTCTTCACCCAAGCCAAAGAAGAGATGGAAGAAGCCAGAAATAAGCTAGCAGAGGCAGAGCAGGCTAGGCGTCTCCTGCTATCTAAAACTGTTGTCAATACAAAATTTCCTTCATAATAGCTAGGTTCAAATGTTTATCCAGTCAGCATGCCTGTTGTGATGTCCGTGCAACTACTGATGTGGCACAAAATGTTTTTTTGGGTCATGTAATAACAGCAATTACTTTCCAAACAATAACAGACGAAGCATTGGACATGGTAGAGTTCACGGCAAGCCCGACATTCCAAGTTCAACTTCCACATCAAACTCATGTTCACAGATATCTGCACATTCATACATAATGTCCACAACCATGATTGACTTCAAAGCCAAAAAAATGTGAGGAGAGTTATAAATAAAGAAAAACCTCTACTAGTTCCTGCTACCAGTGCGAGCACAACAAGTCAACATCATGTGTAAATTAATTATATTTTAGTCATTTTTTGTGTTCTAAAATGTCTGTCGGCTCGCGAAAGGACGTGTTGCCGGCACACGTGCGGATTCAATGAAGGCAGGCGGGGCAGTCTTAAACTGGTTGCACGGGCGAGGAGGCGTGCTCAGCCGGGCCTGCAGCGAGTGCGGCCCTCTTGGCCGGCGCGCCGGTTCAATGCCTACGCTATGAGAGGTCACGTCCGTGTCAGAGCAATCACTCCCTCCAGTCCTTTTTTGTTTGGGTATAACAAAATCTCATTTTCCATTCACATTTTACAAGTAAAATTCATGGACAAACTTTGACCCAAAGTACGATGGGGACTAGTAAACTAGAATGGAGGTAGTAGTTTTTTTAATCAAAGAAGGGTTTCCCCTTCCGATATTCATTACTGAAAACCAGCATCTAAATCTAAACCATAGTATTTTCCCTAGAACTACCAGGTTCAACATCTCGCAACATAAACCCATACAACCATACACCAAGGAGGTACGTAGTACTATGAAATCCATTTTCGCTCCATACCAATCGTTCTAAAAACTACTTACTCTAAAAAACGATATTTTAAACGTGGCTACTCGATTTGTGGCAACTGGAGAGCCACCGCGCTCCAAGTCGTTCACCTATGGTCCCGACCATCAACTCCTACAGATGAAATTATCACGCGAGCTGACTATTCCTACAAAGGTGCTCCACCACGTACCCGGTACCCGCGAATGCAGCAATCGTGCACCTAGGGTTTTAGGGTTTATTTGTTAACATCACCTTTACGTAACACTCATGTGTGCGAGACAGCAAGAGGCCGACTGCGTGCGTGCGCCTCTTCTCTTCGTATATGTACTCCACCGTTTGTCTGGTGTCCAAAAAATTATAATAACTACTAGCAATGTGCCAATGCGTTTCCACACGATCAAAGTAGATTAATACATATTCACCGATTTGATAGAAAAAAAAGTCTAGTTTTGAAATATGTATATCACTAAAAATATGTTATGTTTCACTCAAAATATATTCCTTTGGCGGTTTTGATGAGATAAGGGAGGAATCTTGTTGGTTTCAAGATTCGAGAAGTGGTACATGTCTAATTTCTACTCTTACTAGCAAGATGCACGTGCGTTGCACGGAACATCAAGATCTTGTGAGAGAAAAGGATGAACAAGGGAAGGCCTTATCTACAAATGTGGTGAAGAGTGCGGGTAAATTGCCATATTTTCCTTCCTATCCGTCAGATAAAAATCAGACCACCTACATTGCAGGATGGCAGGCCCACCATCATCAATAACTCAATTTTTTATCCCTACTCTTATAAAAAGCATTGTCGGTGATGATCGTGTGCGTGCCATCCTGCAATATAGGCTGTCCGACCTATATCTGACGGATAGGAAGGAAACTATGGCAATTTTGCAAAAAGATACCCACACCCCTCTCCACATTTGCAAATAAGGCCTTCCCTCGTTCATCCTTTTCCCCCCACAAGATAAACTACACATAGAAATGCATCTTGATGTTCCGTGCAATGCATGGGCATCTTGCTAGTTGTTGCAAAAAGCCCATGTGTGAGAGAGAGAGAGGGAGAGTGGAGGAGGACGGAGTGCATGTGTGACAAAGACAAAAGGAGTGTGTGTGCGATAGGTATCAGCTTAAAATGAGGCGATAGTGCGTGTGTGTGTGTGTGTGTGTGTGCATGATCGAGAGGGCGTGTCTCAAGAAGGGAAGAAAAATCTACATAGATACAAGGAGTGGGAGAGAGACATGTATACGATAGTGGAAGCACAAGTGTGCGGGTGTATAAACCTATCTAGAGGCTAGCTAGTCAATAAATGTTTGTGAGAGAAATACGAGTCGGGGTGCAAAAGCGAGAGTTTTGTGTGTGAGAGAGAGATGGTAGTCGGGAAGGGGAGTGGAAGCAGGAGTTGTGTGTGTGTGTCTGAGAGAGAGAGAGGAGACGGTAGTCGGGGTTGTCTGATCGGTAAACAAATGAATAATGTCAGTCTGGGATGGAGACGAAAAGGAGACCGCAACAAATGTTGTGTCTACATGAGAGAGAGAGAGAGAGAGTAATTTTAGTGGTATGAGTCATATGTAGAGACATATAGGGTGTGTGAGAGAATCCCATAGAGAGAAAGACAAAGTGAAAGACGAGTGGAGGCTGTGTGTGTGGCGGAGAAAAAGAAAGCTTTGTTACCGAGTGATACCAGAGAATAGTAAAAGCGTGAGAGATAATGAAAACTGTGTAATGTATAATGATAGGGAGAGTGTGACACTTCTCAAGGGAGACGTTAAGAGACCATGTTTGCGAGGATAGGAGAAACATGAAGTGAGCGTGCGGGTGAGCTGGAGAAAAGAGAGTGATAGCTACCTGAAGGAGCATGCATGCGAGAGAGATGGGCGTGAAAGGAGTGAACAAAAAAGGGATTCAAATATTTGAATTCGAGATGATGATACATGTAATCCATACTCGAACCAAAATTGATCTATCAAACATGCATACTCATATGAATTCATGCACATCTATGTTATTTAATATGTAGACATTACTCATCCATACATTTTAATAGAACATAATTTGGTTAAATTTTTTCGAATTCAACCTTAAGATTTTGAGATCGTTGTATTTGTAAATCATATTATACATATAAAGGAGCAGTATTCTTTGTTGTTCTTTTGAAAGTACATATATAAAAATGATGTATATAGAATGTAATTCCAATTGAAAATGGATCCGGCCCGGAAAAAAAGAATACAAACGGGATTCGAATTGAGTTGGCACAGTAAACGTGCACTTTGCAAAATTTGAACGAAGCGGGGAAAGTCGCAGTAACCGCCCAAAACCAAAATTTGCGAGATGGAAATGACTATTGCCTATCCCTGCCACGCAAAGCCTATATTTTGGATTTCTGTAGGTTTCGATAGGGGTAGGTTTATAATTTCACCCAAATGTGACGTAACCGCCTCTCACCCGGATTCATACACAGTGGGAGCCAAAACACAGTGTGTCCTCGGCCAAAATCGACTCCCTCCCTGATTCATATTCATACACGGTGGGCGCCAAAAACAAACTCTCGTCGGGAAATATTCGGTCTATGCGAGATTACCGTCCTATCCCCAACCAACTAATATTGCTGTGATGTAGTAGAAATTTGAAACGGGGGCTAAGTTTGTAAATTTCCTCGCATTTGAGACAAGCGTGCCCCGAATACATGGTTCCCCCTTCCTCTCTAACTCCCTTTTCCCCATTCGTACTCCGTGGGCGCCAAAACACCCTCTCCACCCCACCCTCCTCCGTCCGCCGCCGTCCGCCACCCCATCCACCGCCATCCTCCTCCACCATGCCGGAGCTGATACCCTGACGTCGCCGTCCATTACAAGAGATCGACCTCTCTCATCCATGGCTTCGGACCGGGACCCTTGCATCCCGTCCTCTTGATTCATCCCCGCCGTCGTCCACCTTGCCGGCGCCGCTCCTACGACCGTCTCGTCCACCACGCCCCGCCGCCACCATCTACCCTCCTAGATCTGCTTCCACGCCGCCGACAGCCATCGCTACCACAGCACCATCAAATTATCAGCAGATGTGTACACGGCGCCGCACCAGAGGCGGTACTCTTTCGTATCTTCTCAACTTATTTATCACAGCAAGAAAATAGATCGCCACTGCTTTACTCTAATTTCTTGTCTTGGTTGCGAAGTTGCCTTTGTCCAGTTTGCACCTTCAGATCCGCCCTGGCACGCTCAACACTATACTCCCAATGCTTATGGTTTCCCCCTTTTATATTCCACACTAGTTAAATCACAGTAGAACAAATTTCAAAATTGGGTCAGTCGATTTTTTAGAGCTCGCCGGAGTTCACCGGTGTGATCGAAGGGGCTCGGGTGGTTGTTGGGCCTTGCCGAACAAAGAAAACTCGACGCGGGTGGGGGTTGGGGCAGGGTGGGGGTGGGGGTGGCGGAGGAACACATGCGGTGGGGGCCGGTGGTCCGGCCGGCGGCCCGTGCGGTGTTCTGTATGGGAAGAATCAGAGACGAGGAAGAAGAAGGGTTAGGAGACGAGGATCTTCATCCAGCCGCCTGAAATGGTCGAGAGACAGCTGGGAGTTGCATTCTTAATGCGCTCTGGTTCATCATGTGTGCGCACTGTGATACGTCTCCAACGTATCTACTTTTCCAAACACTTTTGCCCTTGTTTTGGACTCTAACTTGCATGATTTGAATGAAACTAACTCGGACTGACGCTATTTTCAGCAGAACTGCCATGATGTTGTTTTATGTGTAGAAAAGAAAAGTTCTCGGAATGTCGTGAAAATCCAAGGAGGCACTTTTTGGAAAATGTAAAAAATACTGGCGAAAGAATCAAGACCAGGGGGCCCACAACCTGTCCACGAGGGTGGGAGCGCGCCCCCTCCCCCTGGGCCCCCTGGACCTCCACTGATCTCAACTCCAACTCCATATATTTACGTTCGAGGAGAAAAAATCAGAGAAAAAGTTTCATCGCGTTTTACAAAACGGAGCCGCTGCCAAGCCCTAATCTCTCTCGGGAGGGCTGATCTGGAGTCCGTTCGGGGCTCCGGAGAGGGGGATTCGTCGCTGTCGTCATCATCAACCATCCTCCATCACCGATTTCATGATGCTCACCGCCGTGCGTGAGTAATTCCATCGTAGGCTTGCTGGACGGTGATGGGTTGGATGAGATTTACCATGTAATCAAGTTGGTTTTGTTACGGTTTGATCCCTAGTATCCATTATGTTCTGATATTGA
This sequence comes from Aegilops speltoides, assembly GCA_021437245.1. Taxonomy (NCBI): domain Eukaryota; kingdom Viridiplantae; phylum Streptophyta; class Magnoliopsida; order Poales; family Poaceae; genus Aegilops; species Aegilops speltoides. The sequence continues at coordinate 123,864,624 of CM038143.1, read as the reverse complement.
TGTTGCTATGACTTTGCTATGCTTAATGCTTGTCACTAGGGCCCGAGTGCCATGATTTCAGATCTGAACCTATTATGTTTTCATGAATATATGTGTGTTCTTGATCCTATCCTGCAAGTCTATAGTCACCTATTATGTGTTATGATCCGACAACCCCGAAGTGACAATAATCGGGATACTTCTCGGTGATGACCATAGTTTGAGGAGTTCATGTATTCACTGTGTGTTAATGCTTTGTTCCGGTTCTCTATTAAAAGGAGGCCTTAATATCCCTTAGTTTCTGTTAGGACCCCGCTGCCACGGGAGGGTAGAACAAAAGATGTCATGCAAGTTCTTTTCCATAAGCACGTATGACTATTTACGGAATACATGCCTACATTACATTGATGAATTGGAGCTAGTTCTGTGTCACCCTATGTTATAACTATTACATGAGGAATCGCATCCGGCATAATTATCCATCACTGATCCATTGCCAACAAGCTTTTCACATATTGTTCTTCGCTTATTTACTTTTCCGTTGCTATTGTACAACTACAACAAAACCCAAAAACATTACTTTTCCTACTAGTACCTTTATTATCATACTACTTTGCTACTAAATACTTTGTTGCAGATACTAAGTTATCCAGGTGTGGTTGAATTGACAACTCAATTGCTAATACTCAAGAATATTCTTTGGCTCCCCTTGTGTCGAATCAATAAATTTGGGTTGAATACTTTACCCTCGAAAGCTGTTGCGATCCCCTACACTTGTGGGTTATCAAGACTAATTTTTGGCGCCGTTGCCGGGGAGCATAGCTCTATTCTCTGAGTCACTTGGGATTTATATCTGTTGATCACTATGAAGAACTTGAAAGACGCGAAAACCACGATCTATCCCTCAACTATGAGGGGAGGTAAGGAACTGCCATCTAGCTCTGCACTAGATTCTCCTTCTGTTTTGAGTAAGCTTGCGACACCTAAACCTGTTACTGCTATGAATTTTGATATGTCGCATGTTATTGATGATGCCACTTCTGCTATGCATGATACTTATGATGAAATTACTTATGTGCGTGATACTACTTTGCCATTAGGTGAATTTCTTGATGAACAACTTGCTAGAGTTAGGGGGAATGAAATTATTGAAGATGCTATTATTGATGATAGTGATGATGAAAATTCTCCCAATGATTATGAATTGCCTGTTGTTCCTGAGGGTTATGTTATGAATGAAGAAGCTGCTAGAGCTATCTTTGCTTGCAATGATAGATATGATCTTAAGAAATTATTAGCTAAATGGAAGCAGCAGTCTCTTAATGCTAGAATGAAACCTGACCCTGCTTTTGCTACTTCACCTATCTGTGTTACTGATAAGGATTATGAATTCTCTGTTGATCATGAGATTATTACTTTGGTTGAATATGATCCTTTTTATGGCCTTGAATCTGAAACTGTTGTGGCACATCTTACCAAGTTGAATGACATAGCCACCCTGTTTACTCATGATGATAAATCTTCCTATTTTTATATCCTTAAGATATTTACATTCTCATTAAAGGGTGATGCTAAGACTTGGTATATTTCTCTTGCTCCTGGTTGTGTGCGTAGTCCCCGGGATATGATTTATTACTTCTCTGCTAAATATTTCCCTGCTCATAAGAAACAAGCTGCCTTGCGGGAAATATATAATTTTCTACAAACCAAAGAAGATAGTCTCCCACAAGCTTGGAGGAGGCTTCTCCGGTTACTTAATGCTTTGCCTGATCATCCTCTTAAGAAAAATGAAATACTTTATATCTTTTATAATGGACTAACCGATGCTTCCAAGGACTACTTGGATAGTTGTGCTGGTTGTGTTTTCAGGGAAAGAACACTCGACGAAGCTGAATTACTATTGAATAATATGTTGACTAATGAAAATAATTGGACTCTTTCTGAGCCAATTCCTGAGGCAATTCCTGAACCAATTGAGCCAGCTCCTGAGCCAATTCCTAAACCCACTCCGAAGAAGAGAGGTGTTTTATTTCTCAGTCCTGAAGATATGCAAGAGGCAAAGAAATCAATGAAAGAAAAAGGTATTAAAGCTAAAGATGTTAAGAATTTACCACCTATTGAAGAAATACATGGTCTTAATATACACTTTGTTGTAGAACCACATTGTCTTGATAACTGCGGACACGGTAGTAAAGGTAAATTCTCTCTATAGATATGATAAAGTTGAAATCCCCTCTACTAAATTTCATAGCCCATGCTTAGATGAATTTGATGACTTTATGGCTAGACAAGAAAGTTTTAATGCTTATGTTGGTAGAGAGTTAAAGAATAATGCTTTCGAAATAGGACGCGTGAGTGATAATATGGCTAGAGTTGAAGGTGAACTTAAACTCATTAGCAAATATGCTTCTATGGTTGCTACTCAAGCTGAGCAAGTACTTAAAGCTCAAAATGGTTTGCTTGATGAATTAAACAATAAAAATGACTTTGCTGTTAGAGTGGCTACTAGAGCTGGTAGAATGACTCAGGAACCTTTGTGTCCTGAAGGCCACCCTAAGAGAATCGAGCAAGATTCTCAGATAAATAATTTAGAGGCACCTAGTTATTCTAAAAAGAAGAAAAAGAAAAATGATAGGACTTTGCATGCTTCTAGTGAACCTACTGTAGACACACCTGAGAATCCCAATGATATTTCTATTTCTGATGCTGAAACACAATCAGGTGATGAACATGAACCTAACGATAATGTTAATGACAATGTTTATGTTGATGCTCAACCTAGCAAAAACAATGAAGTAGAGATTGAACCTGTTGTTGATCTTCATAACCCACAATCAAAGAATCAACGTTATGATAAGAGAGATTTTGTTGCTAGGAAGCATGGTAGAGAAAGAGAATCATGGGTTCAGAAACCCATGCCTTCTCCTCCTAAACCATCCAAAACAAAGGATGATAAGGATTTTGAGTGCTTTGCTGAAATGATTAGACCTATTTTCTTACGTATGCACTTAACTGATATGCTCAAAGTAAATCCTTATGCTAAGTATATGAAGGATATCATCACAAATAAAAGAAAGATACCGGAAGCTGAAATTTCCACCATCCTTGCTAATTACACTTTTAAGGGTGGAATACCAAAGAAACTTGGAGATCCGGGTGTACCAACTATACCATGCTCCATTAAAAGAAATTATGTTAGAACTTCTTTATGTGATCTTGGAGCCGGTGTTAGTGTTATGCCTCTCTCTTTATATTGTAGAGTTGAATTGAATAAGTTGACACCTACTGAAATATCTTTGCAAATGGCCGATAAATCAACTGCTATACCTATCGGTATTTGTGAGGATGTGCCTGTTGTGGTTGCAAATGTCACTATCTTAATGGACTTTGTTATCCTTGATATTCCCGAGGACGATAGTATGTCGATTATCCTTGGTAGACCCTTTTTGAACACTGCAGGGGCTGTTATTGATTGCAACAAAGGCAATGTCACTTTTCATGTTAAAGGTAATGAGCATACGGTACACTTTCCGAGGAAACAATCTCAAGTTCACAGCATCAATTCTATTGGAAAAGTTCCAACTATCATTATTGGAGGTTTTGCATTTCCGTTTCCTACTGTCAAGAAAAAGTATGATATTCTTATTGTTGGCGATTTTCATATCCCCGTTGAGGTAACCTAGTGTTATTCGAATTTTCTCTGGTTCCGTGCTATTCGGAATGAGTTTGTTAACAAGACTTGATCAACCTTGTTAGTGGATTCATTTTTATGATCATGAGATGGATGAAACTAGAAGGCACAACCTTCTGTACCCTCTTTTTACTTTCTGTTATTTAGAATAAATAAATCAAAAATAGTATTATCATGCATTTTACGAATTATCCGTGCATTAAAAAAATAGCCCGAAAATAAAAGTGCTCCAAATGCCCTGCAAATTTAGTATGATTTTTTATGGAATATTTGAGGATTTTAGGCATTGAAATCACTGCAGGAGGGGAAAGATCCAGGCCACGAGAGTGGAGGGCGCGCCCACCCCACCTGGGCACGCCCCCTGTCTCATGGGCCCATGGTGTCCCCCCTCCACTTATGCCAGCACCCACACACTCCATCTTCTACCCAAAAGAATCCCCATCCAGCTTAAGCACGAGTTCTAGCTCACTTTGCTGCGATTTTCGATCTCCTTGCTCAAAGCTCCATTCGCAAAACTGCTTTGGGAGATTGTTGCTTGTTATGTGACTCCTCCATTGGTCCAATTATTTTTTGTTCTAGTGCTTTATTCATTGCAAATTTTTGCTGCATAGGTGACGAAGTTCTTGAGCTTGCATGTCAAATTTATGAGGTCCCAAGCAATTCTAATGCATGATATAGGCTCTAGGCACTTGTAGGAGTAGTTGCTATCAATCTTGTTTAGTTTTATTAACTTTTATTTTGAAGTTACTAAAATTTCAGAATTTTTTCAGAAAAAGAATTATGTCTAGGAGAATGTACCAAGCTGGTTCCTCGGTGAAGAAAGGGCCCAGGATTGCTATACGTGAGCAAGATGTTGAATTACTGAGGGACGCGAATGTACGAGCTTGTGAGTGACCATCCGATGATTTTATGGTCGAAGCAGGCTTTAAGGAGGAATTTGACGCGTATGTGTGTAACGCTGAGCTGGAGGACTTCTTACAAGATAAGTGTCCTCGGTACTATCAATTGACTGATTCCTTTGTGCGGAGGTTTAAATATAACTGTACGCGTAATTCTCCTAGTGTCCTATTTGATATTTATGATACATCTTATACCATGGACTTAGAGGATTTTACAACTGTTTGCAAACTTCCGCAGTGGGGTAATATTAATGATCCTCACAAAACTGAATTTAGAGATTTCCTTGCTAGTTTTACTGTTGGGGAATCCAGGGACATAGCACAAGCAACCATAGGGAGCATTCACTTTCCTGTTATTCATTATTTTGCTCTCTTCATTGGTAGATGCATTAACGGTAAAGATGAAGCATGTCACATGTGTGTCCCTGATCTTTGTGTCCTCAAGAGTGCTGTGTTAGGATATAAAGGTTATAACTTGGGGGCAATAGTTGAACGTAGGTTGCAGAATAATAGTAGAAAGGGAATTTATTTGGAGGAATTTATGCAACCCGTGTGGCTAATTATCTTGGTATAGCCCCACGAGAGGGAGATATGATGATACCTCCTGTTTATTTGGATTATGAAGCTATGGTCAATCATCAATTTCTAAGAAGGAATGAACAATTCCTCCAATATCGACTAATCTATAACAGACGCAATGTCGTCCATGTTACTCTTCCTGCTCCCCACCTTTTTGATTATCAGGCAAAAGGAAGATATGCTGTCACCAGGGAGGAAGCAGCTAAACACGAGGGGAGAGCGGAGGCAGCTCGCCAACATGCGACAGCTCAGGAGGCGGTTGCCGCTGCATCTCAGTGTGACCCCAGCTACAACTACGGATATCAGCCAGGCGGTCCTTGGTATTAGACCAACTTAGGCCAAAATCCTAATCTTGGGGGAGTACGTATTTCTCACCGACTTTACATTCATGTTCACACACTAGTCGTCGGTGCTCATACTCTTTCATTGTATTATCCATGCTAGTTTAAATTTCTTTTTCTAGTTTTGTTCTTGTGTGTTTGATAAACCTTAAGAAAGCCCAAAAAATAGTTAGTTTAATTTCCATGCTTGTAGTAGAAATTAAAATAAAAACCCAAAAAGATTTCTCGTTCTTCTTCTTACTTGTTGGGAGCTTTCCCGTGTAAATAGTTTTATTTTCTTTTCTTTCCTTTGGGGGTCGAGAAGACCATATTGAAAATGCTTAGTGGCTTTCATATGCATGATTGTTTATTTAACTTAGAGCCCATATTACTTGTCTTCTCTTTTGAGTTGAATGCTTGCAGATTCCAGCTTAGTCCAATGCACGTGCACTCTTATTATTATACACATCATTCGGTCGTGCAAGTGAAAGGCAATAATGACGATATATGATGGACTTATTGAGATGAGAAAAGCTGGTATGAACTCGACCTCTCTTGTTCTTTTAAATATGATGAGTTCATCATTCCTGATTCAGCTTATTATGAAGTAAACATATTTGCAATGACATTTAGAGATTATAGTTGCTTGTGCCATGCTTGATTAGCTATGAGTTATATTGGTTTACCTTGCGTGCCAACATGCTATTAGAATGATTATGATGTGGTATGATGGGATGATATCCTCCTTTGAATGAATTGAGTGGCTCGATTTGGCACATGTTCATGCATGTAGTTGAAACAAATCAACATAGCCTTCATGATATTTATGTTCATGGTAGATTATATCATACTCATGCTTGTACTCGGTGTGAATTAATTTTAATACATGTTTATGACTGTTGTCGCTCTCTCAGTTGGTCGCTTCCCAGTCTTTTGCTAGCCTTCACCTGTACTAAGCGGGAATACTGCTTGTGCATCCAAACTCCATAAACCCCTGTTGTTCCATATGAGTCCACCATACCTTCCTATATGCGGTATTTACCTGCCGTTCCAAGTAAATTTGTATCTGCCAAACTCCAAACCTTCAAATGAAATCTATTTTGTATGCTCGAGCAGCTCATGTTTCAACTAGGGCTGCCTATATCTTCCATGCTAGGTGGGTTATTCTCAAGAGGAGCGGACTCCTCTCCTCATTCACGAGAAAGGGCCGGTAACCGGGATGCCCAGTCCCATGATCCAAAAAGATCAAAGCAAATCAAAATAATTAAACAAAACTCCCCCAGGGCTGTTGCTAGTTGGAGGCACTCGTTGTTTTGAGCAAGCCATGGATTGATGCTTGTTGGTGGTTGGGGGAGTATAAACCTTTACCATTCTGTTTCGGAACTTCCTATAACAAATGTAGTGTGGAAGATACAGCCATCTCATAGTTGTTGCGTTGACAGTGAAAGTATGCCGCTCAAAATGTTATTCAATCTCTATTTTAAAATCGAGCTCTGGCACCTCTACAAATCCCTGCTTCCTCTACGAAGGGCCTATCTATTTACTTTTATGTTGAGTCATCACACTTCTTATTAAAAAGCACACGCCGAAGAGCACACTGTCATTTGCATTCATTACTATTGGTTTATATTGGGTATGACTTGCTGGATCTCTTTTACCATGAATTACAATGTTTAGTCAGTCCTTGATCTTTAAAGGTGCTCTGCATTTATGTTTTGCGGTCTCAGAAAGGGCTAGCGAGATACCATTTTGTTATATCATGTTATGATTATTTTGAGAAAGTGTTATCATCCGAGTTTTATTGTTATGGCTCGCTAGCTGATTATGCTATTGCTATGAGTAATTGTGAGACCTAAGTGTTATTGTGAGTATGGTTAGTTCATAATATTTGCTGAAACCTGAATGCTGGCTTTGCATGTTTACAACAACATGAGCAAACAGAGTTTGTAAAAGTTTTTCTTTATCACTTTCAGCTTATCAACTGAATTGCTTGAGGACAAGCAAAGGTTTAAGCTTGGGGGAGTTGATACGTCTCCAACGTATCAACTTTTCCAAACACTTTTGCCCTTGTTTTGGAATCTAACTTGCATGATTTGAATGAAACTAACCCGGACTGATGCTGTTTTCAGCAGAACTGCCATGATGTTGTTTTATGTGTAGAAAAGAAAAGTTCTCGGAATGTCCTGAAAATCCACGTAGGCACTTTTTGGAAAATATAAAAAATACTAGTGAAAGAATCAAGACCAGGGGCCCCACAACCTGTCCACGAGGGTGGGGGCGCGCCCCCTCCCCCTGGGCGCGCCCCCTGTCTCATGGGCCCCCTGGACCTCCACCGACCTCAACTCCAACTCCATATATTCACGTTCGGGGAGAAAAAAATCAGAGAGAAAGTTTCATCACATTTTACGATATGGAGCCGCCGCCAAGCCCTAATCTCTCTCGGGAGGGCTCATCTGGAGTCCGTTCGGGGCCCCGGAGAGGGGGATTCGTCGTCGTCGTCATCATCAACCATCCTCCATCACCAATTTCATGATGCTCACCGCCGTGCGTGAGTAATTCCACCGTAGGCTTGCTGGACGGTGATGGGTTGGATGAGATTTACCATGTAATCAAGATGGTTTTGTTAGGGTTTGATCCCTAGTATCCACTATGTTGTGAGATTGATGTTGCTATGACTTTGCTATGCTTAATGCTTGTCACTAGGGCCCGATTGCCATGATTTCAGATCCGAACCTATTATGTTTTCATGAATATATGTGTGTTCTTGATCCTATCCTGCAAGTCTATAGTCACCTATTATGTGTTATGATCCGACAACCCCGAAGTGACAATAATCGGGATACTTCTCGGTGATGACGGTAGTTTGAGGAGTTCATGTATTCACTATGTGTTAATGCTTTGTTCCGGTTCTCTATTAAAAGGAGGCCTCAATATCCCTTAGTTTCCGCTAGGACCCTGCTGCCTCGGGAGGGTAGGACAAAAGATGTCATGCTAGTTCTTTTCCATAAGCACGTATGACTATTTACGGAATACATACCTACATACCATTGATGAATTGGAGCTAGTTCTGTGTCACCCTTTGTTATAACTATTACATGAGGAATCGCATCTGACATAATTATCCATCACTGATCCATTGCCTACGAGCTTTTCACATATTGTTCTTCGCTTATTTACTTTTCCGTTGCTATTGTTACAACTACTACAAAACCCAAAAACATTACTTTTGCTACCGTTACCTTTATTATCATACAACTTTGCTACTAAATACTTTGCTGCAGATACTAAGTTATCTAGGTGTGGTTGAATTGACAACTCAACTGCTAATACTCAAGAATATTCTTTGGCACCCCTTGTGTCGAATCAATAAATTTGGGTTGAATACTTTATCCTTGAAAGTTGTTGCGATCCCCTACACTTGTGGGTTATCACACTGCGCAACCAACAATTTATTATCCAAATTCTGCTTGCTCTTCGTTACCATGTTCCTCTTCCGTTCTTCTTTAATATGTACTCTCTCCGTTCCTAAATACAAGTCTTTGTATAGATTCCACCATGGACTACATATGGAGCAAAATGAGTGAATCTACACTCTAAAATGTATCTGGATACATCTGTATGTGATCCATAGTGGAAATCTCTTCCAAGACTTATATTTTGGAATGTAGGGAGTATGATAGTAGTACAGTATGTTCCTTGTACTGAAGATGAGCAGGGACATTTGCAGCGAGAGGTCTATCTGATCGATTGTGATGGACACTTTGAGCCTCTTTGATTCGTAGGATCTTGTAAACATAGGAATAGGATTTGTACTGGCCTACCCACTTGAATCCTATAAGAATAGCAAGGAAATGTGGGGAGCTGTGTCGCCTTTGAGAGTTACACTGATATTAACAGTACCGCACCTTCACTTGAAGAGAGCTGGTATCCGAAGCCTTTCTAGCCGTACCGGCAATACTAGCACATATATTCCAGCAAGTTCCACTTTGCTGATTTTACTCTGATGCTTAAGGTTTTCCCGTTATATCTACACTATGATCTGTGTAGCTGCCTTGTGTCGCACTAGCAGCAGTGCACTCTTGAAGCTAAACACTGCAATGACTTACAAAATTGGCACCAAGGCACTGAGTGCCATTCTGGATGCAATGAAACTCATACGCTCCCCACCTATTGATTCTTGTTCAGAATATGATCCTAATGACTATTCTAACCTCGAGGAGTCAAAGGCGGATGGCATGTCCTATTCACCCATCAAGGTGCCTATTCTAATTTGGCAAGGTTTAATAGATTGCGGGTATCTTGCATATGTTTTCTTGCATTTCTTCTACTTTGTTGCACCACGATCTGCTTAGTTTACTCATCATATATGTTGAGATGCCATGCCCATCCATTATAAATACATATTCCATCTGTCATCATACCATGTTTTTCCACTCAAATGTTGTTCTTGTGCATCAGACATCAAAAAGGAAGAGGGTAATTGCCGAACCTGAAGGAGCACCAGCAAATTCCTTGAAAAAGCGTGGTGGTCTTGGAGAAATCGACAAAGACACCCACTTATATTGGTACGTGCAACCAGTGACACAAAACGTAGGACCGACTCCAGCAGAATGTACCCATACTTCACTGGCCACACCACTAGCCCCACAACACAGGACCTGCACTTCAGCAAAAGGTATACCAATTTCATTTGCCATAGCACCAGTCGTACCACAGAAAAATCCCACTCCAGCAAAAAGTACAGCAAGTCCACCGGCCAAAGACCTATCCCAACTGCAGAGACAGCCAATTCCTGCAGATTGGAACCCCATTCCATTTATGCCCAGTTTAAAAGAAAATGCTTTCAATGTTGTTAGGGACTACGTGCATATATTCCCATCATGGTAAGATTATAGTGAAGACAAACACCATTTTCACATCTTCCTGTCCAACTTACGTGTAAGTGCTATTATTCATGGTTATTATTTTCCTGTTTTCTGCTGATTGAACACATCAATGATTTACATTACGTTGTTGTAACTAGGCGAGGGTCAATCTGGATAGTCATGACGAGCAAAGCTTGCTTGTGCTTTTCAAGGAAGCATTGCAGTAGTATCGGTGTTACCTGAGGAAATCACACTTTGATGGCAAGTCTATAAACGAATTTCTGGTGAAGTCTCTTGTGCTAAATTTAGAAGACATTGAATGGAAAAACCTTGTTATGCACTGGTCTCATTCCCAGGATGAGGTACTGTCTATGAAATCACATGACAATTTGAACTTCTACTTTTCCGCATGTGCCTTCCGGATCTTTTTTGCAGGAAATCTGCTCGAAGAAGAATTCCTGTTTGAAAAGAACGAAAGGATATCGCAAATATGATGCCCTCTGCTTTGCTCTTGTTAGTATCTATTGTCCTGTATCACTGTACTTGCATACATACCTGGTTCATTATGTGACAGCAGTATGCATGATAGCTTGCTTATCAATTGTTTGCTCCAAATTATCTGATCTATATGAATGGTTACTTTAGTGTAGAACTAGCGGAGTGACCCGCGCATTTGCGCGGCTAGATTGACTATACATATTGTTATAATTGTGATTATTTTTCACTGCCAACTTTATGGCCTCTTTCTCACATAATTATCTAATTTAATTTGCCACAAATTATATATCATGTTAATAGACTGTAGTCAAATGGCAAGTCCCGAGGAAACATGGTATGTGAGATGAGAAGACAAATGCAAAATCATATATAGACTTCTATACCAATCTTCATATTTCCCCTCTTCGATCTTCTCCTCATCCCTTGTTCTTTACACCAATATGTCTTTGGAGAAATTCCCCTCCAAGAATTAGATCTAAACATGAATGGCTTCTATGTATAACAAATGTTCTCTTGTTCCACCCAAGTCGATCATTGGTTGCATTCTTATTTGTCTTGGTTTCCTTGGTTAACGCAATAGCTTTCCTACCTACGTATGCATCTACATAGACTCATCTTAATATGAACACACTTTTTTTTGCTAATATGAGCACACTTATCAATGTATAGTGGTATTTTTTCTTAAGGATTTTCTCTCATTCACTTCCTTCATAGCTTACTCATGTTGATCATGTCTTTATTGTTTGTAATATCTTGTCTACCAACATATGTATACATGCATGCTCATCTTAATAAGATTGGTTATCATTGTACATTAGTATTTTTGTGCTTAACGATTTTCTCTCATTCACTTCCTTCATAGCTTATTCATTTTGATCATGTCTTCTATTGTTTTTGTATAAGTTATATTTATATATTTTTCAATATAAGAATCAGACTACTAATTAAATATTTGTGCTTCATTTGATCTTGTTACAGCCCTTAACAGTCAAATGCCCTCGCAAACACATATGGCCACCTATATACCGTCCGTATCATGTGGACCAACACTACATGTGGCTAATTCATTTTCATTTTTTATCTACATCGAACAGTAGTTATATGCCGTAGGGCCTGCCCAAATCATTAGCCACAATCGGTTGGTTAGTTCTGATAAGATAGGGAAAAAAGCTTTTCATATGGATTTTTTTTCAAGTGGATTCTGATTGCATGCCTTTTTTTGCGGGAGGATTTGTGTTAATGCCTTTTCAAAAAAAAAATCAGTATCTCCTATTGCTTCGTTTCTATTTGGAATTTTTTAGGAGTATCCGATTTACTGTTTTTTTTACTCGTTCTGATTGGCAGTTGATAGGATGTACACCTATTTTTTTCTCGTAAAATACATGCTCTTTATTTTTTTGCCAGTTATCGGTCGGATTCTAAAGAGCCGGTCGTTCAGTTTGATCATACTTTCCCAAAAAAATCTGTATAGCATCTAATATATGTCGATTTTGTCCAAATAGATCCTAGCCGTTCAAATATCATAAACTTTGACGTCAAAAAAGAAGTATATAATAGATAGAAGATGGATAGCTAGATAGATAGATATGCGGAAGTGTCTTCTCGTGTCTTCCAGCGCGACGGGAGCTGTGGTATTTGATCTGTGTGACTGGTCGCACATGTCATGATATCGCGTTACATGCTGTTGTCATGTCAAACGTGTGGATAATGCCGTGTGAGTCGTGTGGTAGCATGGTTCCCCTGTTAGCGCATTCTATTATTATTTTAAACAACTTAAAATCTTGATCAACCACAATCAACTATGTATCTGGCGAAAACCATCGTGTAAGTTTCTTTTTGTTTTGCGAGCATGATCTACTTTTGTATGTGCTCTAGTTGGACTCAGCTTGTAAACATTTTTTTCTAACCTATTTGTATCCAATCAAAATCAGCATGGATCGTGTCAAATGGTGTGCTATCGTATGTGCGTTTATTGCCAATCGGTGTTCCTCTTGTTTGCTTTCCTGGAAAAGAAAAAAACACTAATGTGTACGTATGCACGTTGGTACTCTAGAAAAGGACCCCTCCATACACGTTTATTTCAGATAGACGTTCATGTAGTTCGTTTTCCTAACGTTTATTTGAGTTTTTGTTTTCCTAACTAATTGTATGTATGTGGACTCTCCATAGACGTATTCTTTTCACAAAAAAAAACCCACCAATAGATGTGTCAATGATTGGATTTATACATGCTTTATAACTTACGTAATGTTTCATTTTTTAATATCAACCGTTATAATTAGATTTTTGATATTGTACGTGTTATAATCAATGGAGCTATTGTAGATTTTGTTAGGATTGCTAGATCAACAATTTCAATCACTATTTTTATAGGAACATGTTATACAAAATTTAGTACCGAATATGGATATAAATCGTTGATAAATATATACTATTTCCCTTGGACAACTGAAATATTATCAGTATATTAACATCTAATTTTATAAAATTCAGCAACACATATTTTTCTCACTCTATATTCATCGCTTTCAAGTGACATGTAAAATTACAGATGGTAAAAAAGGTATTTTGCTCACGATATGACGTTATTATTCTTACCTGTCTAGCCCAGATACTTTTGCATATATTAGAGGTCAGAGTTTTTAAATAATGACAACATATGTTTACTTACGTGTCTTTTATTTTGAAATGAATCAGGTATTTTTTCCGTAAATGTTCATTTTAGATGCTTTGACGTGGTCCTTCTCATGATTATTTTTTTCATGACAAATACTTAATTAAAACTGAAGCATTTGCATGCATATTACTTTCTGGTAATTTTTATAATACCAGTCATCGTAATTAGAACGCGTACCATGATTTATTACTATTTTTGCGAGAATAAAAAATAAATTATTGGCACTTAAAAGTTCACATATTTCGGGTCCCGGTCCATGACTTTTTAGAGTTAACATCCTATTGTACGCATGCTTTATTTAAATTTTCATTGAGGAAAGGTATACTTTATTATATTTAAAAAGTATTTTGCTAATCTCCTTGCCCCCACTATATCCTTATTTGTATATATACGTACATATCTATTTGGTAGAGCTATTTTCTTTGAACCCATATTAAACGTGAAGCATCAAGTAGGAGTCCGGAGCCTTTTTTTTCTTTTTCACATTATAGGAGACCGTATTATGCCAGGACGTTTATATATTGGGTGGGAGTTACGTACGGCCGGACACTTCTATTGTTTTTTCTATTTGAACCCTATTTTACTATATATTGGACGCTTTCCTTAGCTGGTTGTCTCGGACTCCCTTTTCCTCCATTGAACACCCAGACTCCCTTTTCAATAGAAAGACTTTGCATCATACACACATTGAACTACACGTGACATGTCAAACTATTTGTATATGATTTTATTCCTATCTTACGTTACATCTTTTAATCTCAACCGTTAATATCTAGATCTTACGGTCATTATAATTTAATCTATGTGGACGAACGTGATGACTTGTTTGCCTCTTGTTTTAAGTAGATAATAGATAGATATATCCAATGCCAATGTTTTTTTAGCTCTGCATTGTTCTTGTAAGTACATGTTGTCCTTTATCAGTGTACTTATAATGACAGGTAGTTGTTCATGTACCATCACTCTGCAGCTTATTTTCCTTTGCCCTTCATTTTCTACACATTAGATCTATATTTACTCTTACCATAAGGTTGGTACTAAAGAAGTTTAGCTGTGCACTGCTCTTGGCTCTACCTTTTGCATGTATTGCTGCACTTACATTTATAGCTACTTAGTTATTAGCATCACTCTTCATCTTATCTTAAATGTTCTCCATTTTTTTATATATTATCACATCTATATTTACTCTTAACAAAATGTAGAATAAAGGCAATGCTTATGAACAAGATTCTGTGGTAAAATTATTGAATGCCCCCCCCCCCATTAGCATGGACAAGGCCTTTATAGAGCCTGTCTTCACCAATAATGTAAGTTTGTCCTTCTCAAGACTTCAAACTTTGTTGTATATGTTTGGTTAGGCATGATTGCAACAACTGTTTTTGGTGTTTGCATCAAATTGCATGTTTAAAGTTTATTATGTAGTTCATAAACAAAAGTTTGTCCTTCTCAATTTAAGTTTTCAGTTGTACAACCAAGTTCCTTCTTCATACCATGTAAATTAAACTATCTGAGCAAGTGATCTTCTTTTGCCTTTGCATGTATGCTACATTCTTCATCCGTAATCCAGTGGTGTGGTGAACCTACCCACTACAGCACAATGTCATATTCTGCAATGTCTTAACTATGAACAATGTCATATCATTCTACTATTATTTAAAACGTCTCTTTATTTGCCAATCTGAAATGGGATAAATTGACAGCACACTAACCATTGATACTTATGAGTTCTTGATCCGTAATCCAGTGGTGTCGTGAAGCTGCCAACTCCTTCACAATATTATTTCCTGCCATGTCTTGACCTGAACAATACCATATTGTGTTAATGCAATCTTAAACTGTGTCACTTTATTCGTCAGTAAGAAATGTGATGAATTGTTAGCACAAATACTTTTATGTAAAAAACCTGTCATTTATCTGCTTGTTATCTTTCAGAGTGAGGAAGATATAAGTGTTGAACAAGCGCAGTCTCATCATCTTGCTCAGCTGCTTGCGCTGCAGCTCACCAGCAGGGCTAACCTTTTTTGAACTCTACTGAAGTGTTGTCGGTTTTGTATATTATTTTGTCGGCGTGTTTATTTGCAATTGGTGGCGATCTTTGATGCCCAGTGTATGTAATTTGTTGTCTGCTTGTGCTTTATTATCATAGTGGCGAACTTTGATGCCCAGTGGATGTAATATGCCGTAATTTCTTTATTGTGTAGTCTAGATTTTTTTCTTATTCACGATGCTGCAGTTATTTTACTATATATATATATATCCTATCTTCGCAGTAAAACGGCCAAACCATAAAATTACGGTACATAATTGGGTCGTCATGCAATCTCGATGTAGGTTGGGCCTGAAACGTGCCGAACAGCTCACGGGCTGGGAGCAACCCGAAATGGACCCCGGCCCATGATTGTGCGAATCAAATCACGGGCTTTTAACAGGCCAAAATTATCTTGGTCCTTGTTTGGCCCAATCAGATATCGGCTGCGAGTAGGCCGGATGCAAACCGGGCCGTAGTTAGGCTCAACTATATGACGGGACAGGCCGAAATTAATATAGGGCCAAAATGTTAAACGGGCCCTTAACAGGACGAGACTAATATCAGGCCGAATTACTAAGTGGACCTTTAGCAAGCGGCCCCAAAAGCATAGCGTCCAGTTGATGGGCCGAATCTGATATGGGCCATAATTGAGCCCAAAGCCTCTTAAAGGGCCGGACCTGATATGGGCCATAATTTGGCCCAGAACATGGTAGGCTTTTAACGGGCCGGATCTCATATGGGCCATTATTAGGCCCGGAACGTGGCAGGCCATTAATGGACCGGATCAAATATGGGTCGGCATTTGGCCCAAAACATGGCAGCCAGTTAATGGGTCGGCCTACTAGGGTCCTCAAAATCTTGTGGGCCTACAGTTGGGCCGGCCCATTAATGCCGGCGAAATCTCATGGGCCTTTAGCTAGGCCGGCCCATTATGATCCCAAAGAATCTTGTGGGCCTTTACCTGGGCCGGCCCATTATGGCACCCAAAAATCTTGTGGGCCTTTACCTGGGCCGGCCCATTATGGCCCGCAAAATCTCGTGGGCCTTTAGCTGGGCCAGCCCATTATGGTCCGCAAAATCTCGTGGGCCTTTAGCTGGGTCGGCCCATTATGGTCTGCAAAATCTTGTGGGCCTTTAGTTGGGCCGGCCCATTTAAACTTGATGGGCCGGTCCACGTGTCAACATATCATAGGCGCGTCTCGCCCATTGGATGAGTGACACATGTGCCAACACGGACCTGACACGTGTCTCCTCCAGCCAATGATGATTTTAACGTGGAAAATCCCCATTGGTCGGGGCTGTTAATGGGTTATCGGATCCAAAATCCGACCCGATAGCTTAACGGCGTTCCGTTATGGTGGATGCCACGTGTCGGTCACCCTTGACGAAAGCACTTCTGTGACACACGATTTATCATCATGGAAGTGGACACTTCCGTGATGATAATTTTGGTAATGTCATGGAACACTTCTACGATAGCACAGGTATGACTATCTTGATTCTGTCATAAATTTGTCATGGATGTACATGCATGACAAAAAACGCGACCTACTGTGACAAACACGTATCATCACGGAAGTGTATTTTTTTGTAGTGTTTATCGTGTGTTGTCCATGTCTCTTTCACACACGCACACACACTTTTTTCATTCACTCTTTCTATTTTCTCTCTCTCTCTCTCTCTCTCTCTCTCTCTCTCTCTCTCTCTCTCTAGTTAGGGACTCTCTCACGTCCAGAAGCATACGGATTTTTGAAAAGTCAAACCTCAGAAAAGTTTGACCAGGTATATGTGGAGAAAAACATTTACATCTGGAACGATCATTAGATTTATCACAACATGTACTTACTTCATACTATCACTTATCTTTGGTATTGTAGATATAAGTAATTTCATTATAAATTTGGTCAAAGTTTCAAAAGTTTGACTTTAAAAAAATATAGGCACTACCATTGTTCAGGAAATCGGTAACTGGTAGCTGCTCGACCGGCTTGAGAGTGGTGATTAATCGATTAATCGGCCTATTAATTGGTCAACCATTAATCGGTAGATTAAATAGGAATTTCCAACATATATCTTGTTTTTATGTATTATACTATACTCTCATGCTCTCAGCTATGTAATAAACCAAAATATGCTTCTGTTTGGTCGAACCCTAGCTACTGAGGAGCAAGAGGGGGATGGAAGGGGTTACATGGAAAAAATTTGGGCTGTGTTTGCCCACAAGTTAATGGGTCAACAATGATTAATCGGCCGAACAACCGATTAATAGGTCTAACGGGCCAATTAATCGCACTGACAAATTAACATGATGAGTAGGTGCTATTCGATTCGTTCACCCAATGAGTAGTGATTAACTGGCCCGTTAACTGATTAATTGGAGGAATTCTTGAACAGTGGGCACTACATTATCGAACGGAGGGAGTAGCTTTTTCTCTCTCTACTATCTCTCACGGGCCTCCCCTCTCACTCGAACTCTATACCGAGGGATTATACGGTCACTGCGTCAGCGTATAGCTCTATATATTGTTTAGTTGACGGGTCAACCAGTCCACATGCTGCCTTGTCAGCTCGTGTTCCCAATCTTCGTGTGCTAGCCCATGTGGCAGTGGGTGCAAATAAGTAAACGAGAGGCCCATCTGACACGCGGTGAAGTAAACAAAGTTGAAACTGATACGTCTCCAATGTATCTATAATTTTTTATTGTTCCATGCTATTATATTACCCATTTTGGATGTTTATGGGCTTTACTTTACACATTTATATCATTTTTGGGACTAACCTACTAACCGGAGGCCCAGCCCGTATTGCTGTTTTTTTGCCTATTTCAGTATTTTGAAGAAAAGGAATATCAAACAGAGTCCAAACGGAATGAAACCTTTGGGAGCGTGATTTTTGGAACGAACGTGATCCAGAGGACTTAGAGTGCAAGTCAAGAAGCAGTCGAGGCGTCCACGAGGGTGGAGGGCGTGCCCACCCCTACTGGGCGCGCCCCCCTATCTCGTGGGCTCCTCGGGCGTCCACCGACCTACTTCTTCCTCCTATATATATCCACGTACCCCGAAAACATCAAAGGCAACCACAAAAAACTATTTCCACCACCGTAACCTTCTGTATCCGCGAGATCCCATCTTAGAGCCTTCGTCGACGCTCCGCCGGAGGGGGAATCGACCATGGAGGGCTTCTACATCAACACCATAGCCCCTCCGATGAGTTGTGAGTAGTTCACAACAGACCGTTGGGTCCATAGTTATTAGCTAGATGGCTTCTTCTCTCCTTTTGGATCTCAATGCCATGTTCTCCTCGATCTTCTTGGAGATCTATTCGATGTAACTCTTTTGCAGTGTGTTTGTCAAGATCCGATGAATTATGGGTTTATGATCAAGTTTATCTATGAGAAATATTTGAATCTCCTCTGTATTCTTTTATGTGTGATTAAGTTATCTTTGCAAGTATCTTCCAATTATCAGTTTGGTTTGGCCTACTTGTCGTGGGAACGAACACCTATGGGGCAGGGCCCCTTTCGGTCCGGCAGGGAGCGGAGATCGCACGAAGAGCGGATCGAGGTGGAGCACGCGAGCGATTTTACCCAGCTTCAGAGCTCTCTGGAGAGATAAAACTCCTACTACTGCTTTGTGGTTGTATTATGTTCTTGCTCGAGAGCGTGGGAGTGTTCTGGTTTCGAATGCCTCGAACCTCTTCTACGTTGTGCATGGGCCTCCTTTTATATGCTCAAGGGGTCACCGATAGGTGGCAGCGTATGTGAGGGTAAAAATGTAAAAAGAGTGGTTGGTACAACTACTTGCACAGTGCATCCTACCTAATTCTGACGGCAGGGGAGAATGGCATTAAATGCCCGTCCGCGTCGCCCAAGCAGTCGTGAGCGACCGTTAGGGCGCCACCGCTTCGCCACGATGGCCATCTTGTCATCTCCGCTTGCCACCTCGCACCGCTAGCTGCACAGCCTCTCGCCACACGCACCTGGAAAGACCCCAGGGCGACACGTTGGCGGATGCGCTGGAGCGCAGGTACAGAATGGTAGCCTTGCCGCGGCAAGCGCCTTGCTGCGGTCGTAGTCTTGTCGCGCCCGGAAGCATGTCGCTCGCCGGGTCTTGCCGGGACGCGTGGCGCATCGCGGCAAGTTGCTTGAAATGCCTTGGTTGTCCTTCCCGGCAAGCTCCTCTTGCCGGGGCCTTGACCTTCCCGGCAAGCTCCTCTTGCCGGGGCCTTGTCTTCTCGGTTTAAACACTTTGTTCTTGGATGGCTCCAAAGGAACCAATGGGGAACCTTGGCGGTCACCCGGCAAGCCTTGCCGCGGGGCGCTGCGACTGCCCGTGCACAAGTTCGGGATACTAAGGTACCCTACTTTAGTACACCGGCAGAGCCCCGAACTGGGCCACACACGGTGCCGGTTGTGGGGCGGAGGCCCAAAACAGAGACGGCACTTGGCTGGGGGGCGCCGTGTCGACTCTGTATCCACCGCGCTCTCCCTTAACGGCACGCGTCAAATGCGGCGTCGTGGGAGAGATCGTGGGTAATTCTTTATTCGGAGAAAGCGTAACGTTCGCCTCCTCCTCTTTATAAGCAGGGGAAACAGGGGCAGTTCCCCCACCTTCGCCATTTGCTGTTCGCATCTTAGAAATCTCCGCCGCTCCCCTCTGCTTCCAAAGCCGAAAGAGAGCAGCGCTCCACCCCCCATCGCCGCCGTCGCCACCAACGCCTTCGACCTCCCCCACCACCTCCGCTATGGCTCCGAAAACCGGGAAGGGCATGAAGTCGGCTGAGGCGCTGCGCCTCGAGGCGCTGCGAAAGGAGCGGGCAACTTTTCCCCCTGAGCTCGTCGCGAAGGAGCTGCGGGAGTGGTTCTACCTCTTCTGGTCGACGGAGACGCGAGCGTATCCGCGCACAAAGGTACTCTCCGCCGCCGCTTCGGAACGGGCCCCAAATGGGTATCCCTTCTTCGCGCTATTCTTCTACTGCGGGCTCTGCCTGCCTTTCTCCGAATTCTTTTGTGATATCATGAACACCTACGGGTTCCATCTCCTTGACTTCACCCCCAATGCCGTCCTAACCATGGCGGTTTTCGCACATCTCTGCGAAAACTTTGTCGGAGTCCACCCAAACATAGCCCTTTTCCGCCACTACTTCATGCCCCGGGTCGAGAGAGGAGAGCCCTTAGCTGGCGGGATCGCCTGGATCTCGAGAGCCGGCAAGAAGGAGACGTATCCGGAGGGGGAGCTCCGCGGCAAATGGGAGGAGTGGAGGCGAATGGTGCTGGATCGTCGAGGAGAACCGCAGCCATTCACCACCTGCGCCAACCTCCGGTGGTCTTGGCGGCGCGTTAGCGCCACGGCGTGGGCGGCGACAAGTGAAGATCGCCACCACCGGATCTTGCGTCTCGGGCTTGCGGACTCACTTTGTAAGCACCGTTGGCGCGATTTCCTTCGCCGCTGACGCCCCCTTCGCAGAGAGGAGGAGACCCGCCAGGAATTGGGGTCCGGCGGACAATATGAGGCTGCGTCCGGGCCTCAACTTCAATTTCATTGTGCTGGAATTGGACGCGATGCTCAAGGAGCTGTTCAAGCACGATCCTCAGCATCCCGAGTGGTTCCGGTTGCCGACAGGTGTCGTTCCACTATGTAACAACTCTTCGCTGGACGCTATGCCGCAGTGTGACTCCCATGGGATCGTCCCCACTTGGCAGGAGCCTGCGGACGACGTTGTGCAGCAGTTCTTCGACGGCCTGGTGGAGGTGGCGGTCCATGCCGGCGAAACGAAGCTCGACCGCGACACCACCGATGATGAGATCGGCGCGATCGTCACTAGGGCGGAAGAGGCGGCGGCCGCCCGCTGCCGCTGGTGATTTAGATTCACCATGGAGGAGGCGAGCGGCGAAGCGGCAAGTCTTGCCGTCGAGATGAGCTTCCGGAGAGCTTGCGGCGAGGAGCTTGCTGATCTGGCCGAGTAAGCGAGCCCGCCGAGGGTGTGGCGGCGGCCATCTTCAGCGGCTTGCGGCGCAGCGGAGCCCCAGCGCAGCCCCAAAAGCGTCTCCGCGAGACCGAGGTCGTGGCGAGGCGGCGAGCGGGTCAGCAACCGCCCGCGCCATGAACCGCTCCACCGCGTCAACCTTCTGCTGCTGAGGCGCCCTCACGCTCTGCGGCAAGCTGGGCGGGTCCTCTCGGACCGCCGCTTCAGTCTGCCGCTGCCCCGCCAAGCGGTCGAGGATCTCTCCTCCGCCTCGTCGCGCGAAGAGGGCGGACTTGACCTCTTGGCGCTCAGCTCCAGCGAGGAGGAAGAAGAGTAAGACTCTTTGTTGTACTTGTAGTTCTTTAATCCTTGTTGTTTTTATCTTGTACCTGATTTGCTTGACTCTGAACCTTGTTCCTTTTCAGGACTCTGGCCAAGAGAGCGGCGAAGAGGGCCAAGGCTCCGTGATTGTCATCGAGGGCGAGCCCGCCGTGTGGCGAGGCGTGCGAGACCACCTTGCGGACCCGCAACCCCTTCCCAAAGCAGCCCCAGCGCAGCCCCCAGCGTAAGTATATGGTTTACTTTTTGCTGTTATGCGCGCATGGGTGCTCTTTATTTGCTGACATCTGTCTTCTTGTTTGTGTAGGAGCAGAACAGCTTCACCAGGAGCGTCCGGAAGCTACCCCTGAGACGCTATCTGCTTCGACTACGCCGCCAAGGGAAGATTCCCCGGCAAGGGAGCGCTCTCCGGCAAGGGAGAGGTCTCCAGCAAGGGACGCTTCTCCGGCAAGGGAGGAATCTCCGGCAAGGGGCAGCACCAGCGACCCTGCAGTGGTGGAGCCCATGGCTGAAGAGCCCAGCACAGGTAATCCTCCTGCTTGACAACTTCCCTTGGGTTCTTCTTTTTGGATCTTTGCTAGACTTCTTCTCCCTCTTACGGCCTTCAGATCCTCCTTCCACGGAGCCGATGGAGACCGACGCCATCGGCAAGGAGAACGGGCGCGGCAACACTGACGAAGCTACCGCCACCGAAGAATAGGCCAGCGCTGATGATCCCGCCGGCGAAGAGGCCGCCAAAGCTCTTTGGCGCAGAGGCTGGCGAGGTCGGCGATCGCGGCGACCACAGGGCGCAGGAGCACAAGGCGCTACGCCGACCGCCGATCCCTCCGCCGCTGATGCAGCGCCGGGCTCCGAAGAGCCCCAGCCCGGCGCCTACTTGAAGGCCGGCGACGGTGTCTTCATCAAGCTTCCCTGGGCATCAAGCTCTAGGGCGCCGGTCGAAGGAGAAGCTTTTGACGGGGAAGTGCTCGCCTCTGCTGGGCTGGCACTGGTTGACGCGCCGAGCAGCAGTAGCAGCGAGTCTGAGGAGGAGCAGCTGCTCCGGAAGCTGGTGTCGCTCTACCGTGCCCGACAAGCCAAGGTGGAATCCCGGGAAGCACTTGTCGAGCAGGCGGGAGTAGACATTGGGAAGCGCGCGGAGGAGCTCCGGGAACGCAATCAGGAAGCTCTCCGGTCCATTGCAGAGGAAGCGGCGCAGCTTCGTCGGGCGCGAAAGCCTTCCTTCTCGAGAAGAAATGAAGGTGAAAAGCAACAATGCTTGCCGCCGAGGAGCTATCCACGCGGGAAGGTGAGTTGACGCATCGGAAAGTCAACCTGGACAGCTATGAGGAGGAGCATGTCGCGCGAGAGCAGACACTTGGCGGGGCTCTCAAGGAGGCAAAGGATGCTGCTGCAGCTGCTGAGGCCGCCAAGAAGGAGCTGGAGACAAAGGTGGCGCAGCTAGAGGCCGATCTCAGGGCAAGGAATGAAGAGCTTGCCGCGCTCCAGCGTGAGCGCGAGAAGGACGCCCTCGCTCATGGTGAGCTGCAGGGTCGTCTCGCCGAGAAGGGCAGGAAGCTCAGCGCCGCCAAGGACTCCAACGCAGATCTTGAGCTGAAGCTGGCTACTCGACCAAGGCGCTGGGCCGGCGCCAAGGGCGGGAGGTGGCCTTGAAGAAGGAGATCAAGGCCAACGAGGAGCTTGGCAAATCTCTTGTCACCAGAACAGCCTCGTGGAAGCTGTGGAGCTCGGGCGGAGGTCTTGTGAACATCGCCTTGATCATCGACAAGGAGCTGGAGGAGCTGGGGATGGAGGATTTCGGGTATTCCACCGATGAGAACCTCCAGCCCAGCGCCAAGCTCACTTTGTTCTTCAAGGGTGTGGCGACGGCTCTCCAGCGACTCCGGGAAAGGATCCCAAAGCAGCTGGCCGACGAGTCGCGCACGATCTGCGCGAGGGTTCTGTAGAAGGTGTTGGTGAAGGTGGCCTTCCGCAATCCAGGCATCAACTTCACCAATGTCCTCAAGAAGCTGCTGGCTGATGCTGATCTGGAAGCGCTCAGGGCCCTTGTCGCACCCATTGTGGAAAAGGTGAATGAAGTCAGGAGGGTCGACGGCGATCGCGTAGACTAGGCTGCCTGTTTCCTCCTTTTCTTGCCGCTGCTGATCATGTTGCGAGAACAATTTATTAGAGCTGCGGCAAGCTATCTTGTAATATAACTTTATTTTGGGTATCGACCGCTACGTTATTTCCTTTACTTGATTCCTTCCTTTGTATGTTTTTACCCTACGCTTTTAGGGAACTTGCCGGAGCAGGCACCCTTGCCGCGAGTGTTGAGTGCGGAACATCAGCAGCCTGCTGGCGGTGCCGCTACCGACAAGAAACCTTGTCGCAACTAGTCGCAGCACACTTAAGTTGTTGAGCGGACTCGAAACAAAGTAAGGGTGCAACTAGCTGTGAGTTGGTTCCTCCGCGCATAGGTTTTCCATACAAAGCACGGTCGTTCAAGGAAGATAACTTAAAATTTTAAAACTAATTGCTTAAACTTTGGCAACTTAGCTTTTATGTCGTTTGCTTCCCGGTAAGGCGATACTTGCTTGAACGACGCTTGGTCTACACCATTATCTTCTCCTTCCCCCCCCCCTCGACAAACTTGTGCGTGAGGGAACCTTTCCCTTTCTTTGAGAAAAAGAAAGAAGAGAAAATAAAGATATGGAGCCTTACGGCTCGTTATTGCTTACCGGGGGTAGGTGCTGCACAAAGTGTCAGATAATACATGCGAAATATAGAAAGCATGAAATTGACAGGATGTCGCGAACACGAGCTTTATTTATGCACGGGTCTGCGCGGCTTTGTACAAAGGTTACATGCAACAGCGACAAGGCTTGTACAAAGGTGGTTGCGGAACAGGTTCCGACAACGCGCCTTCTGAGTAAAACTTACGAAGATGCTCAATATTCGGGAGTTGCTCACGGAAAGCCATCTTCGGTCTCAAGGCCGACAGCGCCGGGCCTAGTGACTCGTTTCACCCGTTAAGGGCCTTCCCACTTCGGTATTAACTTCTTGGAATTCTTGGCGGAATGAACGCGCCGAAGAACAAGGTCGCCTTCCTCGAGACTCCTGGCATTAACTGCGGCTATGGTAGCGGCGCAAAGCTTGTTTGTGTGAGCAGCTTCGTCTGACAACTGAAGGCGATCTTCCTCAAGGAGCGATGTGTCATCTTATCGCAGCTGCTCTTGCTCAAGCTCATCATAAGCGAGCACTTGAGGCGATCCGTATCTGAGTTCCGTGGGGAGAACTGCCTCTGCTCCATAGACTAGGCGAAAGGTGTTTGGCGATGGCTCGATTTGGCGTCGTCTGATCGACCAAAGAACCACCGGCAGCTCCTCGATCGATTTTTCCACACTTGTGCAGCTTTGTCGAAAGTCTGGTCTTGAGCCGCGTAGCACTTGACATTGCCCTCTCGCTTGACCGTTGCTTCTCGGGTGAGCAGCGAAGCGAAAGCGAACCTTGGCGCCAAGATCTTGGACGTACTGCATGAAGGTGCGGCTTGTGAATTGCGTACCGTTGTCGGTGATGATCCTATTAGGTACCCCGAAACGGCAAACAATCGACCTGAAGAACTTGACTGCTGACTGTGTTGTCACCTTCCTCACTGCCTCCACTTCCGGCCACTTTGTGAACTTGTCGATTGCAATGTACAAGTACTCAAAGCCCCCGACAGCTCGGGGAAAGGGGCCGGGGATGTCGAGCCCCCAGACCGAAAATGGCGAGGATAAAGGGATCGTCTGGAGAGCCTGAGCTGGCTGGTGTATCTGCTTGGAATGGAACTAGCACGCTTCACACTTGGTTACTTGTGCAGTTGCATCCTGGAGGGCTGTCGGCCAAAAGAAACCTTCTTTGGAGCATGCCTTTAAGCAAGCGCTCTTGCGCCAATGTGGTGGCCACATATGCCTCCATGTATTTCTGCCAACAGCTCTTGTCCTTCTTGCCGGGGAATACACTTCAATTTCACACAGTTGAATCTTCTTCCGTACAGTGTGTCATCGACAAACTGGTACATACTTGACTGCCGGGCTACTCTTTCCGCTTCTTCTTGCTCTTCGGGAAGTTCTCTTGTCTGAAGGAAATGGACGATCTGCTGTGCCCATGCTGGAGCTTGCGGCTCGACAACAAGGACCAAAGGCACATATGCTGCTGCGGGAACATCCGCTTCTACGGCAAGAACCTGTGGCTCGGCCGGAGCTTGATGTTCCCCGGCAAGCTTGCCGGAGCAAAACTTGTCGGGAGCGTCTGCTTCAACGGAACAAGCCCTAAGGCTTGCCGGAGCAGACTGCTCCTCAGCGCTCTTGGTGTTGATCTTGGGGACTTTCTTGACGGTGGCTTCGGGGAGCTTTGCCGGAAAATAGTCACCAGAAATCAACTTCCTCTTCTTGCTCTGTCCAGTTGATGGCGTCACAGACGGTTGAGTTAGCTTGAGCACAAAAATCCCTGGTTCCACAGGCAACTTAAGTGCGGCGCACTTTGACAGGCCATCGGCAATGTCGTTCTGAGCTCTCGGAACATGTTCCATCTGCAGGCCGTCAAAGTGCTCTTCCAAATTTCTCACCTCATCAACGTAAGCTTCCATCAACGGACTCTGGTAATTCTTGTTCACTTGGCGGACGACAAGCTGCGAGTCACCCCTGACAATGAGCTTCTTGATCCCAAGGTCTGCCGCGATCCTGAGGCCGGCAAGCAAACCCTCATACTATGCAGTATTGTTTGTCACTTGCTCCTTGGGAAAGTAGATCTGGATGACGTACTTGAGGTGCTCTCCGGTGGGTGCGACAAGCAGCACGCCCGCACCGGCGCCTTGCAACGAGAAGGCACCATCAAAGTACATCAGCCATTCTTTGCTTGCTTCCTTGACGGGGATGCTCGTTTCTGGAATTTCTTCATCTGGTGTTGGCGTCCACTCTGCTATGAATTCGGCCAATGCCCGGCTCTAGATATTGGAAGTGCTCTCAAACTTGAGGCCAAAGCTTGACAGTTCCAGTGCCCACTCGACAATCCTGCCTGTTGCTTCTGGATTCTGCAGTATCCTCTTTAGCGGAAAGCGAGTGACAACTGTGATCTCATGTGCTTGGAAGTAAAGGCGCAGCTTTCTTGAGGCCATGAGAAGGCCGAAAAGCAATTTCTGCATGCCAGAATACCTTGACCTAGCCCCCTGTAGAAGGGAACTGACAAAGTAAACTGGGCGCTGCACCATTTTCTTCTGTTTCTCCTCCTGTGTCTGCGCAGATCCACTCTTGTCGGGACCAGAGCTTGTCGGCGAAGCCCCCTGTTTGTCGCTGGATGCATCTGCCACGGTTGCCGGCTCATCATCCGCCTCCCTCTCCGCTACTAACGCAGCACTAACCACTTGATTGGTTGCCGCTAAATACAGCAGCAACTTCTCTTGTGGCTTAGGTGCGACAAGTATCGGGGTGGAAGACAGGTATCTCTTCAAGTCCTGCAGCGCAGCCTCCGCTTCCGGAGTCCATTTCATTGGACCTGCCTTCTTCAAAATTTTGAAAAATGGCAGGGCGCGCTCAGCAGACTTAGAGATAAACCTGCTGAGACCAGCCACGCAGGCGGCAAGCCGTCGTACATCCTTGACACACTTCGGTGCTTCGATCTGCTCAATGGCCTTGATCTTGTCGGGGTTGGCTTCAATTCCCCTCTAAGACACGAAGAACCCGAGAAGCTTGCCGGAAGGGACTCCAAACACACACTTCTCGGGGTTGAGCTTGAGGTTGATCTTGCGCAGATTTGTTAAGGTTTCATCTAAGTCCTGAATCAAAGTTGCTCTGTCCTTGCTCTTGACCACTATGTCATCCATGTAAGCTTCTACATTTCTGTGCAACTGTGGCTCAAAAGCTTCGTGAACTACCCTTGCAAATGTTGAACCAACATTCTTTAGTCCGAAAGGCATCCGTACAAAACAGTAGGTGCCACACGGAGTAATGAATGCGGTCTTCGCCTCATCCTCTTCTGCCATGAAGATCTGATGGTATCCTGAGTATGCATCAAGAAATGAAAGCAAATCACATCCGGCCGTGGAGTCAACAATCTGGTCAATGCGCGGAAAGGGAAATGGGTCTTTGGGACAAGCTTTATTAACATTGGTAAAGTCAATACAAAGCCTCCATTTCCCGTTTGCCTTGCGCACGACTACAGGATTGGCCAACCACGTAGGATGGAGCACTCCTCTGACAAGGCCTGCTGCTTCCAACATCTTGATTTCTTCTGCGATAAACTCTTGGCGCTCCACTGCCTGTTTCCTGACTTTCTGCTTGACGGGCCGCGCATGAGGACAAACGGCAAGGTGGTGCTCAATTACTTTCCTGGGAACACCGGGGATGTCAGACGGTTGCCATGCAAATACGTAGACATTCGCCCGCAGGAAAGTAACAAGCGCGCTTTCCTATTTAGGGTCAAGCGTGGCACTGATGGTGAAGGTACCACTAGTGTCGTCCTCCTTGGCGGACACCTTCTTGGTCTCTGGCGGAGCTGCCTTCGTCTTCTTACACTTGCCGGTGGAGCTCGATGGTGCGTCCTCGACGGTAGCGCAGCACTCCGAAGAGGTGCGCTTGCCGGAGTGGGCATCAGAGCTCTTGCCGGACTTGGTCTTCTTCTTCCCCCCGGGAGCTTCAGCAGCAAGTGTCTTGCTTTCTGCTGCGGCTGCTGCTTCCCGATAAATCTTGTCGGTGCAGATAAGGGCATCCTTCTTGTCGCCAGGGACAGAGATGACACTTATCGGACCCGGCATCTTCGAGACGTTGTATGCATAGTGAGGCGGCCATGAACTTGGCGAGTCTTTGGGCGACCGAGTATCCCATTGTAAAGCAATGGAAAATCGGCAACGTCAAAGTGACCCTCTCGGCCCACGAAGTTCAGCTCGCTGCCAAATGTTACCGCAGCGTGATCTTCCCTTTTGGCTTGCTCCTTCCGGGTTGATTCCTTGAATGTACGGTCTCTTGAGCTTCATTGTCGAGGATTTGGAGCTTCTGGAGTACCGCGGAGGAGATCAGGTTCAAGCCGGCCCCGCCGTCAACTAGCATCTTTGTGACCTTGAGGTTGCGAATAGTTGGTCAAACCAACATCGGCAAGCACCCGACCGCAGTTATGCGATCAGGGTGGTCCTCAATATCAAAGATGATAGGCGTGCTGGACCACTTCAGGGGCTTGCGTGACTCAACTGGTGGTTCTGCTGCATTAACTTCCCGCACCCACTGTTTGAGCTGGCGGTGCGAAGTATGCAGAGAAGCACTGCCGTCAACGCACAGAACCTCTGTGACTTTCTGAAACTCCTGCTCGTCGGCCTCATCATCATCCATCTCTTCATCATCGTCTTCATCTTCATCCTTGTCGCGGCCGCGGGGAGGTCTGTCTCCTTGCCGCTGCTTGGCCTTGCCGCGGCATCCTCCCCGGCCGGGACGCTTTTTGCCGGATCCTCCAGTACCCTCTTGGGCCTTCTCCTTATCGCGTCGCTCGTACTCAGCCTTCTGCTGCTCGACAAGCTGTTCGACCTTCTTGCAGCTCTGGAGATCGTGACCCTTGGTGCAGTGGATCTTGCGATCGCTTGCGGGCCGTCACGCTTGTCGGCGGCTGCCACAGCCTCGCCAGAGTTACCGGTTTTGGCTTTCTCGGCGCCACCTCCGTTGCCGGACTGCTCAACGACTAGCACGTCTTTGCCTTTCCTCCTTCTTTTGTTCCGCCGCCGGTTTTTCCTTGCCGGGGCGGCATCCTCACTGTCAGATCCTCCTGCTCCTGCATTCTCTCCGGGGAGTCTCCTCCCCTCTTCAGCACGTGCACACTTGTCAGCCAGGGCGTATAGCTCGCTGATGTCTATGACCTTGCACATCGCCATATCCTCCCTCATCATGCGGTTTCGCACGTTCTGATGGAACGCGCTGATGACCGCTGCAGGGTGGACATCTGGGATGTTGCGCTGCACTTGGCTGAATCTCTGAATATACTTGCGAGGGCTCTCCTCATACAGGCGGCAGATGAAGATCGCTCTCTTGGCCATGAGGCTTGTGGCCGCCTGTGAAGGCGCCGACAAATTGATGGCACAGATCCGCCCATGAGGATATATAGTTGTCCGGCAAGTGCATGAGCCAGGATCTAACATTGGGCTTGAGCACCAGCGGGAAGTAATTGGCAAGGATCTTGTCATCGCGGCCCCCAGCAGCTTGCACCGCGATGGTGTAGATGCTAAGTAACTCCGACGGATGCAACCTGTCGTCGTACTTTTCTGGTACATCTGGCTTGAAATTTTTCGTACTGGGCCACTGGACTTGCCGCAGCTCACGAGTGAACGCAGGGCAACCTACGCGTCTGACAAGTCGCTGGTTCCCTGGCGCATGCAAGTCAACAGTGGGCCCGGTAGCGCTGGTCGATTGACGCGCTTCTCTTTGGCGCTTCGATCGCAGTACTGGCGTCTTCTTGTTGCCGCTCTGAAGAACTTGGCGCTGATCGCGGCGAGCTCGCGGATCCGGACGATGCGGTGGAGTCATTGTCGAGGTTGACCCGACAGTCGGTGATCTTGGCCTTCGAGGTGGAGAGTGTGCGGTGGTTGCACCCGACCGGTCTTGTCGCCACCGGCTTGCGCTGGCGTCTTGCGCGCTTCGATGTGCTTTCGGTTCTTTGGGGAGTGTCGCCGTTAGCGGCCGATAAGACTACGAATGGTGGCCCTCAATCGTCGATCTTGTCCGCGGCTGGAGGGTAATCCGAGCGATTGAGCTCGGGCCGCGCTTCTTACGAGTCTTGGGTGGCGGTGGCGAGCGGTGTGAGGAACGGGATATGCTCGAACTTCTAACTATGCTAGAAGGAGCAGCATCTCGTCCAGGCGATCGTGCCGCGCTCGTGCCAGCATGTTGGCGTGCATGCTGGTCTTGAGCATCCCGAGATCCACCAGCGGTCTCGCGCCTCCTGAGATGGGCGCGGTGTGTGTACGGACGCCGAGGTCTGCGCCGCCTTGTCCTTGGACCTGGCAGCAGCATGAGCCCCCTCGTCGACGCCCGTTCCTCCGCCGGCGTCTATCCCACCACCTGCTTGCTCCGGTGCTGGTGGGTTCGACGCGGACGGAGCAGCCACCTCCGAAGCGGCGGCGGAGCACGCGAGCGATTTTACCCAGCTTCGGAGCTCTCCGGAGAGATAAAACTCCTACTGCTGCTTTGTGGTTGTATTATGTTCTTGCTCGAGAGCGTGGGAGTGTTCTGGTTTCGAATGCCTCGAACCTCTTCTACGTTGCGCATGGGCCTCCTTTTATATGCTCAAGGGGTCACCGACAGGTGGCAACGTATGCGAGGGTAAAAATGTAAAAAGAGTGGTTGGTACAGCTACTTGCATAGTGCATCCTACCTAATTCTGACGGCAGGGGACAAGGGCATTAAATGCCCGTCTGCGTCGCCCAAACAGTGCAGAAAAGCGACCGTTAGGGGCGCCACCGCTCGCCACGATGGCCATCTTGTCATCTCCGCTTGCCACCTCGCACCGCTAGCTGCACAGCCTCTCGCCACGCGCACCTGGAAAGACCCCAGGGCGACACATTGGCGGATGCACTGGAGCGCAGGTACAGAATGGTAGCCTTGCCGCGGCAAGCGCCTTGCCGCGGTCGTAGTCTTGTCGCGCCCGGAAGCTTGTCGCTCGCCGGGTCTTTCCGGGACGCGCAGCGCGTCGTGGCAAGTTGCTTCAAATGCCTTGGTTGTCCTTCCCGGCAAGCTCCTGTTGCCGGGGCCTTGACCTTCCCGGCAAGCTCCTCCTGCCGGGGCCTTGTCTTCTCAGTTTAAACACTTTGTTCTTGAATGGCTCCAAAGGAACCAACGGGGAACCTTGGCGGTCACCCGGCAAGCCTTGCCGTGGGGCGCTGCGACTGCCCGTGCACAAGTTCGAGATACTAAGGTACCCCTACTTTAGTACACCGACACTACTAGATTGATCTTTCTTGCAATGGGAGAAGTGCTTAGCTTTGGGTTCAATCTTGCGGTGTCCTTTCCTAGTGACAGTAGGGGCAGCAAGGCACATATTGTATTGTGGCCATCGAGGATAAAAAGATGGGGTTTATATCATATTGCATGAGTTTATCCCTCTACATCATGTCATCTTCCTTATGCGTTACTCTGTTCTTATGAACTTAATACTCTAGATGCATGCTGGATAGTGGTCGATGTGTGGAGTAATAGTAGTAGATGCAGGCAGGAGTCGGTCTACCTGTCACGGACGTGATGCCTATATACATGATCGTGCCTAGATAATCTCATAATTATTCACTTTTCTATCAATTGCTCGACAGTAATTTATTCACCCACCGTAATACTTATGCTATCTTGAGAGAAGCCACTAGTGAAACCTATGGCCCTTGGGTCTATCTCTTATCATATAAGCTTTCAATCTACTTTCATTTGCATCTTTACTTTTCCAATCTATATTATAAAATACCAAAAATATATCTATCTTATCATATTATCTCTATCATATCTCACTTTCGCAAGTGGCCGTGAAGGGATTGACAACCCCTTTACTGTGTTGGTTGCGAGTTGTTTGTTTGTTTGTGTAGGTGTGTGGGACTTTTGAGGAGCCTCCATTGGATTGATACCTTGGTTCTCAAAAACTGAGGGAAATACTTACGCTACTATTGTTGCATCACCCTTTCCTCTTCAAGGAAAACCTACGCAAGCTCAAGACGTTGCAAGAAGGATTTCTGGTGCCGTTGCCGGGGAGGTCTTTGCTCAAGTCAAGACATACCAAGTACCCATCACAAACCCATCTCCCTCGCATTTATATTATTTTCCATTTGCCTCTCGTTTTTATCTCCCCCACTTCACCCTTGCCGTTTTATTCGCCCTCTTTTTTCCCAATCTCCTTCGCTCTCTTTCGCTTGTCTTTTGTTTGCTCGTTGTCATGGCTAGTCCTCCTATCCTCGTTATTAGTCCTGAACATGAAATTCTTAATTTTAAGCAATGGGAGGGAGCAAATTTAAAAGATGCTTGGCATAGAATTGGCAATGCTCAAAATAAATCTACTAGGAAGCTTTCTATTTCCGTTCTTCTTCACAATTTTTATGTAGGCATTACTCCTTGGAATAGATGCATTCTTGATACCATTACCGGAGGGGATTTCTTGAGTAGCCATACGTTTGATGCTTATAATGATATGTTAGATTTGTTTGGCCCACCACCTCTTTTGGATAATGGAACTGTTTTAACTTTGGAACATGTGATGCAAAGGCTTGAAATTTTTAAAAATAAAGTTGCCACTGTTGAGTTGATTGAAAATTTGGATAAAAAGATTCATAATCAAATTACCCAATATGGATCTAGGGTTGGAGTTACTTTGAATTTTTTTAAAGAGAAAGAACCTATAGTTAATGAAAAAATAGATCTAGATTCTACGAGAATCAGTAAACTTGAGGATATCATTACCAACTTAGGGTCGGCGTTTTCTTTCGTGAAAAACACTCCAAATCCTCCTACCAAAACTGCCAAATTTATCTATGTTCCTAAAAATAAGGGTGAATCTTCTAGTAAGGGCAATGCGGATCTCAAATCAATAAGCGTTCATCCCAATAGTCTTTCTATCATTAAGGAACCTTTTGCTACAAATGAACTTCTTGAATTCTTGCCTAAGGGTTTAATCATTGATAAAAAGGGAGAAACCCCTAAAGATTATAAGTGCTCTATTGAGGAATTAAAAGCTAAAGACGACACTACTTAGATCTATCATCGCTTTTATGCCTAGCTAGGGGCGTTAAACGATAGCGCTAGTTGGGAGGCAACCCAATTTTATTTGTATTTTTTGTTTTTGTTTCTGTTTAGTAATCAATTTTGCATCTACCTTCTGTTTAGATGTGTTTTTATGTTTTAATTAGTGTTTGTGCCAAGTAGAACCTATAGGATAACCTATGGTGATAGTTAATTTGATTCTGCTGAAAAACAGAAACTTTGCACGCATGAAATTAGTTTTTTTAATTCACAGAAACGTGATTTTGCATTGATTCTTTTTGCTATGGATCAATAGACAAATTTTAAAGGACTTCCTATGTTTGTATGATTTTTAGAGTTCCATAAGTATTCTAGGGTTACAGATTGCTACAGACTGTTCTGTTTTTGACAGATTCTGCCTTTCGTGTGTTGTTTGCTTATTTTGATGCATCTATGACTAGTATTAAGTGGTATGAACCATAGAGAACTTGAAATACAGTAGGTTTAACACCAATATAAATAAAGAATGAGTTCATTACAGTACCTCTTGTAGTGGTTTTGCTTTCTTTCACTAACGGAGCTTATGAGATTTCCTGTTGAGTTTTGTATTGTGAAGTTTTCAAGTTTTGGGTGAAGATTTGATGGACTATGGAATAAGGAGTGGCAAGAGCCTAAGCTTGGGGATGCCCATGGAACCTCAAGATATTCAAGAATAGCCAAAAGCTTAAGCTTGGGGATGCCCGCGGAAGGCATCCCCTCTTTCATCTTCGTTTATCGGTAACTTTACTTGGAGCTATATTTTTATTCACCACATGATATGTGTTTTGCTTGGAGCGTCTTGTATGATATTAGTCTTTGCTTTTTAGTTTTCCACAATCATCTTTTCTGTACACCCCTTTTGGGAGAAGCCCACTTGATTAGAATTTATTAGAATACTCTATGTTCTTCATTTATATCTTTTGAGCTAGATAGTTTTTGCTCTAGTGCTTCACTTATATCTTTTAGAGCACGGCGGTGGCTTAATTTTGAAGAAATTGTTGATCTCTCATGCTTCACTTATATTATTTTGAGAGTCTTTTAGAACAGCATGGTATTTGCTATGGTTATAAATTTGGTCCTAGCATGATGAGCATCCAAGTTGGGTATAATAAAAACTAATAGAAAGTGCATAAAACACTAGGATCAATTTGATGCTTGATAATTGTTTTGAGATATAGAGGTGGTAATGTTAGAGTCATGCTAGTGGGTAATTATGAAATTGAGAAATACTTGTGTTGAAGTTGGCAAGTCCCGTGGCATGCACATATGGTAAAAGTTATGTGACAAATTAGTTGCATGAGGTGCTCTTTCAATTGTCTTCCTTATGAGTGGAGGTCGGGATCGCGCGATGGTTAACTCCTACCAACCCTTCCCCTAGGAGCATGCGTAGTAGTACTTTGCTTCGAGGGCAAGTAGACTTTTGCAATAAGTATATGAGTTCTTTATGACTAATGTTAGTCCATGGATATACGCACACTCACCCTTCCACTTTGCTAGCCTCTATTATACCGCGCAACTTTCGCCGGTATCATACACCCATTATTTACCTTCCTCAAAACAGCCACCATACCTACCTATTATGGCATTTCCATAGCCATTCCGAGATATATTGCCATGCAACTTTCCACCGTTCCGTTATTATGACACGCTCCATCATTGTCATATTGCTCTTTGCATGATCATGTAGTTGACATTGTATTGTGGCAAGGCCACCCTCATAATTTTCATACATGTCACTCTTGATTCATTGCATATCCCGGTACACCGCCGGAAGCATTCATATAGAGTCATATTTTGTTCTCAGTGTTGAGTTGTAATTCTCAAGTTGTAAATTAATAAAAGTGTGATGATCTTTATTAGAGCATTGTCCCAAGTGAGGAAAGGATGATGAATACTATGATTCCCCCACAAGTCGGGATGAGACTTCGGACTAAAAAGAAAAAAAAAGAAAAAAGAGGCCAAAGAGCCCACCAAATAAAAAAAGAAAGGCCAAATAAAAAAGGCCAAATAAAAAAATAAAAATGGGAGAAAAGGAGAGAAGGGACAATGCTACTATCTCTTTTCCACACTTGTGCTTCGAAATAGCACCATGATCTTCATGATAGAGAGTCTCTTATGTTGTCACTTTCATATACTAAGTGGGAATTTTTCATTATAGAACTTGGCTTGTATACTCCAATGATGGGCTTCCTCAAAATGCCCTAGGTCTTCGTGAGCAAGCGAGTTGGATGCACACCCACTTAGTTTCTTTTGTTGAGATTTCATACATTTATAGCTCTAGTGCATCCGTTGCATGGCAATCCCTACTTAATCACATTGATATCTATTGATGGGCATCTCCATAGCCCGTTGATACGCCTAGTTGATGTGAGACTATCTTCTACCCTTTTTGTCCTCACAACCACCACCATATACCACCATAGTGCTATGTCCATAGCTTGCACTCATGTATTGCATAAGAGTTGAAAAAGCTGAAGCGCGTTAAAAAGTAACAAATTGCTTGGCTGAAACCGGAGTTGTGCATGATGGGAGTATTTTGTGTAATGAAAATGAAGCATGGCCTAACTATATGATTTTGTGGGGATAAGCTTTCTTTGGCTATGCTATTGTGATAGGACATGATTATTTGTTAGTATGCTTCGAAGCATTATTATTTTTTATGTTTTATAAGCTTTTATCTTGAATCATTTGGATCTGAACAATCATGCCACAATAAAGAAAATTACATTGAGAATTATGCTAGGTAGCATTCCACATCAAAAATTCTGTTTTTATCATTTACCTACTCGAGGACGAGCAGGAATTAAGCTTGGGGATGCTTGATACGTCTCCAACGTATCTATAATTTTTTATTGTTCCATGCTATTATATTACCCGTTTTGGATGTTTATGGGCTTTACTTTACACATTTGTATCATTTTTGGGACTGACCTACTAACCAAAGGCCTAGCCCGTATTGCTGTTTTTTTGCCTATTTCAGTATTTCGAAGAAAAGGAATATCAAACGGAGTCCAAACGGAATGAAACCTTCGGGAGCGTGATTTTTGGAACGGACGTGATCCAGAGTACTTGGAGTGCAAGTCAAGAAGCAGTCGAGGCATCCACGAGGGTGGAGGGTGCGCCCACCCCTACTGGGAGCCCCCGCCTATCTCGTGGGCCCCTCGGGCATCCACCGGCCTACTTCTTCCTCCTATATATACCCACGTACCCCGAGAACATCAAAGGTGACCACGAAAAACTATTTCCACCACCGTGACCTTCTATATCCGCGAGATCCCATCTTGGAGCCTTCACCGGTGCTCCGTCGGAGGGGGAAGCGACCACGGAAGGCTTCTACATCAACACCATAGCCCCTCTGATGAGTTGAGAGTAGTTTACCACAGACCTTCGGGTCCATAGTTATTAGCTAGATGGCTTCCTCTCTCTTTTTGGATCTCAATACCATGTTCTCCTCGATCTTCTCGCAAATCTATTTGATGTAACTCTTTTTGCGGTGTGTTTGTCAAGATCCAATGAATTGTGGGTTTATGAACAAGTTTATCTATGAGAAATATTTGAATCCCCTCTGAATTCTTTTATGTGTGTTTAAGTTATCTTTGCAAGTCTCTTCGAATTATCAGTTTGGTTTGGCCTACTAGATTGATCTTTCTTGCAAATGGGAGAAGTGCTTAGCTTTGGGTTCAATCTTGCGGTGTCCTTTCCCAGTGACAGCAGGGGCATCAAGGCACGTATTGTATTGTTCCCATCAAGGATAAAAAGATGGGGTTTATATCCTATTGCATGAGTTTATCCCTCTACATCATGTCATCTTTCTTACTGTGTTACTCTGTTCTTATGAACTTAATACTTTAGATGCATGCTGGATAGCGGTCGATGTGTGGAGTAATAGTAGTAGATGCAGGCAGGAGTTGGTCTACGTGTCATGGACATGATGCCTATATACATGATCATGCCTAGATAATCTCATAATTATTCGCTTTTCTATCAATTGCTCGACAGTAATTTGTTCACCCACCGTAATACTTATGCTATCTTGAGAGATGCCACTAGTGAAACCTATGGCCCCCGGGACTATCTCTTATCATATAAGATTTCAATCTACTTTTATTTGCATCTTTACTTTTCCAATCTATATTATAAAATACCAAAAATATATTTATCTTATCATATTATCTCTATCATATCTCACTTTCGCAAGTGGCCGTGAAGGGATTGACAACCCCTTTATTGCGTTGGTTGCGAGTTCTTTGTTTGTTTATGTAGGTGCGTGGGACTTTTGAGGAGCCTCCTACTGGATTGATACCTTGGTTCTCAAAAACTGAGGGAAATACTTATGCTACTATTGCTGCATCACCCTTTCCTCTTCAAAGAAAACCAACGCAAGCTCAAGACGTAGCAGAAACCACTCGGGGTAGCACCCCGCACGCTAGTAAATTGAGGGCACACTTCTTCCGTGTGAAGGATGCACTCACGCACACTTCACCATGGCGCGGCGGCATGCGCATAAGGACGCACTCGCTCACACCCAGCACACAACACACACTAGCACACGTGTACACCTGCATCGCCGCCGACTGAGATGGACGGTGAGGCAGCCAACAAGCGGAGGCGGCTCGAGCCAAAGACGCATTGGTGAGCCTGGACTTCATCAGCAGCCTCCCCGATGACATGCTGCTCATCATCATCGGCCTCCTCTCCACCAAATCTGTCGTGCGGACCACGCTGCTCTCTCGGTGGTGGCGCTCCCTCTAGCACCGCGCCCCCCTCAACCTCACTGTCAACAACTGCCTCTGTGACGGGGATTGCAAACGCATGGCCGCAGTCTCCAAGATCCTTTCATCGCACCCTGGGCCATCCAGACGCCTTGACATCCGCATGTTAAGTACCAACTGCAAGGTCCAAGCCAAGTTCGACGAGTGGTTCTTATTCCCCGCCCTAGATCAGCTCGACGAGCTCAGGTTTGAAGTTGGACAATGTTGCTCTCTGCCGCTATCCGCGCTCCGCCTCATGCCATTGTTGCGCCGCACCAGCTTTTGCTCCTGCTATTTTCCCCAGATTAACGCCGCGCCCGCCCTTATTCTCCCTCAACTCAAGCAGCTCGACCTCTTCGACGTTGGCATCTTGAAGAAGGCTATGGAGCACCTGCTCCATAGCTGTACTGCACTCGAGTACCTTCATCTTCGGTAGATCCACGGGTTCGTTAGCCTCCACATCGCGTCAACGAATCTCTGATGGATTTATTTGTCTTGCTGGCCCCCAACAAGACATCACTTGGGAAGAGATCACTCCAGCCATTCCACATTATGGTCATTGAGAATGTGCCGTTCCTTGAGAGATTGCTTGTATCTGATCTAGAAGGTCCAACAAAAACCAAGGTCATTGATGCGTCGATTTGAGAGCATTGTTGTACTCGTCTGCCAAATTCTCCGAACTCTTTATTAGATTTGTAGTCGTTTAGGTACAACACTCATCTTCTTCTCCGTCTTCTTGAAATTCACATTTTTAAATTTCTTCTTGATGTATTTACGACTGTCATCCAGAAAATGATTCCCACAAGTTTGACCCAGTCTGTGTGCACAGTGAAGATCTTGGCAATAAAATCTATCGGCCCCAATCTAGATCAAGTTGTTGGATTCCTTACATGCTTTCTGTGCACGGAGAAGCTACTCATCGAGGTGAAACTTCTTTCCTAGTATTAGTAAACGGTAATCACAACGTAGCTCATTGTTTCTGTAATTTTCCCAAATTACGATGACAAGTGTAGTGTTCAAAACTGCATCTACGCACTGCATAGAAAGAAATGTCTTTAGTATTTTTTCTCATGTGATCACCTGCATCGTTTTTTTGTTGTACTATTAGTAGCCTAGGCTAGTCATAGTGGCAAGTAACTTAGACTTGTAACTCTATGGTTACCCTAAGAGCAAGTACTACCTCTGTCCTGGTTTACTCTTCTTGTTTTGTAGTATCAAAATTTGACCATAGATTTAACTGACAAAATTTTAATGCATGTCACTAAAAATTATATAGTTGGATTCGTATTTGAACATAATTTCAAATGGTATAATTTTTGGAGGCGTGCATTGGCATTTTCTTAGGTAAATCTATTGTCAAAATTTTACATTAAATACGAGGAAGTACAAAAGTGGGCTATAACGGCCCTCCACTATGTAGACCAAAACACGTGCCAAATTCACTTGTGGTGCATTTGGCATCGATGCCCCTCCATTGCTCACCTGGTGCCCCAATCTGGACCTCCTATTTGCTCTAGTGCCAAATTAACTCACGCAATGAAAAAACACTTGTGTCGGAGAGGGAGAGGACTAAGGCAATAAAAAAACACTTGTTTGGGACAGTGAGAGGCTGGTGTAGTTGGTTTGATTGATTTGTTTATACATGTGGGTCTGTGTGCACAGCGGTGCCAACTCTCTCACATCGCTAGAGCCGTGCCAAAATCTT
Source organism: Aegilops speltoides (assembly GCA_021437245.1). Lineage (NCBI taxonomy): Eukaryota > Viridiplantae > Streptophyta > Magnoliopsida > Poales > Poaceae > Aegilops > Aegilops speltoides. The sequence continues at coordinate 123,824,581 of CM038143.1, read as the reverse complement.
TTGATTTGACATTGATGCATATTATGTGGCAATACTTTTGAGAAATATGGCATCGGCCACATAGTGGAAGGCAACAAATGCCCAAGCTCTTCATGTGCTCCTAGGTAAATTTGAGGAGAGAGAGAGAGAGAGAGAGAGAGAGAGAGAGAGAGATTGAAAAAATACCACTAGCCAGCCAACCCTATCGTATGAGCGAATGAATTGGTACTTTTTGATGACACGGAAATCTTATACAGCGAGCTGCTCTAATATTTTCTCTTCTTTTGCAGATAAAAAAGACCCGAAAGTGAAAAATGTGTTGCACTATAACAATCTCATCGAATGCCTTGATCTCCATCTTACAGAAATTGATTTGATCAACTACTGAGGTAGCACATCTGAGATTAAATAGGCCAGGTTCTTTGTTCTGGAGGCAAGTGTGCTCAAGGTAATGAGGTTTGGCATTCTCTGGCACAACAATGAATGGCGTGCTGATCACTGCAAGCGTCTAAGACTAAATGACAAAGTCTCCACAGAAGCTGGATTTGTTTTTGAAACATCAAGTCGCCAGAGACTCAAACATTTATTTGCCCATTAGTGACTTGTTAGGGCGGTGGATTTTAGTTTGTATGATAATGCTGCATCCACCTAAATTAACGAAAGTTCTTACATAACTTCCTAATAATTCCCTCTTCGCAGGTACAACATTACTCCTAACATTTGTAATATCAGTTTGAAACTTGGAATATTGCCGTGTCCTATTCCCGCATTCTCAAAATCATGCGAATCAAAGAGGTACTGAATTGGTGATGATGGTGTGCCTGCCATCTTTCAGCAATAGTCGCCGGATCTACATCTAACGCATACAAAGCAAACTTCTACAGCTTTGCAAAAAGATGCCCGCACTTGTTCCCTTTTTACAAACAACTCCTTGTCTCTCACAATCAGCCTTATCTCCTCCCCACCACATCTAGAAGGCCATGAAACAATCTGGCGTGATGATCGCTGCCGGCGCCGTCCACCCCCAGTATTGGTGTTTCGTGCAATGCACGGGCATCTTACTCGTATAAGAAAAGAGTAGATATACTAATGGCAACGCACGGGAAATTATGTCGAACATGGCTAGCTGTAAGCAGAGTAGCTCTACAACCATGATGGTAGTGACTGCACACGGCGTGGCTGACTTTGGTATGCCGAACACGGCGCCTACACTCAGGTGTCATCTCTGGCGCAGGGTCTTGTCACTTCACTGTGAGGAGTAATTTCTCCAACGGGTAGTACAGTACTAGTACTACATTGGTAGTACTACTACTAGTCTAGCAGCATCGTCTGGATTTAGTAGTACTACCACATTCTTCTGGATTTAGTATTTGACTAGCAATATCTAGTAATGCATGTCACGAAAAATATACTACTCCCTCTGTAAATAAATACATTGAGTATTGTTTTATTTGGTTTTGAACGTAGTTCTGATGCATTGGTCAACTTCTTTCATTTAAGTGGTTTGCCTAGTTTCACGTGCTTGGCATTGGTTCTTCTTGGGGTCACCAAAGTGCTCCCTCTCCTCCTTAATTACTGCTCTATATCATTTTTTGCCTATGTGGCATGCTTAGCACATGTCCACCATGGAGCAATGGGAAGGGCCTTAGCACAACATTTTTGGTTACATGCATTAACATTTTATTAGTTACTAAATCAAAGGTCAAATTTTGGCGCAAAATGCAAAGGGTACCAATAAACCAGTCAACATCAAAGTTCTCTCGTTTTTCCCCAACTTGGTCTCGGTGAGATGACTATACTGCACCGCACGGAGGGAGGGTCGAGGAGTAGATGACCAACAGACACATGAATGCAACACAGTATGCACTTATCATATAAAGGCTCCCTGCCAATCCAATCTATGAAATACTACGCACCTATGCACCCTAACCAAGGGCAAGAGTGATCACTACAATCGCAAGATCAGTTGACTAGAAGCTAGACCCATGGAGGCGATGAGCGCGAGCATCGGCCGGCTGTGCCAGATGGTCCACAACGCCGGCTTGTGGCCCGGCACCGAGGAATGTCTCCAGGTCATGCTTGAGGCCACCAGGGAGAGAGGCCTCTTGGACGACAGCTTCGTCTCCTTGTTCAACGAGGTCCACATCGGCTTCCTCGACAAGTTCACCATCGTCAAGAAGCTCGCGGACGACCTTCACGTACATCACCAGCCCATGTGCCCAGGCTCTGCGATGCCCACCACCCTCAACGGCCTCTATGGTGACAACCTCTTCGACACACTGGTGGCCCTGCGACTGCCCGTCGTCGTGCCGGAGAATGTCCACCTCGAGGTCGCGCTTGCTACGCAGCGCCTGGTGCAGCAAGACACGATCGACATAATCACCCACGTCTATGCACAAATTGTCCACAAGTACTACTACGTACAAGAGGTGGATGATAGGACGCTGGCCTTCTTGGACCGCAGGGCAACCATGGACGACATTGTTCAGAAGCACATTGAGCTCGCTGCCAACGCCGTTGCTCCTGACACGTCGGTTGGTGACCCAACGCAATAGGGCGTGAGGATGTCGTTGATGGATCCGTATGTATTATTATCTTTGCATCAAATCCATGTATTGTACTACTAGTAATTATCTTACCTTTCGCATCAAGTTCATAATTTTCATACGTACTCCATGCGTGAACCGCGCCAGAACCAAACTTCTCATTACTCTAGGGAAAATTGTTATTTCTATATATCGGTCGCGCAATGGAGCAAAACCAAAATTTACAAGTTACAAGTTCAAAAGGAAAAGCCTGCCGTGTTCGCGTCGCACCCCCACACGGTTGGTCTGGCACGCCGCTCATGGGCAAATGTGTGTTGTGTTCCATTTTCACTTACAAGTGGGACCGCTATTGAAAAAATTACTATCGGCAAACCCCACCCAGCCCACCGCGATGGCTGAGAAAACTGGAGGGAGAAGAGATGGCTGTAGCATGGACTCCAAGAAAATTGTTGTCAGATGGGACTCGTGTGTGTGGCGTGTGCCGTACTGCTAGATGTGAATGCTAGTTATGGCCCATGACACCCCACTATATTGAGGTGTTGGTTATGTAGAGCGAACACATTATCTCTCCAGGAGTATAGTACACCACTAGTACTACTAACATTGTTGCAAAATTTTCTGGAGTCCATGCTCAGCCCTCCTCTCTCTCTCTCTCTCTTCTCAGCCAGCCATCAGACGCGCGGAGCCCATCGTCTGTTTGCTCACATGCTGTCCCACATGTCAGTGAAAACGCAAGACGACCCACTGAACCTGCACATCTTTCACCTCAACGTGCTGGTGATGAAAAACAAATCCAATAAAGATCTTATGTGGCCGCTTTTGGAGTTACTCAAGAGTAAGATTCTGTTTACAATTTAACCCAAGATGCACATTACGTGACTTCAACTAGCACTCCATTTTCTTGCATGACACGACCTGGATGCTGGATGTCGCACGTGTCATCAAAAGGAGGAAGAACTCGACCAAATCTTCTCCACATTTAGACGGGAGGAGTAGGAAACACGGCAAGCCCTGTGCCTACATCATACTATGTACACGCCCACCTCACGCAGTCACGCTATCACCATATTTCTCGGCCTCCGTGTGACACCTAGCTCTAGTTGATCTAACTAGAACTAACTATTGTGCTAGCATACTCCAATATTAGGTTGGCTCTATGTGATGTGGCAACTTCATATAACCGGATGCTGGCTATACTACTATGGTACTCACACTCCATGAAGTGACTCGAAAACCATTTATAAATTGAGTTATGACATGCATTTGCAAATGTACCATTCATTACATATAACAAGTCATCAACACACAACGACAACGAGGATACATGTTGGATTATAGATTATTTCCAACAAAACATTCTAGTAAATACTAAAGTTTTCATCACACAACAAATAACAAGCAACGAAATGAACTTCAGCTCAACCAATCCTCGGCATTGGAAACACTTGCTTTGAACCATAGGTTAGCCTCTAGGAAGGGGCAGCTATTGTCAATATCGAGACCAACGCAGGACTGATCATCCAGGCTGAAGCGGCCTACTATATCACGACCAGGGTAGGGAACCACCGCAATGTCTGAGGTATAGATACAGTTGCTTCTCATAAATGGTAGTAACATTGTGTCAATAGCAGCTAGATCGCGTTTGACCATCATTGGATAGTTTCGTCCAAGGAAGAGCGAGTTTTCTCCAAGACTATTAATACCGAACCATGCAGAAGGTGTAGGTGCTAGCACACTAGTATCCATCCCGAATACCCTACAACGGGTGTTGGAATAGGTCCGGAGAGTGCGACCATGGGAGACAACACCTGCTTCCTTACTAGTAACATCAGTAGTGCACTGTATATAGACAAGAAGAGGTGATCCATCAGAATTAGTTGTCAGGCACCACTGAGTATACAGGTCCTTCTCCTTCCTCATGCTCGTGATCATCACCATCGTCATATCCCCCTTGGTTATAAAAAAATTCAAGTACAGGTGGTGGAATGTTCACAGGACCTTGGAAACACAAGAAGGTTTAATTAGTAAAGGGAAACTTGCTAACCCGCATGCATGTGGATGAAACAATTATAATTACAGTGGAAGACAAACATAGTGAAACCATAAGGATTCCATGCAAAAACAGTGCCACGAGTGGTGGCAGCATACACAAGACCCTCGTATTCAATTGCATCACAATACTCATCCATGTATAGAAATTGATTTTTGAGCAATATCCATCGAGGCATGGAAGTAACGACGACAAAAATCTTGTCGAAGATAGCAACAACTTCATAGTTCGTGTAATCCCAAGAGCGGTTGGGAACTCAACAAATTGCTGTCTTCCGTAGATGATAGTCACCATGATCTTATTTGGACGTACGTAGAATACCGGTGTGCTCAACCTCTAGGCAGCCTGAGATTTTTGGAAGTGGAACCTGGTGATGGTTGTACACATTCACAAGTTCCCACTCGCATTTGTACCCAATATAAATAACCCAATCTCCATTTGCGCCTGCCCAAGCCTTACCCTCAAGCGATGGCATCTTAACATCACATGTATCATTCTCAAGTGGCATCAACTTGCACAAGGCGAGGCTTCCGTTGTCCGCGCGCCAGTTATCACGGTCACGACAAAGAAGATAGGGGAGATCAAACCGCTCCTGGACCCTTGGGTCTTTGTAATGATGTTATTAGTTGAGTAGGGAATGGTCTTTAACGAACTTGCCATGCTAGCCGAGGTGATGACATCGCACTGGTCAATTAGTTCCTCCGCCATGTCACCTTTCAGATTGGGGCAAGAATAACGGGGTTGTTTCTGGCTTGTTCCCTCCATGGAGAAGATGATCGAACAATGGCAGAAGGAAGGGTGAAGGCAAATGGAGGAGGGAGGAAGAGCATGCGACAACAGTTCCAAATCCAGAGGGAAAGGCGAACAGGCGGTGGACGGTTGCCATGGTACTCGAAGAGGCACCCCGATCTACATAGATGTCCATTTGGAAATTGTACAAAAGGACTCGTCGTTGTCTCACTGACATGTTGGAACGGGACCACTTGTCAACGAAACATGGTGTGTCATTTCTCATGCAAAATGCGATCTGGCAGTGTTGGCCCGAGGTGCCGCATTATTTCTCGACCTTATTTTTTTAATGGTGTGCCGTTCAGTTTTGAAGCACGACTAACTGGTACTATATGCAGAGAAAATATAAACTACTCTACCACTACTCCACCTCTAGTACTAGTATCAAAAAAATATAGGCTGGAGCTTCAGCGCTTGCTTGCTAAGGGCTGCCCTCTTACTTCTCACACTATCACCCTCTCTCCAGATCTAAAAAAGATGGCCTCTCTCTCCCTCCTCACCGATGGTCACAGATCCGCTGGGGAAGAAAATGACGTGCAGCGTTGATGCACTCATCATTGGCGAGCGAGGTCACGCACTGACGACAAGGCCGTCCTCTCAGACCTAGTGCCCGCGCGGGATGGCCTCCTCCCCCAAGCTCGATGCCGTAGTGTGTGCGGAGGACGACGACCATGAACAAAGACACTTCCCGCTGACCCTCAAGTATGCTACCTCTTTTCAAACCATACCCTTGTTCTATTTCCCCATCTGCCACGTCGCTGCATGTGGATCGTTCTCCACTCCACCTTCTTCCCAATTTTCCATCCTCTACTCTGCTGGTCACGCAAATGAAAACCTTAATTTGCACTATTAAAGGAAACCCTACTTCATGCAGACTAATCCATGTCTGGGTTGAATAAGGAAAGGAAGGGAGAAAATATTGTTGAAGAGACTACGCATCAAACCCGCGTCTAGGTTGAAAAGGGGAAAACCAATAGCTAAGGAACAAGTCTTGTATCTCTTGGTTGAAAAGGGTGAAAAAAGGGTATAAAGGCATGACAACGCAATAGAGAATGACCAGGTCGATTAGTTTGTTGTCCTCACATAGGAAAAAGGTGGCTAAAGAGAACAAAAATGGGACGTAATACACATATGCTGCCTGGATATTTGTTGCTCTGGGCACCACTCTATGCGTCCATGGAGGTACATCATACTGGTGTGCCCACTGTCCGAATGGGCCTCCCTTGCTCTTGTTGCCACTTTTTTCCTATTAGTATGACGCCAACGGTAAAGTCAAGCAATGCTACTGCTAAAGTGATGCCACATTTAACTAATGTCGCACTCATTCTAATGACACCGATAAATTTAAGCAATGCCATTTAATGTCACTGGATTATTTCAGGGTTAGCTATTGATTGTGGATGTATTAAAGATTTTTAGCTAAGGCATTTTAATGCTGTTGCACAGCCGGTATACCAACGATGAAACTTGTTACTACCATCAGATTTTTGCATTGTTAATGCTTATAGATTACATACATCACTTTCATGAGATAAGTCAATATTTTTGTACAGTGTCACCAAAATGCCGAGGCGCTAATGTCATTCTATTTTGATTAAACTGCACAAAAATTACAAAGAGAAGAGGAAAGGTCAAGAGTGGTCACCTCCTCCTCTGGCTGTTCTCTTGATCTATTTGATCAAGTTTTTATGTTTGATCGATTATCACGATTGGGATAGAAGTTTTTCAAGTCCCCTCGAGTTCGAAATGATATTTACCTTGAAGGTACATGGTTTGCATTTTTTATATATTGTCATTAGTTAATAATGCTAGTTACCTTCACACTTTTGTATTTTGTTTAATGCTGTTGCACAGCTAGTATACCAATGATGAAACTTGTTACCTTTACATTTTGTATTGTTAATGCTTATACAAATCTTCCGGTGCTAGCTTATGGAAATATTTTCAGTAAAACCATTGTACTATATCTTGTAATAAAAAAACTACTCTACTGTTGTACTAGCCAATGGATTAGTGTATATTTGTACTATTCGAATGGTGATGCATTAGTGTATGGACATATATAAAGTGTGGCAGGCTTTCCCAGATATGTGCTCAAGAAAACTACTACTTGTTTTTCTAAATACTAGACATTTGGGTACTTTAAATTGAACTACGAAAACATCTTATATTAAGGAACAGAGGGTGTAGAGTTCACTCAAATTATCTCGGTAAAGCTAGCCACACCTTTGTTAAAATTAATGTTTGTTATGTTATCGGAGGAGGTCTATATGTTTGTCTCTAATGCCTGTCAATTACATACCTGACATCATGATGTAATGTCAAGTCATTTCTTTTTGTACAGTGTCACTAAATTGTCAAGGCAGTGATGGCATTTTATTTTAGTTGAACTGCACAAATATGCTTGAAAGAAGAGGAAAGGTCAGGAATGGTTCAATTTTTAAGAAAAAATTATGTATGCCTTCCTGACATCAGTCGTTGTTGCCTTATTTATTCATTCAAACAGGTGGTTAGAAATAGTCTGGCTACCTTTTCGCATTAAGAAATTGGAATGCTTATATTTGTGAGTCTTTGCTTCAACTAGTGCCACTTTTATAGTAATCACACTTTCAATATCTATGAAAATAGGGGTTCTCGATTTTAGTGGAACTGCACAAAAAGTCCAAATGGTTCAACATTAGGAATATGTTTTCTTCCAGACCTTTATATCCAATTGGTGGCACTATGAGCTATTCATTACGAAGGTACATGGTTTGCTACTATCTTGCTACTCTTTATGTATTGTCATTAGATAGTAATATTAGTGGTTTGCATGTGAATGTATTGGTAGGGTGGACCTACATTGGAGGTGCAAGACATGATTAATTGATTGGATGCTTAATTTCGGTTGTATTGATTTCACCTCTTCCATCACTGCGAACATGGATATCTTTGGTCTGATGAAGAATAGGTGCTATATTTCTGCTCTATACTAGCAAATCAATTCAGTATGAAATTGTCCAGGGCAAAACATGACAGTATCAAATTGTCCAGTGCAAAACATGATAGATGCTAAGTGGAAGAGGCATGTTTAAACCAAAAATACAAGGTGGGGTATATGTTTACTAGCTGGTCGATATTTGTGCAGATAGATGTCTGCCCGTTGCTATTTGGCAAACAAACAAAGTGACCGCAATTTTGGTGGAACTGCACAAAGAATAGTATAATCACTGCATATAGTGCCATTTGAAAATAGACACAGAAAGATTGGATAGTCACTTCCTGGACTGCACAAAAGTAGTATTGTACTATTTATTGGCCAACACTAGGTGCTTCATTGTGACGCTCCCGATTCAATCATACAATAATCATACACACAAATGTGTACGATCAAGATCAGGGACTCACGGGAAGATATCACAACACAACTCTAGACACAATTCAAAATAATACAAGCTTTATATTACAAGTCAGGGGCCTCGAGGGCTCGAATACATAGCTCGATACACAAGAGTCAGCGGAAGCAACAATATCTGAGTACAGACATAAGTTAAACAAGGATTCCTTAAGAAGGCTAGCACAAAAGTAGAACGATCGAAGAGGCAAGGCCTCCTGCCTGGGACCTCCTAAACTACTCCTGGTCGTCGGCGGTCTCCACGTAGTAGTATCCATCGGCGTTGGCATCTGGCTCCAAGGATCCACCATCTGGTTGCATCAACCGGAAAGAAGAAAGAAGGGGGAACAGGGATAACAAAGCAACCGTGAGTACTCATCCAAAGTACTCACAAGCATCAGATCTATACTAAGTATGCATTGCTATCAAAATGGAAGGTTTGTATCTGTGGACTGAACTGCAGAATGCCATAATAGAGGGGAAGACCTAGCCTAACAAAGACTAGCAGCTCCAAGCATCTTGCAGCATGTAGAAGAGTAAAGAATAGCATTTTAATATTAAACAAGCATGTTGTAACATCAACGCCCAGAGATCATTCCCCGACTCCCTGCGAGAAAGCAATCTCGGAGCCACATATCCATCACATGTCTCAAGTATCCATTTTTTTAGTTATATAAGATCAGGGTATAAGTCTGAATGTCCACTACCGTGGACACGGTAGTCGAATATATAACTTCCCTGCAGGGGTGCACCACGTTACCCAACACAGTCGATCACTCTGGCCGGACACACTTTTCTGGGTCAATGCCCGGCCTCGGAAGATCAACACGTCGCAGCCCTACCTAGGCTCAGCAGAGATGTCCCCGCCGGTCTACATCCTAAGCGCTCCGGGGTCTTGGGCCCATCGGCCGCAGCACTCCGGGTTGTTGCGTGCAAGGTGAATACCAGCACCGCCTCGGATGGCCAGCACGATCCGACCATGCCGCACTGCTGAACTGGACGTCTGACAAAGCTTCGGCTGATACTGCGACATCGAGGCCCATATCTATTCTCGCGTGGTGGTTAGTGCGTAAAGGCCAGAGGCCAACTCAAAACAAATACCCAAACCTGTTAGAGCATTGGGGGCTCCCGGAAAGGAGCAGAGACTGACGATAAGGTGACCCCGTCGCCCCGTCTCATGGACTTACAGCAAGGGTCCAGACTGCCTGGCCATGCCATGTGGAAAAACTCGCGGGTGCTCTACGGGCCCGCCCGACTTTCAAATCAACTCGCGGGTACCCCTCAGGGCCGACCCGACTTCATCAATGGTCTCAAGTAAAGTCAAGGTAACCGTGTGTCCAAACATTAAGGGAAAAACCCGAGGAATCACCCCCGGAGGATTCCACTCGATGTAATGATCAAGGTGAACGTAAGAGGAACCACCCTCGAGGTTCACACTTGAGGTGTTGCACAATAGAGCCATATCAGGAATGGTGAAGGAGGAACCACCCTCGTTGACCACGACCGAATAGCTACACTACAGAGATCTCATTAGGAGTGATGTAAGAGGTTCCACCCTCGGCACTCGATGGTAACTCTACAGAGTAGAGCAACAAAAGGGGGCATGATGTGATGTGAGGTGTCAGGCTCTGGTCGTCGATCACGTTGATCGAGTCGTCGATGATGAAGCAGGGGCAACAAGGACAAGTGGGGGTCACTGATGGAACACTAACAAACCTATACTAAGCAATTTAGGATAAGCAGGTAGGTAACTATGGCAGGTACAAAAGCAGGCTATGCATCACAGTAGGAGCAAACAATAACAGTAGCAAAATCTAATGCAAGCATGAGAGAATGGTATGGGCTGTCTCGGGATGATCAAAGGGGGGGGCTTGCCTGGAAGCTCCGCTCAAAAGGAAGAAGGGTCATCGGTACGTTGTCGATCACAGGGACACCAGCATCGTCTCGGGGTCTACCGGAGAGAAGGGGGAAGAAACAGTAAATACACACAAACATATGCATAGTAAGACAACAAGCGGGCTAGAGGTGTTCTAACGCGGTGCTAGGCAATACTGGCGAAGGGGGAAGCATCTGGGAAAGTTTTCCCAGATCCGGACGTCTGTTAGACAAATGAACCGGAGGGGAAAAGTTCAACGTTTGCTATGCTAGGGATGTGTGGTGGACGAACGGACTGCGTATTCGGATTCGTCTCATCGTTCTGAGCAACTTTCATGTATAAAACTTTTTCATCCGAGTTATGCATTATTTTCTATGATTTTTCAAAGTTTTAACAGTATTTTTGAATTATTAATTCGAAAATAAAGACAAAAAGCTAGGTGCACCCAGCTCTGTGTACATAACAATGTACACAGAGGATGACAAGTGGGTCCAGGTTGGCTGAGTCAGCAGTCAAAGTTTGACTGTTGGCTGGTCAAACTCACCAGTGGGTCCCTTCTGTTAGTGAGACAGTTTATTTACAGGTTTTATTTATTTAAAAAATTAGTCTAATTAGTAGGTGGGACTGAGCTGTCAGTGGCTGGGTTAATTAACAGAGTTAATTTAAACTAATCCTAATTAGTTAAAGTGGGGGGGTCCACATGTCAGTGGGGGTTTTAGGGCCGGGGTTAGTGACTAATGATCGTGGGCCCATCTGTCGGTGCCCAGGGAGGTTCAAACCGCGGCAGCGCGCCGGCGATAGAGCCCCGGCGACCACATGGATGGCGGAGGGGTTCGGGATCGCACCTCCTGCGTCCATTCGACGTGTGGCCAAAGGGGATCGGCCGCGGGCAGCGTCGGGTGTCACCCGGTGGTAGTGGCAGCAGCAAGGGAGCTCGAGGTTGGCTGGAGCGGCGACGAAGGGTGGCAGTGGCGCTCGGGTGAGCACGAGCGCGCGGCTACAGCTCGCTTTCAAGCGCACTAAGTGGCTAGGCGGGGCCTACGTGGTGCGGTAGGGACGGCGAGCATGTCCCGTGACCATTAGGTCATCGGAGACGCGCCGGTGACGAGCCAGGCGGCAGCGAGCTGTGGCAATGGCGGAGCTAGCAGCAGCAACAGCAAATCATGGGGGAGAACGGAGGGGTCACATCAATGACGGGGAGTTGCTCGAGGAGGCACTGGGTGCAGCGGAGCGATGGTAATCGTCAGCGAGATCCGGGTCAGGGACGGAGAAGAAAGGAGGGTGTGGCGTCGATGTGATGCTCCCCGACTTGATCTCCTCCTTGGGTTCGACGAAGACGACGAGGGGGAAGCTCCAGGACGCGGTAGCGCAGTGCGGGGATCGACGATGTCCGCGATGGCGACGATGGCACGGCGACGAGTGCATCGGGTGCGGTGGAGAAGATGGGGGGAGAGGGCGAGAGCGAGTGGAATGGCAGGGGGAAATGGGAGAGGGGATCGAGGGGGCGCAGGCAGCGTCTTTATCCCTTCCGGGGGTTGTAGCGACGCGGGGCGGTGAGCTGGTCCGTCGGTGACTGCGAGGCGCGGTCGGACGAACTGTGGGGGCGTGGGGAGAAGACGACAAAGACGGGGAGGTGGCAGCTGGGCCACCTGGGCCGGCCGGGTGGGCTACGGCCCAGGAAATAAAATGGGGGGCCTTTTCCACTGTTTTAAAGCTCTGTTTCTTTACCCTTTTGGTTTCTTTTAGTTTTATTTTATTTTTTTGGCCTTATAAATATAACACCAGCCCTAAATGAGTGTTAATATTAGAGCACTACCACAATTATTTTGGCACTAAAATAAATTAGTTTAGAGTTTTTATAAATGAAAAAGCATTTATATATTTTTTTAGCCCCTGTTTTATTCATTAAAGGGCATTTAAATACTTTATAAAATATGGTACCAACATGACAAATATCTAATGATTATTTGCCATAAATTGAACATTTTAGTTTTCATGTTTGAGAAATTTGAATTTTGGACTTTAATTTGAATATGAATTTGACAAGTGATTTGGATCAAGTGAGGATTACCAACAGTAATGTGATGACATGGCACCATTAACATGGGATTACTATAGCTTAATTATTCGGGCGTCACAATTCTGCACCACTACAAGAAATCTCGTCCCGAGATTTAAGGGGTGGAGTAAGGGGGAAAGACTTGGGAAGGACGGAGCTCAACACGAGATAGGTACCTGGGGGCTATCTCAGTGAACGTGGCTTAGAGGCGCCAATCGAGTTGAAATTCAAGAAAGTCATCGAGAGTAAGGCTAGAAGGTGCAATAAGAAGCTTCAAGCGAATGGACAATCGTTCGATGTCTGAAACAGAGTGTGAAAGGGATTCAGAGCATCGAGAATAAGTAATGCATTTGATATCAGAACAAATCACAAGAAGGTGGCTCATGAATTACATACGAAACCAAGCATGAGGAACAATTTTGAAAGACAGGGTTGTACAGGAGAGTCAGGTTTCGATCCTGTGGAACTGTGGGTTATGGGCCCATCATGTGGGTTAAAAGCAGGAAGGGTGCTAACATTTGCACGGTCATGATAGCAAGGCAGGTCAGAGGACAACCTGTCAGTTATGTTGGCAACAACATTGGTACCAAGGGCGAGGGACGAAGAGAACCATTTTCCTGCTCGTTAAGACGAGGCGGACCAATAGGCAGAGTTCTCATCCATCGGCGGCTACCAGAATGTCATCAACAATAGTAACAAGGTCTTACTGACAGAGTTTGTACACCTATGCATTTACATAAGCAGGAAATTACCACTGCTCAGATATGTTAGGCTACAAGAAAGGTTAAACAAAACAATGGAAAGGAAAGTGTAGACTCGAATAATTTATCGGCATTCTCGAGTGTCTAACAACTCAGAACCCGTGGAAACTTGGAACGGCGAGAAATAATAGTTGATGAAGAACTCATAAGAAGTTATGTAGTTCCGTTATATTCTCGAGATACCAGAGGGTAGTACTCGAGGGTAGAGCAGAATAGAGGTTGGGATGAAATGATCTGCAGAAGACAAGTACTTCAGCTTGTCCAAGAAATGGGATCAAAGAAGAACAATATGGTCGGAACCACGGTTGCAAAGGACCAAATATAGATACGAGATGAACTTATCACAAGGGGATTATTATTAAAACAAGAAGCTTCCATGATAGGATCTACATCATGTTCATGGGCATGAACACAAAGTTCAAGGTCGACTCCCACTTCTTCAATGCATAACCTTTCATTCACTTCTCATTTTCGACGGAGCCGTATTGTTGAGATTTTATCTGGCATAACACCAGTAGAGTATGAGTCATAGGGTTCACATAGATTTAGGGAAGACTAGATTCAACCCATAAGGACATATTAGGAACATATACCACAAACTTCACGAGTAAATAACTCAAGCCCGGAAGCAAAGTATGGTTGACGAGAGTGGGGGATACAATTTACCAAAGGCATTGTGTATCCGAGGAAAGGCTCACAAGGTAACTGAATATGAAGGACACTATCGGATAAAACCCAACAAAGGACCTGGAGGTCCACAATGGATCTGATGTGAGTATCGGTACTCAACTAGAAGAAGAAAGAATACAAGGAGGTCAGATTATAAAAGCAACTGACTAATTCAGAGTTCAAATGCAAAGGAATTATGATTCCCAAATCAAGGGATCAGAAGCAAACGCTCTGATCAAGAATGGATAAGTTGAATAGACTTGGGCACAACCGATGGCAATCTGATTGGCCGAGAACCAGCTCATGTCAGGAAGACGTTTGAGCCGGAATGATAATTTATAAGGACCAACTAATGATTGTGACTACTCACAAACATATCAAATCGAAAGACTCAGAATGATAATGAGAAAGTACATCAATGGATATAGCTAGGCATATGGAAATAACCAGAGTGTAGGCATGTAAGACCCTCTAGAGCAATTGGCGACAGAGGTCCTCAAAAGCTCGGATTGTACTACAAAGTATCTTATGAAGAATAAGAATAACTGGATGAATGGATACTCGAGAAGAGTGAGTAATTATTCATAGGGGTATTGATGCGGCAAGGAACTGCAGGGCAGTAAGCATAAAGAATTCTCGGAACATCGAAGAGTATTTCAGGACATCTTGTAATAACAAGAGCAACTAGGGATGAAGGTATGAATGACAACATAGGTAGTTACGCATAAGGATTTATCGGTGTTAGGGATCGCAACGGCGAAGGGTACAAGGGACTCGGTAAAACATCGGAGAGTATCTTCAGAATCTTCTAGTGCACCAAGCAATCATCTGGAGTGAGGGGCTCTCCAGGGGAAAGTGTTTACAAGAACCTAGAGATAGAGTTAACAAAATCAATTAACCTGAATAGATGAGAGATCAGAGCCCCAGAGTAAGGGTCGAGGAGTAAAAGATCCTAATACCACCCAATTGGCGACGTGGGCCCGTAAGCCACACAACCATGTTAGTAAATTAGTTTTTCATTGACTAGACTCCACTTCGGCCAAGGAGTTGGAAAGGGGGATCCTACAGGCAGTCGGCTCTGATACCAACTTGTCACGCCCCCGATTCAATTGTACACTAATCATACACGCAAATGTGTATGATAAAGATCAGGGACTCACGGGAAGATATCACAACACAACTCTAGACACAATTCAAAATAATACAAGCTTTATATTACAAGCCAGGGGCCTCGAGGGCTCGAATACATAGCTCGATACACAAGAGTCAGCGGAAGCAACAATATCTGAGTACAGACATAAGTTAAACAAGGATGTCTTAAGAAGGCTAGCACAAAAGCAGAACGATCGAAGAGGCAAGGCCTCCTACCTTGGACCTCCTAAACTACTCCTGGTCGTTGGCAGTCTCCACATAGTAGTATCCATCAGCGGTGGCATCTGGCTCCAAGGATCCACCATCTGGTTGCATCAACCGGAAAGAAGAAAGAAGGGGGAACAGGGATATCAAAGCAACCGTGAGTACCCATCCAAAGTACTCGCAAGCATCAGATCTATACTAAGTATGCATTGGTATCAAACGGAAGGTTTGTATCTGTGGACTGAACTGTAGAATGCCAGAATAGAGGGGAAGGCTTAGCCTAACGAAGACTAGCATCTTCAAGCAGCTCCAAGCATCTTGCAGCATGTAGAAGAGTAAAGAATAGCATTTTAATATTAAACAAGCATGTTGTAACATCAACGCCTAAAGATCATTCCCCGACTCCCTGCGAGAAAGCAATCTCAGAGCCACATATCTATCACATGTCTCAAGTCCATTTCTAGTTATATAAGATCAGGATATAAGCCTGAATGTCCATTACCGTGGACACGGTATTCGAATATATAACTTCCTTGCAGGGGTGCACCACGTTACCCAACACGCTCGATCACTGTGGCCGGACACACTTTTCTGGGTCAATGCCCGACCTCGGAAGATCAACACATCGCAGCCCTACCTAGGCTCAGCAGAGAGGTCCCCGCCAGTCTACATCCTAAGTGCTCCGGGGTCTCGGGCCCATCGCCCGCAGCACTCCGGGTCGTTGCGCGCAGGGTGAATACCAGCACCGCCTCGGATGGCCAGCATGATCCGAACGTGCCTCACTACTGGACTGGACGTCTGACAAAGCTTCGGTTGATACTGTGACGTCGAGGCCCATATCTATTCTCGCGTGGTGGTTAGTGCGTAAAGGCCAGAGGCCAACTCAGAACAAATACCCAAACCTGTTAATGCATTGGGGGCTCGCGGAAACGAGTAGAGACTCACGATAAGGTGACCCCATCGCCCCGTCTCATGGACTTATGGCAAGGGCCCAGACTACCCGGTCGTGCCATGTGGAAAACTCGCGGGTGCTCTACGGGCCCGCCCGACTTTCACATCAACTCGCGAGTACCCCCTAGGGCCGACCCGACTTCATCAATGGTCTCAAGTAAAGTCAAGGTAACCGCGTGTCCAAACATCATGGGGAAAACCCGAGGAACCACCCCCGGAGGATTCCACTTGATGTAATGATCAAGGTGAACGTAAGAGGAACCACCCTCGAGGTTCACACTTGAGGTGTTGCACAACAGAGCCGTATCAGGAATGGCGAAGGAGGAACCACCCTCGTTGACCACGATCGAATAGCTACACTACAGAGATCTCATCAGGAGTGATGTAAGAGGTTCCACCCTCAGCACTCGATGGTAACTCTGCAGAGTCGAGCAACAAAAGGGGGCGTGATGTGATGTGAGGTGTCGGGCTATGGTCATCGATCATGTTGATCGAGTCGTCGATGATGAAGATGGGGCAACAAGGACAAGTGGGGGGCACTGGTGGATCACTAACCAACCTATACTAAGCAGTTTAGGATAAGCAGAAAGGTAACAACAGCAG
Organism: Aegilops speltoides; assembly: GCA_021437245.1. Classification (NCBI taxonomy): domain Eukaryota; kingdom Viridiplantae; phylum Streptophyta; class Magnoliopsida; order Poales; family Poaceae; genus Aegilops; species Aegilops speltoides. Next base: position 123,807,569 of record CM038143.1, on the reverse strand, counting down.
GTACAAAAGCAGGCTATGCATCAGAATAGGAGCAAACAATAACAGTAGCAAAATCTAATGCAAGCATGAGAGAATGGAATGAGTGATATCGGGATGATCCAAGGGGGGGCTTGCCTGGAAGCTCCGCTGAAAGGGAAGAAGGGTCGTCAGTACGTAGTCGATCATAGGGACACCAGCATTGGTCTCGGGGTCTACCGGAGAGAAGGGGGGAGAAACAGTAAATACACACAAACATATGCATAATAAGACAACAAGCAGGCTAGAGGTGTTCTAACGCGGTGCTAGGCAATACTGGCGTAGGGGGAAGCATCCGAGAAAGTTTTCCCAGTTCCGGATGTCTGTCAGACAGATGAACCGGAGGGGAAAAGTTCAACGTTTGCTATGCTAGGGACGTGTGGCGGACAAACGAGCTGCGTATTCGGATTCGTCTCGTCGTTCTGAGCAACTTTCATGTATAAACTTTTTCATCCGAGTGACGGATTATTTTCTATGATTTTTTAAAGTTTTAACAATATTCTAGAATTATTATTAATTTGAAAATAAAGACTAAAAGCTAGGTGCACCTAGCTCTGTGTACACAGCAATGTACACAGAGGATGACAAGTGGGTCCAGGGTGGCTGAGTCAAGATCGGTCGCAGATCAAAGTTTGATGTTGGCTGGTCAAATGACTTGATGGGTCCCTTCGTTAGTGAGACAGTTTATTTACAGGTTTTATTTATTTAAAAAATTAGTCTAATTAGTAGGTGGGACCGAGCTGTCAGTGGCCGGGTTAATTAACAGAGTTAATTTAAACTAATCCTAATTAGTTAAAGTGGGGGGTCCACATGTCAGTGGGGGTTTTAGGGCCAGGGTTAGTGGCTAATGACCATGGGCCCATCTGTCGGTGCCCCAGGGAGGTTCAAACCGCGGCGGCGTGCCGGCGACCACAGGGATGGCGGAAGGGTTCGGGATCGCGCCCCCTGCATCCATTCGACGCGCGGCCAAAGGGGAACGGACGCGGGCAGCGCCGCGCGTCGCCCAGTGGTAGTGGCAGCAGCAGGGGAGGCCAAGGTTGGATAACCCCCCCAGTTCGTGCGCCTTTGATCATAAACCCCCCTTTGTGTCACTGACATGTGGGGTCCGGTCCCACATGTCAGTGACACAAAGGGGGGTTTATGATCAAAGGCACACGAACTGGGGGGGTTATCATCAAATGCCCCGACGAAGGGTGGCGGTGGCACTCGGGTGAGCACGAGCTCGCGGCTACAGCTCGCTTTCGAGCGCACTAAGCGGCTAAGCGGGGCCTACGTGGTGCTGTAGGGACGGCGAGCAAGCTCTCGTGACCATTAGGTCATTGGAGACGCACCAGCAACGAGCCAGGTGGTAGCGAGCTACGGTAATGGTGGAGCTAGCAGTAGCAATAGAAAATCGAGGGGGAGGACGGAGAGGGAAACGCGGCGCTGCTCACATCAATGACGGGGAGTTGCTCGGGGAGGCGATGGGTGCAGCGGAGCGGTGGTAATCGTCAGCGAGATCCGGGTCGGGGCCGGATAAGAAAGGAGGGAGTGGCGTCGATGTGATGCTCCCCGACTTGATCTCGTCCTTGGGTTCGACAAAGATGACGAGGGGGAAGCTCCAGGATGCAGTAGCGCCGCGCGGGGGTCGACGGTGTCCGCGATGGCGACGATGGCACAGCGATGAGTGCATCGGGTGTGGTGGAGAAGATGGGGGGAGAGGGCGAGAGCGAGTGGAGTGGCAGGGGAAAGTGGGAGAGGGGATCGAGGGGGCGCATGCAGCGTCCTTATCCCTTCCGGGGGCTGTAGCGGCGCGGGACGGTGAGCTGGCCCGTCGGCGACCGCGGGCGCGATCGGACGAACAGTGGGGGCGTGGGGAGAAGACGACAAAGACGGGGGGTGGCAGCTGGGCCACCTGGGTCGGTCGGGTGGGCTACGGCCCAGGAAATAAAATGGGGGCCTTTTCTAGTGTTTTAAAGCTCTGTTTTTTTTACCCTTTCGGTTTCTTTTAGTTTTATTTTATTTTTTGGCTTTATAAATATAACACTAGCCCCAAATGAGTGTTAATAGTTAGACCACTACCACAATTATTTTGGCACTAAAATAAATTAGTTTAGAGTTTTTATAAATGAAAAAGCATTTATATATTTGTTTTAGCCCCTGTTTTATTCATTAAAGGGCATTTAAATACTTTATAAAATATGGTACCAACATGACAAATATCTAATGATTATTTGCCATAAATTGAACATTTTATTTTTCATGTTTGAGAAATTTGAATTTTGGACTTTAATTTGAATATGAATTTGACAAGTGATTTGGATCAAGTAAGGATTAGCAAAAGTAATGTGATGACATGGCACCATTAACATGGGATTACTGTAGCTTAATTATCTGGGCGTCACATTCATTGCTTTGGTCTGATTATAAAATGGGCAGCATTTTGCCTAAGTTAAAGTTTGTATTCCAAAAATAGTCTCGTCGTGTGATCGAGAGAAGACCAAATCATATTGCAGTGGATGTTCCTCCGTCATGTGTGGTTCATTCTCATGGTTCCAGCTGTTGGTGAAACCACTTACGTTTGCAAGAGGAATTGTAGACTTCACAAACAAATTTGTCTTCCACTCTTACTGAATGTTGGCCCAGAGAAGCATCCATGTTAGTAGGAAGAACATATGTTTTTTCTAGATCTTTGCTTTTGGAGCTACATATTTGTATATGGTCTGTGAATCATTGAGATGCTTTAACATGTTACTAGTTGGTTGTGGATTTGGGATACTAATGTGAACATATTACAATGCCAGGCCTGTGAGTCTCGTGTGAACATGTCGAACGGATTGGCTCTTACTACTGTGCACAGCATGATCCTGATTTATGTGTTCTCTGTGTTCATAAGTTACTAGTAGTTCCTTATTTATGTTTGCTCGATGTTTACAAGTTACGTATCAATCACTAGCTAGCCTACTAATATGCTCCGAGCAGTTTTAGTTGCGACGCAAGATCCAAAGGTGGCAGTTCTTTGAATAAAAATGCCTACCTCTGAAGAAACTGACAAGTTGTTCTGAAGAAAATGCCATGCGAATATGAAGAAATTGCCAGCAAAAACGTTCACAAATGCCTTATCTCCCAGTGAACATTCATCAGCTAATGTGACCCTACACATACACTATCCGACCTACTCGATCCTACACATACACTATCTGACCTACTCGATCCTACATGAATAAATAGTGATTCACACACGTACTTCCTCCTTTCCGGTTTGCAGGGCTCAATTCAAAAATCTCACCAACCAAGGTAGATGATGAGTGGTGGAATAATTTTTGACAAGGAGGGAGTACCTCATCTGGATGATTCGAGTGCACTCGTTAGACCGTCATGCCGATGTGCGACCCAACACGGACGGGACGCACCACTGACGGGACGGGACGACACATCAATTTTTTCAGTTTTCCACGGTAAGCTAGCATGCTAAGCCATGCCTGCTTATGCATTGAATTTCGATGACCGTCGCATTTCCTGCTAGACGCTGCTTCACCTACCCTCCGCCTATAATTACTGGTTCCCAGCATTCTCCGATAGCACCGTCAACCAACTCTCCCTATCGGCTCGCCTCAAAAAAACCCTCCGGCCCGACGTCGCTCGCCACTTGCTGTCACTCTCGCCACGTCCGTCATGCCCCCGACCGTCCGTAATAGGTGACGCCAGAGGCGCTCACCACCAGAGCTAGTGTTCGGTTATTCACCGGAAGTAAGACGAAGGGAGGAGGCATTCTATCGGTCTTTAGATGGCAATGCGGAGTATGGGGACTTGTTGGAGCGCGATCGCCTGGCAGAGGAGCAGCGTATCGCCAATTTGTGTCGCCAGCGGGGCATGGAGCAGCAGTGCATTACCTCTTTGAGTTGCGAGCAGAGCGCCCGCGATTGGGCCGACTACGTGGAGGGCGGCGCCCAGCAAATAGCCACAGAGGCTGTCGGGCACGCACGCGTGCACGATGTCGAATTTTACTACTAGCTCGTCAAGTGGGTTTCCCGCTTAGAAGCCAAAGCTTTGGTGGACCACGCCGGCATGGAAAGGGCCAACGCGCGTGAGCTACGCGCCCTATCACACCTCCGGCAAGTCCGAGACGAGGAGTAAGACATCGGTGCCAGCATTTAGCCTGTACCGCAGATGGCGGCCGACATCGTCTAGTTAGCTAGGAGTAAGTCAGTACTTGTACACTAGAGTATTAGTGGGAGTAGATAGTCAACTTGGCTAGGATAGTTGTCAACATGGAAGTTCAAGATTTATATCCGGACGACAAGCATTTTGCTCAATGTTGAACTTTCCGTGTGAACGTATGGAATGGGTTGTTTTTAAATGGGTTGCACTTTTTAGCCACGGGTTTAGAGGATGACTTTTGGGCTTACTAGGTTGACGCGTACACAATCAGGAGATGATTTTACGTGGAGAGGATGATAGGAGGGACCTACCAGGGTCATGGCAGTACGCAAGCAAGTGCCTCCTTATTTTAAGCCAGAAAAATGGTTCCTCCTAATGGATTTCTGACATCTGGGTCTCGTCCCATTGTCAACGTAGTCAATAAACGAGAGAATTGAACAACGAGCGGCTGACACGAGGGACCGAGTAGCTTGCCCAGTTTTTTTAAGGGAAGTGGCTTGCCGAGTTATCTTTGTTTTTGAGATGGAAGCAGGGTGTCAACTGGGCTGTGCGGGGCACTCTGGCCTGTCCAGCTAGCCTTTTCTTTTATGTTTACTACAAGACCAGCCCAGTAGTTTTTTTTCTTTCTAAAAATGGCTAGCCCAGTTTTTTTGTTCGTTTGCAGAATACCCAATTGAGGCCTACTTGCTTTGGCAGCCCTGCTGGGCTGAAAATCTTTTAAGACGAGAAAATGGGCTATCAGTAATGAGAAATGGGTTGTACATTTTTAAAACACATCAAACCGACAATTAGTTTCAATTTTTTTTAATTTGAGATTTTAAATTCCATTGATTTTTATGCGTGAACAATTATTTGGATTTTATATTTATATGAATTTATTTTTCAAAGTAGTTTCAATGTGACTCAAAATTTCGGGATTAAAAACAGTTCAGACCGCACCGAAATATGCAAATTCTCGTATAATGTTTTAACTGTGGCCACAATATGGGCTGTAATGCTAACAAAAAGAATATGGGCTCCAAAAAATCCATAAGAATTAGCAAATGGGTTGTAAATTAGTATAAATAATGGTAGATGGGTTGTATGCTGTTTTCCACAGATTTGAGGCTGACTTGTGCGCCTACTATAGGTTGACGCGTACGCTTTCCTAGAAAAAAGGTTGACGTGCATGCAACACTGTGCCAACTTAGTTACCACATGAGAGCAGTGACTGTTGGATGTCCATCCAACGGCCATCGTGCTTCTTCAATCTCTGCTATTCCTGCTCCAGCCACTCAAACAAGTGCCGGCGGGACTGACTGCTCCCTCCTCCCGCAGTCGGCTATCCTACCGCGCAGGCCTCACCGCCCCACCATACTCCCATCGCTGGACTAGCCATCCCTCTACTCACCCAGACCTCTTGTTATTCTCCGGCGATGGTAGCCTCACACTGCAGCTGAAGCAGTAAACACTCGTACTCCCCTCCGCGTGGGAAACAACTGCCGAGTCTTCCCTGGCTCTTGGTCATTCCCTTTCTAGGCCTCGCTGTCGTCCCCCGCCTTGGTGCTCTCTACACGGCGTGCTCAACGTGGTCAAGGAACGACTTACATCAGAAGAGGACTGTACATGGAGAGGCTGACAGTTGGGTCCACGGCCGCAGCAAGGAAGTGCCTCCTTATTACGCGCAAGATAATGATTCCTCCAGCTGATAGCAGGGACCCATCGGAAGGGCCCCTATATTCACGAAAAAACATTCCCGCCGCTGATAGCTCGGACCCACCAGCTATATCTCTTCGCACGCAAGTGCCTCCTTATTACGTAAAAAAGTGAAGACCCCCTGCTAGTTGGGACCCACCATATTTGGAGGCTGACTTGTGGGCCTACTAAGTTGACGCGGACGCAGGGCTTTGTCAACTTAGTCAATATAAACGATTCTAGCTGCAGTGACCGTACGATGGCGATCCAACGGCTGTCGTGCTTCTTCATCCTCTAGTCTTCTTGCTCTAGCCGCTCAAACCATCACGGGTCGTGCCGCGTGCTCCTACCTCCCGTGGTCGGCTGTGCTGCCGCGCAGGCTTTACCGCTCCCTCCTACACCAATCGCTGGCCAGGCCATCCCTCTAGTCACCCACAACCCTTGTAATTCTGCGGCGATGGCAGCCTCACACCGCAGCCGAACTAGTCAACCCTCGTATTCCTCTCTGCATGGGCATCCACTGCCGTGTATTTATCCCGGCTCTGCATCGTCCCCTTCCTAGTCCTTGCCGTCATCCACCGCCTTGGTGCTCTTGGCGTGGCATGGTCAATGTGGTCAAGGAACGATTTCCATCGGAAGAGTACTGTACGTGGAGGGGCTGACAGCTGGGTCCATGGCCGCAGCAAGGAAGTGCCTCCTTATTACGCGCAAAAATAATGATTCCTCCACCTGACAGCAGGGATCCACTAGACGGGCCATCATATTTTGCGGAAAAAACATTTCCCCCTTGACAGCTGGGACCCACCATCTACATCTTCGCATGCAAGGAAGTGCGTCCATACTACGAAAAAAAGACCCCCCTAATAGTTGGGACCCACCAGCTATATCTTCGCACACAAGGAACACCTGGGATCCACCCGGTCGAAGCGTACGTAGCGTTGTCTATCTGGTCACGAACGTGTACGTACATACTGGTCGATCGGTCTCTCTGCAGCGATGAACTGTGGCTGAGTAAGGAGCAGCACGTGTCATAGTAGAGCTGTGGACGTAGCATGTCACACAGTCCCGATTATAACGTGTACACATACGTACGGCCACGCTGTAAGAAAGTAAATACAGCTACGCACGTACATACGGACGTGGTCTCGAAGGCATACAACGATGTCGTCTTGTTCAGCGGTAGCCAACCAGCTGGGTCAGAACGGAGGAAATAGCGTTGCGTTCATCGGGAGGCAACCCACTGGGTCAGAATATGTTGTGTTCATCGGGAGCCAACCATCTTGGATGGAACAGCCGAAACGAGGTCTAACGTCTCATAGAACGAAGGAAATGAGCCTTTTGTTCGACCGCTTACGGTCGATACGGGGTCCTGTTCCTCGGGAAGGGTCTAGTGTACCACAAAACGGAGGAAACGGACTTCTGTTCGAGTGCCTGCAGTCGAAACGGGTCCTGTTGATCAGGAGGGGTGTGGCGTACCGCAAAACGGAGGAAATGGACTTGTGTTGGAGCGCCTACGATGAAACGGGGTCCAGTTCATCCACCGTCTACTGCCTCGCTCCATCGTCCATGGGCTATTGTTCATCCACCGTCGACCTCCTCCAGCCTCCACCAGCTACAATTCATCCACAGGCTACTGTTCATCCAACCTCCACCGGCTACTATTCATAGAGCCTCCATGGGGTCCTGTTCATTGATACGTCCATTTTGCATCATGCTTTTATATTGATATTTATTGCATTATGGGCCGTTATTACACGTTATGTCACAATACTTAGGGCTATTCTCTCTTATTTTACAAGGTTTACATGAAGAGGGAGAATGCCGGCAGCTGGGATTCTGGGCTGGAAAAGGAGAAAATATTGGAGACCTATTCTGCATAGCTCCAAAAGTCCTGAAACTCCACGAAAGTCATTTTTGGAATTAATAATAAATATTGAGCGGAAGAAGTACCAGAGGGGGCCCACGCCCTGACCACGAGGGTGGGGGGCGCGCCCTACCCCCCTGGCAGCCCTTCGGTGCCCATCTTCTGCTATATGAACTCTTTTACCCTGAAAAAAATCATAAGCAAGCTTCCGGGACGAAACTCCGCCGCCACGAGGTGGAACCTTGGCGAAACCAATCTAGGGCTCCGGCGGAGCTGTTCTGCCGGGGAAACTTCCCTCCGGGAGGGGGAAATCATCACCATCGTCATCACCAACGATCCTCTCATCGGGAGGGGGTCAATCTCCATCAACATCTTCACCGGCACCATCTCCACTCAAACCCTAGTTCATCTCTTGTATCCAATCTTTGTACCAAAATCTCATATTGGTACCTGTGGGTTGCTAGTAGTGTTGATTACTCCTTGTAGTTGATGCTAGTTGGCTTATTCAGTGGAAAATCATTTGTTCAGATCCTTAATGCATATTAATACCCCTCTGATCATGAACATGAATATGCTTTGTGAGTAGTTACGTTTGTTCCTGAGGACATGGGAGAAGTCTTGCTATTAGTAGTCATGTGAATTTTGTATTCGTTCAATATTTTGATGAGATGTATGTTGTCTCTCCTCTAGTGGTGTTATGTGAATGTCAACTACATGGAACTTCAAAATTATTTGGGCCTAGAGGAAGGCATTGGGAAGTAATAAGTAGATGATGGGTTGCTAGAGTGACAGAAGCTTAAACCCTAGTTTATGAGTTGCTTCGTAAGGGGCTGATTTGGATGCATATGTTTCATGCTATGGTTAGGTTTACATTAATACTTCTTTTGTAGTTGCGGATGCTTGCAATAGGGGTTAATCATAAGTGGGATGCTTGTCCAAGAAAGGATAGTACCCAAGCACCGGTCCACCCACATATCAAATTATCAAAGTAACGAACGCGAATCATATGAGCGTGATGAAAACTAGCTTGACAATAATTCCCATGTGTCCTCGAGAGCGCTTTTCTCTATATAAGAACTTGTCCAGGCTTGTCCTTTGCTACAAGATTGGGCCATCTTGCTGCACTTTATTTACTTCCTTTGCTTGTTACCCGTTACAAATTACCTTATCACAAAACTATCTATTGCCAATAATTTCAATGCTTGCAGAGAATACCTTACTGAAAATTGCTTGTCATTTCCTTCTGCTTCTCATTGGGTTCGACACTCTTACTTATCAAAAGGACTATGATAGATCCCCTACACTTGTGGGTCATCAAGACTCTTTTCTGGCGCTGTTGCCGGGGAGTGAAACGCCTTTGGTAAGTGGAACTTGGTAAAGAAAAATTTATATAGTGTGCTGAAATTTACTGTCACTTGTTACTATGGAACATAATCCTTTGAGGAGCTTGTTCGGGGTATCTTCACCCCGAATAGTAGAGCAAAGAGTTGCTCCTCAATCTACTGAACCTACTGATCAATTGAAAGTATAGCAGGGTTTTTACGCCCCAAACTACGGATGTCGTGTTCTCCACAGGGACTAGGCGACGACGACTATGCTCGGCTAAAGCTAGGTAGCACAATTTTAAGAGATAAATGCAGAAAATAAGAATCTAAACTAACAATGATTGTACCCGAAGATAATCCACCAAGAATTCTCCTCACACGACACTCACATATGCGATTTATTGAGATATGACCATCAATTCTTGCTGCGAAATATTGAGGAGGAGGAGCAGCGGGGCAAGGAAACTACGAGTGTCGTGTTCTCCTCACACGCACGCACGCGCGCGCACACACACAGAGACAGAGATATATATGTACTAGCAGAATACTAATTGACAGAACCAAAATATAATAGATCAAGTATCTCTCAAAGTAACAAGTACTTAAACAGAGCAAACAGCAGGTTGCAAGTACACTTCAAATCTGAATATTACATAAGCATCTCAAGGCACAAGTTAATTGTTCGGAACAGCACACAAGGTTCACCTAGCAGTTTTCAGAAATTTGCAAGAAGTAAGAGAGGAGAGAAGCAGCAGCAGTTTTGGTTCATAGAAGAACTAGGAGCAGCAGCTAGAGTAGCAGCGAGCATCAGAGACACAGCAAGAGGAGGAGCGGTTCAGCAGCAGTAGTAGGGACAAGGAGAAGAACAGCAGCAAAGGGATTGAAGGAGGAGGAGCAGCGGGGCAAGGAAAGAGGACTTCAGCAAGAAGAGCAGCAGGGGCGAATAGGAAGAAGGAGCAGCGCAGGTTGCATGGAAGAAGAGAAGGCAGCAGCAGGAGGTCGAGAGGAAGGAGGGGCGCGCGAGGTGGGCGCTGGTGGAGTGGTGGCAGGAGGCGATGGTGGTGCTAGTGAATGGATGGCGCAGCGGCGCTGATGTGGATGGTGGTGCAGTGGAGATGGATGGAGATGGTGGTGGCTGGGCTGCGGAGGCGCACCACCACGCCGGCCTGGCCGTGGCAGCGGCCTGAGGTGGAAGAAGTGGTGGGGGAGAAGAGAGATGGAGATCTGGCCAGGCCCGAGGGGAATTGGAGATGGACTAGGGATTTTGACCCCTCGATCTGATCTTCCATTTGCACAATGGCCCTCCTGCTTCCTTCTTCCTTCGCAAGAACATCCCTCTCTTCTCAAGTTGGCCCCCTGGTTGCTTTGTTTCTTCTCGCACAAGTCCATTCTTCCTCCTCTTCTTCGTTCTCTTAGCCACTTAGTCCATATCTTGAAGTTTATAGTGCCTTCTCGCACTTTTCTGCAAAACAAACCACTGAGTAGTAAATGACCCCTTTATATGATTATCATTCACAAATTCAATAATTCATAGCAAGAAATGAATGAATATAACTCAATAAACTGCATATTTCAGTGCCAAAAGATGTATATGAAATGTGTCGATCACCTACTGAAAATGTTTACTTTGAAATTCCTTCGGGTATGGTAGAGAAACTGCTAGCTAATCCTTTTACAGGAGATGGAACATTGCGTCCCGATTTACACCTAATCTATGTGGATGAAGTTTGTAGATTATTTAAGCTTGCAGGTATGCCCGATGATGCTATCAAGAAGAAGGTCTTCCCTTTATCTTTGAAGGGAGAGGCATTGACATGGTTTAGGCTATGTGATGACATGGGATCATGGAACTACAAACGATTGAAATTGGAATTTCATCAGAAGTTTTATCCAATGCATCTTGTTCATCATGATCATAATTATATATATAATTTTTGGCCTCGCGAAGGAGAAAGCATCGCTCAAGCTTGAGGGAGGCTTAATTCAATGTTATATTCATGCCCCAATCATGACCTCTCAAGAGAAATAATTATTCAAAAAATTTATGCTTGGCTTTCTCTCAATAATCGCTTCATGCTCGATACTTCTTGTGTTGGGTCTTTTATGATGAAGACTACTGAATTCAAATGGGATTTATTAGAAAGAATTAGACGCAACTCTGAAGATTGGGATCTCGACGAAGGTAATGAGTCAGGTATAACACCTAAGTTTGATTGTGTTAAATCTTTTATGGATACCGATGCTTTTCGTGGATTTAGCACTAAATATGGACTTGACTCTGAGATAGTAGCTTCCTTCTGTGAATCCTTTGCTACTCATGTTGACCTCCCTCAGGAGAAGTGGTTTAAATATAATCCTCCCACTGAATTAAAAGTAGTTACACCTATTAAAATTGAAGAAAATACTATCACTTATAATGATCCTATTATTCCTTCCACTTATATTGAGAACCCACCTTTCCCTGTTAGGATAAAGGATCGTGCTAAAGCTTCAACTGTGGTTCGTAAGAGTAATACTAGAACATATACACCTCCTAAGCAAATTAAAGTTGAACCTAGTATTGCGATGGTTAAAGATCTCTTGGCTGATAATATTGATGGGCATGTTATTTATTTTTGTGATGCAGCTGCTAGAATTGCTAGACCCGATGCTAAGAAACATAGACATGTCGTAGGCATGCCTGTTATTTCTGTTAAAATAGGAGATCCTTGTTATCATAACTGATGTGATATGGGTGCTAGTGCTAGTGCAATACCTCATTCCCTATACAAAGAAATTATGCATGATATTGCACCTGCTGAGATAGAAGAAATTGATGTTACGATTAAGCTTGCCAATAGAGGTACTATTTCACCAATTGGGATTGTTAGAGATGTTGAAGTCTTGTGTGAGAAAGTTAAATATCCTGCTGATTTTCTTGTTCTTGGTTCCCCACAAGATGACTTTTGTCCCATTATATTTGGCAGACCCTTCTTGAACATTGTTAATGCTAAGATAGACTGCGAAAAATATGTTGTTATGATTGGCTTAGGGGATATGTCTCATGAGTTTAACTTTGCTAAATTTTAGACAACCTCATGATAAAGAATTGCCTAGTAAGGATGAAATTATTCGTCTTGCTTCTATTGTCATGCCTCCTAATGATCCTTTAGAACAATATTTGCTAGACCATGAAAATGATATGTTTATGAATGAAAGAAGAGAAATAGATGAAGTATTGTTTAAACAGGGACCTATTTTGAAACACAACTTGCCTGTTGAAATCCTAGGGGATCCTCCACCACCCAAGGGTGATCCCATGTGTGAGCTTAAACCACTACCTGATACTCTCAAATATGCTTATCTTGATGAAAAGAAGATATATCCTGTTATTGTTAGTGCTAACCTTTCAGAGCAGGAAGAGGAGAGATTATTGAAAACTCTAAACAAGCACCGTGCTACTATTGGATACACTCTTGATGATCTTAAGGGCATTAGTCCCACGCTATGCCAACACAAAATAAATTTGGAGGAAGACACCAAACCAGTTATTGATCACCAACGACGATTGAATCCTAAGATGAAGGAAGTGGTAAGAAAGGATATACTAAATCTCCTCGAGGCAGGTATAATTTATCCCGTTGCTGATAGTCAGTGGGTACGCCCTGTCCATTGTGTCCCTAAGAAGGGGGGTATTACTATTGTTCCTAATAATAAATATTGAGCGGAAGAAGTACCAGAGGGGGCCCACGCCCTGACCACGAGGGTGGGGGGCGCGCCCTACCCCCCTGGGCGCGCCCCCTACCTCGTGGGCCCCCTAGCAGCCCTCCGGTGCCCATCTTCTGCTAAAGTCTTTTACCCTGAAAAAAATCATAAGCAAGCTTTCGGGAGAAACTCTGCCGCCACGAGGCGGAACCTTGGCGGAACCAATCTAGGGCTCCGACGGAGCTGTTCTGCTGGGGAAAGTTCCCTCCGGGAGGGGGAAACCATCACCATCGTCATCACCAACGATCCTCTCATCGGGAGGGGGTCAATCTCCATCAACATATTCACCAGCACCATCTCCTCTCAAACCCTAGTTCATCTCTTGTATCCAATCTTTGTACCAAAACCTCACATTGGTACCTGTGGGTTGCTAGTAGTGTTGATTACTCCTTGTAGATGATGCTAGTTGGCTTATTCAGTGGAAAATCATTTGTTCGGATCCTTAATGCATATTAATACCCCTCTGATCATGAACATGAATATGCTTTGTGAGTAGTTACGTTTGTTCCTGAGGACATGGGAGAAGTCTTGCTATTAGTAGTCATGTGAGTTTTGTATTCGTTCGATATTTTGATGAGATGTATGTTGTCTCTCCTCTAGTGGTGTTATGTGAACATCGACTACATGACACTTCACCATTATTTGGGCCTAGAGGAAGGCATTGGGAAGTAATAAGTAGATGATGGGTTGCTAGAGTGACAGAAACTTAAACCCTAGTTTATGAGTTGCTTCGTAAGGGGCTGATTTGGATCCATATGTTTAATGCTATGGTTAGGTTTACCTTAATACTTCTTTTGTAGTTGCGGATGCTTGCAATAGGGGTTAATCATAAGTGGGATGCTTGTCCAAGAAAGGGCAGTACCCAAGCACCGGTCCACCCACATATCAAATTATCAAAGTAACGAACGCGAATCATATGAGCGTGATGAAAACTAGCTTGACGATAATTCCCATGTGTCCTCGGGAGCGCTTTTCACTATATAAGAACTTGTCCAGGCTTGTCCTTTGCTACAAAAAGGATTGGGCCATCTTGATGCACTTTATTTACTTCCATTGCTTGTTACCTGTTACAAATTAGCTTATCACAAAACTATCTGTTACCGATAATTTCAGTGCTTGTAGAGAATACCTTACTGAAAACCGCTTGTCATTTCCTTCTGCTCCTCGTTGGGTTCAACACTCTTACTTATCGAAAGGACTACGATAGATACCCTACACTTGTGGGTCATCATTCATCCAACCCCAACCGGCTAGGGTGCGGCGGCCTCCTCGGGGTCCTGTTCATCCAGCCGCAACAGCCTACTACCACGGGGTCCTGTTCATCCACCCCCACTGGGAACTGTTCATCCACAGCTAACCAACCGGCTTGACTCACCACGTCTCGACTCATTCTACGTACCGCGCGCATGGTAGCAACGGTCACTGTTCATCGAGAGGCAACACCACACCAGCTAGCAGCGTCTCACACGGGGGCTCAATCGATTTCAGTAAAGCAGCAGCAGTGATCGATCACTCTGTTTAGTTAGCAGCAACAATGAAGGAATTGCTCAGGTTGAGTCAGCAGCGTATGAATCACTCGGGTTCAGTTAACAGCCAAGGTATCGATCGCTCGGGTTTAGTAACGTGCGATCGCTTGGGTTCAGTTAGCCAACGCCTCGCACATACACGCGTACACAAGAGAAATGCAGAAACATCCATGCATCGCTCGGCCCCGACCAGCCACCGTAACCGGGAACTCCCTGATATTTTCCTCACCCTCGTTTCTACCATGGTTTTTTCCGTCTGGGATGGCCCAAAGAATGTCGTGCAGTTGCGTGTCCGGCCCACCTAGGACGAAAAACCCATTTTTATCATGGTTTTTGTCATAGAAGTAGGAGCCCACCACATCTATGATGCTACCGAGTTTGTCATAATTATCGTCACAGAAGTGTCATAAGCATGACAGAAGAAAATTCGTCCGGCCCAAAATGTCACAGATGTGTCTTTTTTGTAGTGGTTGCACACAAGTAAGATGAGGGTACAACCTATCTGGCCGCCATCCATAAGAGTGAGCATCATGTGCTGACTTATCGATGGTACTGCAGTTGTTGTGGATGTCCATGTTGGGCACACACATTCGATGCAGGGAACTGTTGAGTGGGGACTATAGCTCCCTTCTGGTGTATGCTTCCCTTGTTGGAGCAGCTGCGTTGAGAAGGAAGACAGTGTGGCTGAAGATGCATAAAACGCATAATGTTAAGAATGACACATGTCTCTGATCTGGAGAAATACCCCAAGAGATCACCAATAAGGTACGAGAGTGGTCACACGTCTGTTGACTGAAAACTCAATTGGGTTCACACGATTTTATTTTATTTTGGTACTGTCTGACCTATGCCGGATGGCTTGATGGTCCTCTTGTGACACCCGGTTGACATTGTTCAGAATCTTCCCCGAAGAGCCAGCGACCACCCGCAGAGCAGCCTGCCTCCGCTGTCCCTGGCTGCGAGAGCTCTAAACAAAACCCCCGCCCCCACCCCACCGCACTGCCGTGGTTGCGCCACCCCAGGCCAAACCACAAAGATCGCCATCATCCAGATCTGGCGGCGGCTGCTACCTCTTGAGCACTGCGTTGGTTTTCCCTTGAAGAGGAAAGAGGGATGCAGCAAAGTAGCGTAAGTATTTCCCTCAGTTTTTGAGAACCAAGGTATCAATCTAGTAGGAGGCTCCTCGGAAGTCCCTCATACCTACACAAACAAACGAGAACCTCGCAACCAACGCGATAAAGGGGTTGTCAATCCCTTCACGGAAACTAGCAAATGTGAGATCTGACAGAGATAATAAGATAAGATAGATATTTTTGGTATTTTTATGATATAGATTGAAAAGTAAGGATGCAAATAAAAGTAGATTGGAAACTTAAAAGATAGACCCGGGGGCCATAGGTTACACTAGTGGCTTCTCTCAAGATAGCATAAGTATTACGGTGGGTGAACAAATTACTGTCGAGCAATTGATAGAAAAGTGCATAGTTATGAGATTATCTAGGCATGATCATGTATATAGGCATGACGTCCACAACAAGTAGATCGAAACGATTCTGCATCTACTACTATTACTCCACACATCGACCGACTCCTGCCTGCATCTAGAGTATTAAGTTCATAAGAATAGAGTAACGCATTAAGAAAGATGACATGATGTAGAGGGATAAACTCAAGCAATATGATATAAACCCCATCTTTTTATCCTCGATGGCAACAATACAATACGTGCCTTGCTACCCTCGCATCCTTTGGGAAAGGACACCGCAAGATTGAACCCAAAGATAAGCACTTCTCCCATTGCAAGAAAGATCAATCTAGTAGGCCAAACCAAACTGATAATTCGAAGAGACTTGCAAAGATAACCAATCATACATAAAAGAATTCAGAGAAGATTCAATTATTTCTCATAGATAAACTTGATCATAAACCCACAATTCATCGGATCTCGACAAACACACTGCAAAAAGAGTTACATCGAATAGATCTCCAAGAAGATCGAGGAGAACTTTGTATTGAGATTCAAAGAGAGAGAAGAAGCCATCTAGCTAATAACTATAGACCCGAACGTCTATGGTAAACTACTCACAACTTATCGGAGAGGCATTGGAGATGATGTAGAGGCCCTCTGTGGTCGGTTCCCCCTCTGGTGGAGCGCCGGCGAAGCCTCCAAGATGGGATCTTGCGGATACAGAAGGTTGCGGCGGTGGAAATAGTTTTTCGTGGTGCCCCTCGATGTTTTCAGGGTACGGGAGTATATATAGGCGAAAGAAGTAGGTCGGTGGAGCCTCGAGGGGCCCACGAGGGTGGGGGCGCGCCCACCCCCCTAGGGCGCGCCGGGCACCCTCATGGCCGCCTCGACTGCTTCTTGACGTCCACTCCAAGTCTCCTGGGTTGCGTTTGTTCCAAAAAGATCGCTCCCAAGGTTTCATTCCGTTTGGACTCCGTTTGATATTCCTTTTCTTCGAAACACCGAAATAGGCAAAAAAAACAGCAATTCGGGCTAGGCCTCCGGTTAGTAGGTTAGTCCCAAAAATGATATAAAAGTGTAAAGTAAAGCCCATAAACATCCAAAACGGGTAATATAATAGCATGGAACAATCAAAATTATAGATACGTTGGAGACGTATCAAGCATCCCCAAGCTTAATTCATGCTCGTCCTCGAGTAGGTAAATGATAAAAACAGAATTTTTTATGTGGAATGCTACCTAGCATAATTCTCAATGTAATTTTCTTTATTGTGGCATGAATGTTCAGATCCAAATGATTCAAAATAAAAGTTCATATTGACATAAGAGTAATAATACTTCAAGCATACTAACAAAGCAATCATGTCTTCTAAAAATAACATGGCTAAAGAAAGCTATCCCTACAAAATCATATAGTCTGGCTATGCTCTATCTTCATCACACAAAGTATTTAATCATCCACAACCCCTATGACAACCAAGCAATTGTTTCATACTTTAGTATTCTCAAACTTTTTCAACTTTCACGCAATACATGAGCATGAGCCATGGACATAACACTATATGTAGAATAGAATGGTGGTTGTGGAGAAGACAAAAAAGGATAACATAGTCTCACATCAACTAGGCATATCAACGGGCTATGGAGATGCCCATTAATAGATATCAATGTGAGTGAGTAGGGATTGCCATGCAATGGATGCACTAGAGCTGTAAGTGCATGAAAGCTCAACAAAAGAAACTAAGTGGGTGTGCATCCAACTTGCTTACTCACGAAGACCTAGGGCATTTTGAGGAAGCCCATCATTGGAATATACAAGCCAAGTTCTATAATGAAAAATTCCCACTAGTATATGAAAGTGACAACATAGGAGACTCTCTATCATAAATATCATGGTTCTATTTTGAAGCACAAGTGTGGAAAAGAGATAGTAGCATTGTCCCTTCTCTCTTTTCTCTAATTTTTTTATTTGATGGGCTCTTTGGCCTCTTTTTTATTTGGTGGGCTCTTTGGACTCTTTTTTTTTATAAAGTCCGAAGTCTCATCCCAACTTGTGGGGGAATCGTAATCTCCATCTTCCTTTCCTCACTTGGGACAATGCTCCAATAATTCTCAATGTAATTTTTCTTTATTGTGGCATGATTGTTCAGATCCAAACGATTCAAGATAAAAGCTTATAAAACATAAAAATAGTAATACTTGAAGCATACTAACAAATAATCATGTCTTATCAAAATAGCATAGCCAAAGAAAGCTCATCCCTACAAAATCATATAGTTAGGCCATGCTTCATTTTCTTTACCCAAAATACTCCCAGCATGCACAACCCCGGTTTCAGCCAAGCAATTGGTTCATACTTTTTAACGCGCTTCAGCTTTTTCAACTCTTGCGCAATACATGAGCGCAAGCCATGGACATAGCACTATATGTGGTATATGGTGGTTATGAAGACAAAAAGGAGAAGATAGTCTCACATCAACTAGGTGTATCAACGGGCTATGGAGATGCCCATTAATAGATATCAATGTGAGTGAGTAGAGATTGCCATGCAACGGATGCACTAGAGCTATAAATATATGAAAGCTCAACAAAAGAAACTAAGTGGGTGTGCATCCAACTTGCTTGCTCATGAAGACCTAGGGCATTTTGAGGAAGCCCATCATTGGAATATACAAGCCAAGTTCTATAATGAAAAATTCCCACTAGTATATGAAAGTGACAACATAGGAGACTCTCTATCATGAAGATCATGGTGCTACTTTGAAGCACAAGTGTGGTAAAAGGATAGTAGCATTGTCCCTTCTCTCTTTTTCTCTCATTTTTTTTCTTTCTTCTCTTTTTTTTCTTTTTTTCTTTCTTCTTTTTTCTCTTTTTTATTTGACCTTTCTCTTTTTTTATTTGGCCTTTCTCTTTTTTTTTATAAAGTCTGAAGTCTCATCCCGACTTGTGGGGCAATCATAGTCTCCATCATCCTTTCCTCACTTGGGACAATGCTCTAGTAATGAAGATCATCACACTTTTATTTACTTACAACTCAAGATTACAACTCGATACTTAGAAGAAAATATGACTCTATATGAATGCCTCCGACGGTGTACCGGGATATGCAATGAATCAAGAGTGACATGTATGGAAGAATTATGAAGGTAGCTTTGCCACAAATACGATGTCAACTACATGATCAAAGCAATATGACAATGATGATGTGTGTCATAACAAACGGAACGGTGGAAAGTTGCATGGCAATATATCTCGGAATGGCTATGGAAATGCCATAATAGGTAGGTATGGTGGCTATTTTGAGGAACGTATATGGTGGGTGTATGGTACCGGTGAAAGTTGCACGGCACAAGAGAGGCTAGCAATGGTGGAAGGGTGAGAGTGCGTATAATCCCTGGACTCAACATTAGTCATAAAGAACTCATATACTTATTGCAAAAATCTACAAGTCATTGAAAGCAAAGTACAACGCACATGCTCCTAGGGGGATAGATTGGTAGGAAAAGACCATCGCTCGTCCCCGACCGCCACTCATAAGGAAGACAATCAATAAATAAATTATGCTCCAACGTCATCACAAAGCGGTTCACCATACGTGCATGCTACGGGAATCACAAACTTCAACACAAGTATTCCTCAAATTCACAATTACTCCACTAGCATGACGCTAATATCACAATCCTCATATCTCAAAACAATTATCAAGCATCAAATTGATCATAGCATCCAATTCACTTTTTATGATAGTTTTTATTATACCCAACTTTGATGCCCATCATTCTAGGACCAAATTTATAACCATAGAAAATACCATGCTGTTCTAAAAGACTCTCAAAATAATATAAGTGAAGCATGAGAGATCAACAATTTCTACAAAATAAAGCCACCGCCGTGCTCTAAAAGATATAAGTGAAGCACTAGAGCAAAAATTATCTAGCTGAAAAGATATAAGTGAAGCACATAGAGTATTCTAATAAATTCCAAATCAAGTGTGTTTCTCCCAAAAGGTGTGTACAGCAAGGATGATTGTGGTAAACTAAAAAGCAAAGACTCATATCATACAAGACGCTCCAAGCAAAACACATATCATGTGGCGAATAAAAATATAGCTCTAAGTAAAGTTACCGATAGACAAAGACGAAAGAGGGGATGCCTTCCGGGGCATCCCCAAGCTTAGGCTTTTGGTTGTCCTTGAATATCTTGGGGTGCCATGGGCATCCCCAAGCTTAGTCTCTTGCCACTCCTTATTCCATAGTCCATCAAATCTTTACGCAAAACTTGAAAACTTCACAACACAAAACTCAACAGGAAATCTCATAAGCTCCGTTAGTGCAAGAAAAAAAAAACCCACCACATAAGGTACTGTAATGAACTCATTCTTTATTTATATTGGTGTTAAACCTACTGTATTCCAACTTCTCTATGGTTCATACCCCCCCCCCGATACTAGCCATAGATGCATCAAAATAAGCAAACAACGCACGAAAAACAGAATCTGTCAAAAACAGAACAGTCTGTAGCAATCTGTAACTTTCGAATACTTCTGGAACTCTAAAAATCCTACCAAAATAGGAAGTCCTGGGAAATTTGTCTATTGATTTACTGCAAAACGAATCAATGCAAAAGAACGTTTCTGTGATTTATTAAAATTATTCTCATGCATGCAAAAGTTTCTGTTTTTCATTAGAATCAAATTAACTATCACCGTAGGTTATCCTATAGGTTCTACTTGGCACAAACACTAATTAAAACATAAAACCACATATAAACAGAAACTAGATGAAATATTTATTACTAAACAGAAGCAAAAAGCAAGGAACAAAAATAAAATTGGGTTGCCTCCCAACAAGCGCTATCATTTAACGCCCCTAGCTAGGCATAAAAGCGAGAATAGTTCTAAGTATTGCCATCTTTGACATTCAATTTATAAGTGGCACGCATAATAGATTCATAAGGTAATTTGACTTTCTTTCTAGGGAAGTGTTCCATGCCTTTCCTTAATGGAAATTGGAATCTAATATTCGCTTCCTTCGTATCAATAATTGCACCAATCGTTCTAAGAAAGGTATACCAAGAATAATAGGACATTAAAGATTGCAATCTATATCAAGAACGATAAAATCTACGGGCACGTAATTCCTATTTGCAACAATAAGAACATCATTGATCCTTCCCATAGGTTTCTTAATGGTGGAATCCGCAAGGTGCAAGTTTAAAGAGCAATCATCAAAATCATGGAAACCTAGCACATCACATAAAGTTTTCGGAATCGTGGAAACACTAGCACCAAAATCACACAAAGCATAGCATTCATGATCTTTAATTTTAATTTTTATAGTAGGTTCCCACTCATCATAAAGTTTTCTAGGTATAGAAACTTCCAATTCAAGTTTTTCCTCATAAGATTGCATCAAAGCATCAACAATATGTTTGGTAAAAGCTTTATTTTGACTATAAGCATGTGGAGAATTCAACATGGATTGCAACAAGGAAATACAATCTATTAAAGAATAATTATCATAATTAAATTCCTTGAAATCCATAATAGTGGGTTCATTGTTATGTAAAGTTTTGATCCCTCCAATCCCACTTTTACCAAATTTAGCATCAAGATCTAAAAATTCCGAATCATTGGGATGCCTTTTAACTAAAGTTTACTCATCTCCAGTCCCATCATTATCAAGATTCATATTGCAAAACAAAGATTTAATAGGGGACACATAAATAACTTTTAGATCTTCATCATTATTTTACCCTAACCTTTATGGTTTGGCAGCGATCTAATTAACTAAGGTGGCTTGCTTATCAGAAATTTGGGCTATTGATTTTTCAAGACGAGCAATCTGAGAATTCAAACCATAAAATTCCTTAGACATATCATCTAGTTCTTTATTCATGTACTCCATAAAGCTTTTTTGTTCTTTAAGCTCTTTTCTAAAGAAATTATTATGCTCAAATTGTAAAGTCATAAAGCTTATAATGTTTAATTCAATTTCCTCCAACCTTTTAAGATGAAGATCAACGTTCTTAGGCAAAACCATAAGGGCAAACAGGCACACGAGAGGCAAGCAAAAAAGAGAGGAGAACGGGAAAGAGAGGGCGAATAAAACGGCAAGGGTGAAGTGGGGGAGAGGAAAATGAGAGGCAAATGGCAAATAATGTAATGCGAGGGAGATGCGTTTGTGATGGGTACTTGTTAAGTCTTGACTTGAGCGAAGACCTCCCCGGCAACGGCGCCAGAAATTCTTCTTGCTACCTCTTATGCACTGCGTTGGTTTTTCCTTGAAGAGGAAAGGGTGATGCAGCAAAGTATCGTAAGTATTACCCTCAGTTTTTGAGAACCAAGGTATCAATCCAGTAGGAGGCTCCTTAGAAGTCCCTCATACCTACACAAACAAACATGAACCTCGCAACCAACGCGATAAAGGGGTTGTCAATCCCTTCACGGAAACTTGCGAAAGTGAGATCTGATAGAGATAATAAGATAAGATAAATATTTTTGGTATTTTTATGATATAGATTGAAAAGTAAAGATGCAAATAAAAGTAGATTGGAAACTTAAAAGATAGACCCGGGGACCATAGCTTTCACTAGTGGCTTCTCTCAAGATAGCATAAGTATTACGGTGGGTGAACAAATTACTGTCGAGCAATTGATAGAAAAGTGCATAGTTATGAGATTATCTAGGCATGATCATGTATATAGGCATCACGTCCACAACAAGTAGATCGAAACGAGTCTATATCTACTACTATTACTCCACACATCGACCGACTCCTGCCTGCTGTCGGATATCGGGTTCCGGCAAAACCCTTAAGGTTCGAACTCTGGGGTGCGCACAAAGATCTTCTCCCTACCGATACACGCCCAAAACCTCGGCGCGATTCTAAGCAAGCACAATGAATAACACAAGAGACATGAGGTTTATACTGGTTCGGGCCAACGTTGTGGTGTAATACCCTAATCCAATGTGTGGTGTGGTGGATTGCCTCTTGGGCTGATGATGAATAGTACGGAGGAAGAACAGCCTCGCGAAGAGAGGTGTTCTTGTGGTGGCGTGTGGATGAGCTAGGTTCGGATCAGATTCCATTCTACTATGGAGGCTGGCCCTATTTATAGAGGCCTTGGCCCTCTTCCTAAATATTGAGCGGGAAGGGAGCCAACAACGGCCATTTTGAAAGGGGACAGCTAGTACAAGCTATCCTGACTAAAGGTGGTCTTCGACTGCCAAAGGCACTGGTGATGACGCCGTCTTGGGCTCCACAGTGACCTCCGTCCTACCATCCTACTGGTCTTGGTCTCGCTGCACTGATATGATAACCTTTGCTTGATGCCTCGATACTCCGCGCCTGCGCTTGCCCCCTTTGCACCAAAAAGGAAATGAGGACACTTTGCAGGCTGGCGCCCGACTGGCGCCCGCCTGGTCTTGATCGTCATGGCTTGCGTCATGAGCACCTCACGAGGTACCCCTTGCCTTGATCTCTCCGCCTCCTTGCAAGCCTGCCTGGTGAGGCCGCCCCTGAGGAGGCCTTGCGTCGTCCGCCCCACGAGGCTTGGCCCCTCGCGAGGTTCTTGAGCGTTTGTTGATGAAGACGGGCCGTACTGGGCCACTGGCTGAGCCACGCTGCAGGCCGCAGGCAGGCAAGTCTGGGGACCCCCGTTCCCAGAACGCAGACACCTGCATCTAGAGCATTAAGTTCATAAGAACAAAGTAACGCATTAAGAAAAATGACATGATGTAGAGGGATAAACTCGACAAATATGATATAAACCCCATCTTTTTATCCTCGATGGCAACAATACAATACGTGTCTTGCTGCCCCTGCTGTCACTAGGAAATGACAACGCAAGATTGAACCCAAAGCTAAGCACTTCTCCCATTGCAAGAAATATCAATATCTAGTAGGCCAAACCAAACTGATAATTCGAAGAGACTTGCAAACATAACCAATCATACATAAAAGAATTCACAGAAGATTCAGTTATTTCTCATAGATAAACTTGATCATAAACCCACAATTCATCGAATCTCGAGAAACACACCGCAAAAAGAGTTACATCGAATAGATCTCCAAGAAGATCGAGGAGAACTTTGTATTGAGATTCAAAGAGAGAGAAGAAGCCATCTAGCTAATAACTATGGACCCGAAGGTCTGTGGTAAACTACTCACAACTCATCGGAGAGGCCTTGGAGATGATGTAGAGGCCCTCCATGGTCGATTCCCCCTCCGGCAGAGCGCCGGCGAAGGCTCCAAGATGGGATCTCGCGGATATAGAAGGTTGCGGCAGTGGAAATAGTTTTTCGTGGTACCCCTTGATGTTTTTAGGCTACGGGAGTATATATAGGCGAAAGAAGTAGGTCGGTGGATCCTCGAGGGGCCCACAAAGGTGGAGGGCGCGCCCACCCCCTAGGGCCCACCGGGCACCCTCGTGGCCACCTTGATGCTTCTTGACGTCCACTCCAAGTCTCCTGGGTTGCGTTTGTTCCAAAAAGATTGCTCCCGAAGGTTTCAGTCCGTTCGGACTCCATTTGATATTCCTTTTCTTCGAAACACTAAAATAGGCAAAAAAAAAATAGCAATTCGGGCTTGGCCTCCGGTTAGTAGGTTAGTCCCAAAAATGATATAAAAGTGTAAAGTAAAGCCCATAAACATCCAAAACGGGTAATATAATAGCATGGAACAATCAAAAATTATAGATACATTGGAGACGTATCAGCGGCAGTACCTTCAACCCACGCAACTCTAAGATAGCCACCTAAGTGTTGCTTCCGCGGTGAACTTGCGCCCCCGGACCCCAAAGATAGACACCGAGGCATTGCTACCCCCGCCAACCAGCAGCCTAGGAGCTCTGCCGCCTCGAGGGGTGGTGCATCCCATTTGGAATTGACTGGCCTAGAATAAAAATTCAGGCGACTGCCGCCTAAATAAAGTGATTTAAGATGACTGTATAACCTATCTTGCGGCCCAGTGAAGTAGGAAGCTCCAGGTTCCGAGTCGGTGAGGCCGGCGTGGTTGCAGTGGCTCCCGGCGGCAAGAAAGCAGATATGTTGCCACGGTCAATGACTATGGGGAAGCAGCACCGGGGACCTGGACGTGCCCGAAGTTGGAGCCGCTCTGGCGGTGTGCACAAGGGCACAGATGAATCGGCTCCAGCACGGTTCATGCGGTCGTCATCGAGGCAGCTCCGACAGTATAGAGTATGAGGCACATAGCCCAGTGCACGATGGCAAACGGACGACGACTTCGGCATTGGGGAGGAGGGCGGCGGTGAATTTGGTGCGGTGGGGGGCTCCATGGAGGAGGGGCTGAGGTTTTGCGGATGGGGAGAAGGTGATTTGGCGCCCATGCTGTATGAATGGGAAATTGGGAGGGGCAACTGTGGGAGTCCTGGACTAACGGATCCTTGGGCGTCCGGTCTATTTATGTGGGCCGGACTAATGGGACGTCAAGATACAAGACAGAAGATTATCTCTCGTGCCCGGTGGGGACTCCCGTATGTGTGGATGGCTAGTAGATTGAAATAGTTAAGTAGTCTAATTCAATTTCTTTTTTCATTGCATCCACTTAATTTCAATCAGGTCAAAATAAAAAAAACTAAGACAATTCTTGACCAAAGAATCCATGGAAGAAAAAGTATAGGTGTCCGGATATCTTATTCCTTTCTGTAAAACTGACTTTATACAACCCTAAGCCCCTCCGTTGTCTATATAATCCAGAGGGTAGATCGGAGGCAGGATCATAACGTTGCTAGGCTAGCTAATCTAGGGTTAGCCAAATCGATCTCGAGGTAGATCAACTCTTGTAACCCTTATACCCTCAAATATAATCAAGCAGGAGTACGGTTTTACCTCCATTAAGAGGGCCCGAACCTGGGTAAACACTGTGTCCTTTATCCATAGTTACCATTGGTCCTCACACATATAGCTTGGGCCCCCCTACCCGAGATCTGCCGGTTTTGCACCAACATTGGTGCTTTCATTGAGAGCTCCGTTGTATCGTCCACAGAAGGATCGATTGCTCACTTCTTCATCAACAATGATTCTGTGTCTAAGGAAATCTTTCTTCCTGGGTAGGTCTTTGTGTTTGGTGGCTTTGTGCTGCGTGCCAACTCGATCGGCCACCTCGAGCAAGTCGATAGTTATGCCCCCGGCCACCAGATCAGGTTTGGAAACCTGAACTAAGTTGCTGACATCCGAGGAGACCTAGTATTCGACGGGTTCGCGACTCTACCGCCACTCCATATCCCCGCCAAGAAGACTCTTCGGATCCCCTGTTAGATCCTGTCCAGGGGTCAACACCCACACCCACCTTGGCCTTAGATCCGGGGTAGGTCTCATTGTCCGAAGACGGGAGCGTGAGCCCTGCCAGACTTCTTCCCCTTGCGGAACTCTCGACCGAAGACCCAGATGCAATTTTAGACTTGGCTCTAGGCAACCATCCCGAACTGCCGAGGTCTACACTCAGTGGGTCCGATCAGGTGTCCCATGCTAAACTCAGCCCATCAGATCCGCAGTTTCTGATCCTGCTTCTGCTCTTAGATAAAGCATTGGGTTTGATGCGGTCTCTCGCCATCATAGAGGCCTTACCTCCCAACTATACCCAGCTTGGACTAGGGGCTGAGAGCAGGGAATTTTATGCCCCACCCACCACCCACTTAATAGCCATTGTCGAGGACTAAACTGACATGTTGGACTACGCATCTGAAGACATCAGCGGCATGGACGACGACGCCGATGCTGAACCAAGCCAAGTCCCACCCGTCACGGGGCGTTGGACGGCCACCTCAACCAATGATGTGTACATGGTGGACACTCTAGATAAAAAGAACGACAAGGATAACCCAAGCCCTGATGAGGACAAACCCATCGATAAACCACCAAAGCACCGACGTCAGCAGCGCCGCTCACGATCGCGTCGGGCGAAGGACAGTAATACCGACACCGGAGATAACGAGACTCTGGACGATGCCGAAGATCCGAATACCCCGTCGAGCCCACATCCGAATAGGATGAAAGGGAAGAGGGTGAATATAGTCCCGGACACGATGATCACGAAGATTCGGAAGATAGCAACTATATGCCAGAAACCGAAGAGGAGGTTAGCCTCAGTGACGAAGATTTTATCGTCCTAGAGGAACCCCTCGATCAAGAACGCTTCAAGCGACAGCTTATTGCTACAGCCTATTGCCTGAAGAAGAAGCAACAGCAGCTCAAAGCCGAACAAGATACGCTGAATCAAAGGTGGACTAAGGTCCTGGCCACTGAGGAATATGGACACGAGCGACCTGTTAAAAGTTACCCTAAGCGCAAGATGCTGCCACAATTTGATGACGAAGCCCTTGAGCCAATACCATCGAAGTATAATCAGGTAGACCAACCAGACCGACCACCACGTGGGCGGGATAAAACGCCATATCAAGTCAAACACCAACCTACACCCCCTCGCTGAAAAGGCAGGGAGACGGCAGTCGCGGGATACATGTACAACTTGCAACATGACCTAGCAAATAAAGCTGGTCAAACTAGATCAATCTACGGATCAAGGGCCCATGCCCCGGCACGAGACAACGGCTATGAAGCCCGGCGTGATGATGATTACTATATTCGGGATCAGAACCGAACTCAGATGTTAGCCGATCTGTGCCGCGACATTGCACGATATAGAGGGGCCGCACACCCCTTATGCTTCACCGATGAGGTCATGGAACACCAATTACCGGAAGGGTTTAAACCTGTAAACATCGAACAGTACGATGGGATGATGGATCCGGCCGTCTGGATTGAAGATTTTCTTCTCCACATTCACATGGCTCGAGGAGACGATCTCCACGCCATTAAATATCTTCCTCTAAAGCTAAAAGGACCAGCATGACACTGGCTAAACAGCCTCCCAAAAAACTCCATTGGAACCTGGGAAGACTTGGAAGATGCTTTTCGGGCCAACTTTCAGGGCACTTATGGCCGGCCACCGGATGCTAACGACTTGAGTCACATAATTCAGCAGCCAGGCAAATCAGCCCGCAAGCTTTGGAATCGGTTCCTAACTAAAAAGAACCAGATCATAGACTGTCCGGACGCCGAAGCCTTAGCGGCCCTTAAACACAGCGTCCGTGATGAATGGCTCACCTGACACCTTGGGCAAGAAAAGCCAAAGACCATGGCAGCCTTAACGGCACTCATGACCCACTTTTGTGCGAGCAAAGACAGTTGGTTGGCTCGTAGAAGCAATAGCTCGGATGACCCCGGCACTTCTGAGGTGCGGGACGGCAATGGTAAACCTCGCCGCAATAAAAACAAACGTAAGAACAATAACAATGATGACGCAGACGATGCAGCAGTCAATGCTGGATTCAGCGGTCCTAAGTCCGGTCAGCGGAAGAAACCTTTCAAAGGCAACAAGGATGGGCCATGCAGCTTAGATAAAATCCTTGAGAGGCCCTATTAGATTCAGGGCGCACCCAATAAGCCTGCGAACCATACCAACAGGAATTGTTGGGTTTTCAAACAGACCGGTAAAATCAATACCAAACACAAGGAAAAGGGCCTCCAAGTGAAGACGATGATGAGCCCCATCAGCCAAACACCGGGGGTCAGAAGCGGTTTTCCCCCGAGGTGAAGACAGTGAACATGATATATTCCACTCATATCCCCAAAAGGGAGCGCAAACGCCCACTATGGGACGCCTAGAGCTATCGCCCCCAAGTTTAACCCATGGTCAGCGTGTCCGATCACCTTTGATCGCAAGGACCACCCAACCAGTATCTGTCACGGGGGTTCGACCACCCTGGTTCTTGATCCAATTATTGACGGATACCATCTCACTAGAGTCCTTATGGACAGAGGAAGCAGTCTCAACTTGATCTATCAAGATACTGTCTGTAAGATGGGGATCGACCCATCACGAATCAAGCCTAGTAACACTACCTTTAAAGGTGTGATATCAGGAGTGGAGGCCCGTTGTACGGGCTCAATTGCACTGGAGGTAGTATTCAGCTCCCCAGATAACTTTCGCAGCGAAGAATTAACCTGCGACATCGTCCCTTTCCGCAGTGGCTACCATGCACTGCTCGGACGAACTGCTTTCGCCCACTTCAATGCAGTCCTGCACTACACTTACTTGAAGCTTAAAATGCCCGGACCTCGTGGCGTTATTACAGTCAATGGTAATATGGAGCTCTCCCTCTGTACTGAAGAGCACACCGCGGCCCTTGCAGCCAAAGTATATGGCGGCCTTATCAAGCTGAACAGTTCACCAGCCAATAAAGCCAACGACGTATCCAGACGAGTCCGGTCCACACTTAATAGCCATAAATCAACGGATCCGGACCTTGATTAGCAGTTCAGCCTTCGCCGATCGCCCTACCAGGTTGCGGCTTGTGTACCACACGTACATAATTACGAACTAAAAATACCTTGGGTGGTGCTGGAGGCACACTGCAGAAGAGGTCCATTGTACGGCTTGACCCCATCTGGACCGCCTATATCTTTTTTCTCTTACTACAAGTTGATCAAGAACCCCACTTGCTAGATGGTTGTTGCAGGAGATCCTCTTAAGGCTAGCGTTTCCCAACCATCAAACACTCCTCTCAAAGGAATTATTACTAAGGAGAAAAGGCGCAGACGTGCGAGCGGCAGGGCACTACTGGAATTTTCTTTTTTCAAACTATGATCTTTAGGCCCTGTGTTAGACTTTCCCTTATGTAAAACCTTTTATTTTTTGGGGGCATGTAATATGACCTTAATATTGAACAGCACTGTCTGTCGCTGGCGTATCAATAAAGATATAAAGGAAGCAGATGATTATCACCTTAATGGTTGGGACCTGTTATTACCTTATCATCTGTGTTTCCCCCTTACGCTCAATTGACATACGTGGTTAGACACGGACTTCATAACAGGGGTTGTATTCGGCCCCGCAAATTTTTTAAGTCCGAACACCTATAGGGAACTCTTCGGCGTCCCTGATATGGCATTATAGGCGTCGGCTCCGAATCATGTCTTTGGTCTATAGTTGGGTTGCCCGACTTCTGTGTTTGCTACCTTATGTTCCGTAAGTTCAGATAAGGTAGTAAAGGGAGAACTACTGCACTTGTATTTCTGGTTCATCCCGTTAAATACCTCAGTAGAGAAAGCCGAAAACTGACTGTCATGATGGGCGAGAGCGTGTCAGCAATCCTGTGACTTAGTGTTATACTACGAATCGTTCCCGATTTATGTTGTGTTATATGAGGGGCTGGGTTTTCGACCAGCCGCGTTGCAAAGGCGCCGCACTCTGGATTGTCGTTCATGGAACGAGGGGCTAGTACTTAGCGCCACCAATGGACTCTTATGGCTAAGTGAAAGTGCTAAAGCCGCATAGTCTGATTGCCTAGTTCACTCCGCAAGACACCTCCTACATCGGATCAAGACATTGGATTAAGTGTTGTCATGCATTCCCGAACACCCCTGTAATTTTACATGGGGTCTAAAGACGACGACCGGTAAACTTTCACACATATAAACGGCCAAATAGGAGGATAAACTCATTATAAAAAGCATAACCATTTTTACATTGTGAGTTCATTACATGACTCTTACAAACTAGACACAACTACTCAAATATGATGTCCTTGGAGCACTGGCCCTCTACAATACGGGCTCCCTCGAGGACCTCGTCGAAGTACTTCTCCGGCCGCCGGTGCTCCTTGCCTTCCAGTGGTCCTGCGGTGGCAATCTCGGTGGCCTTCATCTTCACCCACTGCACCTTGACACGGGCGAAGGCCATCCGAGCACCTTCTATGCAGGACGACCGCTTAAGGGCATCGATCCGAGGAAGCGCCTCCACCACCCTCTTCACGAGTCTGAAGTGGCTGCTAGGTATGGCCTCGGCCGGCCGTAGACAGACTATTACGTCCTTCATGGCCAGTCTGGCCACCCTGTGCATCTCGGACACTGCTTGTTGGTCACTCGGGTAAGACCGAAGCTCGCGCAAGGTATCGCGACTGAACAACTTCTCCATTGAGCTCCCCTCTTCGGCTAGGAAGAATGCGGCGGCATCTACAATACTCCTCAGCAGATCCACGAAGGCGCCTGGAGAACTCCAAACTCGGGTCAGTAAAATATATCTCTTACTAGTATATCTACTCTGCATGATAAAGGCCTTACCAGCCACAATTTGCCTCACCTCTTGGATCTCCTGGCAAGCGCCCTGGGCATCAACCCGGGCTTCCTTTAGGCCCTCAAGATCTTTGGTGAGCTCACAGGCCTACTCCGAACTCTTCTGCTCCAAGGACTTGCACCTAGCGATGGCGTCCTTGAGCTCTTGTTCGACCTCCCCCACCCACGCCTCATGTCGCCGCCGGGTGGTTTGCTCCTCCTCTAAATTCTTGGCCACTTTTTCCGCGGCTGCCTTGCTCACCTCCGCCTCCTTCTTGGCTTTGGCAAGGGCGCTCTTGAGGGACTCGGCCTCAGCTGAGCCAACTGTGAGTATTTTATAACATTTTTAGTCCGTTTACACGACTACATACAAACATCACTTTTGGGTATGACGCACTTTGACAAACCTTGGGTTTGATTAAACCACTTGTTGATGCGGTCGAGCTCCTCGTCGGATAGCCGAAGCTTTCGATTGAGCTCGGCTATCTCTACGGCCTGGGCAGTAGCCGCCAACATCGAAGCATGTCCAACAGTATATACAACATGTTATCAACATGTTTTGATCCTCTGTCAATATTGTCCTAATCTGGACATAGTCTCAGGGGCTACTGTCTACACATGGGTTTCGCCTAAACACATATATGTCTACAAAAAATAAAAGCTAGTAAAGAATATTACATCGCTTACCTCAAAGGCTGTCAATAGGCTATTGAAGGCTTCAGTCGGTCCGCTCTTTGCAGACCGAACCTTTTCCATGACCGCACCCATCAGGGTGGGGTGTTCCTCCACAATGGGGGCATGTTATAATGCCTCCTGCATAGTGTCAGCAGCCTCAGGATTGACAGAGGCCGCCGATGGAGCTCCTGCTCCTCCCCCCTCTTTCGAAGGGGGATGTTGGTCCGAACTCGGAGTCGTACTGGCCTCCGGGGCGGTGTTCGGTGAGGACCTGGGCTGTTGAAGACCCCCACCCTCGATGGTCACGGGGGTCGACGTGCCCCACTCTACAGCGTCCGAGGTGTTGTCCTCGGGCGCCTTCTGGACGGTCTCGTCCGCCCCTCCTCGGCTAGGAGATGGCCTTTGGGATGACACCTCGGTGTCCTTGATGACAGGGGGAGAGAGGGTGTGAGATGGGTCGTCACTCTCCGCCTCTCTAGGGGCTAGGGAGTTCCCATCCAAACAAGAGGGGATCGGGATCTCGCACGGAGGGCCGAAAAAGCATAAAAGGATTGGGCATGAAAGAGGCAGATTAAAGCAATAATTAAACGAGTAAGTTTCTGACACTTATGTTTCGGCCAGGGGCTTCTCCCTTTGGACCCTCTCCGGGCTATGTTCGGACTCCGAGTCTGAACTATCCAAGAGGACCACCCGTCCCTTCTTTGGCGTCGCCCCCTCCAGGTTCTCGGAGGCTGTCCTCTTTCCCCTCCTCGTCTTGAGGGGGGGTTGCTCTCCACTTCCTCTTCCTCCTCCTCCTCCCCTTCATCCTCGTCTTCCTCGTGGGAGGAGACGGGCTCGGTCTCTCCGGACACAGCTTCCGGAGATGTGCAAGCAAATAGAAGGCACATGGAAGCACAAGAAAAGAAAGCACACAAGATATTTGTGGTCTTTTTGATTTTTAGTGAAATGGAGGGAGATGAAAAAGAGAGGAAAATAAAAAGTAGAGAAAGTAATTGATAATTTGTTTGTAAGAACCTATAGGTATACGAAGATGTCTCTCCGCAATGGAGTCAAAAATTATTTCTGCTACTTGTGAGCTGCGTTGGGAGTTTCCTCAAAGAGGAAGGGTGAAGCAATATAGTAGCGGTCAGTATTTCCCTGAGTGAGAACCAAGGTTATCGAACAAATAGGAGAACCAAGCGTATTCTAGTAAATAGCACCTACAAACACAAGAGCAAATACTTGCACCCAACGCGCGCAAGAGGGTTGTCAATCCCCTTGAAATCATTACTTGCAAGGACTAAATCTGATAGAGATAAATATATAAAGTGAAAAGAAAAATAAAAAGAGTAAGATTGCAGTAAGGTATTTTTGGTTTTAGTAATATGATTAAAGTAGACCCGGGGGCCATAGTTTTCACTAGAGGCTTCTCTCTCGAAACAATGGCATACAGTGGGTAGATAAATTACTATTGGACAATTGATAGAAAGCACATAGTTATGATGTTATTCATGGCAATGATCACATATATAGGCATCACATCCATGACTAGTAGACTGACTCCTGCCTACATATACTACTATTACTCCACCAATCGACCGATTCTTGCTTCCATCTATGGTATCAAGTTCATGAAAAACAGAGTAACGCTTTAAGCAATATGACATGATGTAGACAGAATAAAACCAAGCAATATGATTAAACCCCATCATTTTACCCTTAATGGCAACAATACAAATATGTGTCTCACTACCCCTTCTGTCACTAGGTGAGAACACCGCAAGGTTGAACCCACTACAAAGCACCTCTCCCACTGAAGATAAATCAATCTAGTTGGCCAAACCAAACGGATAGATCAGAGAGAAATACAAAACTATATTAATCATGTATAATAAAGTTCAGAAAAGACTCAATTACTTTCAATGAATAATCTGATCATGAACCCATAATTCATCGGATCCCAACAAACACACTGCAAAAGAAGATTACATCGGATAGAACACTAAGAAGATCTAGGAGAACATGGTATTGAAGATCAAAGAGAGAGAAGAAGCCATCTAGCTACTAGCTATGGACCCGTAGGTCTGTGGTGAACTACTCACACATCATTAGTAGGGCAACAAGATTGATGTAGAAGCCCTCCATGATCGATTTCCCTTTCAACAGAGCACTAGAAAAGGCCTCCAGATGGGATCGTGGAAGAACAGAGGCTTGTGGCAGCGGAAAAATTGTTTTAGGTGGATCTATATTGGTTTTAGGATTTATGGGAATTTATGGAAGTTGAATTAGGTCAAACGAAGTTACGAGGGGTCCACAAGCTCAGGTGGCGCCCCCCAGGGGGTGCGCCGTGCAAGCTTGTGGCCCTCTCATAGGTCTTCTAGCCTCCTCCCGAAGCTTCTAGGGTCCCTTTTGGTCCAGAAAAAATCATCGTAAAGTTTCGTTGTTTGTACTTTATTTGGTATTGATTTTTTGAAAAAACAAAAAACATGCAGAAAACAGGAACTGGCACTGGGCACTAAGTTAATAGGTTAGTTCCCAAAAATGATATAAAATAGTATAAAATGCATCCAAGATTGATAATATGATAGCATGAAACAATCAAAAATTATGGATACGTTGGAGCTGTATCACTGATGCTTTGAGTACATGGGACATCATCTCCGTCAGGATGAGCATGACCTCACCGCCAAGAAGGTATCAAGCATACAAACCCCGTCATTCATTACTTCATGATTTCCCTTGCCAACACTATATTCAGTGGGGAGAACATCGGGGCCATGTCGAGCAACGACATGTGTGTGCTCCATGCAGCACTCCACCCCAACTACACTCCCAAGCCAAACTTGGGAGCTTTTCTAATGCTTCACCTTGGACGACAGCACAAGCAGCAGAGGGTACTATTGTTGTGGGAGGCATAATGACTCGACTTGCCGAGCACTTTGGCCTCGATATTGATAAGATGCCACATGTCCCAAGTCCTACGGTGCTCAACTGTAGGATGATGACTAACACGCATTTTATTGGTCCAATGCAGGGGGGCATTGTTACAAATACCCCCTACCAAACTCTAAGACTACTCAAGTGCGCTAGCCCTTGCCGCAAGCTTTTACTATTCTACTCGTAATATGCGTGTACTCTCCATTGATGAAATCAATGAGTACAAGCATGCAGCAGGGTTCCGGAATGATGTTCATCCCGAGCCCGCTCGAGAGTGGGATGCCGTAGCAGTAGGGCATGCTCAAGGTTTGGATGCATGGGGAAATACACCCATGTTTGCACCTCAGCATTTTCCTCATTTTTGCACCATAGCCTGCACTGCAGGTTAGCTTTGGGCAACTACATGACTATGTGCCTAGGGTAGAGTTTTAGCAGCTGCAGCAGCAGGTAGGAGGGATCTGTATGGACCTCTGTGAGGCCAACAACAACATTAACCTGCTTAGTGGGAATATACAATCCCTCTTTTCTTTTTGGCAGCCATACCTTGGCACGGGAGGCCAGTCCACTAGTGGCCCATCTCAGATGTAGTGGTCACACATTGGCCAGAGGGGCGACGATGACGAGGACATGGACTAGAGAGTAGGCCAAGAGCCTAAGCTTGGGGGAGCTCATCCCCTAACTATCCATGCATGCATATTTATTTTCTTCTTTTCCTTTTTCTTTTTGTTCTTAGCATGTTTACTTTCAGTTTGCATAATAAAAATGAAGAGCAAGCTTTGCTCTTGCCTTGTTGGAATTCTCTGTGTTTGTGTTTTGTTTCTTCAAGCCCTCAGGTTTACTCTCCAGTAGCAAATTGGAAATGAAGAGAATGAAGTGGAGATTTGACTGAGGGGAGAATTGAGACAACGCGAGAAGTTATAACATATGCATAATCCCTTGTCTCGCAATATTATTTGAGAAAGAATTTCCAATTGACTGGCTACACTTAAGTCAGTTCTCCACGTTGGTTGAATATCATTTAGTCATAGCTCCCAACTTCAGATTTTTGCTAGGAGAACCTCATGGTAAAGCATGTTTTTGTTCCAATAAAATATTCTGAAGAAAACTTAGGGGTTGGAATTTTCAAAGAGAACAAGCATTCAAATAGTTCAACTCCATATGCTGAATTTGATTGACATGGTAACACCTATTGATAGAATTATTTGGAGGAATGAACATTTGAAGTGATTGAGGTTATGCCAAAATTTATTCGCACTAAAACCGCGGAGCTTCAGCCCTAGGCCGGTTTCACGTCTCGTTGCTATTTGTAGAGATAATTCGTGTAACCACGACACCATCACAAACTTGGAAATTTTGTGGCAAACGATCAGCCTTCTTCAAGGGAGTGTGTATGTGGTAAATAAGAGCATTGATCACTGAGCTCAAAAGAGACAATCATTCTTGATCCATAGTGCACAAAAGCCACAACGGAACCTAATTACATATAGTAATTTTTGGCATAACCCCATCACCAAGAATTGAAATTCCAAACAATAATGATAGAGAGAAGTGTTTGAAAGCCATGACTAAGAGACATTAGTGGGTGTTAATGAAATGCTTGAATCCTTGCTCACTTTGATTCCCGAACTCCCTAATTAATTTGGATAGTGAGCCTAAGTTGAATATCCATCTAAGAAAGAAATGCTCTCACTTGCTGATACATCCATTTTGCATGATGTTTGTATATCAATATTTATTGCATTATGGACCGTTATTTTAATGCTTATGTCTTTCTTATTTTACAAGATTTACCCAAAGAAGGAGAATGATGGCAGCTGGAATTCTGTACCGGAAAGGAGCAAAACTGAGATACCTATTCTGCACAACTACAAAAATCATGAAAAATTATGGAGAGTTATTTTGGAATATATAAAAAATATTGGGAGAAGAAACTACCAAAGGGGACCCACTAGGTCGCCACAAGCCTGGGGGTCGCACCCTACCCCCAGGGCTTGTGGGCCCCCTGGCAGGTCTTCGGTGCCCATCTTCTGCTATATGTAGGCTTTTGACCTAGAAGAGAGAGAGAGAGAGAGAGAGAGCTTTCGGGACGATGTGCCGTTGTCTCGAGGCGGAACCTGGGCAGGAGCAATCTAGAGCTTTGGCAGAGCGATTCTGCCGGGGAAACTCCCCTCTGGGAGGGGGAAATCAAACCATTGTCATCACGAATGATCCTCTCCTAGAGGGGGGTCAATCTCCATTAACATCTTCACCAGCAACATCTTCTCTCAAACCCTAGTTCATCTCTTGTATTCAATCTTTATTTCAAAACCACAGATTCATACATATGGGTTGCTAGTAGTGTTGATCACTCCTTGTACTTGATGCTAGTTGGTTTATTTGGTGGAAGATCCTATGTTTAGATCCTTAATGATATTCAATACCCCTATGATCTTAAACATGAACATGATTTGTGAGTAGTTACTTTTGTTCCTAGGGACATGGGAGAAGTCTTGTTATAAGTAATCAAGTGAATTTGGTATCCGTTCGATATTTTGATGAGATGTATGGTGTCCTTCCTCTAGTGGTGTTATGTGAATGTCGACTACATGACACTTCACCATGATTTGGACCTATGGGAAGGCATTGGGAAGTAATAAGTAGATGATGGGTTGCTAGAGTGACAGAAGCTTAAACCCTAGTTTATGTGTTGCTTCGTAAGGGGCTGATTTGGATCCACATGTTTCATGCTATGGTTAGATTTATCTTAATTCCTCTTTCGTTGTTGCGGATGCTTGCGAGAGGGGTTAATCATAAGTGGGAGGCTTGTCCAAGTACGGACAACACCCAAGCACTGGTCCACCCACATATCAAATTATCAAAGTAGCGAACGCGAATCATATGAGCGTGATGAAAACAAACTTGACAGTAATTCCCATGTGTCCTCGGGGGCACTTTGCTTTATATAAGAGTTTGTCTAGGCTTGTCCTTTGCTATAAAAAGGATTGGGCCACTTTGTTGCACCTTTGTTACACTTATTACTTGTTACCCATTATGAATTATCTTATCATAAACTTATCTGTTACCGATAATTTCAGTGCTTGCAGAAAATACCTTGCTGAAAACCGCTTGCCATTCCCTTCTGCTCCTTGTTGGGTTCGACACTCTTAATTAAAGAAAGTACTACAATAGATCCCCTATACTTTTGGGTCATCAAGACTCTTTTCTGGCGCCGTTACCGGGAGTGAAGCGCCTTTGGTGAGTGGAATTCGGTAAGGAAAATTTATATTACATGCTGAAATTTACTATCGCCTATCGCTATGGAAAATAATCCTTTGAGGGTCTTATTCGGGGTATCTTCACCCCGACCAGAAGAACAAAGAGTTGCCCCTCAACCTACTGAACCTACGTAAAATATTTATTATGAAATTCCTTCGGGTATGATAGAGAAACTGCTAGCTAATCCTTATGCAGGAGATGGAACACTACATTCTGATATGCATCTAACCTTTGTGGATGATTTAAGCTTGCAGGTTTGCCCGGTGATGAAGTCAAGAGAAAATTCTTCCCTTTATCTTTGAAGGGAAGTTCATTGAAATTGTATAGGCTATGTGATGATATTGGATCTTGGAATTATAACAGATTGAAATTGGAATTTCATCAGAAGTTTTATCCTATACATCTGGTTCATCATGATCAGAATTGTATATATAATTTTTGGCCTCGTCAAGGAGAAAGTGTCGATTAAGCTTGGGGGAGGCTTAATTCAATGTTATATTCATGTCCCAACCATGAGCTCTCAAGATAAATTATTATTCAAAACTTTTATGCTCGGCTTTCTTGTAATGATCAATCCATGCTCGATACCTCTTGTACTGGCTCGTTTATGAAGAATACTATTGAATTCAAATGGGATCTTTTGGAAATAATTAAATTCAACTCTAAAGATTGGGAGCTTGACGAAGCTAAGGAGTCAGGTATAAAGCTTGAGTTTGATTGTGTTAAAACTTTTATGGATATCGATGTTTTTGTGAATGTAGCACAAAATATGGACTTGACTCTGAGATACTAGCTTGTTTCTGTGAATCTTTTGCTACTCATGTTGATCTCCTTAAGGAGAAGTGGTTTAAATATCATCCTCCCATTGAAGTGGAAGTAGTAGAACCCATTAAAGCTAAAGAAGAAACTATTACTTGTAATGTTGATCTAGTTATTCCCACTGCTTATATTGAGAAACCACCTTTTCTTGTTAGGATAAAAGAACATGCTAAAGCTTCAGCTGTAGTCCATAGGAGTTATACTAGAACACCTAAACCCTCTAAACAAATTAAAGTTTAACCTAGTGTTGCTATGGTTAAAGATCTCTTAGTTGATAATATTGATGGGCATGTTATTTATTTCTTTGATGAGGCTACTAGAATTGCTAAACCGGATGATAATGATAAACATAGACCTATTGTTGGCATGCATGTTGTCTCTGTTAAGATAGGAGATCATTGTTATCATGGATTATGTGATTTGGGTGCTAGTGTGAGTGCAATTCCCTTTACTTTATACCAAGAAATTGTGAATGATATTTCACCTGCTAAAATAGAAGATATTGAGGTTACTATCAAGCTTGTTAATAGAGATACTACTTTCACCAATTGGGATTGTTAGAGATGTTGAAGTCTTGTATGGCAAAATAAAATACCCTACTGATTTTCTAGTTCTTGGTTCCCCACAAAATGATTTTTGTCCCATTATATTTGGTAGACCCTTCTTGAACATTGTTAATGGTAAAATAGATTGTGAGAAAGAAACTATCAGTGTTAGTTTTGGTGACGTGTCTCATGAGTTTAATTTCTCCAAATTTCATAGATAGCCTCATGATAAAGAATTACATAGTAAAGATGAAATTATTGGTCTCGCTTCTATTGTCGTGCCTCCTACTGATCCTTTAGAACAATATTTTCTAGACCATGAAAATGATATGTTTATGAATGAAGGAAAGGAATTAGACGAGATCTTCTTTAAACAAATGCCTCTTTTGAAACATAATTTGCCTGTTGAGACTTTTGGAGATCCTCTACCACCCAAGAGTGATTCGGTGTTTGAACTTAAGCAATTGCCTAATACTTTGAAATATGCTTATCTTGATGAAAATAAAATATATCATGTTCTTATTAATGCTAACCTTTCAGAACATGAAGAAAAGAAATTATTGAAGACTCTGAGGAAGCACCATGTCGCTATTGGATATACTCTGGATGATCTTAAGGGCATTAGTCCCACTCTATGTCAGCACAAAAATAATATGGAACCTGATGCTAAACCAGTTGTTGATCATCAGCGATGGATGAATCCTAAAATGAAGGAAGTGGTAAGAAATGAAATACTAAAGCTTCTGGAAGTAGGTATAGTTTATCCTATTGCTGATAGTAGATGGGTAAGTACTTTTCATTGTGACCCTAAGAAGGGAGGTATAACTGTTGTTTCTAATGATAAAAACGAATTGATTCTGCAAAGAATTGTTACAGGTTATAGAATAGTAATTGATTTTAGAAAATTAAACAAATCAACCGAGAAATATCATTATTCCTCTACCTTTTATTGATCAAATGCTAGAAATACTATCAAAACATACACACTTTTGCTTTCTAGATGGTTACTCTAGTTTTTCCCAAATACATGTGTTAGAAGAGGATTAAAAAAACTACTTTTACATGCCCTTTTGGTACCTTTGCTTATAGACGTATGCCTTTTGGTTTATGCAATGCACATGTTATCTTTCAAAGATGTATGACTACTATATTCTCTGACTTTTGTGAAAAGATTGTTGAAGTTTTCATGGATGATTTCTCCATTTACGAAACTTCTTTGATGATTGCTTAAGCAACGATCAAGTTTTGCAGAGATGTGAAGAAACTAATCTTGTCTTGAATTGGGAGAAGTGCCACTTTATGGTTAATAAAGGCATTGTCTTGGGACATAAGATCTATGAAAGAGGTATTGAAGTTGATTAAGCTAAAGTTGATGCAATTGAAAAAATGTCGTGCCCTAAAGATATCAAAGGTATAAGAAGTTTCCTTGGTCATGTTGGTTTCTATAGGAGATTTATTAAAGACTTCTCTAAAATTTTTAGGCCTCTCACAAGTATTTTGCAAAAAGATGTTCCATTAGTTTTTTATGATGATTATGTACAAGCATTTGAAATATTTAAGAAAGCCTTAATCTATGTACCTATAGTTCAACTACCTGATTGGAACCTACCCTTTGAAATTATGTGTGATGCTAGTGATTATGTTGTTGGTGCTGTTGTAGGACAAAGAGTTGATAAGAAATTAAATGTTATCCATTATGCTAGTAAAACTCTAGACATCGCTCAAAGAAACTATGCTACTACTAAAAAAGAATTTTTAGCAATTGTATTTGCTTCTGACAAGTTCAGATCTTATATTGTTGATTCTAAAGTAACTATTCACACTGATCATGCTGCTATTAAATATCTTATGGAAAAGAAAGATGCTAAACCTAGACTCATTAGGTGGGTTTTCTTGCTGCAAGAATTTAATTTACATATTATTGATAGAAAGGGAGTTGAGAACCCCGTAGCAGACAACTTGTCTAGGTTAGAAAATATTCTTAATGACCCACTACCTATTGGTGATAGTTTTCCCGATGAACAATTAGTTGTCATAAATGCTTCTTGTAATACTCCATGGTATGCAGACTATGCTAATTATATTGTTGCTAAATTTATACCACCTAGTTTTACATACCAACA
This sequence comes from Aegilops speltoides, assembly GCA_021437245.1. Classification (NCBI taxonomy): domain Eukaryota; kingdom Viridiplantae; phylum Streptophyta; class Magnoliopsida; order Poales; family Poaceae; genus Aegilops; species Aegilops speltoides. Next base: position 123,766,345 of record CM038143.1, on the reverse strand, counting down.
AAAGAAAAAATCTATGATTTAAGACATTACTTCTGGGATGACCACACCTTTATAAAGAAGGATTAGATGGTGTTATTAGATGTTGTATACCTGAGCATGAACAGGAGCAGATCCTACGGAAGTGTCACTCTGAGGCCTACGGAGGTCACCATGCTGGTGATAGAACAGCACACAAGGTATTACAATCCATGTTTTATTGGCCTACTCTTTTCAAAGATGCTCGTAAGTTTTTCTTGTCTTGTGACGAATGTCAAAGAATTGGTAATATTAGTAGACGTCAAGAAATGTCTATGAATTATTCTCTTGTTATTGAACCATTTGATGTTTGGGGCTTTGATTATATGGGATCTTTTCCTTCCTCCAATGGGTATACTCATATTTTGGTTGCTGTTGATTATGTTACTAAGTGGGTAGAAGCTATTCCAACTAGTAGTGCTGATCACAACACTTCTATTAAAATGCTTAAAGAAGTTATTTTCCCAAGGTTTGGAGTCCCTAGATATTTAATGACTGATGGTGGTTCACACTTCATTCATGGTGCTTTCCATAAATTGCTTGCTAAGTATGATGTTAACCATAGAATTGCATCTCCATATCATCCTCAGTCTAGTGGGCAAGTAGAATTGAGTAATAGGGAAATAAAATCGATCTTGCAAAAGACTATTAATAGATCTAGGAAGAATTGGTTTAAGAAACTTGATGATGCATTATGGGCCTATAGAACTGCTTATAAAACTCCTATGGGTATGTCTCCGTATAAAATGGTATATGGAAAAGCATGTCACTTACCTCTTGAACTAGAACATAAAGCTTATTGGCAATTAAAGAGCTCAACTACGATTTCAAACTTGCCGGTGAAAAGAGGTTGTCTGACATTAGCTCACTTGATGAATGGAGAACCCAAGACTATGAAAATGCCAAATTGTTTAAAGAAAAAGTTAAAAGATGGCATGAAAAAAGGATACAAAAGAGGGAATTCAATGTAGGTGACCATGTCTTGCTATACAACTCTCATTTAAGATTTTTTGCAGGAAAACTTCTCTCCAAGTGGGAAGGTCCTTACATTATCGAGGAAGTTTATCGTTCTGGTGCCATCAACATCAACAATGCCGAAGGCATTAATCTGAACGTGGTAAACGGGAAAAGAATCAAACATTATATCTCAGGTACTCCCATAAATGCTGAAACCAATATTATTAATACCATAACACTGGAGGAGTGCATAAAGGAAACCTACCAGAACATGCCAGAACCCTGAAAAGGAGTAGGTATGTGATACGACAAGTAAACCGACTCCAAAAGTCTTCTAAAGGCAATTTTACTCAGTTTTGGAATATTTTAAAAATTAGAAAAATAAGAAGTAGTCTGAATAGCGCACGAGGAGGCGACAAGCCGTGGGGCGCGCCCTACCCCCTGGGCGCGCCTCCCAAGCTTGTGGCCACCTCGTGTGCCCTCTGGACTCTGTTTTCTTGCGGATTACTTCTTTTGGTCGGTAACCATTCATTATATAATCTCCCGAAGGTTTTGACCACCGTACCACGGCAATATCCTCTATTCTTGTTTTGAGCTGTTTTTTGACAGAATTCTATGACGTCCCCAAGCGCTCGGAAGGAAAAGTTCTTCAAGAAGGTCATCAACCCCTGCCTTGCGGAGGTGCTGCAACACCCTCAAACCATCGAGATGAGTGAGGGGGTGCTGCACATCCAGGATGTTCAAGGGCCAAGGAAGACCGGAAGCGTGGAGACCAGGCTCGAAGCAATGGAGTAGCAAGTCTTCAAATGCCAAGGGATGGTGGAACGCGGACTCAACGCCAATCACTCCATGATCACGGGATTTACTCATGACCACAAGCTAGACGCCAACAACATCAGGGAGGCCATCTTCAAGCTCCATGAGAAAATCGAGCACCTCCAAGCCTAGATCTATGACCTGCAAAACCAAAACTATGAGTATGAATACAGATTTTAGAGGATGAGTTTGGCTGTAGATTTGAGGATCCCGGAGACCCGTTCATCTTTTTACGATGGTGAACCTATGCATGCCTTGGAAGACGGAGGACAAGCTTCCCACACCATCAACCTCATCACCACTGTCACCTCCATAGGAGACTTGAGTACATGGGTATGGGCACTCCCCTTGGCTTTTGCCAAGCTTGGGGGTGGTGCCCCGGTATCGTATCACCATCACATCTTTACCTTTATCGTTTACCTTAGTTTGATCCTTTTGGTTATATCTTTATCTAGTAGAAAAAAGTTTTAGTATGATCTAGTTTCTGAGTTTTGCTTTGTGTTCCCTCTATGTAATTGAGTCCGACGGCTATATAATAAATTAGTTTTGAGTTGAGTGCTTTGCTTTCTTGCTATGATATTGAGGAAAGAAAATAATAAAAGAAATAAAAGATTATATAATAATCTTATGGAGAGTGATGACTTCACATATAAGAAGTATGAGGATTGAAACTGGTTGTGGGTTGACAAACATAGTTTTGGTCATTGTTGCAATTAAAAGGAAGTAATAAAGAAAGAGAGGTTCACATATAAATATATTATCTTTGACATCTTTTATGATTGTGAGCACTCATTAAAATATTATATGCTAAGAAGTTGATGTTGGACAAGGAAGACAACATAATGAGTTATGTTTGCTTATTTCTGAATAGAAGTTATATTGCCATGGATCCTCTAACATGTGATGCTTGCTTCCACCTCATACTAGCCGAAAATTCTGCACCAAGTAGAGATACTACTTGTGCATCCAAACACCATCAACCCAGTTTTGCCATGAGAGTCCACTATACCTACCTATGGATTGAGTAAGATCCTCCAAGTAAGTTGTCATCGCTGCAAGCAATAAAAATGCTCTTTAAATATGTACAAGCTTTTAGTGCGAGGAAAATAAACTTTATGCAAACTTGCGATATGGAAAAAATAAAAGCAATGGACTACATAATAAAGTTCTTTACCACAAGCGGCAATATAAAGTGATGTTCTTTTGCATTAAGATTTTGTGCATCCAACCATAAAAGCACATGACAACCTCTGCTTCCCTCTGTGAAGGGCCTATCTTTTACTTCTTAAGTACTTACCTTTATGCAAGAGTCATGGTCATCCTCACCATTCCCTATATTTCGCCTTTTTCTTTTGGAAAGCGTCATGTGTTAGGGAAAGATCTAGACACATATATCCACTCGGATGTAGGTGATTATAAATTATTATTGTTGACATTACCCTTGAGTTAAAAGGTTGGGAGGCAAAGTTATAGGCCTCTATCTTTCTCTATGTCCGATTGAGGCTTTGATCTCATAAGTATCGTGTGTGTGTTATCAATTATGGAAGACTAAAAGATGATTGAGTATGTGGACTTGCTAGACAAGCTCCCATATTGACTCTTTCCGATGTTATGATAAATTGCAATTGCTTCAATCATCGAGATTATAGTTTGTTGGTTTTCAATAAAGTTTTTGATTCATACTTTACCTTGTGAATGAATTATCACTCTAGCATAAGAAGTTATATGACAATATATATTGTTGTTCTAAAGATGATCATGATGCCCTCATGTTCGTATTTTATTTTATCGACACCTCTATCTCAAAACATGTGGACATGATTATCGATCTCGGCTTTCGCTTGAGGACAAGCAAGGTCTAAGCTTGGGGGAGTTGATACATCCATTTTGCATCATGTTTTTATATCAATATTTATTGCATTATGGAATGTTATTTATCATTATGGTACAATACTTATGCCTTTTCTCTCTTATTTTATAAGGTTTACACAAAGAGGGAAAATGCCGGCAGCTGGAATTTTGGACCAGAAAGGAGCAAATTTTAGATACCTATTCTGCACAACTCCAAAAGTCCTGAAAACTTACGGAGAATTACTTTGGAATATATAAAAAATATTGGGCGAAGAAACTACCAGAGGGGACCCACCAGGTGGCCACAAGCCTGGGGGGCACGCCCTACCCCTCGGGGCGCGCCCCCAGGGCTTGTGGGCCCCCTGGGAGGTCTTCAGTGCCCATCTTCTGCTATATGGAGGCTTTTGATCTAGAAAAAACATAGAGAGGGAGCTTTTGGGACGAAGCGTCATTGTCTTGAGGCGGAACCTGGGCAAGAGCAATCTAGAGCTCCGGCAGAGCGATTCTGCCGGGGAAACTTCCCTCCAAGGGGAAATCGAAGTCATCTTCATCACGAACGATCCTCTAATCGAGAGGGGGGTCAACCTCCATCAACATATTCACCAGCAACCCTAGTTTATCTCTTGTATTCAATCTTTGCTTCAAAACCTCAGATTGGTACCTGTCGGTTGCTAGTAGTGTTGATTACTCCTTGTAGATGATGCTAGTTGGTTTATTTGGTGGAAGATCATATGTTTAGATCCTTAATGATATTCCATACCCCTCTGATCTTGAACATGAACATGCTTTGTGAGTAGTTACTTTTGTTCCTGAGGACGTGGGAGAATTCTTGTTATAAGTAATCATGTGAATTTGGTATTCGTTCGATATTTTGATGAGATGTATTTTGTCCTTCCTCTAGTGGTGTTATGTGAATATTGACTACATGACACTTCACCGTGATTTGGGCCTAGGGGAAGGCATTGGGAAGTAATAACTATACGATGGGTTTCTAGAGTGACAGAAGCTTAAACCCTAGTTTATGTGTTGCTTCGTAAGGGGTTGATTTGGATCCACATGTTTCATGCTATGGTTAGATTTATCTTAATTGTTCTTTTTTAGTTGCGGATGCTTGCGAGAGGGGTTAATCATAAGTGAGAGGCTTGTCCAAGTAAGTACAACACCCAAGCAATAGTCCACCCATATATCAAATTATCAAAGTAGCGAACGTGAATCATATGAGTGTGATGAAAACTAACTTGACATTAATTCCCATGTGTCCTCGGGAGCGCTTTGCTTTATATAAGAGTTTGCCCAAGCTTGTTATTTGTTATAAAAAGGATTGGGCCACCTTGATGCACCTTTGTTAGACTTGTTACTTGTTACCCATTACGAATTATCTTATCACAAAACTATCTATTACCGATAGTTTCAGTGCTTGCAGAAAATACCTTGCTGAAAACCGCTTGTCATTCCCTTCTTGTCCTTGTTGGGTTCGACGCTCTTATTTATCGAAAGGACTATGATAGATCCCCTATACTTGTGGGACATCACTTGCCTAAACACTTGGTTAGCAAAGAAATTTTGACTTGAGAAATTATAACTAATGATAAGAGACTATACGTGGTTAGGCAACGAGCTTAGGTGTAGCTACTCAATTGTGAATACCTTCTTGAATGACATTGTAGGATAAGAGAAGATGGATATGATGTATTCTCTCGAGCTGGTAACACTTCTTTCTATTCAATCAAGCTCCCATTCATTCCCTTGATTTCTTGTTTGCTTGAGGACAAGCAAATCCTAAGCTTGGGGGAGTTGATGGCTCAAGAATTTGTGATGTTTTCCTAGTGATTATTGCTTGGTTTCATAAGAGTTTTATTACTCTTCGGATATTTCTAATGCTAATCCCTTGAAAGAGAAGAAAGTCCATTTTCCCAGTGTTTGGCAGGAAGTATAAATTATGGAAGGAAACCAGAGGGATTGCTACAAATCAAGCAAATGGAGCAACTTCCATGAAGAGACCCCTGTCATCAGGTGCAGCAGAGCAAAAGATGACGTTCCATACGACCACAAGTGCTCGTATGAGTGGTTGTATGGACTTCCATCAGCTCCACCACATCTATACAAGCAACTTTCATGAAGGGATCAGTAGGAGAATAGAACCCTAGCCGCCTCCACACCACCCAGAATAGGAGAAGGGAGGATCTGAGGAACCATCGAAGATCTTCTTAGTTTTGGTCCTTTCATCTTCATCATCATCATCACCCATTTCACTATTGTAAGAGGAATTCCAATTTGGGAGAACAATTGTAACTCTACTCAATCTCGTCTGGAGATCAAGACTATTTAAATTACCCATTTCATCTTATTGTGGATCTTCACGGTATTATTGATATAGTTTTCATGGATTTTATCTTTGTTGTGATTGATTTCCCTCTTATGATGTGTGAGTAATTTCCCCTAGGCGTGGAGATGTAGGTAAGTGGTAAGATTAATCTTTGCATATTCTATATGTTGTCATTTGCATTCGTGGTAGTGTGATCTATCTAGTATGAGAAGGGAGGATCTGAGGAACCATCAAAGATCTTCTTAGTTTTGGTCCTTTCATCTCCATCATCATCATCACCCCTTTCACTATTGTAAGAGGAACTCCAATTTGGGAGAACAATTGTAACTCTACTCAATCTCATCTAGAGATCAAGACTATTTGAATTACCCATTTCATCTTATTGTGGATCTTCACGGTATTATTGATATGGTTTTCATGGATTTTATCTCTGTTGTGATTGATTCCCCTCTTATGATGTGTGAGTAATTCCCCCTAGGCATGGAGATGTAGGTAAGTGGTAAGATTAATATGTGCCCATTCTATATGTTGTCATTTGTGTTCATAGTAGTGTGATCTATCTAGTATGTTGTTGCACTATGGTGAACTCTATGCGTGTTGTCCAATTTAAGGGCCCAGGCAACATGATCTTAAGACCTACACGGGTAACACGTATTGTTTAGGAAATCTATGACCTCTGACGTGACAAGTGGAGATATCTATGAAGACCGAAGATAATATGAGATAACGGTGATCCATTAAACTTAATGCCTGCTTCTGGTCTAAGGACCTTAATTGTGGAAACGACCACTCTGTGGAAACGGTGAAGCAAGACCATAGAGTGAAATATAATCCCGCATGGAGGAGTTTCATAACATCAGGATGACCCGCCTACAGAACACATATATCAAATGCTATGAGTACAATATAAGGTAGCTGATATTACCGTCACACTAGCACACTTTATACATACTTACCATGAACTGAAATCTCTCCACACATAATCTCTTCATTGCAAGAAACACAACCGTTAGCCTTACTCATGTTATTTGCTTTTAGTAGTTCTTATAGTTGTGACTTTAAACACCATTTTATAATTGCCCACTCTGGTCTATCCGTGATTCAGGACAGTAACAATATTTGCAGAAACACAAGAAGTTACTTCACACAAGAGTTGTGACACCTTGTGTGTGACAGAAGCGCCACTATAAATACTCTCCTCCGCTCTTAGTTGGGATGATTACTCATTGGGATACTTCTGCGAAAGCACTACACTACCATGCTTGGCCTGCAGGCATCAACATCCATTTTGCATCATTATTTCTTATTACAGTTTATCCCATTTAAACGATATATTGCACATTATGATGCAATTCTAATGCCTTTTCTCTCTTAAAATGCAAGTTATTTAAAGAGAGGGGGATTACCAATAGCTGGAATTCTAGACCTGAAAAGCAACATAAGAGATAGTAATTCTCCATGGCTCAAATGAAGCGTGGATTTTTGGAGAATTATTTTGAAATATATAATGAATATTGGAGAAAAGAAGTATCAGGGGGGCCCACCAGGTAGCCACACGTACAGGTGGCGCGGCCTACCCCCCTAGTTGCGTCCCCTGTCCATTTGGGGCCATGGTGGCTCGCCTCCCGATGCCCTTTGACCATCAATTCCATTTACCCTTGAAGAAATCACAGAAAATTCTCAGGACTTTCCACTGCTGTCTGTGAGGCGCAATACTTTTGCTCTCCGGTGGAGCGATTTTGCCAGGGAAAATTCCCTCCAGGAAGGGGAAATCGAAGCCTTCATCATCACCATCTCATCTCAAAACCCTAGTTCATCTTTCATTCTAAATCTTTGTATCAAACCTCAGATTGGTATCTGGGGGTGCTAGTAGTGTTGATTACATATTGTCGTTGATGCTAGTTGGTTTAACTAGTGGAATATTGTTATGTTAAGATTGTTAAACATATATATATATATATATATAACCACTGATCATGATCAATATGATGAGTTGTGAGTAGTTCTACTTGTTCTTGAGGACATGGGAGAAGTCTTGTTACTAGTAATCATGTGAAGTTGATTCCCGTTCAATGTTTTGATATTATGTTGTGTTGTTCTTCCTCTAGTGGTGTTATGTGAACGTCGACTACATGACACCTCACCATCTTTGGGCCTAGGGTAAGGCATTGTGCAATTAGTTTGTAGATGATGGGTTGTGGAAGTGATATAAACCTAAACCCTAGTTTATGAATTATGTCATAAGGGGCTGTTCTGGATCCAATTGCTTAACTCTATGGTTAGATTTATCTTAATTAATTACTTCTCTTGTAGTTGCATATGCTTGCATGGTATAATCATAAGTAGGTGTTTGTTCAAGTAAGGACATCACCTTATCTCTGTCCACCCATGTAAGACGTATCAAGGCAATGAACATTAACTCAATGAATCGTGGTGAAATTAACTTGGCGATATTCCTTTGTTTCCTTAAGAGCGTTTTGCTCACTATAAGAAGTATCACCGGCTTATCCTTAGCACAATAAAGGATTGGGCCACTTGCCACACTTTGTTACTATTGTTACTTGCTACCTTGTTCAAACTATCTTGTTTTCAAACTATTTGTCAAAATAATCTTACAACACTTGAAGTGAAACCTTGCTAAAAAACCACTTGTCAATTCCATCTGCTCCTCGTTGGGTTCGATACTCTTACTTATCAAAAGGACCATGATCGATCCCCTATACTTGTGGGTCATCGGTGGCAAGCTTGGCTGAAAATGCTAGAAGGGAGTTCGCTTAAGGGGGTTACCAGGTTCTAGACCCTCATGGTGAGGTAATACCCTACGTCATTGTCATACTTATTGTTCTATATTGATGATGCAACACCTCGTGTGAAGAAATTACAAGGATGATGAATATGACTACCAAGAGTCTAGTCTACCAGAGTATATGGGAATGTCTACCCCTAGCCCCGCCTTATATAGGGGCTAGGGTTTACACGGAACGTATCTGGTCTCATGCAGCCGCCATCTTAGCTTGCATGCTAAGATGGTCGTCTGGTCTCCAACTAGGCCTCCGGGCTGCCTCCTAATGCCAGACCTCCTTCAGGCCTCCTGAGCCCTAAGGCCAACCTGCTTTTGTGCTTCCTAGCCTATGGGCCACCCTGGTGTAGTGCACTGTCAGCAAGGTCCACAAAAGGATCACTATGTGGCAAGACAGAGTGCAAACCTTCAACCATGACGTTCTGAAAACCCACCATCTTTGTCTAAAACGATTGGAAGTGAAACCGGGATTTGTGATAGAACGCAACATTGGTAAACATCAGTAGTGGGAAATGATCGGATGGGCATGGAGAGGGCCTGCATCAGACAATCTGGATGTGTCAAGTCCCACTCAATGATAGAGAACCAGCGATCAATCTTTTCAAGCGTAGGAGCACGACGCTGTTACTCCACGTGTACTGACTTCCCATCAGAGGAGATTCCTTGAGGTCAAGATCATTAAGGAGGATCCTGAGCCTTCCCATCATTCTAGGGTTTAGAAAATTGTTACCTCGCTCCGCAAGTACGCAAAACGATTAGTTTCCAAGATCCATAGCCTGTTGATGTTAGTAGATCTTAATTATTACAATGAAATTCAGAAGTTCATCAGAATATTAAGAAAAAGGAGGTTTTAGCATATGTATTCATTCTTGTTAGAAGAGCAAGGCTTTATTACCTTGCTGTATGTGTTGAAAATCGAGCATATGCGCTAGCCACACTATCAAAATAATTGTTTTGTACTACAACGCGACAAGAAATTATTTGTAGCATAAAGATCATGTGACCTGGGCAATGAGCAAAGATGGAACATGCCTTTACTTTTTTTCCTTCCTCTCTTTCCGGGTTGGACTGCCTACGTATTTTTGGCCCATAAGAGTTATGTTGCACCAGAGAGAAAAAAATTGCATGTGCGAAGTAATGGCGGCATAAATATTTTATATGCAAGAAACATGATTTACCTATCATTATATTGCTATAAGATTAAGCAAGAACCAAGAATACATAGGGTTCTATCATGTGCTTCTTTCTTTCCTCGGCATTCCCTCTCTCCCACCCCCACCTCCACCATTTCAGGTTTTGCCAATTTTTTCAACCTTTTTTTTCTTGAAAACTACTTCAACTGCTCCATGTCTTATTAACTTACATGTCTTTAGGATAGTCAAATTCCTTACAAGTTTGTAGTCATGCAGATACATTAAGTGTAGGGAGTAGCTCGTCGGGGACGGCACTCATGTCCAACTTGGCTAGATTAATTTAAAGTTATAACATTCTCTTATTCAAAAAAAGGGTTTCCCCACGCTTTATATTATAAAGCACAAACACAACATCGATGCATCCAATACAAACGCATGCCACACAGACCCAAGGCAAGATACACGAATGCCGGGCACCAACACACAACCTCAACGACACAAAGCATCAAAAAGATGAGCAAAAAGGATCCACTAAGAGCCGACGGAGACCACCACCACAAGGAGCGACCATCCGGGAGAGTGTGCGACAGACACGCCGAACTGAGGACTCCAAAACGGTGCCTCCAGGAAGGGCACGAGCATGAACATCGCCATCGTCTGATCTGAAGATCAAGTTTTCACCTGGAGTAAGATGGAGGGAGTAGACGCACCATGATGGAGCCTGCAAGGAGGAACACGACGTCCACGGACGCCGTCATCGTCGACCAGAGCAGGACTGGTAGGTGATGTACCCCGGTGCTTCAACTCTCCCGTCGTCACCCCGGTCCATGGTTGCCTGCCCTCATCCGAGCCACGCAATCCGCCCACGACCAGCGCGACTCCCACCACCAAGGTCGTCGCCCCGCCATGAGTCCACCCCGAAGACACCAAAGGCCACGACTTTGCCCAGATCCAGGACCCCAACCACCTCTAGAACCGCCAGCGCCAAGATGCCTCGAGAAGGTCCGTGACCACATCGACCGGGGAAAGGGGAAACCAGAGATGTGGCCCATGGCCACGACCGATGCATGTGTTGGCTCCAGCTTCCCCCGGAACCGTGTTCCGCCCCCGCTTCGAAGGCCCAAAGCATCAGAAGGCATCGGCGATCGCCAGAAGCCAGAGAGTAGGGGTTGCCGAGATGTTGCCGCTGTCGCCTGAAGACGCCACCTGAGGATCCTCCCAAGCCGAGCACCTCCACCCAGCCGCAAGGGCCCGACTGGGTGGGAGCATCCCACCACCTCCGCTGTCGTGCCCCCCCCTCTAGTGCACCACGGCGAGAGGGCCGCTCGTGACCCGGTCAACCGCGACCTGCGGCGCCGGAGGCGACGCCGGCGTGCTGCCGGAAGTGATGTAAATATGCCCTGGAGGCAATAATAAAGTTATTATTTTACATTTCCTTATATCATGATAAATGTTTATTATTCATGCTAGAATTGTATTACCCGGAAACCTGATACATGTGTGGATACATAGACAAAACACCGTGTCCCTAGTAAGCCTCTACTAGACTAGCTCGTTAATCAAAGATGGTTAAGTTTCCTAACCATAGACATCTGTTGTAATTTGATGAACGATATCACATCATTAGGAGAATGATGTGCTGGACAAGACCCATCTATTAGCTTAGCATATTGATCGTTTAGTTTTATTGCTATAGCTTTGTTCATGTCAAATACATATTCCTTTGACTATGAGATTATGCAACTCCCGGATACCGAAGGAATACCTTTTATGCTATCAAATGTCACAATGTAACTGGGTGATTATAAAGATGCTCTACAGGCATCTCCGAATGTGTTTGTTGGGTTGGCATAGATCGAGATTAGGATTTGTCACTCCGAGTATCAAAGAGGTATCTCTAGGCCCTCTCGGTAATACACATCATAAAAAGCCTTGCAAGCAACGTGACTAATGAGTTAGTTGCGGGATGATGTATTACTAAACGAGTAAAGAGACTTGCCGGTAACGAGATTTAACTAGGTATGAAGATACCCACGATCGAATCTCGAGCAAGTAACATACCGATGGACAAAGGGAATAATGTATATATGTTGTCATAACGGTTCGACCGATAAAAGATCTTCGTATAATATGTAGGATCCAATATGAGCATCCAGGTTCCACTATTGGTTATTGACCGGAGAAGTGTCTCGGTCATGCCTACATAGTTCTCGAACCCGTAGGGTCCGCACGCTTAACGTTCGATGACGATTTTGTATTATATGAGTTATATTATTTGGTGACCGAATGTTGTTCTGAGTCCCGGATGGGATCACGGACATGACGAGGAGTCTCGAAATGGTCGAGAGGTAAAGATTGATATATAGGACGATAGTTTTCGGACACCAGAAGTGTTCCGGAGGGTACCGGGTACTTATTGGGTCAACGGAAGGTGTTTCAGGTACCCCCGGCAATCCTATGGGCCATATGGTCCTTGTGAAGGAACACACCAGCCCACAAGGGGTTGATGCGCCCTATAAGGCTATAGGAGGAGGAGAAGGAAAGGGGGGAAGGCAAGGAAAGTGTGGATTAGGATTCCCACTTCCTTCCCTCACCCTCCCCCCTTCTTTCCTTCCCCTTCATGCATACATGGAAAGGGGGTGCAGGGCAAGGCAGGGCCCCTAGGGGCGGCGGCCAACCCTAGGACGCCCCTGGCTGCCCCTCCTCCCCTCCCACCTATATATATGTGGGGAGGGGGCGCCTCACAAGGACACACCATCAATTGTTAGCCGTATGCGGTGCCTCCCTCCATAGTTTACACACCGTTCATATTCTCGCAGTGCTTAGGCAAAACCCTGCGCGGATCACTTCACCATCATTGTCGCCATGCCGTCATGCTGACAGAACTCATATACTTCCTCGACACTATGCTGGATCAAGAGTTCGAAGGACGTCATCGAGCTGAACGTGTGCAGAACTCGAAGGTGTCGTACGTTTGATACTTGATCGGTCGAAACGAGAAGAAGTTTGACTGCATCAACCGCATTGTCAAATGCTTCGGCTTTTGGTCTACGAGGGTACGTAGACACACTCTCCCCCTCTCGTTGCTATGCATCTCCTAGATAGATCTTCCGTGAGCATAGGAATTTTTTTTTGAAATTGCATGCTACGTTTCCCAATGGGAAGCACCGCCACCGACGCCACCACCAGCCCGAACCACGATCATGCCGCCCGCCGCCCGTCAAACGCCACCATCGTTGGCCTGCTCCCGGGCGCCGCCACACCCGGCATCGAGTGCCTCTCCCGGCCGCAAGATCTGGCCCGTGCCATACCCCACGCGTGGGGGACGAGGGAGCCCTGCTCCGCGCCCCTTGGCGGCGGCAAGGGTGGAGGAGGGAGGAGGTGGGGGTGTGGCGGCGGGGATCGGGAACCCTCCCCGACGCCTCGCGGGTGGCGGCGGGGGAGGGAGGGGAGGGGAAGCTTCAAGTCCATAAACATTCTCTTATGCCAGCTCGGTTCAATGGCAGGTGTGTCATGTGCTGGCCGAGCCTATCAACTTGAGATTGAGCACATTCAGACGTGTTGTCATGATACCTTGGTCATAGTCGGTGGGGACGAGAATGAGGATAAGCGGCGACACGAGAGGACGATTTGTTTCAATAAAGAATACGAAGCTATTGGAAGGAGGGTATTGAACTATGCTTATGGAGTTAGGGGCATGAGATAATATATTTTTTCTTCCGATACAACTGACAGACATGTTTGCTAGTAAGAAAAGAAAAGAAGGAAAAAGTCATGGACCCAGGTACATGCACATCAGAGCATCTCCAGCCGTTCGGCCCCCCAGGGCGCCGAAAAAGAGCGGCCTGGGGGTGCGTCGGCGATAAACTCGGCGCTGGGGCGGTTCGCATCCAAATTGTCGCTTCAGTCGCCTCTGTTAGCGCCGATTTTGGCCCAGTGTTCGGCCCAATTATGTCCAAAAACGGCCCGATATCTGCGTGAATCGGCCCATGTTCGGCGCGGTTCGGCGTGTTTCGGCGTGAATTTTCGCATACAAATAGAAATCAATTAGTTCGTCACATAGTTCGGCATGGTTCGGCGTGTTTTATCACATAAATCAAATAGTTCAACAAATAGTTCACGCAGCCAAATAGTTCAACAAATAGTTCAATACAAATTATATAGTTTAACAAATAAAAACTCAAGTTTCATCACACGTCATTCCCGACCTCGCCCTTGAGCCTCCATAGGTGCTCCACCAGATCGTGTTGCAGTTCTTGATGCACCTGTGGGTCTCAGATCTCCTGACGCATATTGAGGTAGTCAGTCCAGTTTCCTAGTAGCTGGTGATCAACTTAGGCAAGAGGACCCTGCTTGTAATATGGTTCAGTGTCAAACACTGGCTCTTCCTGCTCGCTCTCAATGATCATGTTGTGCAAGATGACATAGCAAGTCATGATCTCCCACATTTGATCTTTCGGCCAGGTTTGAGCAGGGAACCGGACAACAGCAAATCGAGATTGGGGCACACCAAATGCCTGCTCGACATCCTTCCTGCAAGCCTCCTGAATCTTCGCAAACCAGGCGTTCTTGCCTCCTGGCACAGGGTTTGAGATGGTCTTCACAAATGTCGACCATCTCGGATAGATGCCATCAGCTAGATAGTACCCCTTGTTGTACTGCCATCCATTGACCTCGAAGTTCACCGGAGGAGAATGACCTTCAACAAGCTTGGCAAAGACTGGGGAGCACTGCAGGACGTTGATGTCATTGTGAGTTCTGGCATCCCAAAGAAAGAGTGCCAAATCCAGTGGTCTGTGTGGCCACCGCCTCAAGCACCATTAATCGCAACCGCCTTTGGCGCCTTTGTACAACCCCTGCCAAGCAAATGGACAGTTCTTCCATTTCCAATGCATGTAGTCGATGCTTCCAAGCATCCCAAGAAATCCTCTTGCTTCATTCTGTGCTAGGATCCGAGCAGTGTCTTCCACATTGGGTGTTCGCAAGTACTGCGGTCCAAACACTGCCACCACTGCCCTGCAGAACTTGTAGAAACACTCAATGGTGGTGGACTCGGCCATGCGCCCATAGTCGTCGAGTGAATCACCGGGAGCTCCGTATGCAAGCATCCTCATAGTTGTCGTGCACTTCTGGATCGAGGTGAATCCAAGTGTGCCGGTGCAATCCTTCTTGCACTTGAAGTAGCTGTCGAACTCCCGGATGGAATTCACAATCCGGAGGAAAAGCTTTTGACTCATCCGATAACGGCGCCGAAATGTTTTCTCACCGTGCAATGGAGTGTCGGCGAAGTAGTCCAAGTAGAGCATGCAGTAGCCTTCCAGACGATGCCGGTTCTTTGCTTTCACCCACCCATGCGCCGAGCCACCTCGCCGCGGCTTTTCACTACTCGCGAGCAGGCCGGCGAGGGCGGCGAGCACCATGAGATGCTCCTGCTCCTGGACGTCGGCTTCGGTTTCCTCCTCCGGCAACGCCGCGAGCGCCTCCTCATCTTCGGAGTCCATCGCCGGGCCGGGCAATTCACCGAACACCTTGTGGGCGAGGTGGGCGCAAGCCCGCCGGTGTACAGGCCCTGCGCGGTCGGAACGCCGGAAAAGGTGCCGGACGGCGGCGAAGAGGCTGCCTCGGCGAACCCCTTCTTTTTCCCGGCGGGAGATGCTCTACCTAGCTGCGGTGGGCGGTGGACGGCGCCGGGATCGGCAGGGTGGCGCAGGGTGGAGGCCGAGCGCGGGGGTAGGAGGCGAATATGGATGGGTGCCAATGTGGCCCCAGGAACGCTTTTCCCTTGCACCGGAGCCCCCGAGCGCCTCCCAGTGCGCCGGGTTCGGCCTGCGAACGCCGGGCGCAAAAACGGGCCGAGCCGGCGGAATTCGGCGTCTGAGGCGCGGCCGGGCGCCGACCCCGCGAAAAGAATCGCCTGGGAGGCCGTTACAGGGCGCGGCTGGAGATGCTCTCACAGCCATACAGGCCGCTCAAATTCCCCCCTCTGAAGGCAATTTTGAAGTACTTCTACGCAACACATGTAGTATATATGTTTCCTCTACAAACTGGTAACCTTTTCAATTAATAAGGTGTTAAACAGGATTTACATGCATATATCGGTCGTGGGTACCAGCGTACGTTTATCAGTCATCCCACAGTTCCAGAACGAAAGCATCAGCCTTTCCGTCAGCAAATTAAGCAGCAGCTAACTCTGGCACCGCCAGTTTGATAGCTTATCGATCAATCTAATTCTAAGCCCTTCCTCTGGCTCTGATCCTCTCTCTCGCATGGCGCTTCGCACATGCATGCACGGACACATGATTAATTAGTAGACACTTTGATCTATCGAGCTCACCGTGGCGCGCGTCGCCTACAGCCTCAGCTCCAGATCTAGCTCTTCCGTGCTTCCTGCGCCGCCGCGGCCGCTGGACTCGTGGCTGTGGCGCATCCAGTAGTCGTACTCGTGAGGCGGCTGCTGCCTCTGGCCCGACGACGACGAGTCATGGACGACGAAGAGCGGCGACGTCGCCGGTGGCCGGCTGGAGCTGTTAGGCAGCAGGTTCTCCGCGTAGTACTGGCTGTACTGCACGTCGGCGATCCTCCGGTCCATCGCCTCAAAGCAACCCTGAGAAACCACGCGCGCGCACAAAGGTAAGCTTAAGCCACGCATACATGTCATCTGTTGCATGCAGCATTTCGATTTTCAAGTAGGTACTTACAGCTAGGTACGGCTGGAAAGACGATGCGGCGCCGGCCGTCGGGACAGCGGCGTACGGCACCTGCTGCTGCTGCGGCGGCGGCGGCGGCGGAGGCAGGCCGGAGCGGTACGCGGCGATCATCTGGTTCTGCATCCGGATCTTCTCCAGCTGCGCGACGCCGAGCCCGCGCTGCGGCTGCTTGGCGGCCTTCATCTCCGCGGCCTTTTTCCCGCCGCGCCTCCCCGCCCTGCCGGCGCCAGCTTCCAAGCACATCTCGCCGGCTCCGTCGACGCTGCTGCTCCCCATATAGTATCACCGCGTGCTATGCAACAATACGTTTATATACACCGACGATGGCGACTCACCAACAGCGACAGCCAGCAGGGCGCCCATATATATACAAGTAGGAGTCCATGAGGGCGCCATTGATTATTGGCGATCCATCGTCGACGGGGCGCTAGCTGGACGAGATCCTTGGAAAGATTCAGGCCGATCTGCCGCAGCGATTTTCTAAGCCACATCTCCAGCTTCCAAGAACGATCGCGCAGCTGCCCCCTCGCCAAGTAGGACGTGACTTTTCCCCCTCGATCGCGCGATCGTGTCCATTAAAAATACCGAGCCTGGATGTCTTTCCCTCCGCGGACATTTTAAATTGGATCCGCCCGGCTCACATGTCAGTGACTGTACATGGAGATCTGGTGGGAGATGGCCACTCGTGGAGCTCCTGGCCAACAGGGGTTGTGGACAATATGATAGTGCCCACGCGTTGGGTGAGGGTGTTTTAAAGGGGATCCACGCTTGTCGCGAGCGCTGCAATTTGCGTCGGCATCACTGTCACAGCTAGCTAGCATGCACGCATGATTCGATCCCATCATGCGCCCGAGTACGCCCAGCCATCTTGGGCTGCTAATCATTAACAAAATCGCCAACTCGTGTAGTTGACGTACTCCGTGACAGCGGAGCCTCAGCAATATGTTGCATATACAAAACGGGACGCAGCTGGGAAGGTGAGAAATCGTATCAGGATCATAGCCCTGATCTGCACGTAGATTACGCAAGGACTCGAAGATACGCGGATCAATATATATCTGCAGATGAGTAAGTACTCCTAGATCGATCGATCGATCCGAGTTTAATTAGTTGCCTCCGCCTTGTGAATCGGTTGCGCATTTCGACCGGCGCGTGAGGACTGCATCGGGGTAATCGCAGCCTCGCAGGTTGCATACGTGCGATGCAAGTGATGTGATCTATCCATATCCCGGGGGTGCTTAATGCGTTGAAAAATGAGATCGGGAGGTGCTTAAGCCTAGATCAGTGCAGATTTGGGAGATCCCATATCGTGGGCTTGTGGTTGGTAACTACGCATGGGGATGTGATCTTCCTAGGACATGGGAGATGCGCGCGCGATTCACGCTAGTCTTTCGCGTGCTGTGCAAATTACTGACGTTCAAGAGGTTTGGACGTAGTATCTTTTCTTTTTTTGAGTTGTAGTATCTTGGAAGATCCGGTGATCTAACTCACAGATCACATGCAACAATACGCGTGGATGTGTGCCTTCATCTGCTACCTTCTCATTTTTCTTGTTTAGCTCGGTTTATAGTTTCCTTGTGTGAAGATGGCTTGTCTAATTCTCTTTGGGAGCATTACATGGAGTGTCCTCCAACAGTTATCATGTCTCGGAAATGAGCTTCCATAGCCGTGAGATATATCGCTTTAGAAATGATGGCTGTGGAGAGAGGGGGGTGGCTTCCCGGCTCAATTTTTTCAGCGGAATTGCGACACACTAAATGAGGAAGTAGTGCAGTGTTACAGGTTTTTTAAGAGGGTGTGATGCCAGAGCGAGTCAATGATACAGTTATTGCCATGATCCCTAAAGGCAATAATCCGCAAAGGTTTGAAAGATTACATCCCAATCAGCCTCTGCGACGTTATTTACAAGGTGGTCTCGAGGTGCATGACAGATTACCACCCTATTAGCCACATTATTACAAGGTGGTCTCGAAGTGCATAGTTAACCGGTTACGCCCTCTGCTTGATGAGATTATTTCTGAAACTCAAAGCGCTTCATTCCAGGGGATGGTCATTTTCATGTGTTTTCACTATATTGCATTCATTCCAGGGAGGATGATCACTAAAAATACTATGATTGGTTTCAAGTGTTTTCACAAAATTGCACTCATTCTAGGGAGGATGACCGCTCTCAAAGTTTTTCATAAGATCCATCACGGAAAGAACCCTCAGAACACCCATTGCGCCTACAAACTTGATTCCGCTAAGGTGTATGATCACGTCAACTTGAGATTCCTTGAGGCTTTAATTAGATTGATTTCTACGAGAGATGGACTAGCTGGGTGTGGAGTTGTGTGTGCTTGGTATGGTACTCCGTTAAATGCAATGGTGAAATTCTTGAAGCTGTCAATCCTTCGAGAGGTCTCCACCAAGGCGGCCCCTCAATCTTTACTTATTTCTCTTCATTGCGAAAAACCTAGCGTGTATCTTGGAAATGGAACTTGAAGGAGGGAACCTAACCCCTATTGAAGTGGCCAGAAGCATCCTGGGTATCTCCAAAAGTCCTTTTGTAGACGATAACTTCCACTTTTGAGGCTTCAGTTGAGCAGGTTGCACTGGTGCGGAGATCACTAGCGTTGTTTGACAAGGCCATGGGTTAAGAGTAGTAAAGCATTCCTTCTTATTCAATGAGTCTTGCGCGGAGCATATCAGTAAGGAATCAAGGCCGAACTGAGAGTGGGGGCGAGTACTTTCAAAGCATGTATTTAGGATCCCAACCCGAAAGGAAGAATGAAGGATAGTCACTTTTCAACTTATCATGGATAGATTTTTCGGCAAGAGATGTACCAATTGGTCGGAGAAATATATGTATCATGCAGCAAAAGAAATTCTTATAAAATCAGTGGTTCAACCGTTCAAGCCTTACCCACATGTTGTATGGGAGTATTTAAAATGATTTTAGAGTTTTGTGAGAAGTATGAACGGCTCAGCAGAAAACTCTAGTGGGGTGATGAAATGGGTCACCAGAAAATCCACTGGATGACCTGGGATCAGATGAAAAAAATTCAATAAAAGTTTCATAGCTTTTACAGAAAAATCATTTTTCTTCGGTTGTATTTTTTACCCTAGTTTCCAGTTGTCCTATAATTTCCTAAGAATTCTCCTTTTCGTGTATTACATGCAAATCAGTGAGAAACAAGCATTAGAATTGAGCAATAATGTGCCAAATATCATTGATAAAGAGTAAAAAAATAAGAAATAATGATGCTAAATGGACGTATCATGGGCATGTACGTTTGTGCAGTGGTATCCACATAAGTGTTGCAAGCATATACTCTTGTCGAGGCGTGAAGGATTAGTTTGCTACGGTGGCTCCTTTCATTGCAAGTGGGAGTGGCAGTACGGGATGATGTGAGCTTGGTGGTCCTTTTTAGTAAAGTCTCATGTGCTTCGGAGTGAAAACTTTAGGTTTCAAATGCTTCGGTTGTACCTGTCAGTGATAGTGTTCCGTGGCATTCCCTTGTTGAAGTCGTTATCTGAAATTTGCTTGGGGTTTTCTTCAGGACGAAAACCCATGATCTAGTGTCCATGGGTGGATTCGATGACTGCATCACATGGGCTCTGTTCCCTTCTTAAAGGTGTCATTGTTGAAGCATCTTTCTCACAACTTAGGTGTTGTCATCAATGGTGGTTGATGTTGATGGTTGTTTCCACATGTTGTAGTTCGCCTCGGGACTTTTGGAGGTTGTGTTTTTAGTTTTCTTTCTTTTTGTGTGCATGTATGTTGATGTTGCTTGTGTGCATACTAGTCATGCAGAGTCTGTGTGCTCATGGTGATTGTATTATGTAGATGCGACATTATGAGCCAATAAAAATGTTATTTATCATGAGGCAGGGGTGATGTGCAAATTATGTCTCTTCTTCAACACATAGGCAATTATCTAGTAATAGAATAATTATGAAAAATATATAACAAAATAAGTAGTTGGAAAGCCAATCATTTGACTAGCTGGGGATGCTAAGAGATAAATATTGTTAAGAGGAGTAATAAGCCTTGTCTGTGGCCAATTGGTAGATGGGAGATTCCCAAAAAAATTACCAAATGGAAGTATAAGAATATATAATTTCCTGTTCTATGAGTCTTTTAAAGTAAAGTGTAAGTAGGAGATGAGATTTTCAAAGACAATTGTATAGATAACCACTTAAATACCATTTTTTGTGCAATCCAGATGGAGTTGCCTCTACTAAACACTCCCTTCATCGGATATACTTGGCATGATTCAAAAAAGGGAAAATCGAATATAAAAGGCTTGTCGTTTATCCCTATATGATGAACTAATCATGAGTAAATGCATGAAACCCTCGCGAGCTCGTAGTTAAACGAGGGGCACAACATCATGATACGCAATTATGTGAATTATGATGTGCTATATAATTATGTTAACTATTAATTAAGTATGTGAGAGGGTCCACCTGGCATTGGTTTTCTTTTAGGTTTTAGTCTTTTCCAACAACTCCCGAGTAGGAACCAACTAACGTGACTACTGGCGAAAAAAACATGAAGGATTTTTTCAAGAGATTTCGGTGGATGCTAATTTTTTATGAAATAGAGTAAAAATATATCTTCAGAAAAAAAGAATCATGTATGATTTAATCCTATAAGAATCAAACAGTCGTTGTATGAAAAATGCACAATTATACTCGTCCAAATTCCTGGAAAAATCAAAAGGCCCTAAGTGACTTAAGGTTGAAAATGGGTCCTTCTCAAGCTAGACGAATGGGATTTTGGGGAGCTCCTATATGATACATTTTGCATCAAATAGGGCGCGTGACGCACATGGTGTGGTCAATGGGCCATCGGGCCAGTTCGCTCTTACGTGTTGTTTTATTCCCCCGTGCGAGAGGTACAACACTATGACTCTACCCCTTTTTTTCTTTGGTTTCTCTCTTGCTTTTAGTTAGATTTTCCGTTTTCTACTTTAGGGGGGCGGGGGTCATTTGGTATTGATCAAACTAAAAAAAACTTTTGAAAAAGTTAAACTTTTTAAACACTTTGTGAATATGTTTTAAAATTTTGTGACCATTTTTTAAACTTTGAAAACAGTTTTTTATTTCTAATATTTTTTGAATTTTTCAAAAATAAATAAAGCATAAAGCTTTTTTAAAATTAGAAGCATTTTTTAAAAAATAAAACCTAGAAATAATATACGAAAACTATAAAACCTGACAAAGATATTCTTAAGGGTAACTTAAAAGAACTGGATTAGAACTTTCTGAAAGATTCCCGAAATGGGTTCTACGCTAGCCAGCTAAATAGGCCAGCCACTCTACTCACTCGCTTTCCTATAAGAATAGGGCAGCGCTATGTCTCGCATAAAGCGAGACCGTAGCAACCTCTCGATGAAGGTTTCCCCTCCCTTCGCGTCGTATTGGGCCGGCCTATTCCCATGCACATAGTAAGTAAAAGCCAGAGAAAAGAGGAGAAGCAGGGTTCAAACCCTGGTCTCCGGGGATAACACTAGCGTTGCTAGCCACTCTGCCCAAATCCCATTCATTGAAAGTAGTAGGGGCACATACTACATGAGCCAACTCGAGTCGGTTTTCTTTTTTTTCGTTTCGTTTTTTTTTTTGTTTCTTTTTTTTTCTTCTCCATTTTCATTCTTTTTTGCATTTTGTTTCTTTTTTCATTTTCATTTTTCTTCTATTTATTATTTTCTCTTTTCTGGTTTCTTTGTTCTTGTCGGTTAGCATTCTACATTTTTTGTATATGTCAACAACATTTTGCTAATACAAGTCTAACATTTTCCCAATACAAATTAAACAATTTTGTAATAGATAGTCAGCTTTTTTCTATACATATTTTTTAACATTTTTAAAATTCTTGATTAAAATTATACAAGATTAAAAAATTTAATACATTGTCAACATTTTTATATAAATTTTTACATTTTAAGCTTGATTAAAAGTTTTCAAAGAAAAAGATTAATATATTTTTAATACATGGTCAATATTTTTTCTATAAACATTTAACATTTTCCAAATGCTTGATTAGTATTTTTCAAACACTTGTTCAACAATTTTTTAAATGCTTGATTAACATTTTTTTATGCATGATCAAATTTTTCCATCATTTTTTTATACGTGGTCAACATTTTTTTCCTCTACACAGTTAGCATTTTCCAAATGCTTGTTCGACATCTTTCAAATACTTGTTCAACATTTTTCAAATGCTTGATTAACATTTTTATATACATGATCATATTTTTTCATCATATTTTTAATAGATGGCCAGTATTTTTTTGTGTAAACATTTAACAATTCCCAAATGCTTGATTTACATTTATATATATATGATCAAAAAAATTCATCATTTTTTCAATACATGATCAGAAATCTTTCTTTTTACATTCAAAATTTTTCTTAATGTTTGATTAAAAATTCAAATACTTGTTAAATATTTTTATATATTAAAGTATTAAAAATACAAAAATAAAACAAAAAACGAAAACAGATAACAGAAAAAAACAAAACAGAAAAATGAGCCTGTGGCTTGCCGCGCGCGTGGGTCAGCCCATATAGATCGCCCCCTTAGCGTGTCAAAAGGTGGACTCGCCGAAGGCTGAGACATAGGGGCGTCTTATCTCGCTTACCGCAAGACCTAGCGTGCTCTCGTGCCAGACTTCTCACTAAACGCGCCAGCCCAGGTGCGCAGGAGGCCATAGTCTCTTTTTTAATTTATGTTCACGTTTCTATTGTTTTTGTTTTTTTTAATTTTTTATTATACTTTCAAATATTCTAAATAAATATATTACGTAAAACACTTTACATAAAAACATCTGAAAAAAATATTAACCACATATTTCAAAAATATTAAATGTGTATAAAGAAAATGTTTCTCGTGTATGTGAAAAATGTATACAACCATGTATTCAAAACACATTAACCAACCATTTGTAAAATATTAAATGTGTATAACCAAAATGTTACTCATGTATACGAATGTATACAACAATTATCCAATATGTGTGAAAAAAGTTGATCATGTATTTAAAAAATGGAAATTAAGTATTTGAAAAATATATGTTAAACACGTATTTGAAAAGTGTTAATAAACATTTGAAAATTGTTAGATGTGTATACAAAAAGACGACCATGCCTTAAAAAATGTTAATCTTATACTTAGAAAATTTTAATCAAGCATTTGAAAATGTTAAAGTGTATCAAAAAAGTTGACCATGTATTTTTTTTACTTAAACACTTAAAAATATTTAAAATGTGGATAAAAGAATGACCATGTATTAAAAAAGTATTGTATTCTAAAATGTTGAACGTTTATTAGAAGAATGTTATTGGCATATGTGAAAATGAAAAATGGAAACCAGAAGAACCAATGAAAACCAAAAGCAATAAAAATAAAGAAACAATAGAAACCAAAAGAAAAAATAACACAAGAAAGTAGAAGAAACAAGTGCAAAAAAAATGGAACGTAGAAAAAGGAAAAAAAGGAAAAAACAAAACCATTGTAAAAAAAGAATGAAAATAAGAATCAGTGAAAAAACCGAGAAGGATAAAATGAACCAAAGAAATCGTATGAAAAAGAAAGAAACAAAAAGAAATACCTGTGAAAACCGAAAAAAACTGAGAAAACCAATAAAAAGTAAAAAAACAGAAGAGATCCTTGAGAAGAAAGAAAACTAAAAAAAGAAAGAAAGAAGAAAAAAAGAAAACTGAACGAGAACCATCAAACAACACACGACCGATCAAGCGAACAAGAAAGAGCAAATGAGAAAAAAAAAACAAATAGGCCGGCCCAGAAAAAAGAGGGATGGAAAAACCTTCAGCGAAACGAGAGCTATTCTCGCTATAATCAAGATATAGTTCTGGTGGTGCGAATAGCCGAAAGTTTGATGCAATGTGTGGGACCTCCTTGCGTCAAATAGGAAGATTGACGCACAACTGGGTCAACCCATTTTCATGGAGCTGTAGTGATTACTTCTTGTAAGGACAAGGTACCGTCGCGACTCGGTCACTATGTTGTTTTTCTTTCATAGCAGGGTTTATGTTCTCCGTTGGTCTTTTGTTTATCTTTAAGACAAACACACACAAAAATTAAAAAATTAATAGTCTCTTAGAAAGCGAACCATTTTTGGAATTTTGTGATCTTTTTTTAACTTGCAAAATTTTAAGTGTGATAATTTTTTAAAATTTGGAACAAGTTTTAAAATTGCAAATATTTTTAAAAATGAGAACATTATCTTAAACAGAATCATTTTTAAAATTATGAAGAAATTTTTAAATCAAGAACAATTTTGAAATTTTGACAACCTTTTTTGAAATGTTGACAAGTTCACGTCTTGCCCGGAGGTCGACGGTGGTTGCATCTGCTGACAGGTTCTGCTTTGAAGATTTGGAGGATAACCCTTGAATGTGTGCTCTATATCATCCGCATATCGCTGTTTCTAGTCTAGGCCGCTATATCTTGTTTTTCTTTTTGAACAATTAAATTATTTTATTTCGTTAGCTGCACTTTACAAAGAGTAGTGTGAAAGGCATCACACTTGACATGGCGAGAACATCCCTGCAATACAAGGACCTGCTTCTGAAGAGAGACACCTAAAAGTTGTAGGCCTATTTTGAATTTTGATCGCTAACTTTGCTTGATGATGTGTTTTTACATTAAAACGCCTATTGATGTGTGCCACACTGTTGCCAAGGAAATATGGGACGCCTATAGAGTAGCAAGAATGGCGAAAGTCATATTCTAATCCCGAGCTTAAACGCTCCCTGATAAACAGTAAATCGGAAAAAGTAGTACAGAATCTGAATTTTTTTGTGGTAAACTTTGACAAATGTTTTGTATGCTTGCAAAATTTTAGCACGAAATGACATTCATGGAAGACGGGAAAAAAATCAACACTCCAAAATGCTTTCCAAACTAGCATTTTTGGAACATCAATTTTGTTTTTTTATGACCTCCAAGAATGTTATTTCGTGCTGAAATTTTGCAAGCATACAAAACATTTGGCAATATCACAAACAAATCAGAATTTTTTTTGAATTTGTTTACTATTTTTTCCAATTTTATTGTTCATCAAGGAGCATTTGAGCTCGGGAGCAAATACTCCGCATCCCAAGAATGGTCCTTATCTTCTAGTGTCCTACCTCTTTAAAGATGGAAGGCGCAGCTGATGCCGATGCCAGAGCGGAGCTATCTATGTAGTAGTGTGGAGAGTATTTGCTAGCTTCGTGGCTTGGAGAAGTCCATATGCTTCCGCATGGAGAGGAGATGACACCGAAGGAGAAAGAGCCGAAACATGTCGCTATTGACAATGTTCATTGTCTTCAGGTTGGATAATGACACCAATGCCTGCAGGAGATGATTTCATAGTTTCTTCATTTTTCCAGGTTGTATCACAAGAAATTCATGGACCTGCAACCAAGGGTGGTTCTTGCTGGATTATTAGCTGCTGAATATCAGGGGTTGCTGCGTGCTGATCTTGGGATGCCATCATCTCTTCTAGCTTTGAGCCTTGCATGATCCCATTAGCCGCCAGATATACCTGCGATGGCTTGCAAAACTTTCTACCAAACAAAGCATCATTTCTTGCCTTCCAAAGGCACCACAAAAAAGTGTACAGGCTGGTTATATTAATATGAGGATGAGCAAAATCCAGCAAAGCCTTTAACATTTGTAAAATTGAATTATTATCTTCAGCAAGTACCTCAGTTTTAATATACCAAGGAGAGAAAAACCAAGTAGCTTTTGAGAAAGGGCAAAGAAAAAGAATGTGCATTTCATCCTCTAAGTCGCCACATCTTGCACAATTTTCACTAATATGTTTGGAAAACTTACTTGCATGCTTACCAGTTCGAATAGCTCGACGAAGAAGCTAGATTATTAAAGCAATGTTTATATGCACTTTTTGAAGAGAAAGCACCTGCAGGGCTTAGTTTCCAAACCAGACCGTCCTGTCCAGGAGCATTAATGGTAGGGGTTTGCAGTGAACATTCGAAGTTTTCTAATTGGGAGCCCAAAGGTCCTTAACTATAGCCGGGTAAACATAACGAGGCTGTTGAATGATCAAATTATCATAAATAGTTTGCCATTGAGAGAACCATGGTGAACTCCAAATGGAGCTGTTGACATCAACAATTTGGTAAAAAGAGGCTGACATTGGCAGTGGTCTTACCTTGAGAATTCCCAACGAGAAGGCAGATTTTGATTTGTTTCGATTCTCCCTCCAATAGAATGTGTTGATGTGGTACTTTGATTTAAGAATTAGAGCAAGATGACTCTAGGGTTCCTTTGCTAATCTCTAGGCCGCCCTGGTTAATAGCCTGCAAGTTCCTAATACCTAAACCACCAATCCTTTTTTCCATGCAAATGTCTGCCCATGCCCTTAAGCATAGTGTCTTTGTAGATAGTTCTTCTTTCACGCTGTTCATCAAAAGTTTCTAATGATAGTTGTGAGTTTTGCTAAGAACTTCTTTGAAAAGAGGATATTTGACATATAGTAGACATGGATCGAGGAAAAGATAGATTTAAGCCCTGTTCGGAATCCCTCTGTGGAGCTGCAGAGCTCGGTTTTACCCGCTCCCTGAAAATTAGTTGCAGACTGGTCCGCTCCAGGAGCGCGGTCCAGGGAGTGGGGAGGAGCCGAACGCGGCCTTAATAAGAGTTAATCTTGTTGCATGAGAAAGCATGTTGGCTATGTAAGCAGTGAGCTTGGATTTGAATCTGTCGTGTATAAAGTCGCATGTTGCTGATCTGTCTTTTGCTGGTAGAATGAGAAGGTGCCCCAAGTCTACGGTGCGGATGTCAATGTCATATCCAGGTTAACTGGTTAATACTTCTATGTAAAAAAGTTATAAGAGTGTTTGATCTAAATGCTCTTATATTTTTTTAGGAAGTAAGTGACAATGAGTGCATTCTGCTCCCAGCTTTGCATGCAGCCCCCCTGCAAGATAATCTGATTTCAATCCTGACCGATAGTCCAGAAGGACCGCCCGCTCACTGTCCGGTCATAATTTTTTGACCCAGGCGGCCCTCTCAAACGCCTGGGCTGACCGGCACCCCTCATATCCAGCCCAAATATGGGGTGAATATGGGGGCGCCCGGGCACGCCCGCCCGCCACATCGGACCCGTTCCGTGCTGGCCCACCCGACCACACATAAATTCCTTCCCATCCGCTCGCCGGACTAAACCCTAGCCACTTCACTCCCCTCCCCTCCACTCCCCCTCCGCCATCCAAGCTCCTCTTCGGCTCCTTCCGGCCTTCTCCAACATGGCAGGAAGTGGATCCGAGTCCTTCATCTTCGGATCCGTCGACCCCGAGCTCATCCCGCGAGCCTCCGAGGAGGAGATGGTCGTCCGGCTTGCGCTCCGCCACTCCCGGGAGGAGGCCCATGGACGGCTGTGCTCATACTCTATGAGTCGGGAATCCATTGCGTCCGCCCAAATGGGGCATAGATCCGGCGCTAGGCCGGCCATAGCTGCCTCCTCGGAGGCCGTGTAGTCCGTCTGGCGTCCGAAGGTGCTGGCGGACTCGCAACCCCTCCAGTGGCACGCCGAGCATTGGGACGCACCATGGGCCTCGTCCGACGAGACCGTGGCACGGCGTGCCCGCCATGCAAGGCACCGGTCGCGGGAGGCGGCGGCAGCCCTCGCGGCAGCGGAAGGTGAGGCGGAGTCGCATTCTCTGGCGCCCCGTATGGCGCATCAGTCCAGACGCCGCAACCACATCGTGGTGTACGTCGGCGGCTCGTTCCCGGACGGATTCACCATCGATCTGACGTCCACCGGCACCGTTCGGGTTCCGGTCTCCGACGAGGATGAGTAGGGCATGGGAGACAGCGGGGCCTTGAGTCCCGTGAGCCAACTCGTGTCCCATTCCCTACCCTACCTTGCCGGCGACCAACCCAACACTCTGAGGAGCACAGCCGGCCGCCAGACATGACGTAGCCGGGGAGCGGAACCGGACGAGCTCCGCGTAGATTAGGTTACACATTGCATGTAATAATATGGATTTGAGGTTTCTAATTTGAGGTATCCGGTGTGGAATGCGTTTTTTGAGAGATGGCTGGTCGGTGTCCGCAGACGTTTAAGGTGTGGGATTTGCGAAAGTCCGGCTGTAGATCGCTCTAAGACCGCGAGAGATCCTGGGTCCCCGAACCACGCACGTCCTTGTGCGTGCGCGGCTGCGCACGATGCTGCACGGTACTAAAACGGCACGAGCAAAGCAACCGCAGGGTCGTTGGAAACCGAGACAAGGGTACGTCTACACGAACTACTACTGTGCCTGCGAAAAGCAACTCATGGCGAGATAGGCATGCCCTGGCCCTCGGCCCTCCCGCGCTCGTGCTGGAGGCGACAGCGCGGCACCTGGGCTCCGACACTGCGTCGGAGCAGGGGGGCACCACGCGCTTGCCTCTGGGTTCAGAGTGCATGCGCGCCGTGGACAAATTTTACAGACGTCAATCGCGGCGGTGGACCCAAAGCAAGTGTCAAATGCGTCTGTCCGGTCCGGTGATCGATCCCCATTTCGTACCACCCCATGTAGGGATAACCTAACCATTTCCAGAGCATGAGCTCGGGGATCACAGACCTGGCCATGCAGTATTATGTACTCCTACAGTATAACAAAGATGCGTTGCAAGAAATCTTATTGAACGGTGGCGTAACAAAAGGAACACGGCATTTCGCTGGCATTGCGTTACTAGCAAACTAAGCTAACTTTATCAGGCACGAAAAGATTAAAGGTTGATCTAGGATGGTAGTAGTAAAATGCTAGCTAGCGCATACTCGTACACAAGCACAGTGGCAGGGCAGGACCACGGAGGAACAAAGGGACCTTTCACGCCAAAGGATTCCAGATCCTATTAGGCACTACCACCCGAAAAAAAGATAACAAGTCGGAAAAGGGAGAAAATATCGCCGACCGTGGGGATCTTTCACCAAAGGATTCCAAATCATTCTAGGCAGTGGTCCTACCCGAACAAAAATGAACAAATCAAAATACAAATTTCAATAAAAAAGAAAAAGAAGAAAAATTCGCCGACCGTGGGGATCGAACCCACGGCCACGTGGTTAAAAGCCACGCGCTCTACCACTGAGCTAGGTCGGCTGGCTTGCATTTGCCTGCCAAGAGTTATCCTCTGAGCTGTAGCATGGATCTGGAGAAGATGCGACAAGTGGTTGTGCTGGCTGAATGGATTCTCTGAGCTGAGGCCTGAGGGCACACTCGGGAAAGCCTGTTCAATGATCTTCCGCAGCGTCGGCCTTGCATATAGGTCTCCTTCGTAGCTCTCCGCCAAAATCGAAGCTGCGTCGTCACTGTCGCCGGTGGCTGAGTGATTGGCATTGATCTCCATGTGGCTTCGCACTTCCTCTACGGGTTGGGTTGCGTCGGTGGTCGTCTGCCGGGAAGGCGGAGTCGCTCCCTCGCTCGCTCAGAGAGAAGGGAAGGAAATGATGGTTGGCAGGGTTTGAAGAGGTTTGAAAGGGATTGAAGGGGATTAAATCCCTTGCAAGTCAAAATACTTCTCAAACCTTCCTAATCCCCTTCAATCCCTGTGGCAAGGGGATTAACCGAACATGGCCTTAGTTAACCGGTTTCCAGCCTGATCAGCACCAAAGCAGAATCACGTACTCACAATTGTCCTGGAAAACAGCCTCCTGGCACAGGCAAGCAGGTGCAGGAGAACGCTGATTCATTCGTCTTCCGGGATAAACTAGGACGGGCCCAGCGTTCAGAAGTGTTGGATCCTGATCCCGCCGCTGCTTCACATGCACACCAACCAACCAGCGGATATGCAAGGGGAAAGGAGGAATAGGGAACAACAGGAAAGGAGGCCAAAGTGGAGCATCGTTTCTACTTTCTACTATACGTAGGTGGGAGGAAGAAGATACTGGCCGGCAATGGAAAGCCTGATTCTAAGGGATGATAAGCCATCATTAACCCCCATAGCCGTCGCATTTTATACTACCTGAATGATGGTGTTAGGAAGCCTTTTAGGCTACAGCACTACTACTGCTACTCTATGGGACAACCATGATGAACGGCTTCAAAAGATAATGGCGTGTGCAGTGGTACATGTCCCCACCCGGCAACAGCTACACAGCTGCTGGCAAAGGAATAGATGAGATGTTTCACCATGCAATTGCCTATGTTTCAGAAGAAATGGGTAACAAAGCAACAGCCCACTGATCCGCAAACAGCATAACAAATTGGAATAGCAAAAACTTTGGAACAAGCCTGGAGTTTTGCTTCCCTTCGGTACGCCCCCCTTAAAAAGTTTATACAGATCTTTGAAGTTACTTAAAAAGACTGCCGCCATGTTAGTCAGTCTGCAGATCAAACGTATTGAATAGATTGATTTGGACACAAAAGACTATGTCGCCCTTCTTTTTTATCAAATGGGTAAATTCTAATCTGTGTCGAAATCTGTAAACTTTTCTAGGAGGGGGTGTGCCGAAGCAAAGTTCGTCAGGTAAATAATAGTCTTGCAACCTTCACACTTACGACGAACGACCGGTTCAGGACAAGAGTGGCAAAATACATAGGAGTCATCAAACACAGCAGTAGCTCTCGCACTGCTTACCAACCATTTACACGGATGGAAATAACACGCGTACAACAACGTGGGCACAACAAAATATAGAGCATAAGTCTCTAGGAGATGTCGCAAATCTTAAACGGTAGAGTAACGGGTGATTTTACTTGCGGGATAGGAAAACCATGCAGTAGTACAGACGATATGTGCGACCTCGTCTTCAAACCGTGGGCAGCGACCGTTTTAGTTCTTATTCTTGGACTTAACCCCTGCCCTTGTAACTCCTGGAAAAAGAACAGATACAGTCAGTTCGGACATCATACTGTCAAGGTAGAATTATGAAATGTACTTGACGTAGGATGGTGCAGGTTACCCCAAGTGAACTTAAACCTTACATTGTTGGAGAAACATTCCAAAGTAGCAAAACAAAAGCATACATAGAGACAAGGTACATAAAGAACTTTTGCGAGGCTTGAGCCTTTAATCGTCAAAATATATCAACAAACACAGCATGTGTTTTTAACTCTTATTTGTAAACTATATATAGTTATTGGAAAAGAAATGTGCAAATCAAGGTCAACCTGTTATAATTCTCTGATCCATAATACTAGCTCTTTTTTCTTGTTAACTAGGTTTCCAGGAATTTCTTGGCTCAACCAAATCCAGACTCCAATTGTTTATGGTCAGAGCTGGAAAACGCAAATTTAATGCTGTGTCCCTCAGACAAACTAGGGTTTGATTAAAACTACCAGCACAACATTCTGTTCTTCAAATGACATTACGGAAACAATTGTGATTCTCTAAACTCTAGAGACCAGGAATGGGTTATATCCAAACACTTCCAAAACTCACAAGGCTTCTTACTCATCTAGAGTACAACAGGGAGTTGGAATGGGGAGTATATTCTAATTAAAGAAATAAAAGCAAACTAACACTCAATTTAATGCTGGGTCCGTAAAGATATTTAAGCTCCAACTAAACAAGCTTTCAAGTACAATGAGTCTTTTCAAGAGTAACCCGCTTTCCCGCTCAAGTGCAGTTCAAATAATTAAGCAAGCCTGAGAAACAGCTTGAGCAGTAAAGCAGTAACACGATGCAGACAAATGGTTAAATAAAATAACTGCAGAAGCCATCAGTGAAATTAAAACAAAAATGTATATACTAAACGGAACACTATTGGACATACCAAGTCCAACTACATCTGAACTTTTCATGACCCTGATCCTCCGGCAAGCCTCGGTGAACATCCTGCAATTACGAATAAGAAGCAATCACTTGATAAGCTCATAGGGGAGGTATCAGGTATGCACCAGATATTCATGGTTTTCCTGACAACGGAATTGTAACAATTAACGTGCCACAAGAACAACTACAGTGAGTTAGTGACTGCATTAGAACCCTTTTACTTGTTCAGACATGAGATGCTACATGCAGCAATAGAACACCAGGACCATAGAATTTAGAGCAATTACAAACATAATAAAAAGATAACCAAAGTGACTAGTACTGGACTACTAGGTCCGTTCCTTTTTACTGGTTCTTTTGGCGTCAATGCTATCTCCAATAAATTGCTTAGACCACTGATTTTCCTAATAGCAAAGCTTTTAAAAACTAATGGCACAATTTAGGTGAAAATAAAATAAAATTTTAGTATATCTGTGTCAGAGTTTGAAGAGGTTGACTGCATGCATTCTATAAAATATTAGAACAGGTTATATGGACTTGAGAGATACTCTAATCATGGCTGCTGTACAGAACGAGTTCATTTTATCTGGGTGCTTGTATGTATACACAGTAAACTAGTAAAAAACATTTATTTGGCACACTATCATTTTTTATCGTCCTTCAAAAGTTATACTACAGAACCCAAACTATCATTCAAAGTTCTCATTTCTACGCTTGTTGTTATTCCAATTAGATCAGACTATGTACTTACTCCCATGGGACGTCACCAACCAGCATCCAGTCTCCATCCTTGTCTTCGTAAGTCATCACATATTCACCATCCTTTCTGTTCTCAGATGCACCATCCTTCCCTGGTACAGAATTAGACTCAGTACCACATGTAAGGTTAAAACTGCCGGAGAAAGGACCACCTTACACTGAATTTCTCAACAAAGCATTGTATGTTGGTAAATTTTATGTCCCTAGATATACGCCTTTCTGCAATTTACGTTCTTAAAATAGTAGGTTTGATGTCTGACCTTGAAGCACAAAATGGGTATGAAGAGGTTATAGGGAAATTGCTGTTTATCAAAGGCTTATGAATAATTGAGTGATATTTAGTTATTTACAGACCCTTAGCGAATGCTAGCCTAAACATTAGGCATTTTATGACATAGTCCAATCTACACTGCTGGTTGCTTCATCAAACAATATTAAACACAATAAAAGTTCCTTGAATTAGAAGAGAATATTTGCTCCACCGGTAATAATATATGCTGAAACTAGGTATCTAGCAAAACAAATATGCACACAAATAGCATGGCCAAATTTAGATGCGAAGCCTCGAAACTGGTTACACCACAATAACCAATTTAGCCGGCCCTGAAAAAGAGTCTTCTTCGTCAATTTCATAAACCTGGAATTTGCTATTCCCTCCGATCCAAATTAATGGCCGCAGCTTTAGTAAAGTGTACTAAAGCTGCGTCAATTAATTTGGATCGGAGGGAGTAGAACATTTCCAAACAGAGTAATTGGTTATTTCTTCAGCGAAACGAGATGTGTGCAACGATGCATTTCTTCTACCCCAATTCAAATGCAGGTGCAGATTAAAACAACAACAATTTGCCAAGGATCCAAGCAGCCTCACCGGTCCTGAAGCCAATGAACATTTTCCCTAGCGCCACAACCATGTCCTTATAGTTCTTGTATGTCTTGAGGTCAACCTTCCTCAGGTAAGGCGCACCATCCATGCTGACCTTGACATACAGAAACTCTTGCCCCTGCTTCGTGTCAGAATCCTCCTTGCTGCTCTTCAGCTGGTTGGTGGTGGTTGCCATCGTGTTCTTGCGGTAGCTGCGGACTGGTGGCCATCCCACCACCTGAGCCCTGCGCATCGGCAATTCAGAGTAAGAACCGGCAATGAAGCCGACCCAGCATTTCGTTTGGCTATATGAAGTTATGAACGCGAGTTAAAAGCAACCAGGTATGTTCAAACCAAACATACCCTAGAAAACAACTCAAAGCATTACAAACTTGGTAAACCTTGAAAGTAAAGGTAGACCCAAATTGACTAGTCCAATTCAAACCAAGTGCACAAATTTGCAGATGTGATGCCCTCCTTAGTTTCCCAATGAAATTTCAAAGAACAAAATCACACATCTAATGAAGTTAGAAAAACGAGGACGAGGGGGGTAGTCTAAATTCACAGCGAAATTGCAAAAAGACTCTGCAGTGAATAAATTTCTGCCCCTCCAAACTCCTGAACCTAATAGATCAAGCCGAGTGCAAAACGCGCGCCCGCAAACAGCAACGGAAGAACCGCAAAATGGGCCCTTCGGCACCAAATTCGCACCCAAAAAAGAGGGTTTTTCCCCTCGACAGACGGAATTCACTCAAATGCATGCAACAGCTACCAAATTACAGCTTTTCGGAGGTTCCAAGCAAACTAAATCACCGTCTCGTACTAACCCACCACATATTTTTCCCAAAATTTTACGCATCACTTCCTCCACTCATTCGCGCTCCAACCCACTGCATCCCGCAAAACTCGGCAGAACACCATGAAACAGTCAAATCCACAAAATTCGCAGGGGGGATAGGCGCCTACTTGGCAGCAGGCTGAGGCGGGGCGGCGACCTTCTTGTCCTTCTCATCCCCGGACGCATCCTTGCCTTTCCCGGCGGCGGAAACCGGCGCAGGCGGCACGACCTCGTCCGAAAACCCTCGCTTGGCGCCCTTGGCGGGCAGCAGCTCCAGTGTGGTGGTGGCGGCGACCGGGCGGCGGTCCGGGGACTCGCAGCCGGGAAGTCCGAGGCGGAGCTCGGTGCCTTTCAGGTCGTCGTCCGGGCGGCCGCCGGCGGCGGCCGAGAGGCCTATGTAGTCGAGCTCGAGAGGCGGCGACATGGGAAGCAGCAGGACATGAACTGGGGAGTAGCAGGAGGGGGAGGGTGAGGACAGAGGAAGGGGAGGGGGGAGTGGAGCTGGTGGTTTGATTGCTATAGGAGGAAGGGGAGGGGCAGAGGGAGACGAGCAAGTGTGGTGTGGTGGTGGTGTGGTGGTAGTGGTAGTAGCAGCAGGAACTAGACTAGAGACTGTAGACTGTAGCAGAGTGGGGTGTGGCTGTTTGATGCTTTTGATTGCCCATAGAAGTTTAATGCGTTTTAATATCTGGCCCATTTTCCAGTAATTCTTTTTAAAAAAACTGATGACAGCATCAAATAAAAATTAATAAGAATAACTAGGAATTATTTTACGGCACGGTTCATACATTTGGGTCAAGCGGATGTAAAAAAGTAAAAACTCCGGTTCATCCATACTTAAAAGAAAAAATATCAGATTGTTACTATCTACTCAAACCTAATTTTAGAGTACATATTCCCTGTTGGAAATATGCCCTAGAGGCAATAATAAAATTATTATTATATTTCATTGTTCATGATAATTGTT
The DNA here is from genome assembly GCA_021437245.1 of Aegilops speltoides. Lineage (NCBI taxonomy): Eukaryota > Viridiplantae > Streptophyta > Magnoliopsida > Poales > Poaceae > Aegilops > Aegilops speltoides. Next base: position 123,730,596 of record CM038143.1, on the reverse strand, counting down.
TTTTATTCATGCTATAACTGTATTATCCGGAAATCGTAATACACGTGTGAATACATAGACCACGATATGTCCCTACTGAACCTCTAGTTGACTAGCTCGTTGTGATCAAGAGATAGTCATGGTTTCCTGACTATGGACATTGGATGTCGTTGATAACGGGATCACATCATTAGAAGAATGATGTGATGGACAAGACCCAATCCTAAGCATAGCACAAAGATCGTGTAGTTCGTTTGCTAGAGCTTTGCCAATGTCAAGTATCTCTTCCTTCGACCATGAGATCGTGTAACTCCGGACACCGTAGGAGTGACTTGGGTGTATCAAACGTCACAACGAATCGGGTGACTATAAAGGTGCATTACGGTATCTCCGAAAGTGTCATTGGGTTGACACGGATCGAGATCGGATTTGTCACTCCGTATGACGGAGAGGTATCTCTGGGCCCACTCGGTAATGCATCATCATAATGAGCTCAAGGTGACCAAGGTGTTGCCACGGGATCATGCATTACTGATGCGAGTAAAGTGACTTGCCGTGTAACGAGACCGAACAAGGTATTGGGATACCGACGATCGAGTCTCGCAAGTAACGCATCGATTGACAAAGGAATTGTATCTGTGGTTTTGATCGAATCCTCGACATCGTGGTTCAACAGATGAAATCATCGAGGAGCATGTAGGAGCCAACATGGGTATCCAGATCCCGCTGTTGGTTATTCCCGAGAGTCGCCTCGATCATGTCTGCGTGTCTCCGAACCCGTAGGGTCTACACACTTAAGGTTCGGTGGCGCTAGGGTTATTAGGAAGACTAGTATGTGACTCTGAATGTTGTTCGAGTCCGGATGAGATCACGGACGTCACGAGGAGTTCGGAATGGTCCGGAGGTGAAGTTTTATATATGGGAAGTTGTCATACGGACAGGAAAGTTCAGGGGTTATCGATATTGTCTGGGGCCACCGGAGGGGTTCCGGGTCCACCGGGGGGCCACCTCCGGGAGGGCCACATGGGCCACAAGGGAGGAGCCAGCCTGGAGGGCTGGGCGCGCCCCACCTTGGGCCCATGCGCCTAGGGTTTGAAACCACGAGGGCGCCTGCTGGGGGCAAGCATCCCTCCTGGCCGCCCCCTCTAGATCCCATCTAGAGGGTCGGCCCCTGCCCCTTCCCCTATAAATAGAGGGGGGGGGAGGCTGCTGCACCCATCTCCAAGGCGCAGCCCTCCTCCCCCAACACCTCTCCTCCTCCGTAAGCGCTTGGCGAAGCCCCTGCCAATCTTCTTGCACCAACACCACCACGCCTCGTCGTGCTGCCGTTGGAGCGAGCTTCCTCAACCTCTCCTTCCCCTTGTTGGATCAAGAAGGAGGAGACGTCTCCGTCCGCACGTGTGTTGAGCGCGGAGGTCTGTCCGTTCAAACACTTGGACATCGGTGATTCGAATCACGTCGAGTATGACTCCATCATCACCATCCCTTGCAAGCTTCGCACGCGATCTACAAGTGGTATGTAGATGCAAACTCTCTCCCATGACTCGTTGCTTAAATGAACTCATAGATGGATCTTGGTGAAACCGTAGGAAAAATTTTAATTTTTCGCAGCGTTCCCCAACGGTGGCATCATGAGCTAGGTCTATCGTAGTTCTCTAATGCACGAGTAGAACACAATTTTGTTGTGGGCGTGGATCTTGTCAACTTACTTGCCTCTACTAGTCTTTTCTTGCTTCAACTGTATTGTGGGATGAAGTGGCCCGGACCAACCTTACACGTACGCTTACGTGAGACCGGTTCCACCGATTGACATGCACTAGTTGCATAAGGTGGCTGGCGGGTGTCTGTCTCTCCCACTTTAGTTGGAGCGGATTCGATGAAAAGGGCCCTTATGAAGGGTAAATAGAAGTTGACAAAATCACGTTGTGGTTAATCGTAGGTAAGAAAACGTTCTTGCTAGAACCCAATCGCAGCCACGTAAAATATGCAACAACAATTAGAGGACGTCTAACTTGTTTTTGCAGCGATTGATCATGTGATGTGATATGGCCGAAGTTGTGATGAATGATGAATTGTGATGTATGAGATCATGTTCTTGTAATAGGATTCACGACTTGCATGTCGATGAGTATGACAACCGGCGAGAGCCATAGGAGTTGTCTTTATTTTTGTATGACTGCGTGTCATTGAAGAACGCCATGTAAACTACTTTACTTTATTGCTAAATGCGTTAGCCATAGAAGTAGAAGTAGTCGTTGGCGTGACAACTTCAAGAAGACACGATGATGGAGATCATGATGATGGAGATCATGGTGTCAAGCCGGTGACAAGATGATCATGGAGCCCCGAAGATGGAGATCAATGGAGCTATATGATATTGGCCATATCATGTCACAACTATATAATTGCATTGTGATGTTTATTATGTTTATGCATCTTGTTTACTTAGGACGATGGTAGTAAATAAGATGATACCTTACAAAAATTTCAAGAAGTGTTCTCCCCTAACTGTGCACCATTGCTACAATTCGTCGCTTCTAAGCACCACGTGATGATCGGGTGTGATGGATTCTTACGTTCACATACAACGGGTGTAAGACAGTTTTACACAGCGAAAACACTTAGGGTTAACTTGACGAGCCTAGCATGTACAGACATGGCCTCGGAGCACGGAGACCGAAAGGTCTAACACGAGTCATATGGAAGATACGATCAACATGAAGATGTTCACCGACGATGACTAGTCCGTCTCACGTGATGATCGGACATGGGCTAGTCGACTCGGATCGTGTGACACTTAGATGACTAGAGGGATGTCTAATCTAAGTGGGAGTTCATAATTTGATTAGAACTTTATTATCATGAACTTTTTCTAAAACCTTTGCAAATATGTCTTGTAGATCAAATGGCCAACGCTAATGTCAACATGAACTTCAACGCGTTCCTAGAGAAAACCAAGTTGAAAGATGATGGCAAGCAACTATACGGATCGGGTCCGAACACGAGATCATCCTCATAGCTGCCAGAAGCAATATGTCCTAGAAGGACCGCTAGGTGACGCTCCGTCCCTGCAGAACCAAGACATTATGAATGCTTGGCAAACTCGTCTTGATGATTACTCCCTCATTCGATGCGGCATGCTTTGCGACTTAGAACCGGGGCTCCAAAAGCGTTTTGAGCATCACGGAGCATAATGAGATGTTCGAAGAGCTGAAACTAGTTTTCCAAGCTCATGCCCGGGTCGAGAGATATGATGTCTCCGACAAGTTCTACAGTTGTAAGATGGAGGAAAACATTTCTGTCAGTGAGCACATCCTGAAGATGTCTGGGTTGCACAACCGTATGACCCAGCTAAACAGTTGTAAGATGGAGACCAGGCACATCAAGCGTCGTTTCAACTCCATCCGTGAAAATGTTCAAGATGGAGACATAGAAATTTGCAAAGTACATACGGATCTGAATGTCGCAGATCCGTTGACTAAACCTCTCTCGCGAGCAAAACATGATCAACACCAGAACTCTATGGGTGTTCGATTCATCACAATGTAACTAGATTGGTGACTCTAGTGCAAGTGGGAGACTGTTGGAAATATGCCCTAGAGGCAATAATAAAAGCATTATTATATTTCATTGTTCATGATAATTGTCTTTTATTCATGCTATAACTGTATTATCCGGAAATCGTAATACACGTGTGAATACATAGACCACAATATGTCCCTAGTGAGCCTCTAGTTGACTAGCTCGTTGTGATCAGCAGATAGTCATGGTTTCTGACTATGGACATTGGATGTCGTTGATAACGGGATCACATCATTAGGAGAATGATGTGATGGACAAGACCCAATCCTAAGCGTAGCACAAAGATCGTGTAGTTCGTTTGCTAGAGCTTTGCCAATGTCAAGTATCTCTTCCTTCGACCATGAGATCGTGTAACTCCGGATACCGTAGGAGTGCCTTGGGTGTATCAAAGCGTCACAACGTGGCGGGTGACTATAAAGGTGCATTACAGGTATCTCCGAAAGTGTCTGTTGGGTTGACACGGATCGAGACTGGGATTTGTCACTCCGTATGACGGAGAGGTATCTCTGGGCCCACTCGGTAATGCATCATCATATTGAGCTCAAGGTGACCAAGGTGTTGGCCACGGGATCATGCATTACGGTACGAGTAAAGTGACTTGCCGGTAACGAGACTGAACAAGGTATTGGGGTACCGACGATCGATTCTCGGGCAAGTAACGCACCGATTGACAAAGGAATTGTATCTGTGGTTTTGATCGAATCCTCGACATCGTGGTTCAACCGATGAAATCATCGAGGAGCATGTGGGAGCCAACATGGGTATCTAGATCCCCTGTTGGTTATTGCCCGAGAGTCGTCTCGGTCATGTCTGCGTGTCTCCCGAACCCGTAGGGTCTACACACTTAAGGTTCGGTGACGCTAGGGTTATTAGGAAGACTAGTATGTGACTACCGAATGTTGTTCGGAGTCCCGGATGAGATCCCGGACGTCACGAGGAGTTCTGGAATGGTCCAGAGGTGAAGTTTTATATATGGGAAGTTGTCTGCGGACACCGGAAAGTTTCCGGGGCTTATCGGTATTGTACCGGGGCCACCGGAGGGGTTCCGGGGGTCCACCGGGAGGGGCCACCCCTCCTGGAGGGCCACATGGGCCACAAAGGGGAGGGAGCCAGCCCCTGGAGGGCTGGGCGCGCCCCCCACCTTGGGCCCATGCGCCTAGGGTTGGGAAACCCCGAGGAGGCGCCCCCCCTTGCTTGGGGGGCAAGCCTCCTTCCCGCCGCCCCCTCTAGATCCCATCTAGAGGGGTCGGCCCCCCTTGCCCCTTCCCCTATAAATAGAGGGGTGGGGGAGGCTGCTGCACCATCTCCAAGGCGCAGCCCCTCCCCTCCCCAACACCTCTCCTCCTCCGCAAGCGCTTGGCGAAGCCCTGCCAGATGTTCTTGCACCAACACCACCACGTCGTCGTCTTTGCCGTTGAGCGAGCTTCCTCAACCTCTCCTTCCCCCTTGCTGGATCAAGAAGGAGGAGACGTCTCCCGTCCCGTACGTGTGTTGAACGCGGAGGTGCTGTCCGTTCAGCACTTGGACATCGGTGATTCGAATCACGTCGAGTACGACTCCATCATCACCATCCCCTTGCAAGCTTCCGCACGCGATCTACAAGTGGTATGTAGATGCAAACTCTCTCCCATGACTCGTTGCTTAGATGAACTCATAGATGGATCTTGGTGAAACCGTAGGAAATTTTTTAATTTTCTACAACGTTCCCCAACAGTGGCATCATGATCTAGGTCTATGCGTAGTTCTCTAATGCACGAGTAGAACACAATTTTGTTGTGGGCGTGGATCTTGTCAACTTACTTGCCTCTACTAGTCTTTTCTTGCTTCAATGGTATTGTGGGATGAAGCGGCCCGGACCAACCTTACACATACACTTACGTGAGACCGGTTCCACCGATTGACATGCACTAGTTGCATAAGGTGGCTGGCGGGTGTCTGTCTCTCCCACTTTAGTTGGAGCGGATTCGATGAAAAGGGCCCTTATGAAGGGTAAATAGAAGTTGACAAAATCAGGTTGTGGTTATTCGTAGGTAAGAAAACGTTCTTGCTAGAACCCAATCGCAGCCACGTAAAAGATGCAACAACAATTAGAGGACGTCTAACTTGTTTTTGCAGCGATTGATCATGTGATGTGATATGGCCAGAAGTTGTGATGAATGATGAATTGTGATGTATGAGATCATGTTCTTGTAATAGGATTCACGACTTGCATGTCGATGAGTATGACAACCGGCAGGAGCCATAGGAGTTGTCTTTATTTTTTGTATGACCTGCGTGTCATTGAAGAACGCCATTGAAGAACCGGGGCTCCAAAAGCGTTTTGAGCATCACGGAGCATATGAGATGTTCGAAGAGCTGAAACTAGTTTTCCAAGCTCATGCCTGGGTCGAGAGATATGATGTCTCCGACAAGTTCTACAGCTTGTAAGATGGAGGAAAACAGTTACGTCGGTGAGCACATCCTCGAAGATGTCAGGTTGCACAACCGTATGACCCAGCTAAACATTAACCTCCCGGATGAGGAGGTCATTGACAGAATCCTTGATCGCTCCCACCAAGCTACAAGAGCTTTGTGATGAACTACAACATGCGGGATGGTGAAGACCATTCTGAAGTGTTCTCGATTTGAAGTCGCAGAGGCTGAAATCAAGAAAGAACATCAAGTATTGATGGTCAATAAGACCACTAAGTTCAAGAAGGGCAAGGGCAAGAAGAACTTCAAGAAGGACGGCAAGGATGTTGCGCGCCGCGCCAGAAGCCGCCATGGGAAGAAGTCAAAGAATGGACCCAAGCACGAGATCTGAGTGCTTTTATTGCAAGGGAAGGGTCTTCGAAGCGGAACTGCCCCAAATACTTAGCGGATAAGAAGGCCGGCAACACCAAAGGTATATTTGATATACATGTAATTGATGTGTACCTTGCCATTACTCGTAGTAACTCCGGTATTTGATACCGTGCCGTTGCTCATATTTGTAACTCACAGCAGAGCTGCGGAATAAACGGAGGCTGGCGAAGGGACGAGGTGACGATCGCGCGTCGGGAATGGTTCAGAGTCGATGTGACGCCGCCGTCGGCGCTGCCTCTACATTTACCTACGGGATTAGTTTTAAACCTTAATAATTGTTATTTAGTGCCAACTTTGAGCATGAACATTGTATCCGGATCTCGTTTAATACGAGATGGCTACTCATTTAAGTCGAGAATAATGGTTGTTCGATTTATATGAGAGATATGTTTTATGGTCATGCTCCGATGGTCAATGGTTTATTCTTGATGAATCTCGGCGTAATATTACACATGTTCATAGTGTGGATGCCAAAAGATGTAAAGTTGATAACGATAGTCCCACATACTTGTGGCACTGCCGCCTTGGTCACATTGGTGTCAAGCGCATGAAGAAGCTCCATCTTGATGGACTTTTAGAGTCTCTTGATTATGAATCGTTTGACACATGCGAACCATGCCTCATGAGCAAAATGACCAAGACTCCGTTCTCGGAACAATGGAGCGAGCAACCAACTTGTTGGAAATCATACATACCGATGTGCGGTCCAATGAGCGTTGAGGCTCATGGAGGATATCGTTATGTTCTCACTCTCCGATGACTTAAGTAGATATGGGTATGTCTACTTAATGAAACACAAGTCTGAGACCTTTGAAAAGTTCAAGGAATTTCAGAATGAGGTGGAGAATCAATGTGACCAAAGATAAAGTTCCTACGATCGATCGTGGAGGAGAATACTTAAGTCACGAATTTGGTACACACTTAAGGAAATGTGGAATCGTTTCACAACTCACACCATTGGAACACCTCGGTAAACGGTGTGTCCGAACGTCGAATCGCACTCATTGGATATGGTGCGGTCTATGATGTCTCTTACCGATTTACCGCTATCATTTTGGGGATCGCTCTAGAGACAGCTACATTCACTTTAAATAGGGCACCGTCTAAATCCGTTGAGACGACACCGCATGAATTATGGTTTGGGAAGAAACCTAAGTATCGTTTATAAAAGTTTGGGGATGCGATGCTTATGTCAAGAAACTTCAACTGAAAAGCTCGAACCCAAGTCGGAAAAATGCGTCTTCATAGGATACCCAAAGGAAAGCGTCGGGTATACCTTCTACTTAAGATCCGAAGGCAAGATCTTTGTTGCCAAGAACGGATGCTTTCGGAAAAGAGTTTCTCTCGAAAGAAGTAAGTGGGAGGAAAGTAGAACTCGATGAAGTACTACCTCTCGAGCGGGAAAGTGGTGCAGCTCAGAAAATGTTCTGTGATGCCCACGCCAACCAAGAGGAAAATAATGATGATGATCAAGGTACTTCGGATCAAGTTGCTCTTGAACTTCGAGGTCCACAAGGACACGTTCCGCACAGTGTGGTACGGCAACCCTGTCCCGGAAATCATGTTGTTAGACAACGGTGAACCTTGAACTATGAAGAAGCGATGGCGGCCCAGATTCCAACAAATGGCTTGAAGCCATGAAACCGAGATAGAATCCATGTATGAAAACAAAGTATGGACTTTGACAGACTTGCCCGATGATCGGCGAGCGATAGAAAACAAATGGATTTTTAAGAAGAAGACGGACGCGGATGGTAATGTTACCATTTATAAGGCTCGACTTGTCGCTAAGGGTTATCGACAAGTTCAAGGGATTGACTACAACGAGACATTCTCTCCCGTAGCGAAGCTGAAGTCCGTCCGAATCATGTTAGCAATTGCCGCATACTATGATTATGAGATATGGCAGATGGACGTCAAAACGGCATTCCTTAACGGACATCTTAAGGAAGAGCTGTTTATGATGCAGCCGGAAGGTTTTGTCGATCCTAAGAACGCTAACAAAGTATGCAAGCTCCAGCGATCCATTTATGGACTGGTGCAAGCATCTCGGAGTTGGAACATTCGCTTTGATGAGATGATCAAAGCATTTGGGTTTATGCAGACTTATGGAGAAGCCTGCGTTTACAAGAAAGTGAGTGGGAGCTCTGTAGCATTTCTCCTATTATATGTAGATGACATACTCTTGATGGGAAATGATACAAAACTTCTGGACAACATTAAGGCCTACTTGAATAAGTGTTTTTCAATGAAGGACCTTCGAGAAGCTGCTTATATATTAGGCATCAAGATCTATAGAGATAGATCGAGACGCCTCATAGGTCTTTCACAAAGCACATACCTTGATACGATTTTGAAGAGGTTCAAAATGGATCAGTCCAAGAAAGGGTTCTTGCCTATGTTACAAGGTGTGAGATTGAGCTCAGCTCGACCACCGACCACGCAAAAGATAAAGAAGAGATGAGTGTCATCCCTATGCTTCAGCCATAGGATCTATTATGTATGCCATCTTGTGTACTGACCGATGTAAACCTTGCCGTAAGTTTGGTAGCAAGATACCAAAGTAATCCCGCAAGGAACACCGGACAGCGGTCAAGAATATCCCTGGCACCGAAAAGGACAAAGGACATGTTCTCGTTTATGGAGGAGACGAAGAGCTCGTCAGAAGGGTTACGTCGGCGCTAGCCGACTCAGATCTGGATGACTCTAAGTCACAAACCGGATACGTGTATATGTTGAATGGTGGAGCGAGAGGTGGTGCAGGTGCAAGCGAGAGCGTCGTGGCGGGATCTATGTGTGAAGCGGAGTACATGGCAGCCTCGGAGGCAGCACATGAAGCGATTTGGGTGAAGGAGTTCATCACCGACCTAGGAGTCATGCCCAATGCGTCGGGGCCGATCAAACTCTTCCGTGACAACACTGGAGCTATTGCCCTTGCCAAGGAGCCAGGTTTCACAAGAAGACCGAGCACATCAAGCGTCGTTTCAACTCCATCCGTGAAAATGTTCAAGATGGAGACATAGAAATTTTCAAAGTACATACGGATCTGAATGTCGCAGATCCGTTGACTAAACCTCTCTCGCGAGCAAAACATGATCAACACCAGAACTCTATGGGTGTTCAATTCATCACAATGTAACTAGATTGGTGACTCTAGTGCAAGTGGGAGACTGTTGGAAATATGCCCTAGAGGCAATAATAAAAGTATTATTATATTTCATTGTTCATGATAATTGTCTTTTATTCATGCTATAACTGTATTATCCGGAAATCGTAATACACGTGTGAATACATAGACCACAATATGTCCCTAGTGAGCCTCTAGTTGACTAGCTTGTTGTGATCAACAGATAGTCATGGTTTCCTGACTATGGACATTGGATGTCGTTTATAACGGGATCACATCATTAGGAGAATGATGTGATGGACAAGACCCAATCCTAAGCATAGCAAAAAGATCGTGTGGTTCATTTGCTAGAGCTTTGCCAATGTCAAGTATCTCTTCCTTCGACCATGAGATCGTGAAACTCCCGGATACCGTAGGAGTGCCTTGGGTGTATCAAACGTCACAACGAATCGGGTGACTATAAAGGTGCATTACGGTATCTCCGAAAGTGTCATTGGGTTGACACGGATCGAGGCTGGATTTGTCACTCCGTATGACGGAGAGGTATCTCTGGGCCCACTCGGTAATGCATCATCATAATGAGCTCAAGGTGACCAAGGTGTTGGCCACGGATCATGCATTACGGACGAGTAAAGTGACTTGCGTGAACGAGACCGAACAAAGTATTGGGATACCGACGATCGAGTCTCGCAAGTAACGCATCGATTGACAAAGGGAATTGTATCTGAGGTTTTGATCGAATCCTCGACATCGTGGTTCAACCGATGAAATCATCGAGGAGCATGTGGGAGCCAACATGGGTATCCAGATCCCGCTGTTGGTTATTGCCCGAGAGTCGTCTCGGTCATGTCTGCGTGTCTCCCAAGCCCGTAGGGTCTACACACTTAAGGTTCGGTGATGCTAGGGTTATTAGGAAGACTAGTATGTGACTACCGAATGTTGTTCGGAGTCCCGGATGAGATCCCGGACGTCACGAGGAGTTCCAGAATGGTCCGGAGGTGAAGTTTTATATATGGGAAGTTGTCATACGGACACCGGAAAGTTTCGGGGTTATCGGTATTGTCTGGGGCCACCGGAGGGGTTCCGGGGTCCACCGGAGGACACCCTCTCGGAGGGCCACATGGGCGCAAGGGAGGGAGCCAGCCTGGAGGCTGGGCGCGCCCCACCTTGGGCCCATGCGCCTAGGGTTGGGGAACCCCGAGGGGCGCCCCATTGCTTGGGGGCAAGCCTCCTCCTCGGCCGCCGCCCCCTCTAGATCCCATCTAGAGGGTCGGCCCCTGCCCCTTCCCTATAAATAGAGGGGTGGGGGAGGGCTGCTGCACCCATCTCCAAGGCGCAGCCCCTCCCCCCCCCAACTCCTCTCCTCCTCCGTAAGCGCTTGGCGAAGCCCTGTCGGAGTATTGCTGCACCAACACCACCACACCGTCGTGCTGCCGTTGGAGCGAGCTTCCTCAACCTCTCCTTCCCCCTTGCTGGATCAAGAAGGAGGAGACGTCTCCCGTCCCGTACGTGTGTTGAACGCGGAGGTGCTGTCCGTTCAGCACTTGGACATCGGTGATTCAAATCACGTCGAGTACGACTCCATCATCACCATCCCCTTGCAAGCTTCCGCACGCGATCTACAAGTGGTATGTAGATGCAAACTCTCTCCCATGACTCGTTGCTTAGATGAACTCATAGATGGATCTTGGTGAAACCGTAGGAAAAATTTTAATTTTCTGCAACGTTCCCCAACAGTGGCATCATGAGCTAGGTCTATGCATAGTTCTCTAATGCACGAGTAGAACACAATTTTGTTGTGGGCGTGGATCTTGTCAACTTACTTGCCTCTACTAGTCTTTTCTTGCTTCAACGGTATTGTGGGATGAAGCGGCCCGGACCAACCTTACACGTACGCTTACGTGAGACCGGTTCCACCGATTGACATGCACTAGTTGCATAAGGTGGCTGGCGGGTGTCTGTCTCTCCCACTTCAGTTGGAGCGGATTCGATGAAAAGGGCCCTTATGAAGGGTAAATAGAAGTTGACAAAATCACGTTGTGGTTAATCGAGGTAAGAAAAGCGTTCTTGCTAGAACCCAATCGCAGCTACGTAAAAGATGCAACAACAATTAGAGGACGTCTAACTTGTTTTTGCAGCGATTGATCATGTGATGTGATATGGCCAGAAGTTGTGATGAATGATGAATTGTGATGTATGAGATCATGTTCTTGTAATAGGATTCACGAGTTGCATGTCGATGAGTATGACAACCGGCAGGAGCCATAGGAGTTGTCTTTATTTTTTGTATGACCTGCGTGTCATTGAAGAACGCCATGTAAACTACTTTACTTTATTGCTAAACGCGTTAGCCATAGGAGTAGAAGTAGTCGTTGGCGTGACAACTTCAAGAAGACACGATGATGGAGATCATGATGATGGAGATCATGGTGTCAAGCCGGTGACAAGATGATCATGGAGCCCCGAAGATGGAGATCAATGGAGCTATATGATATTGGCCATATCATGTCCCAAATTATAAGACCATTTTGGCCATTTAAATGATCTTATATTTAGGGAAGGAGGGAGTTTTTTCTTTCCAACTGAATTTGATAACGTAATAAAAATACATCCATATTTTTGTATGTGGAGCATGTGTTTTATATATGTTTTTTTAAGGTATCATAATTTGCTATTTATTCCAAAACGCGAGGAATCCCTTCCAAAACAATTTACAGCATACAATCAGACGGAATGTGGAACCAAAGCTTACATAGTTTATTACTAACTCCCTCCCTCCTTTGCTAGCGCATGAGGCGCACCATTAGCGGAGCGACCAACCCAACTAACCCTATAATCCAGACGAGCTCGTAGCAGTGCATTGATTTCTTCGATCACCGGCCCTACAACAAATAAATTCTTTCCCGTATCATTCAACATGCTCACTGCAACCTTGCAGTCAAGCTCAATGTGCAATTTTGCACTTTCGTCTACACAACCGGCTGGACTGCCCGCTGACGCGCAAGGGTTTCAACAAGCTCTAGGCTGGAGGTTGTCGAGAAGAGCATGCACCCCCTCTAAACACGCCATCAATCCCTAAGAAACACTTCACCCCCCTCCTTTCCAAACTTCAAGATCGCCCCGTCTATTTGCCTTCACCCGGTCGGGCTCCGGCGGGAGCTATCGCTTAGCCATCAACGGAGTCGCAACTCTTGATCTTGTTTCTTGCACAGCTTGCCACTCTTCCATATAGCTAGCTACAGAGTTTGGTACAACATGTGCTTCTGCAATTTTTTACCTTCCTTCGTGTCATTCCTTGACAACCATATAGCACATGGCTGTTGACATCGGGTTTTGGCAAGGTACAAAAGGCAAGTAAGATGGCCTCAAGTGAAAGAGTTTTCAGCATGCAAAGTTTCAGGTGGACGAGTGGGATAACTTTGATGTTTAATTTATCGCCATTCGACCTTATATCGGTGGCCGAAGTTGTACTCCGAGTGACAACATTCAAATATTCCAAGTGGTTTTCGGCCAATCTTGCCTTCAAGACGACCTCGGATGAAGGAGTATTCTAAAGTAATTGTCTTCGTCTCGTCGAGACAATCGATTTTGATATATAAATCATCTCAATCCGAGTTCATATGCAAAAGTTAGAGGCAATACACTGCAGGCCGAAGCTGAGTGGAAATCTGGCGCAAAGTATCAGACGCCATGTCTGATGGGTCGTGCGAGCAATTAGGCCCTTAATAAGTCCTTGAATCGAAAAACCTTCAACACGAAAAAGTTTCGTCTCGTCGAGCCGATCGATTTTCATATAAAATTCGCCTCAATCCGAGGTCGTATGTAACCTAGAGAGGCAAATCAAGATCAGGCTATGTTTTTGGTCGAGTGAAAGCTTACCATCCGAGTGAAAACTCACCGGTCGAGTGAAAACCTACTGATCGAGTCACCGGTCGAGTGAAAACCTACCGATTGAGTAAAAGGTCAAGTGAAAACCTACCGATCGAGTAAAAGGTCGAGTGAAAACCTACCGATCGAGTAAAAGGTCAAAAACTTACCGATCGAGTAAAAGGTCGAGTGAAAACTTACCGATCGAGTAAAAGGTCGAGTGAAAACTTATCGATTGAGTAAGAGATTGTCTTCCGACTGAAAATGTGGTCATCATACGAGTGAAAGATTGTCTTCCAAGTGAAAATATAGTCATCCGAGTGAAAAGGTCCAGTCGGACCATCCGAGTGAAAGACTCTAATATCCGAGTGGATGAGCTCAAATCCGAGTGAAACTGAACATGTGCCCAAAAGTTTATCAAGATGACCTCGGATGAAGAAGTGTTCAATACAGAAGTTGTGCGTATCATCAAGACGGTAAACTTTGGTTTTGGAGTCATCGTCATCAGAGATAGTATATGGCCTGCAAATTCATTGCAAGACTCGGATAATTCAGTCTACCGCAAGACCAAGTCCGACTGGAAGGTAAAGACGACCTCGAAAAGTATTCAAGGTGGCCTTATTTGAAAAAGTGATCAACATGAGAGTTGTTCGTATCATCGAGGCGCACAAGTTTGATATCTGGGCCATCTTGATCGGAGGTCATATGGAGGCTCGGCGGCCTGCACAAGGAGCAAGACAGAAGTTGGGCCAGATTCAGACTGAATCCGAGTTGGAATAGAACTAGGACTCTAGGACGCGAATTGATGTAACTTTTCTTGTAAGGAAAGCCTAGATGAATCCTTTACTTGTACGGGAAGTCCAGCCACCTCTTATATATGTTGGGGGTGACGGCCGATTGAACAACACATAATCGAACAAATCAATATACTACTTTTTTCTGTCTACTTTTATCTCTCCACCGTTTTCTCTCTCGTTCTTCGCTGTTCTTCGTGTTTGAGAGCTGCGAATCTCGAGGCTCTAGGGCGAGCGAATCGATCTAGGGCACCCATAGTCGCTGCAATCCCGACGGGTCCCTCCCGGTGCGTGGGGTTTCGGTTCGCAAAGCGCCGCCGATCATCTTCGTGTCGCGTTGTCGGTCGGGTCTCCTTCGACGTGAGCTGCGTGCATCACCCGGCGCCGAGGGTACACGTGACGTGTTCGTGTGTCGACACACTTTTGGCGACTCGCTTGGGATCAAGATCAATCATCATCATCCACCATGTCCGATCTTCCCAAGCCATCTGAGGTAGACGCCGATAACATCATTAAGCCTAGTCTTTATGAGATATCGGCCGATCATCGCCAAGTCTATGAGGAGTACAAGAAGGCGCGAGGAGAAGGACTTGCATGAGTTCCTTGCAAAGTTCAAGAAGGATCGCCAAGGCAACATCACTCCGATTGAAGAAATCAAGTTCCTCCTTTGCAAGCCAAGCGAGTTAAACCCTCTGTAAATCGCCTTTTCTCCGAAAGCGGTGGGCTAAGATTGAAAGTCGTATTGCTGATGGTTACAATCTAGTCTATCAAACTTTCATAGAAAATACTAATGCTCAGAAGAATACATCTCAATCGACTAGTGGTAATGATGGTGTAGCTGCTAGTGTGCAAAACCCTAATCTGGCTTTACCTATCTCATCGGCGCCTCCCGTGCCGATGGCTTATTATCCTACCCAAACAAATCAGATTGTGACTACACCCACCAACCCTATTATGAGCATGCCAGGTTTGGTGGTGACGTCGAACCAAACCCTACCTACAGCTACAACCACTCGACCACTACCAAATTATGGGTCGACATACATGCCACAATTCCTACCTACAACTAGTAACCCTACTCCTCCTATGCCATTGCCACAAGCTTCATCGTCCACTATGGATGATGGTTTAGTTAATCTTAGAGAGGAGATGGCTAAGATGCTTCGAGAGAATTTTGGAGTTGAGTTACCTCGGAATTGGATTTACCAAAAGCCGTACCCCGAGTACTTTGATGCCATCCAGTGCCCTCCAGGATATAAAATTCCAGATTTTGTTAAGTTCAATGGAGAGGGCACAAAACCACATGGGAGCATGTTAGTCAATACTTAGCACAATTGGGTAAGGCAGGCTCCTTGAATGAGTTGAAAGTCGTTTATTTCCTTTGTCATTAACTGGTATCGCATTTTCATGGTTTTCTTCTTTACCACATGGTTCCATTCGAGTTTGGTCGCAGCTAGAGCAGAAATTTCATGATCACTTTTATAGCGGCGATAATGAACTCAAGTTGTCACATCTAACATCGGTTAAGCAGAAGCATGATGAATCGGTCTCCGATTACGTCAAGAGATTCAGAGAAACGAAAAACCGGTGTTTTAGTTTGGTGATAACCGAGAAAGACTTGGCAGACCTAGTGCTGAGTGGTTTGAGAACTCCCATTGGAGAAAAGCTAGAAGGCTATGAGTTCTTAAATATCAACCAAGTCTTACAAAGGGCTTTGGCTCAGGAAAGCCGAAGCAAAGATCTCAAAGAAGTGCATAGATACAAAGCCGATCGTCCAAAGATGAATATGGTGGAATATGATAGTGATCACTCAGACGATGAGGGTGATGTTTTTGCTACTGAATTTGTTTGGCCATCTAAGGCCAAACCCTTTACTTGCAATGATCTGAAACCGATTCATAAGAATCGTGATGAAGAGATGAAGTTTACTTTTAACATTGCTAAGTGTGATAGAATATTTGATGCTTTGCTACTGTGCTAAGATTATTAGAATATCTCATACTTTACCGCCGTTTGAAGAGCTAAACGGCGTGCTTATTGCAAGTATCATAACTCTTTTTCTCATGCTACTAATGATTGCAATGTTTTTCGACGACAGATACAATCGGCCATTAATGACAGACGATTGAACTTTTCTGAGATGCAAGTTGATAAATAACATTTTCCAATGAATACCATGGATTTGGAGGGGAAGAAGCTGCTCATTCGGCCGGAGGTAGCCGAATCTTCTAATAAAGCTAATGTCATTGTTGGTGAGCCCAGGAAAGACAAGGAGGGCGACAAGGTCTTGGGGAGACAGGTTGTGCTTGATAAGCAACCCGGTGGCAAGGAAGTGATCAAAATCACCATCAAGAATCCTACACTCGGGGGGCAACTGCAAGTGCAAGAAAATACTCGTGTTAAATTTGTCAAGCCCAAGAGTCCAGAAGTTGGCAAGTGGAAGAAGAATGAAGTTAAAGTGCAGCGCAAGAAGCCAACTTTTGATATGTTGTTGTCCAAGTATGCTAACCAGTCGGCCGGTTCTAGTTTCAATCGACCGACTCATCGAAACGACCAAGGTCACCATCGGTTGATATGTTCAATCGGTATACAAAACCGAGTGGACCAAGGGCGATTTTCGTAAGAGCAGAGGCAATCGTGTGGGATCGACTTGATTACTCATATAATGGCCGACTCAACATCGGTGACTATCAGTCAGCTGGTCAAAATATGCGACCGGATGGAAATTATCCGAGTGTAAGAATGCACCCAGGTGGAAGCTATCCGAGTGAAAAAATGTGGATGGGTAGATTCCATCCGACTGAGTTCCATCCAAGTGGATACCATCCGAGTGACATCCATCCAAGTGGATTCCATCAGAGTAAAAAGGTGCGCCCGAGTGGAAATTTCATGCAGTTGGAAAGTCGAAAAGAATGGCGTGTTAAATCACCAAGTTTTGCAGCAGTTGAGTTAGGAAAAGGCAAGGAGAAAATGGATGTCGACTCACTTATCACCGGCATCAAACATTCCCCATACAAAGAGCCGATTGTGCATAACCACTGACCGAGCCGATACTTTCTATCGCGCCAAAGCACTCGGCTAATGACCATGAAGCAAGCACCAGCCAGGTAAAAACGAGAGATCCTAAATACACTCAGCCAAAGTGGTGTCCTCCAGGGCTAACAAAGACACAGAAGAGGAAACTACAGAGGTTAAGGAGTCGAGAGATGGCAGAGCAGGAGGCCGAGAAGCAAAGGGATAAGTTGTTCAATGACACTCGGCCCATGGTTCCAGCAAAACAAGTGTGGAGGCCAAAACAAATACAAGATACATCAGCTTCTACATCTATCACAGAAGTGCCTACACCACCCAAAGAGGACGATGCGACAGCTATTACATTGTCTGTGGCACTTCTTACCTCTCCTTCACTCGGACAGATTTCAGAATCGGTCGATCCACTTGAAGAAGAGGCTGATATGTTGGACTATGAATCTACACCGGTTCATGAAGATATGGATATCAATATGGTGTATTACTTACCTGCTGAGTTTCGTGTTGTAGATGAGGAAGGGGAAGTTGCTCAGCTGGATTTTGGTCCTAAAAATGCAATATTCGAGAAGCCAAAAGAACCAGTAAAGCATCTAAAACCATTATATCTCAGAGGTCATATCAATGGGTCGCCGCTCACTCGGATGCTTGTTGATGGTGGCGCTGTGGTAAATCTTATGCCCTATTCGGTCTTCAAGAAATTGGGTTTGCCTGATGAAGAATTGATCAAGACCAATATGGTGCTCAACGGGTTTGAAGGCAAATTGAAAACTGAAGCCAAAGGTGTAATGTATGTGGAGCTTACAGTCGGAAGCAAAACTTTGGCTACTGCATTCTTTGTCGATGAGGTGTAAGGTAACTACAACGTTATACTAGGCCGTGATTGGGTTCATGCAAACCAGTGCGTGCCATCCACTATGCACCAGTTTTTGATTCAATGGGTTGATGATGAGGTGGAAGTCATTCATGCAGATAACTCAGCCTGTGTTGCCTTGGCCGATGCATCGGTGGATTGGCAACATCCCAATGCTACTTGCTTGACGGGACGTGACTTATCAGAGTTTGATTTTCTCAGCGCGACCAAGAATGGTTTTGTGCCCGTGTCTTTAAAGCCGACTGAATGCAATCGGCTCCAAGGTATGATATGTTTAAATGGATTCTAATTCGAGTGGTTACAAAAACGTTTTGTAAAATATCCGGTCCAAGGAGGACGATATGTATGAGTCTATAGAGGAGTTGGATGACATGGATAAACTTGGACAAGGTTTTACATCGGCTGATCCATTAGAAGAGATAGATATTGGAGATGGTTCAGTCACTCGACCGACATTTATAAACAAAAATTTGAAAGCCGATTGTAAGGCTAAATTAATCGAGCTATTGAAAGAATATGTTTGTTGCTTTGCATGGGAATATCATGAGATGCCAGGGTTGAGCCGAGAGCTAGTGGAACATCGGTTGCCTATAAAAGCCGGTTTTAGACCTTATAAATAGTCGGCCAGAAAGTTTAATCCCAAAACATATGACCGGATCAAGGAAGAGATCGGTCAACTGCTTGAAGCTAATTTCATTCGACCTTGCAGGTATGCCGAGTGGATTTCTAATATTGTCCCAGTGGAGAAGAAGGGATCCGGCAAGTTGAGGGTATGCATTGACTTCAGAGATTTGAATAGGGCTACACCCAAAGATGAGTATCCCATTCCAATAGCCGATATGCTTATTAATGATGCTTCTGGACATAAGGTTATTAGCTTTCTAGATGGTAATGCCGGATACAATCAAATTTTTATGGCCGAAGAGGACATGTACAAGACATCTTTTCCATGCCCTGGTTTCCTTGGTTTATTCGAGTCGACAGTGATGACATTCGGATTAAAAAATGCTGGCGCCACATATCAAAGGGCTATGAATTTGATTTTTCATGATTTACTCGGTATCATACTTGAAGTTTATATTGATGATATTGTTGTCAAATCGGATGCTTTTGAATCTCACTTGGCCGATTTGCGTTTAGCTTTCGAAAGAATGAAAAAGTATGGACTGAAGATGAATCCTTTGAAGTGTGCATTCGGCGTGTCAGCTGGCAAATTTTTGGGTTTCATTATTCATGAAGATGGCATCAAATCGATCCCAAAAAGATAGAGGCCATACAGAAAGTGGAGGCTCCAACATGCAAGAGAGATATGCAAAAGTTCCTTGGCAAGGTCAATTATTTGAGAAGGTTCATAGCTAATCTATCAGGGAAAGTTGATGCATTTACTCATATCCTTCGGTTAAAGAGTGATGTTGATTTCACTTGGGGGGCAAAACAGCAAGAAGCCTTTGATATGATCAAGAATTATTTGTGCACTCCTCCGGTGATGAAAAGCACCCAAACATAGAGAGCCTTTTAAACTTTATATCGCAGCAGAGGAAGGTGTTATTGGTGCTGTTTTGACTCAAGATACCGAAGGAAAAGAGCATGCCATTACATATTTGAGCAGACGTTTATTGGACGCCGAGACAAGGTATACATTTATTGAAAAACTATGTCTATGTTTATATTACGCTTGCACAAAATTGAGACATTACCTAGTGCCGAGTGCTTGTGTAGTAGCTTGTCAAACCGATGTCATTAAGTACATGTTGCATAGGCCAATTCTTAGTGGTAGAATTGGCAAGTGGGCTTATGCTTTGGTTGAGTATGATTTGGCTTATGAATCTCTAAAATCCATGAAAGGCCAAATTGTTGCTAATTTCATTGTTGAGCATCGGATTAATGACAAGCATGATGTTGATATGAACCTTGTTTCATTAGTGCCGTGGAGATTGTACTTTGATGGTTCAGTTTGTAGCAATGGCCAAGGTGTTGGCATTGTTTATATATCTCCTCATGGTGCTGTTTTTGAAGCCTCATGCCGCTTAGAATATTTTTGCACAAACAATCAAGCCGAATATGAAGCATTGTTATTCGGTCTAGAGATGTTACTTGCTATAGGTGTTACACATATTGAGGCTTACGGTGATTCGTTACTAGTGGTGCAGCAAATATCCAGAGTCTTTCAGTGTTTTGACGAATCACTTAATGTTTATCTTGATAAATGTCTAGATATAATTTCTACTTTGGATTGTTTTAGCATTGCACATATATCTAGACATGACAACTGGAAAGCAAATGAGTTGGCACAGCAAGCATCTGGATATCATGTTGATCATGGCATGTTTCATATCTCTCAAAGACCGATGTCTTGTCTTTCCAATATGGGAGAGGCCGAACCTGAACCTACTGATTCGGCCGTTAACAAAAAATCTAGTGCAGGTGACAATCCCGACTGGAGAAAGCCCATTGTTGATTACTTGTGCAATCCGAGTGAAAGGGTGGACAGGGCTATTCGGTGTATGGCTTTCAAGTATGCAATGAGAGACGATGGTCTTTATCGCCGAACAGTCGATGATGTTCTTCTAAAATGTTTGGACGAGGACCAGGCAAGAGTTGCTACGGGAGAAGTGCATGAAGGTATTTGCGGCACTCACCAGTCGGCTCCCAAGATGAAATGGTTATTGCGACGTGCTGGGTTTTATTGGCCGACTATGATAAATGATTGCTTCAGATATTATAAAGGGTGTGAAGCTTGTCAAAAGTTTGGTGATATTCAATTGGCTCCTGCTGCTATGCTACATCCTATTATCAAACCGTGGCCTTTCAGAGGTTGGGGTTTAGATTTCATTGGACAAATCCACCCATCTTCCTCAAAAGGGCATCGGTTCGTGTTGGTGGCAACTGATTATTTCACTAAATGGTCTGAAGCAGTACCTCTCAAGAACATGACACATACGGAGGTAATTCAATTCATAACCGAGCACATTATTCATAGATTTGGTATTCCTCAAACGTTAACTACAGATCAAGGTTCATCTTTTATGTCACACCAAGTCAGAGAGTTTGCCAAGTCTTATAATATAAAGTGGCTCAATTCCTCTCCATATTATGCCCAAGCTAATGGACAAGCCGAGTCTAGTAATAAAATTTTAATCAAGCTCATCAAGAAGAAGATTGAGGATAATCCAAGGAGATGGCATGAGTTGTTGTCTGAAGCTTTATGGGCACATAGAATTTCAAGGCATGGTGCTACGAAGGTAACTCCATATGAGCTAGTATATGGTCAAGAGGCCGTTTTACCAGTAGAAGTAAATTTGAATGCTTTGAGAATAGCCAAACAAAATGATTTATCGGCAGTAGACTTTTATAACTTAATGATGGACAATATTGATGAAGTTGCCGATAAACGTTTGGTTGCTTTGGAGTCCATAGAGAGAGACAAGTTGAGGGTTGCAAGAGCTTACAATAAGAAAGTTAAGTTGAAGAATTTTCAAGTTGGTGAACTTGTCTGGAAAATGATTCTACCGATTGGTTCAAGAGATAGAAAATTCGGGAAGTGGTCTCCAAGTTGGGAAGGTCCTTTCAGGATTACAAGGGTTGTTCCTGGAAATTCATATTTGGTAGAATCAATACAAGGGGCATTGTTACCCCGAGCTCTCAACGGAAAATATTTGAAGAAGTACCACCCGAGTGTGTGGCAGGAAGCCTGAGTAGGCAATGGCCGATACATAATTATCGCCCTGAGGAAAATAAATGGCCGATGGAGTGTTGACATCGTCCTTAGAACAAACACCGTGCATATTATTTTTCGGCGTGCAAGCTTTGCCGAAAAACAGGGGGGCATGTGTTGACATCGGGTTTTGGCAAGGTACAAAAGGCAAGTAAGATGACCTCAAGTGAAAGAGTTTTCAGCATGCAAAGTTTCAGGTCGATGAGTGGAATAACTTTGATGTTTAATTTATCGCCATTCGACCTTATATCGGTGGCCGAAGTTGTACTCCGAGTGATAAAATTCAAATATTCCGAGTGGTTTTCGGCCAATCTTGCCTCCAAGACGACCTCGGATGAAGGAGTATTCTTAAGGAATTGTCTTCGTCTCGTCGAGACAATCGATTTTGATATATAAATCATCTCAATCCGAGTTCATATGCAAAAGTTAGAGGCAATACACTGCAGGCCGAAGCTGAGTGGAAATCTGGCGCAAAGTATCAGACGCCATGTCTGATGGGTCGCGCGAGCAATTAGGCCCTTAAGAAGTCCTTGAATCGAAAAACCTTCAACACAAAAAAGTTTCATCTCGTCGAGCCGATCGATTTTCATATAAAATTCGTCTCAATCCGAGGTCGTATGTAACCTGGAGAGGCTAATCAAGATCAGGCTATGTTTTTGGTCGAGTGAAAGCTTACCATCTGAGTGAAAACTCACCGGTCGAGTGAAAACCTACTGATCGAGTCACCGGTCGAGTGAAAACCTACCGATCAAGTAAAAGGTCGAGTGAAAACCTACCGATCGAGTAAAAGGTCGAGTGAAAACCTACCGATCGAGTAAAAGGTCAAAAACTTACCGATCGAGTAAAAGGTCGAGTGAAAACTTACCGATCGAGTAAAAGGTCGAGTGAAAACTTATCGATTGAGTAAGAGATTGTCTTCCGACTGAAAATGTGGTCATCATCCGAGTGAAAGATTGTCTTCCGAGTGAAAATATAGTCATCCGAGTGAAAAGGTCCAGTCGGACCATCCGAGTGAAAGACTCTAATATCCGAGTGGATGAGCTCAAATCCGAGTGAAACTGAATATGTGCCCGAACGTTTATCAAGATGACCTCGGATGAAGAAGTGTTCAATACAGAAGTTGTGCGTATCATCAAGGCGGCAAACTTTGATTTTGGAGTCATCGTCATCAGAGATAGTATATGGCCTGCAAATTCATTGCAAGACTCGGATAATTCAGTCTACCGCAAGACCGAGTCCGACTGGAAGGTAAAGACGACCTCGAAAAGTATTCAAGGTGGCCTTATTTGAAAAAGTGATCAACATGAGAGTTGTTCGTATCGTCGAGGCGCACAATTTTGATATTTGGGCCATCTTGATCGGAGGTCATATGGAGGCTCGGCGGCCTGCACAAGGAGGAAGACAGAAGTTGGGCCAGATTCAGACTGAATCCGAGTTGGAATAGAACTAGGACTCTAGGACGCGAATTGATGTAATTTTTCTTGTAAGGAAAGCCTAGATGAATCCTTTACTTGTACGGGAAGTCCAGCCGCCTCTTATATATGTTGGGGGTGACGGCCGATTGAACAACACACAATCGAACAAATCAATATACTACTTTTTCTCGTCTACTTTTTATCTCTCCACCGTTTTTTCTCTCGTTCTTCGCTGTTCTTCGTGTTTGAGAGCTGCGAATCTCGAGGCTCTAGGGCGAGCGATCAACCTAGGGCAGCCCGTAGCCGCTGCAATCCCGACGGGTCCCTCCCGGTCTTGCTGGGTTTCGGTCTGCAAAGCGCCGCCGATCGTCTTTGCGATCGCCTTGTTGTCGGTCGGGTCTCCTTCAACGTGAGCTGCGGTGCATCACCCCCGGCGTCGAGGGTACACGTGACGTGTTCGTGTGTCGACAATGGCCCCTGAATCTTCATCGATCGTTCATCTTAAAAAGCTTTTGATAAGCATGCCAACATCTAGCTAGATAAGGTACTCTAGGAGCACGCCGATATCGGTGGGATCACCACCGGAGCTCCCTTTTCTGAGCACAAAAATTTTCAGAACACCATCGAATGAGGGCATGCCCAAAATATGTGATATATTATCTCTTCTCACCCACATGCAACATAGAAGACGTCTGCCTTTATCCATCAATGGTGAAGCTCGGCACCAACAACAAGCCTGTATCAAACGTCGGGTGCGAATCTTGGCTTTGTTCGGTGCACCAGTGTCCGAAAAAGCTATCCACCCCTTGTGGTTATCCACCGCCGAGGAAGGTTTCGACTGACCGATCTTCACTCAATTATTGGTCATATGCAAATGGTATGCAGATTTTATAGTGAGTTGTCCTTTTTTCGTGAAACTCCACGGCAAGTAGTTCTCCAGCCTAGGGCCACCAATCACGATTTGCATAATATCTTTAGCATTGTCTAACGAAAAAAATCAACTCAACCTTGCTCCTATTCCATGTAGTACCGCAGGCTGTTAGCAGATCGCTGACATGAGTAACACCATGCACATAGTCCTCATCCGACTTGAGGCGACCCTTCCATGGGATATAGTTATCGTTATGAATTCTGATTCGGAATCGTCACCTATCCTCGAAATTACACCATCTTGTAACAAGTTACGTCCATGCGGGATACTATAGGAGGTGAAAGATCCCCAAGTCAGGCATGTCCGCATTCATGATTGTACCCTCCCTAAAATATATAATTTTCATTATACAAGCACACAAAAGAGGAAGGGACTTGTAGTATATGCCATGCCTGCTTAGCCAAGAAGGCCTGATTGAACACTTTGGGGTATCCAAAACCAAATCCTCCCTCATGCTTTGTAGTGGACATCTTGTCCCATGCAATCGAATGCACATTTTTCTCACCACTAGCTGCACCCCACCAGAATTTTAATGAGACCAAAGATAGGTTCCGCCACATTATCTTTGTGAGTTGAAAACAACTCATGGTGTACGTTAGTGTCAATTGAAGCACAGACTTGAAATACTTCTCGAGCCGCCTTTGAGAGGCATTATCCCTTCCAGTCGATCACTTTACCATTGACACGCTACCAACATGCTTAAAAGCACCCTGCTTGGACCTATAGACCATTGTTGGTAGGCCAAGATGTCGCTCACTTAGATCCTCTGAAGTAATACTAGTGAGTTGTTTCAGGTTTTCTTTATACTCCTCTCTACTGCCCAGAGAATATGAAAGATTTATGCATGTTTCACTTTTGCTCCGACATTGCTTCATGGTCATTTAGAATGGTACATAGTGTTTCAAAATTATCTTGAGAGCCCTCCAGAAACAAATAGTAGGTGGGTTATTGTGTTGCTGAAAGTGTTAGTTATTGACTAGAGGGGTGTGTGGATAGGCAATGTTTATGAAAGTCTTCGAAACGGGTAGTGTCTTTGAAGACTTAGATGACAAACAGTAGCTAAACATGATACAATGGAAGATAAATTACACTAGACATGCTGACATAACAACACAAAGTAGCGAGAAGTGAAGTCTAGGAGCAAATTAGGTAGCAAAGAATAGTAGCGATAATGATGAGAAGACACTGAAGTGATCAAGGGAATTGTCTTCATGCAATGTCTTCAAACAAAACGGGATCAAGCAATGACTTCACAATGCAAAAAAAAGTAAGTAAGGAGTGAAGTGATAGAACCATTTGCTTGGAGAAGACAAGTGATTTGTTTGACCAGTTCCAGCTGCTGTGATAGATGTACGTCTGGTTAGTGAGGCTGAGATTGAACTCAAAAGACCTTGTCTTCACCTTATTCCCCTTGAGCTAAGGTCACAGAAGACCTCACCCAATCACTCAGGTAAGTCTTCAAGGGAGACTTCCAAACCTTCACAGACTTCGTTCATCGGCAATCCACAATGACTCTGGGATGCTCAGAGCACGACGCCTAACTAACTGGAAGATCACAGTCTTCAAGTGTAACAAGTCTTCGGTTCACTTAGAACAGAATGTCTTCGGTGATGCTCAATCACTCTGGGCTCTGGGTGTTTTTGTTTTCCTCGTAGGAAATTTATCTCAAAGGCCTCGGAGGCGGGTTGCTCTCAAACGACAAAAGCCATGCAAAACTCGGAGCAGCCACCAACTCGTGGTGGAGGGAGCTATCTATTTATTGCCAGGAGGCAACCTGACATGATATGACCGATCTAACCCTGGGTCAGTGGCCAACCAACACGTGTCCCAACGGTCTGATTTCAAACACACGCGACAACTTTACTTGGGCTCCAAGCAAAGCTGACTCATCCAACTCTGGACGAGATTTTCTCTCATTGTCTTTACAAGGAAGACATAGGCTTTTGGTTGAGCAATCACTTCAACTACTGTCTTCGTTTCACCTCGACCCCACTTAACAGTGCAGTCGTTCCTATGACTCAATAAAGAGAAAATGAAACCTACAAAGAAGCTAAGCCTTCGTGTTTCATTGTCTTCACTCATCATCTTCAAAGGAAACCATTGGCTTCGATGTCTTCAAACATTTTTAGGGGTCGTCTTTGATAGTTAAAACGAATCTCCAGGGACTTGTACCTGTGTTATCCTATGAATCTCACAAACACATGGGTCCCTCAACTAGGTTTGTTGTCTATATACTCCAACACCAACAAAGGGGTGGAACTAGATGCACTTAAAAGGGCCAGTGCACCCAAAAAAACCCAGTAATTTCATTTTCCCTTTGAGCATTACTCAACAAAGCAAAAAAACCTTCCACACAGAAAAGAAATAAATAGGGGGGATAAGGTCTCTTTGCCGGAGGCCTCTTGAGGGTAGGAAATTGTGTGATAAATCTTAATTCATATTAACCAAAATTTGTGCATAAGTAACTCATCTCATAACCATCGTAATCCAACTATCAACAAAGCCAAACCGCAACAACATTGTTTAAAAATACCCCATTTCATTCTATCATAGGCTTTCATCATCTCCAACTTGACCGCATGAAGAGGTTTTATATGTTTTATCATCCTGATTGCATGCACACACTCATAAGAAACAAGAACAATATCTTTTTATGAGCCTACCTAGAACAAACACACTCTGTTCTTCTGAAATCATAATAGGCAACACCGCTTTCAACCTGTTTGCCACCTTCGTCGCATTCTTATATAGCACATCACAAATACTAATCGAGCGAAACTAAAAGTGCTAGTTATCGACTAGAGGGGGGGGGTGAATAGGCGATTTTTATGAAAGTCTTCAAAACACGGTGGCTTTGAAGACAAACAAGTAAACTAAGCCTATATAGTAAGCAGCGGAATGAAGACTACACTAGGCAAGCATTAGTCAAGCATACAATACAGTGAAAGCACGAAGACTAACTGCAACTAGGTAGACAGGATCAGTATGGAAGATAGTGCGAAGCTAAACAGATATAAGTCTTCACATAATGAAGTCAAATGAATCAGGCAGGCAAGCAATGACTTCACGAAGACAAACTGTAAAGTAAGGAGAGTAGGGGATAGAACCAGTTGCTTTGTGAAGACAAGGATTTAGTAGACTAGTTCCAGTTGATGTAACAACTGTACGTCTAGTTAGGGAGGCTGAGATTGAACTCAGAAGACCGTGTCTTCACCTTATTACCCTTGTGCTAAGGACACCCAGTCCTCGCCCAATCACTCTGGTAAGTCTTCGAGGTAGACTTCCAAACCTTCACAGACTTCATTCACCGGCAATCCACAATGACTCATGGATGCTTAGAACGCGATGCCTAACTGGCTGGAGGATTCATAGTCCTCAAGTGTAACAAGTCTTCGGATCATGCGGACAAAAAGACTTCAGTGATGCCTAATACTCTTTGGCTCTGGGTGTTTTGGGCTTTGTCGTTGCAAGGATCTCTCTCTCAAATGCTTCGGAGCTGTGTTGCTCTCAAATGACAAAAGCCTTGCAGTAACTCTGAGCAGCCACCATTACGGTGTAGGGGATGGACTATTTATAGCTAGGAGGCAACCCGACCTGATATGTCCGAAATGACCCTGGGTCACTAAGGAACTCACACGTGTCTAACGATCAGATTTCAAACACACGCGACAGCTTGGCTTGGGCTACAAGCAAAGCTGACTCATCCAGCTTTGGATAAGGTTTGCTCTCATTGTCTTCGCTCGAAGACATAGGATTTGGTTGAGCATCACTTCAGTCACTCTGACTTTGTTCACTTGGACCCCACTTAATGGTACGGTGTTTCCTATGACTCAATAAAGAAGAAAGGAAACTACGAAACAACTATGTCTTCGCACTCCATAGTCTTCAAGTGAATATCTTCACAAGTCATAATCTTCGCCGTGAATGTCTTCATGAACCACCATTGTCTTCAATGTCTTCACACATATTTAGGGGCCATCTCTAGTAGGTGAATCGAATCAATGAGGGACTACTACCTGTGTTATCCCGCAATTCTCACAAACACATTAGTCCCTCAACCACGTTTGTCGTTAATACTCCAAAATCAACTAGGGGTGGTACTAGATGCACTTACAATCTCCCCTTTTTGGTGATTGATGATACGTCTCCGACGTATCTATAATTTTTTATGTATTCATGCCATGTTTATAATATTTTTACATGATTTGGTTCGAACTAATCCGGACTGACGCTGTATTCAGCAGAACTACCGTGGTGTTTTTTTGTACAAAAATAAAAGTTATCGGAATGCGCTGAAAATCAACAGAGATTTTTTTGGAAAATATAAAAAATACTGGAATGAAAAGCTACCGGAGGGGAGTCACGAGGGCCCCACGAGGGTGGAGTCCCTCCTAGGGTGCGTCCCTTGCCTCGTGGACTCCCTGTGGGGCCCCCTGATGTGAAACCGACGCTAACCCCTCCTATAAATCCCCAAACTTCCAGAACAAAGCCTAGATCGGGAGTTACGCCACCGCAAGCCTTTGTAGCCACCAAAAACCAATCGGGGCCCTATTCCGGCACCCTGCCGGAGGGGGGATCCATCACCGGTGGCCATCTTCATCATCCCGGCGCTCCCCATGATGAGGAGGGAGTAGTTCACCCTCGGGGCTGAGGGTATGTACCAGTAGCTATGTGTTTGATCTCTCTCTCTCTCTCTCTCTCTCTCTCTCTCTCGTGTTCTTGATATGGCACGATCTTGATGTATCGCGAGCTTTGCTATTATAGTTGGATCATATGATGTTTCTCCCCCTCTACCTTCTTGTAATGGATTGAGTTTTCCCTTTGAAGTTATCTTATCGGATTGAGTCTTCAAGGATTTGAGAACACTTGATGTATGTATTGCATGTGCTTATTTGTGGTGACAATGGGATATTCACGTGATCCACTTGATGTATGTTTTGGTGATCAGCTTGCGGGTTCAGTGACCTTGTGAACTTATGCATAGGGATTGGCACACGTTTTCATCTTGACTCTCCGGTAGAAACTTTGGGGCACTCTATGAAGTTCTTTGTGTTGGTTTGAATAGATGAATCTGAGATTGTGTGATGCATATCGTATAATCAAACCCGCGGATACTTGAGGTGACATTGGAGTATCTAGGTGGCATTAGGGTTTTGGTTGATTTGTGTCTTAAGGTGTTATTTTACTACGAACTCTAGGGTTGTTTGTGACACTTATAGGAATAGCCCAATGTATTGATCGAAAAGAATAACTTTGAGGTGGTTTCATACCCTACAATAATCTCTTCGTTTGTTCTTTGCTATTAGTGACTTTGGAGTGACTCTTTGTTGCACGTTGAGGGATTGTTATATGATCTAATTATGTTATCATTGTTGAGAGAACTTGCACTAGTGAAAGTATGAACCCTAGGCCTTGTTTTGAAGCATTGCAATACCGTTTTCACTCACTTTTGTTACTTGCTACCTTGATGTTATTATATTTTTAGATTACAAAAACCTATATCTACCATCCATATTACGCTTGTATCAACATCTCTTCGCCGAACTTGTGCACCTATACAATTTACCATTGTATTGGGTGTGTTGTGGACACAAGAGACTCTTTGTTATTTGCTTGTAGGGTTGTTTGAGAGAGACCATCTTCATCCTACGCCTCCCACAGATTGATAGACCCTAGGTCATCCACTTGAGGGGAATATGCAACTCTCCTACAAACCTCTGCACTTGGAGGCCCATCAACGTCTACATGAAGAAGGTTGCGTAGTAGACATCAAGCTCTTTTCTGGCACCATTGCCAGGGAGATTAGTGCTTGAAGGTATATCTTTAGATCTTGCAATCGAATCTTTTAGTTTCTTGTTTTATTACTAGTTTAGTATATAAATGAAAACTACAAAAAAATGGAATTGAGGATGCCTCATATGCTTCATCTTTTTAATGTCTTTCGTGAAAATGATGGAAAGTAAAATTATGCTCAAGTGCTAGAAGAAGTCTATAAAATGTTTGGCATAAAATCTTTGAATGATGAGCATGATAGCAATGTTGTTAGTATGAATTCCTTGAATATCCATGATGCTAATGATATGTAAAGCCGCAAGCTTGGGGATGCTATGTTTAATGAAGATGATATTTTTAGTCCCCCAAGTTTGGATGAGCAAATTCGTTATGATGATAGCATGCCTGTTATTTATGATGATTATATTGATGAAAGTGGGTTTGGAAGAGTGTTAACTTTACGAAGTAGTGATCCCACTATTTTGGAGGGCGTTGAATCTTATTTCTATATTAATGAAAGTGGATTTGGAGAAGTCATGACTTTATTTAGTGATGAATCCACTATTTCGGAAGAGGTTCCAATTGATTATGAGAACAAAGTTGCTATCTATGATGATTATTGTGATGACATGTATGCTATAAAGAATAACTATAACCATGAAACTTGTCATCTTGATTTTAATTTTCAATTGGATTATGCCTCACATGATAGTTATTTTGTTGAGTTTGCTCCACTACTATTCATGAGAAGAAATTTGCTTATGTGGAGAGTAATAAAATTTGTATGCTTGTAGATAATGAAAAAAATGCTTTATGTGATAGTTATATTGTTGGGTTTATTCATGATGCTACTGAAAATTATTATGAGGGAGGAATATATGCTTGTAGGAGTTGCAATAATATCAAGTTTCCTCTCTATGTGTTGAAAATCTTGAAGTTATGCTTGTTTTGCTTTCCTATGCTAGTTGATTCTTGTTCCCATAAATGGTTTGCTCATAAAATCCCTATGAATAGGAAGTGGGTTAGACTTAAGTATGCTAGTAATATTCTTCATGATGCTCTCTTTATGTTTCAATTCTTATCTTTCGGGTGAGCATCATTGAAATCATCATACCTAGCTAGAAAGGCATTAAACAAAAGCGCTTGTTGGGAGACAACCCAATATTTAACCCTAATGTTTTTGTATGTTCACATGATTAAGCTACTGTATTAGTCATGTTTTATAGCTTTTTTTCAATAAAGTTCCAAGTAAGACCTTTAGGATAGCTTACGGTGATAGTTGTGTTGATCCTGCTGAAAATCAGAAACTTTTGCGCCCAGTAAATTAGTTTTAATAATTCACATGAAGGTGATTTTTATCTGGTTATTTTTTCTCTAGATTTGTACACAAATATCTCAGGCTTTCCTAATTTGGATGAATTTTTGGAGTTACATAAGTATTCGAGAGTTAGAGATTACTACAGACTGTTCTATTTTTGATAAATTCTGTTTTTCGTGTGTTGTTTGCTTATTTTGATGAATCTATGAGTAGTATCAGAGGGTATGAACCATAGAAAAGTTATAATACAGTAGATATTACACCAATATGAATTTAGAATGAGTTCACAACAGTACCTAAGTGGTGACTTATTTTGTTATACTAACGGAGCTTACGAGTTTTCTGTCGAGTTTTGTGTTGTAAAGTTTTCAAGTTTTGGGTACAGATTCGATGGAGTACGGAATAAGGAGTGGAAAGAGCCTAAGCTTGGGGATGCCCAAGGCACCCCAAGGCAATATTCAAGGACAACCAAGAGCCTAAGCTTGGGGATGCCCCAAATGGCATCCCCTTTGTCGTCTTCGTTCATCGGTAACTTTACTTGGAGCTATATTTTTATTCACCACATGATATGTGCTTTGCTTGGAGCGTCAATTTATTTTATTCTGTTTTGCTTGCTGTTTGAATAATATCCCAAGATCTGAAATTCTTAAATGTTAGAGAGTCTTCACATAGTTACATAATTATTCGACTACTCATGGATGTTCACCTATATCTTTCGGAGTAGTTTGTCGTTTGCTCTAGTGCTTCACTTATATCTTTTTAGAGCGCGACGGTGGTTTTATTTTGAAGAAATTGATGAACTCTCATGCTTCACTTATATTATTTTGAGAGTCTTTAGAACAGCATGGTAATTTGCTTGGGTTATAAATTTAGTCCTAATATGATAGTTATCCAAGATGGATATAATAAAAACTTTCATATGAAGTGCATTGAATACTATGAGAAGTTTGATTCTTTATAATTCTTTTGAGATATGAAGATGGTGATATTAGAGTCATGCTAGTGAGTAGTTGTTAATTTGAGAGATACTTGTGTTAAAGTTTGTGGTTCCCGTAGCATGCACGTATGGTGAACCGTTATGTGATGAAGTCGGAGCATGATTTATTTTTTGATTGTCTTCCTTATGAGTGGCGGTCGGGGACGAGCGATGGTCTTTTCCTACCAATCTATCCCCCTAGGAGCATGCGCGTAGTACTTTGTTTTGATGACTAATAGATTTTTACAATAAATATGTGAGTTCTTTATGACTAATGTTGAATCCATGGATTATACACACTCTCACCCTTCCACCATTGCTATCCTCTCTAGTATCACACAACTTTCGCCGGTACCATACACCCACCATATACCTTCCTCAAAACATCCACCATACCTACCTATTATGGCATTTCCATAGCTATTCCGAGATATATTGCCATGCAACTTTTCACCGTTCCGTTTATTATGACACGCTTCATCATTGTCATATTGCTTTGCATGATCATGTAGTTGACATCGTATTTG
This sequence comes from Aegilops speltoides, assembly GCA_021437245.1. NCBI lineage: Eukaryota > Viridiplantae > Streptophyta > Magnoliopsida > Poales > Poaceae > Aegilops > Aegilops speltoides. The sequence continues at coordinate 123,697,848 of CM038143.1, read as the reverse complement.
TGGCAAAGCCACAGTTCATAATTCTTTCATACATGTCACTCTTGATTCATTGCACATCCTGGTACACCGCCGGAGGCATTCATATAGAGTCATATTTTGTTCTAAGTATTGAGTTGTAATTCTTGAGTTGTAAGTAAATAAAAGTGTCATGATCTTCATTATTAGAGCATTGTCCCACTAAGGAAAGGATGATGGAGACTATGATTCCCCCACAAGTCAGGATGAGACTCCGGATGAAAAATAATAATAATAAAAGAGGAAAAAAAGGAGAAGGCCCCAAAAAACAAAAAAAGGAGAAAAAGAGAGAAGGGGAAATGCTATTATCCTTTTACCACACTTGTGCTTCAAAGTAGCACCATGATCTTCATGACGGAGATTCTCCTATGTTGTCACTTTCATATACTAGTGGGATTATTTCATTATAGAACTTGGCTTGTATATTCCTATGATGGGCTTCCTCAAATTTCCCTAGGTCTTCCTGAGCAAGTGAGTTGGATGCACACCCACTTAGTTTCCTTTTGAGCTTTCATACACTTATAGCTCTAGTGTATCCGTTGCATGGCAATCCCTACTCACTCACATTGATATCTATTGATGGGCATCTCCATAGCCCGTTGATACGCCTAGTGATGTGAGACTATCTTCTCCCTTTTTGTCTTCTCCACAACCACCATTTTATTCCACTATAGTGTTATGTCCATGGCTCACGCTCATGTATTGCGTGAAGATTGAAAAAGTTTGAGAACATCAAAAGTATGAAACTATTGCTTGGCTTGTCATCGGGGTTGTGCATGATTTAAATATTTGGTGTGATGAAGATAGAGCATAGCCAGACTATATGATTTTGCAGGGATAACTTTCTTTGGCCATGTTATTTTGAGAAGACATGATTGCTTTATTAGTATGCTAGAAGTATTATTGTTTTTATGTCAATCTTAAACTTTTGTTTTGAATCTTATGGATCTGAACATTCATGCCACAATAGAGAAGATTACATTGATAAATATGTTAGGTATCATTCCACATCAAAAATTATGTTTTTATCATTTACCTACTCGAGGACGAGCAGGAATTAAGCTTGGGGGTGCTTGATATGTCTCCAACGTATCTATAATTTTTGATGTATTCATGCCATGTTTATAATATTTTTACATGATTTTGGTATGATTTGGTTAGAACTAACCCAGACTGATGCTGTTTTCAGCAAAACTACTATGGTGTTGTTTTTGTGCAGAAATAAAAGTTCTCGGTATGCGCTGAAAATCAACGGAGATTTTTTTGGAAAATATAAAAAATATTGGAACGAAAAGCTACCGGAGGGGATTAGGGAAGGCCCCATGAGGGTGGAGGGCGCCCCCTAGGGCGCTCCCCTGCCTCATGGACTCCCTGTGGGGCCCCCTGATGTGAAACCGATGCCAAGCCCTCCTATAAATCCCCAAACTTCCAGAACAAAACCTAGATTGGGAGTTCTGCCCCCGCAAGCCTCTGTAGCCACCAAAAACCAATCGGAACCCTATTCCAGCACCCTGATGGAGGGGGAATCCATCATCGGTGGCCATCTTCATCATCCTGGTGCTCCCCATGACGAGGAGGGAGTAGTTCACCCTCAGGGCTGAGGATATGTACCCGTAGCTATGTGTTTGATCTCTCTCTCTCTCTCTCGTGTTCTTGATATGGCATGATCTTGATGTATCAGGAGCTTTGCTATTATAGTTGGATCATATGATGTTTCTTCCCCTATACCTTCTTGTAATGGATTGAGTTTTTCCTTTGAAGTTATTCTATCGGATTGAGTCTTTAAGGATTTGATAACACTTGATGTATGTCTTGCATGTGCTTATCTGTGGTGACAATGGGATATTCACGTGATCCACTTGATGTATGTTTTGGTGATAAACTTGCGGGTTCAATGACCTTGTGAACTTATGCATAGGGGTTGGCACACGTTTTCGTCTTGACTCTCCAGTAGAAACTTTGGGGCACTCTATGAAGTTCTTTGTGTTGGTTTGAATAGATGAATCTGAGATTGTGTGATGCATATCGTATAATGAAACCCGCAGATACTTGAGGTGACATTGGAGTATCTAGGTGACATTAGGGTTTTGGTTGATTTGTGTCTTAAGGTGTTATTTTACTATGAACTCTAGGGTTGTTTGTGACACTTATAGGAATAGCCCAATGGATTGATCAGAAAGAATAACTTTGAGGTGGTTTCGTACCCTACAATAATCTCTTCGTTTGTTCTTCGCTATTAGTGACTTTGGAGTGACTCTTTGTTGCACGTTGAGGGATTGTTATATGATCTATTATGTTATCATTTTTTAGAGAACTTGCACTAGTGAAAGTATGAACCCCAGGCATTGTTTCGAAGGATTACAATATCATTTTCGCTCACTTTTGTTACTTGCTACCTTGCTGTTATTATATTTTCAGATTACGAAAACCTATATCTACCATCCATATTACGCTTGTAACACCATCTCTTCATTAAACTAGTGCACCTATACAATTTACCATTGTATTGGGTGTGTTGCGGACACAAGAGACTCTTTGTTATTTGGTTGCAGGGTTGTTTGAGAGAGACCATCTTCATCCTACACCTCCCACGGATTGATAAACCTTAGGTCATCCACTTGAGGGAAATTTGCTACTGTCCTACAAACCTATGCCCTTGGAGGCCCAATAACGTCTATAAGAAGAAGGTTGCGTAGTAGACATCAATTGATGACAAACTGATTGAAGTTTTCAACGGGGATAAAAATATGTGAAAGTTCAGTTTTGTGAGTATTGTCTTCACATTAAAAGAGGCTCCCCTTGAAGATGTGCATATAAGTAGTTTGCTTTTGAATGCAAATGCACATGGCAGGTTTTGTTTTGTGGAGGCCATCTTCAAAGTGAGAAGACAACTCAGCATGCATATATGAAAGTAATGAAGATTATGATATGCATAATGAAAAATGGACGTCTGCAGAATGAATTCATGCGGAATTTATCATCGCATCACAAAGTGGCAGCAAGAATTGCAGACGATCATCAAGTTTAAGTGTTACAACTCAAAAGCCAAATAGTTTCAAAACGAGAGTTGTAAGACCTTAGCAAAAGTAAAGTAACCACCCATATGGACCCGCTTGAAGACTATCAACTCATATGCTTCTCCCCCTTTTGTCTGTAATGACCAAAAAGGTTTGAAGACATAGAGTATCTACTCGTTCCCAGCTGGAGTAGAGGATGGAGCAGGGTCGATGATACGTCTCCAACGTATCTACTTTTCCTAATGCTTTCCCTCTTATTTTGGACTCTAATTTGCATGATTTGAATGAAACTAACCCCGGACTGACGCTTTTTCAGCAGAACTACCATGGTGTTGTTTTTGTGCAGAAATAAAAGTTCTCGGAATGGAACGAAACTTTGTGAGGATTTTTTATACAATAAAAGAGAATTTCTGGAGCCAGGATGGACCTAAGGGGGGCACATGGGTGGGCACAACCCACGAGGGCGCCGCCCCCCCAAGACAAAGCGCGCCAAGTGTGTCTTGCTCACTGATGGCCCGTGACCCTCAAACCGACGCTATAAAATTCCATATTTCCAGAAAAAAATCAAGGAGAAAGAATTATTGCGTTTCTCGAGACGGAGCCGCCGCCAAGCCCTGTTCTTCCTCGGAAGGGCAGATCTGGAGTATGTTTGAGGCTCCGGCAAGGGGGATCTTCGATCTTCATCATCACCAACACATCTCCATCGCCAATTCCATGATGCTCCCCACCGGGAGTGAGTAATTCCTTCGTAGGATCGCTAGTCGGTGAGGAGTTGGATGAGATTCATCATGTAATCGAGTTAGTTTTGTTAGGGCTTGATCCCTAGTATCCACTATGTTTTGAGATTGATGTTGCTACGACTTTGACATGCTTAATGCTTGTCACTTTGGGACCGGGTGCCATGATTTCAGATCTGAACCGTTTATGTTATCATCATTATATCCATGTTCTAGATCCGATCTTGCAAGTTATAGTCACCTACTACGTGTTATGATCCGGCAACCCGGAGTGACAGAAGTCGGGACCACTCCCGGTGATGACCGCAGATTGAGGAGTTCATGTATTCACCGTGTGCTAATGCTTTGTTCCAGTTCTCTATTAAAAGGAGGCCTTAATTTCCCTTAGTTTCACCCCGCTGCCACGGGAGGGTAGGACAAAAGATGTCATGCAAGCTTTTTCCATAAGCACGTATGACTATTTATGGAATACATGCCTACATTTTATTTATGAACTCGAGCTAGTGCCGTATTGCCCTAGGTTATAACCATCTCATGATGAATATCATCCAACAAGTCATCGATCCAATGCCTACGAATTTATCATATATTGTTCTTGCTAAGTTACTACTATTGCTACTGCTATCGTTACTGTTACAAATTCACTGCTATCACTGTTACTATTACCGTTACTACTGCTGCTATCATCAAAACTATCATACTACTGTGCTACTGATCACTTTGCTGCAGATAATTAATCTCCAAGTGTGGTTGAATTGACAACTCAGCTGCTAATACCTTCAAATATTCTTTGGCACCCCTTGTGTCGAATACTCTACCCTCAAATATTCCCAGCTATTGAATACTCTACCCTCGAAAACTGTTGCGATCCCCTATACTTGTGGGTTATCAAGACCTTTTTCTGGCACCATTGCCGGGGAGCATAGCTATATTTGTTGAGTCACTTGGGATTATTATCATATTATTAGTATGAAGAATCTGAAGGATGCTAAGACTACAATTTTTCCCTCAAAGACGAGGGGAGGTAAGGAACTGCCATCCAGTTCTGCTTTAGATTCACCTTCTGTTATAAGTAAACTTGCAACTCTACAACATGCTATTAATTCTGATATGTCGCAAGTTATTGATGATGCTACTTCTGCTATGAATGTTACTTATGATGATTCTAGTACCTTGCTGGATGATGATGTGTCACTAGGTGAATTTCTTGATGAACAAATTGCTAGAGTAAGACAATATGATATTGTTGAATCTGATGACGAACCTGACACTGAAACTATTGAAACACCTACTAGAACTAGTCCTCCTAGATATGAATTGCCAAAGGTACCGGAAGGTTATACTATGAGTGAGGAGGCAACTAGAGATATTCTTGCTTGTAAAGATGATCTAGAGAAATTATTATGCAAGTATAAAGAAAGATCTCTGAATGCTAAAATGAAATGTGTTCCTGAGTTTGCTACTTCACCTATTGCTATTGCTGACAAGGATTATAAATTCTCTGTCGACCCAAAGTTAATTACTTTGGTTGAATCTGATCCTTTCTATGGTTATGAAACTGAAACTGTTGTGGCACATCTTACTAAGTTGAATGATATAGCTACCCTTTTTGCTCATGATGAGAAGATTTGCTATTACTATATTCTCAAATTATTTCCGTTCTCATTAAAGGGTGATGCTAAAGCTTGGTACAATACTCTTGCTCCTGGTTGTGTGCGTAGTCCCCAGGATATGATCTATTACTTCTCTGAAAAATATTTCCCTGCTCATAAGAAACAAGCTGCCTTGCAGGATATATTTAACTTTGTGCAGATTGAAGAAGAGAGTCTCCCACAAGCTTGGGGGAGGCTTCTCCAATTTCTTAATGCTTTGCGTGATCATCCTCTTTAGAAAAATGAAATACTTGATATCTTCTATAATGGACTAACTGATACTTCTAGGGACTTCCTAGATAGTTGTGCTGGTTGTGTTCAGGGAACGAACTATTAAACAAGCTGAAGAATTATTGAATAACATATTGAAAAATTATGATGATTGGACTCCTCCTGAAGCACCTATTAAACCCAGTCTGAAGAAGAGGGGTATCTTATATCTCAGTCCTGAAGATATGCAAGAGGAAAAGAAATCTATGAAGGAAAAAGGTATAAGGCCGAGGATGTTAAAAATTTACCACCCATCGAAGAAATACATGGGCTTGAAGCACTACCACCACCCAAGGTGGTAGAGGTAAAATCTTCAATGAAATTCAATGATAGTGATGATCCCCGTAATAAACATCCTAGTAATTGCCTTTATGAGTTTGATAATTACATTAGAAAGCAAGATCACTTCAATGCAAATGTTATGAAACAATTGAAATACAACTCTAATATGATTGCTCGCTTAAGTGACTTGCTATTTAGAATCTCGAATGATGTTAGAGGTGTAGGAAAACATGCCTCTATGGTTCAAACTCAATTAGACCTAGTTGCTAAATCTCAAAGAGAGTTACTTGATGAAATGAACAATAATATAAGTGACTTTGTTGTTAGAGTTGCAACTAGAGGAGGTAAAATGAATCAAGAACCACGTTATCCTGAGGGACACCCAAGGAGAACTGAACAAGATTCTCAAAGAAACAATACCACTACACCTGGTTCTTCTAAAAAGAAAAAGAATAAGAAAAATGATAAGACTTTGCCTGCCTGGAACCTGAAATAGAGAAACCTCCTGATAATGACAATGAAGTTTCTACCTCATGTTGAAACTCAATCTGGTAATGAACACTCACCTTCTGATAATGAAAAAGATAATGACGAGGTTCATGAAACACTCAACCTAATGATAAAGAACCATATAATGATGTTGAGATAGAACCAGCTGTTGATGATAACCCACAATCTAAGAATAAAAGATATGACAAAAGAGACTTCGTTGCTAGAAAACATGGATAGGAAAAAGGACCATGGGTTCAAAAGTTTATGCCCTTTCCACCTAAGTCAACTAAAAAGAAAGATGATGAAGAATTTGAACGCTTTGGTGAAATGATTAGGCCAGTCTTTTTGCACACTCGCTTGACTGATATCTTGAAAATGCCTCCTTATGCAAAGTACGTGAAAGACATCATCACTAATAAGAGAAAAATACCGGAAGCTGAAATCTCCACTATGCTTGCTAATTACACTTTCAAAGATGGAGTACCTAAAAGACTTGGAGATCCGGGAATACCAACTATACCTTGCTCAATTAAAATAAATTATGTGAAAACTGCTTTATGTGACTTGGTAGCTGGTGTTAGTGTTATGCCTTTCTCTTTATATAAAAGACTTGATTTGAATAAACTCACACCTACTGAAATATCATTGCAAATGGCTGATAAATCAACTGCCATACCTATCGGTATTTGTGAGGGTGTGCCCATTGTTGTTGCTAATGTTACTATTTTGACTGACTTTGTTATACTTGAGATGCCCGAGGATGAAAAAATGTCGATTATCCTGGGTAGACCCTTCTTGAATACCGCAGGGGCTGTTATTGATTGCAATAAAAGCAAGGTCACTTTTCATATCAATGGTAATGAGCATACGGTGCACTTTCCAAAGAAACAATTCCAAGTGAATGGTATCAATGTTATTGACAAATCTCCGACAATCACTATTGGAAGTTTTCAACTACCTCTAGCAACTGTCAAAAAGAAATATGAAATACTTATTGTTGGGGACATTCATATCCCCATTGAGGTAACTTAGTGATTTATGAAAGTTCTCCGGTTTCATGCTAATCGAAAGTGGTTGTTAATAAGACCTGATCAACTTATTAATGGATCATTTTTGAGAGGTATTAAGTTGATGAATTTAGTAAGCACTACCTTATGTCCCTACCTTTTGTTTTCTGTTTTTATTAGTTAAATAAAATAAAATGCCATGCTTTGTCTGTTTTCTGTTTTTCTGTGCAATAAAAAATGACCCAAAAATAAAAGTTCTCAGAATGCTCTGAAAACATGACATGATTTTTTTCTGAATATTTATGAAGTTCTGGTGCAAATAACACCTGAGGGAGGTGCATCAGGTGGGCACCACCCACCTAGGCGCGCCAGCAACCCCAGGTGTGCCCTGGTGGGTGCTGCCCACCTGGTGGGCCCCCTCTCTTACTTCTTCCTCCCACACCACTTCATTCACACATAAAAAAAATCACTACCACACTCTCACTCGTGTTCTTGCTCCTGAGACCGCAGATTTTGATCTCTTTGCTCGAAGCTCCGTTTCCGAAACTGTTTTGGGGATTTGTTGCTTGGTATGTGACTCCTCCATGTGTCCAATTAGTTTTTGTTTTAGTGGTTTATATTTAGAATAATTAGCTACTCTTGGTGCTGCCTTAGATGAGCTTGCATTTTGATTTCTTAGAGTTCTAAGTAGTTTGAATGCTTGCTATGGCCTCTATACATCCCTATGAGTAGTTGCTATCAATCTTGTGAAGTTTTGTTAATCAATTTTTCATGACCAAAAATTTTAAGAAAATTGTACGCTAACATTATGAACTTCTTTGGAAGAAGTTCTTTGAGGAGGAGATCCTTGATACGTCTCCAACGTATCTACTTTTCCAAACACTTTTGACCTTGTTTTGGACTCTAATTTACATGATTTGAATGAAACTAACCCGGACTGACGCTATTTTCAGCAGAACTGCCGTGGTGTTGTTTATTGTGCAGAAAACAAAAGTTCTCGGAATGACCTTCCACGGAGATAACTTTTGGAAAATATAAAAAATACTAGCGAAAGAATCAAGGCCAGGGGGCCCACACCCTATCCATGAGGGTGGGGGGCGCGCCCTCCCCCCTGGGCGCGCCCCCCTGTCTCGTGGGCCCCCTGATACTCCACCGACCTCAACTCCAACTCCATATATTCCGTTTCGCGGAGAAAAAAATCAGAGAGAAAGTTTCATCACGTTTTACGATACAGAGCCGCCGCCAAGCCCTAATCTCTCTCGGGAGGGCTGATCTAGAGTCCGTTCGGGGCTCCGGAGAGGGGGATTCGTCGCTGTCGTCATCATCAACCATCCTCCATCACCAATTTCATGATGCTCATCACCGTGCGTGAGTAATTCCATCGTAGGCTTGCTGGACGGTGATGGGTTGGATGAGATTTACCATGTAATCAAGTTAGTTTTGTTAGGGTTTGATCCCTAGTATCCACTATGTTCTGAGATTGATGTTGTTATGACTTTGCTATGCTTAATGCTTGTCACTAGGGCCCGAGTGCCATGATTTCAGATCTGAACCTATTATGTTTTCATGAATATATGTGAGTTCTTGATCCTATCTTGCAAGTCTACAGTCACCTATTATGTGTTATGATCCGACAACCCCGAAGTGACAATAATCGGGATACTTCTCGGTGATGACTGTAGTTTGAGGAGTTCATGTATTCACTATGTGCTAATGCTTTGTTCCGGTTCTCTATTAAAAGGAGGCCTTAATATCCCTTAGTATCCACTAGGACTCCGCTGCCACGGGAGGGTAGGACAAAAGATTTCATGCAAGTTCTTTTCCATAAGCACGTATGACTATATTCGGAATACATGCCTACATTACATTGATGAAATGGAGCTAGTTCTGTGTCACCCTATGTTATAGCTATTACATGAGGAATCGCATCCGACATAATTATCCATCACTGATCTAATGCCTACGAGCTTTTTACATATTGTGCTTCACTTATTTACTTTTCTGTTGCTACTGTTACAACTACTACAAAACTGCTATCTTTACTCTTGCCACTGTTACCATTACTATCATACTACTTTGCTACTAAATACTTTGCTGCAGATACTAAGTTATCCAGGTGTGGTTGAATTGACAACTCAACTGCTAATACTTAAGAATATTCTTTGGCTCCCCTTGTGTCGAATCAATAAATTTGGGTTGAATACTCTACCCTCGAAAGCAGTTGCGATCCCCTACACTTATGGGTTATCAAGACTAATTCCTGGCTCCGTTGCCGGGGAGCATAACTCTATTCTTTGAGTCACTTGGGATTTATATCTGTTGATCACTATGAGGAACTTGAAAGACGAAAGAACCAAGATTTTTCCCTCAACTACGAGGGGAGGTAAGGAACTGCCATCTAGCTCTGCACTAGATTCTCCTTCTGTTTTGAGTAAGCTTGCGACACCAAAACCTGCTACTGCTATGAATTTTGATATGTCACATGTTATTGATGATGCCACTTGTGCTATGCATGATACTTATGATGGTACTCCTGTGCGTGATACTACTTTGCCATTAGGTGAATTTCTTGATGAACAACTTGCTAGGGTTAGAAAGAATGAAATTATTAATGATGATATTGTTGATGATAGTGATGATGAAAGTTCTCCCCCTGATTATGAATTGCATGTTGTTCCTGAGGGTTATGTTATGGATGAAGAAGCTGCTAGAGCTATTTTTGCTTGCAAAGATAGATATGATCTTAAGAAGTTATTAGCTAAATGGAAGTAGCAATCTCTTAATGCCAGAATGAAACCTGACCCCGCTTTTGCTACTTCACCTATCTGTGTTACTGATAAGGATTATAATTCTCTGTTGATCCTGAAATAATTACGTTGGTTGAATCTGATTCTTTTTATGGCTATGAATCTGAAACTGTTGTGGCACATCTTACCAAGTTAAATGACATAGCCACCCTATTCACTAATGATGAGAAGTCTCGCTATTATTATATCCTTAAGATATTTTCGATCTCATTAAAGGGTGATGCTAAGACTTGGTTTAATTCTCTTGATCCTGGTTGTGCGCGTAGTCCCCAGGATATGATTTATTACTTCTCTGCTAAGTATTTCCCTGCTCATAAGAAACAAGCTGCCTTGCGGGAAATATATAATTTTGTGCAAATCAAAGAAGAGAGTCTCCCACAAGCTTGGGGGAGGCTTCTCCGATTACTTAATGCTTTACCTGATCACCCTCTTAAGAAAAATGAAATACTTGATATCTTTTATAATGGACTAACCGATGCTTCCAAGGACTACTTGGATAGTTGTGCTAGTTGTGTTTTCAGGGAAAGAACAGTCGACCAAGCTGAATTACTATTGAATAATTTGTTGACTAATTAAAATAATTGGACTCTTCCTGAGTCAATTCCTGAGCCAATTGAGCCAACTCCTGAGCCTATTCCTAAACCTACTCTGAAGAAGAGGGGTGTTCTATTTTTCAGTCCTGAAGATATGCAAGAGGCAAAGAAATCAATGAAAGAAAAAGGTATAAAAGCTGAAGATGTTAAGAATTTACCTCCTATTGAAGAAATACATGGTCTTAATATACCGCGTGTCGAAGAAATACATTGTCTTGATAACCCATAATAGACATAGGTAGTAAAGGTAAATTCTCTCTATAGATATGATAAAGTTGAAATCCCGTCTACTAAATTCCATAGCCCATGCTTAGATGAATTTGATGACTTTATGGCTAGACAAGAAAGTTTTAATGCTTATTTTGGTAGAGAATTAAATAATAATGCTTTCGAGATAGGACGCTTGGGTAATTACATGGCTAGAGTTAAAGGTGAACTTAAACTCATTAGCAAATATGCTTCTATGGTTACCACTTAGGCGGAGCAAGTACTTAAAGCTCAAAGTGACTTGCTTGATGAATTAAATAATAAGCATGACTTTGCTGTTAGAGTGGCTACTAGAACTGGTAGAATGACTTAGGAACCTTTGTATCCTGAAGGCCACCCTAAGAGAATCGAGCAGGATTCTCAGAGAAATAATTTAGAGGCACCTAGTTCTTCTAAAAAGAAAAAGAAAAATGATAGGACTTTGCTTACTTCTGGTGAACCTGTTGTAGACACACCTGAGAATCCCAATGATATTTCTATTTCTGATGCCGAAACACAATCAGGTGATGAACATGAACCTAGTGATAATGTTAAAGATAATGTTCATGTTGATGCTCAACCTAGCAATGACAATAAGGTAGAGATTGAACATGCTGTTGATCTTGATAACCCACAATCAAAGAATCAACATTATGATAAGAGAGATTTTGTTGCTAGGAAGCACGGTAAAGAAAGAGAACCATGGGTTTAGAAACCCATGCCCTTTCCTCCTAAACCATCCAAGACAAAGGATGATGAGGATTTTGAGAGCTTTGCTGAAATGATTAGACCTATCTTCTTACGTATGCGCTTAGCTGATATGCTTAAATTAAATCCTTATGCTAAGTATATGAAGGATATCATTACAAATAAAAGAAAGATACCGGAAGCTAAAATTTCCACCATGCTTGCTAATTATACCTTTAAAGGTGGAATACCAAAGAAACTTGGAGATCCAGGGGTACCAACTATACCATGCTCCATTAAAAGAAACTATGTTAAAACTGCTTTATGTGATCTGGGAGCTAGTGTTAGTGTTATGCCTCTCTATTTATATCATAGACTTGAATTGAATAAGTTGACACCTACTAAATATCATTGCAAATGGCTGATAAATCAACTGCTATACCTATCGGTATTTGCGAGGATGTGCCTGTTGTGGTTGCAAATGTCATTATCTTAACAGACTTTGTTATTCTTGATATTCCCGAGGACGATAGTATGTCAATTATCCTTGGTAGACCCTTTTTGAATACTGCAGGGGCTGTTATTGATTGCAAGAAAGGCAATGTCACTTTTCATGTTAATGGTAATGAGCATACGGTACACTTTTCAAGGAAAGAACCTCAAGTTCATAGCATCAATTCTATTGGAAAAATTCCAACTATCGTTATTGGAGGTTTTGAATTTTCTCTTCCTACTGTGAAGAAAAAGTATGATATTCTTATTGTTGGGGATGTTCATATCCCCGTTGAGGTAACTTAGTGTTATTCGAAATTTCTCCGGTTCTGTGTTATTCGGAATGAGTTTGTTAACAAGACTTGATCAACCTTGTTAGTGGATTCATTTTGATGATCATGAGATGGATGAAACTAGAAGGCACAACCTTCTGTACCCTCTTTTTACTTTCTGTTATTTAGGAAAAATAAAGCAAAAATAGTATTATCTGTCTGTTTTCTGAATTACCCATGCAATAAAAAAATATCCCAAAAATAAAAGTGCTCCAAATGCCATACAAATTTATTATGATTTTTTATGTAATATTTGAGGATTTTAGGTACTGAAAACACTGCAGGGGGGCAAGCACCTGGCCACCAGGGTGGAGGGCGCGCCCACACCCCTTGGGGCGCGCCCCCCTGTCTCATGGGCCCATGGTGGCCCCCTTCCACTTATTCCTGCATCCACACACTCCATCTTCCTCTCAAAAAAAATCCCCATCCAGCTCAAGCACGAGTTCGAGCTCATTTTGCTGCGATTTTTGATCTCCTTGATCAAAGCTCCATTCACAAAACTGCTTTGGGAGATTGTTGCTTGGTATGTGACTCCTCCATTGATCCAATTAGTTTTTGTTCTAGTGCTTTATTCAGTGCAAATTCTTGCTGCATAGGTGACCCTGTTCTTGAGCTTGCATGTCAAATTTATGAGGTCCCAAGTAATTCTAATGCATGATATAGGCTCTAGGCACTTGTAGGAGTAGTTGCTACCAATCCTGTTTAGTTTTATTCACTTTTATTTTGAAGTTACTAAAAATTCCAGAAATTTTAAGAAAATGATAAGGAGATTTTTCTGGGGATCTTCTAGCCAAGGCTCCAAGGATAAACAAGCTAAAGAGAAGGAGAAGGCCAAGTATAATCTTCCTCGCGTAGCGGAAGTACGGCTGTGTGAATGGCCTTGTGATAATTTCTTGAGAGAAGCTGGGATTTATGAAGACTTTTATTCCTTGATTGAAAATGCAGGCCTCACCGACTTCCTCCACGACCGGATCGATCAGTATCTCTTACTCACCAAGACTTTCGTGCAAAACTTTTTTTATCATCCCAAGAATTCACCTCCATCAGTATCATTTAATTTATATGATGAATTCAAGGAAATGTCTTTACGTAATTTTTGCGCGGTATGTAGAATACCCTTTGAGGGCAAATTAGATGAACCACATCGTAAAGATGTGGATGGTTTTGTTAACACTATTACTGTAGGGGATTCGAAGAAGGGTTCCGATGCGAGAATCGCTAGCATACACTTTCCTGTTTTACGCTACTTTGCCATATTTGCTAGTCGATGCTTAATTGGTCGTGGAAATAGTGGAAACTTCAGTGTTCCTGATTTATTATTCTGTTCCATGCCTTGTTTGGTGATAATCATTTTAGTATGGGTGCAGTTATTGCTAAACGGCTAAGCCTGAACCGTACAAAGGGCCCCATCTTTGGAGGTATCTATGCTGCACGCCTTGCCAAACATTTTAAGATACCTATTAGGCACTATGAGAAAGAGGAGACAATATTGCCTCCTTACCTTTTAGATTACAAGAGCATGGTAGCACATGAGTTTACTGTTCACAGTGATGATAAGATGCTCCTGTATAACCTGAGATTCAATAAGAAACACAATGAGATTATTACCCTACCTGTGCCTCTGTTATTTGATTTGACTGCAGTTAATTATCTTGTCTCGCCGAAGCGGTGTACGCCCATAGAGGCCAGGCATACGCTCTAGAGCCTGAGCTGGAACCTCCACTGGGCCCTTATCGCCCATCATCTTATCAGTGGGATCCGGAGGAGATCGCTAGTCAGTGGTATCCTGATTACACTCCTCAGTACACCGGGGAGAGTAGCCGCGGTCCTTGGCAATAGACCAACTTAGGCCAAAAGCCTAATCTTTGGGGAGTTCGTATTTCTCACCGACTTGACATTCATGTTCACACACTATTCTAGTCGTCGGTGCTCATACTCTTTCATTGTATTATCCATGCTAGTTTATTTCTTTTTCTAGCTTTCTTCTTGTGTGTTTGATAAACCTTAAGAGAACCAAAAAAATTAGTTAGTTTAATTTCCATGTTTGTAGTAGTAATTAAAATGAAAACCCAAAAAGATTTCTCGTTCTTCTTTTTACTTGTTGGGAGCTTTCCCGTTTAATAGTTTTATTTCTTTCCTTTCCTTTGGGGGTCGAGAGTAGAAGACCATACTGAAAATGTTTAGTGGCTCTCATGTGCATGATTGTTGATTTAACTTATAGCCTATATTACTTTGTCTTCTCTCTTGAATTGAATGCTTGTAGATTCCAGCTTAGTCCAATGCACGTGCACTATTATTATTATACACATCGTTCGGTCGTGCAAGTGAAAGGCAATAATGATGATATATGATGGATTGATTGAGATGAGAGAAGCTGGTATGAACTCGACCTCTTTTGTTTTTGTAAATATGGTGAGTTCATCGTTCCCGATTCAACTTATTATGAAGTAAACGTATTTGCAATGACATTCAGAGATTATAGTTGCTTGTGCCATGCTTAATTAGCTATGAGTTATAATTGTTTACCTTGCGTGCCAACATGCTATTAAAATGATTATGATGTGGTATGATGGGATGGTATCCTCCTTTGAATGAATTGAGTGACTCGACTTGGCACGTGTTCACGCATGTAGTTGAAACAAATCAACATAGCCTTCACGATATTTATGTTCATGGTGGATTATATCCTACTCATGCTTGTACTCGGTGTAAATTAATTTTAATGCATGTTCATGACTGTTGTCGCTCTCTTAGTAGGTCGCTTCCCAGTCTTTTGCTAGACTTCAACTGTACTAAGCGGGAATACTGCTTGTGCATCCAAACTCCATGAACCCCAAAGTTGTTCCATATGAGTCCACCATAACTTCCTATATGCGGTATCTACCTGTCATTCCAAGTAAATTTGTATGTGCGAAACTCCAAACCTTCAAATGAAATTCTGTTTTGTATGCTCGAGCAGCTCATGTTTCAACTAGGGTTGTCTGTATCTTCCATGCTAGGTGGGTTATTCTCATGAGGAGTGGACTCTGCTCCTCATTCACGAGAAAATGGCTGGTAACTGGGATATGCAGTCCCATGATCAAAAAGATCAAAGCAAATCAAAATAATTAAACAAAGCTCCCCCAGGGCTGTTGTTAGTTGGAGGCACTCGTTGTTTCGAGCAAGCCATGGATTGATGCTTGTTGGTGGTGGGGGAGTATAAACTTTTACCATTCTGTTTGGGAACCGCCTATAATGTATGTAGCATGGAAGATATCACCATCTCATAGTTGTTGCCTTGACAGTGAAAGTATGCCGCTCAAAATGTTATTCATCTCTATTTTAAAATCGAGCTCTGGCACCTCTACTAATCCATGCTTCCCTCTGCGAAGGGCCTATCTATTTACTTTTATGTTGAGTCATCATCCTCTTATTAAAAAGCACCCGCTGGAGAGCACACTGTCATTTGCATTCATTACTATTAGTTTATATTGGGTATGACTTGATGGATCTCTTTTACCATGAATTACAATGTTTAGTCAGTCCTTGATCTTTAAAGGTGCTCTGCATTTATGTTTTGCGGTCTCAGAAAGGGATAGCGAGATACCATCTTGTTATATCATATTATGATTGTTTTGAGAAAGTGTTGTCATCTGAGTTTTATTGTTGTTGCTTGCTAGCTGATTATGCCATTGATATGAGTAAAAATGAGACCTAAGTGTTATTGTGAAGATGGTTTGTTCATAATCTTTGCTGAAAACTTGAATGCTGGCTTTACATATTTACAACAACAAGAGCAAATAAAGTTTGTAAAAGTTTTTATTTATCACTTTCAGTTTATCAACTGAATTGCTTGAGGACAAGCAAAGGTTTAAGCTTGGGGGAGTTGAGACGTCTCCAACTTATCTACTTTTCCAAACACTTTTGCCCTTGTTTTGGACTCTAATTTGCATGATTTGAATGAAACTAACCCGGACTGATGCTGTTTTCAGCAGAGCTGCCATGGTGTTGTTTATTGTGCAGAAACTTAAAGTTCTCGGAATGACCTAAAAATCCACGGAGATAACTTTTGGAAAATATAAAAAATACTGGCGAAAGAATCAAGGCCAAGGAGCCCACACCCTGTCCACGAGGGTGGGGGGCGCGCCCTCCCCCTGGGCGCGCCCCCTATCTCGTGGGCCCCCTGATGCTCCACCGACCTCAACTCCAACTCCATATATTCCGTTTCACGGAGAGAAAAATCAGAGGGAAAGTTACATCGCGTTTTACGATGCGGAGCCACTGCCAAGCCCTAATCTCTCTCGGGAGGGCTAATCTGGAGTCCGTTCGGGGCTCCAGAGAGGGGGATTCATTGCCGTCATCATCATCAACCATCCTCCATCACCAATTTCATGATGCTCACCGCCGTGCGTGAGTAATTCCATCATAGGCTTGCTGGACGGTGATGGGTTGGATGAGATTTACCATGTAATCAAGTTAGTTTTGTTAGGGTTTGATCCTAGTATCCACTATGTTCTGAGATTGATGTTGCTATGACTTTGCTATGCTTAATGCTTGTCACTAGGGCCCTAGTGCCATGATTTCAGATCTGAACCTATTATGTTTTCATGAATATATGTGAGTTCTTGATCCTATCTTGCAAGTCTGTAGTCACCTATTACGTGTTATGATCCGACAACCCCGAAGTGACAATAATCATGATACTTCTCGGTGATGACCGTAGTTTGAGGAGTTCATATATTCACTATGTGCTAATGCTTTGTTCTGGTTCTCTATTAAAAGGAGGCCTTAATATCCCTTAGTTTCCACTAGGACCCCGCTGCCACGGGAGGGTAGGACAAAAGTTGTCATGCAAGTTCTTTTCCATAAGCACGTATGACTATATTCGGAATACATGCCTACATTACATTGATGAACTGGAGCTAGTTCTATGTCACCCTATGTTATAGCTATTACATGAGGAATCACATCCGATATAATTATTCATCACTGATCCAATGCCTACGAGCTTTTTACATATTGTGCTTCGCTTATTTACTTTTCTGTTGCTACTGTTACAACTACTACAAAACAGCTATCTTTACTTTTGCCACTGTTACCATTACTATCATACTACTTTGCTATTAAATACTTTGTTGCAGATACTAAGTTATCCAAGTGTGGTTGAATTGGCAACTCAACTGCTAATACTTAAGAATATTGTTTGGCTCCCCTTGTGTCGAATCAATAAATTTGGGTTGAATACTCTACCCTCGAAAGCTGTTGCGATCCCCTACACTTGTGGGTTATCAAGACTAATTTAAGGCGCCCGTTCTTGGAGCATAGCTCTATTATTTGAGTCACTTGGGATTTATATCTGTTGATCACTATGAGGAACTTGAAAGACGAAAGAACCAAGAGTTTTCCCTCAACTACGAGGGGAGGTAAGGAACTGCCATCTAGCTCTGCACTAGATTCTCCTTCTGTTTTGAGTAAGCTTGCGACACCTAAACCTGCTACTACTACGAATTCTGATATGTCGCATGTTATTGATGATGCCACTTCTGCTATGCATGATACTTATGATGAAACTACTTCTGTGCGTGATACTACTTTTCCATTAGGTGAATTTCTTGATGAACAACTTGCTAGGGTTAGAGAGAATGAAATTATTAATGATGATATTATTGATGATAGTGATGATGAAAGTTCTCCCCCTTATTATGAATTGCCTGTTGTTCCTGAGGGTTATGTTGTGGATGAAGAAGCTGCTAGAGCTATTTTTGCTTGCAAAGATAGATATCATCTTAAGAAGTTATTAGCTAAATGGAAGCAACAGTCTCTTAATGCTAGAATGAAATCTGACCCCGCTTTTGCTATATCTGTGTTACTGATAAGGATTAGGAATTCTCTGTTGATCCTGAAATAATTATGTTGGTTGAATCTGATTCTTTTTATGGCTATGAATCTGAAACTGTCGTGGCACATCTTACCAAGTTAAATGATATAGCCACCCTGTTTACTAATGATGAGAAGTCTCGCTATTATTATATCCTTAAGATATTTCCGTTCTCATTAAAGGGTGATGCTAAGACTTGGTTTAATTCTCTTGATCCTGGTTGTGTGCGTAGTCCCCAGGATATGATTTATTACTTCTCTACTAAATATTTGGCTGCTCATAAGAAACAAGCTGCCTTGCGGGAAATATATACTTTTGTGCAAATCAAAGAAGAGAGTCTCCCACAAGCTTGGGGGAGGCTTCTCTGATTACTTAATGCTTTGCCTGATCACCCTCTTAAGAAAAATGAAATACTTGATATCTTTTATAATGGACTAACCGATGCTTCCAAGGACTACTTGGATAGTTATGCTGGTTGTGTTTTCAAGGAAAGAATAGTCGACCAAGGTGAATTACTATTGAATAATATGTTGACTAATGAAAATAATTGGACTCTTCCTGAGTCAATTCCTGAGCCAATTGAGCCAACTCCTGAGCCTATTCCTAAACCTACTCCGAAGAAGAGGGGTGTTCTATTTTTTAGTCCCGAAGATATGCAAGAGACAAAGAAATCAATGAAACAAAAAGGTATAAAAGATGAAGATGTTAAGAATTTACCTCCTATTGAAGAAATACATGGTCTTAATATACCGCCTGTCGAAGAAATACATTGTCTTGATAACCCGACACAGGTAGTAAAGGTAAATTCTCTCTATAGATATGATAAAGTTGAAATCCCGTCTACTAAATTCCATAGCCCATGCTTAGATGAATTTGATGACTTTATGGCTAGACAAGAAAGTTTTAATTCCTATGTTGGTAGAGAATTAAAGAATAATGCTTTCGAGATAGGACGCTTGAGTGATTACATGGCTAGAGTTAAAGGTGAACTTAAACTCATTAGCATATGCTTCTATGGTTACCACTCAGGCGGAGCAAGTACTTAAAGCTCAAAGTGATTTGCTTGATGGATTAAATAATAAGCATGACTTTGCTGTTAGAGTGGCTACTAGAACTGGTAGAATGACTCAAGAACCTTTGTATCCTGAAGGCCACCCTAAGAGAATCGAGCAGGATTCTCAGAGAAATAATTTAGATGCACCTAGTTCTTCTAAAAAGAAAAAGAAAAATGATAGGACTTTGCATGCTTCTAGTGAACCTGTTGTAGACACACCTGAGAATCCCAATGATATTTCTATTTCTGATGTTGAAACACAATCAGGTGATGAACATGAACCTAGTGATAATGTTAAAGATAATGTTCATGTTGATGCTCATACTAGCAATAACAATGAGGTAGAGATTGAACCAGCTGTTGATCTTGATAACCCACAATCAAAGAATCAACGTTATGATAAGAGAGATTTTGTTGCTAGGAAGCATGGTAAAGAAAGAGAACCATGGGTTCAGAAACCCATGCCCTTTCCTACTAAACCACCAAGACAAAGGATGATGAGGATTAAGCACTTTGCTGAAAGGATTAGACCTATCTTCTTACGTATGCGCTTAGCTGATATGCTTAAATTAAATCCTTATGCTAAGTATATGAAGGATATCATTACAAATAAAAGAAAGATACCGGAAGCTGAAATTTCCACCATGCTTGCTAATTATACCTTTAAAGGTGGAATACCGAAGAAACTTGGAGATCCAGGGGTACGAACTATACCATGGTCCATTAAAAGAAACTATGTTAAAACTGCTTTATGTGATCTGGGAGCCGGTGTTAGTGTTATGCCTCTCTCTTTATATCGTAGACTTGAATTGAATAAGTTGACACCTACTGAAATATCTTTGCAAATGGCTGATAAATCAACTGCGATACCTGTTGGTATTTGCGAGGATGTGCCTGTTGTGGTTGCAAATGTCACTATCTTAACAGACTTTGTTATTCTTGATATTCCCGAGGACGATAGTATGTTGATTATCCTTGGTAGACCCTTTTTGAATACTGCAGGGGCTGTTATTGATTGCAAGAAAGGCAATGTCACTTTTCATGTTAATGGTAATGAGCATACAGTACACTTTCCGAGGAAAGAACCTCAAGTTCATAGCATCAATTCTATTGGAAAAATTCCAACTATCATTATTGGAGGTTTTGAATTTTCTCTTCCTACTGTGAAGAAAAATTATGATATTCTTATTGTTGGGGATGTTCATATCCCCATTGACGTAACTTAGTGTTATTCGAAATTTCTCCGGTTCCGTGTTATTCGGAATGAGTTTGTTAACAAGACTTGATCAACCTTGTTAGTGGATTCATTTTGATGATCATGAGATGGATGAAACTAGAAGGCACAACCTTCTGTACCCTCTTTTTACTTTCTGTTATTTAGAATAAATAAAGCAAAAATAGTATTATCTGTCTGTTTTCTGAATTATCCGTGCAATAAAAAAAATATCCCAAAAATAAAAGTGCTTCAAATGCCCTGCAAATTTAGTATGATTTTTTATGCAATATTTGAGGATTTTAGGCACTGAAAATACTGCCGGGGGGCAAGCACATGGCCACGAGGGTGGAGGGCGCGCCCACACCCCTTAGGCGCGCCCCCTGTCTCGTGGACCCATGGTGGCCCCCCTCCACTTATTCCTGCATCCACACACTCCATCTTCCTCCAAAAAAAAAATCCCCATCTAGCTCAAGCATGAGTTCTAGCTTGCTCAAAGCTCCATTCACAAAACTGCTTTGGGAGATTGTTGCTTGGTATGTGACTCCTCCATTGATCCAATTAGTTTTTCTTCTAGTGCTTTATTCATTGCAAATTCTTGCTGCATAGGTGACCCTGTTCTTGAGCTTGCATGTCAAATTTATGAGGTCCCAAGTAATTCTAATGCATGATATAGGCTCTAGGCACTTGTAGGAGTAGTTGCTACCAATCATGTTTAGTTTTACTCACTTTTATTTTGAAGTTACTAAAAATTTCAGAAATTTTAAGAAAATGATAAGGAGATTTTTCTGGGGATCTTCTAGCCAAGGCTCCAAGGATAAACAAGCTAAAGAGAAGGAGAAGGCCAAGTATAATCTTCCTCGCGTAGCGGAAGTACGGCTGTGTGAATGGCCTTGTGATAATTTCTTGAGAGAAGCTGGGATTTATGAAGACTTTTATTCCTTGATTGAAAATGCAGGCCTCACCGACTTCCTCCACGACCGGATCGATCAGTATCTCTTACTCACCAATACTTTCGTGCAAAACTTTTATTATCATTCCAAGAATTCACCTCCATCAGTATCATTTCATTTATATGATGAATTCAAGGAAATGTCTTTACGTAATTTTTGCGCGGTATGTAGAATACCCTTTGAGGGCAGATTAGATGAACCACATCGTAAAGATGTGGATGGTTTTGTTAACACCATTACTGTAGGGGATCCGAAGAAGGGTTCCGATGCGAGAATCGCTAGCATACACTTTCTTGTTTTACGCTACTTTGCCATATTTGCTAGTCGATGCTTAATTGGTCGTGGAAATAGTGGAAACTTCAGTGTTCCTGATATTATTATTATGTTCGATGCCTTGTTTGGTGATAATCATTTTAGTATGGGTGCCGTTATTGCTAAATGGCTAAGTGATGTCTACTACACAACCTTCTTCTTGTAGACGTTGTTGGGCCTGCAAGTGCACTGGTTTGTAGGATAGTAGCAAATTTCCCTCAAGTGGATGACCTAAGGTTTATCAATCCGTGGGAGGCGTAGGATGAAGATGGTCTCTCTCAAACAACCCTGCAACCAAAGAACAAAGAGTCTCTTGTGTCCCCAACACACCCAATACAATGGTAAATTGTATAGGTGCACTAGTTCGGCGAAGAGATAGTGATACAAGTGCAATATGGATGGTAGATAAAGGTTTTTGTAATCTGAAATAATAAAAACAGCAAGGTAACTAATGATAAAAGTGAGCGTAAATGGTATTGCAATTATAGGAAACAAGGCCTAGGGTTCATACTTTCACTACTGCAAGTTCTCTCAACAATAATAACGTAGATAGATCATATAACAATCCCACAAATTGCAACAAAGAGTCACTCCAAAGCCACTAATAGCGGAGAACAAATAAAGAGATTATGGTAGGGTATGAAACCACCTCAAAGTTATTCTTTCGGATCAATCTATTCAAGAGTTCGAACTAGAATAACACCTTAAGACACAAATCAACCAAAACCCTAATGTCACCTAGATACTCCATTGTCACCTCAAGTATCCGTGGGCATGATTATATGATATGTATCACACAATCTCAGATTCATCTGTTCAACCAACACAAAAGTACTTCAAAGAGTGCCCAAAGTTTCTACCGGAGAGTCAAGACGAAAACATGTGCCAAACCCTATGCATAGGTTCATGGGCGGAACCCCCAAGTTGATCACCAAAACATACATCAAGTGGCAAGTGATATCCCATTGTCACCACAAATAAACACGGCAAGACATACATCAAGTGTTCTCAAATCATTAAAGACTCAATCTGATAAGATAACTTCAAGAGGAAAACTCAATTCATCACAAGAGAGTAGAAGGGGGGGGGAAACATCATAAGATCCAACTATAATAGCAAAGCTCGCGATACATCAAGATCGTGCCATAGAGAGAACACGAGAGAGAGAGAGAGATCAAACACATAGCTACTGGTACATACCCTCAGCCCCGAGGGTGAACTACTCCCTCCTCGTCATGGAGAGCGCCAGGATGATGAAGATGGCCACCGGTGATGGGTTCCCCCCCGTGAGGTGCTTGAGCAGCCCCGAGAGGTTTTTGGTGGCTACAGAGGCTTGCGGTGGCAGAACACCCGATCTATCTTGATATTCGATGTTTCTAGGGTACGTAGGCCTATATAGGAGAAATAAGTCGGTCGAGGGAGCCTCGAGGGGCCCACGAGAGGGTAGGGCGCACCCAGGGGGTGGGAGCGCCCCCCTATCTCGTGGCTTCCTTGATGCTGCCCTGGCTTGCACTCCAAGTTTCCTGGGTCACGTTCGTTCCAAAAATCACGCTGCCGAAGGTTTCATTCCGTTTGGACTCCGTTTGATATTCCTTTTCTTCAAAATACTGAAACAGGCAATAAAACAACAATATGGGCTGGGACTCCGGTTAATAGGTTAGTCCCAAAAGTAATATAAAATTGTATAATAAAGCCCATAATCATTCAAAACAGATAATAAAATAGCATGAACGCTTCATAAATTATAGATATGTTGGAGACGTATCAGCATCCCCAAGCTTAATTCCTACTCGTCCTCGAGTAGGTAAATGATGAAAGAAAGAATTTATGAAGTGTGAATGCTAGAAGGTGCACAAGTTTGACCAATGATAATTTCAATCACCTTTTCTAGCATGATAATATGTCATAACAGTAGTTCATCTCATAAAACTTCTCACGATAAAGTAACAAGCAATTCACATGTCAAAGCATAGACCGTAAACTTTCTTGAAAACTAGCAAACTTCATTCTCAGTCATCAAACAATTGCAATTCATCTTATTTTCAGGAATAGAAAACTCCACACACTCAACTATCATATAGTCTTCTACAATTGCTAACACTCACGCAATACTAATGGTTATGGAGTTTCAATCGGACACTGAGAAAGATAGGGGCTTATAGTGTTGCCTCCCAACGTATTCACCTTTGGGTGATGTCAACAATAATAGTTCATGCTAACTTACATCCAATTGGATATATATATATCAGGATCTTCCCAACACGAGGTGCTTGCCAAAGGATAAAATGAAAAAGGGAAAGGTGAAGACCACCTTGACTCTTGCATAAAAGTAAAAGACATAAAGTAAAATATAGGCCCTTCGCAGAGGGAAGCAGAGGTTGTCATGCGCTTTTAGGGTTGGATGCACAAAATCTTAATGCGAATGAACGTCACTTTATATTGCCACTTGTATGTGGACCTTTATTATGCAGTCCGTCTCTTTTATTGCTTCCATAACAAGATCGTATAAAGTTATTTTCTTCACACCAAAAGATCATACATATTTAGAGAGCAATTTTTATTGCTTGCACCGATGACAACTTACTTGAAGGATCTTACTCAATCCATAGGTAGGTATGGTGGACTCTCATGGTAAAACTGGGTTTAAGGATATTTGGAAGCACAAGTAGTATCTCTACTTGGTGCAAGGAATTTTGGCTAGCATGAGGGGGAAAGGCAAGCTCAACATGTTTGAATGATCCATGACAATATACTTTAACTGAGATGTGCGAAAACATAACCCATTACGTTGTCTTCATTGTCCAACATAAACTCTTTAGCTTGTCATACTTATTGAGTGCTCCCAATTATAAAAGATGTCTAGGATAGTATATTTATATGTGAAATCTCTCTTCCTTCAATATTCTTTCATGAATTGTTCAAATGACCAATATAATGCTTGCTAATCTTCAATAAATTTACAACCTCTACTTTTTAGATGTGAAGTCATTACTCCCCATGGGATAATAAAATGAGGCATATATAATTTCAGATTTATGACATTCAACTCATTCAACCATTTACTCATAGGATATAAGTGAAGCACACGAGTAAATGACAAACTACTCAAAAAAGATATAAGTGAAGATCAATGAGTAGCTAAATAATTATGTAGCTAAATGAAGACTCTCTCTCATTTAAGAATTTCAGATCTTGGTATTGTATTCAAACAGCAAGCAAAACAAAATAAAATGACATTGCAAGGATAGCACAACTCATGTGAAGAAGCAAAAACTTAGGCTCAACCGATACTAACCAATAGTTGTTGAAGAAGAAAGGTGGGATGCCTACCGGGGCATCCCCAAGCTTAGATGCTTGAGACTTCTTTAAATATTATCTTGGGGTGCCTTGGACATTCCCAATCTTGAACTTTTGTGTCTCCTTAGTTCCTCTCATATCATGGTTTCTCTATTTCTCAAAAGCTTCATCCACAACAAACTCAACAAGAACTCGTGAGATAGGTTAGTATAAACCAATGCAAAACGTTATCATTTTCTACTGTAATAAATCACTAAAATTATATTTAATACTCCTATCCTCAAATAGGATCGTTAAACAAGCAAACATATGCAAACAATGCAGCCATAACAGCAATCTGCCAAAACAGTACAGTCTGTAAAGAATGCAAGAGTATCAATACTTCCCTAACTCCAAAAATTATGAGAAAAATACTAAGCTGTAGAAGATTTATCAGATCTCAATATGCAAGAAGTTTCAACATTATACCATTCTCTCACTTTTCTAGGGAATTTTTGCAACAGCGGTAAACTTTCTGTTTTCAAACAGCAACATGTATACTAGCAAAATAAGCATGGTAAAGGCTATCCTTGACATTTTTATTGAAACTAAAGATGAAAAAATTATTATAAATAACAGCAAGCAAATACTAACAAAATAAATTGACGCTCCAAGCAAACCACATATCATGTGGTGAATAAAAATATAGCTCCAAGTAAAGTTACCAATGGACGAAGACGAAAGAGGGGATGCCTTCCGGGGCATCCCCAAGCTTAGGCTTTTGGTTTTCCTTGAATATTACCTTGGGGTGCCTTGGTCATCCCCAAGCTTAGGCTCTTGCCACTCCTTATTCCATAGTCTATCGAGTCTTTACCCAAAACTTGAAAACTTCACAACACAAAACTCAACAGAAAACTCTTAAGCTCTGTTAGTATAAGAAAATAAAACCACCACTTAGGTACTGTAATGAACTCATTCTAAATTCATATTGGTGTAATATATACTGTAATCCAACTTATCTATGGTTCATACCCTCCGATACTACTCATAGATTCATCAAAATAAGCAAACAACACATAGAAAACAGAATCTGTCAAAAACAGAACAGTCTGTAGTAATCTGTATGAAACGTATACTTCTAGAACTCCAAAAATTATACCAAATTAGGAAGTCCTAATAAATTTGTGTGCCAATCCATATCAAAAAGAATGAGATCCAAATCACGTTACTGTGAATTAACAAAACTAATTTACTGGGTGCAAAAGTTTCTGATTCTCAGCAGGATCAACACAACTATCACCGTAAGCTATCCTAAAGGTCTTACTTGGCACTTTATTGAAACAAAAGCTATAAAACATGATTATTACAGTAGCATAATCATGTGGACACACTAAAATAGTAAGGGTAAATATTGGGTTGTCTCCCAACAAGCGCATTTCTTTAATGCCTTTCTAGCTAGGCATGATGATGACAATGATGCTCACATAAAAGATAAGAATTGAAAGATAACGGGAGCATCATGAAGCATATGACTAGCACATTTAATCCTAAACCACTTCCTATGCATAGGGTTTTTGTGAGCAAACAACTAATGGGAACAATAATCACCTGGCGTAGGAAGGCAAAACAAGCATAGCTTCAAGATTTTCAACACATAGAGAGGAAACTTGATATTATTGCAATTCCTACAAGCATATATTCCTCCCTCATAATAATTTTCAGTAGCATCATGAATGATTTCAACAATATAACCAGCACCTAAAGCATTCTTTTCATGATCTACAAGCATAGAAAATTTACTACTCTCCACATAAGCAAATTTCTTCTCATGAATAGTAGTGGGAGCAAACTCAACAAAATAATTATCATGTGAGGCATAATCCAATTGAAAACTAAAATCATGATGACAAGTTTCATGGTTATCATTATTCTTAATAGCATACAAGTCATCACAATAATCATCATAGATAGCAACTTTGTTCTCATAATCAATTGGAACCTCTTCCGAAATAGTGGATTCATCACTAAATAAAGTCATGACCTCTCCAAATCCACTTCCGTATTCATCACAATAAAATTCACCATCCTCCAAAATAGTGGGATCACTACTTCCTAAAGTTGACACTCTTCCAAACCCACTTTCATCAATATAATCATCATAGGTAAGAGGCATGCTATCATCATAACAACTTTGAATATCAAAACTTGGGATTCTAAAAATATCATCTTCATTAAACATAGCATCCCCAAGCTTGGGACAAACATTAATTTTAGCAAATATATTCTCAAATATTTCATCCTCATCAAACATAGCTTCCCCAAGCTTGGTCCCTTTCATATCATAAGCATAATTACTCTCATCAGTAAAAATATGGATAGCACCAATAGTATAGCAATTATCATCATCACAATGAGTAGTATGAGCAATATCATTTGGGAGGGATACCTTTCTACCTTTGTTGCCCCTTATTTTCTTTTTCTTCTTCACATTATGTGTGGGTTTAACCTTCCTCTTTGAGATCCTTATTGATGAGATTGGTTGAATAGAAAGCTCCTCCTCGTTACCTGATTCATCATAAAAAATAATAGGAGGAGATTGGGAAGTCTCTTCCCTTTCATTAGTATTCTCTTCATCTTCTGTTTGCTTTCTTTTCTTTATGTAATTGGCAATATAAGGATTTTCAATGCAATTCACCGCACAAAACATATAAATATCTTCTAGATCAAAATCAAGAAATCTATCAAGATTAAATTTTGGAATACCCTCAGTTATACGTTTCATTTCTTCATACCCCAAAAGAAGACTAAGCTCTTTATGATGCCCAAGGGTAATCAAGTTATCACAATTTTTGGACACGACTCGATCATGAAACAATTTTCACTGGAGATTTAAGTGGCCACGTTCATTGCAAAGTTCACAAGGGGCACGAAAAATATTGAATCTTTCAGCACAATCATCAAGACTTTCTTGCAAACATTTAGTTTTTAAGTACTTATGCCTCTTGCAATATCTATTTTCTCTATTTGGTGTGTCCATGCAAACCCATTCTACCCCACAAAAATCAACATGCTTATAAGAGACATTTTCATCATAAATAGTGCAATCATCATTAGTACTATGGATACTCAAATAGTTCATACTAACAACATTGCAATCATGCTCATCATTCAAAGATTTAGTACCAAGCATTTTAATGCATTCTTCTTCTAGCACTTGAGCACAATTTTCCTTTCCATCATACTCACGAAAGATATTAAAAAGATAAAGCGTATGTGACAAACTTAACTCCATTTTTTTTCTTTTGTAGTTTTCTTTTTATAAACTAAACTAGTGATAAAACAAGAAACAAAAAGATTCGATTGCAAGATCTAAAGATATACCTTCAAGCACTCACCTCCCCGGCAACTGCGCTAGAAAAGAGCTTGATGTCTACTACACAACCTTCTTCTTGTAGACGTTCTTGGGCCTGCAAGTGCATAGGTTTGTAGGACAGTAGCAAATTTCCCTCAAGTGGATGACCTAAGGTTTATCAATCCGTGGGAGGCATAGGATGAAGATGGTCTCTCTCAAACAACCCTGCAACCAAATAACAAAGAGTCTCTTGTGTCCCCAACACACCCAATACAATGGTAAATTGTATAGGTGCACTAGTTCGGTGAAGAGATAGTGATACAAGTGCAATATGGATGGTAGATAAAGGTTTTTGTAATCTGAAATAATAAAAATAGCAAGGTAACTAATTATAAAAGTGAGCGTAAACGGTATTGCAATGATAGGAAACAAGGCCTAGGGTTCATACTTTCACTAGTGCAAGTTCTCTCAACAATAATAACATAGATAGATCATATAACAATCCCTCAGCATGCAACAAAGAATCACTCCAAAGCCACTAATAGCGGAGAACAAACAAAGAGATTATGGTAGGGTACGAAACCACCTCAAAGTTATTCTTTCGGATCAATCTATTCAAGAGTTCGTACTAGAATAACACCTTAAGACATAAATCAACCAAAACCCTAATGTCACCTAGATACTCCATTGTCACCTCAAGTATCCGTGGGCATGATTATACGATATGCATCACACAATCTTAGATTCATCTATTCAACCAACACAAAAGTACTTCAAAGAGTGCCCAAAGTTTCTACTAGAGAGTCAAGACGAAAACATGTGCCAAAGCCTATGCATAGGTTCATGGGCGGACCCCGCAAGTTAATCACCAAAACATACATCAAGTGGCACGTGATATCCCATTGTCACCACAGATAAACACGGCAAGACATACATCAAGTGTTCCCAAATCATTAAAGACTCAATCTGATAAGATAACTTCAAGAGGAAAACTCAATTCATCACAAGAGAGTAGAGGGGGAGAAACATCATAAGATCCAACTATAATAGCAAAGCTCGCGATACATCAAGATTGTGCCATAGAGAGAACACGAGAGATAGAGATCAAACACATAGCTTCTGGTACATACCCTCAGCCCCGAGGGTGAACTACTCCCTCCTCGTCGTGGAGAGCGTCGGGATGATGAAGATGGCCATCGGTGATGGGTTGCCCCTCCGGTAGGGTGATGGAACGGGCTCCCGAGAGGTTTTTGGTGGCTACAGAGGCTTGCGGCGGCGGAACTACCGATCTATCTTGATATTCGATGTTTTTAGGGTACGTAGGCTTATATAGGCGAAAGAAGTCGGTCAGGGGAGCCTCGAGGGGCCCATGAGAGGGTAGGGCGCGCCCAGTGGGGTGGGCAACCCCCCTATCTCGTGGCTTCCTTGATGCTCCCCTGGCTTGCACTCCAAGTTTCCTGGGTCATGTTCGTTCCAAAAATCACGCTGCCGAAGGTTTCATTCCGTTTGGACTCCGTTTGATATTCCTTTTCTTCAAAATACTAAAACAAGCAATAAAACAACAATATGGGCTGGGCCTCCGGTTAATAGGTTAGTCCCAAAAGTAATATAAAAGTGTATAATAAAGCCCATAATCATTCAAAACAGATAATAAAATAGCATGAATGCTTCATAAATTATAGATACGTTGGAGACGTATCAGTAAGCCTGAACCGTACAAAGGGCCCCATCTTTGGAGGTATCTATGCTGCACGTGTCGGTGTACTAAGGTAGGGGTACCTCAGTACCCCAACTTGTGCACGGCGATTCTGACTTCCCCAGCAGCGAGGTCTACCACGTGCTCACCGGATACCTTTCGTGCTCCATGTCAAGCCATTCAAAGACAGAATGTACAAGACAAAGGATCGAGACCCCGGCAAGCGGAGCTCGCCGGGAAAGCCGTCCCAGGCTCAAGGTTATATCACCCATACAAGGCCCCGGCGAGAGGAGCTCGCCGGGAAGGCTAGAAGATTACATCATAGAAGACACGCCTAGGCGCTGCATGCGTCGGCAAGGGCCCGGGAGCGGCAAATTCTGAGCCCGCAAGCTCCGGGCCGGCAAGGTCAAGACCCGGCAAGGTGCTTGCGGAAGGAGTCTTGTTGTGTGCTGCGCCCAGCTCATCCACCCAGCGCATACAGGGCCTTTCCAGAACGCGTGGCGGATGGTGTGCAACTGGGGACACGGTGGCATTTCACGGCGGTGGATCCATCGCCGTGGCACGGAGACGCAAGGGCGGGAGCTTTTGGGGTCGACGGCGACGGGCATTAAATGCCCTTGTCCCCCTCTGCCAAAAGTAGGTAGAAACCACTATTCATGCACTGTAGCTTCACTGTTCCCGCACTGTTCCAACTACCACCACTTTTACCTTTTTACCCCTTCCTCCTACGTTGACACCTGTCGGTGACCCCTTGCGCTATAAAAGGAGGCCCATGCACAACGTAGAGGAGGTTCGGCCGGTTCGACTCATTCGACGCCACAACGCCACCATACGCTCATTCTCTTGAGCAAGATCAAATACAAACACAAGCAGCAGTAGGGGTTTTATCTCTCCGGAGAGCCCCGAAGCTGGGTAAAAACCCGCCCGCGTGCTCGCCTCGATCGCTCTCTGTGCCTCCTCCGCCTCGCACCGCACTCACGAAGGGCCCCTGCCCCATAGGTGCCGCGGGCGGATTCCCGGCATCTTTGGCGCGCCCGGTAGGGGCGTCGAGGTTGTGCGGACCTGATCCGGCGTCGCGGCGCGCCGCCATCAACCTCTCCAATTTCATCAACAACCGTCAACAACTCGCCATGGCCCAAGAAGAAGGCTTGGGGCTGCAAACCCGTCTGCGTCTCTTCCGCCACCACCGGAGCCAGCGGCGGCGGAGGAGACGCCGACGAAGGGTGGTCGCCGCCGAAGACACTCATGGCGCCACAGATCAAGGACGGACGGGTGACCGCGCCCGGTCTCCGTGGATCCACGTCCATCTCAGCGCAAGACGACAACCCAGCAGCGCCATACCACGGAGGTGGTATCCGCTTTCTTTGGGCAAGGACACGCCGGAGGTTCGCGGGATGCTCCGGGCCAACGTCCGGACACGAGCAAAGCGAGGGCGCCGGGGGAGGACCTGCCGCTTCTAACACTGTTAGGAGTCCGAGCCTACCCGCCTCGCACCGCTTCGCTCCGCTCCCCTCCACTCCGCAGAAGCGCTCGTAAGGGCGAATCGCTCCTCGACTTCCCTCCGGCGGCGGACAAGGCCGAAGACTGGAGGGCTACCATCAAGAGCCTGGTCGCCTTCGCCAACAACGACCCTTCACAGCAGCCGGCGACCTCGCGGCCGCGGCAAGCTGAGAAGACGAAGGCCAACGGCGACAAGGCCGCCGGGGGTGCAACCTCAGTGCACTCCCCGCCGCAGAAGCAAAAGACGCCGTCCCGCGGGAACAACGCCGACGACGGCTCCACGGCGTCGTCGGATCCGCGGGCTCGTCGGGATCAACGCCAGGTCCTCGACGACCGGCGACAAGAAGACGCTCGGACCACGATCGGCGCCGCCAGAAGCTTCGGCGACAATCGAACCAGAGCTGGAACGCTGCCGACGCAGCGTACGCCCGGCGAACCAGCGACTTGCCGTATCGCGGCGAGCTGCCCTGCGTTCACTCGCGAGCTGCGGCGCGTCAAAGGGCTCAAAGATGAAGAACTTCAAGCCCGACGCATCGAGAAGTACGACGGCAAGACGCACCCTCGGAGTTCCTCGGTGTCTACACCATCGCGGTGCGAGCTGCGGGCGCGACGACAAGATTCGGCGAACTACTTCCGCTTCGTGCTTAAGCGAGCGTTCGTTCTTGGCTTATGCACTTGCCGGAAGGCTCCATTTCCTCTTGGGCGACCTTTGCCATCGGTTTGTTGGCGCCTTCTTTGGCGGCCACAAACCCCACGACGTGAGAGCGATCTCCATATTTTGGCCCGAAGGAAGGAGAATCCTGCGCAAGTATATCCAACGCTTCACCGTGTGCAAAGACAACATCCTCGATGTCCACCTGCCGCGGTTATCGTAGCGTTCCACCGAGCGTCGCGTAACCGCCGCATGCGTGAAGAGATGGCGATGACCAAGATTCGAGATGTCACGAGCTCTATGCTCTGGTGACAAGTGCGCTGGAGGAGGGGAGGAGACTCCCGGGGAGGATCTTGGCAGGAGGAAGCGATAAGCGACGACACCGCCCGGCAAACAAGAGCGGCGGCGGAACAACCGAAGGAAGAATAAGAAAGAGGTGCTTGCCGCCGAGAAGCCCGCAAGGAGGCTCCGCCAAGCAAACACAGGTTGCTTCTCCGGCAAGGAGCTCTGCCTCAGAAGCGGCAGCCGACAAGCGAGGCGGCTCCGACAAGCAATCTTGCAAAATCCACCGCACCAAGGGCCACGATCTCACCAACTGCAAGCGCGTCGAGTACCTCGTCGAGCAGCAGAAAGCTGAGTACGAGAGGCGCGACAAGGAGAAGGCCCAAGGTGGCGGAGGAGAACCGAGCAAGAAGCGGCCGTTCAATGGCCGGGGAGGACGTCGCGACAAGGCTAAGCAGCGGCAAGGTGATCGACCTCCCCGGGGCCGCGACAAGGATGAAGAAGATGACGACGAAGAAATGGAGGATGAGGATAACAGCGAGCAGGAGTTCCAGAAGGCCACGGAGGTCCTGTGAGTGCTCTGGGGCCCACTCCGGCAATCGCACCCCTTCGGAGTGCTGCGCTGCCGTCGAGGACGCCCCGTCGGCCAAGTCCGGCAAGTGCTCTGGTGCCTGCTCCGGCAAGCGCACCTCTCCGGAGTGCTGCGCCACCGTCGAGGATGTACCATCGAGCTCCGGCAACAGACTAAGCCCGGCAAGAATAGCTCTGGTGCTACTCCGGCAAGCGCACCTCTCCGGAGTGCTGCGCCGCCGTCGAGGACGTACCATCGAGCTCCACCTGCCAGTAGGGCAAGGAAAGCAGCAAGAACAGCTCTGGCGCCCGCTCCGGCAAGCGCACTTCTCCGGAGTGCCACCGTCGAGGACGTGCCATCGAGCTCTACCAGCCAGTTTCAAACTTTTGAGTTGTATTCCCTGAAATTTCGTACCTTGTATGGTGAACCTGTGCGCATGGGGGTCGAGTCGTGGCTAAGTTGCGCCCCTGATCTATTTCGAGTCCGCTCAACAATGAAGGCGCGCTGCAACTAGCCCGACAAGTTCTTCCTGCCGGAGGCAACACCGCCAGCGGGCTGCTGATGTTCCGCACTCGGCAAGCGTGTTTGCGCCGGCAGGTTCCCTGAAAGCGTGAGGGTGAAAACATACACAGGAGGAAATCAAGGGAGAAGTGCGACCTTGCCAGATCGCAGAAGACGGAAAAGCTAAGTCATTCGAGCTTTTGTACAGAGTACTCCGTAGTTCCATGCTTTTTTTTATGTTATGTTCCTTGTGCGTTCGTCCTTTGTACGCAATACCTGTGCGCTGAGGAACCTACCCGTGGGCGGCCGCACCCTTATCTTGCTTCCGAGCACGCTCAACGATTAGGCGAGCAGCGACAAATGTCGCGCCCTTGTTTCGTTTCCGAGTCTGCTCAGCAAGCTAAGTGCGTCGCGACTAGACGCGGCAAGGTTGCTTGCCGGTAAGACCTTGGCCAGCAGGCTGCTTCGAGTTCAGCACTCAGCGCTCGCGACAAGGGCCCCTTTACCGGCAGCTTCCCTAGAAGCGTAGGGAAAAAGCGTACAAAGGATGCAAAGTAGAGGGTGTAACATAGCAAGCCCTGCCGCAAGATGCCCTTCGTATGAGAAACTTGTGTGCGGAGGAGCCAAGTCGTGGCCCAGTTGCACCCTTGGTTTGTTTCCGAGTCCGCTCAACAAACACAAGTGTGTGCAATCGCCCGCAAGGTTGCTTGCGGAAGCAACACCGCCAGCGGGCTGCTGATGTTCCGCACTCAGCAAGCGTGTTCGCGCCGGCAAGCTTACCGAGAGCGTAGAGTATAAACATACGAAGGGCAAGGCACGGCATCGCATTACAAGTTGCACAGAAAGGATTTATATACCTATACATGTGAATAATGAAACTGTTGCAGAACTAGCTCAGCTGTTTTCATGGCTGAAATTGCAGCAACAAAGAGAAGCCAGAAGAGCACACCAGCACCTGGATTTTGGCAGAGCCAGATTTGCCGGGGGCTGCGAGTGCCAAGATTCCTTCCCGGCAAACCAGAGTCGCCGGGGGCTGCGAAATCAGATAAGTTTTCCATCCCTCGTCATGCATCCTCTCATGGACCGGGGAAGGCCGGGCTGCGTCTTCGAACGAGCGTGTCTTGTAAAACCCATATGCGGAGGAGCCGAGTCGTGGCCCAGCTGCGCCCTTGGTTCGTTTTCGAGCACGCTCAACGGTTAAAGTGAGCGGCGACAGGTCTCGCGCCCTTGTTACGTTTCGAGCACGCTCAACGAACACAAGTGCGCCAGAATCGCCCGCAAGGTGGCTTGCCGGAAGCAACACCCGCCCGGTGGCTGCCGATGTCCCGCTTTTCGAAGAAGCGTGTTCGCGCCGGCAAGCCCCCCGAGAGCGTAGGATAGGAACATACAAGGCACAAAGTCGAGACTCGGTCCGACAAGCTTTCCCCTCTTTTCGTTAAAAACATCCTAGTTTAGTACAAGTCCATAGAGGATGAAAAACATGATAGAGAGGATTACATATTTT
Source organism: Aegilops speltoides (assembly GCA_021437245.1). Taxonomy (NCBI): domain Eukaryota; kingdom Viridiplantae; phylum Streptophyta; class Magnoliopsida; order Poales; family Poaceae; genus Aegilops; species Aegilops speltoides. Next base: position 123,662,496 of record CM038143.1, on the reverse strand, counting down.
AGATGCAACTAAGGCCCGAGGGCTTACAAATTGAAAGATAAGATGCCCGTAATCCCTCTCCTGTTTCTCTGTTCAGGAGTTCAGGAGGTAGGTCAAGGAGTCCCCGGCAAGAGAAGCTTGCCGGGGAGGGCAAAAGGGGCGCCTAGGTGGGCTACGGGCGCCAGAAGACACCAAGAGAACACCCCGGGGCCGGCCAGGAGCTTGGCGAGACGAAGGCGTCGGAGGCAGAGCTTGAAGACGGGGTGCTGGGACGTCAGCACGCTGACGAGGGCTCCTCGCCCTCGTACTCCGATTTGACAGCCTTGCCGCCACCCCCTCTTCCTCTTCCGCAGCCTCCCTACGCCAGCCGCCCAAGGAGACGGCCCCGGGGAGTTCAGAAGGCCGGCGACCCGGGAGATGGGGTCCCCGGTGGCGCGCGAGGCAGCGTCCGACGCCTAGTCGGACCCGCCATCCCCCTCGTCGCCGCTGTCGCTCCCCTCCTCATCACTCTCGCTCGAGGAGGGACCTTCGCTGTCGGAGGAGCTGTCCACACAGCATCTCGCCCGGGTCCCGAACTCCCCGAAGACCTTGACGGCGAGAAGGTCGCCCTCCATTAACTTGAAATGGAGGGTAAATCCCGCCATCAAGCTGTGGATCCGGGTGAACGTCTTCCACCCTCGATCGAAGTACATGACGCCGGGGGCTGGGGACACGACACTCACTCGAGTGCCGCTGATACCACAGCCCCTCATGCGCAACTCCATCATTTCGGGCGGATCCGGTTCCATCGCGCTTGCGAACGGGGCCGGCAGCCGGAGGCGACGTCGAGGCGCTCGGCGCAGCCTGATGAAGAACTCCCAGGGATCGTCTCCAGTGTGGACCGCCTCGAGGACAGGAGCCGCCGGAGGAGATGGGGGAGGCGCGTCGCCACGACCGCCTCTCCCCCGACTGCCTCGGCCACGCCCTCAGCCTCGTCCGCGGCCTCGCCCCCTCCCTCTCCCCCTCGTGGCCGGCTCCGCCGCCACGGGAGCGGGAAAGGGAGAGGTGCGCTGCCTAGAGGCGACCCTTGCTGCCACCGTTGAAGAGCTGGGATTTCCTCCTTCCATGGCAGAAAGAAGAACGGAAACTGAAGACGAAGAGAGAAGAGGAAGTGTGAGGCCATTGTGCTCCCTTTCCGCCCATTTTAAAGGGCGAGGTGGGGGCTCAACCGCCCTGCCCGACCAATCAGAAGGCGAGGAAGGCAGAGGGGCGGGGCCGACTCACCATCCACACCCGTGACGGCCCGGTCTCCCACCTTCGCCGCCCACGACCCCCGTGCATGAGGGCCGCGTGGCGAAAAAGCGGAGCCGGAGCGACGGGTGAAGTGACCTCGCTCTGCACCACGATCACGGGTGTGGATGCCATAAAGACCGCATCGCCGCCCGTCTCCCACGACGCGCAATCGACGCGTGCCGTGCACGGGAGGATACGGCAGATGCGAAGTGGATCCGACGCGCCATGGGCGCGTGTGCCCGTCTGACTGTTTTGGGCTGGCCCAACGCTTCGCCAAGTGTGTGGCCCAGGCCCGGGGGCTCCTGTCGGTGTACTAAGGTAGGGGTACCTCAGTACCCCAACTTGTGCACGGGCAGTTGCAGCTTCCCGCGGCAGGGTCTACCACGTGCTCACCGGATACCTTTCGTGCTCCATGTCAAGCCATTCAAAGACAGAATGTACAAGACAAAGGATCGAGACCCCGGCAAGCGGAGCTCGCCGGGAAAGCCGTCCCAGGCTCAAGGTTATATCACCCATACAAGGCCCCGGCGAGAGGAGCTCGCTGGGAAGGCTAGAAGATTACATCATAGAAGACACGCCTAGGCGCTGCATGCGTCCCGGCAAGGGCCCGGGGAGCGGCAAGTTACAGAGCCCGGCAAGCTCCCGGGCCCGGCAAGGTCAAGACCCCGGCAAGGTGCTTGCCAGAAGGAGTGCGCTGTGTGCCTGCGCTCCAGCTCATCCACCCACGCGCCGCACAGGGCCTTTCCAGAGCAGCGTGGCGGATGGCTGTGCAGACTGGGGACACGGTGGCATTTCACGGCGGTGGATCCATCGCCGTGGCGACGGAGACGCAAGGGCGGGAGCTTTTGGGGTCGACGGCGACGGCATTAAATGCCCTTGTCCCCCTCGCCAAAAGTAGGTAGAAACCACTTTGTTCATGCTTTGTAGCTTCTTGTTCCCGACTGTTCCAACTACCACCACTTTTACCTTTTTACCCCTTCCTCCTACGTTGACACCTGTCGGTGACCCCTTGCGCTATAAAAGGAGGCCCATGCACAACGTAGAGGAGGTTCGGCCGGTTCGACTCATTCGACGCCACAACGCCACCATACGCTCATTCTCTTGAGCAAGATCAAATACAAACACAAGCAGCAGTAGGGGTTTTATCTCTCCGGAGAGCCCCGAAGCTGGGTAAAAACCCGCCCGCGTGCTCGCCTCGATCTGCTCTCTGTGCCTCCTCCGCCCTCGCACCGCACTCACGAAGGGGCCCCCCGGCCCCATAGGTGCCGCGGCGGGCAGGATTCCCCCGGCAGCACGCCTTGCCAAACATTTTGAGATACCTATTAGGCACTATGAGAAAGAGGAGACAATATTGCCTCCTTACCTTTTAGAATATTGGAGCATGGTAGCACATGAGTTTACTATTCACAATGATGATAAGATGCTCCTGTATAACCTGGGATTCAATAAGAAACACAATGAGATTATTACCCTGCCTGCGCCTCTGTTATATTATTTGACTACAGTTAATTATCTTTTCTCGCTAAAGCGATGTACGCCCATAGAGGCCAGGCATCCGCTCTAGAGCCTGAGCTGGAACCTCCACTGGACCCTTATCGCCCATCATCTTATCAGTGGGATCCGGAGGAGATCGCTAGTCAGTGGTATCCTGATTACACTCCTTAGTACACTTGGGAGAGTAGCCGCGGTCCTTGGCAATAGACCAACTTAGGCCAAAAGCCAAATCTTGGGGGAGTACGTATTTCTCACCGACTTTACATTTATGTTCACACACTATTCTAGTCGTCGGTGCTCATACTCTTTCATTGTATTATCCATGCTAGTTTAATTCCTTTTTCTAGCTTTCTTCTTGTGTGTTTGATAAACCTTAAGAAAACCAAAAAAAAGTTAGTTTAATTTCCATGTTTGTAGTAGTAATTAAAATGAAAACCCAAAAAGATTTCTCGTTCTTCTTTTTACTTGTTGGGAGCTTTACCGTGTAAATAGTTTTATTTCTTTTTTTCCTTTGGGGGTCGAGAGTAGAAGACCATATTGAAAATGTTTAGTGGCTCTCATATGCACGATTGTTGATTTAACTTATAGCCTATATTACTTTGTCTTCTCTCTTGAATTGAATGCTTGCAGATTCCAGCTTAGTTCAATGCACGTGCACTATTATTATTATACACATCGTTCGGTCGTGCAAGTGAAAGGCAATAATGATGATATATGATGGACTGATTGAGATGAGAGAAGCTGCTATGAACTCGACCTCTTTTGTTTTTGTAAATATGATGAGTTCATCATTCCTGATTCAGCTTATTATGAAGTAAACATATTTGCAAGGACATTTAGAGGTTATAGTTGCTTGTGCCATGCTTAATTAGCTATGAGTTATAATGGTTTACCATGCATGCCAACATGCTATTAAAATGATTATGATGTGGTATGATGGGATGGTATCCTCCTTTGAATGAATTGAGTGACTCGACTTGGCACATGTTCACGCATGTAGTTGAAATAAATCAACATAGCTTTCACGATATTTATGTTCATGGTGGATTATATCCTACTCATGATTGTACTCGGTGTAAATTAATTTTAATGCATGTTCATGACTGTTGTCGCTCTCTCGGTTGGTCGCTTCCCAGTCTTTTGCTAGCCTTCACCTGTACTAAGCGGGAATACTGCTTGTGCATCCAAACTCCATGAACCCCAAAGTTATTCCATATGAGTCCACCATACCTTCCTATATGCGGTATCTACCTGCCGTTCCAAGTAAATTTGTATGTGCCAAACTCCAAACCTTCAAATGGAATTCTGTTTTGTATGCTCGAGCAGCTCATGTTTCAACTAGGGTTGTCTATATCTTCCATGCTAGGTGGGTTATTCTCAAGAGGAGTGGACTCCGCTCCTCATTCACGAGAAAATGGCTGGTAACTGGGATGCCCAGTCCCATGATCAAAAAGATCAAAGCAAATAAAAATATTAAACAAAACTCCCAGAGGGTTGTTGTTAGTTGGAGGCACTCATTGTTTTGAGAAAGCCATGGATTGATGCTTGTTGGTGGTGGGGGAGTATAAACTTTTACCATTCTGTTTGGGAACCGCCTATAATGTATGTAGCATGGAAGATATCACCATCTCATAGTTGTTGCCTTGACAGTGAAAGTATGCCGCTCAAAATGTTATTCATCTCTATTTTAAAATCGAGCTCTGGCACCTCTACAAATCCATGCTTCCCTCTACAAAGGGCCTATCTATTGAGTCATCATCCTCTTACTAAAAAGCACCCGTTGGAGAGCACACTGGCATTTGCATTCATTACTATTAGTTTATATTGGGTATGACTTGATGGATCTCTTTTACCATGAATTACAATGTTTAGCCAGTCCTTGATCTTTAAAGGTGCTCTGCATTTGTGTTTTGCGGTCTCAGAAAGGGCTAGCGAGATACCATCTTGTTATATCATATTATGATTGTTTTGAGAAAGTGTTGTCATCTGAGTTTTATTGTTATTGCTCGCTAGCTGATTATGCCATTGATATGAGTAAAAATGAGACCTAAGTGTTATCGTGAAGATGGTTAGTTCATAACCTTTGCTGAAAACTTTAATGCTGGCTTTACATATTTACAACAACAAGAGCAAATAGAGTTTGTAAAAGTTTTTCTTTATCACTTTCAGTTTATCAACTGAATTGCTTGAGGACAAGCAAAGGTTTAAGCTTGGGGGAGTTGAGACGTCTCCAACGTATCTACTTTTCCAAACACTTTTGCCCTTGTTTTGGACTCTAATTTGCATGATTTGAATGAAACTAACCCGGACTGATGTTGTTTTCAGCAGAACTGCCATGGTGTTGTTTATTGTGCAGAAAACAAAAGTTCTCGGAATGACCTGAAAATCCACGAAGTTAACTTTTGGAAAATATAAAAAATACTGGCGAAAGAATCAACGCCATGGGGCCCACACCCTCTCCACGAGGGTGGGGGACGCGCCCTCCCCCCTGGGTGCGCCCCCTGTCTCGTGGGCCCCTTGATGCTCCACTGACCTCAACTCCAACTCCATATATGCCGTTTCGCGGAGAAAAAAAATCAGAGAGAAAGTTTCATCGTGTTTTACGATAAGGAGCCGCCACCAAGCCCTAATCTCTCTCGGGAGGGCTGATCTGGAGTCCGTTCGGGGCTCCGGAGAGGGGGATTCGTCGCCATCGTCATCATCAACCATCCACCATCAGCAATTTCATGATGCTCACCGCCGTGCGTGAGTAATTCCATCGTAGACTTGCTGGACGGTGACGGGTTGGATGATATTTACCATGTAATCAAGTTAGTTTTGTTAGGGTTTGATCCTAGTATCCACTATGTTCTGAGATTGATGTTGCTATGTCTTTGCTATGCTTAATGCTTGTCACTAGGGCCCTAGTGCCATGATTTCAGATCTGAACCTATTATGTTTTCATGAATATATGTGAGTTCTTGATCCTATCTTGCAAGTCTGTAGTCACCTATTACGTGTTATGATCCGACAACCCCGAAGTGACAATAATCATGATACTTCTCGGTGATGACCGTAGTTTGAGGAGTTCATGTATTCACTATGTGCTAATGCTTTGTTCTGGTTCTCTATTAAAAGGAGGCCTTAATATCCCTTAGTTTCCACTAGGACCCCGCTGCCACGGGAGGGTAGGACAAAAGTTGTCATGCAAGTTCTTTTCCATAAGCACGCATGACTATATTCGGAATACATGCCTACATTACATTGATGAACTGGAGCTAGTTCTATGTCACCCTATGTTATAGCTATTACATGAGGAATCGCATCCGATATAATTATCCATCACTGATCCAATGCCTACGAGCTTTTTACATATTGTGCTTCGCTTATTTACTTTTCTGTTGCTACTGTTACAACTACTACAATACTGCTATCTTTACTTTTGCCACTGTTACCATTACTATCATACTACTTTGCTATTAAATACTTTGTTGCAGATACTAAGTTATCCAAGTGTGGTTGAATTGACAACTCAACTGCTAATACTTAAGAATATTCTTTGGCTCCCATTGTGTCGAATCAATAAATTTGGGTTGAATACTCTACCCTCGAAAGCTGTTGCGATCCCCTACACTTGTGGGTTATCAATCCTCGGAGGCATCCTCTAGTAGCAGCTCCATTCGCCGGTCCTATGCTGAGCCAAGCAAAAAATCCATTCTAAGTGCCACAACCAAAACATGCTTATGGCCATGTGATGATTACATGGTGAGTGTGGGTATTAAGGAAGAATTTGAGCAATTAGTTCACAATGCCGAACTCGGTCCCTACATTTCAGATAAGTGCAACCAACGCCTCCTCCTCACCGAATCATTTGTCAAAGAATTTAAATTCTTTCCTCGTGAGTCTAGGGTGTCTTTTAAACTTTATTATAATCCATTTACCATTCCTCTAGCAAGGTTTTCTCACCTCTGCAAAATCCCATTCTGGGGTTTACTCGATGAGCCACCTAGGTCTGAGTTTGAGTCTTTCTTAACTAGTCTTTTCTTTGGTGAAACTAGGGGAGTAGCACAAGGTATAATAAAGTGCATACACTTTCCTGTAATTCAGTACTTCGCATTATTCAATGGAAAATGCATAGTAGTCAAGCAAGACTGTAGTACACTTTGTGCTCCAGACTCGAGCCTCATACATGCCGCTCTCACAGGTGAAAAGGTTTATAACCTTGCAGCGATTATTGCACGCAGACTGCAGTAGAACTCTAGCAGTGGCTATTTTTATGGCGAGATTTATGCCACGTGTTTAGCAAGAGAGCTGGGCATTCCACCTTTGCCCTTTGACCCTATCCTACCCACGCAGTATTTTGATTTTGAGGCTTTAAAAAGCCATAAGATCCTCAAAGGAAAAATTCATGACTTCACTTATAATTTTTGTTTAACCAAACCTATGTTGTGCATACATATTTGCCTGCGCCTGCTCCTTTTGACTATCACAGCAAGGGAAGACATTATGTTCTGGAGAGTGAAGCTCGAGCTCACAACGCGGCAGTAGAGGCAGCACGGCTGGCTGAGGCATCGGTGCCGAGGGCCTCCGTGAGCTACCACTCAAACTACCATCCAGGCTACTGACTGATTACCAAGCAAGGCCAAAAGCCTAAGCTTGGGGGAGTACGTATTCCCACCGACATTACATTCATGTTCACACATTTCATTCTAGTTGTCGGTGTCCACACTTTTTCATTGTATCATTCATGTTTAATTCATTTTCTTGCTTTCTTCTTGTGTGTTTGACAAACTTTGAGAAAATCCAAAAATATGTTTCTTGCTTATTTTTTATTTTGCTTTCTAGTTCAAATTGTTGCAGCACTAAAAAGAAACCCAAAAAGATTTCCTTGTTCTTCTTTACTTGTTGGGAGCTTTCCCGTGTAAATAGTTTTTCTCATTTTTGCTTTTCCCTTTTTCATTTGCTTGCTTTCAAAAAACCAAAAACTCCAAAAATATTTCAGTGTGTTTCTCTAAATTTCTTTTTCTTTTATCAAGTCATACCGAGGAGAAGACCACGATGAAAATGTTGAGTTGCTCTCATTTGCATTATTGTTGATCTAACAAAGAGCCCATATTACCTTGTCTTCTCATCTTGAATAAAATGTTGCAGATTCTAGCTTAGTCCACGACACTCTTGCACTATTATTATTTCAAATCGTTCGGACATGCAAGTGAAAGGCAATAATGATGATATTAGATGAACTAGCCGTGGCAGAGAGAAACAAGTATGAACTCGACTTGTTCTATTTTTGTAAATATGTTTAACCTAGTATCCATGCTTCAGCCTATTATGATCAAACATGTTTGCAATGACAATTAGAGATTATAGTTTCTCATGCCATGCATAAGTAGCTAGTAGTGAATAATGACTTATCTTGGATATCAACATTGCACTAAAACGATTGTGATGTAGTATGATGATATGGTATCCTCCTAATGTTCGAGTGGCTTGACTTGGCACATGTTCATACATGTAGTTGAATCAAAACCAACATGGCCTCTATGATATTTATGTTCATGGTGTTCATATCCTACTCATGCTAGTACCCAATGTTACTTATGCATAATGCATGTTCATGACCGTTGTTGCTCTCTAGCTGGCCGCTTCTCAACCTATTTGCTAGCCTCCGCCTGTACCAAGTGGGAACTCTGCTTGTACATCCAAAAAGCTGAAACCCAAGTTATTCCAGGTGAGTCCACCATACCTACCTATATGCGGTATTACCCTGCCGTCCTAAGTAAATTTGCATGTGCCACCTCTAAAAATTTCAAATAAATATCCTTTTTGTATGATTGGATCGTTCATGGAGCGATAGGAGGTAGTTGGTATCTTCCATCCTAAGCGGGTTATTCTCGGGTCGAGTGTTTATTCACTCGCCATCACACGAGAAAAAGGGCGGTAATAGGGATGCCCAGTCCCAAACTGCAAAAAGAAAAGAGCTTACAAATAATCAAACAAAAACTCCCAATGGAGTCATAACCTTTACATTTACGCTTGGGAACCGCCACTAGCGTGCTTAGGATGGAACATATTGATAACGGATGGTCGTGAAGTGAATAAGGGTGCATGTCTCAAAATATCATTTACCTCTGTTTTAAAAACATGAGCTCTGGCACCTCTGCAAATCACTCCTTCCCTCTATGAAAGGGACTATCCATTTACTTTTATGTTGTGTCATCACCTTCTCAAATAAGCGCCGTAACCTGAGAGCAATGCTATCATGTTGATGCATTGTGTATAGCTAATGTTGGGTGCATCATGACTGGATCTTTTCTACCTTGAATTACAATGTTTAGTCACTGCTTGAACTTTGGGGGTGCTCTGCATTTATGTTTTGCGGTCTCAGAAAGGGCTAGCGAGATACCACTATTGTCATATTATATCATGGTTGTTTTGACAACATGTTGCTATTTGAGATATTTTATTATTGCTCTCTAGTTGTTTATGTCATTGATATGAGTTAATATAATTTTTAAGAGTTATTATCGACATGGTTAGTCATAATCTTTGCTGAAAACCTGGGTTGTTTAAGCTTATTTATGAAACAAGAGCAAAAGAGTTCGTAAAAGTTTTTCTTTTTCACTTTCAGTTTATCAACTGAATTGCTTAAGGGCAAGCAAAGGTTAAGCTTGGGGGAGTTGATACGTCTCCAACATATCTAATTTTCCTAACGCTTTTCCTCCTGTTTTGGACTCTAATTTGCATGATTTGAATGAAACTAACCCCGGACTGACGCCGTTTTCAGCAGAACTACCATGGTGTTGTTTTCGTGCAGAAATAAAAGTTCTCAGAATGGAACGAAACTTTGCGAGGATTTTTATACTGAAAAGAGAATTTGGAGCAGGATGGACTGAGGGGGCACTGGTGGGCACAAGCCACCAGGGTGCACCAGCCCCCCCCCCCCCAAGCGCGCCCAGGTGGGTGCTGCCCACCTGGTGGCCCCGCTGACCCTCGAACTGACGCTATAAAATCCCATATTTCTAGAAAAAATCAGGGAAAAAGAATTATCGCATTTCTCGAGACGGAGCTACCGCCAAGCCCTGTTCTTCCTCGCGAGGGCAGATCTAGAGTCAGTTTGGGGCTATCTAGAGGGGGACCTTCGATCTTCGTCATCACCAACACATCACCATCGCCAATTCCATGATGCTCCCCACCGGGAGTGAGTAATTCCTTCGTAGGCTCACTGGTCGGTGAGGAGTTGGATGAGATTCATCATGTAATTGAGTTAGTTTTGTTAGGGCTTGATCCCTAGTATCCACTATGTTCTGAGATTGATTTTTCTATGACTTTGCCATGCTTAATGCTTGTCACTTTGGGCCCAGATGCCATAATTTCAGATCTGAACTGTTTATGTTATCATCATTATATCCATGTTCTAGATCCGATCTTGCAAGTTATAGTCACCTAGCTACTACGTGTTATGATCCGGCAACCTCGGAGTGACAGAAGTCGGGACCACCCCCTGTGATGACCGTAGTATGAGGAGTTCATGTATTCACAGTGTGCTAATGCTTTGTTCCGATTCTCTATTAAAAGGAGGCCTTAATATCAAATAGGACCCCGCTGCCACGGGAGGGTAGGGCAAAAGATGTCATGCAAGTTCTTTCCATAAGCACGCATGACTATTTACGGAATACATGCCTACATTATATTTATGAACTGGGGCTAGTGCCGTATCGCCCTAGATTATAATTGTATCATGATGAATATCATCCAATGAGTCACCGATCCAATGCCTACGAATTTATCATATATTGTTCTTGCTAAGTTACTACTGTTGCTACCGCTATCGCTACCGCTACAATATCACTGCTATCACTGTTACTGTTACCGTTACCACTGTTGCTATCATCAAAACTATCATACTACTGTAATACTAATCACTTTGCTGTAGATAATTAATCTCCACGCGTGGTTGAATTGACAACTCAGCTGCTAATCCCTTCAAATATCCTTTGGCTCCCCTTGTGTCGAATCTATAGATTTGGGTTGAATACTCTACCCTTGAAAAGTGTTGCGATCCCCTATACTTGTGGGTTATCAGTCAACATTGGAGTTTGGGGGTGCAGACAGGCCTGGCATAGCATCGTGATGTAGTGAAGTTAATGCTGGAGAAGTGGCGTCATCTTCTTCATTGACAACTCTTGCAACAACAATTGCAGCCGAAGATGAGCACTCAGAATCTTCAATGGAAGGTGTGCGACGCCAACTTGCATTCTGAGGAGGCCTGGAGTCAAACTTGTAGTTCTCAGTGAAGCCATCCTCGCGAAGATCATCTTCAGCGCATAGAAAGGTGAGACTCTTCCAGGACCGCCGATAGGCTTCATGCGCAACAAATGAGTTCTTGCTGGCCAAGTTGCGAATTCGATTGACATCCACCAAGATACTTTGCATCTGACGCTTCAGCCAGTCATGATGCCTGTCCTACTTTTGATGTAAAGCCACCAGAAGCTCGCGGTTATTGAGAACACGAGGACGCTTCTGAGGCCTTTGACCTATGGTGCTTGCAGTGGCTTCAATATTGCACGGTGCGGTATGCGCAGGTTGCCAGCCAGAGGATAAGCAGGAGTTCCAGCATTGGGCACATGAATACCTTCAATGGGCTGTGTGAAGCTCTAGAATTCAGCATTCTTAAGGTGGAGGGGCTTCTTGGCAGGCTCAAGGTAGATGGCGTCAATAGACATATCAACTTCAGGCAGAAAGACAATATGGTTGCATGCTGAAGGCTGATAGTGAATGGTTGAACGAAGCTTAATCAAGCGCATCACCCATGGAGCATAGAATTTTAGACCAAATAGATCAATCCCAGAAGTGGTAAGTTGTCTGATGAAGAAATCCTGGGTGTTGAATCTGATGCCATTGATGATATAGAATACCAAAGTCTTCATGGCACCTTCAAGTTTGGTTTCATAAGAATTTCCTTTGATAGGCCAGAGAGTACGCCTTAGAATATGGTACACTGTGCGTGGCAAATACTCAATGTCCTTGACAAAGAACTCCTTGGATATTCAGCATCGTGCAGCAATGGCTTCATCATACTAAGCATTTGGGTCATATTTGGCTCTGGCTTCTAAAAGATGCTCTGCGGCTCATTTTGATGAAGCGAACAACCAGGTTCATATAACTCACCTTGAGCGGGCAGGGAAGTAAGCTCGATGATATCCTGAGCTTTGGCTTCGTGATGTACATCACCTGCCATCCACTCAAGGATCCAAGTCTTTGGATCCCTGTTGTAGCCTCAAATATGTAGAGTGGCATAAAACTGTAGCAGAAGCTCTTCATTCCAGTGTTCCTTCTCAGTCGCAAAAGCCAGAAGACCAACATCCCAAAAGCAGTCAAGGGCCTCTTCAAGACATGGCAGCCTCGCCATAGCACCGCAATCTAGACGTTTGTGCGGAAAAATCCGGTCTTGGTTGTATAGGATGCATGAGTAATAGCTTCGCTGTTGATGGCTCCAAAATCCATCAGAGGAGATCTTGGGCTTCGTGTATGGGTTCTTGGTGCTGTCAAAGAAAGTATTGTGCTCTTTGAAGCTAAGCACGCTAAATGAGCCCTGTGTGGTGACAACACTTGGAAGCCTTGGCAGACGTGGATTTGGCTTCTGAACTTGAGGCCGTTGCTCCACATGATAGTCATACTGTGGCCCGGGAGCAGTAGGTGGAACCATAATTGGCCATCTGACTGTGACAAGCTGACCTTCATGATTGAATTCTCTTTCCATGGTATGGGGCCGTGGTGGAGGAACAGCGCCATCTGAGCTGATTGGCGTCACAGTGGCTTCAACATTCACATTTGCTTCAGGCTCCACATTGTCTTCAGCCATGACCCGGTCATTGGCTTCAGTAGCGTTGTTGGTGGCATCCTCAGTGTTTTCAAGCTCCATCTGTTCAACAACTGGAGGATTGGGTATGATCACATTCTCTTCAAGAATTACTTGATCATTAGCAGGGGGTGTGGCTTCTCTTCCTTCTTCTTTTTCTTCATCGGCTGATGCAGCCGGAATGTCTTCAGCAACTTTAGCTTAAGACTCTTGAGCACTCGAGAGGGATTAGCGTCAGGGAACACTTGACGTGCCACTGAGCCACTTTGTTGCACTTCTTCTTCTGGAATGCTCGACATGGAGACCTATGGCCTGAGGCCTTTGTGAAGCCTACGAAACGCTGGCGAAGTCTTTGGAAATGGAGTGGTCTCCATGTAGTAGTCATCATCAAGCACTGAAGAGGTGACTTGAGCAGGCGGAGTACGGGGTGTTTCATCTTGTACAGGGGTGTCTTCTTGTTGGCACTCAGCCCATGAGTCATCTTGAGCAATTGACGTCAATGGAAGACCAATGCTAATGAGTTCACTGCTTGTCGGAGTAGGCGATGATAGCAACTGGGGCTCGAGCTGAGGAAGGACTTCATCATCGTGCACATTATCTTCATGACCAATGTCTTCAGCTGCGTTGGGGTCAACAACTGGAACTTCTTCATTGCCAGGAGCCTCTGTAGGAGCAGGCTCATGGACGACGAGACGACGCTCACGATTTGCAGAGGCAGGTAAGGCAACAGAAATGGGTTCGACAATGAGGGGCTCTGGGGCAGCAGCACACTCTTTTCTTGAAGACTTAGAGACCTTTGTCTTCAACTTTTTCTTGGAGGGAGCATCATCAGATGTATCCTTGAGCTTCCTCCTCCTGGCTTTGACTTCAGCTTGCCTTGTCTTCTTGAGTTCTAAAGCAGCAGAGGGGACCTTTGGCTTTGAGCCAGTCATGCTGGCAGGGAAGACAATGCTTGGTTGTCCCTGCCTTGGAGCATCAGGATTAGCTTCTGCATGCTTCTTGCTTTTCTTGGCAGCCATTCTGGGGTCGATTCCAGGACGCCCAAGAGCTTTCCTATTTTTCAACTTCATTGTGTGCTTGCACACATTTCTGTGCATAAGTCTTCATGTGCTCTCTTGATCCTTTGGCTTCTTCACGCTTCTTGTGAAATTCAGCCTTGAGATCATGCAGCATCTTCTTGAAAATTTGCACATCAGCCACGCTGAGCTTGTGCATATGCTTCTTGAAATGCGCCTTCTCATAATCAATCTTGTTTTTGAGCTCGACGATTTTCTAAGCTAAGGACAATTCATTAGCAATGGCTCCGTGAAATGTGACGCTGATGCCTACGGGCAGCTGCAGGCTATCAATACTGATGCTCTGGTCGTCAAACCATTCATCCATGAAGTTGTTCAATATATCAACATCAAAAAGGGGCAGATCACTAAAGATCTCTGCCTCTTGTTTGCTCTTGATCAGCATCTCTAGAGCTTCATCACCAAGATCTTCATCACTTGACATATCAATGGTGTCTTCCTCATTTTGCAGAACGACAGCTGGAGTGAGAGTATGCCCAGAAACCTTCTTGGGCATTGGCTTCTTGGTCCTCTTGGACATAGGAGACAAATCTTCCGATTGCACACTAGATTCAGGAGTTGCAATTTTCAGTGGCTTCTTCGTTGAAGCTTTTGGAGCAGCCACAGCAGAGGGCTTTGAAGCTTTAGCCTTTTTCTTCTACTTCGTTGGTGAAGGAGCATCTTCAGAGTCTGCATCTTCAGCAGATTGCTCCACTGCGGCCCTCTGGACATCAATGTGGGACAGAAGCCCATCGAAGTTGGCGAAGGGGCCAATTCTGTTCTCGTTGGCTTCACGTGTGCCATCTGACCTTGGTGCAGATGGGCCAGGGTTGAAGTCGAGGCCAAATTCCTTCTTGTTTTTGACGGTTGAGTCCTTTGCGAACTGAAGGTTGCGCTTGAAGAGGTTGTCATCACGACACCATAAAAGAGATGATGGGTCGGCATTCTCAGGTTGTGGTCCTCGGACCATGCAAGGGCAGAACTCCTGAGCAATAGCTTCATCCTTTGTCTTCGGTACCAAATTTCTATAAAGACAATCGCCCCATGGGCGCTTGATGGCATTCATCTCAGCATAATCAGGTGTCACGAACTTGTACTTGAACCATTGCTCAACCCAATATCTTCGGATCCATTGGATCTCGTTCTTGTGTTGTGTATAGCTCTCTTCAGGGTCAGACTTGTAGAGCTCATACAAATCTGAGGGCAGGTCCAGTGCTATATTGCCTCGGTGTTGCCTGCCACCTTTTCATGCAAATTTTTCAGAAGACATAATATTCGGATAGATAGGCTTCAAAACAGTGAAAGGCTTCCGTCTGCTTGTCAAGCACGAGCTCGCTTCAGGAGATTCAATGTGACATTGTAAGAATTCTGCAAATGCATGCAGACTATGACAACCAAGCGATTATGTACCTGTGACAACATTAGAGATGCGAGTGAAGGGGAAGAGGTCATATGCATTCTCAGAAGATTTTGAAGATGAATCAGTTAGAAGACATTGACCTCATAGTGCGAAGACATTCACTTATTAAAGGAAGTTGGTTCCAGATTTGTACGAATCCAAGAATAGGTACAAGTGAGGAATCTAACTAGTTATGAAGCATAAGTGAACATACTTTGCAATACATGAGATGTAGTGTCGGTGGGAACGACACCTATGAATCAACGGGATCCCTACTATGGTCGGCGGGCGTGGGGTTGTGAGAAGAGCTGGTCTAAGAGCTGGCACAAAGGTCGTTTACCCAGGCTCGGGCCGCGGGGATCGCGTAACACCCTAGTCCTGCTTTGGTGTGTATATGAATGTTCTTGAGCTAGCTATCGAGCGTGAATTTCTCAAAGAGCCGAATCCCCCTCCAGTACTCCTCGGGCCTCCTTTTATAGTCGAAGGAGGCGCCACAGTGGCATACAAGAGGTGGAAAGGGTATAGTGTACAAGCTTATCACGTGTCATTACGGGACAAGACACATTAAATGCGCCCCTGAGTTGTCCCCTCGCTTTGTTGCCGCCTCGCCTTGCCTCGACACGCGTCCAGGCCAGCGAGGCGGGCGGCGCCATGTAGGCTGACAGGCTGCTGAGGTGGCGCGGTGGCTGCGTCTTCATGAAGATCTGCATGCCACCATGTAGGTGTTTGCTGAGCTGGCCTCGGGACCGCACGTCGCCATGCAAGTGCTCGCCTGGCTGGCTGGGCTGGCAGCTGCATGGGAACGTCAGTGGGTCTTGGTGTGCACGGGCCTGGCTCAAGGGTGGCACGCCCTGCTGGTGTTGGGCAAGTTGCCCCGGCAAGGCCTTTCCTGGGGCCGTGGAGGTCGCCCCGACAAGGATCTTGCTGGGGGAGTCCACCTCGCCCTTTCCACTGCTTGTGTTTCTGGTCTTGGCGTCGCTTGATTGTCTCGTGGTTTCGGCTCCCCCCCTTTGCCTTGCTAAGTGTGGCCTAATAACCCACAAGTATAGGGGATCAATTGTAGCCTCTTGCGATAAGTAAGAGTGTCGAACCCAACAAGGAACTAAAGGTAGAACAAATATTCCCTCAAGTTCTATCGACCACCGATACAACTCTACGCACGCTTAACGTTCGCTTTACCTAAAACAAGTATGAAACTAGAAGGACTTTGTAGGTGTTGTTGGATAGGTTTGCAAGATAATAAGGAGCACATAAATATAAACTATGGGCTGTTTAGATAAAGAAGCAATAAAGTAAATATAGCGAGTGTGGAAAAGTGGTGGTGGGAGTTGTGAAATTGTCCCTAAGCAATTGACTACTTTACTAGACTGATAGCAAGTATTATGTGGGAGAGGCATAAGCTAACATACTTTCTCTTCTTGGATCATATGCACTTATGATTGGAACTCTAGCAAGCATCCACAACTACTAAAGATCATTAAGGTGAAACCCAACCATAGCATTAAAGCATTAAGTCCCCTTTATCCCATACGCCACAACCCCCTTACTCGGGTTTATGCTTCTGTCACTCAAGCAACCCACTATAAGCGAATCATGAACATATTGCAACACCCTACAGCAAGAATCCCTCATGCTTGCACGACACAGAGGGCACAATAGGACAGCAACATAACCACAAGCAAATTAAACCAATCATAGCAATTCACCAATCACTGATAGGACAATGAAAATCTACTCAGACATCATAGGATGGCAACACATCATTGGATAATAATATGAAGCATAAAGCACCATGTTCAAGTAGAGGGTACAGCGGGTTGCGGGAGAGTGGACCGCTGAATATAGATGGGGGAAGGTGATGGAGATGTTGGTGAAGATGATGGAGGTGTTGGTGTAGATCGCGGTGTTGATGATGGCCCCCGGCGGCGTTCCGGCGCCAGCGGAAGCGAGGGGGGGGGGAGAGCCCCCCTCCTTAATCTTCTTCCTTGACCTTCTCCCTAGATGGGAGAAGGGTTTCCCCTCTGGTCCTTGGTATCCATGGCATGGGAGGGGCGAGAACCCCTCCGAGATTGGATCTGTCTCTCTGTTTCTGCATTCTGAGATTCTGCCCTTTCACCGTTTCTTATATATCCGGAGATCCGTAACTCCGATTGGATTGAAACCTTCGCCCAGATTTTTCTCCGAAAATTAGCTTTCTTGCGGCCCAAGAAGAGCAGTAACCGCCTTACGGGGTGCCCACGAGGGTCAGGGGCACGCCCCCTGCCTCGTGGCCCCCTCGGGCACCATCTCGCGTTGATTCTTCTTCCCAATTATCACAAATATTCCAAAAATATTCTCCGTCCGTTTTTATCCCGTTTGGACTCCGTTTG
Source organism: Aegilops speltoides (assembly GCA_021437245.1). Taxonomy (NCBI): domain Eukaryota; kingdom Viridiplantae; phylum Streptophyta; class Magnoliopsida; order Poales; family Poaceae; genus Aegilops; species Aegilops speltoides. The sequence continues at coordinate 123,645,087 of CM038143.1, read as the reverse complement.
ATATGGGTTTTCTGCAAAACATAAAACATGCAACAAACAGGAACTTGCACTAGGCACTGGATCAATATGTTAGTCCCAAAAATAATATAAAAAGTTGCCAAAAGTATATGAAAGTTGTAGAATATTGGCATGGAACAATCAAAAATTATAGATACGACGGAGACATATCAGCATCCCCAAGCTTAAATCCTGCTCGTCCTCAAGTAGGTAAATGATAAAAAGATAATTTTTGATGTGGAATGCTACCTAGCATAATCTTGATCATATATCTAATCATGGCATAAATATTAAGACACGAGTGATTCAAAGCAATAGTCTATCATTTGACATAAAAACAATAATACTTCAAGCATGCCAACCAAGCAATTATGTCTTATCAAAATATCATAGCCAAAGAAAGCTTATCCCTACAAAATCATATAGTTTGGCCATGCTTCATTTTCGTCACACAAAATGCTCCCATCATGCACAACCCCGATGACAAGCCGAGCAATTGGTTCATACTTTTAACGCACTTCAGCCTTTTCAACCCTCACGCAATACATGAGCGCAAGCCATGGATATAGCACTATGGGTGGAATAGAATATGATGGTGGGGGTTTATGTGGAGAAGACAAAAAGGGAGAAAGTCTCACATTAACGCGGCTAATCAACGGGATATGGAGATGCCCATCAATTGATGTCAATGCGAGGAGTAGGGATTGCCATGCAACGAATGCACTAAGAGCTATAAGTGTATGAAAGCTCAAACTGGAAAGTAAGTGGGTGTGCATCCAACTTGCTTGCTCATGAAGACCTCAGGCATTTGAGCAAGCCCATCATTGGAATATACAAGCCAAGTTATATAATGAAAATTCCCACTAGTATATGAAAGTGATAACTCAAGGGACTCTCTATATGAAGAACATGGTGCTACTCTGAAGCACAAGTGTGGTAAAAGGATAGTAACATTGCCCCTTCTCTCTTTGTCTCTCATTTTTTAATTTTCTCTCTCTCTTTTTTTATTTTTTGGTGGGCTTCTTTGGCCTCTTTTTTTATTTGGGCTTCTTTGGCCTCTTTTATTTTTCATAAAGTCCGGAGTCTCATCCCGACTTGTGGGGGAATCATAGTCTCCATCATCCTTTCCTCACTGGGGCAATGCTCAAATAATGATGATCATCACACTTTTATTTACTTACAACTCAATATCTACAACAAAGATATGACTCTATACGAATGCCTCCGGCGGTGTACCGGGATGTGCAATGATCTAGCGTAGCAATGACATCAAAAAACGGACAAGCCATGAAAACATCATGCTAGCTATCTTACGATCATGCAAAGCAATATGACAATGAATGCTCAAGTCATGTATATGATGATGATGGAAGTTGCATGGCAATATATCTCAGAATGGCTATGGAAATGCCATGATAGGTAGGTATGGTGGCTGTTTTGAGGAAGATATAAGGAGGCTTATGTGTGATAGGCGATCGTATCACGGGTTTGGATGCACCGTGAATTTTGCACCAACTCTCGAGGTGAGAAAGGGCAATGCAGTGCCGAAGAGGCTAGCAATGATGGAAGGGTGAGAGTGCGTATAATCCATGGACTCACATTAGTCATAAAGAACTCATATACTTATTGCAAAAGTTTATTAGCCATCGAAGCAAAGTACTACTACGCATGCCCCTAGGGGGATAGATTGGTAGGAAAAAGACCATCGCTCGTCCCCGACCGCCACTCATAAGGAAGACAATCAAAGAAACACCCCATGCTTCAAATTTGTCACACAACGGTTACCATACGTGCATGCTACGGGACTTGCAAACCTCAACACAAGTATTTTATCAATTTCACAATTACTCAACTAGTACGACTCTAATATCACCACCTTTATATCGCAAAACTATTGCAAGGAATCAAACATATCATATTTAGTGATCTACAAATTTTATGTAGGATTTTATGACTAATCATGTGAATGACCAATTCCTATCATCTCTCTAAATAGATATAAGTGAAGCAAGAGAGTTTAATTCTTTCTACAAAAGATATGCCCACGCTCTAACAAATATAAGTGAAGCAAAAGAGCATTCTACAAATGGCAAAGAGAAACAGGCAATCCAAACTTCAAATGATATAAGTGAAGCACGTGAAGCATTCTATAAAGCCATACTCAAAGGATTTAAGTGAAGTGCAATGACCATTCTATAAATCAACCAAGGGCTATCTCATAGCAGCATATTGCATAAAAGAAAAGTGAAAACTAAATGCAAAAGACGCTCCAAGACTTGCACATATCGCATGAACGAAACAAATCCGAAAACATACCGATACTTGTTGAAGAAAGAGGGGATGCCTTCCGGGGCATCCCCAAGCTTAGATGCTTGAGTCTCCTTGAATATTTACTTGGGGTGCCTTGGGTATCTTCAAGCTTGAGCTATTGCATCTCCTCCTTTTCCTCATGTCAAGACCTTCTCGATCAAACACTTCATCCACACAAAACTTCAACAGAAAACTCGGTAAGATCCGTTAGTATAATAAAGCAAATCACTACTCTAAGTACTGTTGCAAACCAATTCATATATATTTTTTTGCATTGTGTCTACTGTAGTATAACTTCTTCATGGCTTAATCCACTGATAGAAATTGATAGTTTCATCAAAACAAGTAAACTATGCATCAAAAACAGAATCTGTCAAAAACAGAACAGTCTGTAGCAATCTGAACATTCACTATATTTCTGGTACCCCAAAACTTCTACCAAAATTAGAAAAAATAAACAATTTGTACAGAAAGACTGTTCAAAAAGTTTCAGAACCGTTTGATGTTCCAGTAAAAAATGTAAAATCGCGCACTACAGCCAAAGTTTCTGTCCTGCACCGTACAAACCAACAAGCATTGTAAACATCCTAAAGGCAAACCTTGGCACATTTTTTTTATAATACAATGGAATTGTACAAGGGGATAATTATTTTTGATGAAAAGTTTCTGTAATTAAGATTCACCAAGTTTCCATTAGCATGAACAAAGTTCAAGGAGCTCTCCCACTTCAACAATGCTTGTCTCTCTCACTTTCACTTTCCTTTTTGAAAAGTTTTGGGTTCCCCTCTTTATTTTTTTGTTTTTAGACTATATAAAAGCACTCAACAGAAATAAATGACTCTCTAAAACTTCCGGGTTGTCTCCCTGGCAGCGCTTTTTTTAAAGCCATTAAGCTAGGCATATAGTACTCGAGTAATGGATCCACCCGGATCCCAAGGTATATCAAAGCCAATTTTAATGAACAATGATTTGTAATTTAGTAGTGAGCACAAAGTAACATAAATCAAGCAATGACGATGTCTAACTCTCTTCGTACGCATCGGCATGTCATAAAAGAACAATTCATGCACACCAAGTAAAGGCCAATGCATAGTATAAGCAGTTTCTTGCAATTTTATCATATTGGAAACATAGAGAGGTGGATATATAGTTCCCCTGTCATAGTAATTGTAAGTAGGAGCAGCAAGCACATGCATATTACATTCATCAAAATTATCATGTGCAACGATAAAAGGCAACCCATCAATATAATCCTTAATAAGCACAAACTTCTCTGATATAGTGTAGTCGGGAGAATCCAAAAAGATAATAGGACTATCATGTGTGGGTGCAATAGCAACAATTTCATGTTTAACATAAGGAACTATAGCAAGTTCATCTCCATAAATATAATTCATATTGGCATCTTGGCCACAAGCATAACAAGCATCATCAAAAAGGGATATTTCAAGAGAATCAACAGGATCATAATAATCATCATAGCAATCATCCTTTGGTAAGCACGAAGAGAAATTAAATAATGTATGAGTTGAAGAGTTACACTCATTAGAAGGTGGGCACGGGTAGCTAATCCGCTCTTCCTCCTTTTGTTCTTCACTCTCCTCATCATCGTTTTCATCCAATGAGCTCATGGTTTCATCAATTCCTTCTTCCATAGACTCCTGCAAAATATTAATCTCTTCTCGGACAGCGGAGACTTTCTAAATAAATGCATCAATATTGGAATTGTATTCATAATTCTCATAATAATATTTAAGTATAGCAAAATTTTCAGGTCTGTAAACAACATCATCAAGATTTTCACACTCTTTAAACAAAGATTCAATTTCATAAGCAACCATAAAAGCAATGAATTCTTCTATTTGTTCCACATCATAGTAATCATATATACCATTAGCATAAGAAGCCAAGGTCTTATCATCATTGAATTTGCATGAAAAGGGAAGGTGTGGAGCCTTCATCCTAGAGCAACAAGTATAATCATATCTCAAGCATAGTTGACGAGCATACCAATGCAACATATGAATTTGATCCCATAATAGTTTCCCTTTTTTAGTCAAGCGATAATCCCTAAAGTATTCACGTTCATCCAACGTGTCTCCCATAACATAACTGAATGGGGTTTTCTCAGGATTATCAAAGTAGTACATAATATCTTTCACATAATGAGCATCGAGGGTTTTGGAGGTTCCCCATCTCCATGAGTAGGAAGTACACCTAAATTTTTTGGTATTTCGTGTTCCATATCCATAACTAAAGATAGAGAACAACTTAGAACAGAAAATAAAAATTACTTAGTGATAAAGAAAACAAGCACACACGAGAATATTCATCCCACGCTATGACTCCCCGGCAACGGCGCCGGAAAAAGGTCCTGATAACCCACAAGTATAGGGGATCAATTGTAGCCTCTTTTGATAAGTAAGAGTGTCAAACCCAACGAGGAGCTAAAGGTAGAACAAATATTCCCTCAAGTTCTATCGACCACCGATACAACTCTACGCAAGCTTAACGTTTGCTTTACCTAAAACAAGTATGAAACTAGAAGGACTTTGTAGGCGTTGTTGGATAGGTTTGCAAGATAATAAGGAGCACGTAAATATAAACTAGGGGCTGTTTAGATAAAGAAGCAATAAAGTAAATATAGCGAGTGTGGAAAAGTGGTGGTAGGAGTTGTGAAATTGTCCCTAAGCAAATGACTACTTTACTAGACCGATAGCAAGTATTATGTGGGAGAGGCATAAGCTAACATACTTTCTCTTCTTGGATCATATGCACTTATGATTGGAACTCTAGCAAGCATGCGCAACTACTAAAGATCATTAAGGTAAAACCCAACCATAACATTAAAGCATCAAGTCCCCTTTATCCCATACGCCACAACCCCCTTACTCGGGTTTATGCTTCTGTAACTCAAACAACCCACTATAAGCGAATCATGAACGTATTGCAACACCCTACAATGGGAATCCCTCACGCTTGCACGACATGAAGGGCACAATAGGACATCAACATAACCACAAGCAAATTAAACCAATCATAGCAATTCACCAATCACCGATAGGACAACGAAAATCTACTCAGACATCATAGGATGGAACCACATCATTGGATAATAATATGAAGCATAAAGCATCATGTTCAAGTAGAGGGTACAGCGGGTTGCGGGAGAGAGGACAACCTAATATAGATGGGGGAAGTTGATGGAGATGTTGGTGAAGATGATGGAGGTGTTGGTGTAGATTGCGGTGATGATGATGGCCCCCGGCGGCGTTCCGGTGCCACCAGAAGCGAGGGGGAGAGAGCCCCCCTCCTTATTCTTCTTCCTTGACCTTCTCCCTAGATGGGAGAAGGGTTTCCCCTCTGGTCCTTGGTCTCCATGGCATGGGAGGGGCGAGAGCCCCTCCGAGATTAGATCTGTCTCTCTGTCTCTCTCTGTTTCTGCGTTCTGAGATTCTGCCCTTTCACCGTTTCTTATATATCCGGAGATCCGTTACTCCGATTGGATTGAAACATCCGCCTAGATTTTTCTCTGAAAATTAGCTTTCTGGCGGCCAAAGCAGAGCAGTAACCGCCTTACGGGTTGCCCACGAGGGTCAGTGGTGCGCCCCCCTTCCTCGTGGCCCCCTTGGGCACCGTCTCGCGTTGATTCTTCTCCCAAATATCACAAATATTCCAAAAATATCCTCCATCCGTTTTATCCCGTTTGGACTCCATTTGATATGGGTTTTCTGCGAAACATAAAAGATGCAACAAACAGGAACTGGCACTGGGCACTGGATCGATATGTTAGTCCAAAAAATAATGTAAAAAGTTGCCAAAAGTATATGAAAGTTGTAGAATATTGGCATGGAACAATCAAAAATTATAGATACGACGAACACGTATCATGGCCGCAGGTGCGGCTCTGACTGCTCGTGCACATGTAAAGGGGTGCAAAGTAGAGCCCCTACTTCTGTACGTCGACATGTAGAAAGAGACAGATCCAGATTTGGAAGTGTAGAAACCACTTTTGGTTGAGGTGGATGGATTTGACAGATCAAAAAGATTGTAAAAAGTGAGATTAATTTACCACAGATGAACTGCTAGATGAGGTAGATGGGAGGCCGAGCAGTCCAATCTCCCGCGCCCTAATTTTGTGGCAGAAGACACCTATGGCGGCGGCGGAGAAGACGAGGTCTGCGGCGACGTGAAGACGGCGTCGAAGAGGTCGTAGCAGCTAAGCGCTTCGTCTCCAGCATCAACGCGAGCTAGCGGTGGTGCTAGGGTTTGAGCGAGGTGGCGAGGTGGAAAAGGAGATATTGACCACGAGGGGGCACAGTGCAATTACGTAGGTGCCCCTGGCGGTTCACATCTGAAAGACACGTGGCATGCATGCAACTTATCAGTAGTTGAATCATGTTCCCACGCACGCATGGATTGTCGGGTGGTCGTTTCGGCTTCTCCGGTGTTTAGGCAAGGGATAAGACATTAAAAGCAGTTTTAAAAGTGTGTCTTTGTATCTTCTGCTGACAAGGACACAGAGAAGATATTCGACAAGTGTCAATAGAATGCATATGACTTAGACAGACAGAATTTGAGGGAGTAGCACAGAAGGGATTAGGGTCCGATCACATTCACTTAGGTCAGAAAAATAGCAACGTGAAGACATAGCTATAAGTGAATGTTGTAGAGGACAGAACACACACACACACACACACACACACACACACACACACACACACACACACACACACACATATATATATATATATATATAGTATTGAGGATAAATCAACATTGCGAAGATATAGATTTTGAAGATAAATCAATGTTGAAGACAATCCAAATGTGAAGATAATGCAATCATGACGCCAAATGAAAATCTTCAAGAAGGTGTGGTGGTGGCGTTACCCACCGTATAGGAAGTATTAGACCCAGACATGGTGCACAATTATCGTGGCGCTCCAAAGTCAAATTCCACATTCACACTCAGAGGGAAGTCTTCATTGATTTAAGAAATACGTTACTTTATGTGTTGCACATCTAAGTCATCAACATGCATAAGCATTAGGATGTGTGTCCATTCACTAGACATTTGAGGATTCTAAGATATTTAGCTCACACCGCATCTTGCAAAACCTCTTCTCATCCAAGAGCTTAGTGAAGATATCTGCCAGTTGCTCTTCCGTGTTGACGTGAATGATATCAATGTCTTCCTTGTTGACATGATCTCTGGGAAAGTGATGACGAATCTCAATGTGCTTTGTCTTCGAGTGCTAAACTGGATTCTTGGCAATCTTGATGGCGCTTTCATTATCACAGAAGAGTGGCACATTATTCGTGTTAATGCCATAGTCTTTGAGAGTTTTCTTCATCCAGAGAAGCTGAGCACAACAAGATCCAGCATTAATGTATTCAGATTCAGCAGTGGAGAGAGATACACAGTTCTGCATCTTTGAAGACCAACAGACAAGAGATCGTCCAAGAAAGTGACATGTGCCTGATGTAGACTTGCGATCAACCTTGTCACCAGCATAATCAGCATCAGAGTATCCAACTAGATCAAACGATGAGCCCTTTGGATACCATAATCCTAGTGTTGGTGTGTGAGCCAAATATCGAAGAATTCGCTTCATAGCAAGGTGATGCGATTTCTTTGGTGCCTCTTGGAATCATGCACACATGCAAACGCTAAGCATAATATCAGGCCGAGATGCACATATGTATAGCAAAGAACCAATCATGGAGCGGTATACCTTTTGATCGAACTCTTTACCATTGTTGTCGGGGCCAAGATAACTTTTGGTTGGCATTGGCGTCTTGTACCCTTTGCAATCTTGCATTCCAAACTTTTTCAGGCAATCTTTAAGGTATTTTTCTTGCAATACGAATATGCCATTGCGCTGTTGACGGATTTGAAGACCAAGGAAGAACTTCAGCTCTCCCATCATGGACATTTGATATTGCTCTTGCATCATGTATCCAAACGCATCATTGTATGTCTTATAGGTGCATCCGAAGATAATGTCATCCACATATATTTGACACACAAACAGTTCACCATCATATGTTTTCGTGAAGAGAGTGGGATCTAGAGAAACATGTTTGAAGCCTTTGCTCTTCAGGAATTCTTTGAGTATGTCAGACCAAGCACGAGGTGTTGTTTGAGGCCATACAGTGCCTTGTTGAGCTTGTACACCATATCAGGATCTTCAAAACCAAGCGGTTGAGCGACATACACTTCTTCGATTTTGACGTTGAGACAGGCACTCTTCACATCCATTTGGTACAGAAAAATGTTGTGATGGTTATCATAGACCAGTAGTATGCGAATGGATTCAAGCCTAGCCACAGGAGCAAAGGTTTCATCGAAGTCGATTCCTTCCACTTGTGTGTAACCTTGAGCTACGAGGCGAGCCTTGTTTCTGACAACTTGTCCAAGTTCATCTTGTTTGTTGTGATAGATCCATTTCGTGCCAATGATGTTGTGCTTGCGAGGATCAGGACGTTTGACAAGCTCCTAGACATTATTCAGCTCAAACTCTTGAAGCTCTTCTTGCATAGCTTGAATCCATTCAGGTTCCATGAAGGCTTCTTTGACTTTCTTGGGTTCAGATATAGAGACAAAAGCAAAGTGACCGCAGAAGTTTGCTAGTTGTGTAGCTCTTGATCGAGTGAGAGGACCAGGAGCATTGATGCTATCAATTATCTTCTCAATCTGGACTTCATTGGCGACTCGAGGATGAGCAGGACGAAGATTTTGATCAGACTAACTATTGTCTGCATCTTCAGCATTGGCTTCAGACTGAGCATTGTCTTCATGTTGATTTGGTGCGGAAATGATGATCTCATCCCTCAGCCTGTTCCTCGGTGGGTATGATTTCTCTAGTACCCGTCAGCTTGATAGCTTCACCTGTTGTAGCTTCATCTAGCACATTTGGCAGGTGCTCTCTTTGCGAGCCATTAGTTTCATCAAACCGGACATCTACAGTTTCAATCACTTTGTAGTGAAACAGGTTGAAGACTCTGTAGGTGTGCGAGTTCTTTCCATAACCAAGCATAAAACCTTCATGTGCTTTCAGTGCGAATTTAGACGTGTGATGTGGATCCTTGATCCAGCACCTAGCACCAAAGACTTTGAAGTAACTGACATTTGGCTTCTTACCAGTCAAAAGTTCATAAGATTTTTTCTTGAAGAACTTGTGAAGATATACTCTATTGATGATGTGGCTGATACGTCTGCAACGTATCTATAATTTATGAAGTATTCATGCCATGTTTACAATAGTTTTATATGATTTTTCTATGATTTGACTAGAACTAACCCAGACTGGCGCTGTTTTCAGCAGAACTATCGTGGTGTTTTTTGTGTGCAAAAATAAAAGTTCTCGGAATGTGCTGAAAATCAACGGAGAATTTTTCTGGAAAATATAAAAAATAATGGGACAAAGAGTTACTAGAGGGGGGTGCCGTGGGCCCCACGAGGATGGAGGGCGCGCCCACCCCCTGAGGCGCGCCCTTGTGCCTCGTGGACTTCCTGTGGCCCCCCTGACTTGTTCTTGACTCCAACCTCTCATATGAATGCCTAAACCTCGAGAAAATAACCTAGATCAGAAGTTCCGCCGCCGCAAGCCTCTGTAGCCACGAGAAATCAATCTAGGCCCTCTCTGGCACCCTGCCGAAGGGGGCCATCATCACCGGAGGCCATGGGAAGGATCGCGGAGGGGCCATCATCGCCATGAAGGCCAAGGACCAGAGAGGGGACCTCTCCCCATCCAGGGGGAGGCCATGGAGGAGGAAGCACAAGGGGGAGAACCTCTCCTCCTCTCTCTCGGTGGCGCCGGAGTGCCATCGGGAGGGGAATCGTCGCCGCGGTGATCGTCTTCATCTTCATCACCATCCTGATCTCTTTTACGCGGTCCACTCTCTTGCACCCCGCTGTAATTCCTACTTGAACATGGTGCTTTATGCCACATATTATGATCCAATGATGTGTTGCCATCTTATGATGTTTTGAGTAGATATCCTTTGTCTTTGGGTTGATTGATGATCTAGATTGGTATGTTGTATGTTTTATTTTGGTGTTGTCCTATTGTGCCCTCCGTGTCGCGCAAGCGTGAGGGATTCCTGCTGTAGGGTGTTGCAATATGTTCATGATTCGCTTATAGTGGGTTCCTAGAGTGACAGAAGCTTAAACCCGAGTAAGGGGGTTGTTGCATATGGGATAAAGGGGACTTGATATGTTAATGCTATGGTTGGGTTTTACCTTAATGATCTTTAGTAGTTGTGGATGCTTGCTAGAGTTCCAATCATAAGTGAATATGATCCAAGAAGAGAAAGTATGTTAGCTTATGCCTCTCCCTCATATGAAATTGCAATAGTGATTACCGGTCTTGTTAACTATTGCCTAGGACAATTCTGCACACCGACCCATCATTATTCCACACTCGCTATTTATAATAGTTAAGTAATATATTCTAACTCTATGATAACAGCACCTACTTTTATATTTTAGCTCTCCGATATCATGCAAAGTTATCCTCTTCATACCCACAACGTAGTTTTATTTCTCGTTTCTAGTTGGAAGCAAATGTTCGGTCTACGTAGAGTCGTATTAGTGGAAGATAGGACTTGAGAGAATATTTATCTTGCCTTTAGATCCTTGTGGGTTCAACACTCCATAATTATCACTTCCACCTTTGGGAATTGCTACGATGATTCCCTGCACTTGGGGGTTATCAAGCTCTTTTCTGGCGCCGTTGCCGGGGAGCAATAGCGTGGGGTTGATATTCTTGTGTATGCTTGTTTGCTTTTTTCACTAAGTAGTTTTCTTTCTCTTTTGTTTCTATTTAGTTGTGGCTGAAACAAACAAAAAAATTTTAAAAATGAAAATACAAAAAGATTCACTTGCCTCATAGGCCTAAAAAGTTTTTTTCTAAAAGAGAAGTGATTGGAAAGTCATACATTGGAGAAGGTGAGGGTCGACCTTGGATATTTGTGTTCATTCTCATGGAAACAATGTAGAATTTTTCATGGAAGTTTCTCTGAAAATAATTATCCCCTTGTATATAGCCATTGTAAATAATGTGCCAAGCTTTAGTTTTAGGATGATTAGATTGCTTGTTTACTTTGTGCAGTACAAAAACAGAAACTTTGGCTGTAGCGCGTGAATTTACATTTTTTTACTAGAAACTCAAATTGGTATGAAATTTTTTGCACATTACTTCTGTACAAATTTTTTAAATTTTCTTATTTGTTTAGAATTTTTTGGAGTTACGGAAGTTTACTAAATTTCCAGATTACTATAGACTGTCCTGTTTTTGACTGATTCTGTTTTCTATGTGTTGTTTGCTTATTTTGATGAATCTATGGGTAGTATCGGGGGGTATGAACCATGGTGAAGTTCGAATACAGTAGATATAATGCTAATATGAAGTTGGAATGAGTTTGCAACAGTATCTAAAGGTAGTGATTTGCTTTATTATACTAACAGATCTCACAAAGTTTTTGTTAAGTTTTTGTGGATGAAGTGTTCAAAGAATGAGGAGTTACCGATGTGAGAAGAATAAAGAGAGGCAAGTGTTCAAGCTTGGGGATGCCCAAGGCACCCCCAGTAAATATTCCACGGATACTCAAGCATCTAAGCTTGGGGATGCCCCGGTTGGCAACCCATCTTTCTTCTTCAACAATTATTGGTTTTGTGTGATTGAAGTTTTCAAGTTTTGAGTGAGATATCGATATGATAGAATAAGGAGTGGAAATACCCTAATATTGGGGATGCACAAGGCACCCCAAGGTAATATACAAAGAATAATCAAGCACATAAGCTTGGGGATGCCCCGGAAGGCATCCCCTCTTTCGTCTTCAAAACTATCGGTATACCTTACTCGGAGCTATATTTTCATTCGTCACATGATATGTGTTTTGCTTGGAGCGTATTTTCAATTCTACTTGCTCTTTGAATAAAGTCATTGGATATGAAATCTTGAAAGAAAAAGAATCCTCCCATGGCTAGTTAATTATTGGACTGCTCAGTGTTCTTCACTTATATCTTTTGGAGTAGTTTGTCATTTACTCACGTGCTTCACGTATATCCTATGAGTAAATGGTTGAATGAATTGAATATCATAAATCTTAATTTATATATATGTTTCATATGCTTATAACATGGGGAGTAATGACTTCACACATAATAAGTATAGGTAGTAAACTTATTGAAAGTTAGCAAACGCAGAATTGGTCACTTGAACAATTCATGAAAGAATATTAAAGGAAGAGAGATTTCACATATAAATATACTATCTTGGACATCTCTTGTAATCGTGAGCACTCATTAAAATATGACATGATAAAAGGTTGATGTTGGACAAGGAAGACAACTTAATGGGTTATGCTTTCCTATATCCGAAACGTTATATTGTCTTGGATCATCCAACAAGTTGAGCTTGCCTTTCCCTCTCATGCTAGCCAAATTCTTTGCACCAAGTAGAAATACTACGTGTGCTTCCAAACATCCCTTAAACCAATTTTGCCATGGGAGTTGTAACGCCCCGGATTCGATGCGCCAGGTGTCCGCCAGTTATTCGTTGTTGTTGCCATGTGATTTGCTTGCGTGTTGCACTTTGCCATGTCATCATATGCATTTCATATCATGTCATCATGTGCATTTCATTTTGCATTCGTGTTCGTCTCATGCATCCGAGCATTTCCCCCGTTGTCCGTTTTGCAATCCGGCGCTCCTATGTCCTCTGGCGTTCCCCTTTTGTCTCTCATTGTGAGCGGGTACTAAACGTTCTCGGAATCGACCAAGGTTTGCCAAGCGGCCTTGGTATAGCACCGGTAGACCGCATGTCAAGTTTCGTGCCATTTGGAGTCCGTTTGATACTCCAACGGTTAACCGGGTAACCGTAGAAGGCCTCTTTTGTGTGCAGCCCAACACCCCTTCCAAAGTGGCCCAAAACCCACCAAACTCATCTCCATGCTCTCGGCCGTTCGATCACGATCGCGTGGCCGAAAACCGCTCCTCATTTGGACTCTCCTAGCTCCCTCTAGCTATAAATATGCCCTCCCCGTCCAAATCTGTGGATGTTTTCCCCCGAAACCCTAAATCTTCCCTCCGCGCTGCCGGACATGTCCGCCGACGGCCGGACACGTCCAGCCTCCACCTCACCCCGGCGAATCGGGCGTCGCCACGTCACCCCGCCGCCGCCCGCAGCCAACCCGCGCCTGCCACGTGGCCTCCGCAGCCGAGCCCGTCCCGCCCCGGACCCGCGCCGCTCGCGGCAGCGGCCGCGTCCGCCTCCTCCGCGCCGCCCGCGCCGTCGAACCTGCCTCCCGCCGCCGCCGTCGCCTCCGCCGCCGGGCGCCGGACCTATAACGCGCGCGCGCGCCTCGTCGCCCATTGAACATATTTGCCGCCTCGCGCCGATCCCGGCCAGTGCCGCCCGTTGCCGCCGGCCCTGCCGCCTCCGCGCCCGTGCCCGAGCGCGGTGCCCGTCTCCGCCGCCTCCGCCGGCCGGCATCGCGCCGCCCGCCGAGCTCCGTCGCCCCTTGCCTCCCACCGGCCCTCCTCGCCAGATCCGGCGGCCCCAAGGCCGGCTCCGGCTCCACCACGCTCCGGTGAGCCTCCCTCGACTCCGGCGGCCTTCCCTCGCGAGCTCCGGCGAGCTCTCCGGGCATCATCGAAATCCGTGCAAAGAGGTTGACCCCGTTTTTTCCTCCAAGTCCCCGAATCTGTGACATTATCATGCCATGTTCATTGCATCGCATCTCTGCATCCGTAGCTCCGTTTCGTGCGTGTAATAGGTCAAATTGTTCGTCTCGATGTGTACTTCATTTCATTCCATTGCATCATTTTCATTTGAGCTCATCTTGATGCCCGAAATGCTGTTGGAAGAGTGCATGTTGATGTTAACCTGCTAAAACTGTTATAACGAGCTCTTTTGTCATTTTTGCCATGGTTGATGTGTGCATCCTATGAGGTTGATGTCTTCATGTGTTTTGATCTATGACATGCCATCTTTCCAGGGGTGTATGCCATGTATTTTTGTGATCAATGTGGTGACTAGCACAAGCATGCAAACTAGGCTTCGTGATATTGCTGATTCTAGTCTCTGTTCTGCTGTTATTTTGATGCCATGTAAACTTGATGTTACAGAGAGATCCATGCTTATTTAGAGATACTTCAGTAAGGGTGTTTTGAACATATGGTTATTGTCTATCCATTCATGCCCTTGTTTGCATTTATGGAGTAGTCTAGCATGTCATTTTCGTGCTCTACTTTTGCTTCAAAATGTTTCCTGGCAGATTGTTTACTTGTTATTCAATTTAGCCAGGGTTGCTATAGTTGATTCTTGCATGCTATGGACTTGTTCTTGACTTGGTTTGTTTCATAAACATGTCTTCTTGATGATGATATACTTATCTTGTCATTCAATGACTTGTGGTGAGTGAATCGAGCTTGTTAAGTAGTGTACTTGCTGTTGCCGTTTTGCTAGGCTGAATCTGTTATTTCGTGATGCTATATAAACATGTTGCTACTAACCATTCTATGCATAATCTGGAGATGTTCTATAAACATGTTTTGATCTACATGTTTTTCCCTATCCATCCATGCCCCTGGTTGCATTTATAGCTTGCTATAGATTGTTCATATCTTGCTCCAAAGTTGCTCGATAATGTTGCTATCAGCCTGTTAACATTAAGTTCACTTGTTCCCATGTGTTTTGCTAGTGTTCCATGCACCCTATGACCTTGCTCTTCCCATGCTTAGCTTCACATACATGTATTCTTACTGTTGGTTGCCTTGCCATGCCATGTATTGCTCTGTGGTGAGTGATTCAAGCTCACCAACATGCCTACTTATTGTTGTTTCTGCCATGTACGAATCTGTAATATAACTTGCCATGTTTACATGGGTGCCATCATATTTTCTATGCCTTTTTGGCTCATGGTCAGTAAGGGACTCTTGTTCTATGCATTTAGTAGTATCATGCCATGTCTTTGTTTGTCATGATATATTCCTGTAACATGTTGTTTGATAGCTCTAAACATTGCAACCTGATGTTATTTCCGGATAAGTCTGAAACTGTTATTATTTGCAATCTTTCCATGTCTTTTTGAGTATGTTCTAGTTGTTTCTGGAGATAGCTCAGTGTTCATGTTTTGTTGTCCTTTACCTGTACTTCATGCCCATGCCTTTTGTTATTATGTTGAGTTGCTGTAGCATGTTGTTTTGATGCTTGCAATATGCCTAGTTGCTGTTTTGGACAGATTGTTGTTATGACTTGTATAGTGTGCATGTGTTGAACCGTTGCTCCGTTTTGAGTGTGCTCTATATGAAACTTGCTTGTTTTTGCACGTAGCTTCATGTTACCATGTTGCATCCTTGTTTTGGTGTGTTTGCTTGATGTATGAGTGCTTTTTGCATCAATGCCATGTTTAACTTGTTTTGCTCATATCTTCTAGCTCGTAGCTCCGAATCTAATGAACTTTATATGTAACTTGACTAGAATCTCGTGTAGATCATCATGGTGCATTTGCACTTGCTGTTTAACAACTTGAACATAAGGTTTATTCAGTTCTGGACCCATTTCGAAATTTGCATATGAGGACTTACCGGAATTGTTATATGCTGTTCCCGGCCTCATTTAAACTTGCCTTGATGTGTTGTTCTTGTTTGCATCATCTCTTGCCATGAGTAGCTTAATGTAGCTTCGTCATGCATCATGCTTGTTGTTCATCATGCCTTGTTCATGTGTGGTGTGTTTTCCTATGTTGTGTGCTTCTTCCTGTTAGTTCCTGTTTCGTTGCGATCGTGAGGATTCGTTCGTCTACGTGTGGTTCGTCTTCGTGGCTTCATCTTCTTCATGGACTCGTTCTTCTTCCTAGCGGGATTTCAGGCAAGATGACCGCTACCCTGGATCTCACTACTATCATTGCTATGCTAGTTGCTTCGTTCTATCGCTATCTTTGCGCTGCCTATTACTGTTTATCAAGCCATCCCATATTGCCATGAACCTCTAACCTTTGACACCATTCCTAGCAAACCCTTGTTTGGCTATGTTACTGCTTTTGCTCAGCCCCTCTTATAGCATTGCTAGTTGCAGGTGAAGTTGAAGATTTCTCCATGGTGGACAGGGTTTTTGGTTGGGATATCACAATATCTCTTTTATATTATTAATGCATCTATATATTTGGTAAAGGGTGGAAGGCTCGGCCTTATGCCTGGTGTTTTGTTCCACTCTTGCCGCCCTAGTTTCCGTCATACCGGTGTTATGTTCCCGGATTTTGCGTTCCTAACGCGGTCGGGTGATTTATGGGACCCCCCTGACAGTTCGCTTTGAATAAAACTTGTCCAGCAAGGCCCAACCTTGGTTTTACCATGTGCCTCACCACCACCTACTTTTCCCTTGGGAGTCGCTCTCTCGAGGGTCATCTTTATTTTAGCCCCCCCGGGCCAGTGCTTGTCTAAGTGCTGGTCCGAACCAAGTAGACTGCGGGGCCCCCTCGGGGAAACTCGAGGTCTGGTTTTACTCGTAGGATGTCTCATCCAGTGTTGGCCTGAGAACGAGATATGTGCAACTCCTATCGGGATTGTCGGCGCATCGGGCGGCTTTGCTGGTCTTGTTTTACCATTGTCGAAATGTCTTGTAAACCGGGATTCCGAGACTGATCGGGTCTTCCTGGGAGAAGGTCTATTCCTTCGTTGATCGCGAGAGCTTGTCATGGGCTAAGTTGGGACACCCTGCAGGTATAAACTTTCGAGAGCCGTGCCGCGGTTATGTGGCAGATTGGAATTTGTCAATGTCGGTTGTAGATAACTTGACACCAGATCCGAAATAAAACGCATCAACCCTGTGTGTAGCCGTGATGGTCTCTTCTCGGCGGAGTCCGGGAAGTGAACATGGTTTCTGTGTTATGTTTGACGTAAGTAGGAGTTCAGGATCACCTCTTGATCATTGCTAGCTTCACGACCGTTCCATTTGCTCTCTTTTCGCTCTTAATTGCGTATGTTAGCCACCATACTTGCTTAGTCGCTGCTGCAACCTCACCACTTTACCCCTTCCTTTCCTATTAAGCTTTGCTAGTCTTGATACCCATGGTAATGGGATTCTTTGAGTCCTCGTGGCTCTGATGATTACAACAACGATTGCTTGAGTTCAGGTTACGATGATCATGGCGTGAGAGCGATGTTGCTTGTTCCGGAGTTCATCTTCGCTTCTTCTTGATCGGGGATAGGTTCCGGTCGGTAGCTTTGGCTAGCGAGGTGGATATTGTTTGAGTTTCTGTTTATGATTCATCCGTAGTCGGATGTTGTTCTTGTATGTTGTATTGTTGTATTCATGTGACATTGTATGTATTGGATGTATCCCCACGATTATGTAATGTTTGTGTAATGATATCCACCTTGCAAAAGTGTCTTCAAGATGCGCTTCTATCCTTGGTGGGACCTTCGAGTTACTTTAGGATAGGGTCGCATCTTGGGCATGATAAGTTGGTATCAGAGCCTCGACCGACCTTAGGAGCCCCCTTGATTGATCGTGTAGTTTTGCCGTTGTTGAGTCTAGAAGAAAACTGTTTCTGGAGTCTAGTTATCTCGGAGAGTAGGAATTCTTTTTACTCCTCAGCCCCTTCGTCGCTCTGGTGAGGAATCTTGACGTAGGTGTTTTAAATTACTCCTCTTCCCATTCAAAATTTTCTTTAGGTTCATGCAGTTGGTTTTCCGATCGTTGTTCTCAGCTCTTTTGATCCGGTGCTTTTCTCGTGGACTCGAACCTCTGTCTTTTGCGAGTTCAATCCTCAGTCGTTTTTCTTTTCCCACCCGCCCACCCTTTTTCTCCTTGGAACCGGAGTCCGTAATCGAGTATCCTTCCAACTCGTGCGAAGTCTCTGCTTTCTTTCCTCAATGATTTCAACAGGTGTTTTTCTCTTCAAGATATTCGTCGGTTTCCCCTTCCAAGTTGCCTTTGTTTTCCCGCCCTCCCACCCTTTTTCTTCTCGGAGTTTGACTCTCTCTCGACCATCTATTTCATTCGCTCGGAGCCTCTTCAATCTTCCCTCAATTATCTCAACCGGTGAATTCTTGTTTTGTTCGTCATTCTTCATCTCTTTTTCTTCTACGGTGGTTTCAATTCTAGTTTTCGGTAGTGATTATATTCTTTTCCTTGGATCAAGTGTTTTCCTTGCTCGTTCGCCTCTCGCCAGTTTATCCTTCCGGAGTGCTCATGACATCTCAAGAGATTTGTCTATGTTCGAATTAATTCGAGGTAGTCACCTCATTCAAATATTTCATTGTTCCGGTGCATCATCTATCTTTTCAACAATCCTTTCCAACGGTGTTTTCTTTAGTGGGCCCTAACCCACGGGCCTTTTTCCCAGGATCTTACCTGACTCTTCTAATTCCCCGGAGTTATTCGCAAATTCTTTTCAAAGTTTGACGTAAGAATGGATCCCATCAGTCACATGCCTTCTACAAGATCTCGTTCAAATTCTTTTCATTGTTGGCTCAACCTCTTCGCTTTTCATTCTCCCGGAGTATCTCAGTAATTTTGGTGGTGTTTCTCGTCATCATTTGAAGATTGAAGAAGAGTTTTTCCTCTAAATCTTGTTCGTTCTCTCGAAGATTCGCGGTTCTAGCTTCATATCATCCTCTCGAATTATTCCATTTGTCAGATATTCCTTTGCTTACACATCCGGAGCATGTCAGGAGTTGTTTTTCCATTTCTTTACACCGGAGGCCATCGTTCCAGAAGAATTCTTCGTCCTCACATTCCAGCTATCGCTATCCAATTATCCCGGTGCTTCGTTCAAGTATTCTTCAATCAGTTCGCGATCTCTTCGTTCTTTTGCATCTAAATCCCATCTAGCATATTTGTTCTTCTAATTCTTCCCGGTGATTCATTCTCTTTCTTCGGTCATTTTCGAATTCACACAGTGGTTCGTTCAAGATTCTTTTTCCTCGATTGTCATATTAATTCATTCGTTCTTTCCAAATCCTACCGGTGGTTCATGAAGACCTTCTCAAGTTTTGCGCCATATTCCCCTTAGTCCTTTTCAAGAAGAATAAGTAGTATGCAAAATCCAGTGCTTGTCATCAATTTAATTTGATGAAGGATAAGCATACAATAAATCTTATTCTTATTTCACCCAAGTCAAGTAATCCCTTTTCTTCGGAGTTTGTTCTTGATGAATAAATTCTAGTTTTAAGTGTTTTCATCTTTTCTTTTCGAGAGTTCAAATTCCCTCGACCATCTCGTCGAAACCTCCATCTAAATCATCGCAAGGCTCATCTTATTCTTTCATCCTTCATTTCTATCTCATCATCCTTTTGTCACCGGAGTTCTTCATGGTGGTTCTTCATGATTTTAATTCATTCTTCAAGAGTTCATCAAGTATCATTCCATCCTCTCAAGTTCATGTTCTATTCTTTCCATTTTCAGCCAGAGTGTTGCCTAAACCCTTTCAGTCTTATTCATTTATTTTCTCATTCTAACCACTCCGGTTAGAACGAGTGATTTCTTAGCCTATCTGATTCCGTGAGCTTTCGATTCTCGTCATTCTCGTCGTTCCTCTCTTCTTCTCGAGTGCTCTCGATTCTTTGCTTCTTCTCTTGAGTTCTTGTTTCACCTCATCCCTTTTCCCTTCCATCTCAGTCCTAAGATCTCGGGACGAGATCTCTTGTTAGTGGAGGAGTGTTGTAAGGCCCCGGATTCGATGCGCCAGGTGTCCGCCAGTTATTCGCCGTCGTTGCCATGTCATTTGCTTGCGTGTTGCAGTTTGCCATGTCATCATATGCATTTCATATCATGTCATCATGTGCATTTCATTTTGCATTCGTGTTCGTCTCATGCATCCGAGCATTTCCCCCGTTGTTCGTTTTGCAATCCGGCGCTCCTATGTCCTCCGGCGTTCCCCTTTTGTCTCTCGTTGTGAGAGGGTACTAAACGTTCTCGGAATGGACCTAGGTTTGCCAAGCGGCCTTGGTATAGCACCGGTAGACCGCCTGTCAAGTTTCGTGCCATTTGGAGTCCGTTTGATACTCCAACGGTTAACCGGGTAACCGTAGAAGGCCTCTTTTGTGTCCAGCCCAACACCCCTTCCAAAGTGACCCAAAACCCACCAAACTCCTCTCCATGCTCTCGGTCGTTCGATCACGATCGCGTGGCCGAAAACCGCTCCTCATTTGGACTCTCCTAGCTCCCTCTAGCTATAAATATGCCCTCCCCGTCCAAATCTGCGGATGTTTTCCCCCGAAACCCTAAATCTTCCCTCCGCGTCGCCGGACATGTCCGCCGACGGCCGGACACGTCCAGCCTCCACCTCACCCCGGTGAATCGGGCGTCGCCACGTCACCCCGCCGCCGCCCGCAGCCAACTCACGCCTGCCACGTGGCCTCCGGCCACCGCGTGCGCCGCCGGGCCGCGAGCCCGTCCCAGCGCCCGCGGCCCGCGTCGCTCGCCGGCAGCGGCCGCGTCCGCCTCCTCCGCGTGCCCAGCGCCGTCGAGCCTGCCTCCCCGCCGCCGCCGTTGCCTCCGCCGCCGGGCGCCGGACCTGCCGCGCGCCGCCCGCGCTTCGTCGCCCATTTGAACAGCGCCGCCGCCTCGCGCCGATCGGCCAGTGCCGCCCGTCGCCGCCGGCCCTGCCGCCTCCGCGTCCGTGCCCGAGCGCGCGGCGCCCGTCTCCACCGCCTCCGCCCGCCGGCATCGCGCCGCCCCCGGCCGAGCTCCGCCACCCCTCGCCTCCCATCGGCCCTCCTCGCCAGATCCGGCGGCCCCAAGGCCGGATCCGGCTCCACCACGCTCCGGTGAGCCTCCCTCGACTCCGGCGGCCTTCCCTCGCGAGCTCCGGCGAGCTCTCCGGGCATCATCGAAATCCGTGCAAAGAGGTTGACCCCGTTTATTCCTCCAAGTCCCCGAATCTGTGACATTATCATGCCATGTTCATCGCATCGCATCTCTGCATCCGTAGCTCCGTTTCGTGCGTGTAATAGGTCAAATTGTTCGTCTCGATGTGTACTTCATTTCATTCCATTGCATCATTTTCATTTGAGCTCATCTTGATGCCCGAAATGCTGTTGGAAGAGTGCATGTTGATGTTAACTCTTCTTTGGCTGTTATAACGAGCTCTTTTGTCATTTTTGCCATGGTTGATGTGTGCATCCTATGAGGTTGATGTCTTCATGTGTTTTGATCTATGACATGCCATCTTTCCAGGGGTGTATGCCATGTATTTTTGTGATCAATGTGGTGACTAGCACAAGCATGCAAACTAGGCTTCGTGATATTGCTGATTCTAGTCCCTGTTCTGCTGTTATTTTGATGCCATGTAAACTTGATGTTACAGAGAGATCCATGCTTATTTAGAGATACTTCAGTAAGGGTGTTTTGAACATATGGTTATTGTCTATCCATTCATGCCCTTGTTTGCATTTATGGAGTAGTCTAGCATGTCATTTTCGTGCTCTACTTTTGCTTCAAAATGTTTCCTGGCAGATTGTTTACTTGTTATTCAATTTAGCCAAGGTTGCTATAGTTGATCCTTGCATGCTATGGACTTGTTCTTGACTTGGTTTGTTTCATAAACATGTCTTCTTGATGATGATATGCTTATCTTGTCTTTCAATGACTTGTGGTGAGTGAATCGAGCTTGTTAAGTAGTGTACTTGTTGTTGCCGTTTTGCTAGGCTGAATCTGTTATTTCGTGATGCTATATAAACATGTTGCTACTAACCATTCTATGCATAATCTGGAGATGTTCTATAAACATGTTTTGATCTACATGTTATGCCCTATCCATCCATGTCCCTGGTTGCATTTATAGCTTGTTGTAGATTGTTCATATCTTACTCCAAAGTTGCTTGATAATGTTGCTATCAGCCTGTTAACATTAAGTTCACTTGTTCCCATGTGTTTTGCTAGTGTTCCATGCACCCTATGACCTTGCTCTTGCCATTCTTAGCTTCAAATACATGTATTCTTACTGTTGGTTGCCTTGCCATGCCATGTATTGCTCTGTGGTGAGCGATTCAAGCTCACCAACATGCCTACTTATTGTTGTTTCTGCCATGTATGAATCTGTAATATAACTTGCCATGTTTACATGGGTGCCATCATATTTTCTATGCCTTTTTGGCTCATGGTCAGTAAGGGACTCTTGTTCTATGCATTTAGTAGTATCATGCCATGTCTTTGTTTGTCATGATATATTCCTGTAACATGTTGTTTGATAGCTCTAAACATTGCAACCTGATGTTATTTCCGGATAAGTCTTAAATTGTTATTATTTGCAATCTTTCCATGTCTTTTTGAGCATGTTCTAGTTGTTTCTGGAGATAGCTCAGTGTTCATGTTTTGTTGTTCTTTACTTGTACTTCATGCCCATGCCTTTTGTTATTATGTTGAGTTGTTGTAGCATGTTGTTTTGATGCTTGCAATATGCCTAGTTGCTGTTTTGGACAGATTGTTGTTATGACTTGTATAGTGTGCATGTGTTGAACCGTTGCTCCGTTTTGAGTGTGCCCTATATGAAACTTGCTTGTTTTTGCATGTAGCTTCATGTTACCATGTTGCATCCTTGTTTTGGTGTGTTTGCTTGATGTTTGAGTGCTTTTTGCATCAATGCCATGTTTAACTTGTTTTGCTCATATCTTCTAGCCCGTAGCTCCGAATCTAATGAACTTTATATGTAACTTGACTAGAATCTCGTGTAGATCATCATGGTGCATTTGAACTTGCTGTTTAACAACTTGAACATAAGGTTTATTCAGTTCTAGACCCATTTCGAAATTTGCATATGAGGACTTACCGGAATTGTTATATGTTGTTCCCGACCTCATTTAAACTTGCCTTGATGTGTCGTTCTTGTTTGCATCATCTCTTGCCATGAATAGCTTCATGTAGCTTGGTCATGCATCATGCTTGTTGTGCATCATGCCTTGTTCATGTGTGGTGTGTTTACCTATGCTGTGTGCTTCTTCCTGTTAGTTCCTGTTTCGTTGCGATCGTGAGGATCCGTTCGTCTACATGTGGTTCGTCTTCGTGGCTTCATCTTCTTCATGGACTCGTTCTTCTTCCTAGCGGGATTTCAGGCAAGATGACCGCTACCCTGGATCTCACTACTATCATTGATATGCTAGTTGCTTCGTTCTATCGCTATGCTGCGCTGCCTATTACCTGTTTATCAAGCCATCCCATATTGCCATGAACCTCTAACCTTTGACACCATTCCTAGCAAACCCTTGTTTGGCTATGTTACTGCTTTTGCTCAGCCCCTCTTATAGCGTTGCTAGTTGCAGGTGAAGTTGAAGATTTCTCCATGGTGGACAGGGTTTTTGGTTGGGATATCACAATATCTCTTTTATATTATTAATGCATCTATATATTTGGTAAAGGGTGGAAGGCTCGGCCTTATGCCTGGTGTTTTGTTCCACTCTTGCCGCCCTAGTTTCCGTCATATCGGTGTTATGTTCCCGGATTTTGCGTTCCTAACGCGGTCGGGTGATTTATGGGACCCCCTGAGAGTTCGCTTTGAATAAAACTTGTCCAGCAAGGCCCAACCTTGGTTTTACCATTTGCCTCACCACCACCTACTTTTCACTTGGGAGTCGCTCTCTCGAGGGTCATCTTTATTTTAGCCCACCCCCCCCCCCGGGCCAGTGCTTGTCTAAGTGCTGGTCCGAACCGAGTAGACGGCGGGGCCCCCTTGGGGAAACTCGAGGTCTGGTTTTACTCGTAGGATGTCTCATCCGGTGTTGCCTGAGCGAGATATGTGCAGCTCCTATCGGGATTGTCGGCGCATCGGCGGCTTTGCTGGTCTTGTTTTACCATTGTCAAAATGTCTTATAAACCAGGATTCGAGACTGATCGGGTCTTCTGGGAGAAGGTCTATTCCTTCGTTGATCGCGAGAGCTTGTCATGGGCTAAGTTGGGACACCCTGCAGGTATAAACTTTCGAGAGCCGTGCCGCGGTTATGTGGCAGATGGGAATTTGTTAATGTCCGGTTGTAGATAACTTGACACGGATCTGAAATAAAACGCATCAACCACGTGTGTAGCCGTGATGGTCTCTTCTCGGAGTCCGGAAGTGAACACGGTTTCTGTGTTATGTTTGACGTAAGTAGGAGTTCAGGATCACCTCTTGATCATTGCTAGCTTCACGACCGTTCCATTTGCTCTCTTCTCGCTCTTAATTGCGTATGTTAGCCACCATACTTGCTTAGTCGCTGCTGCAACCTCACCACTTTACCCCTTCCTTTCCCATTAAGCTTTGCTAGTCTTGATACCCATGGTAATGGGATTGCTGAGTCCTCGTGGCTCACAGATTACTACAACAACAGTTGCAGGTTCAGGTTACACGATGATCATGACGTGAGAGCGATGTTGCTTGTTCTGGAGTTCATCTTCTGCTTCTTCTTCGATCAGGGGATAGGTTCCAGGCCGGCAGCCTGGGCTAGCAGGGTGGATATTGTTTGAGTTTCTATTTATGATTCATCCGTAGTCGGATGTTGTTCTTGTATGTTGTATTGTTGTATTCATGTGACATTGTATGTATTGGATGTATCCCCACTATTATGTAATGTTGATGTAATGATATCCACCTTGCAAAAGCGTCTTCAAGATGCGCTTCTATCCTTGGTGGGACCTTCGAGTTCCTTTAGGATAGGGTCGCATCTTGAGCGTGATAGGAGTCCACCATACCTACCTATGGGTTGAGTAAGATCCTTTAAGTAAGTTGTCATCGGTGCATGCAATAAAAATTGCTCTCTAAATATGTATGATCTATTAGTGCTAAGAAAATAAGCTTTATACGAACCTGTGATAGGGAAGAAATAAAAGTGATGGACTGCATAATAAAGATCTTTATCACAAGTGGCAATATAAAGTGACGTTCTTTTGCAATAAGATTTTGTGCATCCAACCATAAAAGCGCATGACAACCTCTGCTTCCCTCTGCGAAGGGCCTAACTTTTAGTTTTATCTTCTACCTTTATACAAGAGTCATGGTGATCATCACCTTTCCTCTTTACACTTTTTTACTTTGGCAAGCACTTTGTGTTGGAGCGATATATATATATATATATATATATATATATATATATATATATATATATCCACTTGGATGTACGTTTTCATAAATTATTATTGTTGACATTACCTTTGAGGTAAAATTTTGGGAGCGAAAGTATAAGCTCCTATCTTTCTCCGTGTCCGATTGAAACTTTGAACCCATAAATATCACATGAGTGTTAGCAATTGTGAAATATTAAATGATAGTTGAGTATGTGGAGTTTGCTGAATCAAAGCTCTTACATAGACCCTTCCCAAAAATAAGATGAATTGCAATTGTTTGATGACCAAGACCATGGTTTGTTAGTTTTCAAGAAAGTTTACGATCTATACTTTAACATGTGAATAGCGTGTTACTTGATCATGAGTGAGTTGAGCTACTGTTATGATATATAATGATGCTACAAAAGGTGACTGGAACTATCATTGATCAAACATATGCACTTGCTAGCATTCACACTTCAAAATTATTTCTTTTATCATTTACCTACTTGAGGACGAGCAGGAATTAAGCTTGGGGATGCTGATACGTCTCCAACGTATCTATTATTTATGAAGTATTCATGCCATGTTTACAATAGTTTTATATGATTTTGGTATGATTTGATTAGAACTAACCCGGACTGATGTTGTTTTCAGCTGAACTACCGTGGTGTTGTTTTTGTGCAGAAATAAAAGTTCTAGGAATGTGCTGAAAATCAACGGAGAATTTTTCTGGAAAATATAAAAAAATAATGGAACAAAGAGTTACTAGAGGGGAGTCCTGTGGGCCCCATGAGGGTGGAGGGCGCGCCCACCCCCCTAGGTGCGCCCTTGTGCCTCGTGGACTTCCCGTGGGGCCTCCTGACTTGTTCTCGAAGCCAACCTCTCCTATAAATGCCCAAACCTCCAGAAAATAACCTAGATTAGAAGCTGTGCCGCCACAAGCCTTTGTAGCCACAAGAAATCAATCTAGGGCGCCGTAGGGGGCAATCATCACCGGAGGCCATGGGGGAGGATCCCGGAGGGGCCATCATCGCCATGGAGGCCAAGGAACAGAGGGAGAACCTCTCCCCATCCTGGGGGGAGGCCATGGAGGAGGAAGCACAAGGGGGAGAACCTCTCCTCCTCTCTCTCGGTGGAGCCGGAGTGCCATCGGGATGGGAATCATCGCCGCGGTGATCATCTTCATCAACATCACCATCATCGTCACCATCCTCATATCTTTTACGCGGTCCACTCTCCCGCACCCTGCTGTAATCCCTACTTTAACATGGTGCTTTATGCCACATATTATGATCCAATGATGTGTTGCCCTCCTATGATGTTTTGAGTAGATATCCTTTGTCTTTGGGTTGATTGATGATCTAGAGTGGTATGAGTTGTATGTTTTGTTTTGGTGCTGTCCTATTGTGCCCTCTGTGTCACGCAAGCGTGAGGGATTCCCGCTGTAGGGTGTTGCAATACGTTCATGATTCGCTTATAGTGGGTTGCTAGAGTGAGAGAAGCTTAAACCCAAGTAAGGGGGTTGTTGCGTATGGGATAAAGGGGACTTGATATGTTAATGCTATGGTTGGGTTTTACCTTAATGATCTTTAGTAGTTGCGGATGCTTGCTAGAGTTCCAATCATAAGTGCATATGATCCAAGAAGAGAAAGTATGTTAGCTTATGCCTCTCCCTCATATGAAATTGCAATAGTGATTACCGGTCTTGTTAACTATTGCCTAGGACAATTCTGCACACCGACCCATCATTATTCCACACTCGCTATTTATAATACTTAAGTAATATATTCTAACTCTTTGATAACATCACCTACTTCTATATTTTAGCTCTCTGATATCATGCAAAGTTATCCTCTTCATACCCACAATGTAGTTTTATTTCTCGTTTCTAGTTGGAAGCAAACGTTCGCTGTACGTAGGGTTGTATCAGTGGCAGATAGGACTTGAGAGAATATTGATCTTGCCTTTAGCTCCTTGTGGGTTCGACACTCCATACTTATCACTTCCACCTTTGGGAATTGCTACGATGATTACCTGTACTTGGGGATTATTAGGGAGCTCTGTAGCATTTCTAATATTATATGTGGATGACATATTGTTGATTGGAAATAATACAGAATTTCTGGATAGCATAAAAGGATACTTGAATAAGAATTTTTCAATGAAAGACCTAGGTGAAGCTGCTTATATATTGGGCATCAAGATCTATAGAGATAGATCAAGACGCTTAATAAGACTTTCACAAAGCACATACCTTGATAAAGTATTAAAGAAGTTCAAAATGGATCTGTCAAAGAAAGGGTTGTTGCCTGTGTTACAAGGTGTGAAGTTAAGCCAGACTCAATGCCCGACCACTGCAGAAGATAGAGAGCAAATCGAAGTCATTCCCTGTGCTTCAGCCATAGGTTCTATCATGTATGCAATGTTGTGTACAAGACCTGATGTGTGCCTTGCTATAAGTATAGCAGGGAGGTACCAAAGTAATCCAGGAGTGGATCACTGGACAGCGTTCAAGAACATCCTAAAATACCTGAAAAGGACTAAGGATATTTCTAATTTATGGAGGTGACAAAGAGCTTGTCGTAAATGGTTACGTCGATGCAAGCTTTA
Organism: Aegilops speltoides; assembly: GCA_021437245.1. Classification (NCBI taxonomy): domain Eukaryota; kingdom Viridiplantae; phylum Streptophyta; class Magnoliopsida; order Poales; family Poaceae; genus Aegilops; species Aegilops speltoides. The sequence goes on along the minus strand of CM038143.1, from coordinate 123,617,137 downwards.
ACACTGATCTGGATGATTCTAAGTCGCAAACCGGATACGTATTTATAACTAATGGTGGAGATTTCAGTTGGTGCAGTTCCAAGCAGAGCGTTGTGGCGGGATCTACGTGTGAAGCGGAGTACATAGCTGCTTCGGAAGCAGCAAATGAAGGAGTCTGGATGAAGGAGTTCATATCCGATCTAGGTGTTATACCTAGTGCATCGGGTCTAATGAAAATCTTTTGTGACAATACTGGTGCAATTGCCTTGGCAAAGGAATCCAGATTTCACAAGAGAACCAAACACATAAAGAGACGCTTCAATTCCATCGTTCATCAAGTGAAGGAGGGAGACATAGAGATTTGCAAGATACATACAGATCTAAATGTTGTAGACCCATTGACTAAGCCTCTTCCATGAGCAAAACATGATCAGTGCCAAGACTCCATGGGTGTTAGAATCATTACTTTGTAATCTAGATTATTAACTCTAGTGCAAGTGGGAGACTAAAGGAAATATGCCCTAGAGGCAATAATAAAGTTGTTACTTATATTTCCTTATATCATTATAAATGTTTATTATTCGTGCTAGAATTGTATTAAGCGGAAACTTAGTACATGTGTGAATACATAGACAAAACATAGTGTCCCTAGTATGCCTCTACTTGACTAGTTCGTTAATCAAAGATGGTTATGTTTCCTAACCATAGACATGTGTTGTCATTTGATGAACGGGATCACATCATTAGAGGATGATGTGATGGACAAGACCCATTTGTTAGCTTAGCATTATGATCGTTATTGCTACTGCTTTCTTCATTACTTATACATGTTCCTATGACTATGAGATTATAAAACTCTCGAATACCATAGGAACACCTTGTGTGCTAACAAACTTCACAACGTAAGTGGGTGATTATAAAGATGCTCTACAGGTGTCTTTGAAGGTGTTTGTTGGGTTGGCATAGATCAAGATTAGGATTTGTCATTCCGTGCATCGGAGAGGTATCTTTGGGCCCTCTCGGTAATGCTCATCACTATAAGCCTTGCAAGAAATGTGACTAATGAGTTGGTTATGGGATGAAGCATTACGGAACGAGTAAAGAGACTTGTCGGTAATGAGATTGAACTAGGTATGATGATATCGGCGATCGAATCTCGGGCAAGTAACATACTGATGACAAAGGGAACAACATATGTTGTTGTGCGGTTTGACCGATAAAGATCTTCGTAGAATATGCAGGAGATAACATGAGCATCTAGGTTCCGCTATTGTTTGTTGATCGGAGGTGTGTCTCGATCATGTCTACATAGTTCTCGAACCCGTAGGGTCCGCACGCTTAACGTTCGATGACGATTTGTATTAAGAGTTATGTGTTTTCGATGACCGAAGTTTGTTCGGAGTCCCGGATGAGATCACGGAGAAGACGACGAGTCTCGAAATGGTCGAGACATAAAGATTGATATATTGTACGAAGGTATTCGTACACCAGAATGGTTTCGGGACGTTTCAGATATTTATCGGGGAACCGAGGGGTTGCCAAAACCCCCGGGGAAGTTATGGGCCTTAATGGGCCATAAGGGAGTAGGAGAGGGGATCCCGCAAGGTGGCGCGCCCCCCAAGGGAGTCCGAATTGGACAAAGGGGAGGGGGCGCAGCCCCCTCTTTCCCTCTCCCTCTCCCTCTCATTCCCTCCTTCCCCTTCTTGGAATAGGAAAGGGAGACCAACTAGGATTGGGAATCCTAGTTGGGCTCCACCTAGGCACGCCCCCTCTAGGCCGCCGACCTCCTCCCTCTCCTCCTTTATATACGTGGGTAGGGGGTACCCCAAAGACACATCAATTGTTCTATGCCGTGTGCGGTGCCCCCCTCCACAGTTTACGCCTCCGGTCATAGCATCGTAGTGCTTAGGCGAAGCCCTGCGCGGATCACATCATCAACACCGTCGCCACGCCGACGTGCTAATGAAACTCTCCCTCGACCCTCTACTGGATCAAGAGTTCGAGGGACGTCATTGAGCTGAACGTGTGCTGAACACAGAGGTGCCGTACGTTTGGTACTTGGATCGGTTGGATCGTGAAGACGTTCGACTACATCAACCGTGTTAACTAACGCTTCCGCTTTCGGTCTACGAGGGTACATGGACACACTCTCCCCCTCTCATTACTATGCATCTCCTAGATAGATCTAGCGTGACCGTAGGATTTTTTTTTTTTGAAATTGCATACTACGTTCCCCAACATTGCAAACATCCTCTCATATTAAAGGCTAGTGTCGTTGATAAAACATCGTGGGAGGCCATTTGGAGGGTGCTTTATTTGGCCCCATTTGGAACAATTCTCTCTCAATTTTTTCATTCGTGGCGACTCTTGCCAATCTCACATTCATATCTTCCGAGACTATTCCTTCAATTTTGCAGCAGTCACTCCGAACTCCATCGACTCTTCAGACGTGGACAACTTCTTGTAGAAGCTGGAAGCCATGCGCCTCATCTCTTTGTCGGTGGTGCATCAGGTCCCATCCTCCTGCAACAAAGCCCTAGCAGTGTTCTTCCTCTTCCTATGTGATGCCCTTGCAGTGTTTCATGTACATCACCTCCTCTCTCACTCTTGTATATCTCATGGAGCTCGTGTTCGATCACCCTGACATCCTACAGGTAACCAGTTTGTGTGACCTTTTCTGTTGCGTCACACAACTACTCTTTAAGCTTGCCAATTTGGCGCCTGATTGATCCAAAGACCTCTGGACTCCAAGACCGCATGTACCATGTGACCACATTGATTTTCTTGCAAACTACATCCATGCCTATCAAACCACTATTGATCGCATGACATGCATGCTTCATTCACCATGGTGTCATACTAATCATGCAGGATCTACATCTCTTAGAACCTAAAAGTCCTTCTCTCTCTGTTAATACTAGTGATTGGTGCCACTGGAGCTCGAATGAACAGTGTTGCATGTTTCGGTTCCTCCATTGAAACATGCTCGCCCGACGTCTCTGGAAACATTTGCATGAAGGCATCATTGCATGTGGCCCGGCCTAGTCTGACTTGTATGTCCTCCTCCACATCTCTCTTGTTATCGCACATATATGGGTACCCAGAGAGTCCAAGGTCTTCTAAGACATTGTCGGAAAAGCATTTCCTAATTCCCTCCGTATGCACAAAAGCTTCTCGGGTTCCCACCTAGCTGTTCTGATTGAAATAAAACCTCACTAAAGTCTCCTGCACAGAGCCATGGGAGGTCATGTTGATCCCTAAGGTAATGGATCGTGTCCCACATTTTCTATCTCTACTTAGTAGAGGGCTCCCCGTAGATTCCAGTGAACCTACATACTTTACCCTCAACATAAATAGAAGCATCTAAATAGTACTGTCACCATGCCCTAATTGATACTTGCACGTTATATCTCCGCCAGAGTGCTAATCCTCCCCCCATCCCACACAATCCACAACTACACCCTACCTTAAACCCGTGTTGCACTTAACCTTCTCTATTGTACCTAAGCACTTTTTGTTTCTCTTAAGAAAGCCATCATTGGATTGTAAGACCTAATCAGGTCACACAATTCACCGACTGCCTAGTCCAACCCAAGTCCCTGACAATTCCACGCTAGAAGATTCATTGCTCCCAGCGGCCCTATCGAGCAAGGTCTGCCGATTTTTTAATATTGTTAAGCATACAGTCAAATACTAAAGTCGTTTTTGCCTCTTATCACCAATGAATGCATCATGAATGATATACACATTTGAATCTCCCTTTGGGTCCATAACTGCTTAGGCATTCTCTTTCTCTCTGCAGGTTTAGTTTTATGAGCCGAGGTCATGTGTTGTTGTTCACCATGAAACTATCTCGACCTGCATACATATGTACTTTTCCTTCTCCTCCTTAAATCCTCCAAACCAGAACGTGTGTGTGTGTGGGGGGGGGGGGTCCTTTGCTGTTGTACTGTTACTTTGCAAAGCTCCTCCGGGCATGTCGCTGGTGCAGGTCATGCCTCACCTCCCTTTCACATTTCTCCTCTAAATATTGTCTCAAGTCCTTATCTTTGTTCTCCCCTGGTTGTGCTTGAATTTACTCAGGCTACTGACCTCCTCCTATTCGACCCTTTACTCCCCGCCAGTGCGAGAGGTACTAGAGGACATGAACTCTCGATGTAGGTTATGCTTGGTTGGAAGGTCTCGGGATAGTAGCATGCATGTGTCTCCCATGCTTAGTCTCACTCGACCTCGAGCTACCAAAATTGTTGTTGTTGCTAGACACCATCCTATTGAATCCACCCTTAAGCCCAAAGATGCATCCCTCAACTATTCTCCCACTAGGAGCTAGATTTCACCAGCGGCTCACAAACACCATCTACATGAATGAGCCGACCACATTCTCAACAGAAGTGCGGAATCTTCTTGTATGAGAAATCAAAGAAAATACCAATTTGGACTTTCAATGAAGACCTTAGGAATAAATGCCTTGCCAGCAACTCATCTACATGTATCTTGCATGAACACGGAGGCGCTTTCCTCTTGCAAAACCATCTTTCTTCACATCTACTTTGATCACCTCCCCAAGACAATTTCCAAGGGCCTTTCCAAAAGTTTCCAAGCATTTATCTGGTGGTAGGTCCGTGACTCGAACCCAAACTTCAATAATATCAAAAACCATCTTAGACAGCCTCGTATTCCCCTCATGATCCTTCAGCACTAAAATGTGAAAGTCAAATTGCCATGATCCATTATTTAACAAGTGTTCCCATCTCCTTCACCACCCAAGCGGACTACAAAGATATTTCCGCCAATATCCATAAACCGAGCCTCCATGTGGAGACCCCAAGCCTTCTGTTTCGTTCTCTCAAAAGCATGAGTGATCATCGAACTATTTCTATAGATTAAATAACTAGGTCTAAATGAACCATCATAAACCATATAATTTGATGGTTAGGAAGGTTGTTTTTATCTTGGGTCACTATGGATCAAGTTATATGTGTCATCTAAACACGAAATATTATGTCATCCCCATTTTTCATTTTCGATAAAGGGCGCTTTATTACTTAAAAGGTATAAGCATTACACCCGGCATCTGCATAACTAAGATGCACACAGCCATAACCAAGTCCAAGTTCCCAAAAAAGTCAAAAAAATGTGGAATACAAGTAATCATGTGGAGACTGTATAAGGCCTAAGACGTAGGAGGGCCAATCCAAAGATCATGTTGACATCCCTGTCGGGTAAAAGTATCCCTCGTCGTGGCCTCCAAGCGTGTACACACCTCCATAAATAGGTCTCGGTTCTCCACACGTTGTAGAGACGGCCATAAATGGAGCGTATCGGTACATCCGTAAATAACCTGCAGAAGAGAAGATTTTTATCGTTATAAACCTTATCATTTCTAACTAGCCAAAGCGGCCAAATCACGGCAAGCGCTCCCATCCTGAGAAGAATTCTAAACTTCTTATTGATCCCATGTAACCAGTTGCCAAAAATATTAGCAACACTACATAGAGGATACAAGCCAGAAGCTACTTGGATGACTAATATATATGACGAGCAAATTTGCATTGGAAGAACTAGTGTTTTATGGTCTCATCATGGTGACAAAAAAACACATTGCACACTTCCATGTCAGTTCCTCTTAATAAGTTTATCTTTGGTAAGAATGACTCCTCGACGAAGATACCATGCAAATATTTTATTCTTGAGTGGTATCTTCATCTTCCAAATCTTTTTATTATTATCAACGCATACATCTGATTGGATGAATTCTCTATACATTTGCTCCACCGATAAATTACCACCCACGTGTAAGTTCCAACGAAATACATCGGTCCCTTGCGACAATTGCACCATGGACAGGCGTTGTACATAAGTGTTCCACGATTTAAGTCTAGGACCGATTAATCTCTCCTGAACATCACATTCAGCGGAAAGGATTCCATAACCGTGGCGATAGCATCACCCCTGCGACACACAAAGTTGTATAGAGTTGGATATTGTTCCCGAAGAGTGGCATTGCCTAGCCACTTATCCTCCTAGAACCTAATTTTAATCTGTTTTTAGTGGCGAAGGATCCATAGCAGATTTTCTTTTCATAGCCATTAGACCAGCCCAAAAGCGTGAGTCCCCAGGCTTCCAATATACTTGGGACACTGTCTTTGAGCCCGCATATTTTCTTCTAGGAGGGTTTGTCATACACCATCTTCGGTAAGTAGCTTAAACAACCATTTTCCAAGCAGGGCCGTATTTTTAACATCAAGGTCATGAATACTCACCCCTCCTTGGTCCTTGGGATGGCAAACCACACTCCATTTAGCCAGTCGATATTTCTTCTTTTTCGCTATCTCCTTGCCAAAATAATATTGATCATACATATGCATCATAGCATGTGTTATCTTCTATATCTCACATTTTCTAAATACTAGAAATCAAATAGACCTTAATTCAAGATGATGGTAGGACAAGAGATGTATTCTAATTCTAGTCTTGATGCTTCGTACCACTCTCTTCCAGCTAGATTCAAGCAGTCTCACTTTTAGTCGTTATATGGAATCAAACTTTTGATCGAATATACAAAAAAACACAAAAGAAGATATAACACTAATATTATTAATAATCTTAATAATAATAATATGAGGTGTATCTACCATCTCGTAGAATTAAATATAAATTTATTGTGAAAATGAATAAAAACATACATTGTGTTATTTTGGATTGTTCTTAAGATATCTTACCACATATGCCAAGTGGGCATTCATTGTATCATGAATAATAATTTTAGCTACTATTTACATATTTACTTGACCTTTTTCATTGTGTGAACCCCATATGGAATTGAAATATGTGTCATTGTAGATGCATGTTTTATAGTTGCCCATTTTCATAAAAAATGTGACTTTTCAAACTCGAGACCGTTGGATTACATATAAGCTCTTAATGGTTATTTGCATAATAGTTGGAAAGTTTCTCTTATCTCCTCCCACTGCTTTCTCATTCTCCTCCTCATTTTCTGTGCACGTTTGTGGTTCTGACCTACCGTTCCCCCTAGCCCAATGCATCAACATGTCACCATCTACTTCTCATGAGTCGGGATTTTTTTGTTCATACTCATTATGCCTCGTTGTCCTACTTTTCTCTACCAACTATCTTCTCATCCTCCATCTATGCCCCACAATAGTCCCCCGAACTACGTCTAGATGTTTGAATTCCTCCTCAATTCTCATTATACGGTGCAATTTATATAAATTTTGGAAGAGTTAATTATATTTCCCTTTATTTGCACCAAACACCCAATTAGAAAATAGTTTACCTTTTTAGAAAAGGTTTAATAATCAGCCTTTGCATCAAGTGATGCACACAACCATTTTACCGCAGTGTCTAAATCCTCACAAAAGAAAAACAAAAGAAGCTACATAAAATGGACAACTAAGAGGCAAAAATGAATGCATCACAAATCTTCTTGCTAGATCGACATCCATATTTGTGAACAAAGCCATAGGTATCATCTCCATGTGGTTGCACCCATGACCTAGAGAACCTTGTGCATCTACAAGCAGCAATGAGTACCACATATGGAGCTAGCCAAAAGAATTACATGTCACATGCTCTATATGAAGGAAATATTCCCTAGAGGCAATAATAAAGTTGTTATTTTATATTTCCTTATTCATGATAAAGGTTTATTATTCATGCTAGAATTGTATTTATCGGAAACCTAAATACATGTGTGAATACATAGACAAAGACTGTGTCCCTAGTGAGCCACTACTTGACTAGCTCGTTGATCAAAGACCGTTAAGGTTTCCTAACCATGGACATGAGTTGTCATTTGATAACGGGGTCACATCATTAGGAGAATGATGTGATGGACAAAAGCCATCCGTTAGCTTAGCATAATGATTGTTCGGTTTTATCGCTATTGCTTTCTTCATGTCAAATACATATTCCTTCGACTATGAGATTATGCAACTCCCGAATACTGGAGGAATGCCTCATGTGCTACCAAACGTCACAACATAACTAGGTGATTATAAAGATGCTCTACAGGTATCTCCGAAGGTGTTTGTTGAGTTGGCATAGATCGAGATTAGGATTTGTCACTCCGAGTATGGGAGAGGTATCTCTGGGCCCTCTCGGTAATACACATCATAAGAAGCCTTGCAAGCAAAGTGACTAAAGAGTTAGTTGTAGGATGATGTATTACGGAACGAGTAAAGATACTTGCCGGTAACGAGATTGAACTAGGTATGAAGATACCGACAATCGAATCTCGGGCAAGTAACATAACGATGAACAAACGGGATTACATATGTTGTCATAATGGTTCGACTGATAAAGATCTTCGTAGAATATGTAGGAGACAATATGGGCATCTAGGTTTCACTATTGTTTATTGACCGGAGAGGTGTCTCAGTCATGTCTACATAGTTCTCGAACCCGAAGGGTCTGCACGCTTAATGTTCGATAACAATATTGTAATATATGAGTCATGTGATTTGGTGACCGAATGTTGTTCGGAGTCCTGGATGAGATCACGGAAATGACGAGGAGTCTCGAAATGGTCGAGAGGTAAAGATCGATATATAGGACGATAATATCCGTACACCGGAAGTGTTCCGGAGGGTACCGGGTACATATCGGGTCAGCGGAAGGGGTTTCGGGCACCCCCAGCAAAAGATATGGGCCTAATGGGCCAAGAAGGGAAATGCACTAGCCACCAAGGGCTGGTGTGCCCCCCATATGGGCCAAACCAGAGGAGAAGGAAAGAGGGAAAGGGAGAAGGAAAGGGGGGATTCGGCCTCCCCCTTCCTTCCCTCCTCCCTCCTTTTTCCTTCCCCATCCGGTAAATAAGGAAGGGGGGTCCCAGGAGGAACCCAAGTAGGATTCGGTCCTACTTGGGGTGCCTCCTGGCATCTCCCCTCTCCCTCCCACCTATATATATGTGGGGGGGGGCCTAGTACACCCCAGACAATTGTTAGCCGTGTGCGGCGCCCCCTCCACCGTTTACTCCCACGGTCATATCTTCGTAGTGCTTAGGAGAAGCCCTACGCGGATCACTTCACCATCACCGTCACCATGCCGTCGTGCTAAAGGAACTCATCTACTACCTCGACAACTTGCTGGATCAAGAAGGTGAGGGACGTCACCGACCTGAGCGTGTGCAGAACTCGGAGGTGCCGTATGTTCGGTACTCGATCGGTGGATCATGAAGAAAGTTCGACTACATCAACCGCGTTGTGAAATGCTTCCTCTTACGGTCTACGAGGATACGTAGACAACCCTCCCTTCGTTGCTATAGATCTCCTAGATAGATCTTGCGTGAGCGTAGGATTTTTTTTTTTGAAATTGCATGCTACGTTCCCCAACACTATAGGACCGCCGAAATCCATTCTTTATATTTCGTGAAGCTACCCTCAATATTAGTCTAGGAAAACTTATTCTTACTAGAGTTAGAGTCCTACATCATTAAAGGAAATGACTAGTACAATGTGACATGAGAAGTTTTAATTCCCCATGTACTAGAAAAAAGAGCCAAAGAAGGCGCTTAAACCATGGCCGATCTTGTAGAAAATTGTTATCATGAAAAGCATGCAATCCAAACTACTTAAATTTTGAATAAAAATCACTATTAGTCCCACTATTGGCTTGTTTTAGTTTTGGCCACTATAAGAGAAGTTCACTCTTAAGTCCTAACTACTTGAATTAATAGTACTTATGGCACTCCCAATGCATTATATTTTGAACAATATCATATACATTAAATATGAAATTAGATACAACTCCTTTTTTGCGGGTTTAGATACAACTCCTTGAATGCATTGTATCTTCTTGTTGTATCTAAGGGCACTCTCACTGCATTATGTCTTAGGTGATATCATATACGTTAAATGTGCATTTAGATATAGCTCGTCCAAATGGATTGTCCTGTTGTTGTATTTAATAATGTTCACATATAATGTGTTTTGTGAGAGAAAAAGTAGCACATGTGCCAGCCTACTGAGCACAAGAAAGTGAAGAGATAAAAAAGGTTATCATAAAACTAACAATATAAATAAAAACATGCATTTTGAGAAATAAAACTCATAAAAATACGAACAATTGCTTGCAAAGTTTAATCACGAAATGATATTCTTGGAAGACATGGCAAAAACACAAAAATCGATGCTCCAAAATGCTTTTTCCATAAGCATTTTGGAGCATCGCTTTCGTTTTTTTTTTTTTGGCCATGTTTCCCACGAATGTCATCCGATGTTGAAATTTCGCAAGCAATGAAAACTTTTGTCAATATGTCCTACCAAAAAAATCAGATTTTATTTTATTTTGCTGTTCACCCGAACGCACATAAGCTTGAGTTCAGTTTAACCGCGTTCGTAAAAGGCTTAATATCATTTGAATATTCCTCCATGTGCAGGTGATACACCCCGCCTCCTCCTTGATCCCTGAAGTTTGACTAAATGTAACAATCAAGTTATTAAGAATGAAACGCGCTTATGGACTACCCAACTTGACAGTAAAACAGATGCGTAGTGGCTAGACCACATTCCACCCGACAGGTGAATCCGGTTGGTGCTTAAATTATGTGCCCCAATGAAGCTCAATGATGAGATAAGACACACATGCAACATTAGCCGGCTGATCGATGGCTCGTGGAAAGAATATATTCTGTGCTTGGTCGGAATTTGGCAATGGAGAGAAAGTGAAGAGATCTCACCTAATATTCCCATGCAGAGCCGGCAAATCTCCGTTCTTTTTCCGTAACCGAAGGCCAAGTGGGATGTGTTCTCGCGGTACTGCAAAATCGGAGGACGTATCCAACAATCCGACTGACGTTTTCGCCCGCCAAAACAGAACAAAAAAGAACCAGATGGAGAAAGGCTTCACCAAAATAGAACCTAGCTTTGCTGTGATGAACGCACAAACTAAACATGAGAGTCTGAGTATTTTATATTTAGGACGAGCACCTCTGAACGGGATATGTTCTCGCGGTCCAAACCACCCCAAGAATGCTGAGTACCATGAAAAATGGCCATAAACTTGGTCATACTCTGGTGTGCTAGTCCTATGGGAGTTTAGCACGACAACTTCCTGACTGCCTACTACAATAAGGTTTGCCTGACTCTGATGAGGGAGAGTCGATGACGGCGGCGCGCCTTCGGCTCGCTCAAGTATTTGTAGTCGTCGCTAGGTGGTCCACGGACATCATTGTAATTTTTATTACCTCTGTTGTTTTTCGAAGCGCCATGATTGAAGATGAATAGATTGAAAGTTTTTCGCAAAAAAAAAAAAACCAACATTACAAAAGTAAAAAAATATCAATGAATTGAAATAGTTGCAAAAAAATCAGCCATCAATGATGTCAACCCTAAGGTAACAAGAGAGACGGTTTCGCAACGACACTTTTAGAAAGGGAACGGCGCACGAGCACCGTCGTCGTTAAGTCCAACCATTGAGGCAGATCAAGAATTTTCACCGAAATAGAAGTCCAAACAAACTCCACGCAATGCCTTCAGCATGTGAATTTCCAGGTTCAACCAAACAAGGTCAAACTTTGATGTAGAGATTTCATCCTTAGGGCATCTCAAACGCTGACCCGCAAATTGGCTCTGGCATTCGTCTGCGGACATAAGAGAGCAGTCCGCGGACATTGATGCCGGAGCCGACCATCCAATGCAGTCATGTATATGTCCGCTTGTAAATGGCAATTTGAAGTTCAAATAAAGTCCGGTCCATAGCGCTTGCCAGATCACATGAAAACCAAAAAGAAGCAAGTATGCCTAGTTTTTACATGTCCGGTCATAAAAGAATATCAGTGCGGTAGTCTATGCAAGAAAAAAAAATCAAATTTTCTGTCCTGCCGAACCGGCAATCCGAGCTTCAGCGTGTCGCCACCGCCACGTACGCAGCCTCTGCCTCGTTCTCCGCCGCCTCCATCTCCTCCTTGTCCGCCGCTTCCAACTCATCTTTCTGCCACTGCAACATCTTGTAGCGGGCGGATTGCACGATCATTCTTGTGTTGGCATCCAAAACATCCACAAAAAAGTCAACATCTTGGCGTCGTCCGCATCGATTGCGATCTTCACCTTCTTTTGTTCGAGCATGACTCTCTTCTCTTCAAGCTTGTGTTTCTTCTCGGTTGCCTCCATAAACAACTTGAACCTCTCCGACTTGTTCTCCTCCTTGATGTCGGAGCGCTTGACGTATGCCTCCTCCTCCCAGCGCTTGACGTATGCCTCCTCCTCCTTCGACTAGATGTCCTCGGACCTCTCCGTTATCTTGGCCGCCATACCTTCTCGCTTCTCCCTCTCCTCCTCTCACTTCTTTCCCCGAAACTCTCTTAACCTTCTTGAGAGGTTCTTTTGTTGGGTCGGTTGGGTAACTGGTTTCTTCCTTGGTGGCTTGTGCGGCCTTCTTGGCTATGAATAGGTTCCACTTCTATTGCGCGTCCAACTTCAACCAACAATGCATGATGGTGAAGTATTTCTTCTCCAACTTCTTGAACACCGTACAGGCATGAGAAGGCTACAAAATATAACATTGTCAAGAACTATGCATAGATAACCGGCTAGTGATCAAGAAAACTATGCATATTCGGCTAGTGATCAACAAAGCTAAGCATATTTGGCAAGTGACCAACAAAACTATGCATACCGACAAGTGACCAACGAAACTATGCATATCCGGCTACAATAGTATGCATATCTGGCTAGTGGTCAACGAAACTATGCATATCCGGCCAAATGAACTTACTTGCTTGATGATTTACGCACCACTAGGCCACCGTGCGATGAAATTCTTCAAATGATTGCAATACTTCAAGATGGCCTCTTGGACGGTGTACTATCGATGGTTGAGGGACTTCGATTCACGGTGTGGATGACCGCGTCGGAGTAGGGCGCGAAATGCTTGTGTTCATGGAACCATGTGTGGACATTGACCCAAAATGTTGTGCCCTTTTGCTCCGTGCCATGGATCGGATCGGGACTAGCGACCAACCATGCATCGCACAATAGCTTGGGGTCACGCCGCATGAAACAAAATAGCTCATGCCCACGCACCTCAAAGATGGCCCACATTCAACTAGATTGAGACCGCCATGTAAATCGACAAATTGTCTCCTAATGGAGCCCGGGAAAAATCCGTCATCGACGTCGAGAAAAGGGAACCCTGAAGATAAACCTCCGCTAAAAATCATCGTTGTTGCTGCCACATGATGGATTCATGTACCTAGGGTAGGGTCATAGGCCTGACCTAAACGTCCTACCCAAGGACACTCTTGGAAGAGATCATCTTCCAGTCGACCATAGAGGAACCCACTGACTGTTGGAAGGACTCGACCATGGAAGACTCACTCGACCATGAAGACACACTCGACCACCAGAAGGTCAGAAGACACTCTGCAGCGCAACGGTTTGCTATTGAATAGACTTAATGATAGTTAAAGCGCTTTATGAGGCGTTACCAGTAACCCCCCAGGCTTAATGTACTTTAATCTCTCCATTATGTGGGCTGGCTGGGGTCCTGGCGCACTCTATATAAGCCACCCCCCTCCACAGATAGGAGGGTTCACATTCTTGTAATACTCAAACTCATAATCCACTCGACCGCCTCAGGGCTCCGAGACGTGGGGCTGTTACTTCCTCAGAAGGGCTGAACTCGTACATCGTTTGTCTTCACAACTGCTCCATAGCTAGGACATCGCCTCTCCTTACCTACCCCTATTTCTCTTGTCGGACTTAGAACCACGACGGTTGGCGCCCACCGTGGGGCAGGTGTTTTAGTGATTTGTGGAGGAGTTGCAGACTTCGAGTACCTTCATCATGATGACTGCTGGAGTTTTGGGTGAGGCGCGAGATCCGTCTCGGTGCTCTCACTTTTGTCGCCGACGACTCCGCATGGCTCGTGGAGGCTCCACTTGACATCGGCGCTCCCGTCCGCTGGGCGGCGCACTTCGTGCATGTGTTCGCGGCGTTCTGCTGCGGCAACCATCGACCCGTGTCGGTCGACTCTTCTATCGGCCACCGCCCGATCTCCCACCAGCGCAAGCGCTCTGGTGATCGAGGCTTCAGCGGTGGGTGAAGCACGCGGTGGCTCGCCAGACAGCCACCGCCAGTCGCGACTATCGAGCCCGACGAATCCCTCACGGCCTGTTCGATCTGTCGGTGGCTCCGTAGAAGCGCATCCGAGTGTGATAGCAGTGATCCAGTGGCGGAGATCCTCATGGTCGGCGGCCCTCGCGATCCTCCCGGCCGCCCACGGTGGTGGGGCGGCTGGAGGAGGAGATCCCGTACAAAGCACGAAGAGTACCAGCCGAGACACTCGACTCTGCAGAGAGAAGAGCTTCGTCGCATGAACATGGATGCACTACATACTCCTATCGCCGGAGAGACCCCTGAGGCTCGTGCCTTGGAGGAAGCACGTTTGGCCAATGTGGCTCAACGCGCTCGCCTGGAGAATCTTCAGCGGCGCTTCGGCAGCATGCAGCAACGACTCCCGAAGCGATCGGCGTCGACTCTTCCCGCCGACTCGGTATACCGCGACGCCGATTCAGAATTTAGCAGCTGCAACCTTTCGCGCAGCGAGTCCATCCAGCCGTCGGTCGGAAGCGGAAGAGGCTTGCAGCAGATCGTAGATTTACTCGGCGGCGGGAGACCGAACTTCGGCCGTGTCGCGATCGCGCAACAGATTCTGATCGATCCGTCGCTGAAACACCATCGGTCGGCTCACAGTCCCAGATCGCCTCCGCGGCGAGAAGGACGCGACAACCGGCGAGAGCAGCACGGAGACCGATTCGATCGAGACGACCGGCGTCGAGTGCCCCTTTCCCCCGAGGAAGGGTAAATGCGCTCCTCGGCGGCAAGATGATGAGCAACGATTGATGCAGGCGAAGGGTTCCGGTCGACCCGAGGAACCGAGCTTCGATCGCGATCCATTATCGTGCAAGGCTTGGTCGACCGAACAGAGCCCATCGGCGGACCGAGAGGATGCACCCACCAGCGATCGAGTGCATGTCTCGGTCCGGAGTGTTTTAGCAGGCTATCGAGCCGCGATGATCCCCCAATTTCAGATTGGCAACAGGAGTCGACAAGTTCCTCTGGGAATCTAAGCACGAAACATGGCTCGAGGATTACCGAGTGGCTGTTCAGATTGGTGGTGGGAATGATGAGGTGGCCATGAAGCATTTGCCCTCATGTTGGAAGGTTCAGCGAGCATGGCTGAATCAATTACCTCCTGACAGCATATATACTTGGGAAGATTTGTCCAGTGTTCGTCGGGACTTTTGAAGGAACTTGCAAGCGACCGGCTGGTTTGTGAAGCTGCAAGTTTGTGTGCGAAGACCAATGAAACTCTCGAGAGTACATTCAGAGATGGATTACCTTGCACCATCTTGTGGAAAATGTGTACGACCATCAGCGGTTTGCGCCTTCAAAGATGGCGTCAAAAACAGAGAATTGAGTCGAAGTTTGGTCGAACCGGGACATGACCACGAGTCGAATGATGGAGATTGCTAGCAAATCGCCAATGGCGAGGAAGAAGACCGACTCGAGCGGCAAGTACAAGCCAAGCGGTCGGGAAGGAAATTCGATCGAAGCGAAGCGAAAAGCCGAGCCAGCAGCTCTGGAGAGGCCACGCCGTGACTCGGGGAAGTTCAAGGGAAGCACAAAGGATCACGGAATCGAAGAAAGTGAAAGATAAAGAATGAAATGGCGTGATGGATATGCCATGCCATATTCACACGAAGAAGGATGAAGAGGGCAACATCATTTACCCAAAGCACACCACTCGCCGATTGTCGACTCACGATCCAGCGGTTTGGGAAAAGCAGTCTAAGGACAAGGAGAAGGAGCGACAAGGCGGAGACAAAGAGGACGGTGAGGAAGAATATCCGCATGTCAACTCCACTCGATGATCTTCGCGGATGTGGAAAGCAAAAGTCGATGAAAGTCATCAATCGGGAGGTGAATATGGTTGCCCCGTAAAGCCAAGTTATGTGAAGTGGTCCCGGACACCCATCACATTCGACCAATCTGATCACCCAACTCACATTGCCACTCTGGGCGGCAAGCACTAGTGGTCGATCCAAATCGTCGAAGGTACTCGGTCGACAAAAGTCTTGATGGATGGTGGTAGTGGGCTGAATTTGTTATATGCGGATACATTGAAAGGGATGGGCATTCCGATGTCGATTGGCGCCCGACAATATGAGTTTCCACGAGTCATACCGGGGAAGAAGGCCAACTCACTCGGCCAAATAGCCACGGGCGTGGTTTTGGTGATTCAAGCACTTTCGCAAAGAAAAGTTGACCTTTGAGGTTGTAGATTTTGAGTCGTACCACGCCATTTTGGGAGGCCGCCACGCACGATTCATGGCTCGACCATGCTACGTGTACCTCAAACTGAAAATGCCAGGACCCAAGGGAGTGATCACTATCACCGGCGATCGGAAGAAGGCAGAAGAGTGCTTTCAGAAGGGCTCGAAGATTGCCGACTCCCAAGTGACAGCGGTCGAATTTGACGAGTACATGCAAAACGCAGATCCGAGTGATTTGTTATGATCTAAGAAGCCAGCCACAGAGTCTGCATTCAAGTCGTGCGGTGAGACAAAGCCAGTCCATATTCATCCGTGATCCCGATGCAGCCCGACCCACATATCCACAACACTCGACTCGAAATAGGAAGAAGCGCTCATCCGGTTCCTCCGTGAGAAGCGGGACATTTCGCATGGAAGCGGTGACATGCCGGTGTTCGAGGCTGGCTGAGCATCGCCTCCGAGTCGACAAGTCAGTGAAACCAGTCAAAGAGCATCTTGGCGGTCCGCCGTCGTAAGAAGAAAAGCTATTGGTGAAGAAGTGGCTCGACTGTTGACGGCAGGATTTATTCGAGAGATATACCACTCCGAGTGGCTCGCTAATGTCGTCATGGTCCCCAAGAAGGATAACTCACTCTGCATGTGCATCGATTTTAAGCACATTAATCGGGCCTGCCCGAAGGATCATTTTCCTCTCCCCCGCATCGATCAAATTGTTGACTCGACCGCGGGGTGTGAGAGATTGTCTTTTCTAGATGCATATTCCGGGTATCATCAGATCCGTCTGTATGGACCCGATGAAATAAAAACAGCTTTCATCACTCCGTTCGGGTGCTTCTGCTATATCACCATGCCGTTCGGCCTCAAGAATGCCGGAGCCACATTTATGCGAATGATTCAGAAGTGTCTTCTCACTCAAATCAGTCGGAATGTGGAAGCGTATATGGATGATATCGTCGTTAAGTCGCGAAAAGGTTCCGACCTGCTTGCCGACCTCGCCGAAACATTTGCCAACCTCAGAAGGTACGATATCAAGCTCAATCCGTCAAAGTGCACATTCGGAGTTCCTGGTGGAAAATTACTCGGTTTTCGTTTCGAGCGAGGATCGGCGCTAACCCGAGAAGATCGGCACTATTCTTGAATGAAAGCATACATGCGAGTGCACGGCGTCGAAGCTTCTTGGATGCTTGGCGCTTTAAGTCGATTCATCTCACGACTCGGTGAAAAGGCATTACCTCTTTACCGGTGATGAAGAAGGTGACAAGTTCGAGTGGACTCCGGAAGCGATGCAGCGTTTGCCGAGCTAAAAGCTCGCTCTCCACCCAGCCGGTGCTTGCTGCTCCAATCAGCAAAGAGCCTCTGTTGCTTTACATTGCAGCCTTTGGACAAGTTGTCGATTACGTGCTTACGGTCGGCGGGAAGAGGAAGGAAAGGCCTTCAAAGTTCAGCGCCGGTGTATTATTTGTGCGAAGTCTTGACTCCATCCAGCGAGATATCCTCATTATCGAAGCTTGAGTATGGTATATACATGACCACAAAGAAGGTTGCTCATTATTTCTCTGATCATTCTATCACAGTCGTCAGCGACGCTCCTTTATCAGAGATCTTGCATAACAGAGACGCAACCGGTCGAGTGGCGAAATGGGCGATTGAACTTCTTCCCCTTGATATCAAATTCGAGGCAAAGAAAGTCATTAAGTCCGAGCTATAGCGGATTTTCTCGCCGAGTGGATTGAACAACAGACAGCCGGTGAAGTTCACTCGGAGCATTGGACCATGTTCTTTGCGGCTCCAAGATGCTGAATGGTTACAGTCTTTGGGGTTGTTCTGGTTTCCCCAGAGGAGATAAGCTTAAGTATGTGCTCAGATTCACTTTGATTCCTCCAACAATGAGGCAGATCTGAGGCCCTCCTATATGGATTGCGCATGGCCATCTCACTCGGCGTCCGTCGCTGATGGTCTATGGCGACTCAGATCTAGTGGTCAATCAAGTGATGAAGGAGTGGGGCGTGAGAAGCCCAGCTATGATTGGATACTGCAATGCAGTGAGGAAGCTGGAAAAAGAAGTTTGAGGGTTGGAACTCCATCACATCCCCGGTGAAAAATCAAGCAGCAGATGATCGGCAAAGATAGGCTCCAAAGAGAAGTCGTTCAGTGGTGTATTTTTGGAACATATACACACTCCGTCGATCAAAGAAGATCCCATCACGGAGGAAGCTCCGCAACCCAAGAGTGCCACGGACTCGACCGAGGTTGAGGTCGGCGATGGTCGACTTGGTCATGGAAGTTTTAGTGGTCACTCCCGATTGGACAATTCCATACATCGCGTATATTACGAGAAAGGAACTCCCGGAGGATGAGGAAGAGGCTCGGCAGATCGTCCGTCGATCCAAAGCCTTTACCGTTATCAATGGGCAGTTGTATAGAAAGCCCGACGGAGTCGGACAAAAATGCATAACGCCGGAAGAAGGTCGAGTCATACTCAATGACATCCACTCGGGGACTGTGGTCACCATCGTCCTCTCGGACCATTGTAGCCAAAGCATACCGAGCCGGATTTTTCTTGGCCAAGAGCAAATGAGATGGCAAAGAGATAGTGGACAAGTGTGAAGGATGCGGTTCTATTCAATATGTCTCACAAGCTGCGTCGACCTTGAAGACCATTCCACTCGTCGGCCTTTTGCGGTTTGGGGTTGGACATGATCGGTCCCTTGCGAACAGGTCGGGCGGTTTCACGCATGTCTTGGTAGCGATCGACAAGTTCACCAAGTGGATTGAAGCTAAACCAATCAAAAACTTGGCGCTTGATCTGCTGTTTCCTTCATCGAGGGGCGGCGTTCAGATATGGGGTCCCTTACAGTATTATTACGGACAACGGGTCAAATTTTGACTCGGAAGAATTCAAGGATTTCGCAGCGCCCAAGGTACACGAGTCGACTACGCTTGATCGCCCATCCACGATCGAATGGACAGGCGAGCGAGCCAGCGGATTAATCCTCAAAGTGCAAGCCCCGGTCGATGCGAGATCTCAAGCATGCGGCTGGAGCTTGGGTTGACGAACTCCTTGATGCTTTGGGGTTTGCGAACCACGCCTAATCGGTCGACCGGAAGAACCCCCTTCTTCCTGGTCTATGGAGCAGAGGCAGTCCTTCCGAGTGATCTCCTCCACAATGCTCCTCGAATTGAACTATACAATGAAGCAGAAGCTGAGCGAGCGCGTCAAGACGCAGTCGACCTCCTAGAAGAGGAAAGGGAGATGGCTCTTATCCGCTCGACCATCTACCAGCAAGACTTGCGTCGCTTGTACGCCAGAAATGTGAGAGGTCGAGCCTTCCAGGAAGGGGATCTAGTCCTTCGAGTGGATCAGCAGAAGCAACATAAGCTCGCTCCCTCCTGGGAAGGACCCTTCATCGTCACAAAGGTTCTCCACAATGGGGCATATCGTCTCTACAATGTCGAACACAATATCGACGAGCCCCGAGCTTGGAATGCGGATCTGCTCCGCCCGTTTTACACTTAAGGTTTTTTCACTCGGAAGAGTTGTAATAAAATACTTCTGTAGTTCACGAGCTTTGAAATAATAGTGTCGTAATTCCTTCATAATTTTTGTCACTTCTTATTTTCGTCGAGTAAAATTTTCCCCCAGTGGGTGGCTTAGTCGCGAATCCGTTTCGCCTAAGTTTTTACAAATCCTACCGAGTGGTAAGCCGGACTTCCACTCGGAGGCTTAGTCGCGAATCCGTTTCGCCTAAGTTTTTACAAATCCTACCGAGTGGTAAGCCGGACTTCCACTCGGAGGCTTAGCTGCGAATCCGTTTCGCCTAAGTTATTAAAAATCCTACCGAGTGGTAAGCCAGACTTCCACTCGGAGGCTTAGCTGCAGCTCAATGCTCGCCTAAGATTGTTAAAAATCCTACCGAGTGGTAAGCCAGACTTCCACTCGGAGGCTTAGCTGCAGCTCAATGCTCGCCTAAGTTATTAAAATCCTACCGAGTGGTAAGCCAGACTTCCACTCGGAGGCTTAGCTGCAGCTCAATGCTCGCCTAAGTTATTAAAATCCTACCGAGTGGTAAGCCAGACTTCCACTCGGAGGCTTAGCTGCAGCTCAATGCTCGCCTAAGTTATTAAAAATCCTACCGAGTGGTAAGCCAGACTTCCACTCGGAGGCTTAGTCTTGGTCCTAGGGCTCGCCTAAGTATAAGATATACTAGCAAGGAAGGCGAGGCGCAGGTCATTGCGACCCTCTCCTCCGAGCTACACCATAAGTATGATGTCGTTCAAGGAAGATGAAGTGCAGGTCGATCGTGACCCTCTCCTCGAGCTTGACACAAATACAACGGAAATCCTGCCGAGTGAAGAGCAAACCTCTCACTCGGGGGCTTAGCTGCAGCCCAGTGCTCGCCTAAGGAAAAAGAAATCCTACCGAGTGAAGAGCAAACCTCTCACTCGGGGCTTAGCTGCAGCCAGTGCTCGCCTAAGGTATAAGAAATCCTACCGAGTGAAGAGCAAACCTCTCACTCGGGGCTTAGCTGCAGCCAGTGCTCGCCTAAGGAAAAAGAAATCCTACCGAGTGAAGAGCAAACCTCTCACTCGGGGCTTAGCTGCAGCCAGTGCTGCGCCTAAGGTATAAGAAATCCCACCGAGTGAAGAGCAAACCTCTCACTCGGGGGCTTAGCTGCAGCCCAGTGCTCGCCTAAGGTATAAGAAATCCTACCGAGTGAAGAGCAAACCTCTCACTCGGGAGCTTAGCTGCAGCCCAGTGCTCGCCTAAGGTATAAGAAATCCTACCGAGTGAAGAGCAAACCCCTCACTCGGGGGCTTAGCTACAGCCCAGTGCTCGCCTAAGGAATAAGTCGACGGCAGTCGGCATCTCGCTAGTAACCTGCAAAGAGCAATTCAAGCCAAGAACAATCATATCCAAACATCCAATCCAAATTTAGGTCGACACCTAAAGGAACCGAGAGTGCTCAGGCACTAAGCCTGTTAAGGTTTTATCGGTTACAACTCCACTCGGCATACCGAGGCAAATTTAAAGTCAAGGAAAGTTTTTTACCCCTCTGTGGAGGGCTGGATGGAACAACGAACTCGTCAAGGTCAATCCCATCGCAATCCGTGTAGCAGCAGCGATGAAAGTCTCCATGAAGGACACGAAGTCGTGTTTTTGGTGTTGGCCACTCGAGATCGCCACTTATCTTCTCGGGCATCCTTGCAATGGACTCGCGCGCGGACACAGGCGGCGTCTGCGCCACACCGAGTCAAGACTTCTTCCACTCTTGCATCGGTCGGGGGCGGCGTTTAGTCGAGCCATCAATGACTCGAGGTCATTTTGGAGTGTCTCCACAGGCCAGGCGTCGAGTCAATGCGGGGCGTAGCAACCTTGATCTTGCGAGATAATCCACGACGGCAACAACACGGGACTCGGTCGGAAGATGTTCATGGCAGTTTCATCATTCACGGAGAATTGACAGGTCAAGGTTCGTCTCCGGTGGCTGGTTTCTTCTTCAAAGTTGCGCGAGAACTCTGCAAAGACAAAACCCGAATCAGGAAAATAGTCGAATGGGAACATAACAGTTGGAAGAATTGGTCGAGTGAAGAAGATTACCTTGAGCATAAGGAACAATTTTTAGCAAGACCACCCAAGAAGCTTTCGGTCATTCTTTTCCGGTCAACTGGTTGATCCTCTCGGTCGAGTAGTCTTGTCGACTTTGGTCGATCAACATCCTTGGTGGCAATGGCCACAGCAGCCTTCAGATTGGTGTTGTCTGTTCGAGCTTGGTGGTGAAGATAGCTTTTCATCAGCGAGCTTGATCTTCTCGAGACAGCTCAAGCTCCTTCTTCCTCTGGGCCTCCTTCACCTTGCTGTAAATTACAGCAAAGTCAGGTTTGAAGCAAATGAGGGGAGAAAAGAGTCGTCAAGTCTCACCAAACATACCTTTGGTCTCCTCCTTTGCCTTCGTCGGGTTCTCTGCACTAGCTTCAAGTCCAACTCGAGCTGAATATGCTTCGCTCCAGCTCGATATAAGCGTCGCAAGATCGCAGGATTTCTCTGAAGAGTCAATCGACAAAATGTCAAAGATGATCCACTTCGAGTGAATAAAGAAAAATGATGCGTTTCTAAGACTACGATCGAATGCAAGCATTCGACCGTAGTCTCGAGGACTACACCGGTGGGTGCACTCAGCGTGCCCCCACCTGGTCTTATTCAAACGAGTCGACCGATCGACCGATTAAAAAAATCGACGATCGACCAAAACTTCTTCAGATTGTAATCAAGCGCGGTGATCGACCACGATCTCGGGGACTACACCCGGTGGGTGCACTCAGCGTGCCCCACGGTCTCGGATACACATTCGTTTCATTCGGTGATGATCAATATTTACTTATGAAGCCTAAGACCATTGCCGGTGATCGACCTTATATGGGGACTACACCCGGCGGGTGCACTCAGCGTGCCCCGCTAATCGGAGTTTTTACCAACACACCTAGTGGGTGACTGCTATGAATTCCAGAAAGAAAAGTTTTGATAGCATATCCTAACAGAACAGCGGTGGTCGTCGACTGAACATTGCTCTGAAGGGCAGAGCTGGCATCGTAAGCTGCTTGGCTCGCATCCCGAACGATCTTCACCTGCTCCATCATGATCCCTGCTTGACGGATCGCCTCCTTAGCAGCATCGGCCTGGTCCTCCGGGACGTGGTGCGTGGCGAAGATCGAAGGCTGTCGGCACTTTCGGCGAAGTGGGTCGAGCACTCGTCAACGGCACCGAGAAGGACACGGTATGTCGAGTGCCGACCTCTCCTTCCGTCACAACGGTCTCGGGCGCCATCACACCTTGGGCTACTTTGCCAGTAGATGCTTTCCTGCTCCTCCTAGTCTTCAATGGCTCCTCATCCTCATCATCGTCGTCGGGAAGAGTGATGATGTCATTGGTTGGAGCTTCAGAAAAGAGTTAAAGTCAGAAACTATGAGTCAGTCGACTAAGAACAAGAATTAAGGATACAGTACCAGGATTTGAGGTCGCGGCGTCCTCCATCTCATGGTCCTCGGCCTTGCCTGAGGTTTCGGAAGTCGCAGCGCTGAAGTTCCAAAGAATCAGTCGACCGATTCAAGTATCAACCAGAGATAAAACTTATATAGAACAGGAAGACTTAAGCAATATGTTTACCCTGAGATGGTGGGGATGGACACCTTCATTTTTGGCAGAGGCTTGGTTGTCCTCGACGGAGCTACCTTCGACTGCTTCGGCGCTTTCTCAGTCGGCACCGGAGAAGCGGTCCGAGGGCGTTTGGTCGACTGCGAGACAGTCGCAACTCCCTTACCGCGTTCAGCCGAAGGGTCGTGCACAAGTTTTGACCGCCTTTCCGAGCGCGGTGGTGCAACCTCCTCCTCTTCATCCTCGTCATCATCATCCTCGTCATCATCATCGTCGTCGTCGTCATCTTCTGCAGCGTCTGAATCCCACTCTTCCTGGCTCTCGCCCCCGCTGGCTTCCCCCTCCTCAGTCGGAATCTGGGCGCCATTGGGCATTGAGTATAGCTCGGTGAGGGCCTGGAAGTATCAAAGCAGAGTTCAGTCGACCAAGTCACAGAAACACACTCGACAGATATACAACGGAAAACAGAGCAAGTGTACCTTATCTGGAACGCTGTCGTGATCAAGTGGAGAAATCCTCCGGGATCCGCGAGGGTTGTCCTTGTTCCCAGTGATTGCAGCCATCCATCTTTCCACTCTGAGATCGTTGATCTGCCTCCGGGTGGGCCGAGTCTCGTCTTGGTGCCTTGATATAGCCACATGCAGTGACTCCGGAACTGAAGGGGCTGGATTCGCCTCCGAAGAAAAACCTCCAGGAGGTCCATGCCAGTCATGCCGTCCCTAACCAGCTGCACCACGCGGTCCATCAGCATCTTCACTTCAGTCCTCTCTTCTGGAACAACCTTCAGGGAGGAGGGTCTATTCACTCGACTCATGGTGAATGCAGGAAGACCAGTCGACTGCCCCGGCGTCGTCTCATTCCGGCAATAGAACCAGGTCGACTGCCAGCCCCTGACCGACTCGGGAAAAGACATAGCTGGGAAGGTGCCTTTATTCCTCAACTGGACCCCTAAGCCACCACACATCTGAACTACTTGGGTCTTCTCGTCACCAGGGCTTGCCTTCTTCACAGTCTGAGAGCGACATGTGAAGATGTACTTGAAAAACCCGGTCGCGGTCGACAGCCAGGAAGTTTTCGCACATAGACACAAAGCAGCGGCAAGGTATGCGATGGAGTTTGGAGTAAAATGGTGGAGCTGGGCTCCGAAGAAATTCAGAAAACCCCGAAAGAAGACACTCGGCGGCAGCGAAAAACCTCGGTCGACATGGGTGGCCAAAAGCACGCACTCACCCTCCTCTGGCTGAGGCTGCCACTCTCGGCCAGGAAGTCTCGCGGCGCCGTGGGGAATCAGCCCGTCGTCGGCCATATCGAGGAGATCCTTCTCCTTGATGGTCGACTGGATCCAGTCTCCCTGGACCCAGCCCTTCGGCAGGTTGGATCTCGACGAGGAACCACCGCGACCGGTAGATCTCCCCTTTGCCTTCTCGGCCGCCGACGCCTTCTCCGCCGCCGACGCCTTCTTCGCGCGCTCCAACATCGTCGTCTTCTCTTTGCCCATGGCCACCGGCGGAATGCGCAGGAGAGGAGGTGGCAAGAGAGCGGCAGCGGTGGCGGAGGGCGGAGACGGGGAGAGCTAAGGAGGAAGAACGAGGTACTGTGCATAAGCCCCCGGGAGCTGCATTTATAGCATCCTTCAGTGGATGACGGTGGACCCTAGCAATCCAATCATATCCCGAGCAGCTGCCTTTGCGCGATACGTGGCGGAAAAAGCGGCGCGAAAATCGGCGTTCTGTTATGTCCCATCCGAACGCCGCGGTCCGTTCCGCTTCGCGCGCTTCCCCAAATCTCATATCCCGCGAGATCCGCGAGCGACAGATCGATCTGTCAAGTGCGAGATTTCCTGCGATCCGTTGCTCGGGAATAGCAAAGTAAAAGAAAGTCACTCGACTAAAGAACAAGAATGGATCAAGTCGACTGAAGGAAAGTTTCTTGTTATCAACAGAGAAGATCTTGATCCAAGACAACACGTAGCCAGTATGCAAAAGGCAATCGGAAACAACGTCAACTCCTCCTTCACTCAAGCCTCAATCCATTCGGGGGCTAATGATGGATTCATGTACCTAGGGTAGGGTCATAGGCCTGACCTAAACGTCCTACCCAAGGACACTCTTGGAAGAGATCATCTTCCAGTCGACCATAGAGGAACCCACTCGACTGACTGGAAGGACTCGACCATGGAAGACTCATTCGACCATGAAGACACACTCGACCACCAGAAGGTCAGAAGACACTCTGCAGCGCAACGGTTTGCTATTGAATAGACTTAATGATAGTTAAAGCGCTTTATGAGGGGCGTTACCAGTAACCCCCCAGGCTTAATGTACTTTAATCTCTCCATTATGTGGGCTGGCTGGGGTCCTGGCGCACTCTATATAAGCCACCCCCCTCCACAGATAGGAGGGTTCACATTCTTGTAATACTCAAACTCATAATCCACTCGACCGCCTCAGGGCTCCGAGACGTAGGGCTGTTACTTCCTCCGAGAAGGGCCTGAACTCGTACATCGTTTGTCTTCACAACTGCTCCATAGCTAGGACATCGCCTCTCCCTTACCTACCCCTATTTCTACTGTCAGACTTAGAACCACGACACCACACGCTCCCGCAGGCTCAGAAACATGACCATCGCCGAGATATCCCGGGCCATCAATTTGTGTCATCTAGGGCTACTACAACTCTCCAGCGGCAAAGACTCCTAAAACGCCAGGAGGCGAGCCGACTGCCACTTAGGATGATTTTTCCTACAAGTTGCCTCCTTCGACGGAGAGGAGAGGAAGGGAAGGTGACGCCACAATGAGGTGGCACGAGTATGTGGATTTTTTTAGAGGAGCCTGAGATGACTTTGGAACACAAATCATGTTGCAATGAAGGTTTGCAACAAGGGGTCTATTGCAATGGCGTCGGACACGATCGGAGATGCTTTTGCAACAAAGGTTCACAATAAAGGTCTCGTTGCAATGGTGACGGACATGGCCAAAGGTGTTGCAACAAGGTCCTATTGCAACGAAGGTTTACAACAAGAATGTTATTGCAATGGTGACGTCACAACCACAAATCAGATGTGATTTTGCAACAAGAGCCGTGTTGCAATGAAGGTTTGCAACATAGACCATGTTGCAATATGGTGAGCAGAGGAGAGTAACGGCCGTACAGTGAGCATCATACGATCGGATCGTTCGCAATTAAGTCGATCTTTGACAAAGATCCGCCGATCGACGCGCAACACACCCATTTTCGATAAGGGACGCTTTATTACTTAAAAGGTTTAAGCATTACACCCGACCTCTGCATACTAAAATGCACATAGCCAAAAGAAGTCCACACACAGAACAAAAAACCAAAAAAGAGACGAAATACTAAGAAACATCCAGTGTTCACATCACGCCTAAGGCGTAGGGGGCCAATCCTGAGATCATGCTGCCACCTATGTTGGGTAAAAGTATCCCTCGCCGTAGCCTCCAATCATGTACAGACCTCCATAAAGAGGCCGCGATTCTCCATTCTCTGTAGAGACGGCCATAAATGAAGCGTCCTAATACATGTGTAGATAACTTGAATAAGAGATGTAACTTCCCCGTAAAAAACCTTATCATTTCCACATAGCCAAAACGACCAAATAACGGGGCGCTCCCACCCTGAGAAGAGTTCTAAACTTGTGTTCAATCCCATGTAATTAGTTGCAAATATATTAGCAAGACTACAAAAAGTGTACAAGCGAAAATCTATTCGGATGACTGACCATATAAAACGAGTCAGTTTACATTAAAAGAATAAATGTTTATCGTCTCATCATGCTGATAAAAGACACATTGCGTACTTCCATGTCAATTTCCCTTAATAAGGTTATCTTTAGTAAGCTCCACGACGAAGATATAATGCAGAGATTTTATCCCTAAGAGGTATTTTTATTTTCCAAATCTTCTTATTATTATCAACTGGCACATCGGATTAAAGCAAGGCTCCGTACATGGACTCCACTAAAAATTGACCATTCCCTTGTAAGGTTCCAACACACCCATTTAGGCCTTGTTTGGACGTGAGGGTGGATATTTCCAGGGAAAGAATGACCAGGGCGGAATATTCTTTGGTCAAATTAAAATCCCGGGGAAAATTCAGATGACCCTTTGGGCAGGAGGCGAGGGGAGCGCCGGGAGCGTGCGAGGGGTGGGCGAGCGCGAGGCGCGGCGAGCGAGCGAGACAGGGAATTGTCTCCCGATGTCGCGAGGCATGGATCCTATCCCGGGGATATGGCGGGGATCGGGCCGAGAAAACCTCGGGCTTCGAGGGTCCAAATGTCCACACAGCTAGCCCCGGCCAAGTTTTCCCGCGTGGGCTTTGCACCCGGGGAAGGGGCCGGGATCCCGGGGGATCCCTGGGTTACCAAACTAGCCCTTAATGAGCCGATTCCATTTTCCATTTACGCGTCGGAATTTCTGTTTGTGCTCGTGTGTGCGTGCGTGCGTGCATGTGTAGCACTAGCGCGCGGATGCCGCTAAAAGTGCAGAGATATGATCGACGAAATCTTTCTCCGTGGCTGCCGATGGAAGCAGTACTACATTCTCTATGCCATTGTCGTCAAGATGCGTCCTTGCTCACCTCGAGACGGCCGGCCTCGCTCGCTCGCTAGGTAAAAACATGCACGCACGCACGCCTTTGGAGTGAAAACTACTCCAAAAAGTGGTTCCTCTTTTGCCTCCTACGCCGACGCCGAGTAATTTTGTCTCCGGGAGCAAAGCAAACCACCGTTAATTTAAAACGCAAGTCACTTTTCTCTCGTCTTAAGCTTTGCTTCCGTCCCATGCATGCATCTTCCCCCTTCCCATGCGTGTGCGTCTGCCATTATAATACCACCGCGTGTAAAAGGGGCAAGAATGGTTGGAAAAAATAATAAAAAGCGATCAGGTACGATGAACAAACCCATTTACACTGCGTAGTCTCTGTGATCATCATGATCTGTAGTTTTTTGTTGCTGCGCGGCTAAAATGCAGCCGCCTACCATTGTGCAAAAATCGCACTCGATACATGTCGTCTGATTTGTTCCGTGATTTGCGCTACTCAATTTTATTTCAGTTTTGCTGTTTGGGCTGGTACGGTTGTAGCTAGTGGCCTTAAAATTTCTAAATTTATTGTGCGTACAGTGATATCTTCGCAGTGCCACATGTGATGATAGCTAGCTAAGTTGGAAGAGTGAGAAAGGAAAAAGAATAACCTTCTCTTACCTAAGAGTTGATCACTTAGTAATGAAGATAAGACAATTCTCTTTATTGTACAATATGTTGTTATGTGTTTCTAGTTTCATTTTAAGCATCCCAATATTAGGACCACGCAAACATGAATTATTTAAGGTAACACTTTTTTCTTCTAGAATATGCTTGTGCATGCGTATCTTTTATTAATAGAAGAAGAGGGTAAAAGAACTCATTCACACGTTTACATGCCAGGTTGACGGCAGGGGTTATGAAGGTGATCTAAGAAGAAGATGGTAAAGGTAACACTAAAATATAGTTCATTTTATCTTTCTTAATATGGATTTACTATTCCACAGTCTCCGAGATTGCTCAATTTTGTAGCCAATAAATTATGTTGTGAAATGAATTAAATCAGTCTTTTTTATGGGGAAGATTAAGTCAGTCTGAGTTGAAATGGTAGTCTAAGAATTTGAATGACACTTGAGAAGTTCCAAGCAATTGAGCCACAAAACTTCCCTCAACATTCATAATTTACATCAATAAAATGCATTTAATACTCAACATGTTAATAATATTTGTTGAAGGCGTTTATATTTTGAATCAAAAAATGCATTATTATATATTTGCATTAACACGCACTTAAAGTTGAGGATACTCAATCGTGTCTTGTGACATGACATATGTCTAGAAGCAGATAAAGTAGGCTACTTTGGTTCAAATGATTTCCAGACACACTATAATAGATAAGACTTAGAAGGTTGTGATGGCATATTAAATTCTATAGGAGTTGAAAAAAAAATCATTGATGTTGATTTGGTGTATACCATGGTTGTTATGGAAACAAAAGATTTTTTTTTAATGAGGTTGAACTCAATGATTTTTTTATGAGATTCCATGAAGACTAGACCATAGAGAAATTCTTATAATATATATTCTTATAAACCAAATATGCTACAACAAAAAATGTATTAATAAATAGAATCCTACCAAATTCTTATGAAAGTTCTTATAAAGAATAAAAGATTGAACTCCTACACACACCGCATGATCGCCGCAAACCCACACGCGAATGACCTCCCGACTCAAGAACCCATTCTTGAGTCTATTACTTATATACACGAGTAGATGTAAGTGAGGCATGGTTGCGGCATGATATAACAAATGAACAAATTACGCCGGAGGCGGAGGACAACATTTGGTTTTTAATTATAAGAAGAGTGTGTAACGACCCGCTATCACAATGCAGGATGTCTAAAAGGGTGATATAACGAAGTAATGCCACGTTCTCTCCGGGGCTAAAATGTGGGTTGGAGAGGCTTAACCTCGGTGACATTTTAAGGATATCGTAGGGTTAATTAACCTTGTCAAAGCTATATATTTCCTTTAATTTAGAATTAATCTCACCTACTGGAGAGGGCGAATAACTTAACACCACATAGTTAACTTGTACTCGCTCCGTTTCAAAATAAGTGTCCCCATCTCAGTAAACTTTGTACTAATGTTTGTGTAAAGTTAAGACACTTATTTTGGGACAGAGTAAGTATAATTTGTTTTTGTTGCTAGCCCAATTAATCGGGTCGGTATCCAAACACAAAATAAGATGCAAACAATTCTAGGGTGGAAATTAGCTAAGCTGATCGAGCACTAGCAAAGAAAGGCCGGAGGCGTTAGAGCATCTACAACCGGGAGCCCTATATCCGTCTCATACGTCCGAGCAGGCCGTCCGGTCACTGACTGGTCACAATATACCGAGCAAACCGGAGCTTTCGAACAGGCCTCAAACGCCCGGGCTGACCGGCACCCCTCATATCCGTCCCAAATGTAGGAAGGATATGAGGCGGTCCGGGCATGCCCGGGCGTGCCCACCACATCAGCCTGGCCCACCGTTGGCTCACCCCGACCCCACAAAAAACCCCGTCCGGCAAAACCCTAGCTCACTCCGCTCTGCTCCGCGCCCCTTCCCTTCCGGACGGTCCCATTTTCCCAATCTGCCAAATCCCTAGCGCCGGCGACCATGTCCAGCACCATATCGCGCTCGAGCGCTCGCGGGTCGGTACGGGCGGCAGCTCCGGGTCCGGTGCAACGCCCCCTGTCGCCTGTCACGCCAGCGCCGATGTCGGCGCTGGCCCTTCCCGCCCCACGCGGATCAGCTAGGCCTGCCAGATTTGCTCCTCCTGCCCGACGGCCTCCACCACCTCCGGCCGCTGCTCCGCGTGGGCAGAGCTGGGTTCTAGTGCCCGCTCAGCAGACGCCGCATATGCGGACTCCGGAGTCGGAGGAACGAGCTGCCCGCCGCGAGAGGCGGAGGGCTAGCGAGATGGCGGGCGGGTCCGACGGGTCTGCGCAGTCCACCCGCCGCCGTCGGGTGCCCGACGAGGACGACCGTCTCTTCGAGTGGGTGTGCTGCCGGTCACTGACTGAGGCGGAGACGAAGGCCCGACGGCTCCAGAGGCTCAACGCCAAGAAGCTCCGGCTCGGCGTTGAGCAATCCGAGCGGGAGGTGGCGGAGGCAGCGAGGGAGGCGGCGAGGGTGGACAAACTCAAGCGCCAACAAGACCGCGTCGTCCGGCGCGTGCAAGGCTTCATCGTCATCTCTCATTCCTCCTCCTCTGACGGGTCCGATGGCTCCGACGTCGACCCACCTCCTGCCACGGACTCCTACAGCTGCGCCAGGGACCGGAAGGGCAAATGGTCGGCGAGGAAGTGGTGAAATCAGTCTTTATTCCAAGTTTTTGTTGTAGTTTGAACTTGTCCGCCGTATTATGTGAACTTTGGCTATCTTTCGATGATCCGGCTGTGATGACCGATTGTGCATTTGTATGTCCGCTCATGATCTACATACTCTTAATGACGTTGCATGATTTAGTATGAAAACAGGGGACGAAATATGAGATACATGGATATGGAGAAGAAATTATGAGGAGTGCCGGCTGTAGATGTTCTTAAAGAGCGGGAGGAAAGCCTGTTTCGAGAGCAGAGGCCGAGGCAGGTGTGGCCCAAGGGCATCTTCAAGCGAACATTCATTTTTTCTTTACATCCTGGAACGTACTCCCTCTGTCCGGAAATACTTGTCATCAAAATAGATAAAAGGAGATGTATCTAGACGTATTTTAGTTTTAGATACATCCCTTTTTATCCATTTTGATGACAAGCATTTTCGGACGGAGGGAGTACGTTCTAAACACTTATTAGGCTGTATACACCGCGGACATCAAGATTTTTTTTTGCATGGTAATAAGTGTCTCATTCGTATCACTAATAACAAAGTACAAGTCACGTAAAAACCGATATGACAAAAGAGCAGAACATCTCTGAACTTGACACCAACGTCGGTCATCTGCCTTCGGCACCACTACAGCAGTCATCAAAGAAAAGAATGACGGATCACCTCCTCACCCAAGCTTGACGCAGCTCCATCGCTGATAAGCAGCTTTGCGGACCTTCAAGGTGGCTCACTAAAAGTGAAGCCATTGCCGTTGAACGAATCAGACCAGGGCAACACCCCGGACACGTCATCGAACTCCAGATCTGGCACCCCACCATGACTAAGGCGCCGAAGGAGGAAACCATACCTGCCATCCACGAACCATGAACCTAGCACATGTTCCGTCTTCCAGATGTCGTCAATGCAGACCACAATCTGCATTCGCTCCTGGACTACTTCCCAAGCTTCGCACCAACGTTGGAGCAAACACCATCGCAATAGCAGAGCCTGAGGACACAGGTCCACCACGAGGATGTCGCCGCCGCCACGCCATCCTTGCTTGAACAGACTGGTTTCCAAATCCATCCCCAACCATAGGACCGATGGCCTCGTCAGGGAAGGATCCGAAGAATCTTTATTCAGCACCGTCATCGTCGCCGCCGAAGCTAAGACGATGATCAACCTAAAAACCTAGACTACAAGGGAGTAAAAACGATCCACGCACGTGGATCCGGCGACCCCCCTCACCACCGACGACCGAGGTAGCCGGCGGAGGGGAGCCGCCAGAGGACGGCGCTGAAAGATGCGCCCTTCTGGCAGCGGCTAGGGTTCCTGCCACCACGGACGAGAGATAAAAAGGCTCCTCTTCTTTTCCTTCCAACTTGCAACGCTTTCACCTGGCGGACATCAAGATTAAACCGGATCGGTTCGAATGTTCAAAATCTCCCGATACGGTCGAAACTTCGGATGTGTCCATGGACATATTGTTGAAAATATGAGCAAATTACTACGAGATTTAATCCGAATAAACAGAGGATAAATCATGACTACAGTAGCAGAGATTGAACTAATCATGCGAACAACATAGCAGATGAACAGATCACATCTAGGGCACATACTAGAAACATGAATTCTACCACGATCTCGAACAGGAAAGATAGAATCACGTACGGTGCAGCGGGAGCAGGACCGCCGGCGTTAACGTTGTCGCCCATGTAAATCGAGGATGAGGTTGCCGAGGTCGGGGAAGAAGTCGTCGTTCGCGAAGTCGTCGCTGCCAGCAGTCGCGCGAGTGCACTCCCCAAAAACCTGATCGCCCCTCTCCTGTACAGGATCACAAGAGACGGGGTTCCGGAGGCCTACTGTCCCTTCTCCCGGTGCACGCCGAAAGGAGGGATGGAGAAGACTTGTTTGGCGGCGCAATAATCTGGAGCGGTGGTGAGAAACCATACAAAGCGGCGGCGGCTAGGATAGACGTCTGCCTGACTATATAGTGCGGGCCGGGTAGGTCGTGGGAGTAAACCCCAAGTCCGAGTCGTCACAATCCAAAAGATTGGAAACGGTTGAGTAATTAACGCATCCGTTAATTATTAATTAATGACTCATTAATTTTTCCCGAGCAGCAAAAATATAGACAACGTGCATAGCTCTGTCCTCGGCTCGGTTCAATCCCGCAACCCGCGGCGCGGCACGTCGTGATGAGGCGAGGCGAGGCGTGGCGTGGCGAGGCGAGCGAGGAGGAGGAGCGCGCGTGTAGGTCTCCTCTTCTCATGCTCATACAAGTGGTAGGAGAGCTCACCTTACAAAGAGGTGCAACTCTCTCTCAACTTATGAGGTGGGACTAAACTTTAGCCTCACTCACTCCACTCACATGTGTGCATGAATGGGCCAAGAGAATTTCAGAATTTTAGTTGGGCTTTGGGCCAAAAGCCCACTAGCAAATTCCAACAATCCCCCACAAAGTCTCATTGGGACATTTCACCATTTGGTTCCAAAACATTGTTTATATACCGGTGCTTAGTGGAGACTATGAAGTTGAACTTCCACTTAGAGATTTATGCTACACTAGATCACAACTTGAATAGTGGACTATGCCTTGAACTACAAGTTTTCTGCGAGACTAGTTTCACACAAATTCTTGACCGGTACTGGGCTACCGTAAGGCTTCCCCGTGTGTGGAGCGTATACGTCGTACTCCAGGGCCTTTCATGAATTTATTAGAGAGCACCCACTTCTCACAGACTGCGACGTTAACAGTCAAATTCATGTAGGTGTGTTCCTCAGGAGATGCTCTGCAGGACAACATCTCTGCTTACTCAAATAAGCCACTTGGAACACATTAAGATAGATATCAACCTGCCATGCCGATCAAGAGAGTATTGCATCTTCACGGAGTGGGATAATTAAAATAAGGATACTCTCCTCTCAGCTGACCAACAGCTTGTCTCCCACTTCTACTTCACGGGATCTTCGATCACATAGAGTGGGTTACCACTATGGACAACTCATACGGTGGGTCTCAAACCCATCTCCATCGATGCATTATCTATCACATTACGTGGTAAAACCTTTGTGAAGGGATCTGCCAAGTTTTTCGACGTTTAGATATAATCCAACGTAATAACTCCGGAGTTCCTCAGTTTCCTGACAGATTTTAATCTCCTCCTCACATGGCTTGAGGACTTCATATTGTCCTTAGAACTGTTTATCATGACGATCACAGTTTGATTATCACAGTTCATCAGGATAGGGGCTATTGGTTTTTCAACCATAGGTAAGTCCATCAATAGCTCACGAAGCCACTCTGCTTCAACAGTGGCAGTGCCTAATGCTGTGAGTTCTGCTTGCATAGTTGACCTCGTTAAGATGGTCTCGCTTGCAAGACTTCAGAAACAGCGCCACCACCAAGTGTAAAAACATAACCACTTGTGGCCTTAATCTCATCGAGATCGATATCGGTTTGAGTCACTATAACCCTCCGGTACCCTTGGATACCGGTGTAGTGAATCCCATAGCCCGATGCCTTTCAAGTAGCGCATAACTCTCTCAAGCGCACGCCAATGATCATCTCCGGTTTTGACACAAACCGACTCAGCTTGCTCACAGCAAAGAGATGTCAGCCTCGTGGCACTCGCCAAATACATAAGCGAGCCAATAATCTGAGAATACCTCAGTTGATCTCTAGCAATCCGTCGATTCTTTCGAAGCAACACACTAGCATCATATGGAGTTGGAGAAGGCGTGCAGTCGCTATACCCAAAACGACTCAAGACCTTTTCCACATAGTGAGACTAAAGCAGTGTGATCCCACCATTCTCATCTCTCAATAGCTTGATGTTTAAGATAACATCAGCTACTCCTAGATCCTTCATCTCAAAACAGCGAGATAAGAAATCCTTAACCTCCTTGATTAGATCAAGTTTGGTTCCAAAGATCAATATGTCGTCGACATACAGACAAAGAATAACTCCTTCGCCCCCACCATGGCGATAGTACACACACTTGTCACCATCATTTACTACAAAGCCGGCAGCAGTTAATGTTCTTTCGAACTTCTTATGCCACTCCTTAGGAGCTTGTTTAAGGCCATATAAAGACTTTAATAACTTGCACACCTTTCCTTCTTGACCAGGTACTACAAAACCATCTGGCTGATCCTTGTAAATTTCCTCCTTCAACTCTGCATTGAGGAAAGCCGTCTTAACGTCCATTTGATGAACGAGAAGACCATGTGAGGCAGCCAGTGATAGTAGCACCTGAATTGTGGTCAGTCTGGCCATGGGTGAGTCAGTATCAAAGAAGTCTTCACCTTCTTTCTTGGTATAACCCTTAGCCACAAGTCGTGCCTTGTACTTTTCAATCGTACCATCAGGTCTAAGCTTCTTCTTGAACACCCACTTACATCCTACAGGTTCGCACCCATAAGGACGGTCAGTGATTGTAACGCCCCGGATCCGTTGCGCCAGGTGTCCGCCAGTTATTCGCCTCCGTTGCCATGTCATTTGCTTGCGTGTTGCACTTTTCCATGTCATCATCTGCATTTTATCATGTCATCATGTGCATTTCATTTCGCATACGTGTTCGTCTCATGCATCCGAGCATTTTCCCCGTTGTCCGTTTTGCAATCCGGCGCTCCTATGTCATCCGGCGTCTCCTCTTCCCTCTTTTAGGTGTGCGGGTATTAAACATTCTCGGAATGGTTCGAGGTTTATAGCGGCCTTGGTATAGCACCGTGAACCGCTGTCAAGTTTCGTGCCATTTGGAGGTCGTTTGGTACTCAAGCGGTTAACAAGGTGGCAAGTAAAGCCCTCTTTGTTGCAGCCCAACACCCTTCCAAAGTGGCCCAAAGCCCAGCAAACTCCTCTCCATGCTCTCGGTCGTTCGATCACGATCGCGTGGCCGAAAACCGCTCCTCATTTGGACTCTCCTAGCTCCTCTACCTATAAATAAGTCTCCTCCAAAATCCCGGATCATTTCGCAGTCCAAACCGTAGCCCCGCTCCTCTCCGCCGCCGGACATGTCGCGTCGCGCGGACATGTCGCGCCGCCCGCCGCAGCCAATCGGCAAGCGCCACGTGGCTCCTGCGCCGCCCGCAGCCGCGGCCGCGGAGCCCATCCGAGGCCAGCGGGGCCGATCTGCGCCGCCGCCGCCGGCGCTCCTCCGCCTCCACCCGTCGCCGCCGTTCGCCGCCTCCGTCCAGCGCGCGCCTCGCCATGCAGCGCCTCGCCAGCGCAGCCATTGTCTTGCGCCGCCGCCTTCGCCGCCGTCGCCGCCGCCGGTAGCCTCCCGCCGCCTGTCCGCCTCGGCCAGCGCTCGGCGCCTCGCCCGCTTGCGGCGCCGCCGTCCGCTCCCTCGGCGTCCGCCGCCGGCGAACCCTCCCCGCCGCCGCGCTCTGCCTGGCGCCCTGCGCTGGCAGCCGCCGCGCCTCCCGCGCCTCCGCGCCCGCTGCCGGCCGGATCCGGCCCGATCCGGTCCGGGAACTCCATCTCCGGCCACCTCCGGCCCCGACTCCGGCGAAGTCTCCGGTCGCCTCGAAAACCGTGCTCCCACAGGTTGACCCCGAATTTCTGCTAAGTCCCTGTTTTCATACATTTTGTTGCATTTTCATAGCATCACATCTTCGCATCCGTATGTCCGTTTCACGCGTATAATATGTCAAATTGTTCGCCTCGACGAGTGCATCATTTCATTCCATTGCATCATTTTCATTTGAGCTCATCTTGATGCCCGAAATGCTGTTGGAAGAGGGCTTCAGATCGTTAGTTCCAGAATCTTATCAGCACAAGCTCTTTTGTCATTTTTGCCATGATTTATGTGTGCATCCTATGAGTATGAGCTCTACATGAATGTTGAACTTTGCCATGCCATCTTTCCAGAGGTGTTGACCTTGTATTTTTGTGATTTGTGTGCTGAGTGTATCAAGCTTGTAAAGTAGGGTAGTTGCTGTTGCTGTTTTCCTGACAGATTCTGTTATAATTTGTTGCCATGTTAACTTCCACTAATCATTTTAAGCATAATCTGGAGATGCTCTATAAACATGTTTTGATATACATGTCATGCTCTATCCATTCATGCCCTTGGTTGCAATTATAGCCTGCTGAAACATGTTCATTTCTTGCTCCAAAGTTGCTTGAAAATGTTTCCTGACATTGTTTGCATGAGAGTCAATTTTCACGAGGTCGTTGTAGTTGATCCGTGTATGCTATGACCTTGCTCTTGCCATGCTTAGCTTCATAAACATGCCTTCTTACTGTTGGTTGCCTTGCCATGCCATGTATTGCTCTGTAGTGAGTGGTTCGAGCTCACGAACATGCCTACTTATTGTTGTTCCTGCCATGTATAAATCTGTAATAAAACTTGCTATGTTTACATGGGTGCCATCATATTTTCTATGCCTTTTTGGCTTATGGTTAGTAAGGGTCTTTTGATATATGCAATTAGTAGTATCATGCCATGCCTTTGTTTGCCATGATAAGTTTCTGTAACATGTTGTTTGATAGCTCTAAACATTGCAACCTGATGTTATTTCTGCTAAAGTCTGAAATTGTTATTACTTGCAATATCTCCATGTCGTTTTGAGCATGTTCTAGTTGTTTCTGGAGATAGCTCAGTGTTCATGTTTTGTTATGCTTTACGTGTACTTCATGACCATGCCTTTTGTTATTATGTTGGGGTGCTGTAGCATGTTGTTTTGATGCTTGTAAGATGCCTAGTTGCTGTTATGGACAGATTGTTGTTATGCCTTGTATAGGTGTGTGTGTTGAACCGTTGCTCCGTTTTGAGTGTGCTCTATATGAAACTTGCTTGTTTTTGCATGTAGCTTCATATTATCATGTTGCATCCTTGTTTTGGTGTGTTTGCTTGATGTTTGGGTGCATTTTGCATTGATGCCATGTTTAACTTGTTTTGCTCATATCTTCTAGGCCGTAGCTCCGAATCTAATGAACTTTATATGTAACTTGACTATAATTTCGTGTAGATCATCTTGGTGCATCTTAACTTGCTGTTTAACAACTTGAACATAATGTTTATTCAGTTCTGGACCAATTTCAAAATTTGCATATGAGGACTTACCGGAATTGTTATATGTTGTTTCCGGCCTCATTTAAACTTGCCTTGATGTGTTGTTCTTGTTTGCATCATCTTTTGCCATGAGTAGATTCATGTAGCTTGGTCATGCATCATGCTTGTTATGCATCATGTCTTGTTCATGTGTGGTGTGTTTACCCATGTTGTGTGCTTCTTCTCGATAGTTCCCGTTTCGTTGCGATCGTGAGGATTCGTTCGTCTACGTGTGGTTCGTCTTCGTGGCTTCATCTTCTTCATGGACTCGTTCTTCTTCCTTGCGGGATTTCAGGCAAGATGACCGCTACCCTGGATCTCACTACTATCATTGCTATGCTAGTTGCCTCGTTCTTTCGCTATCTGCGCTACCTATTACTGTTTGACCAGCCATCCCATATTGCCATGAACCTCTAACCCTTGACACCTTTCCTATGCAAACCTTTGTTTGGCTATGTTTCTTGCGTTGCTCAGCCCCTCTTATAGCGTTGCTAGTTGCGGTGAAGTTGAAGATTTCTCCATGGTGGGCAGGGTTTATGTTGGGATATCACAATATCTCTTATATTATTAATGCATCTATATACTTGGTAAAGGGTGGAAGGCTCGGCCTTATGCCAGTGTTTTGTTCCACTCTTGCCACCCTAGTTTCCGTCAACGGTGTTATGTTCCCGGATTTTGCGTCCCTTACGCGGTCGGGTGATTTATAGGAACCCCGACGGTTCGCTTTGAATAAAACTTGTCCAGCAAGGCCCAACATTGCCTTTTACCATTTGCCTCACCTAGCCCTTTTTTCCCTTGAGAGTCGCGCTCTCGAGGGTCATCTTATTTTTACCCCGGGCGGTGCTCGTCGTGAGTGTTGGTCCAAACCGTCGACCGCCCGGTGTACCGGGGCAACTCTGGGCTGGCCTACGGAAGTTTGGACAATCCGGTGTGCCACGAGAACGAGATATGTGCAGCTCCTATCGATTTGTCGGCACATTCGGGCGGCTTTGCTGGTCTTGTTTTACCATTGTCGAAATGTCTTGATGTCGGGATACCGAGTCGATCGGAGTGTCTCGGGTGAAGGTCTATTCTTCGATGATCGCGAGAGCTTGTCATGGGCTAAGTTGGGACACCCTGCAGGGTTTAAACTTTCGAGAGCCGTGCCCGCGGTTATGTGGCAGATGGGAATTTGTTAATGTCCGGTTGTAGATAACTTGACACTTGATCTGAATTAAAAACACATCAACCGTGTGTGTAGCCGTGATGGTCTCTTCTCGGCGGAGTCCGGGAAGTGAACACGGTTTCTGGGTTATGTTTGACGTAAGTAGGTGTTCAGGATCACCTCTTGATCATTGCTAGCTTCACGACCGTTCCGCTTGTTCTCTTCTCGCTCTTATTTGCGTTGGTTAGCCACCATACATTGCTTAGTCGCTGCTGCAACCTCACCACTTACCCATTCCTTTCCCATTAAGCTTTGCTAGTCTTGATACCCATGGTAATGGGATTGCTGAGTCCTCGTGACTCACCAGATACTTCCAAAACCAGTTTGCGGTGCCTATGTTACCCGGCGGTGGCGCAACCAAGCTCAAGGAGGAGCTTGATGAAGATCTTGCCCTTTGTGTTGTTTCGTTCTAGTTGATCAGTAGTGGAGCCCAGTTGGGGTCGATCGGGGACCATTTGTCGCTTTTGGGGTTCTTCTTTTATTTTGGTTCCGTAGTCGGACCTTGATTGTATCGGGATGATGTAATGCTTTATTCATGTAATTGTGTGAAGTGGCGATTGTAAGCCAACTATGTATCTCTTTCCCTTATGTATTACATGGGTTGTGTGAAGATTACCTCACTTGCGACATTGCTTTCAATGCGGTTATGCCTCTAAGTCGTGCCGACACGTGGGAGATATAGCCGCATCGAGGCGTTACAAGTTGGTAATCGAGCCATCCCGACCTTAGGAGCCCCCTTTGCTTGATCGTTTTTAGCGGCGAGTTGTGTCTAGAAAAATGTTTTGAGTCATTTAGGAATTATATATCGGAGAGTAGGATTCTTTTTACTCCCAGTCCTTCGACCTTCGGTGAGGTATCTGACGTAGAGTTTTGACTCTTCTCTTCTCAAATTTCACTAAAAATTTTTTAGGATCACGTGGGTATCTTGGAATCGTTCGATATTCTTATAGCGAGAACATTGTTCTTGGTGCCTCGACATTTAGGGGTTGTGGCGGTGTCCGGGAGTTGAGCTCCGAGGTGTTGTCGTCATAATTTTATCGTTGCAGTTCGGAATACACGAGTTTAATGCGCCGACATCGAAAATCTCTTTTATGCAGTTGTTGGTGAGATAACCCGCTAACCCGATCTTGAGGTGAGTACGGAGTATTGCCATGACTCGTATAACGGATGCTTTTGAAGGTTGAGGTAGAGCGATTTCGAAGGTTTCTTGGTTATGTGTTGACGGATGGATACAATTTGGATGTAGGGATTGTTAGTTTGGGTGAGATATATTGCTCCCTGTATCCCCAACACCAGATTGCATAACCGAAAGTTTGGAGTTTTATAGGTGGGAATTCAAGTAGCTCTTAGGATATCTTTCCGACGGATGTATGATATGAAATTGGGGTTCGGCGTCTAGTGGTCCGCCTATTCACGGTTGGTTTTCTGATGGTCTCGTTGTGTCTTAAAGAGTCCTTGGCTATGCCGACTCGGGGACACTTCGTATGTCATGTGCCTTGCCTTGTACATGATGGTGCTGTGTCGATTGAGCCCGTGTAGGCCCCACCACAAAAACTTCGGACGAAATCTCTATCATATGTTTGTTCCGGCTTATTCTGCAAGCCAAATCCTTTGTTTTGTGT
This sequence comes from Aegilops speltoides, assembly GCA_021437245.1. Lineage (NCBI taxonomy): Eukaryota > Viridiplantae > Streptophyta > Magnoliopsida > Poales > Poaceae > Aegilops > Aegilops speltoides. The sequence goes on along the minus strand of CM038143.1, from coordinate 123,575,931 downwards.
TATTTGTGGTATTCGAGTTGCTTCAATGTCAAGTGTTGATTCCATACCTTTCCGAAATGGTGTTCTCATACTCCGATGTGAATACCAATCCTTCTCGACAATCGAGATTGTCATGTCAATCCTTTTTCAACCGGCGTGTTTCTCTTCAAGTGGATCCCATCATTTTTCCCATCCGCAAGATCAATTCTAAGTTTTCTCAACGGTGTTTGTGTCGTCCGTCCCAAGTTGCCTTTGTTTTCCCGCCCTCCCACCCTTTTTCTTCAAGGACTTAGATTTCTTAATCATGTATCCTTTTATTTGTGGGAAGTCTCTTCACTCTTTTCAATCAATGTTTTATCCGGTGATTTCCCATGAAGATGCTCAACAGTTTCAAGTTCATCATCCTTCATTGTTGTTTCTTCTCCGGTGGATCCAATTCAAGCTTTCGATATTCATCATACTCTATTCCTCGTTTCTAATGCTTTATCGTGCCGATGCACCCCTTAATCATTCACTTATTCCTATTCATTTGTCTGGAGTGCTGAAGATATCTCACAAGACTTGTGTTTCCATTCTCAATCCCTTCAAGATATTTCGAGGTTGTTATCTCATTCAAACCATTTAATTCAACCGGTGCAATCGCTCTTTAATATCATTCTCAACGGTGTTCTTTTGAGTGGGCCCTAACCCACAGGTCTTTTCCCAGGATCTTACCTAACTCTTATATTTTCCCAGAGCTATCCTAAATTCTTCTCCAAGTTTGACGTAAGAATGAGTTATCATCAGTCAAATGCTTTTCTCCAACATCTTTCAAATTCTTTTCATGGTTGGCTCAACCTCTTCGCTTTTGATTCTTCCGGTGTGCCTCAATAATTCTTGGTGGTGTTTCTCGTTGTCATTCTCATCATTTGAAGACCGAAGAAGGATTTCTCTTAAATCTTGCTCCATTCTCTTCAAGATTCATGGTTCTAGATTCATGCTATCCTTATAATTGTTTTCGATTGTGAGAATTCTTTTCAACCATCCGGAGTATTTCATGAGTTGTTTCCATTTCTTTCCTCCGAAGGCCATCATGTCATACTTCTTCATTCTCAGCGTGTAGCTATCGTTCTCCAAATCTTACCGGTGATTCGTTCAAATATCCTCTAATCAGTTCATGTTCTCTTCGTTCTCGTGTATCTAAATTCCCTCAAGTATCTTCATTTGTTTTTCAATTCTTCCCGGTGAATTGAGCCTTTGCTACTTTCATTTTCAATTCTTACGGTGGTTCTTTCAAGATCTCTCTTCCTTGTTCATCATATCGATTCATTTGTTGTTCCAATCCTACCGGTGATTCGTTGAAGACCTTATCAAGTTTTGATATATCTCTCTTAATCCTTTCTACGAGAATAAGTAGTATGCCAAATCTGTTGATTATCATCAATTTAAATTGGTGAAGGATAAGCATAACATAATTCTTATTCTTGTTCATCCAAGTGATTAATTCTTTATTCCGGAGGCCCTTAATATTCTCGGTTTCATTTGTTTCATCTTCTCTTTTTCCCGGAGTTCCAAGCTCTAATTATCACGGAGATCCATCTAAATCATTGCAAGGATTCACCTTGTGTTTTCAATTTCTCTTTCTTTTCATTCCTTTTGTTTACCGGAGTTCTTAATGGAGGCTCTACATGGTGGGTCCTCAAGGATTCTATTCATTCTTCAATTGTTCTTCAAGATTTCGCTCGAAGTTATGATCCGCCAAACTATACTCAAAATTAAACAGGGTGCCCAACACTTGTTTTGTTTTGAGGAGCTCAAGTATTCTTCATCTTGCATTCCAAAGTGCAATTCTTTCTACCTTAGCTTTTGAGATGGTGTTATGTCACTCTTGACAATTTCCTTCATGTTTCATGATTCTTATTGTTGTCAAGAATGAGGTATTTTAAATCCATCAGTCTCTTCATTGGACTTATCTTGGGTTATATTTCACCTAAAGCCTTCCCTAAGGAATATTGCTATTTGTGGTGTTTATCAATGATCCAAGTTATATCCTATCCTCTTGGTGAAAGAAGTTTTTCATCTCTTTGGTGTTCTCAACCAATCAATTGTTTCCATTAGTGGCCGGTTGTCACCTCATAATTTTGAGATGTTTCCATAAGCCCACTACAAGCTTGTGCTTCTCGTTGTTGATTTTCCAACAACTCCGTTCAATCCTTCTTTTTAAGGAGGCTCTTCTAAATTCAATTGTGGTAGAAGTTGTCATTTTCTTCTCCGTCCCTTTATTCCAACGATCTAACTTCTATTCTTTCGTTACGGAGGCATTGTGATGTTGTGCTCTTCACCCATCACCTCGTTTTGTGAGGATCGTGTTCTTTTTCTTGCCTACTCATTTAACCGGAGTGTCATGTCCTCTTTTCAAGTTCTTTCATCTTATCAAGTTTTGCCCCTTCTCAACCGGAGTGCTGTCTGAAATCTTTCTTACCCCTTGTGCCATTCTTTCAATAGTTCCAAAGGCAGTGTATTGTTGATTTCATCAAGTATCTTCCCATCTTCTCAAGTACATGTTCAATTCCTTCCATTTATAGTCGGAGTGCTGCCCAAATTATATCACTCTTCCTCTCTCATCTTGTTTTAACCGGAGTGATTTCGAATTCTATCTTGTCCATTAAACTCTTATTTCCATGTCTTTCAACCTTCAAGTTCTCGTAATACACCTTGTTCCTCTTTTCTAACGGATTGTTTGCAATCTCGTTCATCTTTGTTGTACTCTTTCTTTTAAATTGCTCAACCTCTCAAGGTTCATGGTTTCACTCGTTCGTCAAAGAAGCAACTTTGTTTTACCTCTCCTCTTCCTTTTCCCTCCGGTGCCATCCTAGATCTCGGGACGAGATCCTCTCGTAGTGGTGGAGTGTTGTAACGCCCCGGATCCGTTGCGCCAAGTGTCCGCCAGTTATTCGCCTCCGTTGCCATGTCATTTTCTTGCGTGTTGCACTTTGCCATGTCATCATCTGCATTTTATCATGTCATCATGTGCATTTCATTTCGCATACGTGTTCGTCTCATGCATCCGAGCATTTTCCCCGTTGTCCGTTTTGCAATCCGGCGCTCCTATGTCATCCGGCGTCTCCCTCTTCCCTCTTTTCGTGTGCGGGTATTAAACATTCTCGGAATCGCCCGAGGTTTGCCAAGCGGCCTTGGTATAGCACCGGTAGACCGCCTGTCAAGTTTCGTGCCATTTGGAGGTCGTTTGGTACTCAAGCAGTTAGCAAGGTAACAGTAAAGCCCTCTTTGTTGCAGCCCAACACCCTTCCAAAGTGGCCCAAAGCCCAGCAAACTCCCCTCCATGCTCTCGGTCGTTCGATCACGATCGCGTGGCCGAAAACCGCTCCTCATTTGGACTCTCCTAGCTCCCTCTACCTATAAATAAGTCTCCCCCTCCAAAACCCCGGATCATTTCGCAGTCCAAACCCAAGCCCCGCTCCTCTCGCCGCCCGGACATGTCGCGTCGCGCCGGACATGTCGCGCGCCGCCGCAGCCAATCGGCAGCGCCACGTGGCTCCTGCGCCGCCGCCGCCGCGTGCATGGAGCCCATCCGGGCCCGCGGGCCCGATCTGCCTGCCGCCGCCGCCCGGCGCTCCTCCGCCTCCACCCGTCGCCGCCGTTCACCGCCTCGGCCAGCGCGCGCGCGCCTCGCCGCGGCGCCTCGCCAGCGCGCCCGCGTTGCACGCCGCCGCCGCCGCCGCCGCCGCGGTGGCCTCCGCCGCCTCTGTCCCGCCTCGGCCCGCCCGGCGCCTCGCCCTTCTTGCTGCGCCGCTGTCTGGCTCCTCCGGCTCATGCCGTGAACCCTCTCGCCGCGCGCGCTCTGCCGGCGCCCTGCGCCCGCTGCCCCGCGCCTCCCCAGCGCCTCCGCGCCCATTGCGGCCGGATCCGGTCCGGGAACTCCATCTCCGGCCACCTCCGGCCCCGACTCCGGCGAAGTCTCCGGTCGCCTCGAAAACCGTGCTCCCACAGGTTGCCCCCGAATTTCTGCTAAGTCCCTGCTTTCATACATTTTGTTGCATTTTCATAGCATCACATCTTCGCATCCGTATGTCCGTTTCGCGCGTATAATATGTCAAATTGTTCGCCTCGACGAGTACATCATTTCATTCCATGGCATCATTTTCATTTGAGCTCATCTTGATGCCCGAAATGCTGTTGGAAGAGGGCTTCAGATTGTTAGTTCCAGAATCTTATCAGCACGAGCTCTTTTGTCATTTTTGCCATGATTTATGTGTGCATCCTATAAGTATGAGCTCTACATGAATGTTGAACTTTGCCATGCCATCTTTCCAGAGGTGTTGACCTTGTATTTTTGTGATTTGTGTGCTGAGTGTATCAAGCTTGTAAAGTAGGGTAGTTGCTGTTGCTGTTTTCCTGACAGATTCTGTTATAATTTGTTGCCATGTTAACTTCCACTAATCATTCTAAGCATAATCTGGAGATGCTCTATAAACATGTTTTGATATACATGTCATGCTCTATCCATTCATGCCCTTGGTTGCAATTATAGCCTGCTGAAACATGTTCATTTCTTGCTCCAAAGTTGCTTGAAAATGTTTCCTGACAGATTGTTTGCATGAGAGTCAATTTTCACGAGGTCGTTGTAGTTGATCCGTGTATGCTATGACCTTGCTCTTGCCATGCTTAGCTTCATAAACATGCCTTCTTACTGTTGGTTGCCTTGACATGCCATTTATTGCTCTGTAGTGAGTGGTTCGAGCTCACGAACATGCCTACTTATTGTTGTTCCTGCCATGTATAAATCTGTAATAAAACTTGCTATGTTTACATGGGTGCCATCATATTTTCTATGCCTTTTTGGCTTATGGTCAGTAAGGGTCTTTTGATATATGCAATTAGTAGTATCATGCCATGCCTTTGTTTGCCATGATAAGTTTCTGTAACATGTTGTTTGATAGCTCTAAACATTGCAACCTGATGTTATTTCTGCTAAAGTCTGAAATTGTTATTACTTGCAATATCTCCATGTCGTTTTGAGCATGTTCTAGTTGTTTCTGGAGATAGCTCAGTGTTCATGTTTTGTTATGCTTTACGTGTACTTCATGACCATGCCTTTTGTTATTATGTTGGGGTGCTGTAGCATGTTGTTTTGATGCTTGTAAGATGCCTAGTTGCTTTTATGGACAGATTGTTGTTATGCCTTGTATATAGTGTGTGTGTGTTGAACCGTTGCTCCGTTTTGAGTGTGCTCTATATGAAACTTGCTTGTTTTTGCATGTAGCTTCATATTATCATGTTGCATCCTTGTTTTGGTGTGTTTGCTTGATGTTTGGGTGCATTTTGCATCGATGCCATGTTTAACTTGTTTTGCTCATATCTTCTAGGCCGTAGCTCCGAATCTAATGAACTTTATATGTAACTTGACTATAATTTCGTGTAGATCATCTTGGTGCATCTTAACTTGCTGTTTAACAACTTGAACATAATGTTTGTTCAGTTCTGGACCAATTTCAAAATTTGCATATGAGGACTTACCGGAATTGTTATATGTTGTTTCCGGCCTCATTTAAACTTGCCTTGATGTGTTGTTCTTGTTTGCATCATCTTTTGCCATGAGTAGCTTCATGTAGCTTGGTCATGCATCATGCTTGTTATGCATCATGTCTTGTTCATGTGTGGTGTGTTTACCCATGTTGTGTGCTTCTTCTCGATAGTTCCCGTTTCGTTGCGATCGTGAGGATTCGTTAAATCTCACGTGTGGTTCGTCTTCGTGGCTTCATCTTCTTCATGGACTCGTTCTTCTTCCTTGCGGGATTTCAGGCAAGATGACCGCTACCCTGGATCTCACTACTATCATTGCTATGCTAGTTGCCTCGTTCTTTCGCTATCTTTGCGCTACCTATTACTGTTTGACCAGCCATCCCATATTGCCATGAACCTCTAACCCTTGACACCTTTCCTATGCAAACCTTTGTTTGGCTATGTTATTTGCGTTGCTCAGCCCTCTTATAGTGTTGCTAGTTGCGGTGAAGTTGAAGATTTCTCCATGGTGGATGGGGTTTATGTTGGGATATCACAATATCTCTTATATTATTAATGCATCTATATACTTGGTAAAGGGTGGAAGGCTCGGCCTTATGCCTGGTGTTTTGTTCCACTCTTGCCGCCCTAGTTTCCGTCAACCGGTGTTATGTTCCCGGATTTTGCGTCCCTTACGCGGTCGGGTGATTTATGGGAACCCCCTGACAGTTCGCTTTGAATAAAACTTGTCCAGCAAGGCCCAACATTGCCTTTTACCATTTGCCTCACCTAGCCCTTTTTCCCTTGAGAGTCGCGCTCTCGAGGGTCATCTTATTTTTACCCCCCCGGGCCAGTGCTCGTCGTGAGTGTTGGTCCAAACCGTCGACCGCCGGTGTACCTGGGCAACTCTGGGCTGGCCTACCGGAAGTTTGGACAATCCGGTGTGCCCTGAGAACGAGATATGTGCAGCTCCTATCAGGATTTGTCGGCACATTCGGGCGGCTTTGCTGGTCTTGTTTTACCATTGTCGAAATGTCTTGATGTACCGGGATACCGAGTCTGATCGGAGTGTCTCGGGTGAAGGTCTATTCCTTCGATGATCGCGAGAGCCTGTCATGGGCTAAGTTGGGACACCCCTGCAGGGTTTAAACTTCCGAGAGCCGTGCCCGCGGTTATGTGGCAGATGGGAATTTGTTAATGTCCGGTTGTAGATAACTTGACACTTGATCCGAATTAAAAACGCATCAACCGTGTGTGTAGCCGTGATGGTCTCTTCTCGGCGGAGTCCGGGAAGTGAACACGGTTTCTGGGTTATGTTTGACGTAAGTAGGTGTTCAGGATCACCTCTTGATCATTGCTAGCTTCACGACCGTTCCGCTTGTTCTCTTCTCGCTCTTATTTGCGTTGGTTAGCCACCATACATTGCTTAGTCGCTGCTGCAACCTCACCACTTTACCCATTCCTTTCCCATTAAGCTTTGCTAGTCTTGATACCCATCGTAATGGGATTGCTTTGAGTCCTCGTGACTCACGGATGCTTCAAAACCAGTTTGCGGTGCCTATGTTACCGAAAGCGGTGGCGCAACCAAGCTCAAGGAGGAACTTGATGAAGATCTTGCCCTTTGTGTTGTTTCGTTCTAGTTGATCAGTAGTGGAGCCCAGTTGGGGTCGATCGGGGACCATTTGTCGCTTTTGGGGTTCTTCTTTTATTTTGGTTCCGTAGTCGGACCTTGATTGTATCTGGATGATGTAATGCTTTATCATGTAATTGTGTGAAGTGGCGATTGTAAGCCAACTATGTATCTCTTTCCCTTATGTATTACATGGGTTGTGTGAAGATTACCTCACTTGCGACATTGCTTTCAATGCGGTTATGCCTCTAAGTCGTGCTTCGACACGTGGGAGATATAGCCGCATCGAGGCGTTCTGATGATCTCGAGTTCCGTTAGCTAAGATGGAATCCATCTCGCCATCTGAACAGCTTCCTTCGAAAGAGTCGACATCGGGAGATGCATAGGCTTCTGAAATAGTCCTGGGTGTGTCATCCACAAGGTACACAATGAAATCATCACCAAAGGACTTTGCAGTCCTCTGTCTCTTACTCCTTATAGGAGTTTCATTATCACCCTCAACAGGATTCTCAACGTGTTCCATCGCAATGGTGGGTTCAGGAATTATAGTGAGTTCCTCACTAGATGGAATAGGTATCTCCTGATTTGATGAACTTGACATATCCTTCATAGGAAATATGTCCTCAAAGAAAGTTGCATCATTAGACTCCATAATCGTACCAACATGCATGTCGGATACCTCAGATTTTATTATCAAAAATATATAGCCAATGCTATGAAAAGCATAGCCCAGAAGAACACAATCCACAGTTTTTGGTCCAAGCTTGCGCTTCTTGGGAATTGGTATATTGACTTTCGCCAAACAACCCCAAGAACGTAGGTAAGAGAGTTTCAACCTTTTCCTTTCCCATTCCTCAAATGGAGTCATGGTCTTATGCTTTGTGGGAACTCGGTTTAGGACATGACACGCGGTCATTAGCGCCTCCCCCCACCATTCCTTGGAAAGACCCGATGTTTCTAACATGGCGTTAACCAAATCAGTTAGAGTTCGGTTATTTCTTTCGGCCACCCCATTCGACTAAGGTGAGTAGGGAGGCGTCCTCTCATGGATTATACCATGTTCCGCGCAAAACAGATCAAATTCATTGGAAAAATACTCTCCACCATGATCGGACCTAAGCCGTTTAATTTTTTGATCAAGTTGGTTCTCTGCCTCAGCTTTATAGTTTTTGAAGAAAGTTAAAGCCTCATCTTTTGATTTCAGAAGATACACATAACAATATCTAGTGGAGTCATCAATCAACGTCATGAAATATCTCTTTCCACCTTTTGTCAACCGCCATTCATCTCACAAAGATCGAATGTATAAGCTCTAGTGGCGCCAAGTCTCTTGCCTCTGCAGTCTTATGGGACTTGCGAGGTTGTTTAGCTTGCACACATACTTGGCACTTAGAGCCTTTGACGAGAGAGATTTTCGGAATTAAATTCATATTGGCTAGCTGCGTCATGCAACCAAAGTTAATATGACAAAGTCGTGCATGCCAAATAGCTGACTCATTATTGTGGCAAACATTATTAATAACTTTAGTGTAAATATCTGACAAAGATAGGCGGAACAAGCCTCCGCACTCATAGCCTTTTCCAACAAATTGTCCACACTTGGAAACTACAACTTTATTGGACTCAAAACCAACTTAAAACCATCTCGACATAAGCGGAACCGCTCTTGAGATTTTTATTGATGGGCGACACATGATGAATGTTCTCAGACGCACGGTCTTCCTCAAGTAAACTACAGATCGACCGTACCAACACCTCGAACGATGGCATGTGACCCGTTCCCCATCAGCACGGGAGAAGTCCCTGTGGCCTGGTAAGAAGAAAACATGGAGGCGTCAGCACAAACATGTACATTGGCACCGGTGTCAATTAACCAATTAGGGGATTGAAATACTGAAAGGATGGTAGAAAAATACCATACCCTGATTCCTTCATATCAGTATCACCGATGACAACATTAGCGGACTTGCCGCCCTTCTCATGTTCGCGCTCCTCAAAGCAGTTAGGACACTACGGAGCCCAGTGATTAGAATCATCGCAGACATGGCAAAGTCCCTTCCCCTTCTTATGAGAATTCTTCTTGAAGTTGGTACAATGTGATGGCTTGTTCTTTGTATCAAACTTGCCTTTCCCCTGAGTTTTGTTCTTGTTGTTTTTGAACTTATTGGGCTGGAAGTTCTTCTTCTGTACCATGTGGGCACTAGAAGCTCCCTCGGCAACTCGAGCACATGTGTCCTTTGCTCTCGCCTTCTCTTCAATATCAAGAGTACCAATGAGATCCGCAGCGGAAAACTCCTATCTCTTGTGTTTCAGGGAAGTAGCAAAATTGTTCCACGAAGGTGGAAGCTTGGCAATAATGCCTCCGGCAACAAATTTGTCCGGCAACACACACTTGAAGTGCTCAAGTTCTTTTGCGAGCGACTGTATCTCATGAGCCTGCTGTACAACAGAGCGCTTATCAGTCATCTTGTAGTCATAGAATTGCTTCATGACGTACAACTCGCTACCGACGTTCGAGGCACCAAACTTGGCCTCGAGCACAGCCCACATGTCCTTGCCGTTGTCAAACGACATATACGAATCCACAATGAAATCATCAAGAACACCCGAAGAGCGCCTTTAAAGAGAGTATCGATCTTCTCAAAAGCTTCGGTTTGTCTTTGGATTAAGATCGCCTCGGGCTTGCCCTTAGTGGCGTCATAGCAGCCCATGGCACGAAAACGATGAGATCGCTCTCGTGCGCCATCGCTTATATTGCGCCCCTTAAAGGCAGGCGGCTTTAGATGCGCAGCAAAACCACTTGGAGTAAATTGCCTATAATCAGGTTTTTGGATTGTTGGAAATATGAGCAAATTACTACGAGAATTAATCCGAATAAACAGAGGATAAATCATGACTACAGTAGCAGAGATTGAACTAATCATGCGAACTAGCATAGCAGATGAACAGATCACATCTAGGGCACATACTAGAAACATGAATTCTACCACGATCTCGAACAGGAAAGATAGAATCACGTACGGTGCAGCGGGAGCAGGACCGCCGGCGTTCATGTGGTCGCCCATGTCGTCAAGGATGAGGTTTCCGAGGTCGGGGAAGAAGTCGTCATTCGCGAAGTCGTCGCTGCCAGCAGTCGCGCGAGTGCGCTCCCCAAAAACATGATCGCCCCTCTCCCATACAGGATCACGAGAGGATGAGGTTGCCGAGTAGGTCGTGGGAGTAAACCCCACGTCTGAGTCGTCACGATCCAAAAGAATCGAAAACGGTTCAGTAATTAACGCGTCCGTTAATTATTAATTAATGACTCATTAATTTTTCCCGAGCCGCAAAAATATAGACAACGTGCATAGCTCTGTCCTCGGCTCGGCTCAATCCCGTAAACTGCGGCACGTCGTGACGAGGCGAGGCGTGGTGTGGCGAGGCGAGCGAGGAGGAGGAGCGCACGTGTAGGTCTCCTCTTCTCATGCACATACAGGTGGTAGGAGAGCTCACCTTATAAAGAGGTGCAACTCTCTCTCAACTTATGAGCTGGGACTAAACTTTAGCCTCGCTCACTTCACTCACATGTGTGCATGAACGGGCCAAGAGAATTTCAGAATTTTAGTTGGGCTTTGGGCCAAAAGCCCACTAACAAATTCCAACAATCCCCCACAAAGTCTCATTGGGACATTTCACCATTTGGTTCCAAAACATTATTTATATACAGGTGCTTAGTGGAGACTGTGAAGTTGAACTTCCACTTAGAGATTTATGCTACACTAGATCACAACTTGAATAGTGGACTATGCCTTGAACTACAAGTTTTCATGAGACTAGTTTCACACAAATTCTTGACTGTCTTGGGCTGCCGCAAGGCTTCCCGTGGGTGGAGCGTATCGTCGTACTCGGGGCCTTTCATGAATTTATTAGAGAGCACCCACTTCTCACAGATCTGCGGCGTTAACAGTCAAATTCATATAGGTGTGTTCCTCAGGAGATGCTCTGCAGGACAACATCTCTGCTTACTCAAATAAGCCACTTGGAACACATTAAGATAGATATCAACCTGCCATGCCGATCAAGAGAGTATTGCATCTTCACGGAGTGAGATAATTAAAATAAGGATACTCTCCTCTCAGCTGACCAACAGCTTGTCTCCTACTTCTACTTCACGGGATCTCCGATCACATAGAGTGGGTTACCACTATGGACAACTCATGCGGTGGGTCTCAAACCCATATCCATCAACGCATTATCTATCACATTACGTGATAAAACCTTTGTGAAGGGATCTGCCAAGTTTTTCGATGTTTGGACATAATCCAACGTAATAACTCCGGAGTTCCTCAGTTTCCTAACAGATTTTAATCTCCTCTACACATGCCTTGAGGACTTCATATTGTCCTTAGAACTGTTTATCTTGACGATCACAGTTTGATTATCACAGTTCATCAGGATAGGTGGTATTGGTTTTTCAACCATAGGCAAGTACATCAATAGCTCACGGCCACTCGCTTCAACGATGGCGGTGTCTAATCTTTGTGAGTTACGCTTCCATAGTTGACCTCGTTAAGATGGTTTGCTTGCAAGACTTCCAGGAAACAGCGGCACCACCAAGTGTAAAAACATAACCACTTGTGGCCTTAATCTCATCAGCATCAGATATCCAGTTTGAGTCACTATAACCCTCCAGTACCCTTGGATACCCGGTGTAGTGAATCCCATAGCTCGCTGTGTCCTTCAAGTAGCGCATAACTCTCTCAAGCGCACGCCAATGATCATCTCCCGGTTTTGACACAAACCGACTCAGCTTGCTCACAGCAAAAGAGATGTCAGGCCTCGTGGCACTCGCCAAATATATAAGCGAGCCAATAATCTGAGAATACCACAGTTGATCTCTAGCAATCCGTCGATTCTTTCGAAGAAACATACTAGCACCATATGGAGTTGGAGAAGGCGTGCAGTCGCTATACCCAAAATGACTCAAGACCTTTTCCACATAGTGAGACTGAAGCAGTGTGATCCCACCATTCTCATCTCTCAACAGCTTGATGTTTAAGATAACATCAGCTACTCCTAGATCCTTCATCTCAAAACAGCGAGATAAGAAATCCTTAACCTCCTTGATTAAATCAAGTTTAGTTCAAAAGATCAATATGTCGTCGACATACAGACAAAGAATAACTCCTTCGCCCCCACCATGGCGATAGTACACACACTTGTCACCATCATTTACTACAAAGCCGGCAGCAGTTAATGTTCTTTCGAACTTCTCATGCCACTCCTTAGGAGCTTGTTTAAGGCCATATAAGACTTTAATAACTCGCACACCTTTCCTTCTTGACCAGGTACTACAAAATCATCTGGCTGATCCATGTAAATTTCCTCCTTCAACTTTGCATTGAGGAAAGCCGTCTTAACGTCCATTTGATGAACGAGAAGACCATGTGAGGCAGCCAGTGATAGTAGCACCCGAATTGTGGTTAGTCTGGCCACGGGTGAGTAAGTATCAAAGAAGTCTTCACCTTCTTTCTGGGTATAACCCTTAGCGACAAGCCATGCCTTGTACTTTTCAATCGTACCATCAGGTCTAAGATTCTTCTCGAACACCCACTTACATCCTACAGGTTTGCACCCATAAGGACGGTCAGTGATCTCCCAGGTTCCGTTAGCTAAGATGGAATCCATCTACTTCTAACAGCTTCCTTCGATGAGTCGACATCGGGAGATGCATAGGCTTCTGAAATAGTCTGGGTGTGTCATCCACAAGGTACACAATGAAATCATCACCAAAGGACTTTGCAGTCCTCATCTCTTACTCCTTATAGGAGTTTCATTGTCACCCTCGGCAGGATTCTCAACGTGTTCCATCGCAATGGTGGGTTCAGGAATTGCGTGAGTTCCTCACTAGATGGAATAGGTATCTCTGATTTGATGAACTTGACATATCCTTCATAGGAAATATGTCCTCAAAGAAAGTTGCATCATTAGACTCCATAATCGTACCAACATGCATGTCGGATACCTCAGATTTTATTATCAAAAATCTATAGCCAATGCTATGAAAAGCATAGCCCAGAAGAACACAATCCACAGTTTTTGGTCCAAGCTTGCGCTTCTTGGGAATTAGTATATTGACTTTCGCCAAACAACCCCAAGAACGTAGGTAAGAGAGTTTCAACCTTTTCCTTTCCCATTCCTCAAATGGAGTCATGGTCTTATGATTTGTGGGAACTCGGTTTAGGACATGACACGCGGTCATTAGCGCCTCCCCCCACCATTCCTTGGAAAGACCCGATGTGTCTAACAAGGCGTTAACCAAATCAGTTAGAGTTCGGTTATTTCTTTCGGCCACCCCATTCGACTGAGGTGAGTAGGGAGGCGTCCTCCCATGGATTATACCATGTTCTGCACAAAACAGATAAAATTCATTGGAAAAATACTCTCCACCACGATCGGACCTAAGCCGTTTAATTTTTCAATCAAGTTGGTTCTCTGCCTCAGCTTTATAGTTTTTGAAGAATGTTAAAGCCTCATCTTTTGACTTCAGAAGATGCACATAACAATATCTAGTGGAGTCATCAATCAACGTCATGAAATATCTCTTTCCATCTTTTGTCAACACGCCATCATCTCACAAAGATCAGAATGGATAAGCTCTAGTGGCGCCAAGTCTCTTGCCTCTGCAGTCTTATGGGACTTGCGAGGTTGTTGAGCTTGCACACATACTTGGCACTTAGAGCCTTTGACAGTAGAGATTTTCGGAATTAAATTCATATTGGTTAGCCGCGTCATGCAACCAAAGTTAATATGACAAAGTCGTGCATGCCAAATATCTGACTCATTATTGTGGCAAACATTATTAATAACTTTAGTGCAAATATCGACAAACATAAGCGGAACAAGCCTCGCACTCATAGCCTTTTCAACAAATTGTCCACACTTGGAAACTACAACTTTATTGGACTCAAAACCAACTTAAAACCATCTCGACATAAGCGGAACCGCTAACGAGATTTTTATTGATGGACAGCACATGATGAGCGTTCTTGACACACGGTCTTCCCAAGTAAACTTGGATCGACCGTACCAACACCTCGAGCGATGGCATGTGACCCGTTCCCCATCAGCACGGAGAAGTCCACGTGGGCTGGTAAGAAGAAAACATGGGCGTCGGCACAAACATGTACATTGGCACGGTGTCAATTAACCAATCGAGGATTGAAATCTGAAAGGATGGTAGGAAAAATACCGTACCTGATTCCTTCATATCGATATCACCGATAACAACATTAGCGGACTTGCCGCCCTTCTCATGTTCGCGCTCCTCAAAGCGGTTAGGACACCGAGCCCGATGATTAGAATCACCGCAGACATGGCAAAGTCCCTTCCCTTCTTATGAGAATTCTTCTTGAAGTTGGTAGAATGTGATGGCTTGTTCTTTGTATCAAACTTGCCTTTCCCGAGTTTTGTTCTTGTTGTTTTTGAACTTATTGGGCCGGAAGTTCTTCTTCTATACCATGTGGGCACTAGAAGCTCCCTCGGCAACTCGAGCACGTGTGTCCTTTGCTCTCGCCTTCTCTTCAACATCAAGAGTACCAATGAGATCCATAACGGAAAACTCCTGTCTCTTGTGTTTCAGGAAGTAGCAAAATTGTTCCACGAAGGTGGAAGCTTGGCAATAATGCCTCCGCAACAAATTTGTCCGCAACACACACTTGAAGTGCTCAAGTTCTTTTATGAAGCGATTGTATCTCATGAGCCTCTTTGTACAACAGAGCTCATCGGTCATCTTGTAGTCATAGAATTGCTCCATGACGTACAACTTGCTACCGGCGTCCGAGGCACAAAACTTGGCCTCGAGCGCAGCCCACATGTCCTTGCCGTTGTCAAACGGAATATACGAATCCACAATGGAATCATCAAGAACACCCAGAAGAGTGCCTTTAAAGAGAGTATCGATCTTCTCAAAAGCTTCGGTTGTCTTTGAATTAAGATCGCCCTCAGGCTTGCCCTTAGTGGCGTCATAGCAGCCCATGGTTTGAAACCAATAGACTGCTCTCGTGTGCCACCTCTTATATTGCGCCCCCTTAAAGGCAGGCGGCTTCAGATGCGCAACAAAACCACTCGGAGTAAATTGCCTATAATCAGGTTTTTGGATTGTTGGAAATATGAGCAAATTACTATGAGATTTAATCCGAATAAACAGAGGATAAATCATGACTACAGTAGCAGAGATTGAACTAATCATGCGAACTAGCATAGCAGATGAACAGATCACATCTAGGGCACATACTAGAAACATGAATTCTACCACGATCTCGAACAGGAAAGATAGAATCACGTACGGTGCAGCGGGAGCAGGACCACCGGCGTTGACGTTGTCGCCCATGTCGTCGAGGATGAGGTTGCCGAGCTCGGGGAAGAAGTCATCGTTCGCGAAGTCATCGCTGCCAGCAGTCGCGCGAGTGCGCTCCCCAAAGTCGTCACTGCCAGAAGTCGTTCGCGAAGTCGTCGCTGCCAGCGGTGGTGAGAAACCATACGAAGCGGCGGCGGCTAGGGTAGACGTCTACCTGACTATATAGCGCGGGCCGAGTAGGTCGTGGGAGTAAACCACACGTCCAGTCGTCACGATCCAAAAGAATCGGAAACGGTTCAGTAATTAACGCGTCCGTTAATTATTAATTAATGACTCATTAATTTTTCCCGAGCAGCAAAAATATAGACAACGTGCATAGCTCTGTCCTTGGCTCGGCTCAATCCCGCAACCCGCGGCGAGGCGAGGCGAGGCGTGGCGTGGCGTGGCGAGGCGAGCGAGGAGGAGGAGCGCGCGTGTAGGTCTCCTCTTCTCATACTCATACAAGTGGTAGGAGAGCTCACCTTATAAAGACGTGCAACTCTCTCTCAACTTATGAGGTGGGACTAAACTTTAGCCTCACTCACTCCACTCACATGTGTGCATGAATGGGCCAAGAGAATTTTAGAATTTTAGTTGGGCTTTGGGCCAAAAGCCCACTAGCAAATTCCAACACATATTTCATCATCTTTTAAGGGATAACGTAGTCTTACATGTCTTAAACCTAATTTTGGTAGGGATTAGAAAAAACGGGTTTGAGAAATCCTCGTAGGCAGTGTTCGGTGTAAAGGCGTGGAGCAGAGAGCGAAAAAAAGTCCCTCCCTTGCCCCGCGCCGCCCCCCCCCCCTCCGCGGGCAGCTCGGGCGGCGGCGCCAGATCCCGCCGCGGGCGCCCTCCCCTTCCTCCTCCTGCCTCCGCCGCTGGCCGGGATCGCCAGGGCGGAGCCCCTCACGGTGGCTGGCAGCGGGGGATCTCTCCTCCACGTCTTGGTGCCGGTGGACACGAGGCTCCCTCCTGGGTGGTGGCGTTGGGCGTGCACGGGGCACGACGGCGAGGCAGCTCTCTCTCCGGTCGGCGGCGCACTGCGGTGCTACGTCGGTGGATGGGTGCTTGGCCCGCGGCGGTTGTGCCCCGTGGTGGCGGTGGGGGCCCGGCTTCGGTCCTCTGGTGGTGCTGCGGGTGGTCTTACTTCCCCGTCGCGGGAGTGATGTGATGGTTCCGGCGGCGGCGCTGCGTCGGATGGTGAGGAGGCGGCGGCGCAACCACTTGGTTGTTGGCTGGCGCGGCGACAGGCGACGGCGCCCTTCTGGCCCAGATGAGGGACCTTTTTGGCCCCATCCGGGTCTGGGCGGGCCTGGCAGGCGGCACCGATGGACGGAGGAGCGGCTCGTGCGGGGGGTTGCTGAGACGGACACCCGCGCACTGCAGCGTGGCGACGGGAGCTTCACGAGCCCTGTCTGGCTCGGCCGGGCTGTGGGCCAAGTGTGCTCACCTTGTTCCGTCCGGTCGGTGACCGCCATGGGCGGTGGAGGTTGTCCCCTCCCGCGTGGCTGCTGATTCTGCCGCTCTTCGTTCCCGGTTGTCCCCTCTCGGCCTCGTAGATTTCGCTTCGCCGCTTGTTCGTGTGCGACGGCTTTGACGGACAGAGGTGCGGCTCATGCGGGGGGGTGCGGAGACGGTGGCGCGCTAACTGCAGCGTGGTGACAGGAGCTTCACGAGTCCTTTCTCGCTCGGCCGGGCCGTGGGCCTGGTGTGCTCCTATTGTTGCGTCCGACCGGTGACCGCCAAGGGCAGTGGAGGTTGTCCCCTCCCGCGTGGCTGCTGATTTTGTCGCTCCTTGTTCCCGGTTGTCCCCTCTCGGATCCGTCGGTCTCGCTTCACTTTCCATGGTGAGACGACAGTGGTGATCTAAAGACCGTGATGGCGCATGTTGGTGGGCGGCAAGATTGGTGGAGTGCGACGGAGCAGCCGGGGCTGTGGTTGTGTGGCAGACGGGAGAAATCCCTGTCGGCTTGGTCGGCACCGACGCGGTGATGCCCGCGGGCACCACCGTTCCTTCCTGAAGGGCGTCGGGCATGCCTCTTCCACACGCCCCTCCGTGTACTGGGGGAAACCCTAGGACCAGTCCAGGCAGCAGCATCGGCATCGTCGCGTTTCTTCCTGAAGGTGTTGCTTGGTATGCGGCGGCCCGAAGTGCTAGGAGCGTGGTGAAAATTCTCCGGCAGGCGCAACGGTTGTGGGTCACTATCGTATTCGTCGTTTCGACTCTGTTGTCATTAGTTTCTTTTTCTTTTTGTTATTTCTTTTGGGCTTGCTTGTGATGTCTGCCTCAGCATCGAACTATCAGTTGTATCGTGTGATTGCTATATCTATATAGCGGTGCAAAAGCCTATTTCAAAAAAGGCGCGGAGCAGCAGCGCGAGTGTCGTGGTCCGTCCGAATCCGCATGCAGGCAGGGGAAATGGAGCCGCAGCTGCTACGTGCGCCACACACGCAGCAATCATTCCACTCAGTGAAATACAGTAGCTCGCTCCGTATGCCCAATTACGCGCGCACGCACCAAGGGCCGGCCCGAATACGAGGCGTATAGAAGAAACCGCACCGCATCCGTCGCGAGTTGCGACGGTTGACTGGTGGAAGTCCGTAGGCGTGCACATGTCGAGGGTGAGAGACAGGGCGACAGCCGGGCATGTACTGCTGCCGGGCACCGTCACCGCACGTCATTTCATCAACCTCTCGCGCTCTCGCTGCATGCTGCCGACACCCACCTTCCGCCATATTCAATTGCAGCTGGCACCTACATGTATGGTTAACTGCTCGTGTCACTCCAGCTCCGTCCCTGCTCAACATAGCAAATATTCTAGTACTCCCTCTAGTGATCTCTCTCTTATATTTTTTTTTACAGAGGGAGTACTTACTGCAACGACCACCGCCCGCCATGACACACTAACTATATAACTCTCGGCCGGCATGCTAATTACAAAAGATGTAAAAAGTCTGTTTTCTCGGAAGGAAGGAGCACACACCTCTGGTGTTTTGGAACGTACCTAGGGGCCGGTGTTGACAACCTGACATCATTTGGCTAGCTAAACTACAGTACTTGTACTTCAGGCTACCAAAAAGCAAGCACGCATGCACGCACGCACTTACCAACAGGCAGCAGCTGCGCTGCAACATTTGGCACGGCAAAACACCGTACGTTGGTCGAGGCAGAAAATAAAGGAGACACAACCGAATCATGTCCATCCTTGTCTCTTTCCTACCCTCCTGCCTTGCAAGTTGAACTCGACTTTTTCTGTCCTCGTGCTTCGTCTGCAAGCATTGGCGTCTGTTTATATTCCTAAACCGGCAGATGCGGGAGGAAGTAAAACGGGAAATGAGAGCAATCACAAGGATATACTAGGAAGGCAATGAGAAAATCATGTGAAATATACCGTGACCAAACACTCATATTAGAAAACCTTTTGACCGCCTTTTTCACCTTGTGCCAAAAAAGGAAAGATCTCATGGAACAGGCGTTGAAATAGGGCTGCCAAACTAAAGTACTGTACTAGTAAGCTTCAACGCTCCTTTCATTCGAGTTGCTGGGTTGTTTCACGTGCATGGATTTTACCTTTTCAAAAATTAACCTTCAAAACCTGCTGTCGGAATTAAGGTCAATTTTCATAGTTGAGCTCTTGCGACGAGTTCTTCAAAACTAGATCTTATATGATTATGTTTTGACAAATTTTTGAGTTTCGTAACTTTAGCCTTGTTAGATGCAACTCCCTTGCGATCGATGTGTAACTTTTCTCTCATCTATTGATGTGCAGTTTTCACTACTAGCACCACGTCTCAACACCCCTGTCAGTGAGATGTGCAATTTCATCAGTTGTCCTTGTCCAACTGTTTCGTCCAAGTATGTCTCCCCCCTCCCCTCACACCAGCTGAATATTTACCATGCAGCCTTTCTTTACATTTGTCATGTTGTGCATTAAGTGACATGGCGTATCACTTGGCATCTACCTTTGCCACCTGGCAGATGAAGGCGCGCCTGCTCACGTACCATGTTAACATGTGGAATGATTATAAGAAGAACCGGTATCTCCTCTCTAAACCCCAGAAAGGAGATTTCTTGGACGCACTACATCGCGACCCCTCATCCTCCGGTAGGTCATCACCCCTTTCCTTCTCCACCCTGCTTTGGGGCTTTACTTTTCCTCACTTCGGGAAACCACGATCTATCGGATGGAGCTTTAATTCCCTTCGCTTTGAGGCTTTTAGTAGGGTTATCCTCCGACACTTCATTGGTGGTTGTGGCGCCGCTGATCTGGCGAGTTAATGTTTTCTCGAACCTCCTCACCCCGCCAGTGTTGGCTGAAGCAGCGTTGATGGCTCATTGGCGTAGATTCACGCGAGCTTCCATGGCTAGTGAGCTTAGGATTCGAATCGTTGATGGCTCATTTGAGTAGAATCCCATGGGCCTCCATGGCTAGTGAGGTTAGGATTTGCAGCGTTTGTCAGCATGACGGCCGTGGTGGTTTCCCTTTATAGTTTGGTCTCCCCCCTCCCCGGTTCGTCTCTTCTCCATCAAGTTGGAGTGGTCTTCGGTGGTCGTATGATGCCTATGAGCCTTTTTGAGGTTGGGATCTTGGATACATGGATATTTCAACAACCATGAACTCTACGGTTTCTTCTCCTAGGCATCGATCCTGCGGAACCTGTCCTTGATGATTCCTGTTCGCGATCAATGATTGCTTGGTTCCACAATAGAGGTAAACATGGCAGTACGTTGTCGTCCCATTCAGGGTGAAGAAGATGATTGGACCTCTAAAAACTTTGATATGTCTCATTTATTTTCAAGGATGCATGTCCTATTGGTACGCCAATATGACCGGAGGAGTAAACGGTGGAGGGGGCACCGAACACGACTAAGACAATTGGTGTGCTTAGAGGTGCCCCCCGCCCCCGTATATAAAGGAAAAGAGGGGAGGAGGCCAGCCCTAGGGAGCGCCATGGGGGGAGTCCTACTTGAACTCCAAGTCCTAGTCGCCCCCCTTCCTTTCCAACGGACGGGGAAAAGGGAAAGAGAGGGAGAGGACGAGGAAAAAGGGGGGCCGCGTGAAGGAAATATGCCTTAGAGGCAATAATAAAGTTATTATTTATTTCCTCATATCATGATAAATGTTTATTATTCATGCTAGAATTGTATTACCCGGAAACATAATACATGTGTGAATACATAGACAAACATAGTGTCACTAGTATGCCTCTACTTGACTAGCTTGTAAACCAATGATGGTTAAGTTTCCTAACCATAGACATGAGTTGTTATTTGATTAACGGATCACATCATTAGGAGAATGATGTGGTTGACTTGACCCATTCCGTTAGCTTAGCACTTGATCATTTAGTATGTTGCTATTGCTTTCTTCATGACTTATACATGTTCCTATGACAATGAGATTATGTAACTCCCGCTTACCGGAGGAACACTTTGTATGCTACCAAATGTCACAACGTAACTGGGTGATTATAAAGGTGCTCTACAGGTGTCTCCAAAGGTACTTGTTGAGTTGACGTATTTCGAGATTAGGATTTGTCACTCCGATTGTCAGAGAGGTATCTCTTGGCCCTCTCAGTAATGCATATCACTATAAGCCTTGCAAGCAATGTAACTAATGAGTTAGTTACGAGATGATGCATTACGTAACGAGTAAAGAGACTTGCCGATAACGAGATTTCACTAGGTATTGAGATACCGACGATTGAATCTCGGGCAAGTAACATACCGATGACAAAAGGAACAACGTATGTTGTTATGCGGTTTGACCCATAAAGATCTTCATAAAATATGTAGGAACCAATATGAGCATCCAGGTTCCGCTATTGGTTATTGACCGGAGATGTGTCTCGGTCATGTCTACATTGTTCTCGAACCCTTAGGGTCCGCACGCTTAAAGTAAGATGACAATTATATTATGAGTTTATGTGTTTTGATGTACCGAAGGTTGTTCGGGGTCCCGGATGTGATCACGGACATGACGAGGAGTCTCGAAATGGTAGAGACATGAAGATCGATATATTGGACGACTATATTTGGACACCGAAAAGGTTCCGGGTGAGATTGGGACAATATCGGAGCTCCGGGAGGTTATCGGAACCCCCAGGGAGGTATATGGGCCTTATTGGGCCTTAGTGGAAAGGAGGGGAAAGGAGCAAGGGAGGGGGCGCTACCCCCCAAGCCCAATCCGAATTGGGAAGGGGGCCGCCCCCCCTTTCCTTCCTCCCTCCCTCCTCTTCCTTGCCTCTCCCTCTCCTAATAGGAAAGGGGGGAGTCCTACTCTCGGTCGGAGTTGGACTCCCCCTTAGGGCGCGCCACCCCCCTTGGCCGGCCCCCTCCTCCACTCCTTTATATACGGGGGAGGGGGGCACCCCGTAGAAAACAACAATTGATCATTGATTTCTTAGCCGTGTGCGGTGCCCTCCTCCACCAAAGTCATCCTCGATAATATTGTTGCGGTGCTTAGGCGAAGCCCTGCGACGGTAGAGCATCATCATCGTCACCACGCCGTCGTGCTGACGAAACTTTCCCTCGGCACTTTGCTGGATCGGAGTACGGGGGACGTCATCGAGTTGAACGTGTGCAAGAACTCGGAGGTGCCGTAGTTTCGGTGCTTGATCGGTCGGGCCGTGAAGACGTATGACTACATCAACCGCATTGTGCTAACGCTAACGCTTTCGGTCTACAAGGGTACGTGGACACACTCTCCCCTCTCGTTGCTATGCATCACCATGATCTTGCATGTGCGTAGGATTTTTTTTGAAATTACTACGTTCCCCAACAGTGGCATCCGAGCCTAGGTTTTATGCGTTGATGCTATATGCACGAGTAGAACACAAGTGAGTTGTGGGCGATACAAGTCATACTGCTTACCAGCATGTCATACTTTGGTTCGGTGGTATTGTTGGATGAAGCGGCCCGGACCGACATTACGCGTACGCTTACGCGAGACTGGTTCTACCGACGTGCTTTGCACACAGGTGGCTAGTGGGTGTCAGTTTCTCCAACTTTAGTTGAACCAAGTGTGGCTACGCCCGGTCCTTGAGAAGGTTAAAACATCACTAACTTGACGAACTATCGTTGTGGTTTTTATGCGTAGGTAAGAACGGTTCTTGCTCAGCACGTAGCAGCCACGTAAAACTTGCAACAACAAAGTACAGGACGTCTAACTTGTTTTTGCAGGGCATGTTGTGATGTGATATGGTCAAGACGTGATGCTATATTTTATTGTATGAGCTGAGCATGTTTTGTAACCGAGTTATAGGCAACTAGCAGGAGCCATATGGTTGTCGCTTTATTGTATGCAATGCAATTGCCCTATAATTGCTTTACTTTATCACTAAGCGGTAGCGATAGTCGTAGAAGCAATAGTTAACAAGATGACAACGATGCTACGATGGAGATCAAGGTGTCGCGCCGGTGACGATGGTGATCATGACGGTGCTTCGGAGATGGAAATCACAAGCACAAGATGATGATGGCCGTATCATATCACTTATATTGATTGCCTGTGATGTTTATCTTTTATGCATGTTATCTTGCTTTGACTGACGGTAGCATTATAAGATGATCTCTCACTAAATTTCAAGATAAAAGTGTTCTCCATGAGTATGCACCGTTGCCAAAGTTCGTCGTGCCCAGACACCACGTGATGATCGGGTGTGATAAGCTCTACGTCCATCTACAACGGGTGCAAGCCAGTTTTGCACACGCAGAATAGTCAGGGTAAACTTGACGAGCCTAGCATATGCACATATGGCCTCGGAACACTGAGACCGAAAGGTCGAGCATGAATCATATAGTAGATATGATCAACATAGTGATGTTCACCATTGAAAACTACTACATTTCACATGATGATCGGTTATGGTTTAGTTAATTTGGATCACGTGATCACTTAGATGATTAGAGTGATGTCTATATAAGTGGGAGTTCTTAAGTAATATGATTAATTGAACTTAAATTTATCATGAACTTAGTCCTGGTAGTATTTTGCAAATTATGTTGTAGATCAATAGCTCGCGTTGTTTCTTTCATATGTTTATTTTGATATGTTCCTAGAGAAACTGTGTTGAAAGCTGTTAGTAGCAATGATGCGGATTGGATCCGTGATCTGAGGATTGTCCTCATTGCTGCATAGAAGAATTATGTCCTTGATGCACCGCTAGGTGACGGACCTATTGCAGGAGCAGATGCAGACGTTATGAACGTTTGGCTAGCTCAATATGATGACTACTTGATAGTTAAGTGCACCATGCTTAACGGCTTAGAATCGGGACTTCAAAGACATTTTGAACGTCATGGGCCATATGAGATGTTCCAGGAGTTGAAGTTAATATTTCAAGAAAATATCCGAGTTGAGAGATATGAAGTCTCCAACAAGTTCTATAGCTAAAAGATGGAGGAGAATTGCTCAACTAGTGAGCATGTGCTCAGATTGTCTGGGTACTACAATCGCTTGAATCAAGTGGGAGTTAATCTTCTAGATAAGATAGTGATTGACAGAGTTCTCTAGTCACCATCACCAAGTTAGTAGAACTTCGTGATGAACTATAGTATGCAAAGGATGATGAAAATGATTCCCGAGCTCTTCGCAATGTTGAAATCAACGAAGGTAGAAATCAAGAAAAGAGCATCAAGTGTTGATGATTACAAGACCACTAGTTTCAAGAAAAGGGCAAAGGGAAAGAAAGCAAACTTCAAGTAGAATGACAAGCAAGTTGTCACTCCCACGAAGAAGCTCAAAGCTGGACCAAAGCCTGAAACTGAGTGCTTACACTGCAAAGAAAATGGTCACTGGAAGCGGAAATGCCCTGAATATTTGGTGGATAAGAAGGATGGCAAAGTGAACAAGGGTATGTTTGATATACAGGGTATTGATGTGTGCCTTACTAGTGTTTATAGTAGCCCCTGAGTATTTGATACTTGTTCGGTTGCTAAGATTAGTAACTCAAAACAGGAGTTACATAATAAATAGAGACTAGTTGAGGGGAAGTGACGATGAGTGTTGGAAATAGTTCCAAGATTGATATGATCATCATCACACACTCCCTATACTTTCGGGATTAGTGTTAAACCTAAATAAATGTTATTTGGCGTTTGCATTGAGCATGAATATGATTTGATCATGTTTATTGCAATATGGTTATTCATTTAAAGTCAGAGAATAATTGTTGTTCTGTTTACGTGAATAAAACCATCAATGGTCATACACCCAATGAAAATAGTTTGTTGGATCTCTATCATAGTGATACACATATTCATAATATTGATGCCAAAAGATGCAAAGTTAATAATGATAGTGCAACTTATTTGTGGCACTGTCGTTTGGGTCATATCAGTGTAAAGCGCATGAAGAAACTCCATAAAAGATGGATTTTCGGAATCACTTGGTTATGAACCATTTGATGCTTGCGAACCGTGCCTTTTGGGCAAGATGACTAAAACTCCGTTCTCCAGAACAATGGAACGAGCTACTTACTTGTTGGAAATAATACATACTGATGTATGCAGACCAATGAGTATTAAGGCTCGTGGCGGGTATCATTATTTTCTCAACTTTATTTTCTTGTTATGATGATTTTCCACTTCACTCTGAAATAGTTGAAAGGTTCAAAGAATTTCAGAGTGAAGTGGAAAATCATCATAACAAGAAAATAAAGTTTTTGCGATCTGATCGTGGAGATGAATATTTGAGTTACGAGTTTGGCCTCCAGTTAAAATAATGTGGAATAGTTTCACAAACTCATGCCACCTGGAACACCACAGCGTAACGGTGTGTCCGAACGTCATAACCACACTTTATTGGATATAGGGCGATCTATGATGTATCTTACCAATTTACCACTATCGTTTTGGGATTAAGCATTAGAGACAGCTGCATTCACTTTAAATAGGGCACCATCAAAATCCGTTGAGATGACACCGTATGAACTATAGTTTAGCAATAAACCTAAGCTGTCGTTTCTTAAAGTTTGGAGTTGTAATGCTTATGTGAAAAAGTTTCAACCTGATAAGCTCGAACCCAAATCGGAGAAGTGCGTCTTCATAGAATACCCAAAGGAAACTGTTGGGTACACCTTCTATCACAGATCCGAAGGCAAGATATTTGTTGTTAAGATGGATCCTTTCTAGTGAAGGAGTTTCTCTCGAAAGAAGTGAGTGGGAGGAAAGTAGAGTTTGATAAGGTAATTGTACCTTCTCCCGAATTGGAAAGTAGTTCATCACATAAATTAGTTCCAGTGATTTCTACACCAATTAGTGAGGAAGCTAATGATGATGATCATGAAACTTCAGATCAAGTTACTCTGTAACCTCGTGAGGTCTTCCAGAGTATGGTCCGCACCAGAGTGGTACGGTAATCCTATTCTGGAAGTCATGTTACTAGACCATGATAAACCTACGAACTATGAGGAAGCAATGATGAGCCCAGATTCCGCGAAATGGTTGGAGGCCATGAAATCTGAGATAGGATCCATGTATGAGAACAAAGTGTGGACTTTGGTGGACTTGCCCGATGATCGACAAGCCATAGAAAATAAATGGATCTTCAAGAGGAAGACGGACATTGATAGTAGTGTTACTATCTACAAAGCTCGACTTGTCGCAAAAAGGTTTTCAACAAGTTCAAGGTGTTGACTACAATGAGATTTTCTCAACTGTAGGCGGTGCTTAAGTCTGTCCGAATCATGTTAGCAATTGCCATATTTTATGAAATCTGGCAAATGGATGTCAAAACTGCATTCCTTAATGGTTTTCTTAAAGAAGAGTTGTATATGATGCAACCAGAAGGTTTTGTCAATCCTAAAGGTGCTAACAAAATGTGCAAGCTCCAGCGATCCATCTATGGACTGGTGCAAGCATCTCAGAGTTGGAATATACGCTTTGATAAGTTGATCAAAGCATATAGTTCTAGACGGACTTGCAGTGAAGCCTGTATTTACAATAAAGTGAGTGGGAGCACTACAGCCTTTCTGATAAGTATATTTGAGTGACATATTGTTGATCAGAAATGATGTAGAATTTTTCTGGAAAGCATAAAGAATTGTTTGAAAGAAGTTCTTTAAAAGAAAGACCTCAGTAAAGCTACTTATATATTGAGCATCAAGATCTATTGAGATAGATCAAGACGCTTGATAAGATTTTCAATGAGTACATACCTTGATAAGATTTTGAAGTAGTTCAAAATGGAGCGATCAAAGAAAGAGTTCTTGCTGTCTTTGCAAAGGTGTGAAATTGAGTAAGACTCAAATCCCGACCACGGCAGAAAATAGAAAGAGTATGAAAGTCATTCCCTATGCCTCAGTCATAGGTTCTATAAAAGTATGCCATGCTATGGACCAGACCTATTGTATACTCTGCCCTGGTTTGGCAAGGGAGTACAATAGTGATCTAAGAGTAAATCACTGGACATTGGTCAAAATTATCCTTAGTGGAATAAGGATATGTTTCTCGATTATGGAGGTGACAAGAGGTTCGTCGTAAAGGGTTACGTCGATGCAAGTTTTGACACTGATCCAAATGACTCTAAGTCTCAATCTGAATACATATTGAAAGTGGGAGCAATTAGCCAGAGTAGCTCCGTATAGAGCATTGTAGACATAGAATATTTTGCAAAATAAATACGGCTCTGAATGTGACACACCCGTTGACTAAGCCTCTTCCATGATCAAAACATGATCAACACCAAGGCTCCATGGGTGTTAGAATCATTACTGTGTAATCTAGATTATTGACTCTAGTGCAAGTGGGAGACTGAAGGAAATATGCCCTAGAGGCAATAATAAAGTTATTATTTATTTCCTGATATCATGACAACTATTTATTATCCATGCTATAATTGTATTACCCGGAAACATAATACATGTGTGAATACATAGATAAACATAGTGTCACTAGTATGACTCTACTTGACTAGCTCGTAAATCAAAGATGGTTAAGTTTCCTAACCATAGACATTAGTTTTCATTTGATTAACGGATCACATCATTAGGATAATGATGTGATTGACTTGACCCATTCTGTTATCTTAGCACTTGATCATTTAGTATGTTGCTATTGCTTTCTTCATGACTTATACATGTTCCTATGACTATGAGATTATGTAACTCCCGCTTACCGGAGGAACACTTTGTGTGCTACCAAGCGTCCACAACGAATGGGTCATTATAAAGGTACTCTCTGGTGTCTCCAAAGGTACTTGTTGAGTTGACGTATTTCGAGATTAGGATTTGTCACTCCGATTGTCGGAGAGGTATCTCTGGGCCCTCTCGGTAATGCACATCACTATAAGCCTTGCAAGCAATGTAGCTAATGAGTTAGTTACGAGATGATGCATTACGTAACAAGTAAAGAGACTTGCCGGTAACGAGATTGAACTAGGTATTGAGATACCGACGATCGAATCTCGGGCAAGTAACATACCGATGACAAAGGGAACAACGTATGTTGTTATGCGGTTTGACCGATAAAGATCTTCGTAGAATATGTAGGAAGCAATATGAGCATCCAGGTTCTGCTATTGGTTATTGACCGGAGATGTGTCTCGGTCATGTCTACATTGTTCTCGAACCCGTAGGGTCCGCACGCTTAAAGTAAGATGACAGTTATATTATGAGTTTATGTGTTTTGATGTACCGAAGGTTGTTCGGGGTCCCGGATGTGATCACGGACATGATGAGGAGTCTCGAACTGGTCGAGACATGAAGATCGATATATTGGACAACTATATATTTGGACACCGGAAAGGTTTTGGGTGAGATTGGGACAATACCGGAGCTCCGGGAGGTTATCAGAACCCCCCGGGAGGTATATGGGCCTTATTGGGCCTTAGTGGAAAGGAGGGGAAAGGAGCAAAGGAGGGGGTGCCCCCCCCCAAGCCCAATCTGAATTGGGAAGGGGGCTGGCCCCCCTTTCCTTCCTCCCTCCTTCCTCTTCCTTCCCTCTCCCTCTCCTAATAGGAAAGGGCCCCCTAGGGCGCGCCACCCCCCTTGGCCGGCCCCCTCCTCCACTCCTTTATATACGGGGGAGGGGGGCACCCCATAGAAAACAACAATTGGTCATTGATCTCTGTGGTGCCCCCCTCCACCAAAGTCCTCCTCAATAATATCATAGCTGTGCTTAGGCGAAGCCCTGCGACGGTAGAACATCATCATCGTCACCACGCCGTCGTGCTGACGGAACTCTCCCTCGACATTCTGCTGGATCGGAGTATGGGGGACGTCATCGAGCTGAACGTGTGCCAGAACTCGGAGGTGCCATAGTTTCGGTGCTTGATCGGTTGGGCCATGAAGTCGTACGACTACATCAACCGCGTTGTGCTAACACTTCCGCTTTCGGTCTACGAGGGTACGTGGACACACTCTCCCCTCTCGTTGCTATGCATCACCATGATCTTGCGTGTGCGTAGGAATTTTTTTGAAATTACTACGTTCCCCAACACCGTGCCCCCTCCCCTAGTCCAATTTGGACTCCCCATGGGGGGGCACCTCCTCGTGGCCTGCCTCTCCTCTCCCATATGGCCCATATGGCTCATTAACTTTCCCGGCGGGGGGTTCCAGTAACCCCTCGGTACTCCAAAAATACCTGAAATGCTTTGGAACCATTCTGATGTCCGAATATAACCTTCCAATATATCAATCTTTACCTCTAGACCATTTTGAGACTCCTCGTCATGTCCGTGATCTCATCCGGTACTCCGAGCAACCTTCAGTCACCAAAACACATAACTCATATAATACATATCGTCATCAAACGTTAAGCGTGTTGACCCTACGGGTTCGAGAACTATGTAGACATAACCAAGACACCTCCCAGGTCAATAACCAATAGAGGAATCTGGATGCTCCTATTGGTTCCCGCGTATTCTATGAAGATCTTTATTGGTCGAACCGCAATGTCAACATACATTATTCCCTTTGTCATCGGTATGTTACTTGCCCGAGATTCGATCGTCGGTATCTTCATACCTAGTTCAATCTCATTACCGGCAAGTCGCTTTACTCGTTCCGTAGTACATCATCCCGTAACTAACTCATTAGTCACATTGCTTGAAAGGCTTCATATGATGTGCATACTGAGAGGGCCCAGAGATACCTCTCCGATACTCAGAGTAAAAAATCCTAATGTCGATCTATGCCAACTCAACAAACACCTTCGAAGATACCTGTGGAGCATCTTTATAATCACCGAGTTACGTTGTGATGTTTGATAGCACATAAGGCATTCCTCCGGTGTCCGGGAGTTGCATAATCTCATAGTCGGAGGAATATATATTTGACATGAAGAAAACAGTAGCAATAAAACTGAATGATCATTATGCTAAGCTAACGGATTGGTCTTGTCCATCACTTCATTCCACTAATAATGTTATCCCGTTCATCAAATGACAACTCATGTCCATGGCGAGGAAACTTAACCATCTTTGTTCAACGAGCTAGTCTAGTAGAGGCATACTAGGGACACGGTGTTTTGTCTATGTATTCACACATGTATCAAGTTTCTGGTTAATACAATTCTAGCATGAATAATAAACATTTATCATGAATAAGGAAATAGAAAATAACAACTTTATTATTGCCTCTAGGGCATATTTCCTTTAGCTACTTCTTGAGCTTGCATTGGTTTTTCCCTCGAAGAGGAAAGGGTGACGCAGCAAAGTAGAGATAAGTATTTCCTTCAGTTTGAGAACAAAGGTATCAATCCAGTAGGAGACAACGCACAAATCACCGAATACCTGCACAAAGAATCTAACAAACTTGCACCCAACACGATAAAGGGATTGTTAATCCCTTCACGGTTACTTGCAAAAGTGAGATCTGATAGAGATAGATAAACGATAAAGTAAATATTTTTGGTATTTTTGGTTTATAGATCGGAAAGTAAAAGATTGCAAGAATAGTAGATTGGAAACTTATATGATGGAAAATAGGCTCGGGGGCCATAGGTTTCACTGGAGGCTTCTCTCAAGATAGAAAATAATACGGTGGGTGAAAAAATTACTGCCGAGCAATTGATAGAAAAGCGCAAAGTTATGACAGTATCTAAGGAAATGATCATGAATATAGGCATCATGTCTGTGTCAAGTAGACCGAAACGATTCTGCATCTACTACTATTACTCCACACATCGACCGCTATCTAGCATGCATCTAGAGTATTAAGTTCATAAAGAACGGAGTAACGCATTAAGTAAGATGACATGATGTAGAGGAATTAACTCAAGCAATATGATGAAAACCCCATCCTTTTATCCTCGATGGCAACAATATAATATGTGCTTTGCTGCCCCTTCTGTAACTGGGAAAGGACACCGCAAGATTGAACCCAAAGCTAAGCACTTCTCCTATTGCAAGAAAAACCAATCTAGTTGGCCAAACCAAACCGATAATTCGAAGAGACTTGCAAATACATCAAATCATGCATGTAAGAATTCATAGAAGATTCAAATAATATTCATAGATAAGTTGATCATAAATCCACAATTCATCGGATCTCGGCAAACACACTACAAAAAAGTATTACATCGAATAGATCTCCAAGAACATCGAGGAGACACATGGTATCGAGAATCAAAGAGAGAGAAGAAGCCATCTAGATACTAGCTATGGACCCATAGGTCTGTGGTAAACTACTCACGCTTAATCGGAAGGGCAATGGTGTTGATGTAGAAGTCCTCCATGATCGAATTCCCCTCCGGCGGGGTGCCGGAAAAGGTCCCTAGATGGGATCTCACGGGTACAGAAGGTTGCGGCGGCGGAAAACTATTTTCGTGGATGCCTCTATTGGTTTGGGGATATATATATATATGGGAATGTATAGGCGAAAGAATTAGGTCAGGAAGTGCACGAGGGGACCACAAGGGTGGGGGGTGCGCCCAAGGGGGTTGGGCGCGCCCTTCGTCCTTGTGACCGCCTCGTGGCTCCTCCGACTTCATCTCCAAGTCTCCTGGTTGTCTTCGGGTCCAAGAAAAATCACCACGAAGGTTTTATTCCATTTGGACTCCGTTTGGTATTACTTTTCTGCGAAACTCAAAAACAGGAACTAGCACTCGGCTCTAGGTTAATAGATTAGTCCCAAAAATAATATAAAATAGCATATTAATGCATATAAAACATCCAAAATAGATAATATAATAGCATGGAACAATGAAAATTGTAGATACGTTGGAGACGTATCAAGCATCCCCAAGCTTAATTCCTGCTCGTCCTCGAGTAGGTAAATGATAAAAACAGAATTTTTGATGTGGAATGCTACCTAACATATTTATCCATGTAATTTTCGTTTTTGTGGCATGAATGTTCAGATCCGTAAGATTCAAAACAAAAGTTTAATATTGACATAAAAATAATAGTACTTCGAGCATACTGATAAAGCAATTATGTCTTCTCAAAATAACATGGCCAAAGAAAGCTATCCCTACAAAATCATATAGTATGGCTATGCTCCATCTTCATCAAAAAAAATATTTAAATCATGCACAACTCCGATGACAAGCCAAACAATTGTTTCATACTTTTGATGTTCTCAAACCTTTTCAACTTTCACGCAATACATGAGCGTGAGCCATGGATATAGCACTATAGGTGGAATAGAAGATGGTGGTTGTGGAGAATACAAAAGAGGGAGATAGTCTCACATCAACTAGGCGTATCAATAGGCTATAGAGATGCCCATCAATAGATATCAATGTGAGTGAGTAGGGATTGCCATGCAACGGATGCACTAGATCTATAAGTTTATGAAAGCTCAAAAGAAAACTAAGTGGGTGTGCATCTAACTTGCTTGCTCACGAAGACCTAGGGCAATTTTAGAAAGCCCATCATTGGAATAAACAAGCCAAGTTCTATAATGAAAAATTCCCACTAGTATATGAAAGTGATATCATATGAGACTCTCTATCATGAAGATCATGGTGCTACTTTGAAGCAAAAGTGTGGTAAAAGGATAGTAACATTGCCCCTTCTGTCTTTTTCTCTCATTTTTATTGGGCCTTTCACATTTTTTTGGCCTCTTTTTTCTTTTTCATCCGGAGTCTTATCCCAACTTGTGGGGGAATCATCGTCTCCATCGTCCTTTCCTCACTGGGACAATGCTCTAATAATGAAGATCATCACACTTTTATTTACTTACAACTCAAGAATTACAACTCAATACTTAGAACAAAATATGACTCTATGTGAATGCCTCCGGTGGTGTACCGGGATGTGCAATGAATCAAGAGTGACATGCATGAAATAATTATGAAAGGTGGCTTTGCCACAAATACGATGTCAACTACATGACCATGCAAAGCAATATGACAATGATGAAGTGTGTCATAATAAATGGAACGGTGGAAAGTTTCATGACAATATATCTCGTAATGGCTATGGAAATGCTATAATAGGTAGGTATGATGGCTGTTTTGAGGAAGTTATATGGTGGGTGTATGGTATCGGTGAAAGTTGCGTGGCACAAGAGAGGCTAGCAATGGTGGAAGGGTGAGAGTGCGTATAATCCATGGACTCAACATTAGTCATAAGGAACTCACATACTTATTGCAAAATTTTACTAGTTATCGAAATGAAGTACTACGCGCATGCTCCTAGGGGGATAGATTGGTAGGAAAAGTCCATTGCTCATCCCCGAACGCCACTCATAAGGAAGACGATCAAAAAATAAATCATGCTCCCACTTCATCACACAACGGTTCACCATACGTGCATGCTATGGGAATCACAAACTTTAACACAAGTACCTCTCAAATTCACAACTACTCACTAGCATGACTCTAATATCACCATCTTCATATCTCAAAACAATCATAAAGAATCAAACTTTGCATAGTATTCAATGCACTTTATATGAAAGTTTTTATTATATCCATCTTGGATGCCTATCATATTAGGACTAAATTTATAACCAAAGCAAATTACCATGATGTTTAGAGATTCTCAAAATAATATAAGTGAAGCATGATAGTTCATCAATTTCTATAAAATAAAACCACTGCCGTGCTCTAAAAATATATAAGTGAAGCACTAGAGCAATATTGCCTAGCTCAAAAGATATAAGTGAAGCACATAGAGTATTCTAATAAATCACGATTCATGCGTGTCCCCCTCAAAAGGTGTGTACAGTAAGGATGATTGTGGCAAACTAAAAAGCAAAGACTCAAATCATACAAGGCGCACCAAGCAAAACACATATCATGTGGTGAATAAAAATACAGCCTCAGGTAAAGTTACGGATAGACGAAGACGAAGGAGGGGATGCCTTCTGGGGCATCCCCAAGCTTAGGCTCTTGGTTGTCCTTGAATATTACCTTGGGGGTGTCTTGGGCATCCCCAAGCTTAGGCTCTTGCCACTCCTTATTCCATATTCCATCAAATCCTTACCCAAAACTTGAAAACTTCACAACACAAAACTCATCAGAAAATCTCATAAGCTCCATTAGTATAAGAAAATAAATCACCACTTTATGGTACTGTTGCAAAGTCATTCTTTATTTATATTGGTGTAATATCTACTTTTTCCAAATTTTCCATGGTTCATACCCCCCGATATGTTGGGAAACGTTGCATGCAATTTCAAAAAAATTCCTGCGCTCACGCAAGATCTATCTAGGAGATGCATAGCAACGAGAGGGGGACAGTGTGTCGACTTGCCCTCATAGACCGAAAGCGGAAGCGTTTGCTCAACGCGGTTGATGTAGTCGAACGTCTTCTCATTCCGACTGGTCGAGTACCAAACATACGGCAACTCCAAGTTCTGGACACGTTCAATGCGATGACGTCCCTCGAGCTCTTGATCCAGCAGAGGGTCGAAGGAGTAGATGAGTTCCATCGACACGACGGCGTGGTGACGGTGATGGTGATGTGATCCGCGCAGGGCTTTGCCTAATCACCGTGAGAATATAACCGGAGGCGTAAACTGTGGAGGGGGCGTCGCACACGGCTAAGAGCAATTGGTGTGTCCTCTAGGGGCGCCCCCCGGTATATAAAGGAGGGAGAGAGAGGAGGCCGGCCATAGGCACGCCCCAAGTGGGAAGGAGTCCGACTTGGACTCCTAGTTGGATTCGCCCCCCTCCTTTTATCAGAGGGGGAAAGGGGGAAGTAGAGGGAGTAGGAGAAGGAAAGGGGGGCGCCGCCCCCTTCCCTAGTCCAATTCGGGCTCCTCCCTTGTGGCGAGCGCACCAGCCCCTTGTGGGATGGTTAGCCTCCCTCCTATGGCCCATATGGCCCATATCTTTCCCGGGGTCCGTAACACCTCCGGTACTCAGGTATGTACCTGATACATTCTGAAACCCTTCCGGTGTCCGAATACTACCTTCCAATATATCAATCTTTACCTCTCAACCATTTTGAGACTCCTCGTCATGTCCGTGATCTCATCCGGGACTCCGAACAACCTTCGGTCACCAAAACACATAACTCATATAATACATTTTGTCATCGAACATTAAGCGTGCGTACCCTACGGGTTCGAGAATTATGTAGACTTGAGCGAGACACCTATCTGGTCAATAACCAATAGCGGAACCTGGATGCTCATATTGGTTCCCACATATTCTACGAAGGTCTTTATCAGTCGAACCGCTATGTCAACATACGTCATTCCCTTTTTCATCGGTATGTTACTTGCCTGAGATCCGATCGTTGGTATCTTCATACCTAGTTCAATCTTGTTACCGACAAGTCTCTTTACTCGTTCCATAATGCATCATCCCGCAACTAACTCATTAGTCACATTGCTTGCAAGGCTTCATATGATGTGCATTACCGAGAGGGCCCAGAGATACCTCTCCGATACTCAGAGTGACAAATCCTAATCTCGATCTATGCCAACCCAACAACCACCTTCGGAGATACCTATAGAGCATCTTTATAATCATCCAGTTACGTTGTGACGTTTTATAGCACACAAGGCATTCCTCCGGTGTCCGGGAGTTGCATAATACCATAGTCGGAGGAATATATATTTAACATGAAGAAAACAGTAGCAATAAAACTGATCGATCATTATGCTAAGCTAACGGATGGGTCTTGTCCATCACATCATTCTCCTAATGATGTGATCACGTTCATCAAATGACAACACATGTCCATGGCTAGGAAACTTAACAATCTTTGATCAACAAGCTAGTCAAGTAGAGGCATACTAGGGACACGATGTTTTGTCTATGTATTCACACATGTATCAAGTCTCCGGTTAATACAATTCTAGCATGAATAATAGACATTTATCATGATATAAGGAAATATAAAATAACAACTTTATTATTGCCTCTAGGGCATATTTCCTTCACGATACTACCCATAGATTCATCAAAATAAGCAAACAACACATAGAAAACAGAATCTGTCAAAAACAGAGCAGTCTGTAGCAATCTATAACTCTCGAATACCTCTGAAACTCCAAAAATTCTGAAAAATTAGGAAAACATGGGCAGTTTGTGTATCAATCCAGAGCAAAAAGAATCAGATCAGAGCACATTTCAATAAAATCCAGGAAATTATTTACAGGGCGAAAAAGTTTCTGTTTTTCAGCTGGATCAAAACAACTATCACCGTAAGCTATACCAAAGGTCTTACTCAGCACAAACACTAATTAAAACACAAAATCACATCTAACCAGAGGCTAGATGAATTATTCGTTGCAAAATAGGAAGGAAAATATTGGGTTGTCTCCCAACAAGCGCTTTTCTTTAGAGCCTTTTAGATAGGCATTGATAATTTCAATGATGCTCACATAAAAGACAAGAATTGAAGCACAAAGAGAGCATCATAAAACATGTGACAAACACATCTAAGTCTAACATACTTCCTATGCGTAGGCATTTTATAAGTAAACAAATTATGAAGACAAGCAAAAACTAGCATATGCAAGGAAGAAGAAAGAGATTATAGCAATCTCAACATGAAGAGAGGTAATTTAGTAACATGAAAATTTCTACAACCATATTTTCCTCTCTCATAATAATTATATGTAGGATCATAAGCAAATTCAACAAAATAGCTATCATATAACATATTCTCCACATGATCCACATGCATGCGAAGTTGACACTCTTCCAAAATAGTGGGATTAACATTAACGAAAGTCATGACCTCTCCAAACCCACTTTTATCAAAAAAATCATAAGACTGAACACTCTCCAAATATGTGGGATCTAAAGTTGACACTCTTCCAAACCCACTTTTAATTTGAATGCAAACATTATTATCAATCTCATATTCATCATGGGGCTTAAATAAATTTTCAAGATCATAAGGAGAATCACCCCAATCATGATGATTGCAACAAGTAGTAGACATAGCAAAATTAGTATCCCCAAGCTTGGGGTTTTGCATATCATTAACATAGTTGTCATTAATAGAATTTATAATAACATCATTGCAATCGTGATTTTTATTCAAGGAGCTATCATGAATCACTTTATAGACTTCTTCTTTAAACACTTCATCACAATTTTCAGATTCACGATTTTCAAGCAAAACCTCATAATCATAATCTAGTGCACTCAACTCACTAGTAATTGGTTCATCATAATTGGATCCCTTAAAAAGATTAGCAAGTGGGTGAAGATCCACAAACTTTTAGCAAGCAAAGATGCAAGCAAAAGGAAGGCACATGGTAACACAAGCAATCAAAAGATCGAACGGAAAGAAGAGGGCGAATCTTTTCGAAAATCGTTTTAGAAGTGGGGGAGAGGAAAACGAGGGGCAAATGGCGAATAATGTAATGCAAGAGATGAGAGTTTATGATGGGTACTTGATATGTCTTGACTTGGCATAGATCTCCCTGGCAACGGCGCCAGAAATTCTTCCTACTACTTCTTGAGCTTGTGTTGGTTTT
Organism: Aegilops speltoides; assembly: GCA_021437245.1. Taxonomy (NCBI): domain Eukaryota; kingdom Viridiplantae; phylum Streptophyta; class Magnoliopsida; order Poales; family Poaceae; genus Aegilops; species Aegilops speltoides. The sequence goes on along the minus strand of CM038143.1, from coordinate 123,538,606 downwards.
TCCCTTGAAGAGGAAAGGGTGATCCAACAAAGTAGAGATAAGTAATTACCTTAGTTTGAGAAGAAAGGTATCAATCCAGTAGGAGACAACGCAAAAATCACCGAATACCTGCACAAACAATCAAACAAACTTGCACCCAACGCGATAAAGGGGTTGTAAATCCCTTCATGGTTACTTGCAAAAGTGAGATCTGATAGAGATAGATAAATGATAAAGTAAATATTTTTAATATTTTTGGTAAATAGATCAGAAAGTAAAAGATTGCAAAATAGTATATCGGAAACTTATACGGTGGGTGAACAAATTACTGCCGAGCAATTGATAGAAAAGCGCAAAGTTATGATGATATCTAAGGAAATGATCATGATAGGCATCACATCCGTGTCAAGTAGACCGAAATGATTCTGCATCTACTACTATTACTCCACACATCGACCGCTATCCAACATGCATCTAGAGTATTGAGTTCATAAAGAACGGAGTAACGCATTAAGTAAGATGACATGATGTAGAGGAATTAACTCAAGCAATACGATGAAAACCCCATCTTTTTATCCTTGATGGCAACAATACAATACGTGCCTTGCTGCCCCTACTGACACTGGGAAAGGACACCGCAAGATTGAACCCAAAGCTAAGCACTTCTCCCATTGCAAGAAAAACCAATCTAGTTGGCCAAACCAAACTGATAATTCGGAGAGACTTGCAAAGACATCAAATCATGCATATAAGTATTCAGAGAAGATTCAAATAATATTCATAGATAAGCTGATCATAAATCCACAATTCATCGAATCTCGGCAAACACACCGCAAAAATGTATTATATCGAATAGATCTCCAAGAACATCAAGGAGAACATGGTATTGAGAATCAAAGAGAGAGAAGAAGCCATCTAGCTACTAGCTATGGACTAGTAGGTCTATGGTAAACTACTCACGCTTCATTGGAAGGGCAATGATGTTGATGTAGAAGCCCTCCGTGATCGAATCCCCCTCCGGCTGGGTGTCGGAAAAGGTCCCTAGATGGGATCTCACGGGTACAGAAGGTTGCGGCGGCGGAAAAGTGTTTTCGTGGATGCCTCTGTTGGTTTGGGGATATATGGGAATGTATAGGCGAAAGAATTAGGTCAGGAAGTGCACGAGGGGCCCACAAGCGTGGGGGCGTGCCCTACCCCCCTGGGCGCACCCTTCGTCCTTGTGGCCGCCTCGTGGATCCTCCGACTTCATCTCCAATTCTCCTGGTTGTCGTCTTGTCCAAGAAAAATCATCGTGAATGTTTTATTCCGTTTGGACTCCGTTTGGTATTCCTTTTCTGCGAAACTCAAAAACAGGGAAAAGACAGGAACTGGCACTGGGCTCTAGGTTAATAGGTTAGTCCCAACAATAATATAAAATAGCATATTAATTCATATAGAACATCCAAAGCAGATAATATAATAGCATGGACCAATAAAAAGTTATAGATACGTTGGAAACATATCATGCCACTGAATATTTTTCTGCGATTTTGGGGAAGAATGCTTTTTCAATGCCCACAGTTCAACTCAGCTCTCTGTATGCACCTGTGGACCTCTTTGGGCTGCTTGAACCTTTCTCCTGGGATGAAATTATCGAGGCTATAAATAAAGTACGAAACAATAGGAGCCCGGGCCTAGATGGGTTCACCAATGAGTTCTACAAGGCCTTCAAACATTTGCTAAAGGAAGATCTGCTCAGGTTTTTCAACGACTTGCATAGCGACACTATTAATCTTGACGGCATCAAAAATGCTTTCATCACTTTGCTGCCTAAAAGGACACTCCGTTAGAAATTAAAGATTACATGCCCATCTCCTTGGTACACAACACGCCCAAGCTAGCTTCCAAGGTTGTGGCCAACATGTTGCAACGGCAGATCCTAGTTTTAGTACATACTTTGCAGTCGGGGTTCTTGAGGGGACGAACCATTGTCAAGAATTTTGCATTTGGCGGATGAGTTAGTCCAATGCGCTCACAAAAGGAAGCTGCCAGTTATTGCTTTAAAATTGGACTTCCACAAGGCCTTCGATAGTGTTAGTTGGGACTGCCTCAGCCAAGTCATGGAAGCCAGAGGTTTTCCTCAGTTGTGGAGACAGTGGATTTCCAACCTTCTCTCTTCCGACTCCTCGCGAGTTATGATCAATGGTGAGTTGGGACCCCCCCCCATCTTGCCAAGCGAGGTTTCTGATATGTCTCCGTCGTATCTACTTTTCCAAACACTTTTGCCCATGTTTTGGACTCTAACTTGTATGATTTGAATGGAACTAACCCGGACTGACGCTGTTTTCAGCAGAATTGTCATGGTGTTGTTTTATGTGTAGAAAACAAAAGTTCTCGGAATGACCTAAAACTCCACGGAATATCTTAGAATAAATAATAAAAAATCCTCACCAAAGATGAAGACCAGGGGGCCCACACCCTGTTCACGAGGGTGGGGGCGCGCCCCTCCCCCCTGGGAGCGCCCCCCTACCTCGTGGGCCCCCTGGTGGCCCTTGACGCCAACACCAACTCCATATATTGGCTTTCAGGGAGAAAAAAATCAGAGAGAAAGTTTCATCGCGTTTTACGATACGGAGCCGCCGCCAAGCCCTAATCTCTCTTGGGAGGGCTGATCTGGAGTCCGTTCGGGGCTCCGGAGAGGGCGATTCGTCGCCGTCGTCATCATCAACCATCCTCCATCACCAATTTCATGATGCTCACCGCCGTGCGTGAGTAATTGCATCATAGGCTTGTTGGACGGTGATGGGTTGGATGATATTTATCATGTAATTGAGTTAGTTTTGTTAGGGTTTGATCCCTAGTATCCATTATGTTCTGAGATTGATGTTGCTATGACTTTGCTATGCTTAATGCTTGTCACTAGGGCCCGAGTGCCATGATTTCAGATCTGAACCTATTATGTTTTCATAAATATATGTGTGTTCTAGATCCTATCTTGCAAGTCTATAGTCACCTACTATGTGTTATGATCTGGCAACCCCGAAGTGACAATAATCGGGAGCACTCCCGGTGATGACCATAGTTTGAGGATTTCATGTATTCACTATGTGCTAATGCTTTGTTCTAGTTCTCTATTAAAAGGAGGCCTTAATATCCCTTAGTTTCCAATAGGACCCCGCTTCCACGGGAGGGTAGGACAAAAGATGTCATGCAAGTTCTTTTCCATAAGCACGTATGACTATATATGGAATACATGCGTACATTACATTGATGAATTGGAGCTAGTTCTGTGTCACCCTATGTTGTTACTGTTACATGACGAACCGCATCCGGCATAATTATCCATCACTGATCCGGTGCCTACGAGTTTTCCATATACTGGTCTACGCTTATTTACTTTTCCGTTGCTACTGTTACAATCACTACAAAATACCAAAAACATTACTTTTGTTGTCTTTACTTTTGTTACCATTACCACCACTATCATATTACTTTGCTACTAAACACTTTGTTGCAGATACTAAGTTTCCATGTGTGGTTGAATTGACAACTCATCTGCTAATACTTGAGAATATTCTTTGGCTCCCCTTGTGTCAAATCAATAAATTTGGGTTGAATACTCTACCCTCGAAAACTGTTGCGATCCCCTATACTTGTGGGTTATCAAGACCTTTTTCTGGCGCCGTTGCCGGGGAGCATAGCTCTATTCCTTGAGTCACTTGGCATTTATATCTGCTGGACACTATGAAGAATTTGAAAGATGATCGAACTACTATTTTGCCCTCAACTACGAGGGGAGGTAAGGGATTGCCATCTAGCCTTGCACTAGATTCTCCTTCTGTTATGAGTAAGTTTGCGACACCTAAACCTACTACTGCTATTGATTCAGATATGTGACATGTTATTGATGATGCCACTTCTGCTATGCATGATACTTATGATGAAACTACTTCTATGCTTGATACTACTATGCCACTTGGTGAATTTCTTGATGAGCAAATTGCTAGGTCCAGAGAAAGAGAAATTATTGAACCTGAACATGATGATGTGAGTGATGATGAACCTATGCCTGCTATTCCTGAGGGTTATCTTTTTAATGTTGAATCTATTGAAGCTGCTCTTGCTTGCCAGGATAGTCTTGAACGTAAGAGGTTGCTAATTAAGTGGAGTAAGGAATCTTTTAGAGGTAGGATGAGACCCGACCCTGCTTTTGCTACTTCACCTATCTGTGTTCCTGATCAGGATTATTATGATTTTTCTGTCAATCCAGATATAATTACTTTGGTTGAATCTGATCCTTTTTATGGCTATGAATCTGAAACTGTTGTGGCACATCTTCGTAAGTTAGATGATATAGCTAGCCTGTTTACTAATAATCAGAGATCGCGCCACCTTTATTTACTCAAAATATTTTCGTTCTCATTAAAGGGTGATGCTAAGAAATGGTTTAATTCTCTTGATCCTGGTTGTGTGCAAAGTCCCCAAGATATGATTTATTACTTCTCTGCTAAATATTTCCCAGCTCATAAGAAACAAGCTGCTTTGAGGGAAATATACAATTTTGTGCAAATTGAAGAAGAGAGTCTCCCACAAGCTTGGGGGAGGCTTCTCAAGTTACTTAATGCTTTGCCTGATCATCCTCTTAAGAAACCTGAAATATTTGATATATTTTATAATGGACTAACTGATGCTTCCACAGATTACCTGGATAGTTGTGCTGGTTCTCTTTTCAGGGAAAGAACACCGGATGACGCTAAAATTTTATTGAATAATATGTTGGCAAATGAAAATAATTGGGCACCTCCTGAGCCAACTCCTAAGCCAACTACTGAGCCTATTCCTAAACCAACTCCGAAGAAGAGAGGTGTTCTATTTCTCAGTCCCAAAGATATGCAAGAGGCAAAGAAATCTATGAAAGAAAAAGGTATTAAAGCTGAAGATGTTAAGAATTTACCTCCTATTGAAGAAATACATGGTCTTAATTTACCACCTGTTGAAGAAGTATATGATCTCAATTACTTATTTACTGAAGAACCTCCCGATATCCCGACACAGGTAGTAAATGTAAATTCTCTCTATAGGTATGATAAAGCTAAAGTCCCTCCTACTAAAATTGCTAGTTAGTGCTTGGATGAGTTTGATGACTTTATGTTTAAGCAAGATGACTTTAATGCTTATTTTGGTAGACAATTAAAACAGAATACATTTATGATTAAACGCTTGAGTGATTATATGGCTAATATTAGAGGTGAACTTAAACTTGTTAGCAAACATGCTTCTATGGTTACCACTCAAGTAGAACAAGTACTTAAGGCTCAGAAAGAAGTGCTTGATGAAATGAATAGTAAGAAAAATGATTATGTTGTTAGAATGGCTACTAGAACTGGTAGAATGACTCAGGAACCTTTGTATCCTGAAGGCCACCCTAAGAGAATCGAGCAAGATTCTCAGAGAAACAATATTGATGTACCTAGTTCTTCTAAGAGGAAGAAAAAGAAAAATGATAGGACTGTGCAAACTTCTAGTGAATCTATTGCTGAACCACCTGAGAATCCAAATGACATCTCTATGTCCGATGCTGAAACACAATCAGGTGATGAACATGAACCTAGTGATAATGTTAATGATAATGTTCATGTTGATGCTCAACCTAGTAATGATAATGATGTAGAAGTTGAACTTGCTGTTGATCTTGATAACCCACAATCAAAGAATCAACATTATGATAAAAGAGACTTCGTTGCTAGGAAACATGGTAAAGAAAGGGAACCATGGGTTGAAACCCATGCCTTTTCCTCCAAACCATCCAAGAAAAAGGATGATGAGGATTTTGAGCGCTTTTTGAAATGATTAGACCCATCTTTTTGCGTGTATGCGATTAAGCGATGTGCTCAAAACAAATCCTTATGCTAAGTACATGAAGGATATCATTACTAATAAAAGAAAGATACCGGAAGCTGAAATTTCCACCATGCTTGCTAATTATACTTTTAAGGGTGGAATACCAAAGAAACTTGGAGATCCCGGAGTACCTACTATACCATGCTCCATTAAAAGAAATTATGTTAAAACTGCTTTATGTGATCTTGGAGCCGGTTTTAGTGTTATGCCTCTCTCTTTATATCGTAGACTTGACTTGAATAAGTTGACACCTACTGAAATATCTTTGCAAATGGTTGATAAATCAACTTCTATACCTGTCGGTATTTGTGAGGATGTGCCTGTTGTGGTTGCAAACATTACTATTTTAACGAACTTTGTTATTCTTGATATTCCCGAGGATGATAGTATGTCTATTATTCTTGGAAGACCTTTCCTTAATACTGCAGGGGCTGTTATTGATTGCAACAAAGGCAATGTCACTTTTCATGTTAATGGTAATGAGCATACGGTACACTTTCCGAGGAAACAACCTCAAGTTTATAGTATCAACTCTATTGGAAAAGTTCCATCGATTATATTTGGAGGTTTTGAATTTCCTCTCCATATTGTCAAGAAAAAGTATGATATTCTTATTGTTGGGGATTTTCATATCCCCGTTGAGGTAACTTAGTGTCATTCGAAATTTCTCCGGTTCCGTGATTATTTGGAATGAGTTTGTTAACAAGACTTGATCAACCTTGTTAGTGGGTTCATTTTGATGATCACGAGATGGATGAAACTAGAAGCACAACCTTCTGTACCCTCTCTATATTTTCTGTTATTTAGTAGAAATAAAGTAAACTAGTATTTTTCTGTCTGTTTCCTGACTTATCCGTGCAATATAAAATATCCCGAAAATAAAAGTCCTCAGAATGCCATGCCAATTTAATATGATCTTTTTTTCCGGGAATATTTGAGAATTTACTGTGCAAAAATTACCACGGGGGGAGCTGCCACCTGGTCACGAGGGTGGAGGGCGCGCCCTACCCCCTGGGCACGCCCCCTGCCTTGTGGGCCCATGGTGGCTCTCCTCCACTTATTCCTGCACCCATCTTCTTCCTCTGTCTCACACAAACATGAAAAACCAACTCAAGCACGAGTTCCAGCCCCCGTTGCTGTGATTTTCGATCTCCTTGCTCAAAGCACCTCTCGTAAAACTGCTTGGGGAGATTGTTCCTTGGTATGTGACTCCTCCATTGGTCCAATTAGTTTTTGTTCTATTGCTTTATTCATTGCAAATTTGTGCTGCATAGGTGACCATGTTCTTGAGCTTGCATGTCAAATTTATATGGTTCCAAGTAGTTCTAATGCTTGATATAGGCCCTAGGAACTTGTGGGAGTTGTTGCTATCAATTTTATTGAAGTTGGTTCACTTTTATTTGAGGTTACTAAAAATTTCAGATTGTCTCAGAAATAATGAAGAGACTTTTGAGGGGCTCGTCGAGCCGAAGCTCTAAGGAAAAACAAAAGAAAGAAGAGGAGAAGCCCAAATTTAATTTACCTCGCACTGCGGAGGTCCGGCCATGTGAATGGCCTTCCGATGACTTCTTGAGGAAAGCTGGGATTCATGAATATTTTTATTTATTAATTGAGAATGCTGGCCTCACCAACTTCCTCCATGACCAACGTCATCAGTATCTCTTACTCAAAAATACTTTTGTGCAAAACTTCTACTTTTTCCCTAAGAAATCACCTCCAACAGTAGAGTTTCATTTATATGACGTTGTTAAAGAGATGACATTAGCAGAATTCTGCGAGGTTTGCAGAATACCCTTTGAGGGCACCTTAGATGAACCCCGCCGTAATGAATTAGAAGCTTTTGTCAACACTATCACGGTGGGAGAAACCAGGAAGGTTTCTGATGCAAGGATCACTAGCATACGTTATCCTGTTTTACGCTACTTTGCCTTATTTGCGAGTCGTTGCTTGATTGGACGCGGGAACTGTGGGAACCTTAGTATTCCTGATATTATTATTTTGCTCCATGGTTTATACCGCGATAACTCTGTTAGTATGGGTGGAATTGTTGCTAGACGGTTAAGTCTGAACCGTACTAAGGGCCCCATCTTTGGAGGCATTTATGCTTCGCGCCTAGCTGAACATTTTGAAATACCTATTAGGCATGCGGAGAAAGAAGAAACAACGCTGCCCCGTGCTTGCGCATGATTTTCTTGTTAAGAGTCGCAATGGGGAGCTTACATATAAATTATACTTTGATAAACATCACCCTGAGACTATTACTTTGCCTGCTCCTTCTTTGTTTAACTTGTTTGCAGAGCCTCACATTGTTCCGTGGTCGGCTGTTCAAACCTATCGGAACCCTGTACCGGCCCCGGAGCCGGAGCTACAAGATGAGCCTCCATGACTATCTGTTTATTCTTGGGATCCAGAGGAGGCCGCCAGCCAGTGGCAGCCGGAGTCTTCTTCATCACAGTAGACCCCAGCTTCACCTACGGATATCCGCCAGGCCATCCCTGGCATTAGACCAACTTAGGCCAAAAGCCTAAGCTTGGGGGAGTACGTATTTCCCACCGACATTACATTTATGTTCACACACACTCATTGCTAGATGTCGGTGCTCATACTCTTTCACTGTAATATCCATGCTAGTTTAAATTTCTTTTTCCTGCTTTCTTCTTGTGTGTTTGTTAAACTTTAAGAAAAATCAAAAAAATTAGTTAGTTTACTTTTCATGCTTGTAGTAGAATTAAAAAGAAAACCCAAAAATATTTCCCGTTCTTCTTTTACTTGTTGGGAGCTTTCCCGTGTAAATAATTTTTATTTCTTTTTCTTTCTTTGGGGGTCGAGAAGACCATATTGAAAACGCTTAGTGGCTCTTTTATGCATGATTGATTATTTATACCTAGAGCCCATATTACTTGTCTTCTCTCTTGAGTTGAATGCTTGCAGATTCCAGCTTAGTCCAATGCACGTGCACTCTTATTATTATACACACCGTTCGGTCGTGCGAGTGAAAGGCAATAATGATGATATATGATGGACTTATTGAGAAGAGAAAAGCTAGTACGAACTCGGCCTCTCTTGTTTTTGTAAATATGATGATTCATCGTTCCTGATTCAGCTATTATGAAGTAAACATATTTGCAATGACATTTAGAGATTATAGTTGCTTGTGCCATGCTTGATTAGCTATGAGTTATAATGGTTTACCTTGCGTGCCAACATGCTATTAGAATGATTATAATATGGTATGATGGGGTGGTATCCTCCTTTAAATGCATTGAGTGACTTGACTTGGCACATGTTCACGCATGTAGTTGAATCCAATCAACAGAGCCTTCATGATATTTATGTTCATGGTGGATTATATCCTACTCATGCTTGTACTCGGTGTGAATTAATTGTAATGCATGTTTACGACTGTTGTCGCTCTCTCAGTTGGTCGCTTCCCAGTCTTTGCTAGCCTTCACCTGTACTAAGCGGGAATACTGCTTGTGCATCCAAACTCCTTAAACCCCAAAGTTGTTCCATATGAGTCCACCATACCTTCCTATATGCGGTATTTACCTACCGTTCCAAGTAAATTTGTATGTGCCAAACTCTAAACCTTCAAATAAACATTCTGTTTTGCATGCTCGAATAGCTCATATGTCAACTAGAGCTGCCCTTATCTTCCGTGTTAGGCGGGTTATTCTCAAGAGGAGTGGACTCCGCTCCTCATTCACGAGAAAATGGCTGGTATCCGGGATGCCCACTCCCATGATCCAAAAATATCAAAGCAAATCAAAATAATTAAACAAAACTCCCCCTGGGACCCGTTGAATGTTGGAGGCACTCGTTGTTTCGAGCAAGCCATGGATTGATGCTTGTGGAGGAGGGGGAGTATAAACTTTACCATTCTGTTTGGGAACCGCCTATAATCTGTTTAGCATGGAAGATATCGTCGTCTTTTAGTTGTTATGTTGACAATGAAAGTATGCCGCTCAAAATATAATTTATCTCTATTTCAAAACCGAGCTCTGACACCTCTACAAATCCCTGCTTCCCTCTGCGAAGGGCCTATCTATTTACTTTTATGCTGAGTCATCACCCTTCTTATTAAAAAGCACCATTTGAGAGAGCACCTTGTCGTTTGCATTCATTATTATTGGTTTATATTGGGTATGACTTGACTGGATCTCTTTTACCATGAATTACAATGTTTAGTCAGTCCTTGATCTTTAAAGGTGCTCTGCATTTATGTTTTGCGGTCTCAGAAAGGGCTAGCGAGATGCCATTTTGTCATATCATATTATGATTATTTTGAGAAAGTGTTGTCATCCGAGTTTATTATTATGGCTCGCTAGCTGATTATGCTATTGATATGAGTAATTGTGAGACCTACGTGTTATTGTGAGTATGGTTAGTTCATAATAATTGCTGAGACTTGAATGCTGGCTTTTCGTGTTTACAACAACAAGAGCAAACAGAGTTTGTAAATGTTTTTCTTTTTCTCTTTCAGTTTGTCAACTGAATTGCTTGAGGACAAGCAAGGGTTTAAGCTTGGGGGAGTTGATACGTCTCCGTCGTATCTACTTTTCCAAACACTTTTGCCTTGTTTTGGACTCTAACTTGTATGATTTGAATGGAACTAACCCGGACTGACGATGTTTTCAGTAGAATTGCCATGGTGTTGTTTTATGTGCAGAAAACAAAAGTTCTCGGAATGACCTGAAACTCCACGGAATATCTTAGAATAAATAATAAAAAATCCTCGCCAAAGATGAAGACCAGGGGTCCCACACCCTGTTCACGAGGGTGGGGGCGCGCCCCTCCCCCTGGGCGTGCCCCCTACCTCGTGGGCCCACTGGTGGCCCTCCGACACCAACTCCAACTCCATATATTGGCTTTCGGGGAGAAAAAAATAAGAGAGAAAGTTTCATCGCGTTTTACAATACAAAGCCGCCGCCAAGCCCTAATCTCTCTTGGGAGGGATGATCTGGAGTCCGTTCGGGGATCTGGAGAGCGGGATTCATCGCCGTCGTCATCATCAACCATCCTCCATCACCAACTTCATGATGCTCACCGCGGTGCGTGAGTAATTGCATCATAGGCTTGTTGGACGGTGATGGGTTGGATGAGATTTATCATGTAATCGAGTTAGTTTTGTTAGGGTTTGATCCCTAGTATCCATTATGTTCTGAGATTGATGTTGCTATGAGTTTGCTATGCTTAATGCTTGTCACTAGGGCCCGAGTGCCATGATTTCAGATCTGAACCTATTATGTTTTCATGAATATATGTGTGTTCTAGATCCTATCTTGCAAGTCTATAGTCACCTACTATGTGTTATGATCTGGCAACCCCGAAGTGACAATAATCGGGACCACTCCCGGTGATGACCATAGTTTGAGGAGTTCATGTATTCACTATGTGCTAATGCTTTGTTCCGTTTCTCTATTAAAAGGAGGCCTTAATATCCCTTAGTTTCCAATAGGACCCCGCTTCCACGGGAGGGTAGGACAAAAGATGTCATGCAAGTTCTTTTCCATAAGCACGTATGACTATATACGGAATACATGCCTACATTACATTGATGAATTGGAGCTAGTTCTGTGTCACCCTATGTTGTAACTGTTACATGACGAACCGCATCCAGCATAATTATCCATCACTGATCCGGTGCCTACGAGTTTTCCATATACTGGTCTACGCTTATTTACTTTTCCATTGCTACTGTTACAATCACTACAAAATACCAAAAACATTACTTTTGCTGTCTTTACTTTTGTTACCGTTACCACCACTATATATTACTTTGCTACTAAACACTTTGCTGCAGATACTAAGTTTCCAGGTGTGGTTGAATTGACAACTCAGCTGCTAATACTTGAGAATATTCTTTGGCTCCCCTTGTGTTGAATCAATAAATTTGGGTTGAATACTCTACCCTCGAAAACTGTTGTGATCCCCTATACTTGTGGGTTATCAGTTTCCGGCAGGGTGACTCATTGTCCCCGTACCTCTTCATTTTGGTAGCAGACGTGCTACAGAGGCTTTGTTGTGTGCACTTTCAAGAGAGGTCTCTGCAACACCCCCTTGGCTCAGGCGGTTTCTTTCCAGCTCTGTAGTACGCGGACAATACCCTGATCATCTTCAAGGGGGACATTGAACAAGCCATGGTGATCAAGAACATTATCTCCTCCTTCTCGACTTTTTCAGGTCTAACTATCAACTTTCAAAAGATTATGTTGGTACAAGTTTCTCTGGACGCAGATGTGGCTTCTGAGATTGCTCAACTACTTGGTTGTCCTATATCCTCTGTTCCATGCACATATCTCGGTTTCCCTTGTCTCTGAATAAGATCACACACGGGATGCTTTTACTAGTCATACACAAAGGTGGACCGCAGGCTCTCGGGCTGGTTGGCCACTTTCCTAACTTTGGGGGGAAGGCTCACACTCGTCAATTCTGTGCTAGCCGGCATACCTAGTTACTTCATGTCCTGCTTTCCATGGCCTAAGGAGTCCATCAGTTTGCTTGACAGCCTTCTGCGTGCTTTTCTCTGGCAAGGCAAGTGCAAATGTAAAGGAGGTCAATGTCTTGCGGCTTGGGACAAGGTCACTCTTCACCGGGAGAACGGGGGCCTGGGTGTGAGGAACCTTCAAGCTCATAACCAGGCGATGCTTTGTAAGTTTGTCTCCAAGATTCTGCAATCGTGTGACATTCCTTGTACTAGTGGTTTGCTTCACAATATTGCAAGAAGTCTATACCCTTTGGTGCCGGCAGCAAAGATACAACTTTGTGGAGAGGCTTCAAGGATCATATATCTCTGGTGCTCAACTCTTCACGGTGTACTCTGGGTTCCGTAAATCTCATATCCTTCTGGCATGATCAATGGCTTGAAGCTGGCAGACTCTGCCTGCTGCTACCAGTCCTATATTCTTTTGCCAGGAATCGTTGTTGTTCGGTTCAGTCGCAGTTCCCGGATGGCTTTTGGTCAGTGCAGCTCCATCCAAATCTCTCCCACTCTGCCGAGCATGAGCTCCTCTTACTGCACGAACTCATCACAGATATAGTTCGTGATGATTCACGCAAGGATGCGCGCACACCCTCCGTGTTCGCTAAGCAGATCAGTACAAGGTACTTCTGCCGGCTGCTGACCTTCCGAGGAGTCACCTGTGCTTTCCATGTTGGGTAAGGGACACGTTGATACCTTTGAAGCACAAAACCTTCCTCTGGCTGGCCTTTTGGGGCCGTCTCAACACCAGAGAAAATATGGTCAAGAAACATTGGGCGGCTGTTGCTCCAAACGCGGATTGTGATCTTTGTCCTGCAATGGAATCAGTTCACCACATTTTGCTGTGCTGTCGAGCAGCATCTGGCCTTTGGCATCGGTTGCTTCTGGCCTCTTTGGCATGCCGTTCGCCCGACATTATGTCTTTTTTCAGCAAGCTGCCTCTCACCTAAGGTTCAAACGGAAATGGAATGTGGCTTTTGCCGCTTGTGCCATCACTCTCTGGCGTGCACGGAATGACCGAATTTTCAACTCATGCTCATGGACAGATTCCTACATCTGCTTCTATGCAGCGGACCTGATCTGCCTTTGGTGTTGCAGAGCTACAAAGCAGCAGGACAAGGATGATCTCATGTTTTGGGGCAACCTATTTCTTTTCCTAATGTAACTTCTGCTTGCCTTCTCACCCCTTGTCCACTATCTTTCTATCAGCTCTTGTGGCTTTGCACCAAGGTGCATCCTGATACGTCTCCAACGTATCTATAATTTTTGATTGCTCCATGCTACTTTATCTACTGTTTTGGACTATATTGGGCTTTATTTTCCACTTCTATATTATTTTTGGGACCAACCTATTAACCGGAGGCCCAGCCCGTAATTGTTTTTTTTGCCTATTTGGTGTTTCAAGAAAGCGGAATATCAAACGGAGTCCAAACGGAATGAAACCTTCGGGAACGTTATTTTCTCACCGAACGTGATCCAGGAGACTTGGACCCTGCTCCAAGGAACAAAAGAAGCGGTCACGAGGGTGCCCCCCGGGGCGCGCCTTCCTGCCTCGTGGGCCCCCTGTTGCTCCACCGACATACTCCCTCCTATATATACCTACATACCCCCAAACGATCAGAACAGGAGCCAAAAACCTAATTCCACCGCCGCAACCTTTTGTATCCACGAGATCCCATCTTGGGGCCTGTTCCGGAGCTCCGCCGGAGGGGGCATCCACCACTGAGGGCTTCTACATCAACACCATAGCCCCTCCGATGAAGTGTGAGTAGTTTACTTTAGACCTTCGGGTCCATAGCTAGTAGCTAGATGGCTTCTTCTCTCTTTTTGGATCTCAATACAATGTTCTCCCCCTCTCTCATGGAGATTTATTCGATGTAATCTTCTTTTTGCGGTGTGTTTGTTGAGACCGATGAATTGTGGGTTTATGATCCAGCTTATCTATGAATAATATTTGAATCTTCTCTGAATTCTTTTAAGTATGATTGAGTTATCTTTGCAAGTCTCTTCGAATTATCCGTTTGGTTTGGCCAACTAGATTGGTAGTTCTTGCAATGGGAGAAGTGCTTAGCTTTGGGTTCAATCTTGCGGTGTCCTTTCCTAGTGACAGAAGGGGCAGCAAGGCACGTATTGTATTGTTGCCATTGAGGATAACAAGATGGGGTTTTTATCATATTGCATGAATTTATCCCTCTACATCATGTCATCTTGCTTAAGGCGTTACTCTGTTTTTAACTTAATACTCTAGATGCATGCTGGATAGCGGTCGATGAGTGGAGTAATAGTAGTAGATGCAGAATTGTTTCGGTCTACTTCTCTTGGACGTGATGCCTATATACATGATCATACCTAGATATACTCATAACTATGCTCAATTCTATCAATTGCTCAACAGTAATTTGTTCACCCACCATAGAATATCTATGCTCTTGAGAGAAGCCACTAGTGAAACCTATGGCCCCCGGGTCTATTCTCATCATATCAATCTCCATTACTTTATTACTTGCTTTGTTTTTACTTTGCCTTTTACTTTTCACTTTGCATCTATATACCAAAAATACCAAAAATATTATTTATCATCTCAATCAGATCTCACTCTCGTAAGTGACCGTGAAGGGATTGACAACCCCTAATCGCGTTGGTTGCGAGGAGCTATCGTTTTGTGTAGGTACGAGGGACTTGTGCGTGGTCTCCTCTTGGATTGATACCTTGGTTCTCAAAACCGAGGGAAATACTTACGCTACTTTGCTGCATCATCCTCTCCTCTCGGGAAATCCAACGCAGTGCTCAAGAGGTAGCAAGAAGAATTTCGGCGCCGTTGCGGGAGGCTCACGCATGAAGCAAGTCAACCATACCAAGTACCCATCACAATCCCTATCTCTCGCATTACATTATTTGCTATTTGCCTCTCGTTTTCCTCTCCCCACTTCACCCTTGTCGTTTAATTCGCCTCTCTTTCCCAATCTCCTCCTCTTTTCCCGTTTGCCTTTTCCGTTGCCTTTACATTTGCTTGTGTGTTGGATTACTTGTTGCCATGGCGCAAGATAATACCAAATTGTGTGACTTCTCGAATACCAATAATAATGATTTCCTTAGTACTCCGATTGCTCCTCTTAATAATGATGAGTCTTGTGAAATCAATACCGCTTTGTTGCATCTTGTTATGAAAGATCAATTCGCCGGCCTTCCTAGTGAAGATGCCGCTACTCATCTAAACAATTCTGTTGATTTGTGTGATATGCAAAAGAAGAAAGATATGGAAAACAATATTGTCAAATTAAAGTTATTTCCGTTTTCAATTAGAGATCGTGCTAAAGTTTGGTTTTTGTCTTTGCCTAAAAATAGTATTGATTCTTGGAACAAGTGCAAAGATGCTTTTATCTCTAAGTATTTTCCTCCCGCTAAGATCATCACTCTTAGGAACGATATTACGAATTTTAAACAACTTGATCATGAGCATGTTGCCCAATCTTGGGAAAGAATGAAATTGATGCTTCGCAATTTCCCTACTCATGGTTCGAATTTATGGATGATCATACAAAATTTTTATGCCGGATTGAATTTTGCTTCTAGAAATCTTTTAGATTCGGCCGCGGGAGGCACGTTTATGGAAATTACGTTAGGAGATGCTACAAAATTTCTTGATAATATTATGGCTAATTATTCTCAATGACACACCAAAAGATCTTCTAGTAAAAAAGTGCATGCTATAGAAGTAATCAATGTTTTGAGTGAAAAGATGGATGAACTTATGAAGATGTTTGCTACTAAAAATACTTCTCTTGATCCCAATGATATGCCCTTATCTACTTTGATTGAGAATAATAAAGAATCTATGGATGTGAATTTTGTTGGTAGGAATAGATTTGGAAACAACGTGTATAGAGGGAATTTTAATCCTGGGTCATATCCTAGTAATCCTTCTAATAATTATGGAAATTCCTACAACAACTCTTATGGAAATTTTAATAAGATGCCCTCTGAGTTTGAGAGTAGTGTTAAAGAGTTTATGAATTCACAAAAGAATTTTAATGCTTTGCTTGAAGAGAAATTGCTTAAAGTTGATGATTTGGCTAGGAATGTTGATAGAATTTCTCTTGAAATTGATTCTTTAAAGCTTAGATCTATTCCTCCTAAGCATGATATCAATGAGTCTCTCAAAGCCATGAGAATTTCCATTGATGAGTGCAAAGAAAGAACCGCTAGGATGCGTGCTTCCAAAGATGCCTTTATTAAAGCGTCTTCTTCCAATTCTTATGAAAATCAAGATGAAGATCTAAAAGTTATTGATGTGTCCCCCATTAAATCTTTGTTTTGCAATATGAATCTTGATGAAACTGAATATGATCTTCCTTCGGAGTTTCTAGATCTTGATGATGAAATTGATAAATGTGGGATTGAAAGAAATAAAAACCTAGATGTTGCCCAACCCACTATATTGGATCTCAAGGAATTTAATTATGAAAATTGCTATTTAATTGATTGTATTTCCTTGTTGCAATCCATGCTAAATTCTCCTCATGCTTATAGTCAAAATAAGGCCTTTACCGAACACATTGTGGATGCCTTGATGCAATCTTGTGAAGAAAAACGTGAGTTGAAAGTTTCTATCCCTAGAAAACTCTATGATGAGTGGGAACCTACTATTAAAGTTAAAATTAAAGATTATGAGTTTCATGATGAGTTTCATGCTTTGTATGATTTGGGTGCTAGTGTCTATACTATTCCCAAAACTTTGTGTGATTTGCTAGATTTCCGTGACTTTGACGATTGCTCTCTAAACTTGCATCTTGCGGATTCCACTATTAAAAAGCTATGGGAAGAATTAATGATGTTCTTATTGTTGCAAATAGGAATTACGTGCTCGTAGATTTTATCGTTCTTGATATAGATGTTGACACATGAACACGTCACGTGTACCCTCGACGCCGGGGGTGATGCACCGCAGCTCACGTCGAAGGAGACCCGACGGACAGCGCGATACGCAAGACAGTTGGCGGGCGCTTTGCAGACCGAAACCCAGCAAGACCGGGAGGGACCCCGTCAGGGATTGCGGCGGCTATGGGCTGCCCTAGGTCGATTCGCTCGCCCCTAGAGCCTCGGGATTCGCAGCTCTCAAATTTGAGGAACAGCGAAGAACGAGAGAGGAAAACAGTGGAGAGATAAAAAGTAGACAGAAAAAAGTAGTATATTGATTTGTTCGATTGTGTGTTGTTCAATCGGCCGTCACCCCCAACATATATAAGAGGCAGCTAGACTTTCCGTACAAGTAAAGGATTCATCTAGGCTTTCCTTACAAGAAAAATTACATCAATTCGCGTCCTAGAGTCCTAGTTCTATTCCAACTCGGATTCAGTCTGAATCTGGCCCAACTTCTGTCTTCCTTCTTGTGCAGGCCGCCGAGCCTCCATATGACCTCCGATCAAGATGGCACAAATATCAAACTTGTGCACCTCGACGATACGAACAACTCTCATGTTGATCACTTTTTCAAATAAGGTCATCTTGAATACTTTTCGAGCTCGTCTTTACCTTCCAGTCAGACTCGGTCTTGCGGTAGACTGAATTATCCGAGTCTTGTAGTGAATTTGCAGGCCATATACTATCTCTGATGAGGATGACTCCAAAACCAAAGTTTACCGTCTTGATGATACGCACAACTTCTATATTGAACACTTCTTCACCCAAAATCATCTTGATAAACTTTCGGGCACATGCTCAGTTTCACTTGGATTCGAGCTCATCCACTCGGATATTGGAGTCACTCTGATCGTCCGACTGGACTTTTCACTCGGATGTTAGAACCTTTCACTTGGAAGGTAATATTCCACTCGGATAATTATATTTTCACTCGGAAGGTAATCCCTTACTCGATCAATAAGTTTTCACTCGACCTTTTACTCGATCGATAAGTTTTCACTCGACCTTTTACTCGATTGGTAGGTTTTCACTCGACCTTTTACTCGATCGGTAGGTTTTTAACCTTTTACTCAATTGATAGGTTTTCACTCGACCTTTTACTCGATCGGTAGGTTTTTAACCTTTTACTCAATTGGTAGGTTTTCACTCGAACTTTTACTCGATCGGTAGGTTTTTACCCGAAAGGTAAGCTTTCACTCGACCGGTGAGTTTTCACTCGGATGGTAAGCTTTTCACTCGACCAAAAACATAGCCTGATCTTGATTTGTCTCCCCAAGTCTCATACGACCTCGTATAGAGACGAATTATATATGAAAATTGATCGGCTCGACGAGGCAAAACTTTCTCGTGTTGAAGTTTTTCTGAATCAAGGACTTCTTAAGGGCCGAATTGCTCGCGCGACCCATCAGACAGGGCGTCTGGTACTTCGCGCCATATTTCCATTCAGCTTCGGCCTGCAGTGCATTGCCTCTAACTTTTGCATATGAACTCGGATTGAGATGATTTATATATCAAAATCAATTGCCTCGACGAGACGAAGACAATTCCTTTAGAATACTCCTTCATCCGAGGTCGTCTTGAAGGCATGATCGGCCGAAAACCACTCGGAATGTTGAATTTTGTCACTCGGAGTACAACTTCGGCCACCGAGATAAGGTCGAATGGCGATAAATTAAACATCAAAGTTATTCCACTCGGCGACCTGAAACTTTGCATGCTGAAAACTCTTTCACTTGAGGCCATCTTACTTGCCTTTTGTACCTTGCCAAAATCCGATGTCAACACATGCCCTCCTGTTTTTTGGCAAAGCTTGCACGCCGAAAAATAATATGCACGGTGTTTTTTCTAAGGACGATGTCAACACTCCATCGGCCATTTATTTTCCTCAGGGCGATAATTATGTATCGGCCATGTTTGTGCTAAGGGTGATAATCGTATATCGGCCATTGCCTACTCAGGCTTCCTGCCACACACTCGGGTGGTACTTCTTCAAATATCTTCCGTTGAGAGCTCGGGATAACAATGCCCCTTGTATTGATTCTATCAAATATGAATTTCCAGGAACAACCCTTGTAATCCTAAAAGGACCTTCCCAACTTGGAGACCACTTCCCGAATTTTCTATCTCTTGAACTAATCGGCAGAATCACTTTCCAGACGAGTTCACCAACTTGAAAATTCTTCAACTTAACTTTCTTATTGTAAGCTCTTGCAACCCTCAACTTGTCTCTCTCTATGGACTCCAAAGCAACCAAACGTTTATCGGCAACTTCATCAATATTGTCCATCATCAAGTTATAAAAGTCTACTGCCGATAAATCATTTTGTTTGGCTATTCTCGAAGCATTCAAATTTACTTCTACTGGTAAAACGGCCTCTTGACCATATACTAGCTCATATGGAGTTACCTTTGTAGCACCATGCCTTGAAATTCTATGTACCCATAAAGCTTCAGACAACAACTCATGCCATCTCCTCGGATTATCCTCAATCTTCTTCTTGATGAGCTTGATTAAAATTTTATTGCTAGACTCGGCTTGTCCATTAGCTTGGGCATAATATGGAGAGGAATTGAGCAACTTTATATTATAATATTCGGCAAACTCTCTAACTTGGTGTGACATAAAAGATGAACCTTGATCTGTAGTTAACGTTTGAGGAATACTGAATCTATGAATAATGTGTTCGGTTATGAATTGAATTATCTTCGTATGTGTCATGTTCTTGAGAGGTACTGCTTCAGACCATTTAGTGAAATAATCAGTTGCCACCAATGCGAACCGATGCCCTTTTGAGGAAGACGGGTGGATTTGTCCAATGAAATCTAAACCCCAACCTCTGAAAGGCCACGGTTTGATAATAGGATGTAACATAGCAGCAGGAGCCAATTGAATATCACCAAACTTTTGACAAGCTTCACACCCTTTATAATATCTGAAGCAATCATTAATCATAGTCGGCCAATAAAACCCAAAGACGTCGCAAAAACCATTTCATTTTGGGAGCCGACTGGTGAGTGCCACAAATACCTTCATGTACTTCTCCCATAGCAACTCTTGCCTGGTCCTCATCCAAACACTTTAGAAGAACATCATCGACTGTTCGGCGATAAAGACCATCATCTCTCATTGTATACTTGAAAGCCATACGCCGAACAGCCCTGTCCACCCTTTCACTCGGATTGCACAAGTAATCAACAATGGGCTTTCTCCAGTCGGAATTATCACCTGCACTAGATTTTTTGTTAATGGCTGAATTAGTGGGTTCAGGTTCGGCCTCTCCCATATTGGCAAGACAAGACATCGGTCTTTGAGAGATATGAAACATGCCATGATCAACATGATATCCAGATGCTTGTTGTGCCAACTCATTTGCTTTCCAGTTGTCATGTCTAGATATATGTGCAATGCTAAAACAATCCAAAGTAGAAATTATATCTAGACATTTATCAAGATAAACATTAAGTGATTTGTCAAAACACCGAAAGACTCGGATATTCTTTGCACCACTAGTAACGAATCACCGTAAGCCTCAATATGTGTAACACCTATAGCAAGTAACATCTCTAGACCGAATAACAATGCTTCATATTCGGCTTGATTGTTTGTGCAAAAATATTCTAAGGGGCATGAGGCTTCAAAAACAGCACCATGAGGACATATATAAACAATACCAACACCTTGGCCATTGCTACAAACTGAACCATCAAAGTACAATCTCCATGGCACTAATGAAACAAGGTTCATATCAACATCATGCTTGTCATTAATCCGATGTTCAACAATGAAATTAGCAACAATTTGGCCTTTCGTGGATTTTAGAGATTCATAAGCCAAATCATACTCAATCAAATCATAAGCCCACTTGCCAATTCTACCACTAAGAATTGGCCTATGCAACATGTACTTAATGACATCGGTTTGACAAGCTACTACACAAGCACTCGGCACTAGGTAATGTCTCAATTTTGTGCAAGCGTAATATAAGCATAGACATAGTTTTTCAATAAATGTATACCTTGTCTCGGCGTCCAATAAACGTATGCTCAAATATGTAATGGCATGCTCTTTTCCTTCGGTATCTTGAGTCAAAACAGCACCAATAACACCTTCCTGCATTGCGATATAAAGTTTAAAAGGCTCTCTATGCTTGGGTGCTTTCATCACGGAGGAGTGCACAAATAATTCTTGATCATATCAAAGGCTTCTTGCTGTTTTGCCCCCAAGTGAAATCAACATCATTCTTTAACGAAGGATAGGAGTAAATGCATCAACTTTCCCTGACAGATTAGCTATGAACCTTCTCAAATAATTGACCTTGCCAAGGAACTTTTGCATATCTCTCTTGCATGTTGGAGCCTCCACTTTCTATATGGCCTCTATCTTTTTGGGATCAATTTTGATGCCATCTTCATGAATAATGAAACCCAAAAATTTTCCAGCTGACACGCCGAATGCACACTTCAAAGGATTCATCTTCAGTCCATACTTTTTCATTATTTCAAAAGCTAAACGCAAATTGGCCAAGTGAGATTCAAAAGCATCCGATTTGACAACAATATCATCAATATAAACTTCAAGTATGATACCGAGTAAATCATGAAAAACCAAATTCATAGCCCTTTGATATGTGGCCCCAGCATTTTTCAATCTGAATGTCATCACTGTCCACTCGAACAAACCAAGGAAGCCAGGACATCGGAAAGTTGTTTTGTACATGTCTTCTTCGGCCATAAAAATTTGATTGTATCCGGCATTACCATCTAGAAAGCTAATAACCTTATGTCCAGAAGCATCATTAATAAGCATATCGACTATTGGCATGGGATACTCATCTTTGGGTGTAGCCCTATTCAAATCTCTGAAGTCAATGCACACCCTCAACTTGCCGGATCCCTTCTTCTCCTTTGGGACAATGTTAGAAATCCACTCGGCATACCCGCAAGGTCGAATGAAATTAGCTTCAAGCGATCGACCGATCTCTTCCTTGATCCGGTCATATGTTTTCGGATTAAACTTTCGCCGATTGTTTATAAGGTCTAAAACCGCTTTTATAGGCAACCGATGCTCCACTAGCTCTCGGCTCAACCTCGCATCTCATGATATTCCCATGCAAAGCAACAAACATATTCTTTCAATAGCTCGATTAATTTAGCCTTACAATCGGCTTTCAAATTTTTGTTTATAAATGTCGGTCGAAAGTGGTGAACCATCTCCAATATCTATCTCTTCTAATGGATCACCGATGTAAAACCTTGTCCAAGTTTATCCATGTCATCCAACTCCTCTATAGACTCATACATATCGTCATCACTGGATCGATATTTTACAAGACGTTTTTGTAACCACTCAGAATTAGAATCCATTTAAACATATCATACCTTGGAGCCGTTTGCATTCAGTCGGCTTTAAAGACACGGGCACAAAACCATTCTTGGTCGCGCTGAGAAAATCAAACTCTGATAAGTCACGTCTCGTCAAGCAAGTAGCATTGGGATGTTGCCAATCCACCGATGCATCGGCCAAAGCAACACAGGCCAAGTTATCCGCATGAATGACTTCCACTTCATCATCAACCCTTTGAATCAAAAACTGGTGCATAGTGGATGGCACATTTGGTTTGCATGAACCCAATCACGGCCTAGTATAACATTGTAGTTACCTTGCACCTCAGCGACAAAGAATGCAGTGGCCAAAGTTTTGCTTCCGACTGTAAGCTCCACATACATTACACCTTTGGCTTCAATTTTCTCTTTGCCCTCAAACCCGTTGAGCACCATATTGGTCTTGATCAATTCTTCATCAGGCAAACCCAATTTCTTGAAGACCGAATAGGGCATAAGATTTACCACAGCACCTCCATCCACAAGCATCCGAGTGAGCGGCGACCCATTGATATGACCTCTGAGATATAACGGTTTCAGATGCGTTAATGGTTCTTTTGGCTTCTCGAATATTGCATTTTTAGGGCCAAAATCCAGCTGAGCCACCTCCCCTTCCTCATCTACAGCACGAAACTCAGCAGGTAAGTAATACACCATATTGATATCCATACCTTCATGAATCGGCGTAGACTCATAGTCCAACATATCAACCTCTTCTTCAAGTGGATCGACCGATCTTGAAAGCTGGCCGAGTGAAGGATAAGTAAGAAGTGTCGTAGACGCTGTAATAGCTGTCACATCGTCCTCCTTGGGTGGTGTAGGCACTTTTGTGATAGATGTAGAAGCTGATGTATCTTGTATTTGTTTTGGCCTCCACACTTGTTTTGCTGGAACCATGGGCCGAGTGTCATTGAACAACTTATCCCTTTGCTTCTCGGCCTCCTGCTCCACCATCTCTTGACTCCTTAACCTCTGTAGTTTCCTCTTCTGTGTCTTTGTTAGCCCTGGAGGACACCACTTTGGTCGAGTGTATTTAGCATCTCTCACCTTTACTTGGCTGGTGCTTGCTTCATGGTCATTAACCGAGTGCTTTGGCGCGATAGCAAGTATTGGCTCAGTTGAGTGATTATGCACAGTCGGCTGCTGTATCGGGAATGTTTCGGTGCCCAAGATAAGTGAGTCGACATCCATTTTCTCCTTGCCTTTTCTCGACTCAACTGCTGCAACACTTGGTGACTTAACACGCCATTCTTTTCGACTTTCCAGATGCATGAAATTTCCACTCGGGCGCACCTTTTTACTCGGATGGAATCCACTCGGATGGATGTCACTCTGATGGAATCTACCCATCCATATTTTTTCATTTGGATAGCTTCCACCTGGGTGCATTCTTACACTAGGATAGTTTCCACTCGGTCACATATTTTGACCAGCCGATTGATAGTCGCCAATGTTCAGTCGGCCATTATATGAGTATTCAAGTCGGTCCCAAACAGTTTGCCTCTGCTCTTCTGGAAACAGTGCCTTTGGTCCACTCGGTTTTGCATCTTGTTGAACATATCATCGATGGTGACCTTGGTAAACTACGGTGTGATGGCGGTTAGAGCTGGGACCGGTGACCGATTAGCATATTTGGACAACAACATATCAAAAGTTGGCTTGATCCGCTTGCGTTGCACTTTAGCTTCATTCCTCTTCCATTTGCCAACTTCTGGACTCTTGGGCTTGACAAATTTAACTCGAGTGTCCTGCTGCACCTGTGTTTGCCCCCCGAGTGTAGGATTCTTGATGGTGATCTTGATCACTTCCTTGCCATCGGGTTGCTTATCAAGCACAACATGTCTCCCCAAGACCTTGTCACCCTCCTTGTCTTTCCTGGGCTCACCAACAATGACATTAGCTTTATTAGCAGATTCGGCTACCTCCGGCCGAATGAGCAGCTTCTTCCCTTCTAAATCCATGGTGTTCATTGGATAGGGCTGTTTATCAACTTGCATCTCAGAAAAGTTCAATCGTCCATCATTAATGGCCGATTGTATCTGTCGTCGAAAAACATTGCAATCGTTAGTAGCATGAGAAAAAGAGTTATGATACTTGCAATAAGCACGCCGTTTCAGCTCTTCAAACTGCGGTAAAGTATGAGATATTCTAATAATCTTAGCCTGCAGCAAAGCATCAAATATTCTATCACACCTAGCAATGTTAAAAGTAAACTTCATCTCTTCATCACGATTCTTATGAATCGGTTTCAGATCATTGCAAGTAAAGGGTTTGGCCTTAGATGGCCAAACAAATTCAGTAGCAAAAACATCACCCTCATCGTCCGAGTGATCACTATCATATTCCACCATATTCATCTTTGGTCGATCGGCTTTGTATCTATGCACTTCTTTGAGATCTTTGCTTGGCTTTCTTGAGCCAAGGCCCTTTGTAAGACTTGGTTGATATTTAAAACTCATAGCCTTCTAGTTTTTCTCTAATGGGAGTTCTCAAACCACTCGGCACTAGGTGCGCTAAGTCTCTCGGTTATCACCAAACTAAAACACCGGTTTTTCGTTTCTCTGAATCTCTTGACGTAATCGGAGACCGATTCATCATGCTTCTACTTAACCGATGTTAGATGTGACAACTTGAGTTCATTGTCGTCGCTATAAAAGTGATCATGAAATTTCTGCTCTAGCTGCGACCAAACTCGAATGGAACCATGTGGTAAAGAAGAAAACCATGAAAATGCGGTACCAGTTAATGACAAAGGAAATAAACGCACTTTCAACTCATTTAGTGAGCCTGCCTCACCCAATTGTGCTAAGTATTGACTAACATGCTCCCATGTGGTTTTTGTGCCTTCACCATTAAACTTAACAAAATCTGGAATTTTATATCACGGAGGGCTTTGGATGGCATCAAAGTACTCAAAGTGCGGCTTTTGGTAAATCCGATTCGAGGTAACTCAACTCCAAAATTCTCTCGAAGCATCTTAGCCATCTCCTCTCTAAGATTAGCTAAACCATCATCCATAGTGGACGATGAAGCTGGTGGCAGTGGCATAGGAGGAGTAGGGTTACTAGTTGTAGGTAGGAATTGTGGCAGGTATGTCGACCCATAATTTGCTAGTGGTCGAGTGGTTGTAGCTGTAGGTAAGGTTGGCTTCAGCGTTGCCACCGAACCTGGCATGCTCATAATAGGATTAATGGGTGCAGCCACAATCTGATTTGTTTGGGTAGGATAATAAGTCATCGGCACGGGGGGCGCCGATGAGATAGGTAAAGCCAGATTAGGGTTTTGCACACTATCAGCTACACCATTATTACCACTAGTCGATTGAGATGTATTCTTACGAGCATTAGTATTTTCTATGAAAGTTTGATAGACTAGATTGTTACCATCAGCAATACGATTTTCAATCTCAGCCCAACGCTTTCGGGAGAAATGGTAGTACTTACAGAGGGTTTAACTCGCTCGGCTTGAAGAGGAGGGAACTTGATTTCTTCAATCGGAGTGATGTTGCCTTGGCGATCCTTCTTGAACTTTGCAAGGAACTCCTGCAAGTCCTTCTCTCTCGCGCCTTCTTGTACTCCTCATAGACTTAGCAATGATCGGCCGATATCTCATCAAGACTGGGCTTAATGATGTTATCGGCGTCAACCTCAGATGGCTTGGGAAGATCGGAGATGGTGGATGATGATGATTGATCTTGATCCCCAGTGAGTCGCCAAAAGTGTGTTGACACACGAACCGTCACGTGTACCCTCGACGCCGGGGTGATGCACCGCAGCTCACGTCGAAGGAGACCCGACCGACAACAGCGACACGCAAGGCGATCGGTGGCGCTTTGGCACCCAAAACCCAGCGTGCCGGGAGGGACCCCGTTATGGATTGCGGCGGCTATGGGCTGCCCTAGGTCGATTCGCTCGCCCCTAGAGCCTCGGGATTCACAGCTCTCAAATTTGAGGAATAGCGAAGAACGAGAGAGAAAAACGGTGGAGAGATAAAAAGTAGACAGGAAAAAGAAGGATATTGATTTGTTCGATTGTGTGTTGTTCAATCGGCCGTCACCCCCAACATATATAAGAGGCGGCTGGACTTCCCGTACAAGTAAAGGATTCATCTAGGCTTTCCTTACAAGAAAAATTACATCAATTCGCGTCCTAGAGTCCTAGTTCTATTCCAACTCGGATTCAGTCTGAATCTGGCCCAACTTCTGTCTTCCTCCTTGTGCAGGCCGCCGAGCCTCCATATGACCTCCGATCAAGATGGCCCAAATATCAAACTTGTGCGCCTCGACGACACGAACAACTCTCATATTGATCACTTTTTCAAATAAGACCATCTTGAATACTTTTCGAGGTCGTCTTTACCTTCCAGTCGGACTAGGTCTTGCGGTAGACTGAATTATCCGAGTCTTGTAGTGAATTTGCAGGCCATATACTATCTCTGATGACGATGACTCCAAAACCAAAGTTTACCTTCTTGATGATACGCACAACTTCTGTATTGAACACTTCTTCACCCAAAATCATCTTGATAAACTTTCGGGCACATGCTCAGTTTCACTTGGATTCGAGCTCATCCACTCGGATATTAGTCACTCTGATCGTCCGACTGGACTTTTCACTCGGATGTTAGAACCTTTCACTTGGAAGGTAATATTCCACTCGGATAATTATATTTTCACTCGGAAGGTAATCCCTTACTCGATCGATAAGTTTTCACTCGACCTTTTACTCGATGGATAAGTTTTCACTCGACCTTTTACTCGATCGGTAGGTTTTCACTCGACCTTTTACTCGATCGGTAGGTTTTTAACCTTTTACTCAATTGGTAGGTTTTCAATCGACCTTTTACTCGATCGGTAGGTTTTTAACCTTTTACTCAATTGGTAGGTTTTCACTCGACCTTTTACTCGATCGGTAGGTGTCGTGGTTCTAAGTCTGACAGTAGAAGTAGGGGTAGGTTAAGGAGAGGCGATGTCCTAGCTATGGAGCAGTTGTGGAGACAAAGGATGTACGAGTTCAGGCCCTTCTCGGAAGAAGTAACAGCCCTACGTCTCGGAGCCCTGAGGCGGTCGAGTGGATTATGAGTATGAGTATTACAAGAGTCTGAACCCTTCTATCTGTGGAGCGGGGTGGCTTATATAGAGTGCGCCAGGACCCCAGCCGGCTCACATAATAGAGGGATTAAAGTACATTAAGCCAGGGGGGTTACTGGTAACGCCCCTCATAAGGAGCTTTAACTATCATTAAGTCTATTCAATAATAAACCGTTGCACTGTGGAGTGCCTTCTGACCTTCTGGTGGTCGAGTGAGTCTTCATGGTCGAGTGGGTCTCCCATGGTCGAGTGCTTCCAGTCTGGTCGAGTGGATTCCTCTTTAGTCGACTGGAAGACGATCTCTTCTGTGAGTACCCTTGGGTAGGACGTTTAGGTCAGGCCTATGACCCTACCCTAGGTACATGAATCCATCATTAGCCCCCGAATGGATTGAGGCTTGAGTGAAGGGGAGTTGACGTTGTTTCCATCGCTTTTGCATTCAGCTACGTGTTGTCTTGGATCAAGATCTTCTTTGTTGATAACAAGAAACTTTCCTTGATCGACTTGATCCATTCTTGTTCTTGATCGAGTGACTTTCTTTGCTATACTTGAGTAACGGATCGCAGGAGATCTCGCACTTGACATGATCGATCATCGCATGGCGGATCCCGCGGGATCTGAATTTGGGGACGCAGCGCAAACGGAACAGATCATGCGGCGCTTGGATGGGGCGTAACGAGGCGCCTCGATTTTCGCGCCGCTTTCTCCGCCACGTATCGCAAAGGCGGCTGCTCGGGATATGATTGGATCGCTTGGGTCCACATGTCATCCACTCGGAAGAGATGCTATAAATGTAACTCCGGAGGCTCGTGCACGATACCTTGTCCTTTCTCCTCCATTCTCTCCGTCTCCGCTCTCCACCTCTGCCGCCTCCTTGCCATCTCTCTCCTTGCGCATTCGCCGGCGCCATGGGCAAAGAGAAGACGATCTTTGGGCGAGCGCTGAAGAAAGCGTCGGCGGCGGAGAAGGCGTCGGCGGCGAGAAGGCGAAGGGAGATCCACCGTCATGGCGGTTCTTCGTCGAGATCCAAGCTGCCGAAAGGTGGGTCCAGGGGATCGGATCGGTCGACGATCGTGGAGAAGGATCTCCTTGATATGGCCAACGACGGATTGATTCCTCACAACGCCGCAAGACTTCTGGCGAGTGGCAGCCTCAACCGTAAGAGGGTGAGTGCGTGCTTTTGGCCACCCATGTCGACCGAGGTTTTTCGTTGCCACCGAGTGTATTCTTCCGAGGTTTTCTGAATTTCTTTGGAGCCCAGCTTCACCATTTCACACCAAACTCCATTGCATACCTTGCCGCGTTTGTATCTATGTGCGAAAACTTCCTGGGATGTCGACCGCACTGGGGCTTGTTCAAGTACATCTTCACATGTCGCTCTCAGACTGTGAAGAAAGCAAGTCCTGGTGACGAGAAGACCAGTGTAGTCCAGATGTCGGTGGTTTAGGAGTCAGATTGAGGAACAAAAGCACTTTTCCAGCTATGCATTTTCCGAGTCGGTTAGGGGTTGGCATCGACTGGTTCTATTGCGGAACGAGGCGACGCCGGGCGATCGACGGTCTCCCGTAATTCACCATGAGTCGAGTGAACAGGCCCTCCTCCACGAAGGTTGTCCACGAAGAAAGAGCTGAAGTGAAGATGCTGATGGACCGAGTGGTGCAGCTGGTTAGGGATGGAGTGGTGGCATGGATCTCCGGAGGTTTTTTTTTGAGGCGAATCCAGCCCCTTGAGCCCGAGTCATCAGATGTGGTTGTATTGCGGCACCGAAGACGAAACTCGCGTCCACCCGGAGGCAGTCGACGATGCCGTAGTGGAAAGATGGATGACCTCGATCACCGGAAACAAGGACAATCCTCGCGGATCCCGGAGGATTTCTCCGCTTGATCGCGACAATGTTCCAGACAAGGTACACTTGCTCTATTTTCTGTTACATGTATGTCGAGTGTGTTTCTGTAATTTGGTCGACTGAACTCTGCTTTGGTATCTCCAGGCCCTCACAGAGCTATACTCAATGCCCAACGGCGCCCAGGTTCCGACTGAAGAGGGGGAAGCCAGTGGAGGTGAGAGCCAGGAGGAGTGGAATTCAGACGACGCAGGAGACGACGACGACGATGACGATGATGACGAGGACGACGAGGATGACGAGGATGAGGAGGAGGAAGTCGCACCACCGCGCCTGGAAAGGCGGTCAAAGCTTGTGCACGACCCTTCGGCCGAACGCGGTAAGGGGGTCGCGACTGCCTCGCAGTCGACCAAACGCCCTCGGACCGCTTCTCCGGTGCCGACTGAGAAGGCGCCGAAGCAACCAAAGGTAATCCCGCCGAGGACAACCAAGCCTCTGCCAAAGATGAAGGTGTTCATCCCCACCATCTCAGGGTAAACATATTGCTTAAGTCTTCTTGCTTTGTACAAATTTTGTCTCGATTGATACATGAATTGGTCGGTCGACTCTTTGGAATTTCAGCTGCGACTTACGAAACCTCGGCTAAAGTTGGCGACCATGAGATGGAGGACGCTGCCACCTCAAATCTTGGTATTATATCCTTAACTCTTGTTCTTAGTCGGTCGACTCAAGATTTACGACTCTAATTCTTTTCTCAAGCTCCACCGATAACATCATCACTCTCACGATGACGATGATGAGGATGAGGAGCCCTTGAAGGCTAGGAGGAGCAGGAAGGCATCTGGCGATAGAGAAACCCAAGGTGCGCCGAGACCACCGTCTTGGGAAGGGAGGGAGGCACTCGACATACCGTGACCTTCGCGGTGCCGCTGACTAGTGCTCGGCCTACTTGCCGAGTCTTTGGACAACCTCGATCTTCACCACACACCACGCCCCGGAGGACCAAGGCGATCTTTGCTAAGGAGGCGATCCGCCAAGGTGGATCATGATGGAGCGGTGAAGATCGCCGGGAGGCAAGTCAAGCGACTTACGATGCCAGCTCGCCCTTGAGCAATGTTCAGTCGATCGACCACCACATTGCTGTTAGGATATGCTATCGAAACTTTTCTTTTCGAAATTTATAGCAATAGCAGTCACCCGGTGGGTGTGTCGATAAAACTCCGTGTTAGCGGGGCACGCTGAGTGCACCGGCCGGTGTAATCCCCAAGGCTAAGGTCATCATGGCGATCGGGCTTAGGCTTCATAAGTAAATTTTGATCATTACGCGAATGAAACGAATGTGTCTCTGAGACCAGTGGGGGCACGCTGAGTGCACCCACTGGGTGTAGTCCCCGAGACTGTGATTGACTGTTGGCAGTTGGTTACAGTCTGAAGAAGCTCTTGTCGACTGGTCGACTTTTTTTTTTTTTTTTTGGTCGACTGGTCGACTCTTTCTTAGGCTTACTAAGAATGGAACTGGCCGACTGGTCGACTCGCTCTCCTTTACTGGTCGACTGGTCGACTATGTCTTGAATAAGACCAGTGGGGGCACGCTGAGTGCACCCACCGGTGTAGTCCCCAGACTACGGTTGAATGCTTGCATTCGATCGTAGTCTTAAACGCACATTTTTCTTGATTCACTCGGAAGTGGATTATCTCTCGATATTTTTGCAACCGACTCTTCGCAGAAATCTTGTGATCTTATGCACGCTATACGAATTGGAGCGAAACATATTCAGCTGGAGTTGGACTTGAAACTGGTGCAAGAGAACTGATGAAGGCGAAGGAGGAGACCAAAGGTATGTTTGGTGAGATTTCGACGACTCTGTCTTCCTCCCACTTGCTTCAAGTTTGACTTATTTGTGATTCTGTGCAAGGTGAAGGAGGCTCAAAGGAAAAAAGAGCTCGAATTGTCCGAGAAGATCAAGCTTGCTGATGAAAAACTGGCCTCTGTTGCCAAGCTCGAACAGGAGAACGCCGATCTGAAGGTTGCTCTGGCCGCTGCCGGCAAGGATGCTGAACGGATGAAAGCTGACAAGAAGAACCTGACCGAGAAGATCCTCCAACTGGCTGGGAAGAAGAACGAGATGGAAAGCCTCTTGAGCGGCCTTGCTAAGAAATTGTTTCTTAAGCTCGAAGGTAACCTTTTCCACTCGACGACTCCTCCCAACTGTTATGATTCCATTCGACCGTTTTCCTGACTCGGGGTTTTGTCTTTACAGAGTTCTGCCGCAACTTCGAAGAAGAAACCAGCCAGCTGGAGACGAACCTTGACCCTGTCAATTCCCCGGTGAACGATGAAACGCCATGAACATCTTCCGATCGAGTCAGCGTTGCAGCTGTTGTGGATTATCTCGCAAGACTGAAGGTTGCTACGTCCCGCATCGACTCGACGCTCTGGCCCAATGAGACGCTCCAAAATGACCTCGAGTCATTGATGGCTCGACTGAACGCCGTCCCTGACCGAGTGCAAGAATGGAAGAAATCTTCGGCTCGGTGTGGTGCGGACGTTGCCCTGTGTCTGGCGCGAGTCCATTGCAAGGAAGCTCGAGAAGATAAGCTGGCGGCTCTCCGAGTGGCCAACACAAAAAAGCATGACTTCAGGACTTTCATGGAGACTTTCATCGCTGCGGCCACGAGGATTGCTGACGGGATTGATCTTGACGAGTTCGTTGCTCCATCCAGCCCTCCACAGGAGGGGTAAAAAACTTCATTTGACCTTAAATTTGCCTCGGTATGCCGAGTGGAATTGTAACCGATAAAACCTTAACAGGCTTAGTGCCTGAGCACTCTCGGTTCTTTTAGGTACCGACCTAAATTTGGATTGGATGTTTGAATATGATTGCTCTTGGCTTGAATTGTTCTTTGCAGGTTAACAGCGAGATGCTGACTGCAGTCGACTTATTCCTTAGGCGAGCACTGGGCTGCAGCTAAACCTCCGAGTGGGAGGTTTGCTCTCCACTCGGTAGGATTTAAATAACTTAGGCGAGCGCTGGGCTGCAGCTAAGCCTCCGAGTGGGAGGTTTTGCTCTCCACTCGGTAGGATTTCTTTTATCTTAGGCGAGCACTGGGCTGCAGCTAAGCCCCCGAGTGGGAGGTTTGCTCTCCACTCGGTAGGATTTCTTTTATCTTAGGCGAGCACTGGGCTGCAGCTAAGCCCCCGAGTGGGAGGTTTGCTCTCCACTCGGTAGGATTTCTTTTATCTTAGGCGAGCACTGGGCTGCAGCTAAGCCCCCGAGTGGGAGGTTTGCTCTCCACTCGGTAGGATTTCTTTTATCTTAGGCGAGCACTGGCTGCAGCTAAGCCCCAGTGGGAGGTTTGCTCTACACTCGGTAGGATTTCTTTTATCTTAGGCGAGCACTGGCTGCAGCTAAGCCCCGAGTGGGAGGTTTGCTCTCCACTCGGTAGGATTTCCTTTATCTTAGGCGAGCACTGGCTGCAGCTAAGCCCCAGTGGGAGGTTTGCTCTCCACTCGGTAGGATTTCTTTTATCTTAGGCGAGCACTGGGCTGCAGCTAAGCCCCAGTGGGAGGTTTGCTCTCCACTCGGTAGGATTTCTTTTATCTTAGGCGAGCATCGGGTTGTAGCTAAGCCCCAGTGGGAGGTTTGCTCTCCACTCGGTGGGATTTCTGTTGTATTTGTGTCGAGCTCGGAGAAGAGGGTCGCATCGACACGTTGTATTTGTGTCGAAGCTCGGAGGAGAGGGTCGCAGTCGACCTGCGCCTTGTTTTCCTTGCTAATATACTTTATACTTAGGCGAGTCCTGGGACTGCAGCTAAGCCTCCGAGTGGGAGGTTTGCTCTCCACTCGGTAGGATTTCTTATACCTTAGGCGAGCACTGTGCTGCGGCTAAGCCGCCGAGTGGGAGGTTTGCTCTCCACTCGGTAGGATTTTAATAACTTAGGCGAGCGCTGGGCTGCAGCTAAGCCCCGAGTGGAAGTCTGGCTTACCACTCGGTAGGATTTTTAATAACTTAGGCGAGCACTGGGCTGCAGCTAAGCCCCCGAGTGGAAGTCTGGCTTACCACTCGGTAGGATTTTAATAACTTAGGCGAGCACTGGGCTGCAGCTAAGCCCCCGAGTGGAAGTCTGGCTTACCACTCGGTAGGATTTTAATAACTTAGGCGAGCGCTGGGCTGCAGCTAAGCCTCCGAGTGGAAGTCTGGCTTACCACTCGGTAGGATTTTTAAACTTAGGCGGAACGGATTCGCGCCACCCACTGGGGGAAGTGAAGATTTTACTCGACGCAAAAAGAAAAAGTGACAAAAATTATGAAGGAATTATGACACTATTACTTCAAAGCTCGTGAGCTACAAGAGTACTTTATTACAATTCTTCCGAGTGAAAAACTTTAAGTGTAAAACGGGCGGAGCAGATCCGCATTCCAAGCTCGGGGCTCATCGATATCGTGTTCGACATTGTAGAGACGATATGCCCCATTGTGGAGAACCTTGTGACGATGAAGGACCTTCCGGGAGGGAGCAAGCTTATGTTGCTTCGCTGATCTACGAAGGACCAGATCCCTTCCGGAAAGCTCGACCTCTCACATTTACGGCGACAGCGGCGCAAGTCTTGCTGGTAAATGGTCGAGCGGATCGAGCCATTTCCTTTCCTCTTCCAGAGGTCGATTGCATCCGACGCGCTTGCTCAGCTTACGCTTCATTATAAAGTTCAATTCGTGGAGCATTGTGAAGGAGATCACTTTCGGTAAGACTCGCTTCGCCCCATAGACCAGGAAAAAGGAGTTCTCCGGTCGACCGATTAGGCGTGGTCCGCAGACCCCAAAGCGAAGGAAGTTAAATCGACCCAAGCACCAGCTGCATGCTTGAGATCTCGCATCAAACGGGCTTCGGACCCTTGAGGATCAATCCATTGGCTCGTTCGCTGTCCATTCATTGTGGATGAGCGCGAAGCGTAGTCGACTCGTATGCCTTGAGAGTTGCGAAATCCTTGAATTCTTCCGAGTCGAAATTTGACCCATTGTCCGTGATAATCTTGCAAGGGACCCCATATCTGAACGTCAACTTTACGATGAAGGAAACAGCGATACCAGCGTCAAGTTTTTGATTGGCTTAGCCTCAATCCACTTGGTGAACTTGTCGATCGCTACCAATACATGCGTGAAGCCGCTCCGACCCGTTCGCAAGGGACCGATCATGTCCAACCCCAGATCGCAAAAGGCCGACGAGCGGAATGGTCTTCAAGGCGACGCAGCTTGTGTGACATATTAGAGTAGAACCGACATCCTTCGCACTTATCCACTATTTCTTTCGCCATCTCATTTGCTCTTGGCGGTAAAATCCAGCTCGGTATGCTTTGGCCACAATGGTCCGAGAGGACGATGGTGACCACAGGTCCCAGTGGATATCATTGAGAATGACTCGACCTTCTTACGGCGTTATGCATTTTGTCCGACTCGTTGGGCTTTCCCTATATAACGCCCATTGATATGATAAAGGCTTTGGATCGACGGACGATCTGTCGAGCCTCTTCCTCATCCTCTGGGAGTTCCTTTCTCAGAATGTACGCAATGTATGGAATTGTCCAATCGGGAGTGACAACTAAAACCTCCATGACCAAGTCGACCACTGCAGGGACCTCAACTTCAGTCGAGTCTGTGGCACTCTTGGGTTGTGGAGCTTCCTCTGTGTAAGGATCTTCCTTGACTGACGGAATGTGTATATGTTCCAAAAACACGCCACTCGGAATGGCTTCCCTCTTGGACCCTATCTTTGCCAGATCATCTGCTGCCTGATTTTTCAGTCGGGGGATGTGATGGAGCTCCAACCCCTCAAACTTCTTTTCCAGCTTCCTCATTGCATTGCAGATCCGGTCATAGCCGGGCTTCTCACGCCCCACTCCTTCATCACTTGATTGACTACTAAATCTGAGTCGCCATAAACCATCAAAGACGGACGCCGAGTGAGATGGCCATGCGCAATCCATATAAGAGGGCCTCGTATTCTGCCTCATTGTTGGAGGAATCAAAGTGAATCTGGAGCACATACTTAAGCTTATCTCCTCTGGGGGAAACCAGAACAACCCCAAGCACCAGAACCATTCAGCATCTTGGAGCCGTCAAAGAACATGGTCCAATGCTCGAGTGAACTTCATCGGTTGTTGTTGTTCGATCCACTCGGCAAGGAAATCCGCTATAGCCTGGGACTTAATGGCTTTCTTTGCCTCGAATTTGATATCAAGGGGAAGAAGTTCAATCGCCCACTTTGCCACTCGACCGGTTGCGTCTCTGTTATGCAAGATCTCTGATAAAGGAGCGTCACCGACGATCGTGATGTAATGATCGAGAAATAGTGAGCAACCTTCTTCGTGGTCATGTATATGCCATACACAAGCTTCGATAATGAGGGTATCTCGCTGGATGGAGTCAAAACTTGGATAAATAATACACCGGCGTTGAACTTTGAAGGCCTTTCCTTCCTCTTCCCGCTCGACCGTAAGCCGAACCGACAACTTGTCCAAATGGCTGCAATGTAAAGCAACAGAGGCTCTTTGCTGATTGGAGCAGCAAGCACCGGCTGGGTGGAGAGCGAGCTTTTAGCTCGGCAAACGCTGCATCGACTTCCGAGTCCACTCGAACTTGTCGGCCTTCTTCATCATCGGTAAAGAGGTAATGCCTTTTCACCGAGTCGTGAGATGAATCGACTTAAAGCGCCAAGCATCCAAGAAGCTTCGGACATCGTGCACTTGCAGGCGTTTCATTCGGAGAATAGTGCCGATCTTCTCGGGTTAGCGTCGATTCCTCGTTCGAAACGAAAACCGAGTAGTTTTCCACCGGGAACCCGAATGTGCACTTTGACGGATTGAGCTTGATATCGCCGTCGGAGGTTGGCAAATGTTTCGCGAGGTCAGCGAGCAGGTCGGAACCTTTTCGCGACTTAATGACGATATCATCCATATCGCTTCCACATTCCGACCGATCCGAGTGAGAAGACACTTCAATCATTCGCATAAATGTGGCTCCGGCATTCTTGAGGCCGAATGGCATGGTGATATAGCGAAGCACCCGAATGGAGTGATGAAAGCTGTTTTATTTCGTCGGGTCCATCTGACGGATCGATGATACCGGAATATGCATCTAGAAAAGACAATCTCTCACACCCGCGGTCGAGTCGACAATTTGGTCGATGCGGGAGAGAAAATGATCCTTCGGCAGGCCCGATTAATGTGCTTAAAATCAATGCACATGCGGAGGGAGTTATCCTTCTTGGGGACCATGACAACATTGGCGAGCCACTCGAGTGGTAAATCTCGGATAAATCCTGCTGTCAACAATGAGCCACTTCTTCTCCAATAGCCTTTCTCTTACGACGGCGGACCGCCAAGATGCTCTTTCACTGGTTCCGCTGATTTGTCGACTCAAGGCGATGCTCAGCCAGCTCCACAGGAACACCGCATGTCGGTGGCTTCCATGCAAAATGTCCCGATTCTCACGGAGGAACCGGATGGCGCTTCTTCCTATTTCGAGTCGAGTGTTGTGGATATGTGAGTCGGAGCTGCATCGGGGTCAGTCGGATGAATATGGACGGGCTTTGTCTCACCAGACGACTTGAATGCAGATTCTGTGGCTGGCCTCTTAGACTTTAGCAAATCACTCGGATCTGCGTTTTGCATATATTCTTCGAATTCGACCGCTGTCACTTGAGAGTCGGCAATCTTGAGCCCTTCCGAAAGCACTCTTCGCCTTCTTCCTATCGCCGTGTGCGGTGATCACTCCTTTGGGTCCTGGCATTTTCAGTTTGAGGTACACGTAACATGGTCGAGCCATGAATCGTGCATAGGCGGCCTCCCAAAATGGCATGATATGCACTCAAAATCTACAACCTCAAAGGTCAACTTTTCTTTGCGGAAGTGCTTGGAATCACCAAAACCACGTCAAGGGCTATTTGGCCGAGTGAGTTGGCCTTCTTCCTGGTATGACTCGTGGAAACTCATATTGTTGGCGCCAATCGGGACATCGGAATGCCCATCCCTTTCAATGTATCCGCATATAACAAATTCAGCCCACTGCCACCATCCATCAGCACTTTTGTCAGTCGAGTGCCTTCGACAACTGGATCGACCACCAACGCTTGCCGCCCAGGAGTGGCAATGTGAGTCGGGTGATCTGATTGGTCGAATGTGATGGGTGTCTGGGACCACTTCACATAACTTGGCTTAACTGGGGCAACCATATTCACCTCTCGATTAATGACTTTCAGTCGACTTTTACTCTCCACATCCGCGAAGATCATCAGTGGAATTGACATGCGGTATTCTTCCTCACCGTCCTCTTTATCTCCGCCTTGTCGGCTCCTTCTCCTTGTCCTTAGACTGTTTGCCTGGCCGCTGGATCAGAGTCGACATTGGCGTGTGGTGTGCCGGGTAAATAATGTTGCCCTCTTCATCCTTCTTTGTGTGAATATGACATGGCATATCCATCACGCCATTTCCTTCCTTATCTTTCACTTTCTTGATTCCGTGATCCTTTGGGTTTCCCTTGAACTTCCCTTGAGTGACGGCCGGGGCCTCTCCAGAGCTGCTGGCTCGGCTTTGCGCTTCGCTTCCGACCGAATTACCCTTCTCCGATCGACTCGGCTTGTACTTGCCGCCGAGTCGGTCTTCTTCCTCGCCGTTGGCGTATTTGCTAGCAATCTCCATCATTCGACTCAGGGTCATGTCCCCGGTTCGACCGAACTTCAGACTCAATTCTCTGTTTTTGACCCCGTCTTTGAAGGCGCAAACTGCCTGATGGTCAGACACATTTTCCACAGTATTGTGCAGGGTAATCCACCTCTGAATGTACTCTCGGAGAGTTTCATTGGTCTTCTGCACACAAACTTGCAGCTCTGTCAAACCAGCCGGTCGCTTGCAAGTTCCTTCAAAGGTCCTGACGAACACTCGGGACAAATCCTCCCAAGTATATATACTGCTGTGAGGTAATTGACTCAGCCATGCTCTGGCCGAACCTTCCAACATGAGGGGTAAATGTTTCATGGCCACCTCGTCATTTCCACCCCCAATCTGAACAGCCACTCGGTAATCTTCGAGCCAAGTTTCAGGCTTAGATTCTCCAGTGAACTTGCAGACTCCTGCTGCCAATCTGAAATTGGGGGGAATCACTGCGGCTCTGATAGCCCTGCTAAAACACTCTGGACCAGAGACATGCACTCGACTGCTGGTGGGTGCATCCCTCTCGGGTCCTCCTCGATGGGCTCTGTTCCGGTCGACCAGACCTTGCACAATAATGGACCGTGCATCAAAGCTGGTTCCACAGGGTCGATCGAACCCTTCGCCTCATCTTGAATCGTTTTCATCATCTTGTCGCCGAGGAGCGTATGACCCTTCCCTCGGAGGGGAAAGGGGCACTCGACGCCTATCATCTCGGTCGAATCGGTCTCCGAGCTGCTCTCGCCGGTTGTCGCGCCCTTCCCGCCGCGGAGGCGATCTGGGACTGTGAGCCGACTGAACAGTGTTCGCAGCGACGGATCGACTGTGAATCCTGTTGCGCGACTGCGACACGGCTGAGTTCTGGTCACCGCTGCTCGGAGTAAATCTCGATCTGCTGCAAACCTCTTCCGACTTCCGTGGGATGGCTGAATGGACTCGCAATGCGAGTTGCGGTTGCTAAATTCTGAATTGGCGGCGGTATACGAGTCGTGGGAAGAGCCGACGTCGATTGGATTCGGGAGTCGTTGCAGCGCTCGTCGAGTGCTCGCTGAAGATTCTCAGCGAGTACGTTCACCACATTGGCCAAACGTGCTTCCTCCAAGGCACGAGCCTCGTGGGTTTCTCCGACGATGGGAGTATGTAGCGATCCATGTTCTGCGACGAAGATCCTCTCTCAGAGAGTCGAGTGTCTCGGGCTGGTACTCTTCGTGTTCATGCATGTGGTCACCTCCTCCGTGGCTCCACCGCCGTGGTAAACCGAGGAGGACTGCGAGGGCCGTCGACCATGAGAATTTCCGCCGCTGGATCACTGCTATCACACTCGGATGCAGTCTCCACGGAGCCAGTCGACAGGTTGAACAGGCCGTAGAGGGATTCGTCGGGCTCGATAGCCGCGACTTGGGCGGTGGCTGTCTGGCGAGCCACCGCGTGCTTCACCCACCGCTGAAGTCTCGACCGACCAGAGCGCTTGCGCTGGCGGGAAACCGGGTGGGCAACCGATAAGGGAGTCGACCGATACGGAGTCGACGGTTGCCGCAGCAAAACGCCGCGAACACATGCACGAAAGTGTGTCGCCCCGCGGACGGGGAGCGCCTCGATGTCAAGAGGGGCCTCCTGGAGCCATGCGGAGTCGTCGGCGACAAAGGTGAGAGCACCGAGACGGATCTCGCACCCCGCACCCAAAACTCCAGAAGTCATCATGATGAAGGTACTCGGAAGTACAGCAACTCCTCCACAAATCGCTAAAACACCTGCCCCAAGGTGGGCGCCAACTGTCGTGGTTCTAAGTCTGACAGTAGAAGTAGGGGTAGGTTAAGGAGAGGCGATGTCCTAGCTATGGAGCAGTTGTGGAGACAAAGGATGTACGAGTTCAGGCCCTTCTCGGAAGAAGTAACAGCCCTACGTCTCGGAGCCCTGAGGCGGTCGAGTGGATTATGAGTATGAGTATTACAAGAGTCTGAACCCTTCTATCTGTGGAGCGGGGTGGCTTATATAGAGTGCGCCAGGACCCCAGCCGGCTCACATAATAGAGGGATTAAAGTACATTAAGCCAGGGGGGTTACTGGTAACGCCCCTCATAAGGAGCTTTAACTATCATTAAGTCTATTCAATAATAAACCGCTGTTGCCGCTGGAGTGCCTTCGACCTTCGGTGGTCGAGTGAGTCTTCATGGTCGAGTGGGTCTCCCATGGTCGAGTGCTTCCACCGTCGAGTGGATTCCTCTTTAGTCGACTGGAAGACGATCTCTTCTGTGAGTACCCTTGGGTAGGACGTTTAGGTCAGGCCTATGACCCTACCCTAGGTACATGAATCCATCAGTAGGTTTTTACCCGAAAGGTAAGCTTTCACTCGGATGGTAAGCTTTTCACTCGACCAAAAACATAGCCTGATATTGATTTGTCTCCCCAAGTCTCATATGACCTCGTATTGAGACGAATTATATATGAAAATCGATCGGCTCGACGAGACGAAACTTTCTCGTGTTGAAGTTTTTCCGATTCAAGGACTTCTTAAGGGCCGAATTGCTCACGCGACCCATCAGACAGGGCGTCTGGTACTTCGCGCCATATTTCCATTCAGCTTCGGCCTGCAGTGCATTGCCTCTAACTTTTGCATATGAACTCGGATTGAGATGATTTATATATCAAAATTGATTGCCTCGACGAGACGAAGACAATTCCTTTAGAATACTCCTTCATCCGAGGTCGTCTTGAAGGCATGATCGGCCGAAAACCACTCGGAATGTTGAATTTTGTCACTCGGAGTACAACTTCGGCCACCGAGATAAGGTCGAATGGCGATAAATTAAACATCAAAGTTATTCCACTCGGCGACCTGAAACTTTGCATGCTGAAAACTCTTTCACTTGAGGCCATCTTACTTCCCTTTTGTACCTTGCCAGAATCCGATGTCAACAATAGATTGCAATCCTTCATATCCTATTATTCTTGGTAGACCTTTTCTTAGAACGATTGGTGCAATTATTGATATGAAGGAAGGGTATATTAGATTCCAAATTCCCTTAAAGAAGGGTATGGAACACTTCCAAAGAAAGAAAAAAAATTACCATATGAATCTATCATGAGAGCCACTTATGGATTGCCTACCAAAGATGGCAATACCTAGATCTATCCTTGCTTTTATGCCTAGCTAGGGGCGTTAAACGATAGCGTTTGTTGGGAGGCAACCCAATTTTATTTTTTGTTTTTTGTTTTTGCTTCTGTTTAGGAATAAATAATTCATCTAGCCTCTGTTTAGATGTGGTTTTATCTTTTAATTAGTGTTTGTGCCAAGTAGAACCTATAGGATAACCTACGATGATAGTTGATTTGATTCTGCTGAAAAAAAGAAATGTTGCACGCATGAATATAATTTTTTTAAATCACAGAAACGTGCTTTTGCGTTGATTCTTTTTTATGCTGTTCAATAAAAAAATTGTCTAGGACTTCCTATTTTGGTAGGATTTTTAGAGTTCCGGAAGTTTGCGTTAGTTACCGATTACTACAGACTGTTCTGTTTTTGACAGATTCTGTTTTGCGTGTGTTGTTTGCTTATTTTGGTGAATCTATGGCTAGGAAAATAGTTTATGATCCATAGATAAGTTGGAATACAGTAGGTTTAACACCAATATAAATAAATAATGAGTTCATTAGAGTACCTTAAAGTAGTCTTTTGTTTTCTTTCTCTAACGGAGCTCACGAGATTTCTATTGAGTTTTGTGTTGTGAAGTTTTCAAGTTTTGGGTGAATACTTTTGATGGATTATGGAACAAGGAGTGGCAAGAGCCTAAGCTTGGGGATGCCCATGGAACCCCCAAGATAATCCAAGGACACCAAAAAGTCAAAGCTTGGGGATGCCCCGGAAGGCATCCCCTCTTTCGTCTACTTCCATCAGTAATTTACTTGGAGCTATATTTTTATTCACCACATGATATGTGTTTTGCTTAGAGCGTCTTGTATTATTTGCATCTTTGCTAGTTAGTTTACCACAATCATCCTTGCTGTACACACCTTTTGAGAGAGTCATACATGAATTGGAATTTGCTAGAATACTCTATGTGCTTCACTTATATCTTTTGAGCTTGATAGTTTTGCTCATAGTGCTTCACTTATATCTTTTGAGCGTGATAATTTTTGCTCTAGTGCTTCACTTAGATTTTTTAGAGCACGGTGGTGGATTTGTTTTAAAGAAACTATTGACCTCTCATGCTTCACTTAGATTATTTTGAGAGTCGTTATTAGCATGGTAATTTGCTTAATATTAATATACTTGGTATTCAAGATATGTGAAACTTTCTTTTGAGTGCTTTGAATACTAAGATAAGTTTGGTGCTTGATAATTGTTTTGAGATATGGAGGTGATAATATCAAAGTCGTGCTAGTTGAGTAATTGTGAATTCGAGAAATGCTTGTGTTGAAGTTTGCAAGTCCCGTAGCATGCACGTATGGCTAAAGTTGTGTAATAAATTTGAAACATGAAGTGTACCTGGCTTGTGCATCCTTATGAGTGACGGTCGGGGACGAGCGATGGTCTTTTCCTACCAATCTACCCCCTAGGAGCATGCGCGTAGTACTTGATTTTTGATGCCTTCTAAATTTTTGCAATAAGTATATGAGTTCTTTTGACTAATACTGAGTCCATGGATTATACACACTTTTACCTTTCCGCCATTGCTAGCCTCTTCGGTACCGTGCATTGCCCTTTCTCACCTTGAGAGTTGGTGCAAACTTTGCCGGTGCATCCAAACCCCGTGATATGTTACGCTCTATCACACATAAACCTCCTTATATCTTCCTCAAAACAGCCACCATACCTACCTATTATGGCATTTCCATAGCCATTCCGAGATATATTGCCATGCAACTTCCATCATCATATTCATGACATACATTACTTTTGTCATATTGCCATTGCATGATCATGTAGTTCACATCGTATTTGTGGCAAAGCCACCATGCATTATTTTTCATACATGTCACTCTTGATTCATTGCACCATCCCGGTACACCGCCGGAGGCATTCATATAGAGTCATATCTTGTTCTAAGTTTCGAGTTGTAATCCTTATGTTGTAATCAATAGAAGTGTGATGATCATCATTATTAGAGCATTGCCCAAAAAAAAGGAGAAAGGCCAAAAGAAAAAAAAAGAAAGGCCCAAAAAAAGATAATAAAGAAAATAAATAAAAAGGGCAATGCTACTATCTCCTTTTCCACACTTGTGCTTCAAAGTAGCACCTTGTTCTTCATGTAGTGAGTCTCATATATTGTGCTTCAAAGTAGCACCTTGTTCTTCATGTAGTGAGTCTCATAAGTTGTCTTTTTATACTAGTGGGAATGTTTCATTATAGAACTTGACTTGTATATTCCTACAATGGGCTTCCTCAAATGCCCTAGGTCTTCATGAGCAAGCGAGTTAGATGCACACCCACAAGTTTTCTTTTGTTGAGCATACATAGCTCTAGTGCATCCGTTGCATGGCAATCCCTACTCCTCATGTTGACATCAATTAATGGGCATCTCCATAGTCCGTTGATTA
This sequence comes from Aegilops speltoides, assembly GCA_021437245.1. Classification (NCBI taxonomy): domain Eukaryota; kingdom Viridiplantae; phylum Streptophyta; class Magnoliopsida; order Poales; family Poaceae; genus Aegilops; species Aegilops speltoides. The sequence goes on along the minus strand of CM038143.1, from coordinate 123,494,791 downwards.
TCCTCGTCAATGTGAGACTTTCTCCTTTTTTGTCTTCTCCACACAATCCCAATCATCATATTCTATTCCACCCATAGTGCTATATTCATGGCTCACGCTCATGTATTGCGTGAAGGTTGAAAAAGTTTGAGATTATTTAAGTATGAAACAATTGCTTGGCTTGTCATCGGGGGTATAGAAGTTGGGAACATCTTTGTGTGACGAAAATGAAGCATAGCCTAACTGTATGTTTTTGTAGGGATGAACTTTCTTTTGCCATGCTATTTTGAGAAGACATGATTGCTTTGATTAGTATGCTTGAAGTATTATTATTTTTATGTCAATATGAACTTTTGTCTTGAATCTTTTGGATCTGAATATTCATGCCACAGTTAAGAAGATTTACATTGAAATTATGCCAATGTATCACTCCGCATCAAAAATTCTCTTTTTATCATTTACCTACTCGAGGACGAGTAGGAATTAAACTTGGGGATGCCTGATATGTCTCCAACGTATCTATAATTTTTGATTGCTCCATGCTACTTTATCTACTCTTTTGGACTATATTGGGCTTTATTTTCCACTTTTATATTATTTTTGGGACTAACCTATTAACCGGAGTCCCAGCCCAGAATTGCTGTTTTTTGCCTATTTCAGTGTTTCGAAGAAACGGAATATCAAACGGAGTCCAAACGGAATGAAACCTTCGGGAACGTGATTTTCTCACCGAACGTGATCCAGGAGACATGGACCCTGCTCCAAGGAACAAAAGAGGCGGTCACGAGGGTGGGGGCGCGCCCCCCTGCCTCGTGGGCCCCCTGTTGCTCCACCGACGTACTCCTTCCTCCTATATATACCTACGTAATCCCAAACGATCAGAACATGAGCCAAAAACCTAATTCCACCGCCGCAACCTTCTGTATCCACGAGATCCCATCTTGGGGCCTGTTACGGAGCTCCGCCGAAGGGGGCATCCACCACGGAGAGCTTCTACATCAACACCATAGCCCCTCTGATGAAGTGTGAGTAGTTTACTTCAGACCTTCGGGTCCATAGCTAGTAGCTAGATGGCTTCTTCTCTCTTTTTGGATCTCAATACAATGTCCCCCCTCTCTCGTGGAGATCTATTCGATGTAATCTTGTTTTTGCGGTGTGTTTGTTGAGACCGATGAATTGTGGGTTTATGATCCAGCTTATCTATAAATAATATTTGAATCTTCTCTGAATTCTTTTATGTATGATTGAGTTATCTTTGCAAGTCTATTCGAATTATCCGTTTGGTTTGGCCAACTAGATTGGTAGTTCTTGCAATGGGAGAACTGCTTAGCTTTGGGTTCAATCTTGTGGTGTCCTTTCCCGGTGACGGAAGGGGCAGCAGGGCACGTATTGTATTGTTGCCATTGAGGATAACAAGATGGTTTTTTTTATCATATTGCATGAATTTATCCCTCTACATCATGTCATCTTGCTTAAGGCGTTACTCTGTTTTTAACTTAATACTCTAGATGCATGCTGGATAGCGATCGATGAGTGGAGTAATAGTAGTAGATGCAGAATCGTTTCAGTCTACTTGTCTTGGACGTGATGCCTATATACATGATCATACCTATATATACTCATAACTATGAAATTCTATCAATTGCTCAACAGTAATTTGTTCACCCACCGTAGAATATCTATGCTCTTGAGAGAAGCCACTAGTGAAACCTATGGCCCCTGGGTCTATTCTCATCATATCAATCTCCATTACTTTATTACTTGCTTTGTTTTTACTTTGCCTTTTACTTTTCACTTTGCATCTATATACCAAAAGTACCAAAAATATTATTTATCATCTCTATGATATCTCACTCTCGTAAGTGACCGTGAAGGGATTGACAACCCCTAATCGCGTTGGTTGCGAGGAGCTATCGTTTTGTGTAGGTACGAGGGACTTGTGCGTGGTCTCCTGCTGGATTGATACCTTGGTTCTCAAAAACTGAGGGAAATACTTACGCTACTTTGCTGCATCATCCTCTCCTATTCGAGGAAATCCAACGCAGTGCTCAAGAGGTAGCACATCCCACAAGTTTCATGTAACTGTTACTTTGTTCCTCAGGCTTCAGCCTGTTTTGAAATATAAAGGCGGCACTGCGCCTCCTTTTACTTTTCAAAAAAAAAAAAGTTGATGCACGGTTGGTGTATTTCACTCTTCTAAGAAACATGCAGATGATTTATCATTTTATTCAAATAGGAAAAACCACGGGAAGATATGATAATGTACCAACCATTACATGATACCGTGTTTCCGAAATCAATTTTTGTTGTTTCAGAAAAATTCGAAAAATTGTTGTTTTGAATTTTTTTTCAAACACATCAATTTATTTGTTGTGGCATGGAATCATATGAGACGTCATATCACAAGATATTTTTCCATTCCTTTGCGAAGTGGTTGGCTATCCTACACAGTACTACTAGGTTCTCATTATCGTTGAAGGTGCCCCTAAGATAAGCCTAAAGACGGTCTACTCTGAAGATATTTCGGTCTCGCTTTCGCCAGTTGTCACACACTGCAGAGCACGTAACACGGTCCCGGGAGCATCCTTGCTCACCCTTGTGTATGATTATAATCAACATAGGAAATTTGGCCAAAACCAAATACTGCATGCAAACCAGTTAACTGGTCATAATATCTGACGAGTGGCAGTAGGAACTAGAAACCACCACACTTGTGTGATACCGCGATTCCCTTCCGAGAAATTCAGCAACTAGCAGCACAGTTCTTCACTTCCTCCAGCCCTGCTATAATCAACTGCACCACGAAAACCCGGAGCACCACACGCATTAACTGAATCAAAGGAAGGAGGCGCACATGGAGCCAACAGGTGAATCCAAGCGACACCCATACGACGGATCCCTGTCTGAAACAACGCTGATCACGAGATGAAATAAAATAGGCATAAGAAATATACAATCTCACTCCCAAGAAGATCATCCAAGCTGCTCCCTGTTCGAACATGGTATGTGCAAGCGCAATCGGGCAATCATGAGGCGTATGGGCAGAACGGGCGTAGATCACGACCGAGAGGGCCATCAAATCGAACAGCAACCCGCCAGTCTGTCCAGCTGAACGAGACGGCGTGCACTTGCGGCTTGGTGCAGTTTACCTTGGGATAGACGACGGCCTGACGAGGACGCCGCCGGTGGACTGCTCGCTGACAGGAACGAGTCGTTGGTTCCTCTGTTCCTCGGAAGGGACGGCGTTGGCAAAATCATGGCATCGGCGACGAGTCCCCGACGGAAACGCGAGGTTCGTGGTAGGCTCCATGGGTGCTGGGCGTCGACGTGTGATTTGATAGGAGGTTCAGAATGTGAAGCAGCGGCAGCAACCACCGGAGAATCTCGCGAGCACCGACTGGCAGCCGTGACCGGAGGCTAAAGCAAAAGGGAAGCGCTTTGATGGATGGACAAGCAAGGATTTGACGCCTCCGGCTGCCTTCGCGCCTCCTCCCCCTGCCATCCGCTTCGTGACGGGGACGAAAAGATCGCGCCTTTTTCTCGGCACGCCGTCCTCTCCCTCTATCGTGGCCAACATCTCCCATCCCCTGCCAGTGTGCCGTTGCCACTATGTGGTGTGCCAAGGCCTTTCCGGCGATGTTCAAACGCCGGCTATATTCGTGTCCGCCCATGACTGGCGCCGGAGCTTCCGTACCACGGCCGTGGCGGGCGACCGAGCTCACCACCAGTGCCACTTTGCTTCGACGCGTCGTCCTGAGAGACCAACCAACGCCGGGGACGCAACGCAACTCAACTGGGAAGTCAGCCAAGGGAACGGAGGATGGCCGGGGCCCTGGCTAAGCAAGGTTCAGTGCACACTTCCGTCAGTCCTTGTCAGAGAGCACCTGATAGTGGCACGCCGTACTGCAGGTGCCCAGGAGTTGCGTCTTTGCGACTAGATCTCCTCACTGACTCCACTGTTCGAGTGGGGATCGTTCTGTCGTCCGGCAGTGCACACTTGCGAAGGTTGTGATCGCCGGTCATTGTTGCCTATGGCCATGGTCCACCGGTGCTGGGCTCTGATGTAGGAAACGGTCGTCAGAGTGGTTCCAGAGAGAGAGTTTCGCGCAAGTGGCAGGCACATGGCATCAGTAGCCAACAACGACCGACGCCTACATCTCGGGCCTTCTTCGGCTGACGACAGGGCAACGGGAACAGTGAAACCAAAAACGACGTGTGATAATAATTTGATTATTCCAAGTGGGTTATCATATACGGAGCTAATTCAGCAAGCGAAATAGGATAGGCAATTGCAAGCTTTACATTCCCGAGCTCTTTTATGACAGTCCCAAATCGGTATGAGTCTATAGTTGCTCATGATCGGATGGATAGTATTATTCTAAGAACATCTACAGCCCTCAAAAGCCCCGCGCTCGCGGACACTAACCGGTCACGTCTTCAATTTTCCTTCTCACAACCGAACACCACAATTCGCATACCCCAAACCCATACAAACTCATGCAACGTTGTAAACGATGCATGACACACATCGTCCGGCTACTACATCAGAACATGCAATTGAACTATTAAAAATCAGCATGTTTAACCTACATACTAGCTATGGAGAATATCATCTACGGTTTCCCTTGCCCTTTCCGGTACCCTTGTTGCCCTTCTTGCGGAAGTAGCGGTCGAAGACGCGGTATGGATCGAGCCGGATCTGCTCGTCGCTGGTGCTGTCCGACCCGTCGTTGTCCTTCTTCTCCTCCTTGAGGAGCAGTGCGGCCATGGCACGGACCGCCCGATTCTGCTCTCAGGCAAGGGTGTGCGTGTTCCTCCGCTGCCGCTTCTTTACAATGTTGGCGGGGATGGCTTTCTCCTCTGCGGCAACGAGCGCCACCACATCAGATGCCTCCGCCCGCCATGTCTGCGGCGAGTCGGGCCTCGGCGACCATCATCCTCTCCTTCCCATGGCGTGCACACCGGTCCCGGTAGGACTCGTACTCCGGCGGACCGGTGATGGGAAAGGGAGATTGGAAGACTCCCGGGAGGACCGCGATGATCCAGCCCCGGAGGATTCAAGCACCCGATGCGCCAACGCAGTGGACTCGCGCCAGACAAATCCCACCGTCGGTCGGGCGCTCTCCTCCCGGAAGCGGCGGAGTTCAATGTGGACGGCCATTACCTTCTCCAAACTACACGGGACGACACCATAGTCGACGGATATGTACTGGTCCTCGTTGGATCCGGTGCCCGCCATGCCGAACAAGGCCGAAGATCACCGACAGGAGTTTAGGTGGAGGAGGGGAGTGAAAGGGAGTGGAGTGAAGTGAAGTGGGTAGGGTTTGGTCCGACGAGCGGATGGGGACGAATATATGTGGGGTCGGGTGGGCCAGTGTGGGCCGAGTCCGACGTGGCGGACGCGCCTGGTCACGCCTCGGCGTACCCATATTCCCCCTACATTTGGGCTGGATATGAGGGTTGTCGGTCAGTCCGGGCATTTGAGGCCCATTTTAGACGCCCGTCTGGATCGCTTTTTGTGACCGGCCACTGACCGGAGTGTCCATCCGAGCGTTTGAGGCGGGTTTGGGTGCCCGGCTGTAGATGCTCTTACCTCTTGTGAGTATAGCACGTTGTCAATGATTATGTGGCGCTAGTTTGTATTTCCCCCTTCCACAAATAAGCAAATAAATTATAGTGTTATCAATGCATGAAGGAAAATAGGGAAACATTAAGTTATCTCACAAATGTTAGCTGCCCGTTTAAAGTCGATACGTCCTAAATGTTACTAGTTCAACTCAGAGTGCCTTCATTCCCGGCAGGCTGATAACAGATAATGTGATTGCTGCTTATGAATATCAACATGTTATTAAAAAATATAAAGGAAAGAAAAGAGGGAATTTGTGCAGTAAAACTTGATATGTACAAGGCCTATGATAATGTTGAATGGCTTTTCATGAAAAAGATTATGTTAAAATTGGGCATCATGTAAGCTAGGTAGGTATAGTTATGCAGCGTGTCATCTTAGTGCAATATGAGTACGCTTCAATTCTGGAGAAACAGATATGTTCAAGACTACTTGGGGACTTCGGTAGGTGGGCCCTCCTCCCCTCCACACCTCCTTTTGTTATACTCGGAGGGGCCGACTACCCTTTTATCTCACGCTAAAGAATCGGGGTAGTTGGCAGAAGTAAAAATTTGTTGAGAGACCCCTTCAGTAACAAATATTTTATTCGCAAATGATTCTTTGATACTGATGAAGGCCGCCCTGCAGATTGCTAATCCTTTGCGAGGTATTCTGAATTCATATTGTGTTGCTTTTGGTCAAATGGTGAGTGTGGAAAAAATGTAGTATTTGTTTCCAGCCCAAATATGAAAAAGGAGAGTGTAGAGAGCAAGTTTGCAATGATTTGAATATTATGACCGAAGCTTTATTAGACTAATATTTGCGTCTATCAACTACTGTGGGTTTGGTCAAAACTGGTTGCTTCCAATATTTGATTGATCAGATTTGTAGAAGATTTAATAGTTGGAAGGAAAGACAACTCTCGGCTGGGGGTAAGGAAGTTATCCCTGAAGCGATTGCGCAAACTATGCCATCATATGCAATATTGGTATTCAAAATTCCTAAAGAAACATGTAAAAAGTTAACAGAAGCGATGTCGCACTATTGGTGGGAAGATGGTGAAACTCAACGGAGAATGCATTGCTTTGCTTGTTGGAAGATGTGTGTGCCTAAGAGGCAAGGAGGTCTTTGGCTTCGGGATATTCATTGTTTCGATTTAGCTTTCTTGGGTAAGGAAGCTTCGAGATTAAGTGAAAGCCCAAACACATCGTTTGCAAGTATTTTTTTTTTGAGAGAACGTCGGTCTTTATTGATCAAGCAACAAAGTTACAAAGAGTCCCCCGAATGCAATTCGGAGCATAATGGAAAATACAAAGACTAGTAGAGTTCAAACTAGATCTAGCTAAAACATGAGCTAAAACATTAAAATGCCGACGAACATGATGGAAGTCCATAGACGATAGGCCATTTGCCATAGATTTGACATGCGCGAGGACGGAGCCGACCACCGAGCGATCTCTGGATGGAGACATCAAACGTTGCACCACCGGGAGGCAATCAGTTTTGAAAAGAACATCGATGAAGCCCTCCTCCCAAACATTGTGTGCGAGTATTGTGACGACTAAGTATTACACTAATGGTGATCTGTTGTGTGCGGATTCGAAAAAAGGCCATTATATATGTGGCAGAGTATTATGAAATGGGTGAATACAATAAAACATTGTCGCATTTGGAGGAATGGAGGAAATATATATATGCTATGATGCTTGGAATCCCACTTCACTAACAAGAATGATCATAACCAGAACCGAGGGGAGGGGGCAGGGGTATGTGACCTTATTGGCCCCACCCCGGTCTAAAGGGATGTGAGTCTACTGGAGCAAACCTTCTGGGTTGTTGATGTGGTTAGAATCCTAGCTATTCCATTGCCTGCACATGAGATGGACGATTTCCTCGCATGGAATCTGAATAAAAATGGATGCTTTTCGGTCTGGTCAGCATATCATGCAATATGAAATTACCAACATGGTCGCAAGCTCAGGCGTACTGACGGAATTTGATTTATATTTGTAATCCAACTTGGGAAAGAATGTGGAGAGTCGTTTGCCCAGTGAAGGTAATTTTTTTTTTCTTGTGGGGTCCTCTCCATGGCACCTTACCTTGCCGGATCACTTTGGCTAATAGGCACTTAAAAGTTTCAGGACAATGCCCGGTTTTTGAGCAAGGACCAGAGGACACCAACCATCTATTGATTTTGTAGTCGAAAGATAAGATCGTGTGGAAGAACCTTGGTGTAGAAGAAAACTCTAAATGACCTTCTGCGTCAGATCGAGCAAGCGAGGCAGTACTGGAACAGCTGCTTAACTGGCCTAAACATGAGGTTCAGATACTTGGCCATAAAAGCTTCCATGAAACCATAGTTATAGGCATGTGATATATTTGGAGAGGGAGAACAAAGAAGATGCATGGGAAAGGACACAATAACCTCAAAATTATTGCCTGATTAGTGTGTGTGCTCACAGAAAACTACACTACATCGGCTTACCCTATGGCTATAATCAGAAAGTGTGGATGGATCAGCCGGCGATTTTCTCAGGGACAACCAAGGAAATATTATGGTTGTAGGGAATATAACAATTGAATATTGTTCGGACGCCCTCACTGGAGAGGCTATTGTCCTAAAGCTTGGTCTCACACTAACAACAACAATGGGGTGTAATAGAATAATTGTCAATTCTCATAATATGCAGGTCATCACAACTATTAAAGAAGGTGGTCGATCAGCAGGTCGAACAACTACAACTGCTATATTTTATGATTGCTATCATATAGCGTGTAATTTTGTGCAAATATGCTTTGATCGCTGCTTTAGAGAAGCTAATTTAGTAGCCCATTATCTGTCTAAAATTGCTAAAATTTTAACCTATAATGAGTGGTTAGAAGAGGCTCCAAGTGAGCTAGTTCCCCTCTTGCTAGCTGATGTAACATTGATTAACAATAAATTAAAGGGGTCCAATTGTCAAAACAAAACTCATATGACTGCTAAATAGGTTGATCGCAACCGTGAGTTGAACATTTCATGTGTACGACATATGTGCCCGCATCTAATTACTTTCCCTTTTGCATGACCGGTGCTAAATTAAGTCTTCTCAAGCTATTAAGCTACATGAAGCATCTCACAATACATGCGTTAGTTCTTGTAAAACTAATGCAAAGTGTGGCTTCTGCATCTGTCACTTGTGAGTAAAAAGTTAAGCAAATACCAGCACACGAAGGTAATGAACAAATAAAGGGTGCAGCCAAGGATTTAATTCGACAATTGAATGTGGAGGAGTCACTTGGGCCTCCACTTGGTGAGCTCCTATGCGCCGCTAGCTGCGGCGAATTGCCGAACGAACGCACAGGCGCGACTCCAGCTGGGCCGGCCCATTACTGGAACACAATGAAAAATCCAAAAAGACTGCTCGAGGGAGGGATTGGACCAGGGACCTCCTGTTACATACGCACGAGACCAGCCAATGCGGTGGATAGGTTTCTTGGTTTACTATGGCGCGCAAAGATCAAGGTAATGTAGATCATTTTGTCAAATTCCGACACGAGCATTATTTTTTAAAAAGTGTTTTTCTAAAAGTGAAAACTTTCCAAATTTGTGAAAAAATTTAAAAGCTCGATTTTTTTTGAATATGTGATTTTTTTGATAAACTAAACATTTTTTGAAAATCATGATTTTGAATATGTGAACAAATTTTTGTTAAGGGAACAAACTTTGTAACTCTGAAAAGAATTGGAAACGCGAATATTTTTGGAATCCGTTAACAATTTTTGAAACAAGAACATTTTTTCAAACTCAGAACAAAATTTGAAAAACGGAAAAGATTTTTCAATTTTCAAACATTTTTTGAAAAACATGGACAATTTTTATGAAATCATGAATATGTTAAAAAATTCAGACAATATTCTTAAAAAACGAAAAGGAAACAGGAGAAAAGAAGAAGAATCGAAAATAGAAGATGAACATTTTTCAAATACAAAAACAAATTTTGGATACGTGACTATTTTTTCAATAAAATGGAAAATCCTGAACAAAATTGGAAAATGTAAACATTTATAAAAATTTGCAAACATTTTTTGAAACTCCCAAACAAAATTAGGAACAGACACATTTTCACAAATTGTGAACAAATTTTGAAATGGAAATATTTTTGAAACTACAGAACAAAATTCGAAGACACAAACATTTTTCTTAAAATTATGAATGAATTTTGAAACAGGAACATTTTTTCAAACTCCAGAAGAAAATTTGAAAATATGAACATTTTTTGATATTATGAACAATATTTGAAAGGTGAACATTTTTTCTAAATATGCAAACATTTTTATAAAAAATGGAGAATTGTTTTTTGAATTTGTGAACAAATTTTTGAACTCTTAGCATGTTTTGAATTTTTGAACAAAATTTGAAATTGTCAAGAACAAGAAAGAGAAGAAAAAGGATTTGCAAAAAAATAGAAAAAAATGATGTAAAGAAACAGAAATACGAGAAACGGAAAGGTTATTTTTAAAATGTGATCAATTTTTGAAACTACGGAAGAAATTTGAAACCGTAAACAATTTTTGGAAACCCAACCATTTTTTGAAAAACGAGAATTTTTTGAAACTCGCAATTTTTTGTTAAATGCAAACTTTTATAAAAGTACGAGAAGAATTTTCGAGAAACATGAATATTTTTTGAAATAAAAACGAAAATAGAAAAGGAAAGAAAAAGAAACAGGAAAAGGAGATAAAGAAAAAAAGGAACAGAAAAGAAGAAATTGAAACAGCAAAAATAAAACTGGTTCAGGAACCTCCTAAAAAGTTCACAAAACCGAAAAAACCCGGTTCACAAACCTCCTGGAAGGTTCCCAAAACCAGGATCATTAAATCGGTGGGCGGGTCGGCCCACATCATCCCTCGCTCGCGAACTTCTTTTAGAATAGCGTTGTTATTCTTTAGCTTGCATGCGCCATTCGTAGTGGTTAGCGCGGCGTGTACATCCACAGGAGGTTGACGGTTCGATACCTGGCGCGTGTTGTTTTTGCGATTTTTTTATCTCGCCAAGTGAAACCCGAAAGGGCCGGCCCAGTGTGGGTTGCGCCCCATGCAAAGCCGCAACTAACTGCCGCAATAAGCGGCGTATAGGAAATTCCCTCCACTTGTCTTGCGGTTAGTGAGGAAATGGATTGGCGAGCACACAAAAGATTCCAGTTGGGCCTCCCACTTGAACATAATGTGACAAATTAGTAGGAGTGCACAAATGAAATCATCATTTCTGCATGATTTCATGATACAACGATGCTTGATCGTCTTGTCACTAAGAGGTGCTGATCAACGTACATTGGATTTAGGGTGATATCGCCAATTTGGAGAAACCTAGAGATTGTGTGATAACTCACAAGTGTAGGGGATCGCAACAGCTTTCGAGGGTAAAGTATTCAACTCAAATTTATTGATTCGACACAAGGGGAGCCAAAGAATATTATTGAGTATTAGCAGTTGAGTTGTCAATTCAACCACACCTGGATAACTTAGTATCTGCAGCAAGGTATTTAGTAGCAAAGTAGTATGATAATAAAGGTAACAGTGGCAAAAGTAAAGATAATAGTTTTGTTGTGATTGTAACAGTGGCAACGGAAAAGTAAATAAGCAAAGCACAAGATGTGAAAAGTTCATGGGCATTGGATCAGTGATGGATAATTATGTCGGATGAGATTCCTCATGTAATAGCTATAACATAGGATGACACAGAACTAGCTCCAGTTCATCAATGTAATGTAGGCATGTATTCTGAATATAGTCATACATGCTTATGGAAAAGAACTTGCATGACATCTTTTGTCCTACCCTCCCGTGGCAGCGAAGGCCTAGTGGAAACTAAGGAATATTAAGGCCTCCTTTTAATAGAGAACCGGACCAAAGCATTAACACATAGTGAATACATGAACTCCTCAAACTACGGTCATCACCGAGAAGTATCCCGATTATTGTCACTTCGGGGTTGTCGGATCATAACACATAATAGGTGACTATAGACTTGCAAGATAGGATCAAGAACACACATATATTCATGAAAACATAATAGGTTCAGATCTGAAATCATGGCACTCGGGCCCTAGTGACAAGCATTAAGCATAGAAAAGTCATAGCAACATCAATCTCAGAACATAGTGGATACTAGGGTCAAACCCTAACAAAACTAACTTGATTACATGGTAAATCTCATCCAACCCATCACCGTCCAGCAAGCCTACGATGGAATTACTCACGCACGGCGGTGAGCATCATAAAATTGGTGATGGAGGATGGTTGATGATGACGACGGCGACGAATCCCCCTCTCCGGAGCCCCAAACGGACTCCAGATCAGCCCTCCCGAGAGAGATCAGGGCTTGGCAGCGGCTCCGTATCATAAAACACGATGAAACTTTCTCCTTGATTTTTCTCTCCGTGAAACGGAATATATGGAGTTGGAGTTGAGGTCGGTGGAGCCTCAGGGGGCCCACGAGACAGGGGGCGCGCACAGGGGGGTGGGCGCGCCCCCCACCCTCATGGACAGGGTGTGGGCCTCCTGGTCTTGATTCTTTCGTCAGTATTTTTTATATTTCCAAAACTTGCCTCCGTGGATTTTCAGGTCATTCCGAGAACTTTTGTTTTCTACACATAAAACAACATCATGGCAGTTCTGCTGAAAACAGCGCCAGACCGGCATAGTTTAAAAAACCGGACCGGACCGGCGGTCGGACCGGAAAAAACCGGAACCAGAGATTACATCGGGTTTTTAAGCTCAGCAGACCGTTCATGCAATCGGACCGGTAAAAACCGGACGAACCGACCGGTTTTTGGGAAAACCGACGAACCGGGCGGTTTACAAAGAACCGTCCGGTTCGATGTTGATTCCAGAAAAGCCCCTGGATCGACTTATTTTTATGCAGAGAAGGTGGGGGTAGAAAGGGAAAAGAGAAAAAATCCCTCTTTTGCTAGGGTTTTGACTGAATCTGGAGAGTGGAGAGGCATTCCTCGAATAGCCGCCACCTCTCTCTCTGGCGTCTGGCTGGCGCCGCCGCCGGCCGCCCCCATCCGCGGATCCGCTGCTGCCCTTGCCTTGCGTGGCGCCGTGGCGCGCCGACGCCGCCTCTGAGGCCTCTCCTCGGTCCCTCCCGGCCTCCTCGTTGCGGCAGCAGCAGACCAGCAGCACGAGCCCGCGCCGCCAGTCGTCATCCCGCGCCGCGCCGCCGCCACGCCCCGACGGCTAAATCTGGTATGAATAGAGCAATCCCCTCTCTTCTCTGCCGGTCTGTCCCCAATATCCATCCTTCTATTATTTATTTCTAGGATCCATGACTCATGATATACTGGTTTTCAATTTGCCCCATGTCATGACTCATGATACAGCCGGATTTGTATATTTGTTTGCTGATGCGAATTGTATATTTGTGCATTGCAGGCTTCCAACAGTAGGATGGGTTCGTCCGAGACGCCCATCACAGGAACCGATGGTGGCAGTGGCACGGCCAACTCGTCATTTGATGAGCAATCTTCACAGGCACAAACAAAATCGAGAACCAAAGCAAAATCTGATCCATCATGGGCACATTGTGTTGAAGTTCTTGATGAAGCAAACAAGAAGATGATCCGTTGCATGTATTGCAATGACCTGTTCAAAGGCGGTGGCATTCATCGTTTCAAGCGTCATTTAGCTGGAGAAAAAGGTGATGCGAAGATATGCATGGAAGTTCCTGATGAGGTTAGATATGAAATGAAGCAAAGCATTGCAAACTTTGAGGAGAAGAAAAGGAAGTCACAAGATGTTGCTGTTCGCATATTGGAGGATTGTGTGGAAGTTTCAGCTCAAGATGTTGCTACTAGAGCCAAAAGAGGCAAACCAAATCAACCGGTTGTTCGTGTTCCTACCACAAGCAAAGGACCGGACAGATTCTTCATGTCTAGAACCCTTCCAGGTGATCAACCAACATTGAAGAGTGTTATTCAATCTCAAGAAGCAGTAGAGAGAGTTGACTTGATTATAAACAAATGGTTTCTTGATGCATCCATTCCTTTCAATGCAACAACTTCAAGATTTTATCAGCCCATGATTGATGCAATTGCTAGTATTGGTTCTGGTTACAAAGGGCCAAGTATGTACAAAATGCGAGGTCCTTTGCTAGCAAAAAATGTTGAAAATACCAAGAAGTTTTCTGAGAGCTACCGTAAAGCATGGAAGGAGAGTGGCTGCACCATTATGGCCGATGGGTAGACTGATAAGAAGAAAAGAACTCTCATAAACTTTTTGGTCTATTGTCCAAAAGGTATGATCTTCCTCAAATCTGTTGATGCCACTGCTAGTTCCAAAACCGGTGATTTCTTGTCCAAATTATTCAGCGATGTTGTCCGTTTTGTTGGAGTAGAGAATGTGGTCCACTTTGTCACAGATAATGCCTCGAACATGGTTTTAGCTGGAAAGAAATTAGAGGCTGAATTTCCTTCACTTTATTGGTCTCCATGTGCTGCCCATTGCTTGAATTTGATCATGACTGATTTGGGAAAACTGCCACTAGTGCAATCAGCTGTAAATCATGCAACTAAAATCACTTGCTATTTGTATAACCATTGCTTTCCACTTTATCTTATGAGAAAGTTCACTAATGGAAGAGAGATACTTCGTCCAGCACCAACTCGATTTGCTACTAATTTTGTTGCATTGCAAAGTATCTATAAGCAAAAAGATGCTCTTCGTTCTATGGTTCTATCCAAAGAGTGGAAGTCGACCTCAAATTCAAAGGAGACAAAAGGTAAAAGGTTTGTTGACCATGTACTTGACCAACAGTTTTGGAAAGATTGTGCTTCGGTTTGCCAATTCTCGGAACCTTTAGTTCGTGTGCTAAGAATTGTTGATAGTGATGAAAGGCCAGCAATGGGGTATGTGTTTGGAGCATTACATGCTGCCATTGAGGAGATTGAGAAGAGGTTTCAAAGAAAGAAAAGGGACATTCAACAACCTGTTCTTAAAATTATAGAGGATAGGTGGGATAAGCACTTGAATAAAAATCTGCATGCAGCTGGATTTTGGTTTAATCCAATCAACCAATATGATGAAGAGCTTATGTCAAAGTACCATACCACTACCTCCGGAGTTATAGATGTTATTGAGAGGTATGCATCAAATGATGCAGATTTGCGTAAAGCTTTGACGCGAGAGATGAAGATTTTCAGAGGTGCGGAAGATGATTTTGGTAGAGTGTCAGCCATTAGTGACCGAGCTACAATGCTTCCTGGTATGTCTAATGCCTTCATCTTTTGTTATTCATTTTCCAATTTCAGCATTAAGTGATTTTGAAATATGCACGTGCTTTCTTTTCTCTAGATGAATGGTGGTCGAATTATGGTTGTAGTGCTCCAAACTTGCAAAAGCTTGCCATTCGTGTCTTGAGTCAAACTTGTAGTGCTTCAGGATGTGAGAGAAATTGGAGTTTGTTTGAACATATTCACTCCAAAAAAAGAAACAGACTTGAGCATCAAAGAATGAATGATATTGCTTATGTGCACTACAACTCAAGGCTGGAGCAAAGGTGCTCTCTTTATGTTATCCCTACTACCTACTTCATTCTCTTTTCTGTATGTTGCACACTTGCACAGTTTATAATTTCATTGCATGTTTAGGTGTATGTCCCAAACTAGAAACTATGACCCAATTAGTTTGGAGGACATTGGCAAGTTTGATGAAAATTGGATTCTTGAAGATGATCCCATTGTACTAAGTGTGGAAGAAATAGAATTATTCCGCAAAGGATGTACACCACATGACAATGACAGCGAGATAAATTGCAATATGAATGGTAATGTGTCTATTCACTCACCTGGCCATTTTTTCCGTTATTTACCCATTATTCCTGATTTTGAGCACATAAACTTCTATGGTGTAGATGATGATCTTGTGATTGAGGATGATGAGGAGGACAATGACATGGATGGTGCAAATGACCATACAAACGTCCCAACAGCCGACGAGGGTGCAAATGACGGACATGATGATGAGGACAATGATATGGATGATGACGCACCACGTGGACCAAGTACGATTGATTGGAACTTCCAATATCGTTAATTCTTATTCTGCCTTCATGCTTGTTGGCTGTTGCTATTTGTCTATGAGAAAGACTATGTTTTATTTGATGTGTGAGAGTTGAGAGTTGAGACTATGTTTGGGAGGTTGATACTATGTTTGACAGCTTCAGACCGTGGTTATGAATTTATGATTTATGAGACTGAATTATGTTGCTGGTTGGTACTATGTTGCTAATTGGCAATTTGGCATGTTGCTTCATTGCTTGCTTCCTGGTCATTCTGCTTGCTGTTGCTATGAGATTTGAATCATGTACGATGTGAATACGTGATATAGCCATATAGGACGTTAGGAAGTATCATGTATGTGAATTACATATTAACATTTAGTTACTTGTTACTCTGTCAGGTGATTACACTTTGTTCCTTCTATTTATTGGTGTATTTATTTGTAAAAATATATTATTTTTTGGTGTATTTATTAGTAAAAATATATTATTTTATTGCTTAAAAAACCGACAATCGAACCGGTGAACCGGCGGTCCGACCGGTAAAAACCTGAACCAGCAGCCTTTCCGGTTCGATTTCCGGTCCGGTTTTTTAAACTTTGCAGACCGGGTTAGTTTCATTCAAATCATGCAAGTTAGAGTCCAAAACAAGGGCAAAAGTGTTTGGAAAAGTAAATACGTTGGAGACGTATCAACTCCCCCAAGCTTAAACCTTTGCTCGTCCTCAAGCAGTTCAGTTGATAAACTGAAAGTGATAAAGAAAAACTTTTACAGACTCTGTTTGCTCTTGTTGTGGTAAACATGCAAAGCCAGCATTCAGGTTTCAGCAAATATTATAAACTAACCATACTCACAATAAAACCTAGGTTCACAATTACTCATATCAATGGCATAATCAGCTAGTGAGCCATAATAATAAAACTCGGATGACAACACTTTCTCAAAACAATCATATCATGATATAACAAAATGGTATCTCACTAGCCCTTTCTGAGACCGCAAAACATAAATGCAAAGCACCTTTAAAGATTAAGGACTGAATAAATATTGTAATTCATGGTAAAAAAGATCAAGTCAAGTCATACCCAATATAAACCAATAATAATGAATGCAAATGACAGTGTGCTCTCCAGCGGGTGTTTTTTAATAAGAGGGTGATGATTCAACATAAAAGTAAATAGATAGGCCCTTCGCACAGGAAAGCAGGGATTTGTAGAGGTGCCAGAGCTCGATTTTAAAATAGAGATTGAATAACATTTTGAGCGGCATACTTTCACTGTCAACGCAACAACTATGAGATGGCGATATCTTCCATACTACATGCATTATAGACAGTTCCCAAACAGAATGATAAAAGTTTATACTCCCCCACCACCAACAAGCATCAATCCATGGCTTGCTCGAAACAATGAGTGCCTCCAACTAACAACAGCCCTGGGGGAGTTTTGTTTAATTATTTTAATTTTCTTTGATCTTTTTGGATCATGGGACTGGGCACCCCGGTTACCGGCCCTTTCTCGTGAATGAGGAGCGGAGTCCACTCCTCTTGAGAATAACCCACCTAGCATGGAAGATATAGGCAACCCTAGTTGAAACATGAGCTGCTCGAGCATACAAAATAGATTTTCATTTGAAGGTTTGGAGTTTGGCGTACAAATTTACTTGGAATGGCAGGTAAATACCGCATATAGGAAGGTATGATGGACTCATATGGAACAACTTTGGGGTTTATGGAGTTTGGATGCACAAGCAGTATTCCCGCTTAGTACAGGTGAAGGCTAGCAAAAGACTGGGAAGCGACCAACTGAGAGAGCGACAACAGTCATGAACATGCATTAGAATTAATTCACACCGAGTACAAGCATGAGTAGGATATAATCTACCATGAACATAAATATCATGAAGGCTATGTTGATTTGTTTTAACTACATGCGTGAACATGTGCCAAGTAGAGTCACTCAATTCATTCAAAGGAGGATACCATCCCATCATACCACATCATAATCATTCTAATAGCATGTTGCCACGCAAGTTAAACCATTATAACTCATAGCTAATCAAGCATGGCACAAGCAACTATAATCTCTAAATGTCATTGCAAATATGTTTACTTCATAATAAGCTGAACCAGGAACGATGAACTTATCATATTTACAAAAACAAGAGAGGTCGAGTTCATACCAGCTTCTCTCATCTCAACCAGGAATAATAATACTGCACGTGCATTGGACTAAGCTAGAATCTGCAAGCATTCAACTTCAAGAGAGAAGATAAAGTAATATGGGCTCTAAATCAAACAAATAATCATGCATATGAGAGCCACTAAACATTTTCAATATGGTATTCTACTCTCGACCCCCAAAGAAAAGAAAAGAAAAGAAAACTATTTACATGGGAAAGCTCCCAACAAGTAAAAAGAAGAATGAGAAATCTTTTTGGGTTTTCATTTTAATTTCTACTACAAGCATGGAAATTAAACTAACTAATTTTTTTGGTTTTTCTTAAGGTTTATCAAACACACAAGAAGAAAACTAGAAAAAGAAATTTAAACTAGCATGGATAATACAATGAAAGAGTATGAGCACCGATGACTAGAATAGTGTGTGAACATGGATGTAAAGTCGGTGAGAAATACGTACTCCCCCAAGCTTAGACTTTTGGCCTAAGTTGGTCTATTGCCAAGGACCGCGGCTACTCTCCCCGGTGTATTGAGAGGTGTAATCAGGATACCACTGGCTGGCCATCTCCGGGTCCTACTGGTAGGATGATGCACGATAAGGGTCCAGTGCAGGTTCCGGTTCAGGCTCAGGTTCTGGAGTGGATGCTTCGCCTCGATGAGCGTACACTGCTTCCGGTGTGACAAGAAAATTATCTGCAATCAAATCAAACAACAGAGGCACATGCAAAATAATAGTCTTATTGTGTTTCTTATTAATTCTCAGGTTATACAAGAGCATCTTATCTTCGTTGTCAACAATGAACTCATGTGCTACCATGTCTAAAATGTAAGGAGGCAATTTTGTCTCCTCTTTCTCATGGTGCCTAATAGGTATCTCAAAATGTCTAGCAAGACGTGCAACATAGATACCTCCAAAGATGGGGCCTTTTGTACGATTCAAGCTTAGCCGTTTAGCAATGACGGCACCCATACTAAAACTATTATCACCAAACAAGGCATGGTGAAGAATAATAATATCAGGAACATTGAAGTTTCCACTATTTCCTCGACCAATCAAGCATCTACTAGCAAATATGGCAAAGTAGCGTAAAACAAGAAAGTGTATGCTAGAGATTCTCGCATCAGAACCCTTCTTTGGATCCCCTACAGTGATAGTGTTAAAAAAGCCATCCACATCTTTACGATGTGGTTCATCTAATTTTCCCTCAAAGGGTATCCTACATACCGCGCAAAAATTACGCAAAGACATTTCCCTGAATTCATCATATAAATGAAATGATACTGAAGGCGGTGACTTCTTAGGATAAAAATAATTTTTTTGCACGAAGTATTGGTGAGTAAGAGATACTGATCGATCCGGTCGTGGAGGAAATCGGTGAGGCCTGCATTCTCGATCAAAGAATAAAAATCTTCATAAATTTCAGCTTCTCTCAAGAAATTATCGCATGGACATTCACACGGCCGTACCTCCGCTATGCGAGGAAGATTATACTTGGCCTTTTCCTTCTCTTTAGCTTGTTTTTCCTGGGAGCCTTGGCTAGAATAGCCCCTAAAAAATCTTCTTAACATTTTTTTGAAAATTTCTGAAATTTTAGTAACTTCAAAATAAAAGCAAATATAACTAAACAAGATTGGTAGCAACTACTCCTACAAGTGCCTAGAGCCTATATCATGCATTAGAATTACTTGGGTCCTCATAAATTTAACATGCAAGCTCAAGAACATGGTCACCTATGCAGTAAAAATTTGCAATGAATAAAGCACTAGAACAAAAACTAATTGGACCAATGGAGGAGTCACATACCAAGAAACAATCTCCCAAAGCAGTTCTGTGAATGAAGCTTTGAGCAAGGAGATCGAAAATCGCAGCAAAATGAGCTAGAACTCGTGCTTGAGCTGGATGGGGATTTTTTTGGGAAGAAGATGGAGTGTGTGAGTGCTGGCATAAGTGGAGGGGGTCCACCAGGGGCCCACGAGACAGGGGGCGTGCCTAGGGGGTGTGGGCGCGCCCTCCACTCTCGTGGCCTAGTGCTTGCCCCTCCTGCAGTGATTTCAGTGCCTAAAATCCTCAAATATTCCATAAAAAATCATACTAAATTTGCAGGGCATTTGGAGCACTTTTATTTTCGGGATATTTTTTATTGCACGGATAATTTAGAAAACAGACAGATAATACTATTTTTGCTTTATTTATTCTAAATAACGGAAAGTAAAAAGAGGTTACAGAAGGTTGTGCCTTCTAGTTTCATCCATCTCATGATCATCAAAATGAATCCAATAACAAGGTTGATCAAGTCTTGTTAACAAACTCATTCCAAATAACACGGAACCGAAGAAATTTCGAATAACACTAAGTTACCTCAACGGGGATATGAACATCCCCAACAATAAGAATATCATACTTTTTCTTGATAGTAGGGAGAGGAAATTCAAAACCTCCAATAATGATAGTTGGAACTTTTCTAATAGAATTGATGCTATGAACTTGAGATTGTTTCCTCGGAAAGTGTACCGTATGCTCATTACCATTAACATGAAAAGTGACATTGCCTTTGTTGCAATCAATACAGCCCCTGTAGTATTCAAAAAGGGTCTACCAAGGATAATCGACATACTATCGTCCTCGGGAATATCAAGAATAACAAAGTTCGTTAAGATAGTGACATTTGCAACCACAACAGGCACATCCTCACAAATACCGACAGGTATGGCAGTTGATTTATCAGCCATTTGCAAAGATATTTCAGTAGGTGTCAACTTATTCAATTCAAGTCTACGATGTAAAGAGAGAGGCATAACACTAACATCGGCTCCAAGATCACATAAAGTAGTTCTAACATAATTTCTTTTAATGGAGCATGGTATAGTTGGTGCCCCCGGATCTCCATGTTTCTTTGGTATTCCACCTTTAAAAGTGTAATTAGCAAGCATGGTGGAAATTTCAGCTTCTGGTATCTTTCTTTTGTTTGTAATGATATCCTTCATATATTTAGCATAAGGATTTACTTTAAGCATATCAGTTAAGCGCATACGTAAGAAGATAGGTCTAATCATTTCAGCAAAGCGCTCAAAATCCTCATCACCCTTTGTCTTGGATGGTTTAGGAGGAAAGGGCATGGGTTTCTGAACCCATGGTTCTCTTTCTCTACCGTGCTTCCTAGCAACAAAATTTCTCTTACCGCAACGTTGATTCTTTGATTGTGGGTTATCAAGATTAACAGCAGGTTCAATCTCTACTTCATTGCTTTTGCTAGGTTAAGCATCAACATGAACATTATCATTAACATTATCACCAGGTTCATGTTCATCACCTGATTGTGTTTCAGCATCAGAAACAGAGATATCATTGGGTTTCTCAGGTGTGTCTACAAAAGGTTCACTAGAAGCATGCAAAGTCCTATTGTTTTTCTTTTTCTTCTTTTTAGAAGAACTAGGTGCCTCTAAGTTATTTCTTTGAGAATCTTGCTTGATTCTCTTAGGGTGGCCTTCAGGATACAAAGGTTCCTGAGTCATTCTACCAGTTCTAGTAGCCACTCTACCAGCAAAGTCAGGTTTATTATTTAATTCATCGAGCAAATCATTTTGAGCTTTAAGTACTTGCTCAGCTTGAGTAGCAACCATAGAAGCATATTTGATAATGAGTTTAAGTTCACCTTTAACCCTACCCATATAATCACTCAAGCTTCCTATCACGAAAGCATTACTCTTTAATTCTCTACCAACATAAGCATTAAAACTTTCTTGTCTAGCCATAAAGTCATCAAATTCATCTAAGCATGGGCTATGAAATTTAGTAGAGGGAATTTCAACTTTATCGTATCTATAGAGAGAATTTACCTTTACTACCTGTGTCGGGTTATCAAGACAATGTGGTTCTTCAACAGGTGGTATATTAAGACCATGTATTTCTTCAATAGGTGGTAAATTCTTAACATCTTCAGCTTTTATACATTTTTCTTTCATTGATTTCTTTGCCTCTTGCATATCTTCAGGACTGAGAAATAGAACACCTCTCTTCTTTGGAGTGGGTCTAGATATAGGCTCAGGAGTTGGCTTAATTGGTTCAGGAATTGCCTTAGGAATTGGCTCAGGAAGAGTCCAATTATTTTCATTAGTCAACATATTATTCGATAGTAATTCAGCTTCGTCGACTGTTCTTTCCCTGAAAACACAACCAGCACAACTATCCAAGTAGTCCTTGGAAGCATCGGTTAGTCCATTATAAAAGATATCAAGTATTTCATTTTTCTTCAGAGGATGATCAGGCAAAGCATTAAGTAATTGGAGAAGCCTCCCCCAAGCTTGTGGGAGACTTTCTTCTTTGATTTGCACAAAATTATATACTTCCCGCAAGACAACTTGTTTCTTATGAGTAGGGAAATATTTAGTAGAGAAGTAATAAATCATATCCTGGGGACTACGCACACAACCAGGATCAAGAGAATTAAACCAAGTCTTAGCATCACCCTTTAATGAGAACGGAAATATCTTAAGGATATAATAATAGCGAGACTTCTCATCATTAGTAAACAGGGTGGCTATATCATTTAACTTGGTAAGATGTGCCACAACAGTTTCAGATTCAAGGCCATAAAAAGGATCAGATTCAACTAAAGTAATTATTTCAGGATCAACAGAGAATTCATAATCCTTATCAGTAACACAGATAGGTGAAGTAGCAAAAGCAGGGTCTGGTTTCATTCTAGCATTTAAAGATTGCTGCTTCCATTTAGCTAATAACTTTTTAAGATCATATCTATCTTTACAAGCAAAGATAGCTCTAGCAGCTTCCTCTTCCATAACATAACCCTCAGGAACAACAGGTAATTCATAATTAGGGGGAGAATTTTCATCATCACTATCATCAATAATAACATCTTCAATAATTTCATTCTCTCTAACCCTCGCAAGTTGTTCATCAAGAAATTCACCTAATGGCGAAGTAGTATCACGCACAGAAGTAGTTTCATCATAAGTATCATGCATAGCAGAAGTGGCATCATCAATAACATGCGACATATCAGAATTCATAGCAGTAGCAGGTTTAGGTGTCGCAAGCTTACTAATAATGAAGGAGAATCTAGTGCGAGCTAGATGGCGTTCCTTACCTCCCCTCGTAGTTGAGGGCAAAATCTTGGTTCTTTCGTCTTTCAAGTTCCTCATAGTGATCAACAGATATAAATCCCAAGTGACTCAGAGAATAGAGCTATGCTCCCTGGCAACGGCGCCAGAAATTAGTCTTGATAACCCACAAGTGTAGGGGATCGCAATAGCTTTCGAGGGTAAAGTATTCAACCCAAATTTATTGATTTGACACAAGGGGAGCCAAAGAATATTATTGAGTATTAGCGTTGAGTTGTCAATTCAACCACACCTGGATAACTTAGTATCTGCAGCAAGGTGTTTAGTAGCAAAGTAGTATGATAATAAAGGTAACAGTGGCAAAAGTAAAGATAATAGTTTTGTAGTGATTGTAACAGTGACAACAGAAAAGTAAATAAGTAAAGCGCAAGATGTGAAAAGCCCGTAGGCATTGGATCAGTGATGGATATTTATGTCGGATGCGATTCCTCATGTAATAGCTATAACATAGGGTGACATAGAACTAGCTCCAGTTCATCAATGTAATGTAGGCATGTATTCCGAATATAGTCATACGTGCTTATGGAAAAGAACTTGCATGGCATCTTTTGTCCTACCCTCCCGTGGCAGCGGGGTCCTAGTGGAAACTAAGGGATATTAAGGCCTCCTTTTAATAGAGAACCAGACCAAAGCATTAACACATAGTGAATACATGAACTCCTCAAACTACGGTCATCACCGAGAAGTATCCTGATTATTGTCACTTCGGGGTTGTCGGATCATAACACATAATAGGTGACTATAGACTTGCAAGATAGGATCAAGAACACACATATATTCATGAAAACATAATAGTTCAGATCTGAAATCATGGCAGTCGGGACCTAGTGAAAGCATTAAGCATAGCAAAGTCATAGCAACATCAATCTCAGAACATAGTGGATACTAGGGATTAAACCCTAACAAAACTAACTTGATTACTTGGTAAATCTCATCCAACCCATCCCACCGTCCAGCAAGCCTATGATGGAATTACTCACGCACGACGGTGAGCATCATGAAATTGATGATGGAGGATGGTTGATGATGACAACGGCGACAAATCCCCCTCTCCGGAGCCCCGAACGGACTCCAGATCAGCCTTCCCGAGAGAGATTAGGGCTTGGCGGCGGCTCCGTATGGTAAAACGTGATGAAACTTTCTCCCTGATTTTTCCTCCAGGCGTAAGCTTAGCTGATGAAGATAAATTCGTGAATGAATTGGTCGTATAGTCAAAGCGTGAATTTCAGAAGATTAGAGTTGTCATAGAACTTGTAGAGAAGACTTAGGATGTATGGCATAATGTAATATGATTAGCAAATGAGATATATGCATAGTATGGACACTTGATCTAAAACGTAATTGATAGTACAGTGATGAAACGATGATGAAGCTAAAGCACTAATTAATGTCTATGATACAGATAAGCTGCATATGATACTATGTAATGGCATAGATGGTAGAATCAGTGATACAATCATGGAATATTGTGCTGACATGAAATTAATTGACATAGTCATGATCATGATGCATATCAATCTGTAAAGCAATTACTGGTAATATGCAGCATAATGTATAATGAAACATTGTGATATAGTTGCAGTACTGTTATAAGCAATGTAATGTCATAGTATCATGAGTATTCAAGTGCTAACATAAATGTAAATGCAATTAATGTAGATCAATGCATGTAAGTGACTAAATTGTGTAAATAGATCATGACTATGTGAGCATAATCATAACTATGTAATGTTGAATGAACTACTTAGTCAATAGCTCTATGTGTACATAGTTATGTTATTACATACATTAGCAAATGTTAGAGCTATATGATTTGCCTGTGAATTATGCATGATCACAATGTAAGCAAATACAGCTCAATAGTTAAGCAAAATTCATATACTGATAGGAATGTCAGATATGTCGATGCCGACTGATACTCATTAGCGACTGCACATGCATATGACATAGATCATATCATACTAGAAATGGATCTGCAGTACTGATACATCCTGAGATGTAAATCTGAATCAATAATTAACATGCTTATTTATAGTCAACATGCATTGTTGAGCATGATCAACTTAACATGATACTACAAATGACATCAAGATGAAATACATTAGACTGCATAGATTATGAATATACATATTATTTTAATTAAAGGAATGAATGAAAATGTTAAAACTTAATATAAACATGAATTAGAAATTGTCAGAACATTAAACGAAATTGAAAAGAAAGAACAAATTAAAATAAAAATAATGAATATAAAAATACATTAGACAAAATAAAATGCTGAATTTAAAATTAATAAGAAATATGAATTAGTGAAATCAACTTAGAAGAAGAATTAATTGAAAATTGAAACAATTGAATGAAAAATAAGTATTATAAAGAAATAGAGAATTAATAAAAAGACATGAATGAAATTAATTTGAACAATTAACATTGATACATTAGACATTGAAATGAATGAATATGAGATAAAATGATGAAAAAGAAATATGAAATGAGAAAATGTAGTAGATCAAATATAAGTTTGAATGATTTGACATTTGAATTAATACTGAATTGATAAAGATAGCAAAGGAATATAATTTGAATATAGTGAATATACGTATAACTGAAGTATAAATAGGAAAACAGATACATTAATAAAATTATCATCAGTAGATATGATGAAAGTGGAAAGATGATAACAGAAATAAACAAATTATCAAGTAAATCAGTTAAAGATATGAAATCGATGCATATCGAATGTGATGACATAGTGAATGCTATAATGAAATATAGATTAAGTGACGCTCCGTAATATTAGAGACATATGATTATTATTTAATATTGACATTATACATAAATATGAATTAACTCAGATGATAAAGAATATTAAATGGATAGTAGACAAAATAAAAAAGAATGATAATTAAGATTAACGATACTGATATCATTTGATATGAGACTTAAAGTACAATCAAGATTGATATAGATACGAATCGATCAATACTTAACTCATGTTCTGAGCAGAATCATAACTGGAGCATGGATAATCATATTACTGTATTTGTCAATAACTCGATGAGATGAGTTGCATTAGGATATGCAAGTCTAGATGAATACTAGCTCTAATAATGTAAACATAATCTAGGATTAGTAAGATGATGGGCTAAGTTAATGATGAAGACTATGACATCTAAATCAATAACTTATCTATGACTCTGACACGATAACTCGATGAGTCATTTGAAACGATAGTGAACATTTGACGGAATACGCAGACAGTACAATAGTAGAATCCGATTAATAGATCTGATTAACATTGAAGTCGATGCAATACTACACATATCATAGGCGTAACGACATCTTATCATGATCGATCGATGATTGAGGGATCAGAGAGAAAAAACACATCACAGATAGATCAGACAAGATATAACTAATAGACATAGAAACTAAAAACATTGTCATGAAGCAGTCAATAAGGTATAGGAAGATTGAATTAGTTATAATCAAGTCTATTAGCAAGTATATCTGATGCATCAGGATCATAGTCGAACAATGAAGTAGTATGACATGCAAGTTAGTTCTGGCATAGATGTGGATCAGAGATGCTGCACTTGAATAGAATGAATCAGTCACTTTAATGAAGATCATCATGTAGTAGAGAATCTGAGTATAGTTGAAACATCAGTGTCAACATCTAACAGATAATTCACAGTAGGAAGACAAATCATAGCAGCGATTCAGATATAACGAATAGATTTGACAAATATCAGTTCAGAAGATTCAAATCGAGACTTACTAAGAAAGAAATGAATTATGATGAAGATATCGAAGATACATTAATAAGCATAATGATCATGAATCGAAGTACAGACATATCAATGTCATGATGATAGGCAACAATAGTAGACTGCTAATGGATGTAGAAATAAGGAGTCATAGACATCAGAATCACACTATAATATGCATGTCATCATGTTCATAAGTTTAAAATGATCTTTGATCAATGTAAATTAGAGACTGAAGATTGACTTAGCCATTGAATTTGTGATCATTGCATGTGAATTCAACTGATTATATATCGATGCTATAAGATGATGATGATTTGATTCTAAATGTTACATGTTGAACTTGACTATTGAAGCATAAAGCGAATGAATAGAGCTGATAGTATCGATCAATGCAGTCATTGATTATCAAGTTCAATATGATATAAGTGTTAGTGGAATATGATGATGTGAATATGATGATCAGTAATGTTCAGATGATGATGCTGATTATAATAATGAGAATAACTAACTATGAAAATGACTCAATATGATAGATTGAATGCATATTATGATATGGCATTGCTAATAGATGAGATGATGCATGTCTAATCAGTAGATGCTAATGCTGAACATCAGATCAATGTGAATGCGTACTCAGTTGAATATATATTGAAGTACTTGTTATTATACATTAATATTCATATAGTCATACTAATGAATATACTATGATAAATTGCATTATGACATGTTAATTTGATTAATGTATGTTAGCATGTTAGTCATCATGACTATGTTATATACAGATGCTGTAATGATAGTACATATAATAGATTCATAAGATTTATAATTTAGAAATAGTGAGAATCAAGATAAAGTCATCATATATGATAGTTAATTGATCATTACAGTAAGAAGTATCAGAAAAAGAATAGTTGCATATATACCGTACATAAAGTGAATAATGTTCAGTATGTTAGCATAGCTATCAAACATAGAGTTATAGAAGTCATCTAAATCTTATGATATGATATACTAGTGATGCATGAACTCATGAATGTATTTGATATACATCAATCAGACAATTACAATGATATAGTATCATATACTGATATTACTTATATAATAGTCATCATTGATAGATACTATAATCATAACAAATGACTGTACTGAGATAATTCTACATGATCATCTAAATATCTGCAAGTATCATACTTGAAATAAGAAATTAGCTACTAACTTCAATCTAGGTTTATGAAAGATGTTGCAATAGAAAAGACTAGATGATTAGAATATCAGATATAAATGGAAGTGAACTGATGAAATCAACTTAGAATCAGTCAATGTATGAATGAATGTACATATAAATGCATTATGATTATGTATCTGAGATTAATTCATAATGTAGCATGTAATAAACGTAATCAAATGTAGATCTAATAGTCATACATTATAATCATATCATAGACATACATACTACTGATTCAAATTAGTATAATATCAATGCACACTCAGTTGACTAGCAGAGCACATTATATATTGATGTAGCTGAAGTAATCATCTGATATCCTGAAATGATATATTTGTTAATGAATACTAAGTAATCATTGAGTATATGACATAGTATATCTGGATTCAGATTTATGACTAAACGTATGACGTGAATGCATAGTTGCTATGATATGTTGTATAATCCATCTAGACTATAGTCTAATATTATACGTTAATGATTAGATTTATGTGCATGAATCTTGTAATAGATATGATACTGAAATCTAATGACTGACTAATATAAGATGAAGAATTCATTGCTAATAACTAAAATGCAGTCATATGCATTACATGATTGAAGCAACATTACAGAAGTTAGACATATCATACTGAATCAATTACTATAATATAATTGAATTCATGATAGAATGAAATGACACGTATAACATTGTTAACTGTAACAGACAGTAATACTCAGTCAATAAATATGATCGATGCATATAGTCATCGATAGATATGACGATTTAAATATGACTTCCATCATTAATAATATGTCATATAGCTTCATTCAAATAGTTCATGAATCGTAATAGATGTAGCTTGTAATAAATTCAATGATTACATGATCATGAAGTATGTATGCATAATGAATAGCATTAATTAAAATGATTGCAAGATTGAACCATTATATTTTAAAAATTTGAACCTGAAAAGTTTAGAAATTATACAAGATTCTAAATAAATTAACATGAACATAAATATATACATAAGTAAAGGCAAATGAGAAACATGATTAATTAATAGAAAGATATAGCATAAAAGGAATTATAAATAAATGAAATTGAAAATTAGTCAAATTCATATAAAGTCATAGCAATCAGGTATCAAGTAAAAACTGCTTATTATGAAGATTATTATTAACAAGAAAATAATTAATACAGGAAGCACAATGAAAGTAAATTACATTTCCAAATCATAATTACTAGAATTACTGTAAATTAAGATATTGGAAACTTGTCAATAGTGATCATAAAGTATTCGGACTGACTAAAAATAAAAATCTATTTTAATAACAATAAGTAAAATAAGATCAATTAATCAAACAATAGTATTTACAAGTGTGAATAATATTAAAAAAAAAATAATATAAATAATTATAAAAAAATAAGAAAAATATAAAAATTGAAGTAGAAAAAGTGATCATGAAGTTTATAAATAAAAAAGAAATATATCTGATAAAATCGATTATAAAACGAGTTTATTATAGGGAGAGAACTTAAATCTGTTTTAGATAATATGATAAGAAACTAAACAAATCATATCATTCATGCATGATCATATATCGATAAACTTATAATAATTGAACAATGTGATAGTCACCAACCATAGTGACTAGATGCCTCAATGTATTAGATATGAACTCAATTAAAAATGCTGGGATAAGATAAATTTTTTCAATAAAAACAAGATTTCGCAAAAATATTAAAGTATACATTAAACTCAAAATATCAACCATCAATACTAAAAGTCATTCATAGCTTAATCAACCAAAAATATTAAAAAAATATAATTCGTAGTCTAACCATTGGATTGGGTCACAAAAAATGATTTAGATTGATAGATTAAAACATTCATTTAGCATAATTACTCAAGATAGGATTTACAAGATTAACGCCCAATAATTGAACTTTAAAAACGATAAGTACATGATCATATCATAACGAAACTTAAATTTATAAAATAACGCTTCATTGGATTAAAATAATATATTTAAAGAAGTAGTATAATCCCTAGTAAAGTGATAATATAAATGTAATGATATTAAATAAGATACAATAAGTTACATTGCATCCGAGCTTATGATCCACATCACATAATAATAAACCACGTCGAAATTAATATTTATACCAAAAAAATGACAGACGAATTAATATTAAAGATGTTAAAGAACATTGGAATTAATTATGTTACAAGATATTAATACTAATTTAAAATTAAAATATCCAAAATGTTGATAGGATTTGACTGAATTTATGACTTAAAAGAAAAAAGGTGAAAGTCAAAACGCCAACAATGTTTGAATCATAAAAAAAATAAAAATAATATTCTCAAATATTAAAAAAATTTTTTTAAAAATTCGAATTACAATGAATTTTCACTATTATCATAAAATAAAGTATTTAGAATATAATTAATTCACAATTCAAATAATATAAGTAATAAAAGTATAAATTACAAAGAACTAATTATTACATTAAACCATTTTATATTAAACAGATTGCAAAATAAATTAATGAAATTTGTAAAATTTATGATGTTAATAATCAAAATATATATATGTAAATTTGTATACAGTTATTAAATTTAATAAAATTTAAAGTTATTAAATACTGTTGAAAAATACACATTAATCCAAATTTTAAATTAATAAATGTTAAATATTTTATTATTATTCGATTATGATTAAATTGATAGATATTTAGACCTCTTCCATTATAAAGTGAATATATTTAATCATGTGTAATCAGAAACAAAATTTAAAATTATACTTTAGAATTTATTAAAGAAATAAAATTAATAACATCAATATATTTATCAAAGATAATGTTAAAATATTCAAATTTATAAAAATCTAAAAAATTAAATAAAAACTTTATTAAGATGCTTATTCCAAATTTTTAAATATTAATTAAATTATAATATTCCCAAATTTAAAAGTAATCAGGTTCAATTAATATTTAGTTAGATATTGAAAATATATTTAATTAAATCTCCATTTAACTAAACTAAATAATTAAATAAAACAAGTCTTAAATGATAATGATAATGTGATAATGACTGTAGACAAAGATATGAATGGATTAAAATTTGTACGAAATGTAAAAAAATAACCTTAAATTATTCTTTTATATTAAGATGCATATATAAGCAATATTTAATGTTATATAAAAGATATTTATTAGATAAATTTCAGGATATATATTATAAGAAATTTATGATTTGAAAATTATAATTTAGTATATTAATATAATAATATATAAAACATTCATTAAAATTAATGCTAGAATAAATAAATAAAAGATAAATGTAAATAATAAGTAATAAATAATAATGGTAAATAAACAAAATTTTGTTAGGTATTCCATAAAGGTAAAAAGACCAACATGTCGTTAGAAATAAATGATTCATTTGGAGAATTAGTAATAGTAAAAAAAAGATTAAAATTAATGACAGGGTATTGGATGTTATAATAACCAATACTTGGTAAATTTATGAAAAAAAATTCATATAAAATTTAATATAATAAATAAAGTAATAATACGATAATGAAGTAAATTATTAATGATGATTTATAATCATAATACTATAGATATTATAATAATCTACTTTTATAAGAAAATAAGAATTTAATCTGTCTTAATCATGTAAATAACATGATATAATTTTGATTTAAATTTAACTAATTTATATTATTAAAAAAAGTAATTATTATATGGTTAAACTAAAGGATCACACTTATAGTAAAAGATAAGATAGCGTTATGTAAGGATATTAAATGTCAACAATACTGTTTGAGATAAATCATCATTAGTTTCAAACTTTATAAAGCATAAATCCAAATACTTAACAATAAGATTTTATTTTAATAATCAGCCAATTGTTTAAAAATTAATTAAAAGGTTTTGTAAAGATTTCAAAAAATAAATAACTAATAAACTATATAAGATAATATAGGTAAAAGCATAATCCATAAAATAACCAAAAATTGATATAACGAGATAATAAGATTGGAATTAGAAAAAACAATCACATAGATAGAGTGACAAAGGAGGTATAAATAATTAAAATATAGTATTACCAAATAGTTAAAGTGATTTAAAAATCATCATAAACTGCGCTTAAAATATAAAGTTTGTCATCTACATAAATAATAATATCTAGATATTAGTCAATAAACAATTACAATATAATTTCTCAATTTGGCAACACACAATGGCAATTCTGAAGTAAATATTTCTAAAAATCACATGGAGATATTCAAATTAAATAGACTCTATCTCAAAATACACATGAGATTTATAAACAGAAATTATCTAAGCATTATTCATTAGGAAATACTCAATGGAAATAGATAGATTGAAATTAAGATCATTAAATTGATGAAGTGAAAGGTGAGTAAAGGCTAAATTAGAACATGATTAGACCCAAATTACAGTATCAAAAATGCTAATAATTAAATAATATTAATCAGAAAAAAAATTTAAGATTAGTTTTACATATAAGTGATAATCTCTTAATTCATAATAACATCCATCAAAGTTAAATCATTCATAAAAAATTCTCAATTAAATTAACCAAAAACAAGATCATAAAATAACCAATTCATTCAAAATTATAATAATACTGCATATCTACAGATCCAATCAATATGAGTTACATTTAATTCCGAAAATATATAATAACTAGAAAATAACATTCAGATAACAGAAATTTGAGTCATCAAACAATGACACTAATATAAATTATTATAGCAAAAGCAAAGAAAAGAAATTTCATGATAACAACGATAAAAATAATGAACTTGGTTTATTTAATTTGAACAACAAGAAATTAAACAACAAGTAATTTTTTCTAATTTCAACTAAAGAGAAAACTTCAGCAAATTCAACAAGGATTTTAAAGTGAGAATAAATCATAATGTTTAATAGATAAAGTAAACTAAACGTACTAGAATTTCAAATGGATGTCTAATAATCAATTGTTAAATGAATAGGAATACATGGATTAGGAATGGATGTCAAGTTGAGAATCTGGTTAAAGTTCATACGAGCATACATAATCAAAAATTATGCTAAAAATAACACTATAAAAATACTATTGATAATAAATTAATCGGTTAGAAAAGTCTTAATCATTAAAAGTAAAAAAGTAGGCTATTGCAAAAAAATGTTAATGATTCCAAAAAGTGTTCACCAATTGAAAAATATTCACGTATTCAAAAGGTATTTGCAAATTCAAAACAGAAAAAATAACAACAAATATTCATGAATTTAAAAGGCTTTCGCAAATTGAAAGGAACAATCGTAAAATGAAAAAAGAAAAATAGAAAAAAGGAAAAGAGAAAAGATAACAAAAATGAAAAATGAAAAATAAAAAGATAGAAAAAAAGAAACCCGAAAAACTGGTGCAGGAAAGGTTCTTCTTGAACATTCCCAAAACTGGTTGGGGTGAATCCAAAAAAATGAGGCGGTCCATAGAAACTCCAGCGCGCGAGGGAGTGCGAGCGCGGTCGCTCCGCGGGGACCCGTGTGCCAAATAGGAGTCACCTCTCGCTTATGCGAGATCTAGGTTGCGCTTACGTCAAATGTCTCCCTTAATGCTCCGGCCGAACGAGCGGGTGGCCTTAGGCCACTAATGACTTTTTATTCAGTTTTTTCGTAAATGCTGATTCTATTTTTTTTTTGAAATTTCCAAATATGCTAAATAGATATACTACAAAAAAAGAGTTTACATAAATATTTTTAAAAAAGTTATCTATTCATTTTAAAAAAATGTGTATGGACGAAATGTTTGGATGAAAAATGTATACAATGTGTATGAAAAAATTTGATCATGTATTCCCGCAAAAAAAATTGATCATGTATTATAAAAAAGTGAGACAATTTTTGAAAAATTTAAATGTGTATAGAAAAAATGTTTGCCATGTATACGAAAAATAGAGTGTATGAATATGTTGATCTTGTACTTAACAAATATTAAAAGTATTTAAAACTGTTCCTGGTGTATGCAAAAAATGTATACTGTGTGAGAAAAATGTTTATTGTCTTGAAAAAATATTCTCCTTGTATTGAAAATTGTTGAATATTTAATTAAAAAATTTCAGTCTTGTATTTGAGAAATGTTAAATATTGTATAAGATATGTATTAGATATACAATATCTATGAAAGAATGTTGAGATAAAAAATAGATTTTAAATAATAATAATAATGTATTTAAAAAATGTTAGACGTGTATGTTTTTTTAATGATGTATGCTAAAAAAGGTTTAACATGTGTTGAACAAAGGGAAAACGATGAAAATGAAAAAGAAACAAAGAAAAATGAAGAAATTCAATAATAGCCAAAAAAGGAAAAAAAGTACAGAATACCATTCGAAAAGAGTGAAATCAAGAAAGAAAGAAGGAAAGAAAACTGTGGAAAACCATCAAAGAAAAAAGACAAAGAAAAAACCAAATAGAAAAGGAAACAATAAAAACAAGGAAGAAATAAAAGAAAAAACGAAAACAAAGGAGAAAAACCAATGCAAAAAAGGAAAAACTGAGGAAGAAACAAAATAATAAAACCGAAGAAAAATCAGTGTAAAAAGAAAAGAAAAATGGTAAACAAAGAAAACAGGTAAGAAACGAACAAAACAGAAGAAAATCCTAAAGAAATTAAGAAAAGCAAAAAGAAAAAAGAAAAAAAAGAAAAAAAAGGAAAAGACAGAAGTAACCCCCCCCCCCCCCACCCCACCAAGAAAACTGGTCTACATGCGACGAGGGAGTAGCAAATTGTTTTGAGAATACCTCCCATTATTTCATTCAATAAGGGATACAAATGTGATCCGATGGATAAATAAGCCACACATATCTACCAATACAAAGTGTAGTGGATGATATAGCTAATCTGTGTGCCTCATCACTACTTAACCGGTGTGCATGGACAAACCCGCAACTCTGCAACGAGCGAGTAGCAAATGAGCGAACAATCGAACCACTACGTGGGGTGAAAATCCTTCATGCAAGGGTAGCGTCAATCTCACTATGAGTGAGATATAGGTCTCATGCATACATAGCACCGGCTATCTAGCTTCATACATCATTCTGGTTTTATGAAGCGTCCAAAACTTTCTGGCTAAGTTTTTCTTTTCTAGTTTGTTTTACCTGCCTTTTGTTTTCGGATTCCTTTCTAATTTTAATAATTTTGTTAAGTTTTTATATTTTTAGTTTAAAATTTTCATTTTTAGTTTTAAATTCCCAAACATATTTCAAATTCCTAAAATTTAATGAATTCATGAACTTCTTTCATCATCCATAACATTTTTAAAATATGTGATTCCTTTTTCAAATCTATGAATATTTTGAAAAATTTAATGATGTTAAAATTGGTGAATTTTCTCAAATTCTTGATTTTTTTAGCATTTGTGTAGTTTTTCTCAAATTCATGAATATTTTTAAAATTCTTAAACCTTTTCGATGATGAATAGTTTTTCAATCCACACACATTTTCTTAAATCTACAAAAAATTTGCAAATTCATGAGCTATATTTAGATTCACAAACAATTTTTAAAATTCTTGTTTCTTGTTTATTGATAAACATCTTTTTCAAATTCATGAATTC
This sequence comes from Aegilops speltoides, assembly GCA_021437245.1. NCBI lineage: Eukaryota > Viridiplantae > Streptophyta > Magnoliopsida > Poales > Poaceae > Aegilops > Aegilops speltoides. Next base: position 123,459,223 of record CM038143.1, on the reverse strand, counting down.
TTTCAAGACGAGCACATTTTTTGAATGTATATTTTTTATCATTAGAAAACAAAAGTTAGTTCCTTTTTAAACCCTTTGTTGTTGATCTTTTTTACTATTGTGCAATTGAGCGATAGAGCCGATGTAAAAATGGATCTAATTAGCCAGCCATCGATCGACCAAGCTATGAGCGCTATTTACCATCGCCACCCGCCATAGCATCACGTGAGTACCCGCACGATCGGTGGCGCCTGAAGTGTTGGTTAGGTGCTCTCTGTTTCCCATGCTATGTCAGTTGAGTAGCTGGGCAAACACATCAATGTGCATCTAGCTTCCTAAACAAATGCATGTTTGGGACTTCCGATTCGCTCTAAAAACGCAAGCCAAACAAGGTAGCTTATGTCCCGATCCAAAAAAAATCGAATATGAGGTACAACTTCCCTGTTTCCCATGTACCTCTCCAAGGGGTGCTTTACAAATTCTAGTTTAAAGAATCCTTGTGGAGTTAGGTAAAGCTACGCACCACTGCCACCGGTAAGTATATGCCTATTTATTTTTTTCCTCGCGTAAGAGAACCCACAATAGACATTTCCTACCAAATTTCCTATTTTTTGAAGCTGGAGCTAGCTGGAACCAAACAAGGTCCACTGCTATGGTGGAGATGCAACTCCTGGATGAATCTTCTACAAAGTGAACTTAATGGTGTGGAGCTAATTTTGGAAGGATGGAGCAGCCTGAGATAGGCCCCACGGGGAGCACCTTCTTTGGGTCGTGAGAGCATGTGAGCATCAAATGTTGCGTTCGGCTGTTAGCACATGTCATGTGTTGGACTTACCCGAGTCTATTTTGGTAGATTAAGTTTCCCATTCTTTTGGATTTTTCTAGGTTTTCTTGATATATTGCTTTTTCTTTGATTTTTATTATTCTCGTGTTTCTATTAGAGCACAATTGTGCTCTCATGTGGCGATACGAGAATAATTTGTGTTTCACATTGTGAGAATATGTTAATACTAGATCAGAACACGAGTTAGTACTAGGCAGGAGCACGTGTAAGTACAGACTTGAAGCATATCTGTGCTTCACGTGGGAGCACTGTTGTGCTTCACATTCGGAATGCGGGTTAGTACTACGTGGGAGCACAGGTTAGTATAGTTGGGAGCACGCATGTTGTTAGTAGTTGAAACTACAACTTACTACTAAGTGGAAGCACATATTAGTTCACGTTGGGAGAGCATGTTAGCAGTAGTTGTGAGCAAAATTTTGCTCGAAAGAAAGTTCCCTGAAACTTATAAACAAGGATTCTAGTTTCGAAGCTCTTGACATGGGGACGTAATGGTAAAAACAATTAGTAATTTGGACGGACGGTCAAGAGAGATTTTTTTGAGAGAAATCTAAAAAAACACAAACAAACCCACTCATCCATCGTGCTCATGGGAAGAAATCCAATCAGAACTCTCAGGTTGTGACAAGTGCCGCAGAGGAGACGGGTAACTTTGCAAGGGGCACCCCTTAGTTAAAGATTTCTCTGTCTGGCGTCTTATTTTTTTAGCAAATGGCGGCTTATATGCCCTTTGGCGAAACATTGCATAGCGTTGCTCCTATGGGTCATGGCTTAATAAACCGCTCGCTCGTTCGCTCGACCCGTGTTCACTATTTTTTCTATGCCCGCATTTTGCTCGTTGGTCTACTCTTTGGGAAAAGTGCCAGTTTACTTTACTAAATTTTTAAAAATGCCCGCGATGTTCACAAATTTATTTCAAATTTGAAAAATGCGCATGATTTTAGAAAATATTTATGGATATAAAAAAAGTTAATAAATTGGAAATGGTTCATGAATTTTCAAAAGGTTCATGGATTTGAAAATATGTTTACGTATTTGAAAAAGTTTCCGGATTTGAAAAGAAGTTCATGGATATGAAAAAAAATCATGAATTTTAAAAGTTTATAAATTTGATTTTTCACGAATTTGGAAATGACCCCGTTTGGATCGGCATCTTCAGCTTGAGATGTGCATAGTGTTGGACCGGTGTGAATCGTTCAAAGGCCATCTTGCCGATAAGAGCATGGTGTTGGGAAACGTAGTACAAAACAAAACAAATTCCCACCTACGCACACTCAAGATCAATACGAAGATGCATTATGGGTTGGGATCACGATCGTTACTGTCACTGAATTGCAGGGGAAGAATAACGTGTCGGTGTAGATGATACTTGGAGTCCCTCGAACCGTCAATGGACGATCCCACAAACCGCACACGAATAGTTGCTCGAACCAAAGACCGAAAGCACGATCTCTCTACTTGGTTGCAAGCGTGCAGCCTTCACAATCCGGTAGCATTTCGCCGTCCAGAGCTAATCGTCGCCGGAGATTTAGAGGGAGAAGATTAGAACCAAACTGGACTTATAATTATGAGGATTAAAGGATTTAGGTATAGCTCTAATTAGACTAACTAGAACTAGAATTAGAGGGAACGATGGGAGGCTTCAAACTTGTGTGTATCCAAGGACAAAATCCTCTAGTATATATAGGTTCCAAGGGTAGGGATGGGCTGCCACCAAGGAGGGCAAGCCCCTCCTTGGGGCGCCGTCTAGGGGAGGAGGAGTTGGACTCCTCCCCACACCAATTCTCCCTCCCCTTTAGGAATGGGGGGGGGGGTGCGGTTGCCACTTCCTTTTGGGCCAAGGTGGCCCAATATACTACCTTCCACCACTTGGCCTTTTGAGGCCCGTTGATATTAAATTAAAAATATAAGCCCTCTACTAGAGCATATTATATATAATTTAACACCTCTAGATTTTTTTTTCCACCTATATACTAATTATTGGTAATACCCGATATTGCCCAGTAAACTCCGAAACCCTTCTGGTGACCCCGAAATGCTTTCGGTTCCTCTCAGAACTATTTTGAATATTATTGAAACAATTTCACAAATATATTCTCATCACTCCCATCCTACTAACACTCAATAGACCGTGATTGCCTTAAGCTTGTGACCCCTTAGGTTCGGTAATTCATAGACATGAATGAAAACCCTTTATTTCAATGACTGATAGCAGAACCGCGAACATCCATATCGATCCCTATGAGCACACGTATTATATTAGAGTGAACCTTTGGTTATCATGTGATGTTCCCTTTGCTTCACGGTACTTCACAATACCCGGGATGCATCGATATCCTCCTGAGTCATCACATGCTCACTATACCATTATCCTCATTACCGATTTTGTTCTTCTTTATCTTGTCATGTACCGGCATCCCCGTGGCGTAGTCACCTGTGTCTGTCTAGATGACGATGGCTGCTGTCACACCGAGAGGGCCCTAAGAATATCTCTCCATCGTTGGAGGAGCAAATCCCACTCTTGAGTTATCTAGTCCCTTGTCAAACTTTCAGATGATCATGTCAGATGTTGTTATGATCATAGGTGACGTTTGAGCAACCCCAAAGTCCACCATACGAAAGTGAATACGATACTCTCATGGTCTAAGGAGCAAAATCACACGTCAACACTCCATGTTATTACAATTGATTACAGACGATATAAACTCAATTCATAACAGACAAGTTTGGCTCGATTCAATATGATCGTTCTTCCAACGTGATAATCCCAATGTTGTTTTAGGACTATCGTTTGCACTTAACGAGAACCTAAGATCCGCAAAACTTGATCACTAACAAACACTTGAGCTAGTCCTAGAGGCAACACTTGGAACCTTTTATTTAACTGTTTACCAGGGTCATAGCAGTTATAGCATAGAATATAACTTATTTCATTATGAATAAAGAAATATAAGAATACAAATATTATTGTCTCTAGGGCATATTTCCAACACATGGGTCGCCACTTTTGAACGGTACTATCCCGAAACTATGTTTTTCGAGACGGTAGTTTTTTGGTGAGCCAAACAACACATACAACATGATCTTACCCAATGGTTGGCCTCCATGTCCGAAACTATGTCCTTGAACTTCATGTGTCTCGGCTGTATGCGGGACTTGTCGACGCCCATCTTCTTGAGTGTATCGACATATATCAAATTTGGACTATTATCGTCATCCATCAAGACCTTCTCCAGGTGACAACCCTCGTTGGTTGGGTACAAGACGAGGGCGGCTTTCCTGCCATGATGGATGCTGGTTGTTACGACCATGCCATAAACCGTGGGACTAGAGGCTTTGAGGCATATACCTCTCTTAGGGTGAGCTTCTTTTCCCTCCATGTCTCATTACACTTGTAAACCATTTTTACATCTTTGATTTGAGGAGGAAATTTCTTCTACCCACCTACGCAGACACCAACCTGACACGCATTTCCCGCGCCACTGTTTTGACCGTTGTTAGGTGGATCTTGCCTGTCGTCATTGTTTCTTATGACCTTCTTGATCGCTTTGAGGTGCATCAAGCAATATCTGTCAATGTGGTTGGCTGGAGGGACTTAGGGTTATGAGGCAGATGATAATCGCATGGTCTATCCATGATCGCATTGAAGCTCAAGCCACAACAACAACCATTTTTGCCTTGCATAGTTTATTTTTCTGACCACCACCTCTGCCTTGGAACTAGCTCTGAAACCATCATTGATATCTTCGTCACCATTGCCGTCGTCCTCCCTATGCTTGCGACTGCGATTGCGCCAAGGTCGGCCAAATTCATCCTTCACATTGAATGTGTCGTGTTCTTCGTGCGTCTTCTGCTTAGCAGTTCATGCATCCTCTCTAGAGCAGATCTTGATCAGCATATCCATTAGGGCCGCCATGGTCCAAGGCTTGGTGCTCCCATGAGTCTAGTAAGCTGCTCGTTCTTCAAACCATGCTGGAACGCATAGATGGCCTCAACGTCAACACAATCAATTATTTCATGTTTGTTCTTCAAGAATCAACTTCAGGCAGTGTGAATTGATTTTCCTTTCTCATGGATCATATGTCCCAGGTCGCTCCTGTCGGCAGGCTGGACATAAGTACCTGTTCAATTGGCGATAAACTCGGCTTGTAAGTTGTCCCAATAGGAGATCGACTTGGGTGCTAGGGTATTCAACCAGGTTTGGGCTGACCCCTTCAGCATAAGGGACAAATGTTTTATGGTGTGCCGAGGAGGTAATCTGTGTTGGGAAACATAGTAGAAAACAAAAATCTACCCTACAATCATCCAGGAACACTATGAATATGCAATAACGGATTGGATCAGATCATTACCAACTCCGAGTTGGAACAAAAGAAGACAAGTCGGTGTACATCCTACTTGAATTCTCTCAAACCTTCGATGAACAATCCCTCAAACTTACGACATAAAGCTCCCCTTGTCCGGCCAAGAAGATGGCGAACCCCCTTCAATTCATCCCGCCCTTCCTTCCACAAGGGGGATGGGGTGCCACCTCTATTTGGGCCTAACCGGCCTAAGTAGGTTTCCACCAGTTGATCTTTTAAGGCCCGTCGATATTTAAATAAATATAAAAACCTCCTTATCATATTTAAAACCTTTTAATATTAATTTAACATCACCAGAAACTATTTCCACATATATGATTTATCGATATACCCGTACACCCCGAAACCCTTTCGGTGACCCTGAAACGCTTCTAGTTCCTCCTGAAACCATTTCAAATATTAATGAAACTATTTCATTAATATTTCCTCATTACTCCTACCCTACTAACACATAACAAATCATGATTAACTTAAGCTTGTGACCCTATAGGTTCGGTAAAACATAGACATGAAAAAAAACCCTTTCGTTCAATGACCGACAGAGGAACCGTGGACGTTCATATTGATCATTATGAGTACACAAATGACAACCGAGTGAACCTTTGGTTATCATGTGCTATTACCTTTGATTCATGATACTTTATAAAACCCAAGGTGAGATGCATCAGTATCCTCTCGAGTCATTCTCAAGCTCACTGTAATGGTCTCCTCGTTACCGGTTTTGTTCTTCTTTCTCATTGACATGTTTTGGCATCCCCGTGACCTAGTCACTTGTGTCTGGACAGACGATGATGGATGTTGTCACACCAAGAGATCCCTAAGTGTTGGAAATATACCCTAGAGGCAATAATTTTCATATTATTATGTTTCCATATTCATAATTAAAGAGTTTATATTCTATGCTATAACTGCTATGATCCTCGATTATGCAATTCAGTGGAAAACTCATATGCAGGTGTGAAATGATAAATGGTTAAATAAAAGGTTCCTAGTGTTGCCTCTAGGACTAGCTCAATTGTTCTTGGTGATCACATTTTCCGGATCTTAGGATATCGTTAAGTGTAATGATAGTCCTAAAACAATATTGAGATTTTGATGTTGGAAGAACGATCATATTGAATCGACCCAAACTTTTCTATTATGAATTAATTAATATCGTATGCAATCAATTGTAATAACACCGGGTGTTAACGTATGATTTCGCTCCTTAGACCATGAGAGTATCGTAGTCACTTCTGACTGTATGATGGGCTTTGGGGTTGCTGAAACGTCACCTGTAACACGGTGATCATAACGATAACTTACAGGTGAGGGAGTCCTGGATTAAGGGGTCCTCAGACGGCCGGACTATGTAGCATGGGCCGGACTGATGTGCTGTGAAGATACAAGACCGAAGACTCTCACCGGTGTCTGGATGGGACTCTCCTTGGCGTGGAAGGCAAGCTTGGCGCCCGGATATGAAGATTCCTTTCTCTGTAACTGACTTTGTACAACCCTAGTCCCCTCCGGTGTCTATATAAACCGGAGGGATTTGTCCGTAGAGGCAATCATAATCATACAGGCTAGACTTCTAGGGTTTTAGCCATTATGATCTCGTGGTAGATCAACTCTTGTAATACTCATATTCATCAAGATCAATCAAGCAGGAAGTAGGGTATTACCTCCATAGAGAGGGCCCGAACCTAGGTAAACATCGTGTCCCCCGCCTCCTGTTACCATCAACCTTAGACGCACAGTTCGGGACCCCCTACCCGAGATCTGACGGTTTTGACACCGACATTGGTGCTTTCATTGAGAGTTTTGCTGCATCGTCGCCAAAAGGTTTGATGGCTCCGTCAATCATCTACAACAACGCTGCCTGGGGGGAGGCTTTCCTTCCCGGCCAGATCTTTGTGTTCGCCAGCTTCGTGCTGCGGGCCAACTCACCTGGCCATCTAGAGCAGGTCGACAGCTACACCCCAGGTCACCAGATTACTTTTGGAAATCTGGATTTTGTCGCTGATATCCTAGGAGACTTGATCTTCCAAGGAATCGCGCCTCCTACCTTCGCTCTGGCCTTAGATCCAGAGCGTATCGCCAGGTCCGAAGACGGGCTCTCTGAGCTCGCCGGACTGTCTGCAACCCTTAGGCCCTTTGTGGAGGAACCGGAGGAAGTGGTGTCACTGGCAGCCATTCTGGAGCCGGACCCTTCTCCGAATCCTCAGAACCAGCGTCGTGTGAGTTCGGCCAAGGAGTTCCCCTCTCACCGTACTCCACGGACTCTCTTCCCTCGAGCCAAACCTCGCCTTTAAGCGAAGCTCCGGACTTAATGTGATCCCTTGTCATTACAAAGGAGCAACGTCGAACCATGCCCAGCCCAAACTAGGGGCTGAGAGCAGGGAATTTTACGTCCCACCCGCCACCCACTTTATAGCCACTGTCGACAACTTAACCGACATGCTCGATTATGGCTCCGAAGACATCAACGGTACGGAGGACGATGCCGGAGAAGAACAAGCCCAAAACCCACCATTCACCAGACACTGGACGGCCACCTCTTCATACGACTTGTACATGGTGGATACACCCAAGGAGAATAGCGGTGATGACCTCCACGCCATCAAATACCTCCCACTAAAACTAAAGGGTCCAGCGCGACACTGGCTGAATAGCCTCCCTGAGAACTCCATCGGCAGCTGGGAAGACTTGGAAGACGCCTTCCGCGATAACTTCCAAGGTACATATGTTCGGCCTCCGGACGCCGATGACCTAAGTCACATCATCCAGCAGCCCAGGGAGTCTGCCAGGAAGCTCTGGACTAGGTTCTTAATCAAAAAGAACCAAATTGTCGATTGTCCGGACGCCGAAGCCCTCGCGGCCTTTAAACATAGCGTCCGAGATGAGTGGCCCGCCCGCCACCTCAGTCAAGAAAAACCAAGATCCATGGCTGCCCTTACCACTTTGATGACCCGTTTTTGCACGGGAGAAGACAGCTGGCTCGCTCGTAGAAGCAACATCACTGATGATCCGGGTACTTCCGAAGTTCGAGATGGAAATGGTAAGCCATGACACAATAAACACAAGCATCGCAATAACAATGAAGGAACGCAAGACATGGCGGTCAATGCCAAATTCAGTGGTTCCAAACCCGGTCAACGGAAAAAGCCATTCAAGGTAAATAGAGACGGACCATCCAATTTAGACAAGATACTGGATCGACCCTGCCAGATTCATGGCACCCCTGTTAAACCAGCTAATCACACCAACATGAGCTGTTGGGTTTTTAAACAAGTCGACGAGCTTAATGCGGAACACAAGGTGAAGGGGCCGCCCAGTGACAGCGATGACGAAGAGACTCACCAACTGAACACCGAGGGTCAGAAGCAATTCCCCCGTGAAGTAAAGACAGTGAACATGGTATACGTGACACACATACCTACAGGGGACTGCAAGCGCGCGCTACGGGACGCCGACATCATAGAGCCATCCGCCCCAAAATTAAGTCAATGGGCGGCCCGCCCGATCACTTTTGATCGCAAGGACCACCCAGCCAGTATCCTTCACGATGGTCTAGTAGCTCTCATCCTCGATCCAATTATCGATGGGTTACATCTCATGAAAGTCCTTATGGACAGCGGCAGTAGCCTTAATCTACTCTACCAAGACACTGTCCGCAAAATGGTCATTGATCCTTCAAGAATCAGGCCCACCACAACAACCTTCAAGGGAACAATATCCGGCGCAGAAGCTCACTACACGGGCTTGATTACACTGGATGTCATTTTCGGCTCGTCGAACAACTTTCGAAGCAAAGGCTTGACCTTTGATATTGTCCCGCTCCACAGTAGCTGCCATGCACTACTCAGGCGTACCGCTTTTGCTCGCTTTAATGCGGTCCCACATTACACCTATCTCCAACTTAAGATGCCCGGTCCACGCGGCACCATCATGATAAACAGAAATATGGAATGCTCCCTCCGTACAGAGGAGCATACTACAACTACTGCGACCGAAGTACAAAGCGGCCTTATCAAGCCGCACATTTTGTCAGCCATCAAGCCGCCGGTCTCCATTAGACAGGACCAATCAATCTCAGAGCTGGATTACCAGTTCGGCCTCCACCGTCCGCCCCATATAGCCGCGAAGTCTGTCCCACACACATAATTATACACTTAAAATACCCTGGTCACCGGTGGAGGCACAATGCAAGCATACCTATAACACTATCCGCACTCTCATAGTCTTTTTCTTTTTCTAACCTTTTTTATCCTTTACCACATGTGACTATATTTGTTGAGAAGTCCTTTAACCAAGGCAAGGCAGCGCAGACGTGCGACAGGAGGTCCAAATGTTTTTTGTAGACCGCGCTCTTTATTTCAAAACTTGTAAAGTGCCCTTTTTCTCAGCTTTCGACCCTCGACATCTCAAATAGCCTTGGTAGTAGTGTTATAATCTGTAAAGATCGCGCTTGACATATCATTCAGATGCTAGTAAACATAACCCGTATTCAGTATTTACTTTTCTCAAAGAACTGAATTTTGCTACTGTGGTGATTTCACGCACGCACCTCGGCATATATTGCCAGGGGCTCGATATGGCAACATATGAGTTCCGGACAAGTCCGAACAGCTTTATAGCACACTTCGGCGTCATGAGTTTGGCCTTATATGCATCAACTCTGAATCATGTCTTTGGTCAATAGTTGGGTTGCCCGGCTCCTGTCCTTACTACCTTACGTTCCGCTCTATTGGCTAGGGTAGTAAAGGGAGAACTAGTACGATTGTGTCCTGGTTTGTCCGGATGAGCACCTCAGTAGAGAAAGCCGAAAACTGACTGTCATGATTCGGCGAGAGCTGGTCAACCACTCGATGACTCACCGGAATCTTCACAATTTATTCCGTGTTACACGAAGGACCGTTCTTCTGGTCACGTATGTAAACGCACCGTATTCGGATAACCGCGTACATACCAGGGGCTATCATAGACCCACTGTCAAACTCCTATGGCTAAGTGCAAGTGTTAAAGCCCTATAGTCCGATTGCCTGGTTCGCCACATTGACACCTCGTTAATGGACCAAGACGTTGGGTCAAGAGTGATCAAGTGCTTTTCCGAACACCCCCGCGTTATATGCGAGGGGGCCGAAGCCGACGACTGGTAAACTTTCAGATTATACAAAAAACGGCCACACAGGAGGGACCAAAAACTTTTTACGCAAAAGTATAAAAAACATATCCCTAATATATCATAACATTGGTTTTACAATTTCGGTACATTTCACTCAAACATAATATCTTTCGAGCACTGACTCTTTATCAAGCGGGCACCCTCTAGGACATCCTCAAAATAATGCTTCGGCGTATGATGGTCCTTGCCCTTGGGTGGACTTTTCGCTGCAATATCGGTGGCCTTCATCTTCTCCCAGTACGTCTTGATGTGGGAAAAGGCCATCGGTGCACCTTCTATGCATGTTGACCGCTTAACAGCGTCGATACGCGGCACCGCATCAACAAGTTGCTGCACCAAACCAAAATAACTCTTTGGAATTGGCTCAGTCGGCCACAGCCAGACCACGACGTCCTTCATGGAAGATCCGGATATCTTGTGGAGCTCGGCCCACTGGGACATCTGTTCGTTCAGCAACAATGGACGCTTTGGCATGCTGAATTGCGACTAGAAAAGCTTTTTCGTCGCATGTCCTTCTTGCGCTTGGAAAAACTGTGTCGCATCGGAGACACTCTTCGGCAAGTCCAAAAATGCGTCTGGAGAACTCCACATTTGATTAAGCAGGGAATACTTTGGATCGCCAAATTTAGTTTGTAATAAGAAGGGCTTACCAGCCGCGATCTCCCCAGCTTGTCGGATCTCCTCCCGAGCCGCTCTAGACTCGGACCGTGCTTCCCTCACCTCTTGTAAGGCCTTGTCAAGATTGGCCTCTCTGGTTTTGTTATCTTTCTCGAGAAATTCGCATCGGCTAGTGGCATCCTTTAGCTCAAGCGCCATAGTAGATATTCTCTCCTCGCACTGGCGCCGAGCAGCCTGTTAGGCCTTTAATTCAGCAGCTGCCTTTTCGGCAGCCGCATTACTCATCCGGGCTTGCTCCTTGACCCGGGCAAGCTCATCCCGAAGGGTCTCAATTGCGGTGGCACTATCTGCAGTTATGCATATCTCAATATACAATTCTCAGCGTCATGCTCATATTATAGTACTTGCATATACTGACTGCCCCAAAGACATACCTTGCGCCTTGTCGAGCCGCCTGTTAATAAGCGTGATGTCATCATCCACCACTTCAAGTTTCTGCTTTAGATCTGCAACCTCTGTAGCTTGGGCAGTCGCCAGGGATGTAACAGCCTGTGTTCCAATTAGTCAGATTATTTCCTGGGCATATCTTTCTTGATCATCTGATCACCTCCCTTTGGACGCCAACCAGAGTCTCAGGGGCTACTATCTATACACAGGCGCATTTTGCATTTATAGCACAATTGAAAATATTACATTACGTACCTCGAAGCCTCTTAGCAGGCCCGTAAAGGCTTCATTCAATCCGCTTTTCATGGACAGAACCCTCTCAACCACCATACCCATCAAGGTACGATGTTCCTCTAAGATGGGCGCATGTCGTAATATGTCCATCAATGTATCCGACGCCTCCGGATCCCTGGAAGCAGTTGTAGGGGTATGGACTCCCTTCAAAGGAATATGTTTACCTGACCTTAGAGTCGTCTCTGGCTGTAAATCGGATAGTCCGGGGCCTTTATTGTTGGTCCCCGTAGGGGCCGCACACCCCGTATCTTGGACGGCCAAAGTGTCACCTTCGAGCCTAGTCTTCATTATCCCTTGCACCACTTGTTGATCGGGAGAGATCCTTTGGGACGACACCTCGGGGTCGTCTGCCCTATTGGACGGGGAGATCTGTGGAGGCGTCTCGCTCTCCATCATCTCCGGAAGAAGATCCCCCGAGGAGGAGGACTATTGAGGAAGGCTGCATGCTGGACTGCAAACATATATTTTAAATATTACCCTTGCAACCAGGAAAGAACGGGATATGTTTAAGACACCCTTGTTCACTTATGATTCAGCTAAGGGCTTGTCCTTACGGATGAACTGCGTGACAACGTCGCCTCCCTAACCAGAACCCCCTGACAGGGATATCTTCCCTCGCTTAGAAGCCTTTATCTTCAAATCTTCGGAGGCGGTCCTCTTCTTCCCATGGGGAGAAGGGATGTCAATTTCCCCTTCCCTTTCATCTTCGGAAGAGGGAGTTCCAATCTCCCCGGACGAGGTGCCTGGCGTACCTCTAGAATGGGGGCCACCCCGGGCCTTCTTGCTCTCCTCCTTGTCTTCCTTCGCTGGTACTTGATACGGTGCCAGAACCAGCATCCTTGTTAACACCGGATCAACTGAGTCTTTGGGAAGAGGGGCCGAACACCTAATTCTCTCCGCCTTCTTTATCCAGCCCTAGTCGAGTATCTTTTTCTCAGTATATTGTTACGAGAAATTTAACTAAGCTGTGTTCAGGAGTCGAGTGCTTACCGAGGTATCCGGATGGTTGCAGTCAAGGCCGAGGTCCTCTGTAGTATCCGTACACTGTTTTCGTGTCCCAAAGAATAATTTCCACATCCCTCTGAACGTCGTGCTAGAGAAGTGCTGAAGGGTTCGTGGTCCTTCCGGATTGAACTCCCACATGCGGAGAGGCCGTCGCTGGCACGGTAGGACCCGACGGACTAGCATTACTTGGATTACGTTGATAAGACCGGTGTCCTTTTCATTGAGGCTCCAAATGCGGCTTTGCAGCGTCTGCACTTCATCAATTGATCCCCAGTCCAGCCCCTTATTAATCCATGATGCAAGCCGTAACGAAGGGCTAGATCGGAACGCAGGTGTAGCTGCCCACTTGGTACCACGGGGTTCAGTGATGTAAAACCACTCCCGCTGCCATAGGTTGGAAGTTTCTGTGAAGGAGCCTTTTGGCCAAGGAGTATTGGTGAGTTTGCTCACCGCAGCACCACTGCACTCCGTTTATTTCCCATCGACTACCTTCGGCTTCACATTAAAGGTATTCAGCCACAAGACGAAGTGTGGGGGAATAAGAAGGAAGGCCTCACACATGATAATGAGCGCCGAGACGTGAAGAAAGGAGTCCGGAGCTAGATCGTGAAAATCTAGCCCGTAATAGAACATGAGCCCTCAGACGAAGGGATGAAGAGCGAACCCTAGCCCTCAGAGGAAGTGGGAGATGAATACGACCCTCTCGCCGGATCTGGGAGTAGGAATAACCTTCCCTTGAGCAGGAAGCCCGTGGGGGATTTCCGCGGTCAGGTATCTTGCCGCCCGGAGCTTCGCAATATCCTCCTCTGTGACAGAGGAAGCCACCCACCAGCCTTGAGGGCTGGGTCCGGACATGACTGGGAAGCACAAAGCGATTAAATTGAACCTTGGGTGCTAGAACTCGAGGTGGGAGAGGTTGAGGAAAGGGTTGGCGTGAAGGAGAAAAGACGGGTCTTAGCCCCATTATAAAGGCGATGAATATCAAACGCCCCCTCCTAGGCCTTAAAACCCGCCTATTCCTAAGGAATCATGCCAACAAAACGGTTGGGTTACCCACACCCGTATTGATGAGAATCCCGCAATAAGGGGACACGATCTCTACTTTGACAAGACGTGCCAATGAAACCACATCTCAAAATATGGAGCGGCATGCTAAAAAATGGTTCGAAATAATGGCTAGGCAGCGACGTGATGTCACACTACAAAAAGTTGTCAGTGGATTGGACTCGTGAAATGTTATACTCTCCGCGGTTGTGTGTGGAATTTGTTTTGCAGATCCGGACACGATTCTTGTGTTCAAAGACTATTTTGGAGTATTCGGAGACGGAACCCGCCTTGCAATATCAAAGACAATCCGCGCGCTGGACACCTCATCATTGAAGCCTGGTTCAGGGGCTACTGAGGGAGTCATGGATTAAGGGTTCCTCGGAGGGCCGGACTATGTAGCATGGGCCAGACTGATGGGCTGTGAAGATACAAGACCGAAGACTCTCACCTATGTCTAGATGGGACTCTCCTTGGCGTGGAAGGCAAGCTTGGTGCCCGGATATGAAGATTCCTTTCTCTGTAAAACCGACTTTGTACAACCCTAGCCCCCTCCGGTGTCTATATAAACCAGAGAGCTTAGTCCTTAGAGGCAATCATAATCATACAGGCTAGACTTCAAGGGTTTTAGCCATTACGATCTCGTGGTAGATCAACTCTTGTAATACTCATATTCATCAAGATCAATCAAGCAGGAAGTAGGGTATTACCTCCATAGAGAGGGACCGAACCTGGGCAAACGTCGTGTCCCCCGTCTCCTGTTACCATCAACCTTAGACGCACAGTTTGGGACCCCCTACCCGAGATCCGCCGGTTTTGACACCGACGACAGGCTCATTGGAAAGTTTGACAAGAGACTAGATATCTCGAGAGTGGGATTTGCTCCTCCGATAATGGAGATATAGTCTTAGGGCCCTCTCAGTGTGACGACATCTATCACCATCTGGCCAGGTACAGGTGACTTCGTCACGGGGATGTTGGAACATGACAACAAGAAAGAAGAACAAAACCGATAACGAGGATATCAGTATAGTGAGCATGTGATGACTCAAGAGGATACCGATGCATCCCAGGTTTCGTGAAGTATCGTGAAGCAAAGGGACCATCAAATGATAACCAAAGGTTCAGTCAAATATCATTCGCGTACTCATAGGGATCGATATGGACGTCCACAGTCCCGCTGGCGGTCATTGAACGAGCGATTTTGTTCATGTCTATGAGTTACCGAACCTACAGGGTCAAAAACTTAAGGCAATCATGATCTACTGAGTGTTAGTAGGACGGGAGTGATGAGAATATATTTTCTGGTTTTTTTCATTAATATTCAGAATATTTCCAAGGGTCCGGAAGCGTTTCGGGGTTACTCGAAGGGTCTTAGAGCTTATCAGGCAATACCAAGTATTCTCGATAATTAATATATAGGTGGAAAATGTTTCTGGTGATGTTAAATTATATATAAAAGTGTATACTAATAACTATAAGGCTTTTAATATAATATCAACGGGCCTAATAAGGCCAAGTGGTGGAAGGCAACTTGGGCCACCAAGGCCCAAGTTGGGGAGGCGCTCCCTTTGCCCACCCCAAGGAGGGACTTTCCCTCCTTCGTGGCTGCCCTCTCCCCCCTCCAACCTATATA
Organism: Aegilops speltoides; assembly: GCA_021437245.1. NCBI lineage: Eukaryota > Viridiplantae > Streptophyta > Magnoliopsida > Poales > Poaceae > Aegilops > Aegilops speltoides. Next base: position 123,443,831 of record CM038143.1, on the reverse strand, counting down.
TACTAGGTTTTTTTGCTTTTGTGCGCACAAGTTTTGAGGCCTCCTCTAGTTGATCTATCCCTAGTTCTAGTTGGTCCTAGTTGACTAATTTGAGCTTGTTCTAGGTCTTCTAATCCTCATAATTATAATCCCAGTGTGGTTCTAATCTCCTCCCTCTAATTCTTAGGCGACGATTAGCTCTGGACAGCGAAGCACTTCCGGTGAAGGCTGCATGCTTGCAACCAAGTAGAGAGGTCGTTCTTTCAATCCTTGGTTCGAGGGACTGTTTAGAAGGTGATGGAACTCTGAATATTTATGGATAGAGATCCTGAAAGAGAAGTTTTACTAAATAGTTTTTTAGGAATGGAAGAGTTGATCTTGTCAAATCTTCTCATTAGTAGCAAAAACAATATAAATGGATTACAATGTTGAGTGTTGTATATTATTGTATATAATAGATAAGTAACAAAAGTATTTTGAAAGAGATTTCAAACCGGGATGTATATAAAATACAACCAAAAGGTTTGGTTAGGAATACCAGAATGATATAAATATTTCAAGCCATGTGTGTGATTTGAAAAAAACTATCAAGTGGCTGGAATTTGATGAACTAATTGGAGAATTTAAACTTCATTAAGAAGCTTGTGGATATAAGAAGTTTAGTGGGAGCTCTGTGGAATATTACTTGATCAGAAAATATATAAAGTATATTAGGAAAAAATGATTAAAATCATGTTTCTAAAAGGGACTTAGAATTATCTGATGAAAATATATATAGATAGATTGAAACATCTGATTATGCTAATACATGTACTATGACAAAGTTTTAAAGAAGTTTAAAAGGAGAAAGTTTTTTCTCAAAATGTCACATAGCATACCACTGTGCATAATTCAATAGTTGATGAGAATGTGTGGATGAATATAATTCAGTTTTATTCATAGATTGATTCGTCATGTGTGTTCTCAAATGTACAAAGCCATATGTTTCATAAGAACTATAGTACTAAGTACCATAGTGATCCTAGAGAGGTTCACAAGGGTGATTGCTTAAAAATTAAGTATCTCAGTTGGAAGAAAGTTTTTTTGCTTCTAGTCCATGGAGGAGATGAAGGGATTGTACCAAAGAGTTACACAAATTATTTGTTGTAAAGGTTACACAAGACAACTTCATGACTGTTATAAAATGTCGGGCTATAATTTTGACATAGTTTTAGGAAACAAACATAAATTGTGGATTTTATAGTGACAGAGATTGAGGCTTGAGGAAGACTTCAACAGAATATATAGTCTGGATCAATAAAGGTTTATTGATAAACTATGATTTAGTTCAAAATGATATTAACTATATGAAGATATAGTAAAAAGACTACATGGAGATATAGTGTTACTATGAAAATGGACTATAGAGAGATATAGTGTTACCATTAATGTAACATACGAATTACATAGGAAACCAGATATTATTGACACGAATAACACTGAAGAAGTATCAAATCCAGTGACGAAGGCTGTACCACTAGCAAAGCATGAGCAACACCAGATAGCCATAGGTGTTAGAAAAGCATGCAACTAGATTATTGACTCTAGTGCAAGTGGGTGACTGTTGGAAATATGCCCTGCTATTTGTGAGTTGCGTTGGGATTTCCCCTAAGAGGAGAGGATGATGCAGTACAGTAGAGATAAGTATTTCCCTCAATTAAGAACCAAGTCTATCAATCCAGTAGGAGAACCACACAAGACCTTGTGAACATCACCTACACACAAAATAACAAATACTTGCAACCAACACAAACAAGGGGTTATCAATCCCTTGGCGGTTAATTGCAAGGATCAAATCTCGTAGTGATAGATAGATTAAAAAACACAAAATAAAAGTAAAGTAAATAAATTGCCACAAGGTATTTTTGGATTTTAATATATGATAAAGATAGACCTGGGGCCACAGTTTTCACTAGAGGCTTCTCTCTTGAACATAACATACAGTGGGTAAAAAATTACTGTTGGGCAATTGATAGAAACGCGCATCGTTATGACGATATTCAAGGCAATGATCATGTATATAGGCATCATGTCCGAGACAAGTACACCAACTCCTGCCTGCATCTACTACTAGTAGTCCACACATTGACCGCTATCGAGCATGCATCTAGAGTATTAAGTTCATGGAGAATGTTGTAACACCTTAAGCAAGATGACATGATGTAGACAAAGTAAACCCAATTAATATGAATAAACCCCATCTTTTTATCCTTAATGGAAACAATACACGTATGTGTCATGTCCCTTTTTCTCACTAGGATTGAGCAATGCAGGATCGAACCCATCACAAAGAACCTCTCCCATTGCAAGATAAATCAATCTAGTTGGCCAAACCAAACTGATAGATTGGAGAGAAATACAAAGCTATAACAATCATGCATAAAAGAGTTCATAGAAGACTCAAATAATATTCATGAATAATCTGATCATAAACCCACAATTCATCGGATCCCAACTAACACTCCGCAAAAAAGGATTACATAGAATAGATCTCCAAGAACATCGAGGAGAACATTGTATTGAAGATCAAAGAGAGAGAAGAAGCCATCTATCTACTAGCTATGGACCCGTAGGTCTGTGGTAAACTACTCACACATCATTGGAAGGGCGGAAAGGGTGATGTAGTAGACCCTCGATGATTGATTCCCCCTCCCGCAGAGTATCAAATATGGTCTCTAGATGGGATATCCGAAGAACAGAAACTTGTAGCAACGGAAAAAGTATTTTGCGTTGCTCTCTGATGTATTGGTAATATTTGGGAATTTATAGAAGTGGAATTAGGTCAAGAGGTGCCACAAGGGGCCCACAAGCCTGGGGAGCGTGCCCCCTGGGGCACGCCTGGCAGGCATGTCGCTCCCCGTGACTCTTCAGGTCTTCTCCCGAAGCTTCTAGGGTCCATGCTGGTCCAGAAAAAATCATCAAAAAGTTTTGTAGCGTTTGGACTCCGTTTGGTACTGATTTTTCTAAAAATCCAAAAACAACAACTTGCACTGGGCACTAGGTTAATAAGTTATTCCCAAAAAATGATATATAATTGCATAATATACATACGTTGGAGACGTATCATGCCCTAGAGGCAATAATATTTGTATTATTATATTTTCATATTCATAATTAAAGAGTTTACATTCTATGCTATAACTGCTATGACCCTGAATATGTGATTTAGTGGAAAACTCATATGCACGTGTGGAATGATAAACTGTTAAATAAAAAGGTTCCTAGTCTTGCGTCTCGGACTAACTCAGGTGTTGCTGGTGATCACATTTTTTGGATCTTAGGATATCGTTAAGTGTAATGGTAGTCGTAAAACAACACTAAGATTATGATGTTGGAAGAACGATCATATTGAATCAACCTGATCTTGTCTGCGATGAATTGAGTTAATATCATCTATAATCAATTGTAATAACACAAAGTGTTAGCGTGTGATTTTGCTCCTTAGACCATGAGAGTATCATAGTCACTTCTTACCGTATAGTGGGCTTTGGGGTTGCTCAAAGGTCACCTGTAACACGGTGATCATAACAAAAACTTACAGGCTCATCGGAAAGTTTGACAGGGGACTAGATATCTTGAGAGTGGGATTTTCTCCTCCGACTATGGAGAGATATTCTTAGGGCCCTCTCAGTTTGACAAAATCCATCATCATCTGGCCACACAAAGGTGACTTTGTCACGGGGATGCCAGAGCATGATAATGAGAAAGAAGAACAAAACTAGTAACGAGGATAACGGTATAGTGAGTATGTGATGACTCATGAGGATACCGATGCATCCTGGGTTTTGTAAAGTATCGCAAAGCAAAGGGAACATCACATCATAACCAAAGGTTCACTCGAATATCATTCGTGTGCTCATAGGGATCGATATGGACGTCCATGGTCCCGATGTTGGTCATTGAATGAACAGTTTCGTTCATGTCTATGAGTTACCAAACCTACGGGGTCACAAGCTTAAGAAAATCACGATCTGCTGAGTGTTAGTAGGATGGGAGTGATGAGAATATACTTGTGGAATTGTTTCATTAATATTCGGAATAGTTTTGAGAGGATCCGAAAGCATTTTGGGGTCACTAGAAGGGTTTCAGAGCTTATCGGGCATTACCGGGTATTCCTAATAATTAATACATAGGTGGAAAATGTTTCCGGTGATGTTAAATTATATATAAAGGGCCATGCTATGAATCATCTGGCTGATTTCCTGGGGAAATCAGTTGGGTCCCCAGTCGTCTGATCCATCTGGATCTAATTGATTACACCCGCATGATATCTCCTCGTCATGCTCCCCACCTCTCCCATGGCTCCTCTCTGCACCAAGCGCATGCATTGCAAGACAACACCATGTAAAATGCCGGCGAGCGGCGCGGCAACTTCCACTGTCGTTTGCATTTGCCATGCCATCGGTCCGCTTGCCGCAACCACCAGTTGTGGGTGCTTGAAGTGGAGGAGGGGGTGACTGGAATGGTTCTAGAGAATGTCCTGCTTGCGTGGCGGATCGATGAACTGGGATATCTTCGCCACCATGAATACTACTACCACAACTTGTCATCTTATATTTGTTTCCCAATACGAAGCATTGAGATGAGCAACATCCATAAAGAGAAAAATAGAGAATGCAAAACAACAACATCGAGAAAGAAGATGAGGAAAAACAAAGGTGAATGAAAGTTGACAACATAATTGTACATAGCATCATACATCATGCAAAGCAATACGACATCATGGATAGTACTACTACACACATACAACCATACATCACATCATACTCGTCTAATCGTAGCGGAAATGATCGCACTGGCACTCTGATGGTCCTATTGGTGTCTCCTCGGTCTTTGACTCGGAGTCAAAACTGATAATACCAACGGAAACCTCCGGAGCGAAAGAAACACAATGCCGCTGATGGGGTGGCTCTCCATTAGGGTCGGTGGCAGGATGACTCTAGAGCATAGGAGCAGCGGGAGTAGCGAGAAGTAAAGCCCACTCGGCGGGAGACTCGTGTGGAGTAACCGTCGAAGTTTCCAAGTTAGTTTGAGAGGAAACAGGGGTAACTGGCGTGGATGGCGGTAAAGTAACTGGTGGAATGAGTGGGGTATAGACAAGTGATGGTGGAGCAAATGCAGATCGAGCGGCAGCAAGCGCGCCTCGAGTACGGTTCAGCTCCTGAGATACACTGCAAAAAAAATGACACATCTGTGACATTTTGGCATGAACGAAAAAATTTCTGTCATGGTTACGACACTTCTATGATGATAATTGTGACAAAACCACATATCATCATAGATGTGGTGGGCTCATACTTCTATGAGAAAAATCATGACAGAAAATGAGCTTTTCATCCTGGGCGGGCCGTGGACGCACCTGCATGACATTCTTCGGGCCGTCCATGACATAAAAAATCATGGTAGAAGTGAGGCCGTGGAAATTTTCGCGGAGTTCCTGGTTATGGTGGGTTGGTTGGGGCTGAGCGATGCATTGTGGTTTGCTCTTTTTGTCTCATACACGCACGTGGTGTGAGCCGTGTCGCTATAACTGAACCTGAGTGTCGGTGTCAAAACCGGCGGATCTCTGGTAGGGGGTCCCGAACTGTGCGTCTAGGCGGATGGTAACAGGAGACAAGGGACACAATGTTTTTACCCAGGTTCGGGCCCTCTCGACGGAGGTAAAACCCTTCTCCTACTTGATTGATGTTGATGATATGGGTAGTACAAGAGTGGATCTACCACGAGATCAAGGAGGCTAAACCCTAGAAGCTAGCCTATGGTATGATTGTTGTAATGGTTGTTGTCCTACGGACTAAAACCCTCCGGTTTATATAGACACCGGAGAGGGCTAGGGTTACACAGAGTCGGTTACAATGGTAGGAGATCCACATATCCATTGCCAAGCTTGCCTTCCACGCCAAGGAAAGTCCCATCCGGACACGGGACGAAGTCTTCAATCTTGTATCTTCATAGTCTTGGAGTCCGGCCGATGATGATAGTCCGGCTATCCGGACACCCCCTAATCCAGGACTCCCTCAGTAGCCCCTGAACCAGGCTTCAATGACGATGAGTCCGGTGCGCATATTGTTCGGCATTGCAAGGCGGGTTCCTCCTCCGAATAATTCATAGAAGATTGTGAACACCAGGATAGTGTCCAGCTCTGCAAAATAATTTCCACATTTCTCCGTAGAGAGAATATTATGTACACAAGTTCAATCTGCTGACGTATCCTGTAGCATGACGTCACACCACTACCAAGTCTTCACTTGAATTGTTTTTTATTATACCACCTCAGCGCGTTTAGCGAAGCGGTTTCCTTGGCACGTCTTGTCGAGCCAGAGATCGTGTTCCCCTTATTCCGGGATTCTCATCAATACAGACGTGGGTAACCCAACCGCGCCATTGATGGTGGCGCTTGGGAGATAAGCGAGTCTTACCAGGCCGGTGGGGACGCATAGTTTCCGTCCGCCCATATATAGGGGATAAGGATCCACCCTTTTTACCTACGCCTTCTTCCTCCTTTGCTTATCCATCTCCGCACACTCTCGAGCTCCAGCGCCCAAGTCCGCGCATCTCGTCTCGACCTTCTCCGACCATGTCCGGAGCAGGAGGCAAATGGCTGGCCTCCTCCGTGACGGAGGAGCACATCACAAAACTGCGCGGCGCGGATACCTTTCGGCGACATCAGCGACCGGCTGCCCGACAAGGGCAGCTCATCCCCACCCTCGGGCCCCATGAGAGGTCGTATTCCTTCCCACTTCCTCCATGGTGGGCTTCACGTTGCATCCCTTTGTCAGGGGCTCATGTACTATTACGGCTGGATTTCCATGATCGGCGCCAAACTTCATCCTCAACATCTCGGCGTTTATAAATGGGTGTGCGAGGCCTTCCTCTGCATCAAGCCCCACTTGACAGTGGCTCAAGACCTTCAACGTCAAGCTGAAGGTGGTGAAGGGCACTCAAGCGGAGTGCGGAGGCGCCATGTTGGGCAAGATGCCCAATGAGGGAGTCCTGGACTAGGGGGTGTCCGGACAGCCGGACTATCATCGTCCGCCGGACTCCAAGACTACGAAGATACAAGATTGAAGACTCCGTCCCGTGTCCGGATGGGACTTTCCTTGGTGTGGAAGGCAAGCTTGGCAATACGGATATGTAGATCTTCTACCATTGTAACCGACTCTGTGTAACCCTAGCCCTCTCCGGTGTCTATATAAACCGGAGGGCTTTAGTCCATAGGACATAACCTCCATTACAAGAATCATACCATAGGCTAGCTTCTAGGGTTTAGCCTCCTTGATCTCGTGGTAGATCCACTCTTGTAATACACATCATCAATATTAATCAAGCGGGGCGTGGGTTTTACCTCCATCAAGAGAGCCCGAACACAGGTAAAACATCGTGTCCCTTGTCTCCTGTTACCATCCGCCTCGATGCACAGTTCGGGACCCCCTACCGAGATCCGCGGTTTGACACCGACATTGGTGCTTTCATTGAGAGTTCCTCGTGTCGTCACCGATAGGCTCGATGGCTTCTTCAACCAACAACGCCGTCGAGGTGAGACTTTTCTCCCGGACAGATCTTCGTATTCGGTAACCGCGCTGCTGGGCAACTCACTTGGCCATCTGGAGCAGATCGAAAGCTACGCCCCTGGCCATCAGGTCAGGTTCGGAAGCCTAAACTTCACGGCCGATATCCGCAGGGACTTGATCTTCGACGGACTCAAGCCTCAGCCGAGCGTGCCGCGCTTTCACGATGGGCATGATTTAGCTCTGCTACCGGACAGTGCCTTGGTGGCCGCACACGAATCTGCTCCGACCCTCAGTCCGGAGCCGATCGCCCAGATCGGGGACCGGTGGCTGGACACCGCCTCGGGGGCTGCACCTTCCACGGTGATGGAGCCGAACACTAACCTCGTCCCTTGTAAAGCTCGTGACTCTTAGGTGCCGGACTCCCTGCCGGACTCCGAACCTCCTGCGCCCCTGCCAATCTAATCCGATTGGGCGCCGATCATGGAGTTCACCGCGGCGGACATCTTTCAGCACTCGCCCTTTGGCGACATCCTAAATTCACTAAAACATCTCTCGCTATCCGGAGAGCCCTGGCCGGATTATGGCCAGGATGGTTGGGATGCGGACGACGAAGAAATTCAAAGCCCTCCCACCACCTACTTTGTAGCCACTGTCGACGATCTAACAGACATGCTAGACTATGACTCCGAAGACATCGACGGTATGGACAACGATGACGGAGACAATCAAGAACCAGCGCCTAAAGAGCACTGGAAAACCACCTGGACACATGACGTATATATGGTGGATACCCCAAAAGGAAGCGACGACGAGGAACAACGGGGTGCGGCTAAGGATAATCCCGCCGATAAACAACCAAAGCGGCGACGCAAACGCCGCCCTAAACCCCCCCTCGACAAAGACAGCACTCCTAATGACCCAGCGTTAGAGCAGGGCAAACCAGTGGACGACGAACATGCAACCAAGCAGCCGTCCGAACAGGGCGAACCAGATAATCAATCCAATCCCGGCGAAACCAACAGTCCGGACGACCTCACGCCGGACATACCACCGAAGCATAAAAACCTTCACGGAAGACTCGTCGCCACCGCAAGAAGCTTGAAGAAGGAAAAGCGGAAGCTCAAAATAGTGGAAGACATACTCAAAATGAGGTGGAGCAAAGTACTCAAGACCGCAGACAAATATGGCAATGACCACCAATCAAAGAGCTATCCGAAGCGCAAGCTGCTGCCAGAATTTGACGAGGAAGCCATAGAGCCCTCACAGTCAAAAAACAAAGAGGCCGCCTGGCCGGATAGACGACAAGATGCCAGGCCAAAATCTACAAGCGGCGCTGCACATAAGCCGACTAACGACCCTGGGAAAATAGATGGCCCAGCCAGGTCCATTTACGGGACAAAAAAGAGGGCCCCAGGAAGCAGCACAACACGTCAAGTGTTCGAAGACAACGGCACACCCAAATACAGGGGCGCCGCACACCCACTATGTTTCACCAATGAGGTGCTGGATCATGAATTCCCAGCAGGGTTTAAACCCATAAACATAGAGGCTTACGACGGAACAACAGACCCTGGAGTCTGGATAGAGGATTATATACTACACATACATATGGCTCGAGGAGATGATCTCCACGCCATAAAATATTTACCCCTCAAGCTCAAAGGGCCAGCCCGTCATTGGCTCAAAAGCGTCCCAGAAAACACTGTTGGAAGTTGGGAAGAGCTTGAGGACGCGTTTAGAGCAAATTTTCAAGGGACTTATGTCCGCCCTCGGATCTGAGATGATCTAAGTCATATAACTCAACAGCCGGAGAGTCGGTAGCAAGAATGCGGAACAGGTTCCTTACTAAAAGAACCAAATAGTCGACTGTTCGGACGCCGAAGCCTTAGCAGCTTTTAAACACAACGTCCGAGACGAATGGCTTGCCAGACACCTCGGCCAAGAGAAGCCAAGGACGATGTCCGCGCTAACAAGCCTCATGACCCGCTTTTGCGCGGGGGAGGACAGCTGGCTAGCAAGATGTAGCACCAGCGACCCGAGTACATCCGAGAGTAGAGATGGAAACGGAAAATCACGGCGCAAAAAGGATCAGCACTGGAATAAAGAAAAAAGCCCAAAGAATACGGCGGTCAACGCCGGATTCAAAAGCTCGCGGCCAAACAACAAAACACTACCTCTTAAGGATAACAGTGATGAGCTATCTAACTTACACAAAATTTTGGGCCGGATATGTCAAATCCACAGTACCCCCGGAAGGCCTGCAAACCACACCCACCGAGATTGTTGGGTTTTCAAACAGTCCGGCCGACTAAATGCCGAACACAAGGGGCTCGACGCATCAAGCGAGGATGATGATAAACCCCACAAGCAGAGCACCGGAAAACAAAAGACTTTCCCACAAGAAGTCAAAGCAGTAAACTCACTTCATGTGATAATGCGGAAAAACAACGCGGTACCCGCCAAGACGGGTCTGGCAAAGTCCACCCCAGCGGAACCTCGAGATTGGATGTCAAAACCAATCACTTTCGACCACATGGATTACTCCAGAAGTATTCGGAATGCAGGATGGACTGCACTGATATTGGATCCTATAATCAACGGACTACATTTTACACAAGTCCTGATGGACGGAGGCAGCGATCTAAACCTGCTATATCCAAACACAATCCGCAAGTTGGGGATAGACCTCACTAAAATTTGACATAGCCGCACCTCCTTTAAAGGAGTAACGCCAGGCCCTTACGCCAAGTGCACGGGCTCCTTATCACTAGAAGTTGTGTTCGGGTCACCGAACAACTTCCGACGCGAAAAACTAATTTTTCACGTCGCCCCATTCGAAAGTGGCTATCAAGCACTATTGGGACGTGAAGCTTTTGCTCACTTCAACGCCATACCACATTACGCGTCTCTTACACTTAAAATGCCCGGTCCACGTGGCATCATTTCATTGCGAGGGTCATGTAAAGACCCCGGACACGGCTAGACGAGTCCAGCACAAATAAGCTAGGGGCTCCCTAGCCGCACGCCCCTTCACAAGGGGCTGAGCATATAAGCAACAACGAGCTAACATAGACTCCACTTTACTTATTAATATTTTTCATATACCTTTTTTCGCACGATTTCCTTTCAAACTAAGTTCCTCTCTTTTTACAGATGAACAACATGCACACCCGTCGAGGATAACGGCTGCAACGGAGACACGTAGCAGAGCGTGCAAGAGGGACCCGTGGCAAGGATTCTTTTCAGATTAAGACCCTGCGTAAACCTTTTTTACTGTCTCTTGTTGCTATAATCCCCTGGTTCCTCACTATAACCAGAGCGGAGCCTGACGTTTTGGCATCGGCTGCGTCAGAGGACCCTGCCCGTACCTGGACACTATGGGCTTAGAGCATTGTTTTGCCCATTACTATAAAGACCGAACACCTTAGGGAGTGTTCGGCGTCTCGAGTTAGGCCTTATATGCATCAGATCCGAATCATGTCTTTGGTCAAATGTTGGGTTTGCCCGGATCCTGTGTTTTGCTGCCTTACGTTCCGTATCATCGGCTAACGGCACCGGAGAACTACTACGATTGTGCCCCGGTTCGGCTAGGCGAGCACCTCGATGAAAGCCAAAACCGGTGTCATGATCTGCGAGACCGGTCAACCACTCGATCGACCACGGAATGTTTAGAATTCCTCCGCTTTGTGAAGGGCGTTTCTGGTCGAGCACATACACGCCCAATCGGAGGCGTAGTGCCCCGAGGGCTATATCGTAGCCCCACCCTCGAACTCCAATGGCTAAGTGAAAGTGATAAAGCATCATAGTCCGGATTGCCTCGTTTGCTACGCTACCACCTCCTCAACAGGACCGAGGCGTCGGATTAAGTGTGAAAATCGCTATTTTGCGAACACCCGCACCTTGTGCGTGGGGCTGAAGTCAAGCGCCATCTTTCAGGTTATACACATGTATACATCAACGACCGCATAGGAGATATTTCAGCACTTGGAACGCACAAGTATAAAAAGTGATTATATCATAACCATTGTTTTACAAACGTTCATTTGAACGTGACATTTTTCGAGCACTGCGACTCTATTACACGAGCACCACGCATAACTTCACCAAAATAGTGCTCGGCGGGTAACCGGCTTTCGTCTGAACCTTGGGTTGCTACAGCGGCGGCATCCATCTCTGTCCAATGTGTCTTCACACGGGCAAGGGCCATCCGCGCACCCTCTATGCAGGCCGACCGCTTCATCTCCTTGATATGCGGCACCGCCCCAAGAAATTGCTGCAATAAGCCAAAATAGCTCATCGCCTTGGGCCTCTCTGGTCAGACATGAGCCACGATATCCGTCATGGCAAGTCCGGACAGCCTGTTCAACTCAGCCCATTCGGCCAACCGATCGGTCAGCAGAAGTGAACGATCCGGACTATGGAATTGAGACCAAAACAGCTCTTAGTCTTGTGATCCTTCCGACTCGGAAGTGCTGGCGGCATCCACCGCACTTGCCGCTAAGTCCATATATGGATCCTCGGACCCCACAACCGCCAAGCTGAGCATACTTTGAATCCGTAAACCTGCGGCGCAGCGTAGAAAAGGCTTACCGACCACAATGTCTCCGGCCTGGCGCAACTCCTCCTTCATAGCCCGCATTGCAGAACGGGCATCCTTGGCTTCTGCGGTGGCCTTCACCAGGTCTTCTCGCTCCGATAGGCGCTCCTTTTCAAGAGCCTCATTGCGGTCGGTAGCATCCTTCAATTTAACGGCCAATTCGGCCACCTCTTCCTTGCTTCGGCAGTGTGCAGCCCTTTCGGCTTCTAACTCCTCGGCCGCCCTCGAGGCAGCCGCGTTGCTTCTTCTGGCCTGCTCCTTGGCTTGAGCAAGTTCTGCCCGAAGGCTCTCCGCAGCAGCCGCACCATCTGCGTCAAGCATAAATATTGTAAGAGGTGAGCTTTTGCTCCCTTAATAGGTGACTGCGGAGAATCAATTTACCTTGCGACTCGTCAAGTCGCTTGTTGACTAGCGCGATGTCCGCATCCGCTACATCAAGTTGCCGCATTAATTCGGCAACTCCATCAGTCCGGCTAGCCCCCGGACTATCCGCCACCTGCATAAAGGCGACACTCAATACCTGCGATTTTGATCCTCGGCACGCTGTCGCTTTCGACAACCTACCGAGTCTCAGGGGCTACTATCTATACAGGGCACACTTTCATGTGCAAAACTATCAAAAAGCGCGTCGTTTTACGTACCTCAAACCCGCTTGACAAACTCGGCGGCATTGTGCAATCCGCTTTCGGCGGACGAAATCCTTCCGATCACCATGCTCATCAACGCACGGTGATCTTCTGAGACGGACGCCCTCTCAAGCAGATCCTTCAGCTCCCCCGGCTGAACACTAGTCGGCGCCGAATTCTTCGGCTCTGCCGGGCTCGGGGATGCCCTCTGGGACGACACCTCAGGCTCGTCCGCCCTATCCGACGGCACAGTAGACGGAGGTGTTTCGCTCTCCATCATCTCCGGACGAAGATCCCCCTAAGACGAGCTCGTCTGAGAAGGTTGCCGATCCGAACTACAAGGTAAAAATTTCGGTTATCCTGAGAAGCACAAATAGGGATGTTTTTCATTAATGAATTCCCCTTTTCCTACTCACGGCTCGCTAGAGGGCTGATTCTTTAGAGAAGACTGTGCGGTTGGGGCCTCCCAGACGCAGACCCTCAATGAATTTCTTACCCCGCTTAGGGGCTTTGGCCTCCGGGTCTTCGGAGGCGGTCCTCTTCTCCCCTTGGAGGGAGGGATTCTCGATCCCCCCCTATTCAAGCGCCCCCTTTGGCGGGGCTGTAGCTCCTTTGTTCTCCCCCTCGCCTTCTTCTGAAGGCGCAACCTCCAACATTCTGACCAGCACGGGCTCGGTGCGGTCTCTGGGAGTGGGGCGGACACCTTATCAGCTTTGCTTATGCAATCCACTCTGTTGGAGGATATCGGGTTAAAAAGCGAATTATGAAAAGCAAACAAATGGTGCGTCCGAACAGAGCTACTTACTTGGGTATCCGGGCGATTGCAGCTTAGGCGGCATCCTCGGTCAATTCGGACACGCCACTTGCGGTCGAAGAACAATTTGTACATCTCCACGGGTGTCGTACCCATGAAGTGTTGGAGAATCCGTGGTCCCTCCGGGTTGAACTCCCATAGCCGGAGAGGACGGTGTTTGCAGGGTAGGAGATGCCTAATTAGCATCACCTGCATCACCACGACCAGATCGATCTCCCTCGTTTGGAGGTCTCGAATCCGGCCCTGCAATAGGGGCACGTCTTTTGACGGCCCCCAATTGAGCCCTCGGTTGACCCACGACATCAACCGTCATGGAGGTCCCGAGCGAAACGGAGGCGGAGGCTTCTGCCTGCTGCCCCTCGGAGCAGTGATATAGAACCACTCCTGCTGCCATAAGCCGAGCTCCTCTTGGAAGGAGCCCTCAGGCCACGGGGCATCGGCCCTCCTGCTTACGGCCGCCCCGCCGCATTCGGCTCCACATTGAAGGTCTTCAGCCATAGGCCAAAGTGGGGGGTGATGCGGAGGAAGGCTTTGCAGACAACGATGAATGCGGAGATATGGAGGATGGACTCCGGAGCCAAGTCATGGAATTCCAACCCGTAGTAGAACATGAGCCCTCTCACAAAAGGATCCGTCGGGAAGCCTAAACCCCGACGGAGGTGGGATACAAAGACGACATACTCGTCGGGCTCGGGGGTGGGGATGGCCTGCCCTTCGGCAGGTAGCCTGTGCAAAATCTCGTTGGACAGGTACTTGGCCTCTCGCAGCTTTAGCACGTCCTCCTCCATAACGGAGGAGGGCATCCACCGGCCCTGAAAATCGGAGCCGGACATTGTTGAAGGTCCGAAGCGCTCGAATCTGGTGCTCTGAGTGTTTGGAACTTGGAGCAGGGAGAGGATTCGATGGAAGATTGAAGAGAAGAAACGAGCCTTGGTCCTATTATAAAGAGGAGGAATACCAAGAGCCGTCCCGTGACCGTTAAGGATTAAGCCGATAGAGGCGTGGTGACGGGCGCGGTTGGGTTACCACGCCCGTATTGATGAGAATCACGGAATAATGGGGAACACGATCTACGCCCGACAAGGCGTGCCAAGAAACCGCTTCACTAAGCGCGCCGAGGTGGTATAATAAAAAACGATTCAAGTAAAGGCTTGGTAGTGGTGTGACGTCATGCCACAAAAAACGTCAGCAGATTGAACTTGTGTATATATTATTCTCTCTACGATGGAATGTGGAATTTATTTTGCAGAGCCGGACACTATCCTGGTGTTCAGAATCTTCTCTGGATTATTCAAAGGAGGAACTCACCTTGCAATGCCGAACATTATGCACGCCGGACTCATCGTCATTGAAGCCAGGTTCAGGGGCTACTAAGGGAGTCCTGGATTAGGGGGTGTCCGGACAGCCGGACTATCATCGTCCGCCGGACTCCAAGACTACGAAGATACAAGATTGAAGACTCCGTCCCGTGTCCGGATGGGACTTTCCTTGGCAATACGGATATGTAGATCTCCTACCATTGTAACCGACTCTGTGTAACCCTAGCCCTCTCCGGTGTCTATATAAACCGGAGGGCTTTAGTCCGTAGGACATAACCTCCATTACAAGAATCATACCATAGGCTAGCTTCTAGGGTTTAGCCTCCTTGATCTCGTGGTAGATCCACTCTTGTAATACACATCATCAATATTAATCAAGCGGGGCGTGGGTTTTACCTCCATCAAGAGGGCCCGAACCTGGGTAAACATCGTGTCCCTTGTCTCCTGTTACCATCCGCCTAGACGCACAGTTCGGGA
The DNA here is from genome assembly GCA_021437245.1 of Aegilops speltoides. NCBI lineage: Eukaryota > Viridiplantae > Streptophyta > Magnoliopsida > Poales > Poaceae > Aegilops > Aegilops speltoides. Next base: position 123,428,469 of record CM038143.1, on the reverse strand, counting down.
CCCCCTACCCGAGATTCGCCGGTTTTGACACCGACACCCAACGTCATCTGGCTCGAAGGGGCCTTCGTGGAGTCCGTCAAGGGGTGGCAATCGGGGTGGTTCTACATCACTGAGCCGCGCGACCCTAAGTGGGCGGCGGCCCCCGAGTTCAGATCTGGTATCCCTATGCAGCTCACCTCCTGGAAAGAGAAGGGCTTGCTATGGGGCGATTCGGAGGAGCGAGCAGGACTCGATCTGTCTTTGAGACCCCAGTGAACAAGAAGCTTAGGCTTGTGAATGTGATCCAGGTCATGCTCATCCGCCGGATCCTCCCCTGCCAACAACGGGCCTTCAATCTGTGGGAGTTTGATCCGGCACAGCACCGGACCCTGAGTGGGCTCTTCGACACGACGTATGAAGCTGTCTGGAGGGTGCTGTTCAAGGGCGGAGAAGCCCCCGCGTCTGCGACTGAGGATCGCAGATTCAGCACCAAGCGCCCGGCCGGTGAGGTAAGCTTCGTTATCCTCTATGGGACAGTTGTTTTCTTTCGTAGTTTGACTCTATGTGGGATCTAAAACTCCCAATGCCTTTGACAGACTGGCAGAGGGCGTCCGAGACAGTGGTGTCGGCTCCCTTCCGAAGACCAGCGGATGCCCGCTTAACGGGGCTGCTGGTTCCGACACTCTATGTGGTGCCGGAGAAGAAGGCCAAGAAGAAGGCCGCGGGAACTCGAAGAAGTTCCCGGCGCCAGGTGATATCGGACTCATCGTCCGATGGCTCCGAGGCGGACTCCTCCCTTGAAGACGAGGAGGAGAAAGAGGACTCTCTCCCAGAGGAGGGAGAGAGGAAGAGGAAGGCCTCCCCAACAGGGGAGGCCAAAGGGTCCAAGAGGGGAAGAACTATTCCCCCGGACGGCTCCGTCAATGCCAACGTTAGCGACGAAGAGTGACCCTCAAGGGCCAGGCCTCCGGCAAGATCGTAAGTATCCAGATTCCTGAATGATTTATAATTTCTCTTTTATGTCACATAGTGTCCTTCTAATGCCGCACTCTGCCTGTAGTCCAGCCGATGATGACCTCCCCGCTTCGTCGAGCGGGTCGTTGGCTCCGTCGGATGTAGATTCCATCCCGACTGCCTCCACCCCTCGCGCCGCTGAGGACTCCGAGGTGGGATCCCGGGAAGGGACCCATCGGGAGGAGGCTCCGGAGGCACCACAAGGCAGCCTCCCGGACTTTGCGCCGGACTCCACACCGGAACCCGCAGTGGTTCCGGAGTCCGGCAGGCGGCCCCTTCGCAAGAAGGGCAAGACCGTGACGCCGGCGGCCCCCGTCCAACCGGAGGCGCTGGACAACTTGTTGGAGGCGCTCAAAGGCGCTTCCATCGAGGAAGAACACCGCACTATCATGAGTGCGGTGATTCAGAAGGTTTAGCTCGCCAAGAGCAGGCTGACCGAAGCCTGCAGTAGCCTTCTAACAGGCTTTGAGGTAAGAAGTTAAAATTATGTAATGTAATACCGCATAGACAGTAGCCCCTGATGCTTGGTTCGGTGTTCGGAAAAAAAACCGGAATGAGGATCTAAAAGATATCTGTGAGGTTGCTAAAAATTATGTCAATATGGGTTTGCAGGCTGCCTTGCTGACCTCTGCCGCCAGACCGATGCGGAGGTCGGTGCTTTGAAGCAGGACCTCGGCGGTCCGAGCAAGAGCTCGGCCATGCCAAGAAGCAGCTCGAGGATAAAGAAGGTGAGTAACACCACTTTGAATAGTTACCTTCTGAGAAAAGGATTTAGGTTGCGACAAAAATAACAAGGATAGCGTGGTATGCTGCGGGGCCACGAGCGAGGTGGCAACCTGAAGGAGGCTGTGTCATGACGAGCATAATCGGCCTTGAATGAGCAGGCGAGAAAAGCGAGAAAGAGGAGGCGGGTGGCGGAAGTGCGGCAAGAGCTCCGGGCTCTCATGAAAAGCATGAGAGTTTGGGCGCGACTCAAAGACTCGAGTCCGAGCTTGCCTCGGCTCTCGAAAGTGCCAAAGCCGCCAAGGCCGAGGCCCATAAGTCCCTCCGGAGATTGAGGCGGTGAAGAAAATAGCGGCGGGTAAGGCATTTTTCATGCAAAGCAAGCATGTTAATGTGAACTACCTGACACTTACCCGAATTCGGAGCTCTCCAGGGGCGTTTGCATATCCACCTCGTAGTGCGTCCGATGCCGCCGCATTCTACTGAGCCAAGGAGGGGAGCTCAACGAAGAAGGTCTTCTAGTCTCAGTATGCTGAGGCCGGCCATCCGGTGCCCCCTAGTGACCAGCTGAAGCAGCTGGTCGAGCTCCATAAGGTAGCCGAGCAGGCCATGAGGGGCCTCATAGTCCAGCTGTGGCCTGGAGAGGCCATGCCTGGGAGCTACTTCGGCCTCGTGCGGCGGCTGGTGGATGCGTGCCCCTGGGTGGAGGTCATCAAGCGCTCCACCTGTATTGAAGGTGCTCGTCGGGCCCTTGCCCGCGCAAAGGTGCATTGGGGCAGGCTGGATGCGGAGAAGCTTATCACTGACGCGCCGCCAGTGGGCAAGGAGTATCGTACGCCCGAGATGTACTATAAGACTGTCCTGAAGGGTGCCTGCAAGATTGCGGATCAGTGCCCCATTGATGTAATTATTGAGTGAACTCGCTATGTGTTATCCTGTGCGCTGAAAACTTTGTTCATATGCGCTAAGCAACGCTTGTTTGATTTAAAATATTACCTTCTTTGTGGCCGTTTATAAAATCTGAGAGATGGCAAGTTGTCGGCTTCAGCCCCCATGCCACTAGTGCTGGGGTGTTCGGGATAAACTTGAGCACTCTTGTTCCCATTTTTGGGTCCATCTAGGGAGGCGCTCAACACAGCGAACAAGGCAACCGGACTTATAATGCTTGAACACTCTCACTTAGCCATAGAATTCTATAATTTTAAATTTCGGCGAAGCACCTAGTATTCGGAAGACCGATTTCGGGGCGCTATCCACGCCTTGGCCGGACATTATCCGGTTCTTCGCTCGAAGCGGCATAAGTCTTTAGGGACTCGAAAAGACCTCTCGAACAGCGACTAGTCTCTCGCCTTATCATGACAGTCAGTTTTAGCTTTCTCCACTGAGGCGCTCGCCCAGCTCAACCGGGCGCAATCGCGATGGTTCTCCAGTGCTACCTTAGCCGCGAGCGGGCGTAAGGTACCAAAACATGGGAGCCGGGCAAACCCAACTATTGACCCAAGACATGATTCGGAGCCGATTCATATAATGCTATAAGTTCGGGGTGCCGCACTTGTGAAAGTGTTTGGACTTATCACACCATAATGAGGGGAACATAAGCCCCTGGTGTATTCGGCCGTACCAAATTGTACGGATGCAAGATGTCATTGATGAACATATATGTACAGTAATGCAATTGTAGGCAAAAAGTGCTGCATTATTTATTCACGGAATTCTGCTACGAATGTAGAGCGATACAAACAGTGCGGTAAGCAAGGATTGGACTAACTAAGCGTGTCCCCCTCCAGGGGTGGGCTGCGGAATGGTGTATTTAACAAATTGAATGCTCGTAATGGAGACCACCTGAGTGTTCGGCGCAGGCTTTGTCCCTCCCTGGCTGTTGCATCGTGAGTTCGGCAGGTTCGCCGCCGGACAGAGCCTCTGGTGAACGGAGTCCTGTGTATAAAAAGAAGCAAAATCAAAATAAAAAGAGAGATGCACTTGGGAGCCCCTGGTGCGGTCGAGCCACACTCTGGGTCTGTTGTGGTCGTGCCCCTCCCCCTATGCCCATGGTATCTCCAGAGCGTAATGATGTAAGCGGAGAGCTGGTCTTGCAATCATGCGAGGGCTGGGGTTGGGTCCGCATTGCTACGCGTGCTCGAAACGTGCCACGTGGTCTTGATTGATGTTGCTCCGGGCGCGTTTGGCCATGTCCGGTCGTTTAGCGGCCGGACTCGAAAATTGCCTTAGAAGGCTGCTCTGTACTTCTGCCGCGAGAGCTGCTGTATGTTCCTCCGTTCGGAGGGAGCGTTCCATATTTCCGTTGACCGTGATGACTCCACGAGGGCCTGGCATCTTGATCTTGAGGCATGCATAATGCGGCACCGCGTTGAACTTTGCGAACACGGTTCGTCCGAGCAGAGCGTGATAGCCGCTGTGGAACGGGACTATGTCGAAGATTAACTCCTCGCTTCGGAAATTATCCGGGATCCGAAGACCAATTCGGTGTGGTGAGCACTGTACAATTGGCCTCAACACTGGTATGGCGCCTTTGAAGGTCGTCTTTGTAGGTTTAATCTTTGAGGGTCTATGCCCATCTTGCGCCTTGTATCGATAAAGCAGGTTCGAGCTCTGCCGCCGTCCATCGGGACTCGTGAGTGAAATCCATCGACGATTGGGTCTAAAACTAATGCGGCGAATCCGCCATGGCGGATCTTGGTCGAATGGTCTCTTCGATCGAAAGTGATCGGGCAAGAGGACCATGGATTGAACTTGAGGCGGCGGCTCCATCGCATATCGTCCCTCGATTGCACGCTTCCGCTCCCTCTTGGGTATGTGGGTTGCGTATATCATGTTTGCCATCCGCACTTGTGGGGAAGCCCTTCATCTCTCATTGTTGGCGGCGGGTCTCTTCCTCGCCATCATTGTGCAGCCCTTGTCATTGTTTTCGGCAATTAACTTGCCTGCCTGCTTGAATACCCAACAATCTCTGTTGGTGTGGTTGGCTGGCTTTTCGGGGGTGCCATGTATCTAGCAAGAGCGGTCGAGTATTCGGTCCAAATTGGACGGACCCGGGGTGGTTCTTTTGAATGGCTTCTTCCGCTGACCGGGTTTAGAGCCTTAGAATCCAGCATTGACTGCCGTATCCTCATTGTTGTCGCCGTTAATGTGGCATTTGCTTTTGTTTCGATGCGACCTGCCATTGTGGTCCTTGGTATCCGGACTGCCAGCGTTTTTGCTGAGGTTGTTGCTGCGAGCTAGCCAGCTGCCCTCTCCCGCACAGAAGCGGGTCATTAATGATGTGAGGGCTGCCATGGATTTCGGCTTTTCCTGTCCTAGGTGCCGGGCCAGCCACTCATCGCGGATGTTATGTTTGAAGGCTGCGAGGGCCTCTGCATCCGGACAGTCGACGATTTGATTTTTCTTGGTTAAGAACCGTGTGCAGAACTGTCTGGCTGATTCATCTGGCTGCTGAATTATATGGCTGAGGTCATCGGCGTCTAGTGGTCGCACATATGTGCCCTGGAAGTTGTCAAGGAAGGCGGCTTCCAGGTCCTCCCAACACCCAATTGACTCTGTGGGCAAGCTGTTGAGCCAATGCCGAGCTGGTCCTTTAAGCTTGAGTGGGAGATACTTGATGGCGTGGAGATCGTCGCCGCGAGCCATGTGGATATGGAGGAGATAATCCTCGATCCAAACCGCGGGGTCTATTGTGCCATCGTAGGATTCGATGTTGACGGGTTTAAACCCTTCAGGGATTTGATGATCCATTACTTCGTCTGTGAAGCATAGTGGGTGTGCGGCGCCTCTGTATTGAGCAATATCACGGCGTAGCTCAGAGAGGCGTTATGCTGCTGTGTTCGGCCCGGCGGAGTTCTTGTATCCGCACGACGGTATTAAATGCGTGGGTGGGTGGGGCGCCCACATGATCCATAGATAGATCTGGATTGTCTTGCCTTGTCCTCCAATATATCCCGCAAGTCCGGTGCGTTCCCTCGTGGCTTCGTACTTTTTGAGCGATGCCGGGGTACGGTCTTGGTGGAAGGCCTAGGTGCCTCTCTGTCTCGACCGCGGGGTGGTCGGTCTGCCGTATTATGCGCTGGTGATGAAGGTTTGTATGCTTCCTCCTCTAGTCGGGGGAGCAACTTGCGTTTTGGGTAGCTTTTGGAGGGGCGTTCGAGTTCATATTTTTCGGCCGCGAGGACCTCGGTCCATCTGTCGGCCAGCAGGTCTTGATCAGCTTGAAGCTGCTGCTGCTTTTTCTTTAGGCTATTTGCTGTGGCCATTAGCCTGCGTTTGAAACGCTCTTGTTCGACGGGATCCTCAGGCACGACGGATTCATCGTCGTCGAGGCTTGCCTCGTCTCCGGAGGGAGGTATGTAATTATCACCCTCGACCTCTTCGTCTGCCGCTCTCTCGTGAGGGCTGGCTGCGCCCTCTGTGCTGAATCTTCTTTGGAGGGTTGTCTTGGCACTTTCTAGGGTGTTATTATCTCTGTGCGGAATCTCCATTCTTCTTTGTGGCGAGATTTAAAGCGGCGTGGCGTCGGCAACAGGCTGTTTCTTTAAGGAATCTGCCTCCTTTGCTTCTTCGCCGTCCCCATCTTTTGGGGTGTCCACCATGTATATGTCGTATGACGAGGTGGTCTTCGGTGTCCTATAGGCGCTGGTTCTTGATCGTCTCGGCATCGTCGTCCATACCGTCGATGTCTTGGAGCCGTAGTCTAGCATGTCGAGTTAGATAAATCGGCGGTGGCTACAAAGTGGGTGGTGGGTGGGTTTTGAATTTCTTCGTCGTCCGCATCCCAACCATCCTGGCCGTCATCCGGCCAGGGCTCTCCGGATAGCGAGAGATGCTTTAGTGAATTCAGGATGTCACGAAAGGGTGAGTGTTGAAAGATGTCCGCAGCGGTGAACTCCATGATCGGTGCCCAATCGGATTCGATTGGCGGGGGCGCAGGAGGTTCGGAGTCCGGCACCTCGGAGTCACGAGCTTTATAAGGGACGAGGTCAGCGTTCGGCTCCATCGCCGTGGAAGTTGCAGCTCCCGAGGCGGTGTCCAGCCACCCGTCCTTGATCTGCGCAATCGGCTCCGGACTATGGGTCGGGCGGATTAATGTCTTGACCTCAAAATCTTGTCCGTGGCGAGCTAGATCATGCCCATCGTGATAAAGGCGGGGCGCTTCGGCTGCGGCTCGGATCCATCGAAGATCAAGTCTCCGCGGATATCCACTGTGAAGTTTAGGCTCCCAAATCTGACCTGACGGCCAGGGGCGTAGCTTTCGATCTGCTCCAGATGGCCAAGTGAATTGGCCCGCAGTGCGAAGCCGCCGAATACGAAGATCTGTCCGGGGAGAAAAGTCTCACCCTGGATGGCGTTGTTGTTGATTGAGGAAGCCATCCAGCCTATCGGGGACGACACAGAGGAACTCTCAATGAAAGCACCAATGTCGGTGTCAAAACCGGCGGATCTCGGGTAGGGGGTCCCGAACTGTGCGTCTAGGCGGATGGTAATAGGAGACAAGGCACACGATGTTTTTACCCAGGTTCGGGCCCTCTCGACGGAGGTAAAACCCTATTCCTGCTTGATTGATATTGATGATATGGGTAGTACAGGAGTGGATCTACCACGAGATCAAGGAGGCTAAACCCTAGAAGCTAGCCTATGGTATGATTGTTGTAATGGTTGTTGTCCTACGGACTAAAACCCTCCGGTTTATATAGACACCGGAGAGGGCTAGGGTTACACAGAGTCGGTTACAATGGTAGGAGATCCACATATCCGTATTACCAAGCTTGCCTTCCACGCCAAGGAAAGTCCCATCCGGACACGGGACGAAGTCTTCAATCTTGTATCTTCATAGTCTTGGAGTCCGGCCGATGATGATAGTCTGGCTATCCGGACACCCCCTAATCCAGGACTCCCTCACCGAGCAAGATGCAGTTCACTTACTGAACCTGAGTGATGGCGTGCTGTGATAACCCACAACTATAGGGGATCAGAACAGTTATCAAGGGTAGAGTATTCAACCCAAATTTATAGATTCGACACAAGGGGAGCCAAGGAATATTTGAAGGTATTAGCAGCTGAGTTGTCAATTCAACCACACCTGGAGATTAATTATCTGTAGCAAAGTGATTAGTAGCACAATAGTATGATAGTTTTGATGATAGTAGCCATAGTAACGATAACAATAACAATGATAGCAGTGATATTGTAGCAGTAATGATAGCAGTAGCAACAATAGTAACTTAGCAGAAACAATATATGATAAATTCGTAGGCATTGGATCGGTGACTCGTTGGATGATATTCATCATGAGACAGTTATAACCTAGGGTGATACGGCACTAGCTTCAGTTCATAAATATAATGTAGGTATGTATTCCGTAAATAGTCATACGTGCTTATGGAAAGAACTTGCATGACATATTTTGTCCTACCCTCATGTGGCAGCGGGGTCCTATTGGAAACTAAGGGATATTAAGGCCTCCTTTTAATAGAGAACTGGAACAAAGCATTAACACACGGTGAATACATGAACTCCTCAAACTACGGTCATCACCGGGAGTGGTCCCGACTATTGTCACTCCGGCGTTGCCGGATCATAACACGTAGTAGGTGACTGTAACTTGCAGGATCGGATCTTGAACATGTATAATAAGGTGATAACATAAACAATTCAGATCTGAAATAATGGCACATGGGCCCAAAGTGACAAGCATTAAGCATGGCAAAGTCATAGCAACATCAATCTCAGAACATAGTGGATACTAGGGATGAAGCCCTAACAAAACTAACTCGATTACATGTTGAATCTCATCCAACTCCTCACCGACCAGCGAGCCTACGAAGGAATTACTCACTCCCGGTGGAGAGCATCATGCAATTGGCGACGGAGATGTGTTGGTGATGACGAAGATCGAAGATCCCCTTTCCGGAGCCCCAAACGGACTCCAGGTCTGACCTCCCGATGAAGAACAGGAGACGGCGGCGGCACCGTCTCATGAAACATGATAATTCTTTCTCCCTGATTTTTTTGTCTAGAAATATGGGATTTTATAGCGTCGGTTTCGGGGTCAGCGGGGCCACCAGGTGGGCAACACCCACCTGGGCGTGCCTAGGGGGCAGACGCGCCCTGGTGGGTTGTGCCCACCCAGGTGCCCCCCTCAGGTACCTCCTAGCTCCAGAAATTCTCTTATTTGATATAAAAAATCCTCGCAAAGTTTCGTTCCATCCCGAGAACTTTTATTTCTGCACAAAAACAACACCATGGTAGTTCTGCTGAAAACAGCGTTAGTCCAGGGTTAGTTTCATTCAAATCATGCAAATTAGAGTCTAAAACAAGAGGAAACATGTTAGGAAAAGTAGATACATTGGAGACGTATCAACTCCCCCAAGCTTAAACCTTTGCTTGTCCTCAAGCAATTCAGTTGATAAACTGAAAGTGAAAAAGAAAAAAATTTATGAAATCTTTTGCTCTTCTTTCATAAATAAGCTTAAACAACACCCAGGTTTTCAGCAAGGATTATAACTAACCATGTCGACAATAACTCTTAAAAAATATATTAACTCATATCAATGACATAAACAACTAGAGAGCAATAATAAGATGTCTCAAATAGCAACACGTTGTCAAAACAACCATGAGATAATATGACAATAGTGGTATCTCGCTAGACCTTTCCGAGACTGGAAAACATAAGTGCAGAGCACGCCCAAAGTTCAAGCAGCGACTAAACATTATAATCCATGGTAGAAATGATCCAGTCATGATGGACCCAACATTATCTATACACAATGCATCAGCATGACAGCAGTGCTCTCAGGTTCTGGCGCTTACTTGAGAAGGTGATGACACAACATAAAAGTAAATAGATAGTCCCTTCGCAGAGGGAAGCAGTGATTTGCAGAGGTGCGAGAGATCAAGTTTTTAAAACAGAGGTAAATGATATTTTGAGACATGCACCCTTCTCATTTACTTCACGACCATCAGTTATCAATATCTTCCATGCTAAGCACGCTAGTGGAGGTTCCCAAGCGGAAAGGTAAAGGTTATGCCTCCATTGGGAGTTTTTGTTTGATTATTTGTAAGCTCTTTTCTTTTTGCTGTTTGGGACTGGGCATCCCTATTACCGACCTTTTCTCGTGCGATGGTGAGTGAATAAACACTTGACCTGAGAATAACCCGCTTAGCATGGAAGATACCGACTACCTCCTGTCGTTCCATGAACAATCCAGGCACACAAAAAGGATATTTATTTGAAGTTTTTCGAGGTGGCACATGCAAATTTACTTAGGACGGTAGAGTAATGCCGCATATAGGTAGGTATGGTGGACTCATCTAGAATAACTTGGGTTTCAGGTTTTTGGATGTACAAGCAGAGTTCCCACTTAGTATAGGCGAAGGCTAGCAATTAGGTTGAGAAGTGGCCAGCTAGAGAGCGACAATGGTCATGAACATGCATTATGCATAAGTAACATTGGATACTAGCATGAGTAGGATATGAACACCATGAACATAAATATCATAGAGGCTATGTTGGTTTTGATTCAACCACATGCATGAACATGTGCCAAGTCAAGCCACTCAAACATTCAGAGGAGGATACCATATCATCATACTACATCACAATCATTTTAACGCAATGTTGATATCCAAGATAAGTCATTATTCACTCATAGCTACTTATGCATGGCATGAGAAACTATAATCTCTAATTGTCATTGCAAACATGTTTGATCATAATAGGCTGAATCATGGATACTAGGTTAAACATATTTACAAAAACAGAATAAGTCGAGTTCATACCCGTTTCTCTCTGCCACGACCAGTTCATCTAATATCGTTGTCGGTGTCAAAACCGGCAGATCTCGGGTAGGGGGTCCCAAACTGTGCGTCTAGGCGGATCGTAACAAGAGACAAGGGACACGATGTTTTTACCCAGGTTTGGGCCCTCTCGACGGAGGTAAAACCCTACTCCTGCTTGATTGATATTGATGATATGGGTAGTACAAGAGTGGATCTACCACGAGATCAAGGAGGCTAAACCCTAGAAGCTAGCCTATGGTACGATTGTTGTAATGGTTGTTGTCCTACGGACTAAAACCCTCCGGTTTATATAGACACCGGAGAGGGCTAGGGTTACACAGAGTCGGTTACAATGGTAGGATATCCACATATTCGTATTGCCAAGCTTGCCTTCCACGCAAGGAAAGTCCCATCCGGACACGGGACGAAGTCTTCAATCTTGTATCTTCATAGTCTTGGAGTCCGGCCGATGATGATAGTTCGGCTATCCGGACACCCCCTAGTCTAGGGCTCCCTCACTAGCCCCTGAACCAGGCTTCAATGACGACGAGTCCGGCGCGCATATTGTCTTCGGCATTGGAAGGCGGGTTCCTCCTCCGAATAATTCATAGAAGATTGTGAACACCAGGATAGTGTCCGGCTCTGCAAAATAATTTCCACATTTCCCCGTAGAGAGAATATTATGTACACAAGTTCAATCTGCTGACGTATCCTATAGCATGACGTCACACCACTACCAAGCCTTCACTTGAATCGTTTTTTATTATACCACCTCAGCGCGTTTAGCGAAGCGGTTTCCTTGGCACGTCTTGTCGAGGCAGAGATTGTGTTCCCCATATTCCGGGATTCTCATCAATACGGACGTGGGTAACCCAACCGCGCCCGTCGCCACGCCCTCTATCGGCGAGTCGAGCAGTCACGGAGGCGGCTCTTGGTATTCTCCCTCTTTATAATAGGACCAAGGCTCGTTTCTTTTCTTGATCCTCCATCGAACCTTCTCCTTGCTCCAAGTTCCAACACCCGAGCCCCAGATTGGCGCCGGACCTTCAACAATGTCCGGCTCCGACCTTCGAGGGCGGTGGATGCCCTCCTCCGTCACGGAGGAGGGCGTGCTAAAGCTGCGAGAGGCCAAGTACACATCTTACGAGATTTACGACAGGTTGCTGCCGAAGGGCAGGCCATCCCCACCCCGAGCCCGGCGAGTACGTCGTCTTTGTATCCCACCTCCGTCGGGGTTTAGGCTTCCCGATGGATCCTTTGTGAGAGGGCTCATGTTCTACTATGGGTTGGAATTCCACGACTGGCTCGAGTCCATCCTCCATATTTCCTCATTTATTGTCGTCTCGAAGCCTTCCTCGCGTCACCCCCACTTCAGCCTGTGGTGAAGACCTTCAATGTGGGCGAAGATGATCGGGGCGTCAAGCGAGTCTTGGCGGCGGCCGTAAGTAGGAGGGCCGATGCCCCGTGGCCCGAGGGCTCCTTCCAAGAGGAGCTCGGCTTGTGGCAGCAGGAGTGGTTCTATATCACCGCTCCGAAGGGCAGCAGGCAGAAACCGCTGCCCTTATTCTGCTCGGGACCTCCACGATGGTTGATGTCGTGGGTCAACCAAGGGCTCAATTGGGGGCCGTCAAAGGACGTGCCCCTACTACAGGGCCGGATTCGAGACCTCCAAGCGAGGAAGATCGATCTGGTTGTGGTAATGTAGGTCATGCTGATTAGGCGTCTCCTGCCCTGCAAACGCCGCCCTCTTCGGCTGTGGGAGTTTAATCCGGAGGGACCACGGATTCTCCAACACTTCATGGGTATGACACCCGTGGAGATGTACAAATTATTCTTCCGATCACGAGAGGCGTGTTCGAACTGACCGAGGGGCCGCCGCCTAAGGCTGTCGCTTGGATACACAAGTAAGTAGCTCGAGTCCGGACATACCGTTTGTTTGCCTTTCTATGATTAGCCTTTTGACCGATTTCCTTTTACAGGAGTGGATAGCACAAGCAAAACTGACACGGTGTCGGCCCCTCCCAAAGACGCGCCGGATCCGTCTTTGGTCAGGATCTTTGGAGGTTGCGCCTTCAGAGGAAGGCGAAGGGGAAAACAGAGGAGCTACCGCCTCGCCCAAGGAGGCTCTTGAAGAAGGGGGGATCGAGAATCCCTCCCTCCAGGGGGAGAAGAGGACCGCCTCCGAAGACCCGGAGGCCAGAGCCCCTAAGCGGGGGAAGAAATCTTCACCAGAGGGTCCTGCGTCCGAGGAGACCCCGGCCACACAATCTCCCCTAAAGAATCAGCCCTCCAGCGAGCCGTAAGTGGAAAAAAGGGAGTTTGGTAATAAGAGACATCCCTATTTGTACTTCTGAGGATAACCGAAGTTTTTACCTTGTACTTCGGATCTCCGACCTTCTCAGATGAGCTCGTCTTCGAGGGACCTTCGTCCGGAGATGGTGGAGAGTGAGACGCCTCCGTCCGCTACGCCGTCGGATAGGGCGGACGAGCCTGAAGTGTCATCACGGAGGGTATCCCCAAGCTCGGCAGAGCCGAAGAGTTCGGCGCCGACTAGTGTTCGGCCGTGGGAGCTGAAGGATCTACTTGAGAGGGCGTCCATCTCAGAAGATCACCATGCATTGATGAGTATGGTGATTGGAAGGATTTCGTCCGCCGAAGGTGGATTGCATGATGCCGTCAGGAGTTTGCTGGCGGGGTTTGAGGTACGTAAAAACGACACACCTTTTTGACAGTTTTGCACATAAAAGTGCGCCCTGTATAGATAGTAGCCCCTGAGACTCGGTAGGTTGTCGAAAGCGACAGCGTGTTGAGGATCAAAATCGCAGGTTTCAATTTTCGCCATTCCTATGCAGGTGGCGGATCGTCCGGGGGCCAGCCGGACTGATGGAGTTGTTGAACTAAAGCGGCAACTCGACGTTGCGGATGCGGACATCGTGCTAGTCAACAGGCGACTTGATGAGTCGCAAGGTAAGTGTTTCTATGCGGTCACTTAGTAAGGGAGCCGAAGCCCACTCCTTACAACATGTGTTTGAAATGCAGATCGTGCCGCTGCTGTGGAGAACCTTCGGGCCGAACTTGCTTAAGCCAAGGAGCAAGCGGAAGGAGAATCTGGCGACCTCGAGGGCGGCCGAGGAGTTAGAAGCGAAGGGCTGCTGCTTGCCGAAGCAGGGAAGAGATGGCCGAAATGGCCGTAAAGTTAAAAGATGCTACCGACCGCAATGAGGCTCTTGACAAGGAGCGCCTAGCGGGGCGAGAAGACCTGGGGAAGGCCACCGCCGAAGCCACGGATGCCCGTTCGGCAATGCGGGCTATAAAGGAGGAGCTGCGCCAAGCCGGGGACATTGTGGCTGGCAAGCCCTTTCTGCTGCTCCGAAGGTTCATGGATCCAAAGTATGCTCAACTTGGCTAGCTGTGGGGTCCGGAGGATCCTTATATGGACTTAGCGGCAAGTGCGGCGGATGCCGTTGTGCACTTCCGAAGTCAGAAGGACCACAAGACGGAAGAGCTATTTTGGTCTCAATTCCATAGTCCGGAGAGTTCACTTCACCGACCAATCGGTTGGCGAGTGGGCTGAGCTGAATAGGTTGTCGGGACTTGCCATGGCGGATATCGTGACTCATGTGCGGCGGATAGGCGAAGCCAAGAGCTATTTCGCTTATTGCAGCAGATTACGGGGCGGTGCCGCATATCAAAGCGATAAGCGGTCGGCCTGCATAGAGGGTGCTCGGATGGCCCTTGCCCGTGCGAAGACACATTGGATAGAGATGGATGCCACCGCAGTTGCGACCCAGGGTTCGGACGAGAGCCGGTTACCCGCCGAGCACTATTTTGGGGAAGTTCTGCGTGGTGCTCGTGTAATAGAGTCGCAGTGCTCGAAGAATGTCACGTTCAAATGAACGTTTTAATTTTATAAAACAATGTTTATGATGTAGGCGCTTTTTGTACTTGTGCGTTCAAGTATTGAAGTATCTCCTGTGCGACCGTTTATGTATACGTATGTATAACCTAAAAGATGGCAGTCGTCGGTTTCAGCCCCCACGCACAAGGTGCGGGGGTGTTCACAAAAATAGCGCACTTTCACACTTAATCCGACGTCTCGGTCCTGTTAAGGAGGTGGTAGCATAGAAAACGAGGCAACCGTACTATAATGCTTTATCACTTTCATTTAGCCATTGGAGTTCGAGGGTGGGGCTACGATATAGCCCCTGGGGGCACCGCGCTATCTGAATTCGGGGTGCGTATGTGCCTGACCGGGAAACGGTCCTTCGTCAAAGCGGAGGAATTCTAAACATTCCTGTGGTCGATCGAGTGGTTGACGATCTCTCATTGTATCATGATGATCAGTTTTCGGCTTTCTCTCTTGAGGTGCTCGCCCATTAACCGGGGCACAATCGCGATAGTTCTCCTGGTGCGCGTTAGCCGATGATCGGAACATAAGGCAGCAAAACACAAGAGCCGGGCAAACCCAACATTTGACCAAAGACATGATTGGAGCCGATGCATATAAGGCCTAACTTCGAGGCAGCGAACACTCCCTAAGGTGTTCGGTCTTTATGATATGAGGCAGGACAATGCCCTAAGCCCCTAGTGTCAGTGCAGGCGAGGTCCTCTGGCGCGCCGATGCCAAAACGTCGATCTCCTCTCTGGTTATAATGAAAACCAGGGATTATAGCAACAAGAGGCAGATAAAAAGGTTTACGCAGGGTCTTAATCTGAAAAGAATCCTTGAAACGGGTCCCTACTGCACGTCTGCGCCTGTGTCTCCGTTGTGCCGTATCCTGGACGGGTGTGCACGCTGTTCATCTGTAAAAAAGAGAGGAACTTAGTTTGAAAAGAAATCGTGCGAAAAGTGCATAAAAACTGGGATATTATTAAATTAATAAAGCTGAGCCTATATTAGCTCATATGCACAGCCCCTTGTGAAGGGGTGTGCGGCTAGGTAGCCCCTAGCTTATTTATGCCGGACTCGTCTAGCCGTGTCCGGGGTCTTTGAATGACCCTCTTAATGAAATGATGCCACGTGGACCGGGCATTTTAAGTGTAAGAGATGCGTAATGTGGTATTGCGTTAAAGCGGACAAAAGCTTCACGTCCCAATAGTGCTTGATAGCTACTTTTGAATGGGGCTACATGAAAGATTAGCTTTTCGCGTCGAAAGTTGTTAGGTGACCCGAACACAACTTATAGTAATAAGGAGCCTGTGCACTTGGCGTAAGGGCCTAGCGTCACTCCTTTAAAGGAAGTGCGGCTATGTCGAATTTTAGTAAGGTCCATCCCTAACTTGTGGATTGTGTTCGGATATAGAAGGTTTAAATCGCTGCCGCCGTCAATCAGGACTTGTGTAAATTATAGTCCGTCGATTATAGGATCCAATATCAGAGCAGTCCATCCTGCGTTTCGAATACTTCTGGAATAATCCAGGTGGTCAAAAGTGATTGTTTTTGACATCCAATCTCGCGGTTCCGCTGGGGTGGACCGTGCGACACCTATCTGAGCGGGTGCCGCATTGTTTTTCCGTACTATCACATGGAGTGAGTTTACTGCTTTGACTTCTTGTGGGAAAGTCTTTTGTTTTCCAGTGCTCTGCTGGTGGGGTTCGTCATCGTCCTCGCTTGGCATGTCGAGCCCCTTGTGTTCAGCGTTTAATCTGCCGGACTGTTTAAAAACCCAACAATCTCGGTGGGTGTGGTTTGCAGGCCTTCCGGAGGTACTGTGGATTTGACATATCCGATCCAAAATTTTGTTTAAGTTGGATAGCTCATCACGGTTGTCCTTAAGAGGCATTATTTTACTGTTTGGCCGCGATCTTTTGAATCTGGCGTTGACCGTCGTGTTCTTTGGGCTTTTTCCTTATTTCGGCGCTGATCTTTTCTGCGCCATGATTTTCCGTTTCCATCTCTGATCTCGGATGTACTCGGGTCGCTGGTGCTGCATCTTGCTAGCCAGCTGTCTTCCCCCGCGCAAAAGCGGGTCATGAGGCTTGTTAGCGCGGCCATTGTCCTCGGCTTCTCTTGGCCGAGGTGTCTGGCAAGCCATTCGTCTCGAACGTTGTGTTTAAAAGCTGCTAAGGCCTCAGTGTCCGGACAGTCGACTATTTGGTTCTTTTTGGTAAGGAACCTCTTCTAGAATTTGCGCGCTGACTCTCTGGGCTGTTGAGTTATATGACTTAGATCGTCTGCATCCGGAGGGCGGACATAAGTCCCTTGAAAATTTGCTCTAAACGCGTCCTCAAGCTCTTCCCAACTTCCAATAGTGTTTTTGGAAGGCTTTTGAGCCAATGCCGAGCTGGCCCTTTGAGCTTGAGGGGTAGATATTTTATGGCGTGGAGATCATCTCCTCTAGCCATGTGTATGTGTAATATGTAATCCTCTATCCAGACTCCAGGGTCTGTTGTTCCGTCGTATGCCTCTATGTTTATGGGTTTGAACCATGCTGTAAATTCATGGTCCAGCACCTCATCGGTGAAACATAGTGGGTGTGTGGCGCCCCTGTATTTGGGTGAGCCGCTGTCTTCGAACACTTGGCGTGTTGTGTTGCTTCCTGAGGCCCTCTGTTTTGGCCCGTAAATGGACCTGGCTGGGCCATCTGTTTTCCCAGGATCATGAGTTGGCTTGTGTGCGGCGCCGCTTGTCACTTTTGGCCTGTCATCTGGCCGTCTATCCGGCCAGGCAGCTTCTTTGTTCTTTGACTGTGGGGGCTCTATGGCTTCCTCGTCAAATTCTGGCAGCAGCTTGCGCTTCGGGTAGCTCTTTGTTTGGTGGCCGTTGCCGTATTTTTCTGCTGTCTTGAGTACTTTGCTCCACCTCATTCTGAGTATGTCTTCCGCTGTTTGGAGCTTCCGTTTTTCCTTCCTCAGACTTCTTGCAGTGGCGACGAGTCTTTTGTGAAGGTTCTTACTCATTGGTGGTGTGTCCGGCGTGAGGTCGTCTGGACTGTCGGTTTCGCCGGGCAAGGATTGATTATCCGATTCGTCCTATTCGGACGGTTGCTTGGTTACATGTTCGTCTTCCACTGGTTTGCCCTGCTCTATTGCTGGGTCATTAGGAGCGCTATTTTTGTCGAGGCGAGACTTAGGGCGGCGTCTGCGTCGCCGTTTTGGTAGTTTGTCGGCGGGATTATCTTTTGCCGCGCCCTGTTGTTCCTCGTTATCGCTTCCTTTTGGGGTGTCCACCATATATACACCATGGGTTGGGGTGGCCTTCAGTGCTCGGTGAGCGCTGGTTCTTGATTGGCTCCGGCATCATCGTCCATACCGTCGATGTCTTCGGAGTCGTAGTCTAGCATGTCTGTTAGATCGTCGACAGTTGCTACAAAGTGGGTGGTGGGTGGGTTTTGAATTTCTTCGTCGTCCGCATCCCAACCATCCTGGCCGTAATCCGGCCAGGGCTCTCCGGATAGCGAGAGATGCTTTAGCGAATTCAGGATGTCGCCAAAGGGTGAGTGCTGAAAGATGTCCGCAGCGGTGAACTCCATGATCGGCGCCCAATCGGATTCGATTGGCGGGGGCGCAGGAGGTTCGGAGTCCGGCAGGGAGTCCGACACCTCGGAGTCACGAGCTTTATAAGGGACGAGGTCAGCGTTCGGCTCCATCGCCGTGGAAGCTGCAGCTCCCGAGGCGGTGTCCAGCCACCCGTCCTCGATCTGCGCGATTGGCTCCGGACTATGGGTCGGAGCGGATTCGTGTGTGGCATCCAAGGTACTATCCGGCGGCAGAGCCAGATCATGCCCATTGTGACAGTGCGGCACGCGCGGCTGCGGCTCGGATCCATCGAAGATCAAGTCTCCGCGGATATCCGCCGTGAAGTTTACGCTCCCAAATCTAACCTGACGGCCAGGGGTGTAGCTTTTGATCTGCTCCAGATGGCCAAGTGAATTGGCCCGCAGTGCGAAGCCGCCGAATACGAAGATCTGTCCGGGGAGAAAAGTCTCACCCTGGACGGCGTTGTTGTTGATTGAAGAAGCCATCAAGCCTATCGGTGACGACACAGAGGAACTCTCAATGAAAGCACCAATGTCGGTGTCAAAACCAGCGGATCTCG
The DNA here is from genome assembly GCA_021437245.1 of Aegilops speltoides. NCBI lineage: Eukaryota > Viridiplantae > Streptophyta > Magnoliopsida > Poales > Poaceae > Aegilops > Aegilops speltoides. Next base: position 123,409,925 of record CM038143.1, on the reverse strand, counting down.
GGTAGGGGGTCCCGAACTGTGCGTCTAGGCCGATGGTAACAGGAGACAAGGGACACGATGTTTTTACCCAGGTTCGGGCCCTCTCGACGGAGGTAAAACCCTACTCCTGGTTGATTGATATTGATGATATGGGTAGTACAAGAGTGGATCTACCACGAGATCAAGGAGGCTAAACCCTAGAAGCTAGCCTATGGTATGATTGTTGTAATGGTTGTTGTCCTACGGACTAAAACCTCCGGTTTATATAGACACCGGAGAGGGCTAGGGTTACACAGAGTCGGTTACAATGGTAGGAGATCCACATATCCGTATTGCCAAGCTTGCCTTCCACGCCAAGGAAAGTCCCATCCGGACACGGGACGAAGTCTTCAATCTTGTATCTTCATAGTCTTGGAGTCCGGTCGATGATGATAGTCCGGCTATCCGGACACCCCCTAATCCAGGACTCCCTCAATCGTCATTATTGCCTTTCACTTGCACGACCGAACGATTTGTAATAATAACAGTGCAATAGTGCCGTGCACTAAGCTGGAATCTGTAAACATTTTATTCAAGAGGAGAAGACATAGTAATATGGGCTCTTTGTTAGATCAACAATAATGCAAATGAGAGCCACTCAACATTTTCATCATGGTCTTCTCCTCGGTATGACTCGGTAGAAGAAAAAGAAATTCAAAGAAACACACTGAAATATTTTTTGGAGTTTTTGGTCTGTCAAAAGCAAGCAAGGGAAAAGGGAAAAGCAAAAACGAGAAAAACTATTTACACGGGAAGCTCCCAACAAGTAAAAGAAGAACAAGGAAATCTTTTTGGGTTTTATTTTTATTACTACAACAATTTAAACTAGGAATAAAATAAAAAAGAATCAAGAAACATATTTTTGATTTTCTCAATGTTTTTCAAACACACAAGAAAAAAGCGAGAAAAATAATTTAGGCATGGATGATACAATGAAAAAGTATGGCCACCGACAACTAGAATGAAATGTGTGAACATGAATGTAATGTCGGTGGGAATACATACTCCCCCAAGCTTAGGCTTTTGGCCTAACTTGGTAATCAGTTAGTAGCCTGGATGGTAGTCGGTGTGGTAGCTCACGGAGGCCCTCGGTGCTGATGCCTCAGCCCATTGTGCTGCCTCCACTGCTGTGTTGTGAGCTCGAGCCTCGCTCTCAAGAAAAAAAATATCTTCCTCTGCTGTGATAGTCAAAAAGAGCAGGTGCAGGCAAATATGTGTGCACAATAGAAGTTTGGTTAAACAATAGATTGTAAGTGAAGTCATGAATTTTTCCTTTGAGGATCTTATGACTTTTCAAAGCATCAAAGTCTAAATACTGCGTGGGTAGGATTGGGTCAAAGGGCAAGGGTGAAACACCCAGCTCTCATGCCAAACGCGTGGCATAAATTCCACCATAGAAAATAGCCACTGTTAGCATTATGCTGCAGTTTGCATGCAACAATCGCTCCAAGGTTATAACTCCTTTCACTGGTGAGAGCGGCGCATATGAGGCTCAAGTCTGGAGCACAAATCGTACTACAGTCATGCTTGCCTACTATACATTTTCCATTAAATAATGCGAAGTACTGAATTGCAAGAAAATGTATGCTCTTTATTCTACCTTGCGTCACTCCCCTAGTTTCACCAAAGCAAAGACTAGTCAAGAATGCTTCAAACTCAGACCTAGGTGGCTCATCGAGTGAACCCCAGAATGGATTTTGCAGAGGTGAGCAAACCTTTCTAGAGAAATGGTAAAAGGATTATCATAAAGTTTAAAAGAGACCCTAGACTCATAGGGAAAGAATTTAAATTCTTTGAGAAATGATTCTGTGAGGATGAGGTGTTGGTCGCACTTATCTGAAATGTAGGGACCGAGCTCGCATTGTGAACATATTGCTCAAATTCCTCCTTAATACCCACTCTCACCATATAATCATTGCATGGCCATAAACATGTTTTGGTGGTGGCACTTCAAATGGAACTTTCACTTGGTTCAGCATAGGGCCGACGAATGGAGCTGCTGCTAGAAGATGCCACCGAGGATCTCCTCCTCGAAGAACTCCTTTCAAAGAAGTTCATAATGTTCATGTACAATTTTGTGAAAAAATTTGGTCACAAAAATTTATTATCAAAACTTCACAAAATTGATAGCAACTACTCATAGGGATGTATAGAGGCCATAGGAAGCCTTCAAACTATTTAGAACTCTAAGAATTCAACATGCAAGCTCATCTACAGTAGCACCAAGAGTAGCTAATTATTCTAAATATAAACCACTAAAACAAAAACTAATTGGACACATGGAGTCACATACCAAGCAACAAATTCACGAAACAGATCAAAAAACGGAGCTTCGAGCAAACAGATCGAAATCCGCGGTTTCGGGAGCAAGAACACGAGAGAGAGAGTGAGTGTAGTAATTTTTTTCTGGGTGAATAGAGGTGTGGGAAGAAGAAGTAAGTGAGGGGGCCCACCTGGTGGGCAGCTCCCACTAGGGCGCGCATGGGGGTCCTGGAGCGCCAAGGTGGGTTGTGCCCACCTGGAGCACCAGAAATTCATAAATATTCAGAAAAAAATCATATCATATTTTCAGAGCATTCTGAGAACTTTTATTTTTGGATCATTTTTTATTGCACGGAAAAGCAGATAACTGACAAAGCATGGCATTTTATTTTATTTGACTAATAAAAACAGAAAACAAAAGGTAGGGACAGAAGGTAGTGCTTACTAAATTCATCAACTTCATACCTCTCAAAAATGATCCATTAATAAGGTTGATCAAGTCTTATTAACAACCACTTTCGATTAATATGAAACCAAAGAACTTTCGTAAATCACTAAGTTACCTCAATGGGGATATGAATGTCCCCAACAATAAGCATTTCATATTTCTTTTTAACAGTAGGTAGAGGTAGTTGAAAACTTCCAATAGTGATTGTCAAAGATTTTTCAATACATTAATACCATTCACTAGGAATTGTTTCTTCGGAAAGTGCACCATATGCTTATTACCATTGATATGAAAAGTGACCTTGCTTTTATTGAAATCAATAGCAGGCCCTGCAGTATTCAAGAAGGGTCTACCAAGGATAATCAACATGTTTTCATCCTCGGGCATCTCAAGTATAACAAAGTCAGTCAAAATTGTAACATTAGCAACAACAACGGGCATATCCTCACAAATACCGATAGGTATGTCAGTTAATTTGTCAGCCATTTTCAAAGATATTTCAGTACGTGTGAGTTTATTCAAATCAAGTCTTTTATATAACGAGAAAGGCATAACACTAACACCGACTCCCAAATCACATAGAGCAGTTTTCACATAATTCCTTTTAATGGAGCAAGGTATAGTTGGTATTCCTGGATCTCCAAGTTTTTTAGGTACTCCATCTTTAGAAGTGTAATTAGCAAGCATAGTGGAGATTTCAGCTTTCGGTATTTTTCTCTTATTAGTGATGATGTCTTTCATCTACTTTGCATAAGGAGGCATTTTCAAGATATCAGTCAAGAGAGTACGCAAAAAGACTGTCCTAATCATTTCAGCAAAGCATTCAAATTCTTCATCATCTTTCTTTTTAGTTGACTTAGTGTAGGACCTTGAAGTATGTCTAGAGGGGGGGTGATTAGACTACTTGACCAATTAAAAACATAACCTTTTCCCAATTTTAGAGTTTGGCATATTTTAGCTATCTTAGGACAAGTCAAGCAATCATCACACAATTCAAGCAAGCATGCAAAGAGTATATAGGCAGCGGAAATTAAAGCATGCAACTTGCAAGAAAGTAAAGGGAAGGGTTTGGAGGATTCAAACGCAATTGGAGACACGGATGTTTTTGGCGTGGTTCCAATAGGTGGTGCTATCATACAGCCACGTTGATGGAGACTTCAACCCACGAAGGGTAATGGTTGCGCGAGTCCACACAGGGTTCCACCCATGAAGGGTCCACGAAGAAGCAACCTTGTCTATCCCACCATGGCCGTCGCTCGAAGGACTTGCCTCACTAGCGGTAGGTCTTCACGAAGTAGGCGATCTCCTTGCCCTTACAAACTCCTTGGTTCAACTCCACAATCTTGTCGGAGTCTCCCAAGTGACACCTAGCCAATCTAGGAGACACCACTCTCCAAGAAGTAACAAATGGTGTGTTGATGATGAACTCATTGCTCTTGTGCTTCAATTTATAGTCTCCCCAACACTCAACTCTCTCTCATAGGATTTGGATCTGGTGGAAAGAAGATTTGAGTGGAAAGCAACTTGGGGAAGGCTAGAGATCAAGATTCATATGGTAGGAATGGAATATCTTGGCCTCAACACATGAGTAGGTGGATCTCTCTCAGAAATGGTAAGTTGGAAGTGTAGGTTTAGTCTGATGGCTCTCTCCACGAATGAAGAGGAGGTGGAGGGGTATATATAGCCTCCACACAAAATCTAACCGTTACACTCAATTTACCAAACTCGGTGGGACCGATTCAACAAACCCGGTCAGACCGATTTAGTAAACCTAGTGACCATTAGGATTTTCGGTCGGACTGACATGCAACTCGGTACGACCGATTTGGTTAGGGTCAGGGCATAACGTAAACTCGGTAAGACCGATTACACAAACTCGGTGAGACCGATTTTGGTAATAAGCTTTCCAGAGAGTTGGTCAGGTAAACTCGGTGGGACCGATTTGCTCTTTTCGGTGAGACCGAAATATTACAAAAGGGAAACAGAGAGTTTACATTGCAATCTCGGTGGGACCGATCGCTCACTTCGGTTAGACCGAAACGTTACGAAGGGAAACAGAGATATTACAATCCCATCTCGGTGAGACCGAGATCCCTATCGGTAGAACCGATTTGCCTAGGGTTTGTGGCAGTGGCTATGACATTAGAACTCGGTGGCGCCGGATAGGAAGAATCGGTGTGACCGATTTTGGATTTAGGTTTAGGTCATTTGTGGATGTGAGAAAGTAGCTGAGGGTTTTTGGAGCATATCACTAAGCACATTAAGCAAGAGGCTCATTAAGCAACACCTCATCCCTCCTTGATAGTATTGGCTTTTCCTATAGACTCAATGTGATCTTGGATCACTAAAATATAAAACGAAGAGTTTTGAGCTTCTGAGATTGAGCCAATCCTTTGTCATTAGTATTTTGAGGGATCCACTTTCATCATCCAAGACATGCCATTCATTGAGCTTTCCTGAAATAATAGTCTTGGAATAGCATTAGCTCAATGAGCTATATGTTGTTATGAATTACCAAAACCACCTAGGGATAGTTGCACTTTCAATCTCCCCCTTTTTGGTAATTGATGACAACATATAGATCAAACCTTCGACAAATGATAATAAGATTTGACAACATTGTCGCTTTGAGAAGTATTTGATAAGCAAGAGCTCCCCTAAATTTGTGCATAGTTTATGATTTGCTTTGGACTGCAAATGCACAAGGAATTAGGCTTATGGGTTACTCTTCCATGTCACATACATCTTGGTGGAGCGCCCAAAATGATAAAGATTTAATACATCCACTCATCACCAAGCAAAGTGAATGATCACATAGGATAGATAAGATAATATCATCAAACATGCATAAGTGTAGCTTATGATCAAACACATGATCAACAATGTCTCACAAACATAGCATAGTATCTCAAGCAATCAAAAGCAAACAAGTTTAACCACCAAAGCAAAGCAAGAGAGAATAAAAAGCAACACACTCTCTCTCTCGAAGCCTATGATCTATACATTTTTCTCCCCCTTTGGCAACAAGTTACCAAAAAGTTCATAGAAAATGCATAGTGCTAGATCGACTCCAAGAACGAAGGCTTCAGTTGAAGTAGATGGAGCTGGAGGAGTTGATGCTGGAGCTGGTTGCACTGGAGCTGTAGCTGGTGCAGATGATGTGGCTCGGTATGCGCCACGAGCCTGTGAGTGACCTCTGAGCTCTAGGCACTCTGGCAAATACATTAGTGGTAGTCTTGCCCTGCCTCTCCTGCATGTCATCCTGTAGCTGCTCCACAACTGACTGAATCTCAATTACTTTGACATCTAGATCATGGAATTTTAGTTCCATGATTCTTTCCAAGCTCTCCTGATTTTGAGTGAGGGTGGCCAATCCCTTCTCAATCCTCAGTGTTGATGCTATCAAGTAACCAAGCTGCTCCTCCTTGTTCTTCAAAAAGTACTCAGATGCCTCCTCTTGAGTTGGCATCTTGGCAGCCTTCTCTTTCCTCGCCTTCTCCTTCTTCTCTTGAGCTTGTACTGATGATGGTTCATCCTCATTCATGACAACCTGATTGTCCTCAAAGTCTGGATAGAGAGGAAAGTGTTACTTATCCAATAGATATTTGCATGTGCCCATCTTTGAGTTAATCAATTCCTGAATCTGAGGGGCATATCCACAACTCCTCTTTTGATCTTCTGCAGTCCTCTTAATGGTTTCAATCATAAGGCTCATGACCTTGAATTTCTGTGGCACATCAAACAAATGCAACATGTTGATTGCATGCCCTCTAATCATGTTGTGGTCACCAGACTTAGGCAACAGAGTGTGCCTTAGGATGCAGTTGATTGTTGGCAGCCCGACAGAAGAAAGTGGGTGACCCAAACTTATGTGTCTCAATAGCATTGTCTGGGATCTCCTTGTACATGTGTGCCATGGAATTGTGGTCCATCTTCTTCTTGGCATAGACATCCAAGTCATCTTCACTCTCCATTGGGGCATTGATCAGATTTGCCCACTCCTCAATGGTTGACTGGTACCTTGTTCCTTCAGACATCCAAACTATCCTCCCATCTGGATAGAAGTGTGATGTGGAGTAGAATTGCATAATGAGTTCATCATTCCAGTTGGTGAGCTTTTGCCCAACAAAATCTGCAACTCCACAAGCAACAAAACTGTCTTGCACTCCAGGATAGTGTTGTGCTGAGGCATACTCCTTTTTGAGCACTACCTTCTTGGAGGTAGCCTCATCTTCTTCTGTTCTATAATCCTCATCCTCAGAATCTGAGGTTCTCTTCTTCCTTGTCCTGGTGGCAGCTTTAGGCAGGTTGCTTGGGGTGCTCCTACTGCCTTCATCTGAAGAACTTGAGGGACTAGTTCCCTCACTCATGTGAATCTTCTCTCCTTCCCTGTTCTGACTGTCACTTTGGTCTGACATGCTGCAAACACTGACTGCTGACCCTGTGAAGAGTTATAGATGAGATAGAGTGGATAAGCATCACAAAATGCAGAGATTTTTTGCAAAAGAATGATTCAAAAATTCAGTTTTAGTTTTCCACAGAAAGCATTTAGGATCAACCGATTTTCAAACTCGGCGACACCAAAGCAGTTCTGGAACTTAAACTGATGAACTCGGTTGGACCGAGTCACAGTTCGGTGGCACTGCGACCGCTAGGGTTTCACAAAGTCCTAAAATTGGTCTCACCGATTAGCAATTCTCGGTCAGACCGAGAGTTGCTAGTGCAATGGCGTTAGCCAAATTAGTGGGGCCGAGTTTTTCAACTCGGTGGGTCCGAGATGGTTTCGGCAGAAACCTAACCCTAAATTTTCAAATCTCATCTAATCTAAGGATTGCATTGACTGGATAGGAGTGTTTCAATCGTGGCAAGAATCATTAAGAACACAATGTGCTAGGAATCGGACGAGGATAGCACAGTGATCGAGTCCATACCCTAGCTTGGCGATGAACTCGCTACGGCGGCAACAGCGGGGGTGAAATCCGTTGACGGCGGCGGAGACCAGCGACAGGAGGCGGCTGGCGACGAGGAGACGATCCGGAGACCCTGGAGGCAGAGCAAGCTATTGCGCGGGTTCGGAGAAATTTCCAAATTTTTGCCCGTGACTATATATAGCCTGACCCTGTCAGTGTGACCAAGTGGAACAACTCGGTGGCACCGAGATGCATAATCATCTGATTCTGACAACTCGGTGTGACCGAAAAGTTCAAATCAGTTGCACCGAGATTGAAAACCTAGATCGACTTAGTGATCTCGGTAGGACCGAAATGGAGGAATCGGTCAGACCAAGAATCACAAAGAAGTTTTGGAAGTTTAAGTCTATGACGAATCAGGGACTCCGAGTGCTCCTCACACAGAGTGGTTCGAATCTGACTTGATCAAATTTTGTGATGTAGCATGAATAGAGTTTGAGACAAGAAAAGCGTAGATAGCTAGAGAAGGTTCTTAGGCATTCTTGTCCATCCACTTGGCAAAAGGAAAAAGAAGCCAATCACTCAAAACAACAAGTGGATGTTCTTGAATGAGTAAAATATGCACCAACATGCTCACCCAATAAGATGGCAAATGAAATATGTGGCAAAACATGCACAACCAATTCTAGCATCTATCAAACAATTGGCGATGACTAGGTCATCTATATATGAGTATATTGACTTAGGAGTCAAATGAAAACATTTGATCATAGGTCATACTCATCGTTTAAGCTCAAGTGGGGTTACCACTTTTACATAATGCATTGATGTGTTCACACCATTAGAGTTGCTTTGACTCAATTCTTAGAGTTAAGCTCCCCCTAGATGTGAGATCCCCTTTTAGAGGGATGAACTAACCTTGGGTTTTGTCAATGATGACTTCATGTAGGTGTTGAAGATGTGGATGCTCAATGTTGATGTAGATCATTTGGAGCAATCCTTTGGAGTGAGTTGCACTTTCAACTTACCTACATGGGTTAGTCCCACAAGTAACAAACAAGAATATCCATAGACATAGAGTGATGCACACACAAGATGATGTCCATGAAATCATTAGGTTACCTTGTCCCTTGCCTTACCAACATGAGGGTTTGTGACTCCTTGAACTAGTGCAAGATATGGAAATTGATTGCGCTTGTCCTTGCCATAATGATATGAGTGAATAATGTTGGCGGAGTCACCCTCAAGAACTCTCTAGTTCTTCTTCGGGATCCACATCATCTTGATGGGAATCCTTGGAGTTGTAGTTGTACTAGATGAAGTAGAACTTGACGTAGTCTTGGGAACCCACTTGACCGAGGCCTTAGGTGCTTCTTCAAATGCATCAATCTCTTCTTGAAGCTTGTCCTTGCCTTTGTTCTTGTGGTCTTGTGGTGGAAGATCATCTTGTGCTTGTGTTCCCTTGAAGGAAGTAGGATCATACTTCTCTTGTTGAGGAACAAACTTCGTCTTGGGGTATTGATCTTCTTCCCTCAACTCCATTGGCATTGAACTTTCGTTCAAAACCAACACCTTGATTCTTAGGTGCCTTCCTTGCTTGCGTACAATTTCCTCGAATTGCTTACTCCCGGCAAGGCTCTTGTAAACACCTTTCTCTATAATTCCCTTCAATAAGCTATTTTCTTGCTCAAGTGTAACTTGGCTAAGAGAATCATTAGTGGAATCAAGATAACTGCTAGAAGCAACAATATTGGATTTGTGTAACACCCCGGATCCGATGCGCCAGGTGTCTGCCAGTTATTCGTCGTTGTTGCCATGTCATTTGCTTGCGTGTTGCATTTGCCATGTCATCATCTGCATTTCATATCATGTCATCATGTGCTTTTCATTTTGCATACGTGTTCGTCTCATGCATCCGAGCATTTTCCCCGTTGTCCGTTTTGCAATCCGGCGCCCCTATGTCCCCCGGCGTCCCCTTCTTCTCTCCTGTTGTGAGCGGGTATTAAACTTTCTCAGAATGGCCCGAGGTTTGCCAAGCGGCCTTGGTATAGCACCGGTAGACCGCCTGTCAAGTTTCGTGCCATTTGGAGGTCGTTTGGTACTCCAACGGTTAACCGGGTAACCGCGTAAGCCTCTTTTGTTTGCAGCCCAACACCCCTTCCAAAGTGGCCCAAAACCCACCAAACTCCCTTCCATGCTCTCGGTCATTCGATCATGATCGCGTGGCCGAAAACCGCACCTCATTTGGACTCCCCTAGCTCCCTCTACCTATAAATAGGCCCTCCCCTTCCAAATTTCGGATCATTTCTCCCCGAAACCCTAGCCCGCTCCTCCTCGCCACGGACATGTCCAACCCGCGGACATGTCCAGCTTCCACGTCGCTCCGACCAATCAGGCGTCGCCACGTCATCGCCGCCGCCTTCCGCATCCAACCAGCGCGCGCCACCTGTCCTCCCCGCGCCCACTTCACCGCCGAGGCCCGCCGAGCCCGTCTGAGCCCGCGGAGCCCATCAGCGCCGCCGCGCCGAAGCTCCTTCCGCCGCCGGCCTTCCGCCGGCGAACCCCGCCGAGCGCGCCCCGCCGCCTCCGTCGCCTCGCCGACGCCTACCTCGCCGCGCCATGCTGCTCTCGGCCGGAGCGAACTCCCTCGCGCTTAATCGCTCCCGCCGCCCAGCCGTCAGCGCCGCGGCAGCGGCCGCGCCGCCGCCGCCCAGCCGCGCCCGGCGGCGGCCTTGCCCTCGGTCGCCGCCGACCCCTCCGACGCCGGATCCGGGTCCCCAGCCGGATCTGCCCGTTCCCGGAACCGCCCGCGCCGCCCGTCCCTGCTCGCTGCGCCGCGCGGCTCAGCTGCTGACGCTGCGTTGACTGCCTCCCGATCCAGGCGGGATCGGGAGGAGGACGGCCGCCCGCTCCGCGCCCACGTGGGCCCCGGCCCAGTCCAGCAGGGCTCGGCCCAGCTCCTCCTCGCCCGGCCTGCCTTGGCCTCTACTCCGACTGGGCTGAAACCCATGGTGAGCCTCCAGCCTATCCTTCGCCCCAGCGCACCACATGTTAGCTTGCGCCCACCAGATTCGGCCCGCATTGTATTTTTTTTTCTGCGCTGCGAATTTTGCTATTTATCCGGTGAATTACAGTTTTGCAGAAACCCCCCTAGACATCATGCATATAATAACTCATTAACGGTGCATCATATGTAAAAACTTTATATATGTAAAATGCTTAGTTTTTCATCTAGTTTCATAATATGCCTTTTTCATCCATGTTAAATATGTTTAACTTGTTGTTTGTTTAAATTTGCTCAAATGCCATGCTAAAATGATTTAATTCATAACTATTTAACCGTAACTCCGAATTTAATAAACTTTATATGTAAATGGGGTGGAAAAATGCCTAGATTAACATGGTCCACTTTATTTTCCTGTTTAACAACTTTAAAATATGTTTTAGGGCAGAACAGTACCAAATTCGAATATTGCTTATGGGGATTTTCCGGAATTGTTGTTAGTTATTCCGGCCTCATTTAAACTTGCCTAGGTAGGTAGTTTTGTTATGCTTCACCCCTTGCCATGTTAATCAACATTTAATATTGTTGGGTAGCTTAAACAAGAGAGAACTAAATAACTTGGTTGTGGTGTTTTGTCAATATGCAACTCGTTGCATATTGAGCTCCACTTAATTTGTAGTGTTATTTGTTGCACTTTGCCATGTGATGCCTCATTAAACCGGACATGCATCATACTTGATTGTGCATCATGCCATGTTTATGCTTGTGTGTTTACCATGTTGTTTGCTTCTTTCCGGGTTGCCTCTCTCGTTAGCTTCGGTTTCGTTCCGGAGTTGTGAGGATTCGTTCGACTACGTCCGCTTGTCTTCTTCATGGACTCGTTCTTCTTCCTTGCGGGATTTCAGGCAAGATGACCGCTACCCTGGATCTCACTACTATCATTCCTATGCTAGTTGCTTCGTTCTATCACTTTGCCATGCTACCTATCTCTTGTTGCTCAAGCCTCCCAAATTGCCATGAACCCCTAACCTTTGACACCTTTCCTATGCAAACCGTTGTTTGGCTATGTTACCGCTTCTGCTCAGCCCCTCTTATAGCGTTGCTAGTTGCAGGTGAAGTTGAAGATTTCTCCATGGTGGACAGGATTTTGGTTGGGATATCACAATATATCTTATATTATTAATGCATCTATATACTTGGTAAAGGGTGGAAGGCTCGGCCTTATGCCTGGTGTTTTGTTCCACTCTTGCTGCCCTAGATTCCGTCATACCGGTGTTATGTTCCCGGATTTTGCGTCCCTTACGCGGTCGGGTGATTTATGGGACCCCCCTGACAGTTCGCTTTGAATAAAACTTGTCCAGCAAGGCCCAACATTGCCTTTTACCATTTGCCTCACCACCACCTACCTTTCCCTTGGGAGTAATTAACCCAAGGGTCATCTTTATTATAGCCCCGGGCGATTGCTTGTCTAGCGTTGGTCCAAACTAGAGCACCGTCTTGGGACCATCCCTTGGCAACTTGGGTTACGTCGGTACACATGACGCTTAGCTCATCCGGTCGTGGCACGAGATGAGATCTGTGTGGCTACTATCAGGAGGTTGGCACGCCGGGCGGCTTTGCTGGTCTTGTTTTACCATTGTCGAAATGTCTTGATGTACCGGGATACCGAGTCTGATCGGAGTGTCCTGGGTGAAGGTCTATTCCATCAATGATCCCGAGAGCTTGTCATGGGCTAAGTTGGGACACCCCTGCAGGGTATAAACTTTCGAGAGCCGTGCCCACGGTTATGTGGCAGATGGGAATTTGTTAATGTCCGGTTGTAGATAACTTGACACTTGATCCAAATTAAAACGCATCAACCGTGTGTGTAGCCGTGATGGTCTCTTCTCGGCGGAGTCCGGGAAGTGAACACGGTCTTTGGGTTATGTTTGACGTAAGTAGGTGTTCAGGATCACCTCTTGATCATTGCTAGCTTCACGACCGTTCCGCTTGTTTCTCTCCTCGCTCTCATTTGCGTATGTTAGCCACCATATTATGCTTAGCCGCTGCTGCAACCTCACCACTTTACCCTTCCTTTCCCATTAAGCTTTGCTAGTCTTGATACCCATGGTGATGGGATTGCTGAGTCCTCGTGGCTCACGGATACTTCAAAACCAGTTTGCGGTGCCTATGTTACCGAAAGCGGTGACGCAACCAAGCTCAAGGAGGAGCTCGATGAAGATCTTGCCCTTTGTGTTGTTTCATTCTAGTTGATCGATAGTGGAGCCCGGTTGGGGTCGATCGGGGACCTTTTGTGCATTTGGGGTTCTTCTTTTATTTTGGTTCCGTAGTCGGACCTTGATTGTATCTGGATGATGTAATGCTTTATTCATGTAATTGTGTGAAGTGGCGATTGTAAGCCAACTACGTATCTCTTTCCCCTAATGTATTACTTGGGTTGTGTGAAGATTACCTCACTTGCGACATTGCTTTCAATGCGGTTATGCCTCTAAGTCGTGCTTCGACACGTGGGAGATATAGCCGCATCGAGGGCGTTACAAGTTGGTAATCAGAGCCTTCCCCGACCTTAGGAGCCCCATTGCTTCATCGTTTTTAGCGGCCGAGTTGTGTCTAGAAAAATGTTTTGAGTCATTTAGGATTATATATATCGGAGAGTTAGGAATTCTTTTTACTCCTCGGTCCTTAAATCGCTCTGGTAAGGCATCCGACGTAGAGTTTTGACTCTTCTCTTCTCAAATTTCACTAAAATTTTTTTAGGATCACGCTGGTATCTTAGAATCGTTCGATGGTTTTATGATGACAACATTGTCTTGGTGCCTCGACATTTAGGGGTTGTGGCGGTGTCCCGGGAGTTGAGCTCCGAGGTGTTGTCGTCATAATTTTATCGTTGCAGATTCGGAATACCTGAGTTTAGTACGCCGACATCGAAAATCTCTTTTATGCGGTTGTTGGTGAGATAACCCCGCTAACCCGATCTTGAGGTGAGTATGGGAGTATTGCCATGACTCGTATAACGGATGCTTTTGAAGGTTGAGGTACACAATTTCGAAGGTTTCTTGGTTATGTGTTGACGGATGGATACATTTGGATGTAGGGATTGTTAGTTTGGGTGAGATATATTGCTCCCTGTATCCCCAACACCAGATTGCATAACCGAAAGTTTGGGAGTTTCATAGGTGGGAATTCAAGTAGCTCTTAGGATATCTTTCCGACGGATGTATGATATGAAATTGGGGTTCGACGTCTAGTGGTCCGCCTATTCACGGTTGGTTTTACAGTGGTCTCGTTGTGTCTTAAAGAGTCCTTAGCTATGCCGACTCGGGGACGCTTCGTATGTCATGTGCACTGCCTTGTACATGATGGTGCTGTACGATTGAGCCTGTGTAGACCCCACCACGAAAACTTCGGACGAAATCTCTATCATATGTTTGTTCCGGCTTATTCTGCAAGCCAAATCCTTTGTTTTGTTTTAATTGTGGTATTCGAGTTGCTTCGAAGTCAAATATTGAATCCATACCTTTCCTAAACGGTGTTCTCATATTGCTATGTGAATACTAATCCTTTTGATCATTGATTTTGTCATGTCAACTCCTTTCCAACCGGTGCGCTTCTCTTCGAGATGATCCCATTATTCTCCCCATCCGCAAGATCAATTCTAAGTTTTCTCAACGGTGTTTGTTTCGTTGCCTTTGTTTTTCCCGCCCTCCCACCCTTTTTCTTCAAGGACACAGATTTCTTAATCAAGTATCCATTTATTCATGTGAAGTTTCTCCATTTTTTTTCCCGTCAATGTTCTTACCCGGTGGTTCTCAAGAAGATGTTCTTCAAGTTCATCATCCTTCGTTCTTTTTTTTCTTCTCCGGTGGTTCAACTCAAGCTTTCAGTGTTGATCATATTCCTTTCCTCATGTCAAATGCTTTCTCATGCCGGTGCACCTCTTAATCATTCACTTCTTCCTATTCATTTGTTCTGGAGTGCTGAAGATATCTCACAAGACTTGTGTTTCCATTCTTAATCCGTTCAAGCTATTTGGAGATTATTATCCCATTCAAGTCATTTAATTCAACCAGTGCAACATCTCTTTTAAATCATTTCCAATGATGTTCTTTTGAGTGGGCCCTAACCCACAGGTCTTTTCCCAGGATCTTACCTGACTCTTCTAATTCTTCCGGAGTTATTCTCAAATTCTTTTCAATTGTGACGTAAGAATAAATTTTCATCAGTCACATGCCTTCTCCAAGATCTTTCAAATTATTTTTCATAGTTGGCTCAACCTCTTCGCTTTTGATTTTTCCGGTGCATCGCTCAAATATCCTCTAATCAGCCCATGATCTCTTCGTCCACTCGTATCTAAATCCCCTCAAGTATCTTCATTCGTTTTCCAACTCTTCCCGGTGAATTGTGCCTTTGCTACTCTCTTTTTCAATTCTTACGGTGGTTCTTTCAAGATCTCTCTTCCTTGTTCATCATATCAATATTTGTTGTTTCCAAATCCCACCGGTGGTTCCATCAATACCTTCTCAAGCTTGCGCCATATCTATCTTAATCCTTTCTACGAGAATAAGTGGTATGCCAAATCCATTGTGGGTCATCAATTTAATTGGTGAAGGATAGGCATAACGTAATTCTTATTATTGTTTCATCCAAGTGATTAATTCCTTCTGTCGGAGTTTATTCATGATGAATAAATTCTCGGTTTCATTTGTTTCATCTTCTCTTTTTCCCGGAGTTCCAAGCTCTAATTATCACGGAGATCCATCTAAATCATTGCAAGGCTTCACCTTGTGTTTTCAACTTCTCTCTCTTTTCATCATCCTTCTATTACCGGAGTTCTTCATGGAGGCTCTACATGGTGGTTCATCAAGGATTCTCTTCATTCTTCAATTGTTCTTCAAGATTTCTCTTGAAGTTATGACCCGCCAAGCTATACTCTAAAATAAACATGGTGCTCAACACATGTTTTTTCCTGAGGAGTTCTAGTATTCTTCATCTTGCATTCCGAAGTGCAATTCTTTCTACCTTATCTTTTGAGGTGGTATTATATCATTATTGACAATTTCCTTTATGTTTCATGATTCATATGTTGTCAAGAATGAGGTATTTTAAATCCTTCATTTTCTCTTTGTTCAAGAGATCTTTTCATCCATCAATCTCTTCGTTGGAGTTATCTTGGTAAAGATTTCACCTAAAGCCTTCTCTAAGGAATGTTGCTATTATGGTGTTTATCAATGATCCAAGTTTTCTCCTATCCTCTCGGTGAAGAAGTTTTTCATCTCCTTGGTGTTCTCAACCAATCAATTGTTTCCATTAGTGGCCGGTTGTCACCTCATCATTTTGAGAAGTTTTCCATAAGCCCACTACAAGCTTGTGCTTTTCGTTGTTGATTTTCCAACAACTCCGTTCTATCCTTCTTTTTAAAGAGGCTCTCTCAAATTCATTTGGGGTAGTACATGTTGTTTCTTCTCCATTCTTTTATTCCAATGATCTATCTTCTATTCTTTCGTTCCGGAGGCATTGTGATGTTGTGCTCTTCACCCATCACCTCGTTTTGTGAGGGTCGTGTTCTTTTCTTGCTTATCCATTTAACCGGAGTGTTGTATCATCTCCTCAATATCTTTTCATCTCATCAAGTTTTTCTTCTCTTTTCTACCGGAGTGCTGTCCAAATTCTGCAATTCTTGTTCCTTGGCTATCTCATTATACCGATGTGGTCATATTCTTTTCGTTCGTGAAGCTCTTACTTCAATGCCTTTGCAACGTTCAAGTTCTCGTAATACTCCGTGTTCCTCTTTTCTAACGGAGTGTTTTCAACTACGTTCATCTTCGTTGTTTTCTTTCCTTCATTTTGCTCAACCTCTCAAGGTTCGTGGTTTCACTCATTAGTCAAAGAAGCAACTTAGTTTTACCTCTTCTCTTCCTCTTCCGTTTTCCCTCCGGTGCCATCCTAGATCTCGGGACGAGATCCTCTCGTAGTGGTGGAGTGTTGTAACACCCGGATCCGATCGCCCGAGTGTCCGCCCATTATTCGTCGTTGTTGCCATGTCATTTGCTTGCGTGTTGCATTTGCCATGTCATCATCTTGCATTTCATATCATGTCATCATGTGCTTTTCATTTTGCATACGTGTTCGTCTCATGCATCCGAGCATTTTCCCCGTTGTCCGTTTTGCAATCCGGCGCCCCTATGTCCCCGGCGCCCCTTCTTCTCTCTGTTGTGAGCGGGTATTAAACTTTCTCGAATGGCCCGAGGTTTGCCAAGCGGCCTTGGTATAGCACCGGGAGACCGCCTGTCAAGTTTCGTGCCATTTGGAGGTCGTTTGGTACTCCAACGGTTAACCGGGTAACCGCGTAAGCCTCTTTTGTTTGCAGCCCAACACCCCTTCCAAAGTGGCCCAAAACCCACCAAACTCCGTTCCATGCTCTCGGTCGTTCGATCACGATCGCGTGGCCGAAAACCGCACCTCATTTGGACTCCCCTAGCTCCCTCTACCTATAAATAGGCCCTCCCCTTCCAAATTTCGGATCATTTCTCCCCGAAACCCTAGCCCCGCTCCCCTCGCGCGCCGGACATGTCCAACCCCGCCGGACATGTCCAGCTTCCACGTCGCTCCGACCAATCAGGCGTCGCCACGTCATCGCCGCCGCCTTCCGCATCCAACCAGCGCGCGCCACCTGTCCTCCCCGCGCCCACTTCGCCGCCGAGGCCCGCCGAGCCCGTCTGGGGCCCGCGGAGCCCATCCCGAGCGCCGCCGCGCCGAAGCTCCTTCCGCCGCCCGGCATTCTGGCCGGCGAACCCCGCCGGGAGCGCCCCGCCGCCTCCGTCGCCTCGCCGCCAGCGCCTACCTCCGCCGCCTTGCTGCTCTCGGCCGAGCCGAGCTCTCTCGCGCCATCGCTCCTCCCCTTGCATCCGTCCCGTCGGCCAGCGCCGCCCATGTTGCCGCCGCCCAGCGCGCGCCCGCCGGCAACCTCGCCACTCGATCGCCGCCGACCCCTCCGACGCCGGATCCGGGGTCCCAGCCGGATCTGCCCGTTCGCCGGAACCGCCCGCCGCCCGTCTCCTCGCTGCTGCTGGCGCTTAATCAAGCTGCGGCCGTTGCCGTTGACCTGCCTCCCGATCCGGCGGGATCGGGAGGAGGAACCGCCCGCTCGCGCCCGTGGGCCCGGCCCGATCCGGCGAGGCAGCCCGGCTCCTCCTCGCCCGGCTTTGCCTTGGCCTCTACTCCGTGGTGAAACCCATGGTGAGCCTCCAGCCTATCCTTCGCCCAGCGCACCACATGTTAGCTTCGCCCACCAGATTCGGCCCGCATTGTATTTTTTTTTTTCTGCGCTCATTTAATTTTGCTATTTATCCGTGAATTACAGTTTTGCAGAAACCCCCCTAGACATCATGCATATAATAACTCATTAACGGTGCATCATATGTAAAAACTTTATATATGTAAAATGCTTAGTTTTTCATCTAGTTTCATAATATGCCTTTTTCATCCATGTTAAATATGTTTAACTTGTTGTTTGTTTAAATTTGCTCAAATCCCATGCTAAAATGATTTAATTCATAACTATTTAACCGTAACTCCAAATTTAATAAACTTTATATGTAAATGGGGTGGAAAAATGCCTAGATTAACATGGTCCACTTTATTTTCCTGTTTAACAACTTTAAAATATGTTTTAGGGCAGAACAGTACCAAATTCGAATATTGCTTATGGGGATTTTCCGGAATTGTTGTTAGTTATTCCGGCCTCATTTAAACTTTGCCTAGGTAGGTAGTTTTGTTATGTTTCACCCCTTGCCATGTTAATCAACATTTAATATTGTTGGGTAGCTTAAACAAGAGAGAACTAAATAACTTGGTTGTGGTGTTTTGTCAATATGCAACTCGTTGCATATTGAGCTCCACTTAATTTGTAGTGTTATTTGTTGCACTTTGCCATGCCATGCCTCATTAAACCGGACATGCATCATACTTGATTGTGCATCATGCCATGTTTATGCTTGTGTGTTTACCATGTTGTTTGCTTCTTTCCGGGTTGCCTCTCTCGTTAGCTTCGGTTTCGTTCCGGAGTTGTGAGGATTCGTTCGACTACGTCCGCTTGTCTTCTTCATGGACTCGTTCTTCTTCCTTGCGGGATTTCAGGCAAGATGACCGCTACCCTGGATCTCACTACTATCATTCCTATGCTAGTTGCTTCGTTCTATCGCTTTGCCATGCTACCTATCTCTTGTTGCTCAAGCCTCCCAAATTGCCATGAACCCCTAACCTTTGACACCTTTCCTATGCAAACCGTTGTTTGGCTATGTTACCGCTTTTGCTCATCCCCTCTTATAGCGTTGCTAGTTGCAGGTGAAGTTGAAGATTTCTCCATGGTGGACAGGATTTTGGTTGGGATATCACAATTTCTCTTATATTATTAATGCATCTATATACTTGGTAAAGGGTGGAAGGCTCGGCCTTATGCCTGGTGTTTTGTTCCACTCTTGCCGCCCTAGATTCCGTCATACCGGTGTTATGTTCCCGGATTTTGCGTCCCTTACGCGGTCGGGTGATTTATGGGACCCCCCTGATAGTTCGCTTTGAATAAAACTTGTCTAGAAATGCCCAACATTGCCTTTTACCATTTGCCTCACCACCACCTACCTTTCCCTTGGGAGTAATTAACCCAAGGGTCATCTTTATTATAGCCCCCCGGGCCAGTGCTTGTCTAAGCGTTGGTCCAAACTAGAGCACCGTCTTGGGACCATCCCTTGGCAACTTGGGTTACGTCGGTACTCAGACGCTTAGCTCATCCGGTCGTGGCTCGAGGCGAGATACGCGGCTACTATCGAGGTCGGCACGCCGGGCGGCTTTGCTGGTCTTGTTTTACCATTGTCGAAATGTCTTGATGTACCGGATACGAGTCGATCGGAGTGTCTGGGTGAAGGTCTATTCCTTCGATGATCGCGAGAGCTTGTCATGGGCTAAGTTGGGACACCCCTGCAGGGTATAAACTTTCGAGAGCCGTGCCCACGGTTATGTGGCAGATGGGAATTTGTTAATGTCCGGTTGTAGATAACTTGACACTTGATCCAAATATAAACGCATCAACTGTGTGTGTAGCCGTGATGGTCTCTTCTCGGCGGAGTCCAGGAAGTGAACACGGTCTTTGGGTTATGTTTGACGTAAGTAGGTGTTCAGGATCACCTCTTGATCATTGCTAGCTTCACGACCGTTCCGCTTGTTTCTCTCCTCGCTCTCATTTGCGTATGTTAGCCACCATATTATGCTTAGCCGCTGCTGCAACCTCACCACTTTACCCTTCCTTTCCCATTAAGCTTTGCTAGTCTTGATACCCATGGTGATGGGATTCTTTGAGTCCTTGTGGCTCACGGATACTTCAAAACCAGTTTGCGGTGCCTATGTTACCGGCGGTGGCGCAACCAAGCTCAAGGACGAGCTCGATGAAGATCTTGCCCTTTGTGTTGTTTCATTCTAGTTGATCAGTAGTGGAGCCCAGTTGGGGTCGATCGGGGACCTTTTTGTCGCATTTGGGGTTCTTCTTTTATTTTGGTTCCGTAGTCGGACCTTGATTGTATCTGGATGATGTAATGCTTTATTCATGTAATTGTGTGAAGTGGCGATTGTAAGCCAACTACGTATCTCTTTCCCCTTATGTATTACTTGGGTTGTGTGAAGATTACCTCACTTGCGACATTGCTTTCAATGCGGTTATGCCTCTAAGTCGTGCTTCGACACGTGGGAGATATAGCCGCATCGAGGGCGTTACAATTTGACATTGTTATTGTTACTACTAGAGGAAGGATCTTTCTTGTACTTGTTACTAGACTTGACTTGAGGCATGTAAGTAGATAAGAGTAAATGCTTGGCAATGTAAGAAGAACTTTTCTTACGGAGATCATCATTGATTGCTTTTAAAAACTCATGCTCTTGCTCAAGATTGAGCTTTTCAAAGCGTAACTTCTCATGAGCCCTTAAAAGTTCTCGATGATCTTCGAAGATAGTTTCATGAGCTAACTTAAGAGTGTTTAGTTCTTTAGTTAGAGTCTCAATCTTCTCCTTATCATTGTAATTCCTTTTATCTTGATTAGCATGACTAATTGACGTTTCATCATAGTATTCATCACTAGAGTTGTCAAGAAGTAAATCATCATCCACAAGCAAGTTATCTTCATCACTATCGAAATCAACATACTCAGGATGTGTTACCTTTGGACCTTTGGCCATGAAGCATCTTCCAATTCCTTCATTTGGTGAATCAAATATGTTGTAGGAGTTGGTTGACACAAGTGCTAGACCGGCAACACCTTCATCTTGAGTATATTCGGAGTCGGAGTGATAGCTTCTCTCGGAGTGATTGTCGGAGTCGGAGTCGGATACCCATTCACCAACATGAGCTTGATGTCTTAGTTTTGTGTAGCTCCATGATGACTTGTCCTTCCTTTCTGAATCCTTGCTTCTCCGTGAGGGTCTTCTTTCATAACAATCATCTCTAGTCCTCTTCTCTTTTGCTTCTTCTTTTTGGAGAATCTTCTCTTCTTTTGTAGGGTGCCGTACACTCATTGGAATAGTGTCCGGGTCTCCCACAATTGTAGCAATTTCGCTCTCGGCTAGAAGATCTTTTGTCATTATAAGACCTTGACTTGGAGCTTCTTTGTTTGCTTCTACTCTTGTAGAATTTGTTGAAGTTCTTCACCATTAAGCTCACTTCATTGAAGGTTTGTTTCTCACTTGATGATGTGGGGGCTTCACTTGAGGCTTTGTAAGCACCACTTGACTTGTTGTGAAGTTCCTCCTTATCCTTAAGTGACATCTCATGAGCAACAATTCTTCCAGTGACTTCCGTTGGCTTGAGATCTTTGTAGTTTGGCATCATTTGGATCAATGTGCACACGGTATCATACTTTCCATCCAATGCTCTTAGGATCTTCTTGATGATGAATCTGTTGGTCATCTCTTCACTCCCTAGCCGGCAATCTCATTTGTGATAAGTGCAAGCCTAGAGTACATTTCAGCAACACCTTCACCATCCTTCATTTTGAACTTGTCAAGCTGACTTTGGAGCACATCCAACTTGGATTCCTTGACTGAGTCAGTACCTTCATGCATATCAATCAAAGTATCCCAAATTTCCTTTGCATTCTCAAGACGGCTGATTTTGTTGAATTCTTCGGGGCACAATCCGTTGAAGATGATATCACAAGCTTGAGCGTTGTATTGCAGCATCTTCAATTCTTCCGCATTAGCTTCACGGTTCGGCTCTCTGCCATCAAAGAATTCACCTTGCAAGACAATACAAATAATTGCCCAAACGGCGAGGTTATGTCCGAGAATATGCATTTTCATCCTATGCTTCCAACTAGCAAAATTAGTACCATAAAAGTAAGGACCTCTACGGTGATAATTTCCCTCACTAGACGCCATACTCTCCTAGGTTGTGAAACCAAGGCTATGACCACCAAAAGCTATGGAAATCAAAGCAAATGGAGACCAAAGCTCTGATACCACTTGTAGGACCTTGAAGTATGTCTAGAGGGGGGGGGGGGTCATTAGACTACTTGACAAATTAAAAACTTAACCTTTTCCAATTTTAGACTTTGGCAGATTTTAGCTATCTTAGGACAAGTCAAGCAATCATCACACAATTCAAGCAAGCATGCAAAGAGTATATAGGCAGCGGAAATTAAAGCATGCAACTTGCAAGAAAGTAAAGGGAAGGGTTTGGAGGATTCAAACACAATTGGAGACATGGATGTTTTTGGCATGGTTCCGATAGGTGGTGCTATCGTACATCCACGTTGATGGAGACTTCAACCCACGAAGGGTAACGGTTGCGCGAGTCCACGGAGGGCTCCACCCACGAAGGGTCCACGAAGAAGCAACCTTGTCTATCCCACCATGGCCGTCACCCACGAAGGACTTGCCTCACTAGCGGTAGATCTTCACAAAGTAGGCGATCTCCTTGCCCTTACAAACTCCTTGGTTCAACTCCACAATCTTGTCGGAGGCTCCCAAGTGACACCTAGCCAATCTAGGAGACACCACTCTCCAAGACGTAACAAATGGTGCATTGATGATGAACTCCTTGCTCTTGTGCTTCAAATGATAGTCTCCCCAACACTCAACTCTCTCTGATAGGATTTGGATCTGGTAGAAAGAAGATTTGAGTGTGAAGAAACTTGGGGAAGGCTAGAGATCAAGATTCATATGGTAGGAATGTCACACCCTGATTTTTCATGGCACAACACTTAAGTCACTAAATCATGCTAAAATGTGGTTTGACAAAAACTTTTGAGTGTTTTGGACTTTGCTTGATTTGATTTTTGTCTGCTGTTTGCAAGTGCTCTAAAAATCAAATAAACCCTCCAACTTCTATGCTTCATCTCCTTGATCCAAAACCTTTCCCAATGATCATGCCATGTGTATAGGACACAAAAATATTTTTTTGTAAAATTATTTTGGCCAAAAGTATTTTCTAAAATTAGTTTTCCAAAACCCTGAATTGAGGTTTGCCTGCAAGTACTTAATTAAGGGCAGTAAAATCTTTCAAAAATATATTTGACTCCTATTAGATATAGGATACCCGAAACCACAAAAATATAATTTTAAAAGTTATTTTCCTATTTTACTTAAAAGCTATTTCTTAAGGCCAGAAATGGTCTTTAATAGGAAAAATTATTTTGTTGCTTCAAAATATTTGACAAAATTTAGGAAACTCATAGGACATATATTGTCCATATATAAGAGTTTCAACACATGGTCATGTTCAAAATATTGGTTAAATCCCTCAAAAACCCTTTCTGGATATTTCAAGCTTTTGAAATATTTACAAAGGAAATATTTTCCAAATATTCCAAGAAAATTCTATCATGTCACATATGACATATTTGGTGACCTTGCCAAGTCTCATGTCTTGGAGAACAAGATAACATCATCAAATCCCCTCAAAACCACTTCTGTCCATTTTGAAGTTTGAGCAACTTTACATTGCCAAACATGTCCAAATGTTCTCAAACCTTGTGAACATTCTCAAATGGTCTAATTATTCATCTAGACCAAGTGGCACAAGTTGGAGAACAAGTTATATTTATCAAAGTGCCTCAAAACCCTCTCTGACCAGATTCAAATTTGAACAACTCTACATTACCAACTTTCTCTCCTTGATTCCATCTTTTGTGAGCATGATCACATGACCAAATGAGGCCACCACACCAAGTGGTTCATCTAGGAGAACAGATTTGCATGGCTAAATCTTGAAAAGTCCATTTCTGCTGATTTCTAGGGTTTACAAAAGTTGCATTGGCAACTTTGCCCAAATGAGCTCAAAATGGGTGGAAGGCCCTAATTATGTGTGCCATTTCACCCTGTGGAGCCTCATGACAAATGGAAGTCATATTCTTGCCCAAACCTTTATCAAACACCTTCTGGCATTTTGCAAAAACCACTATTGTGACCCCTTCCACTATTCTTGGGGAGCTCAACTTTTTACCACAGCCTCTCCTGGCCATCTCCTACCTCCAGTAACTCTCCTCCTTCAATAGCTCAATTATTTAGGGGGAAAACCCATCCCTTTCTCTCTCTGTTTACCCATGGCAACTCCTCCTCTCTCTCTCCTTTCTATATGCAGCGCCCCGCCTAGCTCCTGACCACTCTAGAGCATCCAAGGAAGCTCCAATACACAAGTGGACACGGCAGAGCGCGCAAAACGCGCTCATGCCGGCCAAAAGCCTGCTCTGGAGCGCGCTAAAGTAGCGGCCGATCCCTGCCGCCGCACTCCCGTCCACCTCGGGCCGCCCAAGCGCGCCAGTCGACGCCCCTCGATGTCCGCAACACACCACCACTCTGTCCCCTTCCTCTCTCTCCCTCCTGCTGCCTCCTTTCGCATGCGCGCCGGCCGCCCGAGAGCTCCAATGGGCATGCTCACACGCGCGCTGCCATGACGCTCCCCCGCTCCTTCTCTCCCTTCCCTTGACCTGGACCACGCCCACGAGCACCCCAGACACGCCCCAAGGCGCCCGTTTGGCCCCTGGCAATGCCCCGGGCCGTGGCTGTGCGCCCCGCCTACGGCACCTCTCGGCCGCGCCCGTATAGTGCCACCCCCGAGCCTTATCATGTCTCAAACTGCTCTCTCTCTCCCCCTCTCGCATCCTCTGACCGACCCACAGCTCTTCCCGTGCTCTCCTTGCACCTCCATGGCCGGAGCAGTGCCGCCGGCCGCCGCTTAAATTCGTGGGCTTCGACCCCTCACTCTTCCCCAGGAACACTCCCGCACCCTCTCATCACCATCACCAACTCACCTCGTGCTCCATCCCCTCCTCCTCGTGCCTTCCTTGCTGGGCCGAACCCCGCCACCACCTGTCCCTGCCGCGGCCGAGGCCTCGCTTCGCTCTGGCGCTCCTCGGTGTAAACGGGTCCCAGTGGATGCGGCCCGTCCTCCCGAGCTCTCCGAGTCAGGCGGTCGCCGGAGGTGGCCGGAGCCACCGGGCAGGCGCCGCAAGCGCTCGGCCCGCCTCCTCTGCTTTCTCTGTCGGGCGGGAGGAGGCGGCGACCTGCGGATGGACCCCTTGGTCGGTCGGCCGACCGCCAGCGGGCCCCTCCCGTTTAAGTGAAGGCGTACCAGCCTCTTCCCCGCTTCCCCGTGGCGAAGGCGCCTGAAGAATCGCCGACGTCGCCCACAGCACCAGCAGCAGCCGAGCAGCTGGGCCGGCCCACTGCTATCCTTCGCCTGGTGCACAGGATAAGGGTAATGCCTATAATTCTTTTTATTATTTTCCAGTGGGAATGTAAAATCCATAGATTATTTATTCTAAGTCCAAATCTGATGATTCTAATTTCTATAAGTTCATAAAACATGATCTATCACATGGTGCAACTTGCACATTTTTCCAGAAACTTTTCTTCACAAACATTTATCAAATCTTGTTTTTCTTAATTCTGTGATAATCTTTAGAAAATCACAGAGGGCTCAATATTGATCCAAATGCCATGATTCAAATTCCTAGATGCATCTAAGTTCAAAACTTAGTTTTTGAACATTTTTACTAATACTTTCTGTGTCACCTCAACTAATGGTCTATTTCTTTGTATATAGCCAACTTTGCAAATTCACAGGAAAATCATCTCAACTCCAAATCCAGTGAAACCAATTCATGGATGCCTCTAAAATCATCCTTTGTTAAATGGGTGCCTTTGCTCATTTTTCAAAAATATATTTCTGTACACTTCTTGAAAATCCATAAACCCCTTGATTCCACCATATCAAAATGTTCAGAGGTATCCATTCATCAAATCCAAATGAAACCACTTTGGTCATCCCTCATATGACCAGAGGTATCTTAGAAAAGTCCAACTCATATTTTTAGAGCACTTTTATTTCCTGCCTTGTTGTGTTGCTTATATGGTTGCTTTCGACGATAGCGGACGAAGTAGACGAAATGCTCGGAGTTGGACCAGAGACATTGGAGACCTCGAAGACTTTGTTGAAACAGGCAAGCAGCCCTTTGACCATGTCTATGAAACCCCTTTTTGCATGTCATTTATATAGCTCTTTATTATTGTTGTTTCGGAATCATGGTGGGATGGTGAACCACGTGGGTTGGTTGCCTCCGTTATTTTCTCGTTGACACTTGCATTGTGCATGGCCCTACCTTCTTATGAGGGTTATGCCGGTGGGAGTAGATAGGATGCAAATGTAGATGCTACATAAAGGGATGGGTATATGCATGGTGAAGGAGGCAAAGTGATTTCAAAAGTCTTTTGAAAACCCGTCGGGTGCCACTTATGCCCGAGGGAGATGATGAGATGGGTGACCACTTGATGACGAAGTGGTGTGCCAAGGAAAGTGTGTGTTGTTTTCAAAACGGATTGGTCGGAGTTGCGACCGTTATTCCAACCTTACATGCGCGACCACTCTACCCTTATATGGGAAAGGGCATTATTGAGTACCTAGACCGATACTAGCTTGGAGCCCGCATTACTAGTGACGGGGGAGAGTTGGTGCTCTCTCTTGGGATGGGGTCGTGCCACGTAGGGCGGCCATGACCATCTTTATGGGGCACCGGACACACCGTTGGTACCCCGTGCCAGTGGTATGTGATGAAAATGGGAGCAAGGCTCCATGAAAATGTTATTTGAAATGTTGGGCACGGGGGTTACTGCCAATCGAGTGGACTCGATGTTAGTGTCGCCTAGGGAAAGGTAGTGATCGGGTGCTTACCCCGGGTACTTGAGGTACCGCGGGTCGTGGATGACACGGAAGTTCCCCGGATCTAGTGGGTAAAGTGTGCAACCTCTGCAGAGTGTAAAACTATTCGAATAGCCATGTCCACGGTCATGGACAGTTGGGTAACCGCTCTTGGGCTACGTCCACTTATTTACAAACCCAGTGTGTGTGTGATGATGGAGATGACTTGGGTCAAGTCGGAGGACTTGACACAATTGAGATGGGCTGGTGCCCACTCTGTTTATGATAAATGGGTTGGCGCCCATTCTATTTATGTTGATATCTGTGACCAGTTCTCATGGTTACTTGAATCCTCTTGATGCATGCTTTATAGGATGTTGAACATGTCATTGCACTCAAAACCAGCTTTATGCAAAATTTACCTATGTCATGCATTGTTGTACCTTGAACCAAAACATGGGTTGCTTGTGAGTACATTCAAAGTACTCATTGGCTTGCCACTGGTTATTTTATTGACCAGGCATGAAAGAACAGGATGTGATGAAGAACTCTTCGGTGATTGAACACGCGAGCTAGGGCGCTTCCCGGTCGAGAATGCTGTAGGGTTAAGGCGAGATGGCATGGGTCCAAGTTATCGGCGAAGTTTTCGCTGCGATGTTGTACTCAAGGCTCGACCATAATGGTCCTACTTGTGTAATACGGTATGTATGGATGTAAGACTCTTGTTATTCAGCTTACGTGTGTTGGTGAGCATTGATCTCGGGATCCTTGTACACGTGCATTCGGTGATCACGACTTATGAGTCGGGGTCCCCACAGAGCTGGTCCCGAGCCATCTGTTGTAGGAAGCCTTAGTTAGCATGGTCGTTAGTTAGGGTAAAAATATTTCCAAAACTACTACTAGTTTTCAAAACAATCTATACTTCTCTTCTCTGCTCAGTTTTTCAAAAACTAAGATATACTTTCCTCTTCCCCTTCAAAACCTTTGGTCGCTAGAACCCTTATGCCCCTGACCACTGGATTCCTTGTAATCCTCGTGGATAATCTAGAAGGAAGATGCCTTGACAGACATTCACCTACATCTCCTGAACTCAAGATTGGCGACATCACAACAAGACGATACCAACAGAAGATACATCCTCGAGGAATGAGGACCTGAAGACCCAGGAGATGGTGACATCCTTGACACTGCCCCAAGATGATGCAACCTTAGCCTATGATGATCAGGGCATAGGATATGCAAGATCATGATATACATCGCTAATAGAGTAACCCTGTCACTACCGTTGTTGTATCGGCAACCACCGATGGATGAGAACCTAGCCATTTGGTCCGCCTCACCATAGTGAGCAGGAAAACGGTTCTCCTCATCCCCCGCTCTTGGTGTCAAAGTTGTCATCAACATAGCCGACATGATGGACCTCTATTACGCCTTGATAATGGATTACCTACCTGGTACCATCGACGGCTTAGAAGACAAAAAGAGATCGTCGTGATTAAGAAGACAATAGAAGACCCAGTCAAAGCCAATTACGAGGAGCCACCTTCACCCCATCACTTCAACAGGCAAGAAGTTGTTGAAGACTCTTCAAGCTCAACCGGGATCGTTTCATCAAACAACTACAAGAGACGTAGCAACACCTAAGGAAAACCCGGGAGACTGCATGAGGCACAAGGCACGACTATGGAGTCCGAGAACCCCTAGGGTAGGATGAGTCGTGTACCCCTATGCTTGTGATGAGTCCGTATGATGGTTCGAGCAGGACCATGATTATGTGTTGCTTGTTGTTATTTGTTGTGTTATCAGTCGCCCTTTTTGCCCTAGGCAACAAGTACGTGACTATATCACCTGTCTGGTTTTGTTGTTTGTGTTTGGCCCTTTTTGGCACTTGTTTGTTTGCACCTGCACTATAGAACCCCCTTTAGGCATTTCCCTCCTCTATGCTACTCTTCCCTCTCATCTCTCTCTCCTTAACTGAAGATCGGCAAGACAAGGTACGCCAAGGATTCTACTTCGACAACCAACTAGCACTGAAGACTTTTGCCACACCCTCCTCGACCAAGTACAACCTCGTTTGTTTACACCTCAAGATTAGAAACCCAATTCCTAGACCCTTCAAGACTTCATAAGATACCCCAGCTCGAAACCTTAACCATGAGTTTAACCTACGGAATTGCAAGAGAATCTGTTAAGCCTCTGTAACGTTGCTTGTCACTGGGTTCATTATGGAACTAGTGGACATAGTGAATGAGCACATTATCTTCCTAAGATAGCACCAAAACTGATGATGCCATAGGGAAGACCAGTTTGAGGATATAGGATTTGAGGACAGATGACTTGGTGCGTTTATATCAGTGACCTTGAGGAATTATCTGAGACTTGGTGGATTATGAGGCTTTCATGTTGGTAGATGAACTTGGTGGGATCATAAGTATAGATTAGCATAGCTTTCATTACCCCTGAGTAAATTGGAATTAGTGGGACAATTAAGACCGCAAGCTGAAATTCTTGGAAGTATAAGGATTCAACTTGGCCATGGGATATTGTTAGGAGATAGTTGTTACTACATAAATGGCTTGGGGATCATGTAGGAATTCTCGTTGGACAAGAGATTTGGATTTAAGTAGGTGATTCTAGATGAATATAGATGCTGAGTATGTCTACAGGGTTCGGAGTAAATTGGATTTAGGCTGATGATCCCGATCATGATACCATATTTCTCAGTGGACAATAAACTTGCAGATTTGGATTAATTGTCAGAGTTGATATAAACTTGACCTTGGAGGTTACTTGACCATGATAATGGAAATTGGTGGACTGACGATAGTAGAGATAGCCTTTTCAAGTATCTGGGGATTATAGGAACATTAGGGGATCATATGGAACACCATAGACATTGGATTTGTGGAATTAATGGATCGTGTAGTGATTGATGGAAGTTAGCAGGTTGTTGGAGTTGATTCATAGGAAGGAAACAAGATCTTGGAGTGGCATATGACGTGTTTCCTTAGGATAGAGGTGCACCAGTATGGACGTTGGGTCAATAGACTGAGCACTTGGATGGTGGATATTAAATCCAAGCTTGTATGTTCTACCCATGGATTCTTAGGGGTAGCTACACACATGAGTTTGGGGATCGTAGACATATATGATTTTGTTAGACCTCCTCTTGGGAGTCATGAGGATATGATTAGCATGAGTGATGACTGGAGTTGACCTATACTAATGATGCTTTCAATAGTATAAGGTGATCTGTTTCAGGACTAAGTAGAACAATTGGCATCTCAGAAACCGTGCTTAAAGGTAGGATGATAAATGTCCATTCGCACACTAGAATCCTTGAAACCCTTATGCCCTATCAAGCCACAACACGTTTGGATCGTGACCTTGGGTCTTGGCTCTAGATCAATAAGACCTTGACCAATGCTCAACCGTGACCCTCACCAATGCCTCAACCCACTCTACGTACCCCAAATACTTCATAGAGTACTTGGGCAAGTTAATCATCATCCTTACTTGAGGACATGTATGTCCACATGAAGACGGAAGAAGAGTTGATCAGCTGGTTAGGGAACATCCGAAGACCGCCATGTCAAGGAGGAAGAACTATACCAACCATCGTCGTCAAGGAGTGAGCTTCCGCGTTGAAGACCGTGCATAATTGCAAGCCACTCCTCTCAAAGGCAACTACGGCCTCGTGAAGGAAACTATGCTACTCATGACCTTGAGCTAGCAGCAGTGGTTCATGCCCTGAAGACATGGCGACAATACCTCTTAGGGAAGCGATGTGAGATATACACGGATCACAAAAGTCTGAAGTATATTTTCACTCAAAGGGAATTGAACACGAGGCAAAGATGATGGCTGGAGTTGATCAAAGACTATGACCTCAGTGTTCAATACCACCCTGGGAAAGCTAATGTGGTAGCAGATGCATTAGCAGGAAGGCTTGTTCCTTGAATGCTGTGCTTAAGGACAAGCTACCCGCCTTGTATGAAGAGCTTGAAAGCTTGGGTTGGGCTGGTTGCACCGAGTTCTCAGCTAACCTTGAAGTCAAGCCGACCCTGATAGATGAGGTTAAAGAAGCTCAGACGGGACACGAGAGTATTGAAGGCATCAAGAGGAAGATCAAGGCGGGCAAAGCCCCACTTCATTCCTGTCAAGACGACCTACAAGGGGAACCAGTTAGCCAGTCTCTACATCAACCGAATCGTGAAGCATTCATGGCGTTCCCAAGGGAATTGTGTCGGATAGAGGAATCCAATTCACCTCAAGGTTTTGGAAGAAATTCCAAGAGGCCATGGGGACCAAGTTGTCCTTCAGCACTGCTTCCCACCCACAGACCGGAGGTCAGACAGAACGAGTGAATCAGATACTCGAAGACACGCTCCGAGCCTATGTCTTAGCATATGGAGCTAAGTGGGAAGATTGCCTCCCCTTTGCCGAGTTCTCTTACAACAATACTCATCAGTCAAGCCTTCAGATGGCACCATTTGAAGTGTTATACGGACGGAAGTGCCGCAGACCCCTCAATTGGTCAGAGACCGGAAAAAGGACTTGTCTTTGGGCCAGATATCCTTCGTGAAGCAGAAGAGCAAGTCCAGCTTGTCAAAGAGCGTTTGAAGACTGCCAAGTCAAGACAGAAGAACTACGCTGACTCATGTCGTCGAGACATGACCTTCCGGGTTGGAGGCCATGTTTATCTCCGGGTCACCCCTCTCAAAGGAACCCAACGCTTCCATGTCAAAGGAAAGCTCGCCCTAAGATTCATCGGCTTTCTGCAAGATCACTCCAAGATTTAACAACCCCCTCTGAGATCACTTCAAGGCAAAGAGAAGATGGTTACCAGCTGGAGTTGCCACCTAAGTTACCTGGGTGCACAATGCTTCCATGCATCACAACCCCGGAAGTATTTCCAACTTCCTAGCTAGCCCGAGCGCTAATAAGGACATTGACCATCGAGCCACCGACCCCTAGTCCAACCTGACCTAACGCAAGAGACCCCTCAGCAACCTGGATCAACCGAGAGCGTCATACACGAAGCCACACCATCAAGTACTTCAATCTCAATGGAGCACTACACGGAAGCAGAAGCAACATGAGGACTTGAAGACTACCCCAGATCCAAGTTTCTATATCCCTTTCCGCGCCTAGTCTAGGAATCTCGGGGACGAGATTCTTGTAAGGGGGGTAGGTCTGTCACACCCTGATTTTTCATGGCACAACACTTAAGTCACTAAATCATGCTAAAATGTGGTTTGACAAAAACTTTTGAGTGTTTTGGACTTTGCTTGATTTGATTTTTGTCTGCTGTTTGCAAGTGCTCTAAAAATCAAATAAACCCTCCAACTTCTATGCTTCATCTCCTTGATCCAAAACCTTTCCCAATGATCATGCCATGTGTATAGGACACAAAAATAATTTTTTATAAAATTATTTTGGCCAAAAAGTATTTTCTAAAATTAGTTTTCCAAAAACTCCTGAATTGAGGTTTGCACTGCAAGTACTTAATTAAGGGCAGTAAAAATATTTCCAAAAATATATTTGACTCTTATTAGATATAGGATACCCAGAAACCACAAAAATATAATTTTAAAAGTTATTTTCCTATTTTACTTAAAAGCTATTTCTTAAGGCCAGAAATGGTCTTTAATAGGGAAAAATTATTTTGTTGCTTCAAAAATATTTGACAAAATTTAGGGAAACTCATAGGACATATATTGTCCATATATAAGAGTTTCAACACATGGTCATGTTCAAAATATTGGTTAAATCCTCAAAACCCTTTACGGATATTTCAAGCTTTTGAAATATTTACAAAGGAAATATTCTCCAAATATTCCAAGAAAATTCTATCATGTCACATATGACATATTTGGTGACCTTGCCAAGTCTCATGTCTTGGAGAAGAAGATAACATCATCAAATCAAAACCACTTCTGTCCATTTTGAAGTTTGAGCAACTTTACATTGCCAAACATGTCCAAATGTTCTCAAACCTTGTGAACATTCTAAAATGGTCTAATTATTCATCTATACCAAGTGGCACAAGTTGGAGAACAAGTTATATTTATCAAAGTGCCTCAAAACCCTCTCTGACCAGATTCAAATTTGAACAACTCTACATTACCAACTTTCTCTCCTTGATTCCATATTTTGTGAGCATGATCACATGACCAAATGAGGCCACCACACCAAGTGGTTCATCTAGGAGAACAGATTTGCATGGCTAAATCTTGAAAAGTCCATTTCTGCTGATTTCTAGGGTTTACAAAAGTTGCATTGGTAACTTTGCCCAAATGAGCTCAAAATGGGTGGAAGGCCCTAATTATGTGTGCCATTTCACCCTGTGGAGCCTCATGACAAATGGAAGTCATATTCTTGCCCAAACCTTTATCAAACACCTTCTGGCATTTTGCAAAAACCACTATTGTGACCCCTTCCACTATTCTTGGGGAGCTCAACTTTTTACCACAGCCTCTCCTGGCCATCTCCTACCTCCAGTAACTCTCCTCCTTCAATAGCTCAATTATTTGGGGGTAAAACCCATCCCTTTCTCTCTCTGTTTACCCATGGCAACTCCTCCTCTCTCTCTCCTTTCTATATGCAGCGCCCCACCTAGCTCCTGACCACTCTAGAGCATCCAAGGAAGCTCCAAGACACAAGTGGACACGGCAGAGCGCGCAAAACGCGCTCATGCCGGCCAAAAGCCTGCTCTGGAGCGCGCTACAGTAGCGGCCGAGCCCTGCCGCCGCACTCCCGTCCACCTCGGGCCGCCCAAGCGCGCCAGTCGACGCCCCTCGACGTCCGCAACACGCCACCACTCTGTCCCCTTCCTCTCTCTCCCTCCTGCTGCCTCCTTTCGACGCTGCCTTGCCGCCGAGAGCTCAATGGGCATGCTCACCTGCGCTGCCATGGCGCTCCCCGCTCCTTCTCTCCTTCCCTTGACTGGACCACGCCCACGAGCACCCAGACACGCCCCAAGGCGCCCGTTTAGCCCCGGCAATGCCGGGCCGTGGCTGTGCGCCCGCCTCGGCACCTCTCGCCAGCGCCAGATAGGGCCACCCCGAGCCTTATGATGTCTCAAACTGCTCTCTCTCCCCTGCATCCTCGACCGACCCACGGCTCTTCCGTGCTCTCCTTGCACCTCCATGGCGGGCAGTGCATGCCGCCGCCGCTAAATTCGTGGGCCTCGACCCTCTCTCTTCCCAGAACACTCCGCACCCTCTCATCACCATCACCAACTCACCCGTGCTCCATCCCTCCTCCTCGTGCCTTCCTTGCTGGGCCGAACCCGCCACCACCTGTCCCTGCCATGGCCGAGGCCTCGCTCGCTCTGGCGCTCCTCGGCAGAAACCGGGTCCCCAGGTGGATGCGGCCCGTCCTCCCGAGCTCTCCGGAGTCCGGGCGGTCGCCGGAGGTGGCCGGAGCCACCGGAACGGGCGCCGGCAAGCACTCGGCCCCGCCTCCTCTGCTTTCTCTATCGCGGGCGGGAGGAGGGTGACGACCCTGCGAATGGACCCCTTGGTCGGCCGACCGCCAGTGGGGCCCTCCCGTTTAAGTGAAGGCGTACCAGCCTCTTCCCTCTTCCCATGGCGAAGGCTGAAGGAATACGCCGACGTCGCCCTGGCAGCAGCCAAGCAGCCGAGCAGCTGGGCGCCCATCGCTATCCTTCGCTTTGGTGCAGGATAAGGGTAATGCCTATAATTCTTTTTATTCTTTTCAACTGGGATTGTAAAATCCATAGATTATTTATTCTAAGTCCAAATCTGATGATTCTAATTTCTATAAGTTCATAAAATCATGATCTATCACATGGTGCAACTTGCACATTTTTCCAGAAACTTTTCTTCACAAACATTTATCAAATCTTGTTTTTCTTAATTCTGTGATAATCTTTAGAAAATCACAGAGGGCTCAATATTGATCCAAATGCCATGATTCAAATTCCTAGATGCATCTAAGTTCAAAACTTAGTTTTGAACATTTTACTAATACTTTCTGTGTCACCTCAACTAATGGTCTATTTCTTTGTATATAGCCAACTTTGCAAATTCACAGGAAAATCATCTCAACTCCAAATCCAGTGAAACCAATTCATGGATGCTTCTAAAATCATCCTTTGTTAAATGGGTGCCTTTGCTCATTTTTCAAAAATATATTTCTGTACACTTCTTGAAAATCCATAAACCCCTTGATTCCACCATATCAAAATGTTCAGAGGTATCCATTCATCAAATCCAAATGAAACCACTTTGGTCATCCCTCATATGACCAGAGGTATCTTAGAAAAGTCCAACTCATATTTTTAGAGCACTTTTATTTCCTGCCTTGTTGTGTTGCTTATATGGTTGCTTTCGACGATAGCGGACGAAGTAGATGAAATGCTCGGAGTTGGACCAGAGACATTGGAGACCTCGAAGACTTTGTTGAAACAGGCAAGCAGCCCTTTGACCATGTCTATGAAACCCCTTTTTGCATGTCATTTATATAGCTCTTTATTATTGTTGTTTCGGAATCATGGTGGGATGGTGAACCACGTGGGTTGGTTGCCTCCGTTATTTTCTCGTTGACACTTGCATTGTGCATGGCCCTACCTTCTTATGAGGGTTATGCCGGTGGGAGTAGATAGGATGCAAATGTAGATGCTACGCAAAAGGGATGGGTCTATGCATGGTGAAGGAGGCAAAGTGATTTCAAAAGTCTTTTTGAAAACCCCGTCGGGTGCCACTTATGCCCGAGGGAGATGATGAGATGGGCGACCACTTGATGACGAAGTGGTGTGCCAAGGAAAGTGTGTGTTGTTTTCAAAACGGATTGGTCGGAGTTGCGATCGTTATTCCAACCTTACATGCGCGACCACTCTACCCTTATATGGGAAAGGGCATTATTGAGTACCTAGACCGATACTAGCTTGGAGCCCGCATTACTAGTGACGGGGGAGAGTTGGTGCTCTCTCTTGGGACGGGGTCGTGCCAGGTAGGGCGGCCATGACCATCTTTATGGGGCACCGGACACACCGTTGGTACCCCGTGCCAGTGGTATGTGATGAAAATGGGAGCAAGGCTCCATGAAAATGTTATTTGAAATGTTGGGCACGGGGGTTACTGCCAATCGAGTGGACTCGATGTTAGTGTCGCCTAGGGAAAGGTAGTGATCGGGTGCTTACCCCGGGTACTTGAGGTACCGCGGGTCGTGGATGACACGGAAGTTCCCCGGATCTAGTGGGTAAAGTGTGCAACCTCTGCAGAGTGTAAAACTATTCGAATAGCCGTGTCCACGGTCATGGACAGTTGGGTAACCGCTCTTGGGCTACGTCCACTTATTTACAAACCCAGTGTGTGTGTGATGATGAAGATGACTTGGGTCAAGTCGGAGGACTTGACACAATTGAGATGGGTTGGTGCCCACTCTGTTTATGATAAATGGGTTGGTGCCCATTCTATTTATGTTGATATCTGTGACCAGTTCTCATGGTTACTTGAATCCTCTCTATGCATGCTTTATAGGATGTTGAACATGTCATTGCACTCAAAACCAGCTTTATGCAAAATTTACCTATGTCATGCATTGTTGTACCTTGAACCAAAACATGGGTTGCTTGCGAGTACATTCAAAGTACTCATTGGCTTGCCACTGGTTATTTTATTGACCAGGCATGAAAGAACAGGATGTGATGAAGAACTCTTCGGTGACGAACACGCGAGCTAGGACGCTTCCCAGTCAGAATGCCTGTAGGGTTGAGGCAGATGGCATGGGTCCAAGTTATCGACGAAGTTTTCCGCTGCGATGTTGTACTGAAGGCTCGACCATAATGGTCCTACTTGTGTAATACGGTATGTATGGATGTAAGACTCTTGTTATTCAGCGTCTGTGTGTTCAGTGAGCATTGATCTCTGGGATCACTGTACACGTGCATTCGGTGATCACGACTTATGAGTCGGGGTCCCCACAAGGAATGAAATATCTTGGCCTTAACACATCAGTAGGTGATTCTCTCTCAGAAATGGTAAGTTGGAAGTGTAGGTTCAGTC
The DNA here is from genome assembly GCA_021437245.1 of Aegilops speltoides. NCBI lineage: Eukaryota > Viridiplantae > Streptophyta > Magnoliopsida > Poales > Poaceae > Aegilops > Aegilops speltoides. Next base: position 123,373,072 of record CM038143.1, on the reverse strand, counting down.
TGATGGCTCTCTCCATGAATGAAGAGGAGGTGGAGGGGTATATATAGCCTCCACACAAAATGTAACCGTTACACTCAATTTACCGAACTCGGTGGGACCGATTCAACAGACTCGGTCAGACCGATTTAGTAAACCTAGTGACCGTTAGGATTTTTGGTGGGACTGACATGCAACTCGGTACGACCGATTTGGTTAGGGTTAGGGCATAATGTAAACTCGTAATACCGATTACACAAACTCGGTGAGACCGATTTTGGTAATAAGCTTTCCAGAGAGTTGGTCAGGTAAACTCGGTGGGACCGATTTGCTCTTTTCGGTGAGACCGAAATGTTACAAAAGGGAAACAGAGAGTTTACATTGCAATCTCGGTGGGACCAATCGCTCACTTCGGTTAGACCGAAACGTTACAAAGGGAAACAGAGAGAGTACAATCCCATCTCGGTGAGACCGAGATCCCTATCGGTAGAACCGATTTGCCTAGGGATTGTGGCAGTGGCTATGACATTAGAACTCGGTGGCGCCGGATAGGAAGAATCGGTGTGCCCGATTTTGGCTTTAGGTTTAGGTCATTTATGGATGTGAGAAAGTAGCTGAGGGTTTTTGGAGCATATCACTAAGCACATTAAGCAAGAGGCTCATTAAGCAACACCTCATCCCTCCTTGATAGTATTGGCTTTTCCTATAGACTCAGTGTGATCTTGGACCACTAAAATATAAAATGAAGAGTCTTGAGCTTTTGAGCTTGATCCAATCCTTTGTCATTACTATTTTAAGGGATCCACTTTCATCATCCATGCCATGCCATTCATTGAGCTTTCCTGAAATAATAGTCTTGGAATAGCATTAGCTCAATGAGCTATATGTTGTTATGAATTACCAAAACCACCTAGGGATAGTTGCACTTTCACTTAGGTGGAAAGGGCATAGGCTTTTGAACCCATGGTTCTCTTTCCTTCCCATGTTTTCTAGCAACGAAGTCTCTTTTATCATACCTTTTATTCTTAGGTTGTGGGTTATCAAGATCAACAACTGGTTCTATCTCAACATCATTATCCGATTCTTTATCATTAGGTTGAGTGTCTTCATGAACCTCATCATTATCCTTTCCATTATCAGAAGGTGAGTGTTCATTACCAGATTGAGTTTCAGCATCAGAGATAGATACTTCATTATCATTATCAGGAGGTTTTTCTATTTCAGGTTCACTAGAAGCAGGCAAAGTCCTATCATTTTTCTTCTTCTTTTTATTTTTAGAAGGACTAGGTGCAGTGGTGTTGTTCCTTCGAGAATCTTGTTCAATTCTCTTTGGGTGTCCCTCAGGATAAAGTGGCTCCTGAGTCATTTTACCTCCTCTAGTTGCTACTCTAACAGCAAAGTCACCTATGTTATTGTTCATTTCATCAAGTAACTCTCTTTGAGATTTAGCAACTTGTTCTAATAGAAGTGATCGCTTAAGCGAGCAATCATATCAGAGTCACTTAAGCGAGCAATCATATCAGAGTTTTATTTCAATTGTTTCATAACATTTGCATTGAAGTGGTCTTGCTTTCTAACGTAATTATCACACTCATAAAGGCATTGACTAGGATGTTTATTATGAGGATCATCACTATAGTTGAATTTCATTAAAGATTTTATCTCTACGACCTTAGGTGGTGGTGGTGCTTCACGCCCATGTATTTCTTTGATAGGAGGTAAATTTTTAACATCCTCGGCTTTACTACCTTTTTCCTTCATAGATTTATTTGCCTCTTCATATCTCCAGGACTGAGATATAAGATACCCCTCTTCTTTGGAGTGGGCTTAATAGGTGTTTCAGGAGGAGTCCAATCATCATAATTTTTCAATATGTTATTCAATAATTCTTCAGCTTGCCCAATAGTTCGTTCCCTGAAAACACAACCAGCACAACTATCTAGGAAATCCCTAGAAGCATCGGTTAGTCAATTATAGAAGATATGAAGTATTTCATTTTTCTTAAGAGGATGATCAGACAAAGTATTAAGCAATTGGAGAAGCCTCCCCCAAGATTATGGGAGACTCTCTTCTTCAATTTGCACAAAGTTAAATATTTCCTGCAAGGCAGCTTGTTTCTTATGAGCAGGGAAATATTTTTCAGAGAAGTAATAAATCATATCCTGGGGGCTACACACACAACCAGGAGCAAGAGTATTGTACCAAGCTTTAGCATCACCCTTTAATGAGAATGGGAATAACTTGAGAATATAGTAGTAGCGAATCTTCTCATCATGAGCAAAAGGGTATCTATATCATTCAACTTAGTAAGATGTGCCACAACAGTTTCAGTTTCATAACCATGGAAAGGATCAGATTCAACCAAAGTGATTAACTCTGGGTCGACAGAGAATTCATAATCCTTATCATCAATCACAATAGGTGAAGTAGCAAATTCAGGATCACATTTCGTTTTAGCATTCAGAGATCTTTCTTTATACTTGCATAATAATTTCTCTAGATCATCTATATCCTTAAAAGCAAGAATATCTCTAGTTGCCTCCTCACTCATAATATAACCTTCCGGTACCTTTGGCAATTCGTATCTAGGAGGACTAGTTCTAGTGGGTGTTTCAAGATTTTCAGTTTCAAGTTCATCATCAGATTCGACAATATCATGTTGTCTTACTCTAGCAATTTGTTCATCAAGAAATTCGCCTAGTGGCACATCATCATCAAGCAAGGTACTAGCATCATCAGGAGTAGCATTCATAGCAGAAGTAGCATCATCAATAATTTGCGACATATCAGAATTAATAGCATGTTGTGGTGTTGCAAGTTTACTTATAACAGAAGGTGAATCTAAAGCAGAACTAGATGGCAGTTCCTTACCTCCCATCGTCTTTGAGGGAAAAAAATCTTAGTCTTAGCATCCTTCAGATTCTTCATAGTGAAAATATGATAATAATCCCAAGTGACTCAATAAATATAGCTGTGCTCCCCGGCAACGACGCTAGAAAAAGGTCTTGATAACCCACAAGTATAGGGGATCGCAACTGTTTTCGAAGGTAGAGTATTCAACCCAAATTTATAGATTCAACACAAGGGGAGCCAAAGAATATTTGAAGGTATTAGCAGCTGAGTTGTCTATTCAACCACACTGGAGATTAATTATCTGCAGCAAAGTGATTAGTAGCACAGTAGTATGATAGTTTTGATGATAGCAGCCGTAGTGACGATACTAAAGAATGATGATTGCGGTGATATTGTAGCGAAAGCGATAGCAGTATATGAGTAGTAACTTAGCAAAAACAATATATGATAAATTCGTAGGCATTGGATCGGTGAATCATTGGATGATATTTATCATGAGACAGTTATAACCTAGGGCGATACGACACTAGCTCCAGTTCGTAAATATATTGTAGGCATGTATTCCGTAAATAGTCATACGTGCTTATGGAAAGAACTTGCATGACATCTTTTGTCCTAACCTCCTGTGTGTGGCAACCCGGCTCAGAGAAACCGGAACGCCCCATATTCTAGCCCAGAGATCAAGGAGAAGTCATCTGGAATACGGCACTGCTTAGCATAGAACAAATCAGTTCTTTATTACAATCTATTTGGGTACAAGGTGATTCCGATATAACATGGAATTACATCGGCAAGGCGACACTACGCCTGCCACGGTTGGTCTATGCAAGCAGCAGAACAACACGAAGTAGCGGAATAACTTTAGCAGTAGAACAATGACGACGGTGGTGAACTCCACTCTGCAGGGAGTCTGACTGGAACGCTTATCCTAGCTCGCGAACAAAGAATCCACGGCAAACAAGCAATCAAATCCGACATGACCTACAAGCTCGCATGACACGTCAGGTCAGTACATTGAATGTACTTGCAAGCTCACAATAACCGAAAGCATTCAAGACAAACAACAGCATGGCAATTACAGGTTAAGCATGAATTAACATGATATCATCATAGCAACATGGCATGAACAACTAGTATAATATGAGCATGGCAAGAACATATGAATCTGACTATACTAGCATGCAACATGATGACACTATCATGCACCAACTTACTTTGTTCGGGTTACCTCGTAACCATCACATGCATCACTTACCAACCTCGGACATCACACGATCATCTCAGGATCAAATCAAGCTTGGTATAGACAATACCATAGTAATCATTACATGACCACAAGGAGCTTGATCTTACCCACAATTCTCGCAAAAATATCTAACAACTCGGTATCCTCGATACCACAATGATCGTTCACCGAACCACACTTGGTTCAACGGGTTACCTCGTAACCCAATGATGATCATTCACGGATCACATAACCAACTTATTTCATCATCGAACCGGGGTTTTTATTAAGCACATCATTATTATTAATACTGTTGACCCATAGTGTGACCAACTACAAACTGGGCCCTTATCCGCGGGCACGACTATCTATAGATTTAGTATACACTCTGAAGAGGTAGTGAACTTTACCCACACAACGGAACCCATGGCCTCGCACTCCCATTCGGGTGGACCAACGGCGTTCCGACAAAACCGTCCTACTACCATGACACTCTCCCAGCCACTCCGACTCACTCCCCACTGGGCTAAGTCCTGGGTGGCCCCGTGCCTACCAAAGGCACCAACAACCACCATCGTGGCAAAACGGCCACCATCATGGCAAAACAAAAATGGTCCCAAACGGGGACAAGCCGGCTATAACAACTACGGGCACACAAGGCTTATGTCCGCCTACCTGATCAGGGTAGCGCGCGCCCATAACCTTCCCTCGTGGGAGGCACCGGCGAGAGGCACAACAATAGACCCAGTTAGGACCCTCCTATAAAGGCAAGTGTGGTTGCACTGGTCAGCTCGATATGGTGGCACCAGGACTCAGCCACAGTTTTTCAAGTTCAATTAAGTCTGGTTAAACTTGAATGCAATAAGATGAGCCATATTAAAATAACGTGATGCAACTACAATGCATGAGCATGGATCACCATAAGCAGGGAAGTGCAAAATAATCGTCGAGCATAACCATAATGAAACATTAACCAAATGAGCATGGCAAACTGACGAGCATAACATTACACGTGAACATGTCATGACCACTAGCATCATAAATAAATCCATACAAGAACTCATTCAGAAAACTACCAAGGAAGCATATAACCAACTAGATACAAAGTAACATGCATAACTATGACACTAGATAACAGATCGTAAACATGCATCCGAAAGAACACACTTCTACTACTACCAAGCATGTTTCCATATAACAATAATACTAGTAATAATTGCAAGATAAAAAGATGCAGAAGAGCATAACATGAAAGTGAACACAGATCTCTAAGCATCACCGAAACAACGATAACCGTATCAAAGCAAGCAAACATTTATTAAACATTCAAGTTGAAAACCATGGCTACTTCATGACTATCATGCAAGTGGTTGTTGTGGCTTGCCTGGGGAGAAGTGTGGTGAAGCCGCAGAAAGATTTGCCAGAAACAGTTATCTCCTGGAGGGGGCTGTTTACGTGCAAGGCAAAAAGGTCCTTTTTAGAGAGCTAACACATGGTGAAAGTGTTACCAACAGAACGAGATCGACGAAATGATGAAGTGGGCTTTGGAATCACCTCATTCGGAGTTGCGAGCAAAAAGTTATAGCCTGACGAAGTCTAGGGACCAATCTGTAAAAAGATTTCTACAAACAGGCCCCTGAGCTGAAAAACAGAAAGCACATTTAGTTGAATACATCTTCTTAGCTGAGAAAACATATTTTTAGCCATAGTTAAGTGAAAATACGCTTTCTCAAAAGGAAAACATATTTCCAACCGAACTAGGACCAAAGTACGTTTTCCCTAAAGAAAACGTATTCCAATAAATGCGTTTCCACTTATCCAGCTAGGCAAGCGCGGGGCCGACTTGTGTGACGCTGACGTGCGGGTCCCACGGGTGGTGGGGCCCATCACTTATCCATGCTCGACTGGGCGGGGTCAACGCCGTGTGGCTAACCGGTGGGGCCTAGGAAGTCGCGGGGCCCACCTGGCCTCGTCTTCTTCCTCCTCTCCCTGCCCCCGATGGAAACAGAGGAGGGAGCAAGGGAGGGTGCTGCCGACGACGAGCCGGCCTGCCCCAACGACGAGCAGAGGGGATGGAGAGGACCGCCGGAGAGTGGGGAAGGTGGTGGGGTGGCTAGAGGTGGAGGATGAGCTCGGCATGGGGCTAATTTAGGCCGAAGCCGCGGTAGACATGGCGGCCATGGAGGAGGAATGGGAGCTCCTGGAGATCAACGGGACGGCTGGTTGGGTTCCAGGGAGTGTGGGAAGGCTGGAAGTGAGCTCAAACGAGCACGGGGAGGGATACTTATAGCCGTGGCCGAGGAGGTCAAGCTATCTTCGCCACAGATGCATGGACGGCGCCGCAGATGCGTGTGTTCGTGCATGAGCTCGGGGGAAGGCGACGGGGAGATACAGGGAAGAGCTCGAGGGGGCAGAGGCGGCCAAGGGAGCACGGGGATGAAGAGACGAGCAAGCTCCAAGCCAAAATCACCACTATACGTCTGTGGGCACGCGATGGTTTGCATTGGTGAGGAAGCTACCGGAGGGGGAGAGGGGTCCAGGGGACAACGATGATGAGGGGAAGACAAAGGACATGCTCACGCGCGCGAAGACGACGAGAGGAGGAGGGGCCCGAGCACAAACGACGTTCTGGCCGCGCACACCGCATGCCCAAACGGTGGTCACCACTAGTACAGGCATTTGGAGGATTCAACGCGCTGGCAAAAGTTGTCTGGGGGTTTATCCTTCCATGGTAGGTTACACCTGAAGTTGTAGCTTGGTTAAAGATGCTCTGGTTAAGTGGGAATCAACCTCTAAAATTTGTTGTTGCAAACTTGATCAACTCAGTGTGATCAGCGGAGATAAGTTATGGGTCCAATGTGATGTCTCGGGTGTTTAGGGTAGAAAGGACTACAGTCCTGGGGAGTTTGACAGGATATGGACCAAGGCTTAACATAGTTGCTTTGCAACTGACCAAAATGGTCCAGAAACTTGATCAACATGATGCACTCACATGGAGTGCCAACTTGAGCTCAAATTGGGCAAGGCGGAGCCATTTGGTCATATGAAGATGCTCAAAAAGTCTCATACCAATTGGCCAAGCCAAAATGGTACTTGCTTCACAAGTATCTCCTTTGGACAGAAACTTGCAAAAATTCTAGTGGAATAATGGCTTGATGAAATATGCCCAAATTGGGTGGAGATAGGTTATATGGATAATAGAAGGCCTAGAAAAATTTGCAGCCTTAATGGAGCAAGATAAAATATACTTGCTTCACAAACTGAAATTTTGGACAGAATCAAAGAATTTAAGATGAGCTCACATGGAGGCATGACATGAGCTCAACTTTGGTGGAGGGCTATTATATGATGATATTAAGGATCACGCAAAATGGCAACTCATTTGGATATGCCTAGCTTGTACCTACTTCACAAAGCTTCTTTCTCGACAGAAACTTTGGAAAATCACAATTAAATAATTACTAGGCAAATGAGGTTCCATTTTGGCATGTGGCAATGATATGGACAGGAAAAGATGTACAAAGAGTTTGAGGTCAATTGGGCAAAGGAAAATAGCACTTGCTTCACAATGTGCCATTTAGGGCAGAATAGGAAATGAATTATTTGAGGATTATTTTTGAACATGGCAATGAAAAGTTTTTCCACATTTGATGAAGATATTACCCAAACAATTTATGAGAATCATTTGGGAATTTTAGGAGTGAGGGAAATAGGGGTTGCTTCACAACCTAGGGCAAATTGAGTTATTCCTTTAATAGAAAAGGAATATTCCCAATAAAAAGAATATTGAGATTGGGTACAAGGTGGAAATTACAAGGTCTACGGTTGGATTTGGGCATGACAAGCCACTCTGGAAGAAAGAAGAGGTCATCTTCTTCAGTTTCCAGACCACAAAGCCACGGGAAAAGAAAACTCAGGCAAAAACCTCGGAAAAACAAAAGAAAAAGAAAGGGCCAAAATATGGCTATTACACCCTGGCAGCGGGGTCTTATTGGAAACTAAGGGATATTAATGCCTCCTTTTAATAGAGAACCAGAACAAAGCATTAACACACGATGAATACATGAACTCCTCAAACTACAATCATCACCGGGAGTGGTCCCGACTATTGTCACTCCGGGGTTGCCGGATCATAATGATGACCCACAAGTGTAGGGGATCTATCGTAGTCCTTTCGATAAGTAAGAGTGTCGAACCCAATGAGGAGCAGAAGGAAATGACAAGCGGTTTTCAGTAAGGTATTCTCTGCAAGCAGTGAAATTATCTGTAACAGATAGTTTTGTGATAAGGTAATTTGTAACGGGTAACAAGTAACAAAAGTAAACAAGGTGCAACAAGGTGGCCCAATCCTTTTTGTAGCAAAGGACAAGCCTGGACAAATTCTTATATAAAGGAAAATGCTCCCGAGGACACATGGGAATTATCGTCAAGCTAGTTTTCATCACACTCATATGATTCGCGTTCGTTACTTTGATAATTTGGTATGTGGGTGGACTGGTGCTTGGGTACTGTCCTTCCATGGACAAGCATCCCACTTATGATTAACTACTCTCGCAAGCATCCGCAACTACGAAAGAATAATTAAGGTAAACCTAACCATAGCATGAAACATATGGATCCAAATTAGCCCCTCACGAAGCAAAGCATAAACTAGGGTTTAAGCTTCTGTCACTCTAGCAACCCATCATCTACTTATTACTTCCCAATGCCTTTCTCTAGGGCCAAACAATGGTGAAGTGTCATGTAGTTGACGTTCACATAACACCACTAGAGGAGAGACAACATACATCTCATCAAAATAGCAAACGAATACCAAATTCACATGACTACTTATAGCAAGACTTCTCCCATGTCCTCAGGAACAAACGTAACTACTCACAAATCATATTCATGTTCATAATCAGAGGGGTATTAATATGCATAAAGGATCTGAACATGTGCATCAACTACAAGGAGTAATCAACACTACTAGCAACCCACAAGTACCAATCTGAGGCTTTGGGACAAAGATTGGATACAGGAGATGAACTAGGGTTTGAGAGGAGATGGTGTTGGTGAAGATGTTGATGGAGATTGACCCCCTCCCAATGAGAGGATCGATGGTGATGACGATGGTGACAATTTTCCCCTCCCGGAAGGATGTTTCCCCGGCAGAACAGCTCCTCCGGAGCCCTAGATTGGTTCCGCCTCGTGGCGGTAGTGTCTCGTCCCAAAAGCTTGCTTGTGATTTTTTCAGGGTAAAAGACTTCATATAGCAGAAGATGGGCACCGGAGGCCTGCCAGGGGGCCCACGAGGCAGGAGGGCGCACCCAAGGGGGTAGGGCACGCCCCCCACCCTCGTGGACGGTGGGTGGCCCCCCTCTGGTATTTTCTTTGCTTAATATTTTTTATTAATTCCAAAAATAACTTTCGTGGAGTTTCAGGACTTTTGGAGTTGTGCAGAATAGGTCTCTAATATTTGCTCCTTTTCCAGCCCAGAATTCCAGCTACCGACATTCTCCCTCTTCATGTAAACCTTGTAAGATAAGAGAGAATAGGCATAAGTATTATGACATAACGTGTAATAACAGCCCATAATACAATAAATATTGATATAAAAGCATGATGCAAAATGGACGTATCAACTCCCCCAAGCTTAGACCTCGCTTGTCCTGAAGCGGAAGCCGATAACGAAAAATATGTCCACATGTTTAGAGATAGAGGTGTCGATAAAATAAAATACGGACATGAGGGCATCATAATCATTCTTATAACAGCAATATATATATATATATATATATATATATATATATAGACACACATATATATTGTCATATGATTTCTTATGCTCAAGTAATAATCTATTCACAATGTCAAGTATGAATCAGAAACTTCACTGATAACTAACAAACTATAATCTCGGTCATTGAAGCAATTGCAATTTATCATAACATCGAAAAGAGTCAATATCAGAGCTTTTCAGCAAGTCCACATACTCAACTATCATCTAGTCTTTCACAATTGCTAACACTCACGCAATACTTATGGGTATGGAGTTTTAATCGGACATAGAGAAAGGTATGGGCTTATAGTGTTGCCTCCCAACCTTTTACCTCAAGGGTAATGTCAACAATAATAGTTCATGCTAACTTACATCCAATTGGATATATATATATATATATATATCAGGATCCTTCCAACACAAGGTGCTTGCCAAAGGATAAAATGTAAAAAAGGAAAGGTGAAGATCACCATGACTCTAGTAAAAGGTATAAGACAAAAGTAAAAGATAGGCCCTTCGCAGAGGGAAGTAGAGGTTGTCATGTGCTTTTATGGTTGGTTGCATGAAATCTTAATGCAAAAGAATGTCACTTTATATTGCCACTTGTGATATGGACCTTTATTATGTAGTCCTTCGCTTTTATTGCTTCCACATCAAAAGATCGTATAAAGCTTATTTTCTCCACACTAATAAATCATACATATTTAGAGAGCAATTTTTATTGCATGCAACATGACAACTTACCTGAAGAATCTTACTCAATCCATAAGTAGATATGGTGGACTCTCATGGCAAAACCAGGTTTGAGGATATTTTGGAAGCACAAGTAGTATCTCTACTTGGTGCAAAGAATTTGGCTAGCACGAGGGGGAGAGGAAAGCTCAACATGTTGGATGATCCATGACAATATACTTTATTTCGGATATAAGAAAACATAACCCATTACGTTGTCTTCCTTGACCAACATCAACTATTTAGCATGTCATATTTTAATGAGTTCTCACAATCATGAAAGATGTCCAAGATAGTATATTTATATGTGAGAACCTCTCTTTCTTTATTACTTCCTATGAATTGCAACGATGACCAAAACTATGTTTGCTAACTCTCAACAACTTTTATTCATCATACTCTTAATATGTGAAGCCATTGCTCTCTATAAGATCCATATGATCTCTTTATTTCTTTTTATTATTTTTTTCTTTTATTCCCTCAAGATCATAGCAATATAGCAAAGCCCTTGACTCAAGACTAATCATTATTATAAATAGCTCACGAACTCAATTACATAGAGGAATCATAAAGCAAAAAATCACAACTAGATCATTCTAAAACTTTATTCTACTAAATCAAGATATTACCAAAAGGATCAAACTAAGGAAAACGGTAAAGATAGGAGTGTGGTGGTGATACGATACCGAGGCACCTCCCCCAAGCTTGGAAGTTGCCAAGGGGAGTGCCCATACCCATGTGATTATGTCTCCTTCTTCGGAGGTGGTAATGATGGAGTTTTTGATGATGAAGGCTTCTCGTCCCTCTTCCAAGGCATAGGCTCACCATCATAGAAAGATGATCGAGTCTCCGAGATCCTTAAATCTACAACCAAACTCATCCTCTTGAATCTATATTCATACTCACAGTTTTGGTTTTGCAGGTCATAGATCTGGGCTTGGAGGTGCTCAATTTTCTCGTGAAGCTTGAAGATGGCCTCCCCAATGTTCTTGGCATCCAGCTTGTGGTTGTTGGTGAACACCGCGATCATCATGTGGTTGGCATTGAGTCCGCGTTCCACCATCCCTTGGCACTTGAAAACCTGCTGCTCCATTGCTTCAAGCCTTGTCTCCACGCTTCCAGTCCTCCTTGGTCCCTTAACATCGCGGATGTGCAGCACCCCCTCACGCATCTCAATGGTTTGAGGGTGTTGCAGCACTTCCGCGAGGTAGGGGTTGATGACCTTCTCGAAAAACATGTCCTTGGGAGTGCTTGAAGCCGTCATGGTGATCCAGATCTGTCAGAAAAATAGCTCGAAACAAAAGCAGAGGATATTTGCGTGATACGGTGGTCAAAACCTTTGGAAGATTACATAATTAATTTTTACCGACCAAGAGAAGTATCGTGCAAGAAAACGGAGTCCGGAGAGCACATGAGGTGCCCAAGAGGCAGGGGCGCGCGCAGGGGGCAGGGCGCGCCCTCCACCCTCGTGTCCTTCCCGGACTACTTTTTATTTTTCCTATTTTCTTAAATATTCCAAAATGGAAAAAATTGCTATTAGAACTGTTTTGGAGTCGGTTTACTTACCGTACCATATACCTACTCCTTTTCGGAGTCTGGAACATCCAGGAAAGTGTCCCTTATGTATTCCTCCGGGGTTACGGTTTCAATAACATTAGTTTCAACATTTATAGGATTACCTGAGATATAATGTTTGATTCTTTGACCGTTCACCACCTTTGGATTTGTGCCTTCAAAGTTGTTGATTTTTATGGCACCAGAACAATAGACCTCCTCGATAATGTAAGGCCCTTCCCATTTAGGGAGAAGTTTTTCTGCAAAAAAATCTTAAACGAGAGTTGAGTAGCAACACATAATCACCTACATTAAACTCACACTTTTGTATCCTTTTGTCATGCCATCTTTTAACTTTTTCTTTAAACAGTTTGGCATTCTCATAGGCTTGAGTTCTCCATTCATAGTGAGCTAATGTCAAATAACCTCTTCTCACCGGCAAGTTTGAAATCATAATTGAGCTCTTTAATGGCCCAATATGCATTATGTTCCAGTTCGAGAGGTAAGTGACATGCTTTTCCATAAACCATTTTATACGGAGACATACCCATAGGATTCTTATATGCAGTTCTATAGGCCCATAATGCGTCATCAAGTTTCTTGGACCAATTCTTTCTAGATCTATTAACAGTCTTTTGCAAAATTAATTTAAGCTCTCTATTACTAAGTTCTACTTGACCACTAGACTGCGGGTGATATGGAGATGCAATTCTATGATTAACATCATACTTAGCAAGCATCTTACGAAAATCACCATGAATAAAATGTGAACCACCATCAGTCATTAGGTATCTAGGGACTCCAAACCTCGGAAAAATAAATTCTTTTAGCATCTTAATAGAGGTGCTATGATCAGCACTACTAGTTGGAATAGCTTCTACCCACTTAGTAACGTAATCAACTACAACTAAAATATGTGTGTACCCATTAGAGGAAGGAAACGGTCCCATATAATCAAAGCACCAAACATCAAATGGTTCAATAACAAGTGAATAATTCATAGGCATTTCTTGACGTCTACTAATATTACCAATTCTTTGACATTCATCGCAAGACAAGACAAACTTACAGGCATCCTTGAAGAGAGTAGGCCAATAAAAACCGGATTGCAATACCTTATGCGTAGTTCTATCCCCAGCGTGGTGTCCTCCATAAGCCTCGGAGTGACACTTGCCTTAGATCTGTTCCTATTCATGCTCAGGTACACAACGTCTAATAACACCATCTACTCCTTTATAAAGGTGTGGGTCATCCGAGAAGTAATATCTTAAATCATAGAAAAACTTTTTCTTTTGCTGGTACGTGAAACTAGGTGGTATAAATTTAGCAACAATGTAATCAGCATAATCAGCATACCATGGAGCAGTACGAGAAGCATTTATGACAGCTAATTGTTCGTCAGGAAAGCTATTATCAATAGGTAGTGGGTCATCAAGAACATTCTCTAACCTAGACAAGTTGTCTGCAACGGGGTTCTCAGCTCCCTTTCTATCAATAATGTGCAAATCAAATTCTTGTAGTAGGAGAACCCATCTAATAAGTCTAGGTTTAACATCTTTCTTTTCCATAAGATATTTAATAGCAGCATGATCAGTGTGAACAGTTACTTTAGAGTCAAGATATAAGGTCTAAACTTATCACAAGCAAATACAACTGCTAAAAATTCTTTTTCAGTAGTAGCATAAGTTCTATGGGCACTGTCTAGAGTTTTACTATCATATTGAATAACATTTAGTTTCTTATCAACTCTTTGTCCTAGAACATCACTTACTGCATAATCACTAGCATCGCACGTAATTTCAAAGGGTAAATTCCAATCAGGTGGCTGAACAATAGGTGCAGAAATCAAAGCTTTCTTAATTATTTTAAATGCTTCTACACAATCATCATCGAAGACAAAAGGAATATCTTTTTGTAAGAGATTAGTCAGAGGCCTAGAAATTTTAGAGAAGTCCTTAATTAACCTCCTATAAAAACCGACATGACCAAGGAAACTTCTTATACCTTTAATGTCTTTAGGGCACGACATCTTTTCAATAGCATTAACTTTAGCTTTATCAACTTCAATACCTCTTTTAGAAATTTTATGCCCCATGACAATGCCTTCATTAACCATAAAGTGGCATTTTTCCCAATTCAAGACAAGCTTCACATCTCTACAAAACTCGACCAAGGTTGCTCAAGCAATCATCAAAAGAAGATCCATAAATGGAGAAATCATCCATGAAAACCTCAGCAATCTTTTCACAAAAGTCAGAGAATATACCCATCATGATTCTTTGTAAGGTAGCAGGTGCATTACATAAACCAAAAGGCATACGTATGTAAGCAAAAGTATCGAAAGGGCAAGTAAGAGTGGTCTTTTCTTGATCCTCTTTTGACACAGGTATTTGAGAGAAACCAGAGTAACCATCTATAAAGCAAAAATGTGTATGTTTGGATAATATTTCTAGCATTTGATCAATAAAAGGCAAAGGGTAATGATCCTTTTTAGTAGGTTTATTTAATTTGTGGAAATCAATTACCATCCTATAACCCGTAACAATTCTTTGCGGGATCAATTCATCTTTACCATTAGCAACGACAGTAATACCTCCCTTCTTAGGGACACAATGGACAGGACTTACCCACTGACTATCAGCAACGGGATAAACTATACCTGCCTCCAGGAGCTTTAGTATTTCTTTTCTTACCACTTCTTTCATCTTAGGATTTAACCGTCGTTGGTGATCAAGAACTGGTTTGGCGTCTTTCTGCAATTTTATTTTGTGTTGGCATAGAGTGGGACTAATGCCCTTAAGATCATCAAGAGTATATCCAATAGCAGCACGGTTCTTCTTCAGAGTTTTCAATAATTTCTCCTCTTCCTGCTCTAAAAGGTTAGCACTAATAATAACAGGATATATCTTCTTTTCATCAAGATAAGCATATTTAAGAGTATCAGGTAGTGGTTTAAGCTCAAACATGGGATCACCCTTGGGTGGAGGAGGATCCCCTAGGATTTCAACAGGCAAGTTGTGTTTCAAAATAGGTCCATGTTTAAAGAATACTTCATATATCTCCCTTCTTTCATTCATAAACATATCATTTTCATGGTCTAGCAAATATTGTACTAAAGAATCATTAGGAGGCACGGCAATAGAAGCAAGACCAATAATTTCATCCTTACTAGGCAATTCTTTATCATGGGGTTGTCTACGAAATTTAGCACAATTAAAGTCATGAGACATATCCCCTAAACCAATCGTAACAATATCCTTTTCGCAGTCTATCTTAGCATTAACAGTATTCAAGAAGGGTCTACCAAATATAATGGGACAAAAGTCATCTTGTGGGGAGCTAAGAACAAGAAAATCAGTAGGATATTTAACTTTCCCACACAAGACTTCAACATCTCTAACAATCCCATCCGGTGAAATAGTATCTCTATTGGCAAGCTTAATTGTAACATCGATTTCTTCTATCTCAGCAGGTGCAATATCATGCATAGTTTCTTTGTATAAGGAATGAGGTATTGCACTTGCAATAGCACCCATATCACATAAGCCATGATAACAATGATCTCCTATTTAAACAGAAATAACAGGCATGCCTACAACAGGTCTATGTTTATTTTTAGTATCGGGTCTAGCAATTCTAGCAGCTTCATCACAGAAGTAAATAACATGCCCATCAATATTTTCAGCCAAGAGATCTTTAACCATAGCAATACTAGGTTCAACTTTAATTTGCTCAGGTGGTGTAGGTGTTCTAGTATTACTCTTACGAACCACAGTTGAAGCTTTATCATGATCCTTTATCCTAACAGGGAAAGGTGGTTTCTCAATATAGGTAGTAGGAACAATAGGATCATTATAAGTGATAGTCTTTTCTTCAAATTTAATAGGTGCAACTACTTTTACTTCAATGTGAGGATTATATTTAAACCACTTCTCCTTAGGGAGGTCAACATGAGTAGCAAATGATTCACAGAAAGAAGCTAGTATCTCAGAGTCAAGTCCATATTTAGTGCTAAATTCATGAAAAGCATCGGTATCCATAAAAGATTTAACACAATCAAACTTAGGTGTTATACCTGACTCCATACCTTCGTCGAGATCCCAATCTTCAGAGTTGCATTTAGTTCTTTCCAATAAATCCCATCTGAATTCAATAGTCTTCATCTTGAAAGAGCCAGTACAAGAAGCATCGAGCATGGAGCGATTGTTGAGAGAAAGCCGAGCATAAATTTTTTGAATAATAATTTCTCTTGAGAGCTCATGATTGAGGCATGAATATAACATTGACTTAAGCCTCCCCCAAGCTTGAGCGATGCTTTCTCCTTCGTGAGGCCAAAAATTATATATATAATTACGATCAGGATGAACAAGATGCATAGGATAAAACTTTTGATGAAATTCCAATTCCAAGTTCCATGATCCCATATCATCACATAGCCTAAACGATGTCAATGCCTTTCCCTTCAAAGATAAAGGGAAGACCTTCTTCTTGATAACATCCTTGGGCATACCTGCAAGCTTAAATAATCCACAAACTTCATCCACATAGATTAGGTGCAAATCGGGATGCAATGTTCCATCTCCTGTAAAAGGATTAGCTAGCAGTTTCTCTATCATACCCAAAGGAATTTCGAAGTAAACATTTTCAATAGGTTCAGTAGGTTGAGGAGCAACTGTTTGCTCTACTAGTCGGGGTGAAGATACCCGAACAAGCCCATCAAAGGATTATGTTCCATAGTAACAAGTGAGAGTAAATTTCAGCAAACTATATAAATTTTTCCTTACCAAGTTCAACTTACCAAAGGCACTTCACTCCCCGGCAATGGCGCCAGAAAAGAGTCTTGATGACCCACAAGTGTAGGGGATCCATCATAGTACTTTCGATAAGTAAGAGTGTTGAACCCAACGAGGAGCAGAAGGAAATGACAAGCGGTTTTCAATAAGGTATTCTCTGCAAGCACTGAAATTATTGGTAACAGATAGTTTTGTGATAAGGTAATTTGTAACGGGTAACAAGTAACAAAAGTAAACAAGGTGGAGCAAGGTGGCCCAATCCTTTTTGTAGCAAAGGACAAGCCTGGACAAATTCTTATATAAAGGAAAACGCTCCCGAGGACACATGGGAATTGTCGTCAAGCTAGTTTTCATCATGCTCATATGATTCACGTTCATTACTTTGATAATTTGGTATGTGGGTGGACCAGTGCTTGGGTACTACCCTTCCTTGGACAAGCATCCCACTTATGATTAACTACTCTCGCAAGCATCCGCAACTACAAAAGAAGAAAGGTAAACCTAACCATAGCATGAAACATATGGATCCAAATCAGCCCCTTACGAAGCAACGCATAAACTAGGGTTTAAGCTTCTGTCACTCTAGCAACCCATCATGTACTTATGTAACGCCCTCGATGCGGCTATATCTCCCACGTGTCGAAGCACGACTTAGAGGCATAACCGCATTGAAAGCAATGTCGCAAGTGAGGTAATCTTCACACAACCCATGTAATACATAAGGGAAAGAGATACATAGTTGGCTTACAATCGCCACTTCACACAAATACATGAATAAAGCATTACATCATCCAGATACAATCAAGGTCCGACTACGGAACCAAAATAAAAGAAGAACCCCAAATGCGACAAAGGTCCTCGATCGACCCCAACTGGGCTCCACTACTGACCAACTAGAACGAAGCAACACAAAGGGCAAGATCTTCATCGAGCTCCTCCTTAAGCTTGGATGCGTCACCTGCTCGGTAATATGGGCACCTGCAAACTGGTTTTGGAAGTATCTGGTGAGCCACGAGGACTCAGCAATCCCATTACCATGGGTATCAAGACTAGTAAAGCTTAATGGGAAAGGAAGGGGTAAGGTGGTGAGGTTGCAGCAGCGACTAAGCAAATATGGTGGCTAACCAACGCAAATAAGAGCGAGAAGAGAACAAGCGGAACGGTCGTGAAGCTAGCAATGATCAAGAGGTGATCCTGAACACCTACTTACGTCAAACATAAACCCAGAAACCGTGTTCACTTCACGGACTCCGCCGAGAAGAGACCATCACGGCTACACACTCGGTTGATGCATTTTAATTCGGATCAAGTGTCAAGTTGTCTACAACCGGACATTAACAAATTCCCATCTGCCACATAACCGCGGGCACGGCTCTCGAAAGTTTAAACCCTGCAGGGGTGTCCCAACTTAGCCCATGACAAGCTCTCGCGATCATCGAAGGAATAGACCTTCACCCAGGAAGACCCGATCAGTCTCGTAATCCCGGTACATCAAGACATTTCGACAATGGTAAAACAAGACCAGCAAAGCCTCCCGCTGTGCCGACAAATCCCGATAGGAGCTGCACATATCTCGTTCTCAGGGCACACCGGATGAGCAAGACGTCGGGTTGGCATAGACCTGGTTGCCGGGGCGCCGGACATCGCTTCGGTTTGGACCAGCACTTAGACAAGCACGGCCGGGGGCTAAAATAAAGATGACCTCGAGAGAGCGACTCCCAAGGGAAAAGGTAGGTGGTGGTGAGGCAAATGGTAAAAGTCAATGTTGGGCCTTCTTTGGACAAGTTTTATTCAAAGCGAACTGTCAAGGGGGTCCCATAAATCACCCGACCGCGTAAGGAACGCAAAATCCGGGAACATAACACCGGTATGACTGAAACTAGGGCGGCAAGAGTGGAACAAAACACCAGGCATAAGGCCGAGCCTTCCACCCTTTACCAAGTATATAGATGCATTAATAATATAAGAGATATTGTGATATCCCAACATAAACCCTGTCCACCATGGAGAAATCTTCAACTTCACCTGCAACTAGCAACGCTATAAGAGGGGCTGAGCAAAAGCGGTAACATAGCCAAACAGTGGTTTGCATAGGGAAGGTGTCAAAGGTTAGAGGTTCATGGCAATATGGGATGGCTGGACAAACAGGTAATAGGTAGCGCAGCATAGCGAAAGAACGAGGCAACTAGCATAGCAATGATAGTAGTGAGATCCAGGGTAGCGGTCATCTTGCCTGAAATCCCGCAAGGAAGAAGAACGAATCCATGAAGAAGATGAACGGATGAAGCCGAACCAAACGTAGACGAACGAATCCTCACGAACGCAACGAAACAGGAACTAACAAGAAGAAGCACACAACATAGGTAAACACACCACACCTGAACAAGACATGATGCACAACAAGCATGATGCATGACAAAACTAGATGAAGCTACTCATGGCAAAAGAAGATGCAAACAAGAACAACACATCAAGGCAAGTTTAAATGAGGCCGGAAACAACATAAAACAATTCCGGTAAGTCCTCATATGCAAATTTCGAAATTGGTCCAGAACTGAACAAACATTAAGTTGAAGTTGTTAAACAGCAAGTTAAAATGCACCATGATGATCTACACGAAATTCTAGTCAAGTTACATATAAAGTTCATTAGATTCGGAGCTACGGTCTAGAAGATATGAGCACAACAAGTTAAACATGGCATCGATGCAAAATGCACCCAAACATCAAGCAAACACACCAAAACAAGGATGCAACATGATAATATGGAACTACATGCAAAAACAAGCAAGTTTCATATAGAGCACACTCAAAACGGAGCAACGGTTCAACACATGCACACTATACAAGTTATAGCAACAATCTGTCCATAATAGCAACTAGGCATCTTACAAGCATCAAAACAATATGCTACAGCACCCCAACATAATAACAAAAGGCATGGTCATGAATTACACGTAAAGCATAACAAAACATGAACACTGAGCTATCTCCAGAAATCACTAGAACATGCTCAAAAACACATGGAGATATTGCAAGTAATAACAATTTCAGACTTCAGCAGAAATATCATCAGGTTGCAATGTTTAGAGCTAGCAAACAACATGTTACAGGAACTTATCATGGCAAACAAAGGCATGGCATGATACTACTAATTGTATATATCAAAAGACCCTTACTGACCATGAGCCAAAAAGGCACGGAAAATATGATGGCACCCATGTAAACATGGCAAGTTATATTACAGATTTGAACATGGCAGAAACAACGATTAGTAGGCATGTTCGTGAGCTCGAACCACTCACTACAGGGCAATACATGGCATGGCAAGGCAACCAACAGCAAGAAGGCATGATTATGAAGCTAAGCATGGCAAGATCAAGGTCATAGCATACACGGAACTACAACGACCTCGTGAAAATTGAATCTCATGCAAACAATCTGTCAGGAAACATTTTCAAGCAACTTTGGAGCAAGAAATGACATGTTCCAGCAGGCTATAATTGCAACCAAGGGCATGAATGGATAGAGCAAGACATGTATATCAAAACATGTTTATAGAGCATCTCCAGATTATGCATAGAATGATTAGTGGAAGCATGTTAACATGGCATCAAAATGTAACAGAATCTGCGGAAAAACAAAGAACAAAGAACTACCCTACTTTACAAGCTTGATACACTCAGCACACAAGTCACAAAAATACAAGGTCAACACCCCTGGAAAGATGGCATGGCAAAGTCCAACATTCATGTAGAGCTCATACTCATAAGGTGCACACATAAATCATGGCAAAAATGACAAAAGAGCTCGAGCTGATAAGATTCTGGAACTAACGATCTGAAGCCCTCTTCCAACAGCATTTCGGGCATCAAGATGAGCTCAAATGTAAATGAAGCAATGGAATGAAATGATGTACTCGTTGATACGAACAATTTGACACATTATACGCGCAAAACGGACATACGGATGCGAAGATGTGATGCTATGAAAATGCAAGAAAATGTATGAAAACAGGGACTTAGAAGAAAATCGGGGTCGACCTCGGGCTTGCACGGAAAACGATGACTACCGGAGAACCTCGCCGGAGTCACGGGATCTCGCCGGAGAATGCGGGAGGTGGCCGGGGATGCTCGGGGCCGCCGGATCCGGCCCTCCCGCGGCCGGATCTGGCCGGGGCGGAGGAGAGGAGGCGCGCAGGCGCATGGGCGGCGGCGCCATGGCGCGGTGGAGCTCGGCGAGGAGCTCCGGCGGCGCTGGCGGCGGGCGCTGGCGTGGAACGGCGGCGGGAGGCCGGCGCAGCGGCGGCGGTGCCTCGGGCGTCTGTGGCGGAGGTGCGGCGCTGGCAAGACGCCTGGCGGCGAGTACTGGCGCTGTCGGCGGGGAAGCGGCGCGGCGGGCGGACGCAGAAGCCTTGGCGGCGGGCGCGGGCGGCGGTGGATCGGGCCCCGTCTTGGTCCGGACGGGCCCCCATGGCCCTCGGCGGCGATGGCGCGAGAGGCCACGTGTCGGCGGCGGGTTGGAGGAGATGGCGGCGGAGGCGGCGTGGCGAAGCTGCCATTGGCCGGAGCGACGTGTCCGGCGGACGTGTCCGGCGCTGGCGGACACGTCCGGCGGCGCGGGGAGGAATTTGATCTAGGGTTTGGGGATTCATCCGCGAAAAATGGAGGGGAGGACTTATTTATAGGTAGAGGGAGCTAGGAGAGTCCAAATGAGGAGCGGTTTTCGGCCACGCGATCGTGATCGAACGACCAAGAGCATGGAGGGGAGTTTGGTGGGTTTTGGGCCACTTTGGAAGGGGTGTTGGGCTGCAACAAAAGAAGGCTTTGCGGTTACCCGGTTAACCGTTGGAGTACCAAACGACCTCCAAATGGCACGAAACTTGACAGGCGGTCTACCGGTGCTATACCAAGGCCGCTTGGCAAACCTCGGGCCATTCCGAGAAAGTTTAATACCCGCACAAGAGAAGAGGCAAAAAGGGGGACGCCGGGGAACATAGGAGTGCCGGATTGCAAAACGGACAACGGAGAAAATGCTCGGATGCATGAAACGAACATGTATGCAAAATGAAATGCACATGATGACATGATAAAATGCAGATGATGACATGGCAAAGACGACGAATAACTGGCGGACACCTGGCACATTGGATCCGGGTCGTTACAACTTATTACTTTCCAATGCCTTCCTTTAGGCCCAAACAACGGTGAAGTGTCATGTAGTCGACGTTCACATAACACCACTAGAGGAGAGACAACATACATCTCATCAAAATATCAAACGAATACCAAATTCACATGACTACTTATAGCAAGACTTCTCCCATGTCCTCAAGAACAAACGTAACTACTCACAAATCATATTCATGTTCATAATCAGAGGGGTATTAATATGCATAAAGGATCTGAACATATGATCTTCCATCGAATAGACCAACTAGCATCAACTACAAGGAGTAATCAACACTACTAGCAACCCACAGATACCAATCTGAGGCTTTGGGACAAAGATTGGATACAAGAGATGAACTAGGGTTTGAGAGGAGATGGTGCTGGTGAAGATGTTGATGGAGATTGACCCCCCCCCCTGATGAGAGGATCGATGGTGATGACGATGGTGACAATTTCCCCCTCCTGGAGGGATGTTTCCTCGGCAGAACAGCTCCGCCGGAGCCCTAGATTGGTTCCGCCAAGGTTCCGCCTCGTGGCGGCGGTGTCTCGTCCCAAAAGCTTGCTTGTGATTTTTTCCAGGGTAAAAGACTTCATATAGCAGAAGATGGGCACCGGAGGCCTGCCAGGGGGCCCACGAGGCAGGAGGGCGCACCCAGGGGGTAGGGCGTGCCCCCCACCCTCGAGGACGGTGGGTGGCGCCCCTCTGGTATTTTCTTCGCTCAGTATTTTTTATTAATTCCAAAAATAACTTTCGTGGAGTTTCAGGACTTTTGGAGTTGTGCAGAATCGGTCTCTAATATTTGCTCCTTTTCCAGCCCAGAATTCCAGCTGCCGGCATTCTCCCTCTTCATGTAAACCTTGTAAAATAAGAGAGAATAGGCATAAGTATTGTGACATAACGTGTAATAACATCCCATAATGCAATAAATATCTATATAAAATCATGATGCAAAATGGACGTATCATATAACACGTAGTAGGTGACTATAACTTGCAAGATCGGATATAGAACATGGATAATAAGGTGATAACATAAATGGTTCAGATCTGATCATGGCACCCGGGCCAAAGTGACAAGCATTAAGCATGGCAAAGTGATAGCAACATCAATCTCAGAACATAGTGGATACAAGGGATCAAGCCCTAAAAAAACTAACTCAATTACATGATGTATCTCATCCAACTCCTCACCGACCAGCGAGCCTATGAAGGAATTACTCACTCTCGGTGGGGAGCATCATGGAATTGGCGATGGAGATGTGTTGGTGATGACAAAGATCAAAGATCCTCCTCCTCGGAGCCCCAAACGGACTTTAGATCTGGCCTCCCGATGAAGAACAGGAGATGGCGGCGGCTCAGTCTCGTGAAACGCAATAATTCTTTCTCCCTGATTTTTCTGGAAATATGGGATTTTATAGCGTCGGTTTGAGGGTCAGTGGGGCCACCAGGTGGGCAGCACCCACCTGGGTGCGTCTGTGGGGGGGGGGGGGGCAGGTGCGCCCTGGTGGGTTGCGCCCACCCAGGTGCCTCCCTCAGGTACCTCCTGGCTCCAGAAATTCTCTTATTTGATATAAAAAATCCTCGCAAAGTTTTGTTCCATTCCGAGATTTTTATTTCTGCACAAAAACAACACCATGGTAGTTCTGCTGAAAACAACGTCAGTTCGGGGTTAGTTTCATTCAAATCATGCAAATTAGAGTCCAAAACAAGAGGAAAAGCGTTAGGAAAATTAGATACGTTGGAGACGTATCACGCTGCTACGTACTGAAGCCGATCGATCGATCCCTTCGCTGCTAACTGAACTCGATCAATCACTGATGCTGCTTATTGAAGCCGATCAAACCCCTGTGCGAGACGTAGCTAACTGGTTGGGTTGCTTCGGGATGAACAGTGCCCGTTGCTGCCGTGAGCACGATTCGTAGAATGAGTCGAGACGTGGTGAGTCAAGCTACTTGGGTTGGCTATGGATGACTAGTTCCTGGTGGGGTTTGGATGAACAGGATCCCAATCATGTGTAGGCGGTTGCCGCTGGATGAACAGGACCCTATGGTAGTACGTGGTTGCCGCTGGATGAACATGACCCCGTGGTAGTACGCGGTTGCTCTAGATGAACAGGACCCCAAGGAGGCCGCGACACACCCAGCCGGTTGGGCTGGATGAACAGGACCTAGTGGAGGCTGGATGAACAGTGGCAGGTGAGGCTGGAGGAAGTCGACGGTGGATGAATAGTAGCCCGTGGAGTCCCGTTTTGCGGTACGCCACACACCCCTCCGATAAATAGGACCCCGTGTTGACCGTAGGCGATTGAGAGAAGTACGTTTCCTCCATTTTGCGGTACGCCAGACCCCTCCTGATGAACAGGACCTTGTTTCCACCTAGGCGGTTGGAGGGAAGTCTGTTTCTTCCATTTTGCCGTGTGCAAGACCCCTCCCGATGAAAAAGACCATGTATCGACCATAAGCGGTCGAAGAGAACTCCGTTTCCTCTGTTTTGTGAGACACGAGACCCCGAGTCGCTGAACAGGACCCGGTTTGGGCTGTTCCGTCCAAGTCGGTTGGCTCCTGATGAACATGATGCATTCTGACCCAGTCGCTTGACTCCCGATGAACACGACGCAATTTCCTCTGTTCTGACCCAGCCAGTTAGCTGCCTGAACAGGCGCTGTAGGTGTTTGTGACCCCGCCTGTATGTACATACGTAGCTGTATTTACTTTCTTACAGCGTGGTTGTACGTATGTGTACACGATTTATACAGGATTGTTTGAACTGCTACATCACATGTGTTGCTTCTTGCTTGGCCATGGTTCATCCTTGTAGGGGGACCAATCGACTAGTATGTACGTACATGTTCGCAACTAGAGAGACAACCCTACGTACTATTCGACCGGGTGG
This sequence comes from Aegilops speltoides, assembly GCA_021437245.1. Classification (NCBI taxonomy): domain Eukaryota; kingdom Viridiplantae; phylum Streptophyta; class Magnoliopsida; order Poales; family Poaceae; genus Aegilops; species Aegilops speltoides. The sequence continues at coordinate 123,348,116 of CM038143.1, read as the reverse complement.
GTCCTAACTGTCAGGGAGGATAAGGAGGCAATTCCTTGTGTGCGAAGATATAGCTGATGGGTCCCAGGGGGAGGAATTAATTTTTTTGCCCGTAATGAGGACACACTTCCTTGTGTGCGAAGATGTAGCTAGTGGGTCCCATCCGTCAGGGGGAGAAAACATTATTTTTCAGGGTAAAAGGATGCAGTTGCATGCATGCGTCCATGAGCGTGGTGCGTCCCTACTGTCAGCCTCTTCACGTACAGTCATCTTCCGATGACTCTTGTTTGTTGACCACGTTGACCACACATGCCGAGCGCACCAAGGCCAGTGGACGACAGCGAGGCCGTAGACTAGAATGACCCAGAGATGGGGATGACGTGGCAGTGGAGTCGCAGATGGAGAGGAGTGGGAAACTTGACTGGTTTGGGTGCGTGGTGGGCCTACACTCAGCAGAGAATAACAGGAGGTGCGAAGGAGTGGAGGGATGACTTGGCCGTCTATGGGGTAGTGTTTCACTGCGAGGAGCGCGAAACAGCGCCGCTGGACGTTGGAGGCTGGAGCAGGCAGTCTCGGCAGCACCGGAGGAAGAAGACGAGAGATTGAAGAAGAATGCCGGCCATTGGATGTAAATCCAACGCCTTGCTTAGGCTTCAACCTTTGCAATTTTTTTTTATGAAAGTGCTTAGGCTTTGACCTACTGGCCCACATGTCAGCCAGTCCGTTTGGTTTTAACAATGATGTAGCGTTTATGCAGCCCATTTATATATTATGTTAGAATTTAAAGCCCATCGGCATTTTTTCGAAATCCACAGACTTGTTGGGCTGGGTGAAAATACCATGTTGGGCTGGATGGAGAAATGTTATAAAAACATAAACACATCATTGCACGTCTATTGCTGATTGGTCAGTAAAATCTTTGCAAGCTTATGTATGCAATCACGAGGAGTTAACTTACCAAGTTATATATAAACAATTATTATTGTTTTGTAAGAACTTTTGATTTATGAAATAAAATATCATTTTAATTTGACGAGTTAATATGACGTGGGGTATTATTATTTTTTAGGCTAGACATGGGACATCTGAATTGGTTCTAGGGAAAAGTACTAGGAGAAAACTCAGATTACATCGAAAAAGAAAGTGGGAGAAAATTCAGATATAGGATTAATAAAAACGAAAAATAAAGGAAGTGGGAAGGTCTATACAATGGTTGGACGAACGACAGGTTTAACAGAACCTTATGTTGTTTCTATTATATATATGTAATAAAATAAGATATAAATATAAATATAAGTGTATATATACTATTATAGAAGGGAAACATAGGTTCAGTTTTGCATTCTTATTGAAAAATAGAACGGAGCTGTGCGTTGTCTTGAAAAAACAAACATAACTTGGGCTGCTGATGTTATAAACGAGCTAGGCTGGGAGGCCCAAAGGCCGCTTGATATCTGCTAGACCCCCCAAAAAAGTTGAAACCTGCTGGATCAACTGGGTCAGCATGTTGTGGGCTGCGTGTGTTAAACAAAAAAACCTAGGCCATGGACCTGGTGGGCCCGGACTGTCAGCCGCTCGACGAACAGTCGTCTCCTGATTCCTCTCATTTTGTTGACCATGTTGGGAACGACAGACAGCGACACCGTGGCGAGAGCACCAAGGCAGAGGACGACGTCGAGACCTCGGATCGAAATGAACCGGAGCCGGGGAAGACGCAGGTGGAGGGGAGTACGAGGGTTGACTTCTCATGTGCAGGGTGGGCCGATGGAGCTGCCGCTGTCGGAGAATGTATGGGAGTAGAGGGATGGCAAGGACAGCGCCATAGGCTAGGATGGGTCATCGAGCCGTGCGCGACAGCGCCGCCAGCCACTGTAGGAAGAGGATGAAAGATTTAACAAAATAAATAAATGCAAATGGATAGGTGGTTGGTCCCAGATGTCAGTGTACGAGACCTACTGGGTCCACCTGAGCAGGGGAATATGTTGGGAGGAAGGATATTCAAAGCACAACAGCCCACTGAACTAGTTACATACGTAAGCAAATAGCCACTCAAAAAAGCAAGCAGGTTAATGGGTTCTTACACGAAATATTTCGGACAAAACTGATAATTACGACACATAGGCTAATGCATGAAACACTTAGATGATAAAGGTGCTTAAACAAATAAACTACATCATCTAGACCTTCCTGGCAGGCTTGATCATGATGCTGTGGCTGTCCGTGTACTCGTTAGTTACGGGAAGCAGACACACCCTCATGTCCAAGATCCGCCTATACATGTCGTAGCATGCGTATTCGTCCTTGGCTGCGTAGGTTATGTAGGCTAGATTCAGAGGTACCTCCCATGTGTTGAGGTCCTTGTATTGACGTCTTCTTTCATGTTGGCGTAGCAGGGGTCGAGGATGGTCGTGGCGAGGTCAACCACAGAGTCCTTCTCCTGCCCGTTGCTGATGATCTTGTATTGCTTTTGGATGTCGACAAGCTTATTGCACCAGATGGCCGCGTAAAGCACAGTTGCGTTCTTCCTACTCTCGACCATAGCAAAGGTGCAGTCGGTGGTGCCGATGAAACGGGAAAATGCTCCGGAACCTCTGACGGCCCTATAGTAGTGGTAGACGAGAACCTCGTCCCGCACGCTGATACGTCTCCAACATATCTATAATTTTTGATTGTTCCATGCTATTATATTACCCCTTTTGGATGTTTATGGGCTTTATTTTACACATTTATATCATTTTTGGGACTAACATACTAACCGGAGGCCCAGCCCATATTGCTGTTTTATTGCCTGTTTCAGTATTTCGGAGAAAAGGAATATCAAACGGAGTCCGAACGGAATGAAACCTTCGGCATCGTGATTTTTTGGAAGAATATCATCCTGGAGGCTTGGAGATCAAGTCAGAAGACCCTCGAGGAGCCCAGGGATAGGGGGCGCCCCCCCCTACAGGGCGCGGCCCCCTGTCTCGTGGACCCCTCGAGCACCTCCCGACCGACTTCTTTTGCCTATATATGCCTACGTACCCTAAAACCATCGAATATCAAGATAGATCGGGAGTTCTGCCGCCGCAAGCCTCTGTAGCCACCAAAAACCTCTTGGGAGCCCGTTCTGGCACACTGCCGGAGGGGGAATCCATCACCGGTGGCCATCTTCATCATCCCGGCGCTCTCCATGATGAGGAGGGAGTAGTTCACCCTCGGGGCTGAGGGTATGTACCAGTAGCTATGTGTTTGATCTCTCTCTCTCGTGTTCCCTCTATGGCACGGTCTTGATGTATCCCGAGCTTTGCTATTGTAGTTGGATCTTATGATGTTTCTCCCCCTCTACTCTCTTGTGATGAATTGAGTTTCCCCTTTGAAGTTATCTTATCGGATTGAGTCTTTTATGAGAACACTTGATGTATGTCTTGCCGCGTTTATCTGTGGTGACAATGGGATATCACGTGCCTCTTGATGTATGTTTTGGTGACCAACTTGCGGGTTCCGCCCACGAACCTATGCATATGGGTTGGCACACGTTCTTGACTCTCCGGTAGAAACTTTGGGGCACTCTTTGAAGTACTTTTATGTTGGTTGGATGAATCTGAGATTGTGTGATGCATATCGTATAATCATGCCCACGGATACTTGAAGTGACAATGGAGTATCTAGGTGACATTAGGGTTTTGGTTGATTTGTGTCTTAAGGTGTTATTCTAGTACAAACTCTTTTATAGATTGATCCGAAAGAATAACTTTGAGGTGGTTTCGTACCCTACCATAATCTCTACGTTTGTTCTCCGCTATTAGTGGCTTTGGAGTGACTCTTTGTTGCATGTTGAGGGATTGTTATATGACCTATCTATGTTATTATTGTTGAGAGAACTTGCACTAGTGAAAGTATGAACCCTAGGCCTTGTTTCCTATCATTGCAATAACGTTTACGCTCACTTTTATCATTAGTTACCTTGCTATTTTTATTATTTCAGATTACAAAAACCTGTATCTACTATATATTTTGCACTTGTATCACCATCTCTTTGCCGAACTAGTGCACCTATACAATTTACCATTGTATTGGGTGTGTTGGGGACACAAGAGACTCTTTGTTATTTGGTTGCAGGGTTGTTTGAGAGAAACCATCTTAATCCTACGCCTCCCATGGATTGATAAACCTTAGGTCATCCACTTGAGGGAAATTTGCTACTATCCTACAAACCTATGCACTTGCAGGCCCAACGACGTCTACAAGAAGAAGGTTGTGTAGTAGACATCAAACTCTTTTCTGGCGCCGTTGCCGGGGAGGTGAATGCTTGGAGGTATATCTTTAGATCTAGCAATCGAATCTTTTTGTTTCTTATTTTATCACTAGTTTAGTTTATAAAAGAAAACTACAAAAAAATGGAATTGAGTTTGTCTCATACGCTTCATCTTTTTAATATCTTTCGTGAGTATGAAGAAAAGGAAAATTGTGCTCAAGTGCTAGAGAAGAATGCTTTAAAATGCTTGGTACTAAATCTTTGAATGATGAGCATGATTGCAATGTTGTTAGTATAAACTCCTTGAATATCCATAGTATTAATGATGGTTCCTCTAGTCATGATGAAAATATCTCTTATGAACATGTCAACTTTTGTGGAGTGCATTTTTGCATGAACACACCAAATAGAGAAGATATTTACTGCAAGAGGCATAAGCATTTAGAAACTAAATGGTTGCATGAAAGGCTAGGCGTGAGTGCTTAAAATTTAAAATTCCTTTGCCGTACTTGTGAACTTTGCAATGAACGTGGTCATTTACATCTCCTATGCAAATTGTTTCATGATCGAATTGTGTCCAAAAATTGTGATGATTTGATCTCCATTGCTCATTACAATGAACTTAGTTTGCTTTTGGGTTATGAAGAATTGAAACGTTTACTTAAGGACCTTCCATAATTTGCCCATAAGAAATTCCTTGATATTGATCTAGAAAAGATTTATTTGTTTTGTGCGGAGAATTGCATTGAAAATCCTTATATTGCCAATTACCTAAAGAAAAGAAAGCAAATAGAATATGATGAAAATACTAATGAAAGGGAAGATACTTCCCAATATCCTCCTATTATTTCTCATGATGAATCAGGTAACGAGGAGGAGCTTTCTATTCAACCAATCTCATCAATAAGGAGCTCAAATAGGAAGGTTGAACCCACACATAATATGAAGAAGAAAAAGAAAATAAGGAGCAACAAAGGTAGAAAGGTATCCCTCCCAAATGATGTTGCTCCTATTACTCATTGTGATGATGATTATTGTTATACTATTGGTGCTATCAATATTTTTAATGATGAGAGTGATTATGCTTATGATTTGAAAGGGCCCAAGCTTGGGGAAGCTATGTTTGATGAGGATGAAATATTTGAGAATATATTTTCTGAAATTAATGTTTGTCCCAAGCTTGGGGATGTTATGTTTAATGAAGATGATATTTTTAGCATCCCAAGTTTTGATATGCAAAGTTGTTATGATGATAGCATGCCTCCTACCTATGATGATTATATTGATGAAAGTGGGTTTGGAAGAGTGTCAACTTTAGGAAGTAGTGATCCCACTATTTTGGAGGATGTTGAATCTTATTGTGATGAATATGAAAGTGGATTTGGAAGAGTGTCAACTTTATTTAGTGATTCCACTATCTTGGGAGAGGTTTCAATCAATTATGATGAGAACGAAGTTGCTACTTATGATGATTATTGTGATGAAACTTATGCTATAAAAAGTAGTGATGATTATATTTATAAAACTTGTCAATATTATGATTACCCTTTTTCTGAACATTACTCTTTTAATGATGAAACAATTTTTAGTATTCAAGTCTCTTATGATACTCCCACTATTCCGAATGAGAAGAAATTTGCTTATGTGGAGAGTAGTTAATTTTCTATGCTTGTAGATCATGAAAAGAATGCTTTAGGTTCTGGTTATATTGTTGAATTCATTCATGATGCTACTGAAAATTATTATGAGGGAGAAATATATGCTTGTAGGAATTGCAATAATGTCAAGTTTCCTCTCTATGTGCTTCAAGTTTTGAACTTATGCTTGTTTTACCCTCCTATGCTTGTTGATTATCGTTCCCATAAGTTGTTTTCTCACAAAATCCCTATGCATAGGAAGTGGGTTAGACTTAAATGTGCTAGTCATATGCTTCACGATGCTCCCGTTATGTTTCAATTCTTATCTTTTATGTGAGCATCATTGTCATCATCATGCCTAGCTAGAAAGGCATTAAAGAAAAGCGCTTGTTGGGAAACAACCCAACATTTATCCATACTGTTTTTGTGTGTTCACATGATTATGCTACTGTAGTAATCATGTTTTATAGCTTTTGTTTCAATAAAGTGCCAAGTAAGACCTTTAGAATAGCTTACGGTGATAGTTGTGTTGATCCTGCTGAAAATCAGAAACTTTTGCACCCAGTAAATTAGTTTTGTTAATTCACAGAAACGTGCTCTTGATCTGATTCTTTTTTCTTAGGACTTCCTAATTTGGTAGGATTTTTGGAGTTCCAGAAGTATACGTTTTATACAGATTACTACAGACTGTTCTGTTTTTGACAGATGCTGTGTTCTATGTGTTGTTTGCTTATTTTGATGAATCTATGGCTAGTATTAAGTGGTATGAACCATAGATAAGTTGGAGTACAGTAGATATTACACCAATATGAATTAATAATGAGTTCATTACAGTACCTAAGTGGTGGTTTTATTTTCTTATACTAACGGAGCTTACGAGTTTTCTATTGAGTTTTGTGTTGTGGAGTTTTCAAGTTTTGGGTAAAGATTCGACGGACTATGGAATAAGGAGTGGCAAGAGCCTAAGCTTGGGGATGCCCAAGGCACCCCAAGGTAATATTCAAGAATAGCCAAAAGCCTAAGCTTGGGGATGCCCCGGATGGCATCCCCTCTTTCGTCTTCGTTCATCTGTAACTTTACTTGGAGCTATATTTTTATTCGCCACATGATATGTGTTTTGCTTGGAGCATCATTTTATTTTGTTAGTATTTGCTTGATGTTATTTAGATTAATGTTTTGCATCTTTATTTTCAATAAAGAAGTCAAGGATAGCCTTTGCCATGCTTATTTTGCTAGTATACATGTTGCTGTTTGAAAACAGAAAGTTTACCGCTGTTGTGAAAATTCCCTAGAAAAGTCAGAGCATGATATAATGTTGAAACCTTTTGCATAATGAGATCTGATAAATTTACTACAGTGATAATTTTCTCTTATAATTTTTGGAGTTATGGAAGTATGATGAATCTTGCATTCTTTACAGACTGCACTGTTTTGACAGATTGCTGTTATGGTTGCATTTTTTGCATATGTTTGCTTGTTTAATGACTCTATTTGAGGATAGGAGTATTAAATATGCAGAGGCATTTAGTATGCAATGTTGAATAATAATTTTAGTGATTTTTTACAGTAGAAAATAATAAGGTTTTGCATTGGTTTATACTAACCTATCTCACGAGTTCTTGTTGAGTTTGGTGTGGATGAAGCTTTTGATAAAAAGAGAAACTATGATATGAGAGGAATTAAGGAGACACAAAAGTTCAAGATTGGGGATGCCCAAGGCACCCCAAGATAATATTTCAAGAAGTCTCAAGCATTTAAGCTTGGGGATGCCCCGGTAGGCATCCCACCTTTCTTCTTCAACACCTATCAGTTAGTATCGGTTGAGCCTAAGTTTTTTCTTCTTCACATGAGTTGTGCTATCCTTGCATTGTCATTTTATTTTGCTTTGCTTGCTGTTTGAATACAATACCAAGATCTGAAATTCTTTAATGAGAGAGAGAGAGAGTCTTTGCGTAGTTACATAATTATTTAGCTACTCATTGTTCTTCAGTTATATCTTTCGGAGTAGTTTGTCATTTGCTCTAGTGCATCACTTATATCTTTTAGAGCACGACAGTGGTTATATTTTGTAGAAATTGCTAGTCTCTCATGCTTCACTTATATCTTTTTGAGAGTCTTTTAGAACAGCATGGTGCTTGCTATGGTTACAAAATTGGTCCTAGAATGGTGAGCATCCAAGTTGGGTATAATAAAAACTATCATAGGAAGTGAATTGGATGCTATGATCAATTTGATACTTGATAATTGTTTTGAGATATGGAGGTAGTGATATTAAAGTCATGCTAGTTGGGTGATTATGAATTTAAAGAATGCTTGTGTTGAAGTTTGTGATTCCCGTAACATGCACGTATGGTGAACCGCTTTGTGATGAAGTTGGAGCACAATTTTATTTATTGATTGTCTTCCTTATGAGTGGCGGTCGGGGACGACCGATGGTCTTTTCCTACCAATCTATCCCCCTAGGAGCATGTGTGTAGTGCTTTGATTTTTGGTGACTTCTAAATTTTTGCAACAAGTATATGAGTTCTTTTTATTAATGTTGAGTCCATGGATTATACACACTCCTTCACCCTTCCACTATTACTAGCCTCTCTTGTGCCGCGCAAACTTTCATCGGTACCATACACCCACCATATACCTTCCTCAAAACAGCCACCATACCTACCTATTATGGCATTTCCATAGCCATTCCGAGATATATTGCCATGCAACTTTCCACCGTTCCGTTCATATAACATGCATTACTTTTGTCATATTGCTCTTTGCATGATCATGTAGTTGACATTGTATTTGTGGCAAGGCCACCTTCATAATTCTCATACATGTCGCTCTTGATTCATTGCATATCCCGGTACATCGCCGGAGGCATTCATATAGAGTCATATCTTGTTCTAGCTTTGAGTTGTAAATCCATAAAAGTGTGATGATCTTCATTATTAGAGCATTGTCCTAGTGAGGAAAGGATGATGAAGGCTATGATTCCCCCACAAGTCGGGATGAGACTTTGGACTTCACAAAAAGAAAAAAAGAAAAAAAAAGAGAAAGGCCAAAAAAAGAAGGCCAACGAAAAAAAGGGAAAATAAAAAATAAAATGAGAGAAAAAGAGAGAAGGGACAATGCTACTATCTCTTTTTCCACACTTGTGCTTCAAAATAGCACCATGATCTTCATGATAGAGAGTCTCATATGTTCACTTTCATATACTAGTGGGAATTTTTCATTATAGAACTTGGCTTGTATATTCCCATGATGGGCTTCCTCAAAGTGCCCTAGGTCTTCATGAGCAAGAAAGTTGGATGCACCCCACTTAGTTTCTTTTATTGAGCTTTCATATATTTATAGCTCTAGTGCATCCGTTGCATGGCAATCCCTACTCACTCACATTGATATCTATTAATGGGCATCTCCATAGCCCGTTGATATGCCTAATTGATGTGAGACTATCTTCTCCTTTTTGTCTTCTCCACAACCACCATTCTATTCCACATATAGTGCTATGTCCATGGCTTACGCTCATGTATTGCGTGAAAGTTGAAAGAGTTTGAGATTATTAAAGTATGAAACAATTGCTTGGCTTGTCATCGAGGTTGTGCATGATTAAATACTTTGTGTGATGAAGATAGAGCAACAGCCAGACTATATGATTTTGTAGGGATAACTTTCTTTGGCCATGTTATTTTGAGAAGACATGATTACTTTGATTAGTATGCTTGAAGTATTAGTATTTCTTATGTCAATATGAACTTTTATTTTGTATTCATTTGGATCTAAACATTCATGCCACAATAAAGAAAATTACATTATGAATTATGCTAGGTAGCATTCCACATCAATTTTTTTATCATTTACCTACTAGAGGACAAGAAGGAATTAAGCTTGGGGATGCTTGATACGTCTCCAACGTATCTATAATTTTTGATTGTTCCATGCTATTATATTACCCCTTTTGGATGTTTATGGGCTTTATTTTACACATTTATATCATTTTTGGGACTAACCTACTAACCGGAGGCCCAACCCATATTGTTGTTTTATTGCGTGTTTTAGTATTTCGGAGAAAAGGAATATCTAACAGAGTCCAAACGGAATGAAACCTTCGGCATCATGATTTTTTGGAAGAATATCATCCTGGAGGCTTGGAGATCAAGTCAGAAGACCCTCGAGGAGCCTAGGAGATAGGGGGGCACCCCCCCCCCCTACATGGCACGATCTTGATGTACCCCGACCTTTGCTATTGTAGTTGGATCTTATGATGTTTCTCCCCCTCTACTCTCTTGTGATGAATTGAGTTTCCCCTTTGAAGTTATCTTAGCGGATTGAGTCTTTTATGAGAACACATGATGTATGTCTTGCCGTGTTTATCTGTGGTGACAATGGGATATCACGTGCCTCTTGATTTATGTTTTGGTGACCAACTTGCGGGTTCCTCCCACGAACCTATGCATATGGGTTGGCACACGTTCTTGACTCTCAGGTAGAAACTTTGGGGCACTCTTTGAAGTACTTTTATGTTGGTTGGATGAATCTGAGATTGTGTGATGCATATCGTATAATCATGCCCACGGATACTTGAAGTGACAATGGAGTATCTAGGTGACATTAGGGTTTTGGTTGATTTGTGTCTTAAGGTGTTATTCTAGTACGAACTCTTTTATAGATTGATCCGAAAGAATAACTTTGAGGTGGTTTCGTACCCTACCATAATCTCTATGTTTGTTCTCCGCTATTAGTGGCTTTGGAGTGACTCTTTGTTGCATGTTGAGGGATTGTTATATGATCTATCTATGTTATTATTGTTGAGAGAACTTGCACTAGTGAAAGTATGAACCCTAGGCCTTGTTTCCTATCATTGCAATACCATTTACGCTCACTTTTATCATTAGTTACCTTGCTATTTTTATTATTTCAGATTACAAAAACCTGTATCTACTATCTATTTTGCACTTGTATCACCATCTCTTCGCCGAACTAGTGCACCTATACAATTTACCATTGTATTGGGTGTGTTGGGGACACAAGAGACTCTTTGTTATTTGGTTGCAGGGTTGTTTGAGAGAGACCATGTTAATCCTACGCCTCCCATAGATTGATAAACCTTAGGTCATCCACTTGAGGGAAATTTGCTACTATCCTATAAACCTATGCACTTGCAGGCCCAACGACGTCTACAAGAAGAAGGTTGTGTAGTAGACTTCACACGCATACCTGGGCGACGGTGATCCCCTGGTCCCTGTTAGGAGACGAATGGATGGGCACAAGGTCTAGTCCCACGACCTTGTGCTTTCTCCTCCTGTAGGTACTGCTTGAACTTGGCGCGGCAGAGCTTCACCGAGTCTGGATCATTGGTGTACATCACATTCAACTTGGTACTGCCATGGGTCTGAAAAGTAAACTCAAAGGTGAACTCCTTGCTAAAGTCCATATCCAGCAGGCTCACCCCTCGGATCACCATTGGAGTCTCTTCTCATGCAGAGTTGATGTGGCGGTTCTCATTTTGTGGGAATTGGGGGCAGGGGGAGATGAAGATGATCGGTGTGTGCTGGGGTACTAGGGGGTGGTACCGCGGCAGCAGCAGTTAGTTTTTCCAACTACAAGTGAATGAGTGGGTAGGAGGCAACAACATTACATCTCGTCGATGAAGCATGTCGGATGTATCATTCTGGGGCCAAAGGCTGATGTGTAGATGACATCGATTGTGTGATGCGTATCGTCCAATCTAGTCATGGGGTCATGCTCATCAAAAGTTGGTCGATTAAGATGTCAAGAATTCTGATGCAGCTGATGTGTATGATGATGCTCGGTTTCTCTTGGGGTGGGCCATGTAGCATGTTGATTCATAGGGGATGTCCCCTGATTCACTTGATGTTGGTAGTTATAGTGGCACGGATGATATAACAGGCGGGGAGCCACATCGTAGGTGCTTGGCCTGCAGGGCTGCTGATCATGGTTGCCTGACATGTGGCTTCACTAGGAGGATGTGCTGACCAGCTCAATGAATGTCCTAGCGTGACTCTTGGGCAGGTCATAATTATGTTGCATGACTACTACTATCTTAATATACTCCATGTACTTATATGGATGCTCGTCGGGGAGCCTTCCCTTAATGAGGTCCCTGCTGTTGCCTGCATATTTGTTGTCATCGTGTGATAAGACTTTGGTCCTGGATCTCCCCCATCTTGAATGTTTGATTCATCTTTCTGCATTGGAGAGCTAGGGTGGTTGTATCTTATGTCGGCATGGCTGTTCGACTTTGCTCGCAGTACCAATGTAGCTTCTCGGACTTCTGCAGCTCTGTTGTCCTCCTGCCGAGCATTTGTTTTCCTTGGTAACCTTATTGAGGGTCGTTGTGACTTTCACCCGGACCACCTGTTGTGCCATATTGTCCAGGATCGACTCGTCATTTGCTTCAATGTCACCATCATTGATTTCCTCCGCCTCACCTCTTTCCTCCTGGCTAGGATCCGGCATGCCCACCATGTAGCAGGTCTGGACAGAGGTCACCTACCACGGACGAGAGGCACTATGGATGGCGGGTGACTATCAGCTAAGCCGCCCATCTCCATGTTGAGGTCGTCTAGCTCCTCGGCCCCCTCGAAGATGGTCATGAGGTTAATATGGTGGAGATGAAGTGGGTGGTGTGTGGGTTAAAAAAATTGTCATGCCTCTCTTGGTCTCGACATGACATTAGGCCTTCGAAGACAAGCTTGCCACATGAATCCATGATGTATTCCAGATTGTAGAAATGAACGATTCAATCTGGAGCATAGGTCTAAACTTAACCAAGCTGGTCGGCTGAGTCGGCCACATAGCACATGGTGATAAAAACAAAGATCTTAGCCGGAATGCAGATCGTGTTGGCATTAACTGGAGATCCCATGGGCGTCCGCTGCCTCCTACTGGCCATGGGTCAGGAACTCGAGATCCACCACCACTACGCAGAGTGTCGTTCGACTCGGCCATGGACTCTCTCATACCACTGTTGTGTTTCTGGCCCTCGCTGCTGGCCTCCTCCTTGCCTCTGCACCACACCAACACCACTGAGCCGCCCCGTTTCTTCCTCCTTGCCTCTGCACCACACCAGCACCACTGAGATGCCCTGTTTTTGCATCCTTGCCTCTGCACCAACTTGCACCACCGAGACGTCCCATCTTTGCATCCTTGCCTCTGCACCAACCAGCACCACCAAGTCGCCCCACTTCTGCTGCCCCGTTCAATAAGGGCATTGTCGGAGAAAACGAACACCTATGGGGTCACAAAGATCCCTTCTACATTCGGCGAGGGATTAGCTGTACGAAGAGCAGGTCGAGACATTAGCACACAGGGGATTTTACCCAGGTTCGGGCCGCAAAGATGCGTAATACCCTAGTCCTGCTTGTCTGGATATATGTGTTCTTGAGCTTTTGAAATAGCTACGATTCAAGCACGGTCCAAAAGTCCGAATCCTCTCTCTGTATGCCTTGGGCCTCCTTTTATACGTAAAGGGGTTGCCACACAGGAGGTGGCAAGCTACAATGTACGAGCTTATCGATCGGCAACATAGGAAAAACGCATTTAATGCGCTGCCTATGTGCCCTCTTGCTTTATCGGGGATGGCAACAGAAGCCATCCCGTCCGTCGTCGCCTCTCCTTGCTTCGACAAGCGTCCAGGCTGAAGAGGCTCACAGCGCCACGCTGGCTAACTAGTAGCTGTGTTGGCACAATGGTAGAGCCTCCATGAAGACTTAAAGTAGTTATGCTAACTGATTTAAGGATCATTTGAAAATGCAGGCTCTTACCGAGAAGAACGCCCAGCTATCTCGGGAGCTGCATGATTGCAAGGCCCAACTTGAGGCCGCACTTGCTGCCGCAGGAGGAGACGCAAAGACCCCTCCTGGTAACACATTTTTATTAATAAATATAAGCTTTGCATGCGGCGTCTTGTATGAGTCTAATAATGACATTGCGGTACCGCGGACAAGATCCGGACAGCAAGTATTGCTGCGCGCCACTAAAGGCGGCGAGAGTGTGCTGAATAGGGTTCAGCAGGAAAGGAACAAGCTCCAGGATGCCAATGCCAAGCTCGGAGAAGAGCTGAAAGGCGTTCGGGCTGAGCTGTCCGGCTCCGTTAAGGAGAATCAGCGGCTTCGTCGCGGCATTTATAGTAAGTGCTTGAGCGGACTCTTTTGAAAAGAAGAGTTTGGCGAGGAAGTATTTTGACATGATTTGTCTTGTAGGTATACTCACGGGTCGTCCTGCAGAGGAGATGCCCATATCAACGGGTGATCAACTTCCCGAACTGTTGAAGCTGCTCGAACGAGTTCGGCAGGCAATGAGCGGCGTCGTTCAGGCTTTATGGCCAGCCCTCACCCTACCCGAGGGCCTCGGGGAGCTTGCGGAGAAGCTGCAGGGAGTGCGGCAGCGCTTCCGTTTGTGGAAGATTTCGGCTTGCCTTCAAGGTGCCAGGGAGGCTTGGGCCATGGTGAAGACGCGGTACAAGAGGGCGGATCCCAACCATATGGCCGAAGTTGGACCGGTGGGGCCCGATGGCAAGGAGATCCCCGTGAGTTTAGTGTACAGCCAGGTAGAGTTGGCTGCTAAATTTTCCCAACGGGACTGTAAACTAGACAACCTGTTAGACGGGATTGAGGAGGAATACAATCAGTAAATTTGACAATGTATGTTATCCTATAAATTGACATGTGAAATGCCTTCTAGCCGGATTGTAGATCGTTTGTCTTTGCCGACCTTTTCGCTTCAACCTCGGGACCCTAGAGTCCGGAGTGTGTCCGAATACCTCTTTGGTTGAAAAACAACCGTGGTATGCATGGAGACCAAGCGTAGGGGTCATTAGTGCTTTTATCAGACAAGTGCCCAACTAGTTATGTTATATTACATGGTTAGTAAGAAACATCTTCCAGGGAGAATAGTTCTGTTAAGGGTTCCTTTCCCTGGGAGGCATGCCCTAAAGTGCATGTCCGGACTGCAAAGGAAGCAGTAAAACATCTGGGGGCAGATAGATAAATAGGTAAAAAGTCATCTTTTAAATCACCGACCGAATATTCCCTTATGTTGGTGGCAAAACCGGCGGATCTCGGGTAGGGGGTCCCGAACTGTGCGTCTAGGCGGATGGTAACAGGAGACGAGGGACACGATGTTTTTACCCAGGTTCGGGCCCTCTCGATGGAGGTAAAACCCTACGTCCTGCTTGATTAATATTGATGATATGGGTAGTACAAGAGTAGATCTACCACGAGATCAAGGAGGCTAAACCCTAGAAGCTAGCCTATGGTATGATTGTTGTAATGTATGTTATCCTACGGACTAAAGCCCTCCGGTTTATATAGACACCGGAGGAGGCTAGGGTTACACAGAGTCGGTTACAATGGTAGGAGATCTACATATCCGTATTGCCAAGCTTGCCTTCCACGCCAAGGAAAGTCCCATCCGGACACGAGCCGGAATCTTCAATCTTCTATCTTCGTAGTCTTGGAGCCCGGCGGATAATGATAGTCCGGCTGTCCGGACACCCCCTAGTCCAGGACTCCCTCAGTAGCCCCTGAACCAGTCTTCAATGACGATAAGTCCGGCGCGCATAATGTTCGGCATTGCAAGGCGGGTTCCTCCCTTGAAATATCCGAGAGAAGATCATGAACACGAGGATAGTGTCCGCTCGCAAAATAAATTCCACATTCCACCGTAGAGAGAATAAAATATACACTAGCTCAATCTGGCGGCGTATTATGCGGCGTGACATCACCTCGCTACCAAGCCTTTGTTGAATCGTTTTTACTATACCACCTCAGACGCGTTTAGCGAAGCGGTTTCCTTGGCACGTCTTGTCGAAGCAGAGATCGTGTTCCCCTTATTCCGGGATCCTCATCAATACGGACGTGGGTAACCCAACGCGCCATTGATGGTGGCGCTTGGGAGATAAGCGAGTTTTACCGGGCGGTGGGGGCGCATAGTTTTCGTCGCCTATATATAAGGGATAAGGATTCACCTTCTCACCTACGCCTTCTTCCTCCTTTGCTTATCCATCTCCGCGCACTCAAGCTCCAACGCCCAAGCTTGCGCATCTCGCCTCGACCTTCTCCGAATATGTCCGGAGCGGGAGGTAAATGGTTAGCCTCCACCACTAAGGAGGAGGACATCACCAAGCTGCGCAGCGCCGGATATCTTTCCAGCGACATCGCGCATCGGCTGCCCGACGAGGGGCAGCTCATCCCTACCCCTGGGCCTCATGAGAGGGTCGTCTTCCTCCCCCACTTCCTCCGCGGACTGGGCTTTCTGCTCCATCCATTCGTCCGGGGGCTCATGTTTTACTACGGCCTGGATTTCCACGATCTGGCGCCGAACTTCATCCTCAACATCTCGGCGTTTATCATTGTGTGCGAGGCCTTCCTCTGCATCTGGCCCCACCTCGGCCTGTGGCTCAAGACCTTCAACGTCAAGCCAAAGGTTGTGAAGGGCACGCAAGCGGAATGCGGAGGCGCCATGTTGGGCAAATTGCCCAACGTCCTTTGGCTCGAAGGGGCCTTTGTGGACTCCGTCAAGGGGTGGCAATCGGGGTGGTTCTACATCACCGAGCCGCGCAAGCCCACATGGGCGGCGGCCCCGAAGTTTAGATCTGGCATCCCCACGCAGCTCACCTCACGGAAAGAGAAGGGCTTGCGGTGGGGCAATCCGGTGGAGGTGGCGGGACTCGAGCACGCATCCGAAGATGGTGAGCAATCGGCTCAGCTCGTCGGCGTGGTCCAAGTCATGCTCATCCGGCAGATCCTCCCATGCCAAACGGGCATTCAATTTGTGGGAGTTCAATCCGAACAGCACCAGCGCTAAGCGGGCTCTTGATACAACATCGAAGGCGCTGGAGGTGCTGTTAAAAGCGCCAAGCCCCGCATCTGCGACGGAAGATCGCGGATTCAGCTCGCATATCCAAGCGGCGAGGTAAGTGATTCAACCCCATCACGGGACACTTGTGATAATTAAATTGACTCTTAGTGGGGTTTCATTCGCCTCTTCCTTTGACAGGAATGGATGGAGAAGGCCAAGCTGCTTATCAGCCCGGCTCCCATGCCGAAGACCAGTGGACGCCCGCTATCGGGGTTGCTGGTTACGGCACCGCACGTGGTGCCGGAGAAGAAGGCCAAGAAGGTGGCGCGGGGACTCGAAAGAGTTCCCGCAATCGAGCGTCTGACGACGCGGACTCCCCGAGAGACAAGGAGGAGAGTATTCTCTCCGGAGGAGGAGAGAAGAAGAGGAAGGCTTCCCGATCGGGGAGGCGAAGGGTCAAGAGGGGAGAACTATCCCCGGACAGTTCGCTTGACATCAGCGTTGGCGAGGATGAGTGGCCTCAAGGGCGAGGCATCCGGCAAGATCGTAAGTATCCGGATCATTTATATCTTGTATCTTTTATGTCGTAGTATCCTTCTAACGCCGCATTCTCGCGTAGTCCGCCGATGACGATCTCCCGACTCATCGGCGGGTCGTTGCCCTCGTCGGATGTGAATTCCATCCCGACTGCCTCTACCCCACGCGCCGACGAGGACGCCGAGGTGGGATCCCAGAGAGGGACCCATCAGGAGGAGGCTCCGGAGGCGCCGTCAGGTAACCTCCCGGACTTTGTGCCGGACTCTACATCGGAACCCGTAGTGGTTCCAGAGTCTGGCAAGTGGCCCCTTCGAAAGAAGGGCAAGACCGTGACGCCGGCGGCCTCCGTCCAACCGGAGGCGCCGGATAACTTGTTGGAGGCGCTTAAAGGCGCTTCCATCGAGGAAGAACACCGCACTATCATGATCTGCGGTGATTCAAAAGGTTCATTTCGCTAAAATGGGCTGACCTAAGCTGCAGCAGCCTTTTAACGAGCTTTGAGGTAAGAAGTTAAAATCATGTAATGTAATACCGCATAGACGGTAGCCCTCGATGCTCGGTTTGGTGTTCGGAAAGAAAAGCGGATGAGGATCTAACAAAATATCTTGAGGTTGCTAAAAATATGTCAATATGGGTTTGCAGCTGCTGCTTGCTGGCCTCTGCCGCATTAACGGCGGAGGTTGATGTCTTGAAGCAGGATCTCGGCGGTCGAGCGAGAGCTCGGCATCTTGAAGAAGTAGCTCGAGGAAAAGAAGGTGAGTAACACCACTTTGAATAAGTACCTTCTGAGAAAAGGATTTTGGTTGCAATAAAATTTAACAAGGATAATATGTGTATTGCGGGGGCCACTAACGAGGTGGCAGCCACGAAGGATCTTTGTGTCATGACGAGCATAATGCGGCCATGAGCGGGCTGAGCGAGAAAAGCAAGAGGCACGGGTGGCGGAAGTTCGGCAAGAGCTCCAGGCTCTCATGGAAAAGCATGAGAGTTTGGAGCGTGACTCCAAGACTCGAGAGTCCGAGCTTGCCTCGGCTCTCGAAAGTGCTAAGTCCGCCAAGGCCGAGGCCCATAAGGCCCTTCAGGAGGTTGAAGATATAAAGAAAATAGAGGCGGGTAAGGCATTTTTCATGTAGAGCAAGCATGTTAATGTAAATTACCTGATACTTACCTGCATTCGGAGCTCTCCAGGGGCGTTTGCAGATCTGCCGCGTAGTGCGTCCGATGCCGCCGCATTCTATCGTGGCGAGGAGGGGAGCTCGACGGAAAAAGTCTTCTGGTCTCAGTACGCTGAGGCCGGACACCCGGTGCTCCCAAGCGACCAGCTGAAGTAGCTGGTCGAACTCCACAAGGTAGCTGATGAGGCCATGAAGGGCCTTATAGTCCGGCTATGGCCTGGACAGGCCATGCCTGGGAGCTACTTTGGCCTCGTGCTGCGGCTGGTGGATGCATGCCCCTGGGTGGATGTCATCAGCGCTCCGCTTTGTATTGAAGGCGCTCGCGGGCTCTTGCCCGCACAAAGGTGCAATGGGGCAAGTTGGATGCGAGAAGCTTCTCACGGACCCACCGCCGCCGGGCAAGGAGTATCGCACGCGCCGAGATGTATTATAAAATTGTCTGAAGGGAGCCCGCAATATTGCGGATGAGTGCCCCAAATGTAATTTTGAGTGAATTTGCTATGTATTATCCTGCGCTGAAACTTTGTTCGTGTGCGCGTTAAGCAACGCTTGTTTAATTTAAAATATTACCTTACATGCGGCCGTTTATAAAATCGAGAGATGGCAAGTCGTTGGCTTCAGCCCCCAAGCCACGAAAGTCTTTGGGGTGTTGGGATAAACTTGAGCACTCTTGTTCCCATTGTTGGGTCCATCGAGGGAGGCACTCAACACAACGAACAAGGCAACCGGACTTATAATGCTTGAACACTCTCACTTAGCCATAGAATTCTATACTTTTAAATTTCGGCGAAGTCCCTGGTATTTAGAAGACCGAATCCGGGGCGCTATCCACGCCTTCATCGGACATTGTCCGGAACTTCGCTCGAAGCGGCGTGAGTCTTTAAGGACCCGAAAAAACCTCTCGAACAGCGACCAGTCTCTCGCCTTATCATGCTAGTCAGTTTTAGCTTTCTCCATCGAGGCGCTCTCCGGCTCAACCGGGCGCAATCGCGATGGTTCTCCCAGTGCCACCTTAGCCGACGGAATGGGCGTAAGGCACCAAAAGCGTGGGAGCAGGCAAACCCAACTATTGACCCAAGACATGATTCGGAGCTGATTCATATAATGCTATAAGTTCGGGGTGCCACACTTGTGAAAGTGTTCGGACTTATCACACCATAGGATGGGGATCATAAGCCCCCGGTGTATTAGGCCGTACCAAAATATACGGGCGCAAGATGTCATATAATGAGCATATATATAAAAGGTAATGCAATTGTGATCAACAAGGTGCTGCATTATTTATGAAAGAGGGTCTGCTAGTAGAGCGGACTGATACAAATAGTGCGGTAAGCAAGGGATTTGGACTAAATAAACATGCCCCCCTCCAGGGATGAGCTACATACTTGGTGTATATAATCGAATTTAATGCTCGTAATTGAGACCACCTGAGTGTTCGTCGCGGCCTTCTTTAGTCCCTGACTGTTGCATCATGAGTTCGGCGGGTTCGCCACGGACAGGCTTCAGTTAACGAGTCTGTGTACATAAAAGAAGAAGAAAAATAAAATAAAAAAAGGGGGCACACTTGCGAGCCCCCGGTGTGGTCGAACCGCACTCTGGGTCCGTTGCGATCGTGCCCCCTCCCCTGTGCCCATGGTATCTCCAAAGCGTAATGATGTACGCGGAGTGTTATTCTTGCGATCATGCTTGTGAGGCGAGGTTGGGGCCGCATTACTCTGGCGTCCTCTAATCGCGCCAGGTGGTCTTGGTTGGCATTGCTCCGGGCACGCTTTGCTGTATCCGGCCTTTTAACTGCCGGACTTGAGAATTGCCTTAGAAGGCTACTTTGTACTTCTGCCGCGAGAGCCGCTGTATGTTCCTCCATTCGGAGGGAGCGTTCCGTATTCCCATTGACCGTGATGACTCCACGAGGGCCTGGCATCTTGAGCTTTAGGTATGCATAATGCGGCACCGTGTTGAATTTTGCAAACGCGGTTCGTCCGCGCAGAGCATGATAGCCGCTGCAAAACGGGACTATGTCGAAGATTAACTCTTTGCTCCGGAAATTATCCGGGGATCCGAAGACCACTTCGGTGACCGAGCCTTCTGATTGGCCTCCACTCCTGGTATGACACCTTTAAAGGTTGTCTTTGTAGGCTTAATCCTTGATGGTTCTATGCCCGTTTACGACTTTGTATCTGATAAAGCAGGTTCGAGCACTGCCGCCGTCCATCAGGACTCTCGTGAGGTGAAATCCATCGACGATTGGGTCTAAAACCAATGCGGCGAATCCGCCATGGCGTATGCTGGTTGGATGGTCTCTTCGATCGAAAGTGATCGGACAAGAGGACCATGGATTGAACTTTGGGGCGACTGGCTCCATCGCATAGACGTCCCTTAGTGCGTGTTTCCTCTCCCTCTTGGGTATGTGGTTCGCGTATATCATATTCACCGTCCGTACTTGTGGGGGAAAACCCTTCTGCCCTCTGTTGTTCGGCGGTCGAGTCTCTTCCTCGTCGTTGCTGTTTAGCCCCTTGTCATTGTTTTCGGCAATTAACTTGCCGGCCTGCTTGAACACCCAGCAATCTCTATTGGTGTGGTTAGCTGGCTTTTCAGAGGTGCCATGTATCTGGCATAAGCGGTCGAGTATTCGGTCCAGATTGGACAGACACGAGTGGTTCTTTTGGATGGCTTCTTCCACGACGGGTTTAGAGCCTCGGAATCCGGCATTGACTGCCCGTATCCTCCTTGTCGCCGCCGTTAACGCGGCGCTTTGTTTTTGTTTCGGCGTGACTGCCGTTGTTGTCCTTGGTATCCGGACTGCCAGAATTTTTGCGGAGGTTGTTGCTACGGGCTAGCCAGCTGTCCTCTCCCGCGCAAAAGCGGGTCATTAACGATGTGAGGGCTGCCATGGATTTCGGCTTTTCCTGCCCTAGGTGCCTGGCTAGCCATTCGTCCCGGATGCTATGTTTGAAGGCTGCAAGGGCCTCTGCATCCGGACGGTCGGCGATTTGGTTTTCTTTGTCAAGAACCGTGTCGAATTGTCCGCCGATTCGTCTCAGCTGCTGAATGATGTGGCTTAGGTCATCGGCGTCGGTGGTCGCACATCGTGCCACGGAAGTTGTCGAGGAATGCGGCTTCGTGTCTTCCCAACACCCAATCGACTCTGCGGGCAAGCTGTTTAGCCAATGCCGAGCTGGTCCTTTAAGCTTGAGTGGGAGATACTTGATGGCATGGAGATCATCGCCGGGCCATATGGATGTGGAGAAGATAGTCTTCGATCCAAACCGCGGGGTCTGTTGTGCCATCGTAAGATTCGATGTTTACGGGTTTAAACCCTTCGGGGATCTGATGATCCATTACTTCATCAGTGAAGCATAGAGGGTGTGCGGCGCCTCTGTATTGAGCAATGTTGCGACGCAGCTCAAGAGAGCGCTGTCTGCTGTGTTCGGCCCGGCCGGGGTTATTGTATCCGGTGCGACGGTATTCGTCGTGGGTCGTAGGGTGCCCACGTGATCCGTAGATGGATCTGGATTGCCTTGCTTTGTCCTCAATATGTCTCGCAAGTCCGTAGCGTTCCCTCTTGGCCGTACTTTTGGAGCGATGCGGAGTACGGTCTTGGTGGGGCCTGGATGCCTCTCTGTCATGACCACGGGTGGTCGGTCAGCCATATCGTCTTGTTGGTGATGGAGGTATGTATGCTTCCTCCTCTAATCGGGGAGCAGCTTGCGTCTTAGGTAACTTTTGGAGGGCGTTCATGTTTATACTCTTGACGCGAGGACCTCGGTCCATCGATCGGCCAGCAGTCTGATCAGCTTGGAGCTGTTGCTGCTTTTTCTTTAGGCTGTTTCTTTGTGGCGATAAGCTGCGCTTGAAGCACTCTTGTTCGACGGGATCCTCAGTGCAGCGAATTCATCATCGTTGAGGCTTGCTTCGTCTTGGAGGGAGGCATATAGTTATGATCCTCAACCTCTTAAATCGCCGCCCTCTCATGAGGGCTTGCTTCGCATCCTCTGCGCCGAGTCTTCTTTGGAGGGATTGTCTTCGGCACTCTCTGGAGTATTATTATCTCCTGTGCTGGAATCTCCATTCTTGTTGTGGCAGGATTTAGAGCGGCGCCGCTGACGTCGGCGTTTGGGCTGCCTCTTTAGAGAGTCTGCCTCCGCTGCTTCTTCGCCATCCCCATCTTTTGGGGTGTTCACCATATATATGTCATATGACGAGGTGGTCTTCCAGTGCCCTGTAGGCGCTGGCTCCTGTTCGTCTCTGGCATCGTCGTCCATAGCGTCGATGTCGTCGGAGTCGAAGTCTAGCATGTCGGTTAGATCATCGACACTGGCTACAAAGTGGGTGGTGGGTGGGCTCTGAATTTCTTCGTCGTCCGTACCCCAGCCATCCTGGCCATAATCCGGCCAGGACTCTCCTGATAACGAGAGGTGCTTTAGTGAATTCAAGATATCGCCAAAAGGCGAGTATTGAAAGATGTCCGCGGCGGTGAATTCCATAACCGGCGCCCAATCCGGACCGATTGGTAGCGGCGTGGGTGGTTTGGAGTCCGGCGAGGAGTCCGGCGCCTCGGAATCACGAGTTTCGCAGGGGACAAGATCAGTGTTCGGCTCCATCGTCGTGGATGTTGAAGCCCCCAGGGCGGCGTCTATCAACCGGCCCTCGATCTGGGCGATCGGCTCCGGGCTAATGGCCGAAGCGGATCCGTCTTGTGCCGCCAAGGCACCGCTCGGGCGAGCTAGATCATGCCCATCGTCACGGTCTTGGGCGCTCGGTGTGGCTCGAGTCCGTCGAAGATCAAGTCTCCGCGGACATCGGCCGTGAAGTTCAAGCTTCAAATCGACTGGCGGCGGGCGTAGCTTCGATCTGCTCGGATGGCCAAGTGAATTGGCCGCAGATGCGGCCGCCGAATCTGAAGATCTGTCCGGGAGAAAAGTCTCACCTGGACAGCGTCGTTGGTTAAAGGTGCCATCAAGCCTATCGGTGGCGACACGAGGAACTCTCAATGGAAGCACCAATGTCGGTGTCAAAACCGGCGGATCTCGGGTAGGGGTCCCGAACTGTGCGTCTAGGCGGATGGTAACAGGAGACGAGGACACGATGTTTTTACCGAGTTGGGCCCTCTCGATGGAGGTAAAACCCACGTCTGCTTGATTAATATTGATGATATGGGTAGTACAAGAGTAGATCTACCACGAGATCAAGGAGGCTAAACCCTAGAAGCTAGCCTATGGTATGATTGTTGTAATGTATGTTGTCCTACGGACTAAAGCCCTCCGGTTTATATAGACACCGGAGGAGGCTAGGGTTACACAGAGTCGGTTACAATGGTAGGAGATCTACATATCCGTATTGCCAAGCTTGCCTTCCACACCAAGGAAAGTCCCATCCAGACACGAGCCGGAATCTTCAATCTTCTATCTTCGTAGTCTTGGAGTCCGGCGGATAATGATAGTCCGGCTGTCCGAACACCCCCTAGTCCAGGACTCCCTCAAGGCTCACAGCGCCACGCTGGCTAACTAGTAGCTGTGTTGGCACAATGGTAGAGCCTCCACGAAGATCGGCATACTGCCACGCAGGCACCTGCTTAGTTGGCCTGTCGATCGTTGCACTGGAGTTGTGGTGAGGTGGTGAATACTTGCTGGGCGCGGGTCTGGCCGCGGCCTAGTGATTGTCCCTGGCAAGGCTTGCCGGGGGCCTTGGAGTTGTCCATAGCAAGGGTCTTGCCGGGGGTCTTCGTCTTTTGGTCCCACGTGGGCCCGTGGGCTGTCAATCGTTATGAGGATCTGCATGCTGCCAAGCATGCGTTCTTAGATCTTGGTCTTGACATTGTCGATGGTGTCAAAGCTCCATCCCCAAGGGTGATGGTCTTGCTGGTGTTGTGTAGGTCGCCCCGGCAAGGGAGTTGCCGGGGGAGGTCCAGGTCACCTCCTGCTCATTGTGCTCCGAGTATTTGTCTTGGTAGTCTTTGGGTTTTGTCTCCCTCTACCTCGCCAAGCCCCACCGCAGGTGTGGCTGCGACTGCCCGTGCACTAGTAAGGGGAACAGAAGTACCCATACTTTTGTACACCGACTAGAGCCCTCGAGCCTGGGCCACACATAAGTGCAAGGCATAGTTGAGCCAGGCCCAAGGCAGTGCATGGGCGGGCATGGCAGAGATGGATCGCCACGATCCTTCTGTGAGTTGCGCTGCCCCATGACCCGCATTGGGCGCGTGACGTGGGGGTCGTGCGACGGATGTCCTGTGCATGCTAGCGTCATCCCGTAGTTGATAGTAAAGAAGCGGCCCGTACTCCCTTATTATTAAAAAATGGGGAATTCGCAGGGGCACTACTCATTTACTAAGTGGACTTGGGTCGCAACCTGCATGGCGCCACACCCCACGATGACGGGGTGGAAAAAGGTCGCTCCACCTGTTCCCATGCCCCTAACTCGCTCGCCACATGTCCCACATGCTTTGGGAAGGGCAGGCGGTGGACGTGGGCATTAACGCCGAGGCGGGAAACCAGGCGTCGCTGATTGGAGCAGCGGGTCGATTCCGATTCCCTGTGCTTCAGGAGGCCGTATGTGGCACCCCGGCTCAGAGAAAACTAGAATGCCCCGTATTCCAGCACAGAGATCGAGATGAAGTCTTCTGGAATACGTCACCGCTTAGCATAGAACAAATCAGCTCTTTATTACAATCTATTTGGGTACAAGGGTTTCCGATATAACAAGGAATTACATCGGCACAGCGACACTACACCTGCCATTGTTGCTCTATGCAAGCAGCAGAACAACCCGAAGCAGCGGAATAACTCTAGCAGCAGAACAACGACGACGGTGGTGAACTCCACTCCGCAGGGACTCTAGCTGGAACGCTTATCCTAGCTCGCACGAACGGAAACCACGACAAGCAAGCAATCAAATCCGGCATGACCTGCAAACTGGCATGACACGCCATGTCAGTACATTGAATGTACTTGCAAGCTCACAATAACCACAAGCATTCAAGACAAACAACAGCATGGCAATTACAGGTTAAGCAGGAATTATCATGCGATCATCAGGATAACATGGCATGAACAACATGAACATGATACAGCTAGAACGATATGAACATGGCATGAACATATAAATCTGTCGATACTAGCATGCAACATGATGACACTATATGCACCACTTATTCTGCTCGGGTAACCATCACATGCATCACCTACCAACCACGGACATCACACAATCATCTTAGGATCAAATCAAGCTTGGTATAAACAATATCATAGTAATCATTAAATGACCACAAGGAGCTTGATCTGTACCCATGATTCTTGCACAACATCATGAATATCCAACAACTCGGTATCCTTGATAGCACGGTGATCATTCACGGATCACAAGCGGAACCACTCTGGGTTCAACGGGCTACCTCATAACCAAACGGTGATCTTTCCGGTGATCACGACCATGGCCAACACTTGGTATCAAACGGTGATCTTTCCAGCGATCACAACCCACTTATCTCATCATCGAACCAGGTTGTCATTAATTAAGTTGTTATTAATATTGTTGACTCACTATGCGACCAACTACGAACTGGGCCCTTATCCGCGGGCGCGGCTATCGATAGATTTAATATACACTCTGTAGAGGTTAGTACATTGTACCCACGCTATGGAACCCATGGCCTCACACTCCCATTCGGGAGGACCAACGGCGTTCCGACAAAACCAATCTACTGCCGTGACACTCTCCCGACCACTCCGACCAACTCCCCTTTGGGCTAAGTCCTGGGTGGCGCCGTGCCTACCAAAGGCACCAACGGCCACCGTCGTGGCCAAAACATAAACCGTCCCAAACAGGGATAACCCGGGTACAACAACAACAATGGGCACACAAGGCTTATGTCCACCTACTTGATCAGGGTAGCACGCACCCATAACCTTCCCTCGTTGGAGGCACCGGCGAGAGGCACGACAATAGACCCAGTTAGGACCTTCCCATAAAGGTAAGCATGGTTGCACTGGTCAGCTCGATATGGTGGCACCATGACTCAACCAACAGTTATTCAAGTTCAATTTAATCTGGTTAAACTTGAATGCAAATATGCTGAGCCATGATAAAATAACATGATGCAATTACAATGCATGAGCATGATATCAACAAAAGCATGAGGGTACAACATAACTATCCACCATATCGAGAATGAATCATATCCAACTGAGCATACCATAATGATGAGCATGAATATTACAAGTACAACAGTACTCATAGCATAACATGACCCTTATCATCAACATTAAGTACCATGCAAGAACACATCAATAACATTACCGAGTAATCACTTAACCAACTAACAGCAAAGGAACAATGGCCCTGTTTAAATACTCTAACTCAGTTAGAGGTTAGAGTTAGATTCTAACTCCAAACTAACCCTAAACTAACTCTAACCAAAAAGTTGTTTGGATGGTAGGGTTAGATTGATAATAAATATTCTTTCTCAATCATTTGACTACATTGGAATGGGAGGGGTAACTTTTTTACTAATTTTTCTAGTGGGCCAGGAGAACTAAACCAAATAAGCTCCTCTAGTGTGGGCTAGTTTTTTGGGATGGGTTAGATCCAACTAACCCAAACTAACCCATCATGTTTGGATACTTTTGGGTTATTTGAGCCCCAACTAACTAAAACTAACTCTAACATAGGGATCCAAACAGGGCCAATGCATAATAACGATAC
Organism: Aegilops speltoides; assembly: GCA_021437245.1. NCBI lineage: Eukaryota > Viridiplantae > Streptophyta > Magnoliopsida > Poales > Poaceae > Aegilops > Aegilops speltoides. The sequence continues at coordinate 123,321,042 of CM038143.1, read as the reverse complement.
TCGGTAACCGATGTTAGTCATGCACCGAAGAACATGACCAACCCAACATGTACTACTATCAAGCGCGACCAATATGAAAGTAATACTAGCAAGTAATTCATGATAACCGAGTGCAAGAAAGCAAAGCATGACGGTAACCACCGATCCATAAGCATAAAAGAAATAACAACAATAGTAGCAAAATAAGCATACAGTTATTAAAGATTCAAGTTGAAAACCAATGCTACTGCATGGCTATCATGCAAATGGTGGTTGTGGCTTGCCTGGGGATGAAGAATACACCGGGGAGAAACGCAGAAAGATCGCGGAAAGAATAGCCGGAAAACGTTCTCTCTCGAAAGGGGCTGGTTAACGGCAAGGGCAAAATGGTCATTTTGAGAATGTCAAACCATAGTGAAAATGGTACCAGAAATTCGGGTTCGAAGAGACGAAGACGTGGGCGTTGGATTCACCTCAATCGGAGTTACGGCTACGGAGTATGTGGTGTTGAACACCAGGGACCAATCTGTGAATAAAACTTCGACAAACAAGTCCCTGGAGGCAAAAACTGAAAGCGGCTTCGGGCAGATTATGCCTTCTCCACATATCCACGTGGCAAGGTGCTTGGCCACAGGCACGTGGGTCCCAGGCGCAGGGAGAGGGGGGCACGGGCGCTCGTCTCCTTCCTCTCGCACTTGTGCCTGGCGTGAAGCAGAGCAGCGGCAGGGGAGGGAAGAGGCCAAGGGGCCGGCCGGCTCCGGCGATCCCAGGCCGTGGAACGGCCACCGGCGGGACCGCAGCGGCCAGCCGCACCCATCCAAAGGAAGGGCGGCCGCCGGGGAGGCACGGGACGTTGGGGAGAGGCGGCGCCATGGGAGGACAGAGGTAATGGCCGAGGTGGTGCTCCGGTGAAACGGGCGACCCCTGCGAGGGGCAAACGGGGTGGGGCGATCCGCTGGAGCACGGGGAGGCTTGTGGACAGGTTGGGAGGAGAGGAGAGTGGCCAGGCTCGCCGGAACCAGGAAGAAAACAGGGCGGCCATGGCAAACAGAGGCAAACTCCGGTGAGATGCCGCTGCTTCGGTGGTCGGGAAGGCTTGGGGAGGGGCTTGGGAGATGCGGGAGAGGTCGGGGATCCTTATATAGGCGCGGGGGAGGGCTCTAGAGCTCACGAGCGAGCTCCCGACCAAGCTTTAATGGCGGGCAGAGCTGGGCATGGCACGGGCATAGCGTTTACGATGCATTTAAGGTGAACGACGACGAAGCAGCAACGCAGGGCAATGTAGTCGAGCACGGGCGAGCTCCAGGACATGAATGAAGGTCGATACAAGGAGGGAGGATACGAGCACAGTGGCCGGACCCAGCCAGAGCTTTGCACTGCGAGTGACGCAGCGTGATTAGCACGGGCACTGGTGCAAACGGCGCATTCTGGCCGGGCCGACCATGTTCAGTAGATATACCATCGTGCCCTTAGTCAAAATGAGGAAATAAATCGGTCCAGGGGCAAAGAAGAGATTTGCACTTAGCTCCAAATTAAATCAGTAAGAAGGTGTTTGTAACTTGCTGTGGTGACACCAGCTTGGTAACGTGGTAAATATTTTGTCTGGCAATGATCACACTCTAAGGTGACTAAGATGGCAAAGTTTAAGCTCAAGAAGAGGAGTTTAGCTAGTGGTTGCTGTAGAAACCACCAGACTGGACAGAAATACAAAACATGAAGTAGCACTCACATATCAATTTGTATTGAGCTAAATTTGGGCATGGCCCAATTGTTTGAATATATTAAGATGCCCATGGAGTTTCATGCCATTTGGATGAACCAAAATAGCACTTGCTTCAGAAAGATTTATTCTGACCAGAAACTTGGAAAAATTCCACAGGGCAAATGGCCAAAGGGATTGAGCCACAACTTTGTGTAGGGAGGTTATATTGATACTAGAAGGCCTATTAAAATTTGCAGTCATAATGGAGCAATATAAAACATACTTGCTTCACAAACTGAAATTTTGGGCAGAATCTAAGAATTGAAGATGAGCTCACATGGAGGCAGGACATGAGCTCTACTTTGGTGGAGAGCTATGATATGATGATGTGAAGGATCATTCAGAATTGCAACTCATCTGGATATGCCTAGCTTGTACCTCCTTCACAAAGCTTCTTTCTGGACAGAAACTTTGGAAAATCATAATTAAATAATTACTAGGCAACTAAGGTTGCATTTTGGCATGTGGCAATGATGTAGACATTAAAATATGTCCAAGGAGTTTGAGGTCAATTGGGCAAAGGAAAATGGCACTTACTTCACAATGTGCCATTTAGGGTAGAATTGGAAATGAATTATTGGAAGATTATTTTTGAACCTGACAATGAAACATTTTGCCATATTTGATGAAGATATGACCCAAACAATTTATGAGAATTATTTGGAAATTTTAGGAGTGATGGGAATATAGGTTGCTTCACAACCTAGGGCAATTTGAGTTATTCCTTTAATAGAAAAGGTATATTCGCAATAAAAAGAATATTGGGATTTGGGCTAGGATGGAAATGGAAAGGTCTAGGGTTGGATTTGGGTATGACAAGCCACTCTGGAAACAAAGAAGAGGTCATTCTCTTTAGTTTCCAGACCACAAAGCCACGGAAAAAGAAAACTCAGGCAAAAACCTCGGAGAAACAAAAGAAAGGGCCAAAAATTAGGATGTCCCAAACCTTACCCCTTAAAGAAATCTTGTCCTCGAGATTTGGTTGCTCAGGGAACAAGTATGAATATTCTGACTTAAGGAGACCGTTTCCAGCTCGGGTATCCTTTTTTCCTTTATTGTTGTTCCCACCAAATTTTATCTGACTGGCTCTAGGGTGGTTTGCTTTACTGTATCCACATTCTGACAGATCTTACCTAGCTTGCTCATGCCTATATAGGCTCCAATTTCTTTTTAGATCTACTGACTAGCTGAGTGTGATTTGTTACCATGACTGAAATATATGACTGTCTCGCAAATCCGAGAGTGATTTCCGCTGGGTGTGCCACCTTGCACTGACAACCTTTCAGGTAATGATGATCAGATTTTTCTGATGAAAACTCAAGCTTTGACTCCTTGCATTGGGTTTTTCCGCTACAGGCAGGTCCTTTGGTTTCTAAACAGTGAGTTGAAGCATAACCGTTTGCTGACAGATTCTGACTCATCGCAGAAGTTTCTGAATCATCTTAAATGGTTCCACTGTCTTGAGTATCGGATCCGTACCAAATATTTGATTGTCTCCTGTTGCGGCTAGCATAAAGGTTTGACTTGTATGATAATATCGACAAACTTGACTGACGGTGGTTTTGACGGAATTTTTTTGTTCACGACAGGCTATCCATGATGATTCACATAATTGAGGACTCATGCTTTGAGATTGTTATTCCTTATACCGATTACTCATGTTGTAGGCATATCCATGTGGATCAATACTGACTTAGACTGTCCGGGGTATCTGCACAGTAGGGGTTGTGCAACAATTTTCATACTTGCATCACTGGTCTTGCTCCTTCATTATTGTTTTCTTGGTCTGGATTCTTGGCTAAAAGAGTTGGGCCATTGCTTCTTCGTATGACCATAGGTACTGTCGGTGCAATTTTTCGGCAATCGTAGCTTATCCTCATTTTTTGACATAGTACCCCATTAAATGGCAGGTTCAACACCCCTCAAGTTCTGATCATTGGGAAATGATCATCCGAACCCTTGCAAGAAATCGGCAAATAAATCAGTAGCCACCAGAAACGGTCTTTACAACCCAGATCTGGGATATTACTGAAATAACTCAACCACGGCTCAAGACGGTCGAAAAGTAGCTCAGAGCATGAGACCAGGTCTATAAGAAGAACGTGGCAGCTCCCTATAATAACCAAAAAGCAGCTATAGGGCTACTGTCACAAAACGAAACTCAACAGCTGTACGAGACGGCCGAAAAGCAGCTCAGAACTCGTGACCGTTGTTGAAGAGAGAAATAAAAATCGGCATCCACCCCGGATAGCTAAAAGTAGCTCAGATCACATGCGTGGTTGTAGGATCGAAAGTATGTCTAGAGGGGGGGTGATTAGACTACTTGACAATTTAAAAGTTTAGCCTTTTGATTAGGACAACTTTTTAGCAAGTTCACAATGATGATCAAGTCAAGTATCACCCTACACATGCAATTCTAGAGTAATGGCAGCGGAAAGTAAATTGCACATGTAGTAAAGAGAGGTGGAGAAGAGCAAACGCAATTTGGAGACACGGAGATTTTTTCTCGTGGTTCTGATAGGTGGTGCTATCGTCAATCCACGTTGATGGAGACTTCAACCCACGGAGGGTAACGGCTGCGAGAGTCCACGGAGGGCTCCACCCATGAAGGGTCCACGAAGAAGCAACCTTGTCTATGCCATCATGGCATACGCCCACGGAGGACTAGCCTTACTCGGGGTAGATCTTCACGAAGTAGGCGATCTCCTTGCCCTTACAAACTTCTTGGTTCAACTCCACATCTTGACGGAGGCTCCCAAGCGACACCTAACCAATCTAGGAGGCACCACCCTCCAAAAGGTAATAGATGGTGTTGGTGATGATGAACTCCTTGCTCTTGTGCTTCAAATGATAATCTCCCCAACACTCAACTCTCCTCACTGATTTGGCTATGGTGGAAGAAAGGATTGAGTGGAAAGCAACTTGGGAAGGCTAGAAATCAAGTTTCATATGGTGGGAGTGGAACAACTTGATCTCAACACAAGGGTAGGTAGTTTTCTTCTCGAAATGTAAGGTAGGAGCGGTAGTTCTTTTCGATGGCTCTCTCCACGAATGAAGAGGAGGTGGAGGGTATTTATAGCCTCCACACAAAATCCAACCGTTACACACATTTGACCAATCTCGGTCGGACCGAAGTTGACAACTCGGTGAGACCGAAAGTTCAAATCTTGTGAGCGTTGGGATTTTCGATGGGACCGAAAATACAATCTCGGTGAGTCCGATTCTTCCAAAGACTAGGGTTTGCCAATCTCGGTGGGACCGACTTTATCATCTCGGTGACACCAATATGATGATGAAGGTTCTGAAGCTTGGCAACACTAGTTTCGTGAGACCGAGTTTGGAATCGGAAAATCCTAAATTACTAGGGTTTGGGTATATGGTGAGGTGGTTCATCTCGGTGTGGTGAGTTTATGCAATCGGTGGGACCGAGATTACTTATGAGTATATGTTGGAATGAAAGATTGTCGATAGTTTGGGAGATAGATCACTAAGCACTTTGAGCAACGGATCATTATCATAACCTCATCCCTTTTAATAGTATTGGCTTTCCTATGGACTCAATGTGATCTTGGATCACTAAACCAAAAATGGAGTCTTGAGCTTTTGCCAATGCTCTCCTTAGCATTTTGAGGGTCCACATCTTGAGTCATTGCCATACCCATATCTTGAACTTTCTGAAATGTTCTCAAGAAACTATTAGTTCAATGATATATATGTTGTTATTAATTACCAAAACCACCCGGGATTAGTTGCACTTTCAATCTCCCCTTTTGGTAATTGATGACAACATATAGATCAAAGCTTCGACAAATGATATAATCAATGAATAATATAAATCGCTTTGAGAAGTATGTGATAAGCAAGAGCTCCCCTAAATTTGTGCATTATTTAAGATTTGCGTTTGAATGCAAATGCACAATCGATTAGGATCATGGGTCACTCTTCCATGTCACATACATCTTGGTGGAGCGCACAAAATGATAAGAATGAATAGCATGCACCCAATCACCAAGACATGAGTAAATGATCATACAAGATATGAATAGCATATGATAAGCATTAAGCACACATTAAGGCATAGTATGATCAAGCACTCATCAAAGTAGAACAAGCGTAGTATCAAACACACGGAATGTCTCGAAAATCTCAAAAGTATCTCAAAGAAACCATAAACGAAAGAGCAAAAGCGAGCACTCTCTCTCGAAGTCCTATGATCTATACAATTTCTCCCCTTAGGCAACAAGTTACCAAAAGTTCGAAGGTATAGAGCTAAGCGTCACTAGGGACTCTGCTGGCGGCTCTATGCAGGTTGATGGAGTGGAGATAGCTGCATCTGCAAAGGCTTGGTGAGGTCTGTGGAGCTGGAGGAGTGGACCTTGGAGCTGGAGCTGGGCCGATGGAGCTGTGGGAGGTCTTGATCAGATAGCACAGGTGTCATCCTTTGGAATAGCAGGTGATCTGGGTCTTGTGGGAACCGGAGCAGGCTGCTCATAATCATCTGGACTAAATCATCTTCCATCTCCTTCATGAGCTCGCCTTCTCCTCTTAGCTTCCTCGATATCCGCCTCAAGCTTGTTGACGGTGACTTGCACTTGATCGACTTGACATCCGAGCATGGAACTTGTCTTCAACTATCCTCTCAAGACTCTCCCGAGGCGCACTATCTTTGGCAGGCGTAGTTCAATCCTCTAGGTAGCTTCAAGGAGCTGCTCTCCAACACTCTTGGGTTTAGCTGCTGCTGCTGCTGCTTCCTTCTCAGCTTTAGCTTGTTTGGCAGCTTCAGACTTAGCTTGACCTTCAACAGACGTGGGATCATCCTCAGTCATCACAACTTCATTGTCCTCATGCTCAGGCTGCAGTGGCAAGTGGGGTCCATCCAACAAGTAGGTGCCCTTACCAAACTTGGCATTGATAAGCATCTGAATGTGCGGGGCAAAACCACATGACCTCTTCAGGTCAGCTGCAGTCCTCTTGATAGTCTCTACTATCAGGTCCATCACCTTGAAAGGTGTCTTCTGATCTAGTATGTGCAGCATGTTGATAGAATAGCCTCTTATCATGCGATGATCTCCAGACTTGGGCATCAGGGTATGCCTCAGAATTGTGTTAGTGGTAGGGAGACCTGCCTGGAGATGATACACTGAGCCGAGCTTCCAAATCTCTACATCCTTAGCTGGTACCTCATTGTACATGTTCTTCATAGACTCATGATTTTTCTTGGGAATTCCATAGACATCAACATCATCTTCTCTTGACACTGGAGCATTCAGCAGTGCTGCCCACTCTTCAACTGTTGAAGAGAATCTCGCCTTGATCATCCATACAATCCTCGCCATCTGGATAGAAATGTCTTTGTGGCATAGAATTGCATGATAATCTCATCATTCCAAGCTGTCGGTTTCGACCAGCGAACTCAGCAACACCACATGCGGTGAAGCTCTCATGCACATGTGGAAAGTAGTCTCTGTGCTCTTCACTGTCAATATATGCCCAGTCAACATATCTAGTGTCAGCAACAATGGGCTTCTTGTCCATAAGCACTGTCTCATAGAAATCTTGTTGCTCTCTGGTGTGGAACCTTGAGTCAACAGCTGTCCTTCTCCTGGTGGCATATGGATCAACTTGCCTCCATAGCCTGAGACCTTTGTCTTTCCTTTCCTTCATGTTCTCAGCTCGAGGATGAGCATCATTGTGGACAGGCAGTTTCTGACGGAGTTTCAGCAATACATGTGCCTCTTCATCTGACTCAGCTGGTGGCACATTGTCTTTCTTCTTCTCTGAAGCAGGAATGTTTCTCCTTTGTTTTCTTTGGCTTGGCGTGAGGCTTGGCTTGAGCTGCCTTTCTTTGGAGCTGATGGCTTAGACTTTGTAGGTGCTCCGCCTCGATGGCATCTCCCATCAACTTAGGCTTCGAGGAGGCTGGGGTGCTTCCTCATCGAGAATCATCATCATTTGCTTCATCATGCACAATCCTCTTCCTCTTGGAAGTTTTCTTTACCTTGCTCGAAGTTTCTTCTTCCATGCTCAGCTTCTTGGCAACTGTGGACTTCTTCACTTTGCTGGTGCCTTTCTTGGTTTGTTGCCCTTGATGCTCTTTGGCAACCACTTTCCTCTTAGGCTTAGATGTGATCTCTTCCTCAGCAATGAAATCTGAATCCTCTTCATCAGAATTTCTCTTCTTCCTGGCCCTGGTGGCAGCAGGAGGCAAACCACTTGGTGTGCTCCTCTCACCATCATCAGAAAAGCTGCTGGCTTCAGGACTAGTGTCTGCCTCTAGAATTTCAGCAATTGGAGATTCAGACCTGTTCTGGCTGTCACTGGCATCTGACATGGCTGACAACCTGTGAATAGATAAGGTATAGGCAGAATAGAAGAGTTATCACAAACTGCAGAGGTTTTGCAGAAAGAATGAGTTCAAATTTCAGTTTTAGGTTTTCACAGAATGCATTTCAGTCAGACCGAGTCTAAAATTCGGTGAATCCAAAGTGTCTAGACAGAACCATTCACACCACTTTCGGTTGGACCGAAATGGGTTTCGGTCTAGCCGAGAACTCTAGGGTTTCACTAAATCCTCATTTCGGTCGTACCGATTTGCACAACTCGGTTGGACCGAAAAGTGCGAGGCAATGGCCGAAGCCAAATCGGTCGGTCGAGAATGTAGAATCGGTCACACCGAGATGTGTTCGTGAAACCTAACCCTAAAACTTTTACTCAATTTCGTTCTAAGAACTAATCTGCTGGATAGGAAGATCTCAAACGTGGCAAGAAACTAGGCAAACCAATCGTGCATTGAATCGGAGGTTGAAACACGAGAGGGATCGAAACTCACCCTAACTTGGTGGAGTTTCTCTCTGGCGGCACGGGGCGGAGAGATTGACCGCTGACGGCGACGGAGACTGCGGCGAGGCACCAAAGCGACAGCGGATACGATCCGGAGACCACGGCGGCGGCAGCGACAAAGGGTTTGGGGCGAGGCGTTTTGAAGAAAGAATCAACGCGCTGCCCTCGGTATATATACCCTTCGGTGTCGGTGGGACCGAGTTGTAAAACTTCGGTGGCACCGAGATGGTTAATCGCAAGCGATTACTCACTTGATCACGCCGAATTTTAACTCGGTTTCACCGAGGTGAAAACCTAGATCAATCAAGTGATTTGATCCGTCCGATTTGAGTGGGTTGGTCTGACCGAAAATACTTAGAAGGTTTTGGAATTTAAGATTTTGACGGATCGGTGGCTCCGAGTGCTCCTCACTCGGTGGGTCCGAACAAGACTTGATCAAAGTTTGTGATATAAGCATGAATAGAGTTTGAGACAAGAAAGCATAGATAGCTAGGGGAGGAACTTAGGCATTCTTGTCCATCCATTTGGTCAAAAAGAAATCCAAAAGACCAAAGCAACAAATGGATGTCCTTGAATGGATAAAATCATGCATCCAACATGCTCACACAATAAGATAGCAAATGAAATATGTGTCAAACATGCACAAACAACACACTAGCTACTATCACACAATTTGTCGATGACTAGGTCATCTATATATGAGTATATTGACTTAGGAGTCAAATGAGAACATTTGATCATAGGTCATACTCATCGTTTAAGCACAAGTGGGGTTACCACTTTTACATAAAGCATTAATGTGTTCACATCATTTGAAGATGCTTTAGCTCAAATCTTTAGAGCAAAGCTCCCCCTTGATGTGAGAACCCCTTTTAAAGGGTCAAACTAACCTTGGGTTGTCGTAGAAGACTTCATGTAGATGTTGAAGATGTGGATGCTCAATGTTGATGAAGATCATCAAGAGTTGGGAGCAATCCTTTGGATTCGGGCACTTTCAATACCTACATAAGTTAGTCCCACAAGGAACAAACAAGGATATCCATGGACATAGATTGAAGTACACAATAGATGATGTCCTTGAAAGCAATGATTACCTTGTCCCTTGACTTACCAACAAGAGGGTTTGTGACTCCATGAACTAGTGCAAGATGTGGAAGTTGATTGCACAAGTTCTTGCCAAAATGAATGTGAGTGAAGTATGTTGGCGGAGTCACCCTCAAGAACTCTCTAGTTCTTCTTCTTGGGATCCACATCATCTTGATGGGAATCCTTGGGGTAGTAGTTGAGCTTGTCAAGTAGAACTTGAAGTTTCCTTGGGAACCCACTTGACCATGGCCTTAGGTGCTTCAATAAATGCATCAATCTCCTCTTGAAGCTTGTCCTTGCCTTTTAGCTTGTGGTCTTGTGGTGGAAGGTCATCTTGAGCTTGTTCCACATTGGAAGAAGTAGGATCATACTTCTCCTTTTGAGAAACAAACTTTGGAGTGGGATATTGACCTTCTTCCCATTCAACACCCTCGGCGTTGAACTTTCGCTCAAAACCAATTCCTTGATTCTTCGGTGCCTTCCTTGCTTGCGAACAATTTCCTCAAAGTTCTTGCTTCCGCAAGGCTCTTGTAGACACCTTTCTCTATAATCCCTTTCAATAAACTATTTTCTTGCTCAAGTGTAACTTGGCTTGAAACATTGTTAGTGGAATCAAGAGAACTACTAGAACCAATTATGTTGCTTCTAGATGAAGAATTTTTCTTATGCTTGTCATGCTTAGTTTTAATAGGTGGCAAGAAATTAGACAAGAGAAGTCGTTTGGCAAGATATGAAGAACTCTTCTTTGAAGATCGTCATTGATAGCTTTTAGGAACTCATGTTCTTGCTCTAGATTGAGCTTCTCGAGCGTAGCTTCTCATGAGATCTTAGGAGCTCTCTATGATCTTCTTGAGTTGTTTCATGAGCTAACTTAAGAGTGTTTAGTTCTTTAGTTAGACGCTCAATCTCCTTCATAGCATTGTCATTCGACTATTCTCGACTATAAAGACTACTAGCATGTTCATCATTACTAGGCTCACTAGATTTTTCATGTAAAAGCTCATCTTCACCAAGCAAGTCATCCTCATCACTATCAAAGTCAATAAATTCAGGATGTGATACCTTGGGGCCTTTAGCCATGAAGCATCTTCCAATTCCCTCATTTGGTGAATCAAACAAGTCATAGGAGTTGGAGTTGGAGGATACGAGAGCAAGACCGCAACACCTTCATCTTGGTTGTATTCGGAGTTGGAGTGATAGCTTCTTTCGGAGTGATTGTCGGAGTCGGAGCCGGAGACCCATTCACCTACATGAGCTTGATGTTTTCTTCTTGTGTAGCTCCTTGATGACTTGTCTTTCCTCTCCGAATCCTTGCTTCTCCGAGAGGATCTTCGTTCATAACGATCATCTCTACTCCTTCTCTCTTTCCGAGGTGACTCTTCTCTTGAGCTTCTTCTTCTTGGAGATTCTTCTCTTCTCTTGTGGGGAGTCGAACACTCATTTGAGTAGTTTCCGGGTCTTCCACAATTGTAGCAGTTTCGATCACGAATAGAAGATCTCTTTTCATCCTATGATCTAGACTTTGAGCTTCTTTCCTTGCTTCTACTCTTGTAGAATTTGTTGAAGTTCTTCACCATTAGGCTTATCTCTTCATTGGAAACTAGCTTGTCACTTGAGGTTGTGGGAGCATCACATGTAGCTTTGTAAGCACCACTTGACTTGTTGTGAAGCTCTTCCTTATCTTTAAGTGTCATCTCATGAGCAACAATTCTTCCAATGACTTCGGTAGGCTTGAGATTCTTGTAGTTTGGCATCATTTGGATCAAAGTGCACACGGTGTCATACTTTCCATCCAAAGCTCTGAGAATCTTCTTGATGATGAATCGGTCGGTCATTTCTTCGCTTCCTAAGTCGGCAATCTCATTTGTGATGAGAGCAAGCCTAGAATACATTTCAGCGACTCCTTCACCTTCCTTCATCTTGAACTTGTCAAGTTGACCTTGAAGAACATCTAGCTTTGATTCTTTCACGGACTCGGTACCTTCGTGCATTTCGACCAAAGTATCCCAAATCTCTTTTGCATTCTCAAGATGGCTGATCTTGTTGAACTCCTCGGGACACAAAGCATTGAAGAGAATGTCACAAGCTTGAGCATTGTTTTGCAACATCCGCAATTCATCCGCTGTAGCTTCACGATCCGGAACTTTTCCTTCCTCAAAGAACTCACCTTGCAAGCCAACACAAATAATGCCCCATGCGGCAGGGTTATGTCCAAGAATATGCATTTTCATTTTATGCTTCCAACTAGCAAAATTTGAACCATCAAAGTAAGGACCTCTCTGAAAATTACCCTCACGAGGCGCCATACTCTCCTAGGTTGTGAAACCAAGCTTATGGAGTCAATGCAATGAAACCAATCCGATGGAGACCAAAGCTCGATACCACTTGTAGGATCGAAAGTATGTCTAGAGGGGGTGATTAGACTACTTGACAATTTAAAAGTTTAGCCTTTTGATTAGGACAAGTTTTAGCAAGTTCACAATGATGATCAAGTCAAGTATCACCCTACACATGCAATTCTAGAGTAATGGCAGCGGAAAGTAAATTGCACATGTAGTAAAGAGAGGTGGAGAAGAGCAAGCGCAATTTGGAGACACGGAGATTTTTCTCGTGGTTACGATAGGTGGTGCTATCGTCAATCCACGTTGATGGAGACTTCAACCCACGGAGGGTAACTGCGAGAGTCCACGGAGGCTCCACCCACGAAGGGTCCACGAAGAAGCAACCTTGTCTATGCCATCATGGCATCGCCCACGGAGGACTAGCCTTACTCGGGTAGATCTTCACGAAGTAGGCGATCTCCTTGCCCTTACAAACTTCTTGGTTCAACTCCACATCTTGACGGAGGCTCCCAAGCGACACCTAACCAATCTAGGAGGCACCACCCTCCAAAAGGTAATAGATGGTGTTGGTGATGATGAACTCCTTGCTCTTGTGCTTCAAATGATAATCTCCCCAACACTCAACTCTCCTCACCGATTTGGCTGTGGTGGAAGAAAGGATTGAGTGGAAAGCAACTTGGGAAGGCTAGAAATCAAGTTTCATATGGTGGGAGTGGAACAACTTGATCTCAACACAAGGGTAGGTAGTTTTCTTCTCGAAATGTAAGGTAGGAGTGGTAGTTCTTTCGATGGCTCTCTCCACGAATGAAGAGGAGGTGGAGGGTATTTATAGCCTCCACACAAAATCCAACTGTTACACACATTTGACCAATCTCGGTCGGACGAAGTTGACAACTCGGTGAGACCGAAAGTTCAAATCTTGTGAACGTTGGGATTTTCGGTGGGACCGAAAATACAATCTCGGTGAGTCTGATTCTTCCAAAGACTAGGGTTTGCCAATCTCGGTGGGACCGACTTTATCATCTCGGTGACACCGATATGATGACAGAAGGTTATAGAAGCTTGGCAACACTAGTTTCGGTGAGACCGAGTTTGGAATCGGAAAATCCGAAATTACTAGGGTTTGGGTATATGGCTGAGGTGGTTCATCTCGGTGTGACTGAGTTTATGCAATCGGTGGGACCGAGATTACTTATGAGTATATGTTGGAATGAAAGATTGCTGATAGTTTGGGAGATAGATCACTAAGCACTTTGAGCAACTAGATCATTATCATAACCTCATCCCCTTTTAATAGTATTGGCTTTCCTATGGACTCAATGTGATCTTGGATCACTAAACCAAAAAATGGAGTCTTGAGCTTTTGCCAATGCTCTCCTTAGCATTTTGAGGGGTCCACATCTTCAGTCATTGCCATACCCATATCACTGAACTTTCTGAAATGTTCTCAAGAAACTATTAGTTCAATGATATATATGTTGTTATTAATTACCAAAACCACCCGGGGATTAGTTGCACTTTCAGTGGTGCCGTCATTGGATAAAAAGGGGACAAGGGCTCATCAGGATCATTTCCCAGGTTCACAGGTACTTGTACTGAGCTCACTAATGTCGTTAATACTCATAATCCTTTGTCACACTGCTGTGTATACTGGCTTTCTTCTCTTAACCATCCTCACGTGGTTGTCAGATCCTCATCCGAGTGACTTGTAAGATCTTGGTGGTATGCTCACCACATATATATGAGAATCTGATTCTCGAGACAGACGTGTATTCTGACTGATTCTTGCTTAACCAAAATGTTGCGGATTTGATTCTTGGGATTCACTGCCATATGCTGTCAATTCATAATGTACTACCTTGTACCAATGTCTTACTGAGGAAGATGGGTGAGGTTGTGCTTGAAACTTTCATTAGACCGCTTACCGAAGAAGACTGAATATCGTGCTTCAAAAGCTTACCCACTTAAAGACTTTGCTGGGGAAAGACTCGTTACCTTATGCCAGAAACTTTTGCAGTTGCATAGTGAAGAAGATAGAGTACCTTGTGCGAGAAGTCATACATGCATCGTACTGAGGAAGATAGATGAATCTTGCCTTGGAAGCTTCTCTGGTATCTTGCGAGGGATGATTGGGTTGCTTACACCAGAAGCTTCTTATTGTGATATGCGGACCTATTTCCACATATATAACCATCTTAATATTTTTGTTATTGATTGCTTGTATGAAACAGGTTTTGCAGGACTATCCTCCTTTCTGAGTATATGCCATATTTTTGCTTGCTTCCGGGCATATCGTGTTTCAAAATCATCTTCAACGAAAAATTGAACTTGTATCTGAGCCATACCTTTGATAATATTCTGTCAACCTTGCACACAATTTATCTTCTTACTGATTCAATCATTTTGTTGTGAGGAGTGCACGCTAATGCAAACTCGATACTGACGGTCCATTCAGGATTTCTTTGCAATTCACATGAGATATTCCCAAATTTACTGTAGTCTGCTGATAATTTCTTTCCTTTTAGCTGAGTTTCCAAATATATGCATTCCTTGCTGACTCTTTGGGTCCGGTGTCGGCTGACGAGCAACTTTAATAGGGAAAAATTTGTAACACCGAAGGCCCAAAGAAAGGAACAAAAGAAACGACTAAAACAAAAGCACACAACCAAACTACTAATATAATTAATCAAGCAATCATCACATATTACTGCTATTCACACCATAATATGTATGCACACCTAAGCACACAAATCTTGCGGAAACTCCGGTATTACGGTCTAATATACTGTGGCGGTGTGCACGAAAATTGTATCCATGTGTGGAAGGAGTTGGCGTAACCGAAGCTACACCAAGCACTGGCTGAACACCGGCTAGATCTGGATGGATAAGCAGGTGAGGACAGACTTGACGATCAAGTAGCAAGACACAAAAGTCACGACCACATCATCATCAAGCATACGAAAGGGATTCGTACACGTCCAAAGAATAGAATGACTGGGTAGGGTAGTGGTGGAAAAGCAAGGCTTGCTGGCATTGCCCTTTTCTGATAACCAAGATCAGTTAGGGTTGCCAGAGGGACGAGATGGATGGCATGATTTGACATAGAAACAAGTCTATCACCGAAATAATATGGGTGGGTGGCGGAAAAATATATGTGATACCTGAGCACAACTCCTGCAAATGGTGTCGGGAACACTGGGTACCAGGGCATCACTCTGCTGCGACAGAGCTGTTGCCAAACACCAAAGAGCAGACATGCTAAGAAGGAGGGGGCAGGCGGTGGATCGTAACCGATGCCACCTACACTCACAAGATTAATCGTTAGTGATAAGATAATAATGTATATGCATGCTTTGCATCAAACAAATGCAACAATCAAGTGCAACAAACGAACAGGGGTCTATACTACCGCTTTCTAACGTTACCGTGGTCTAGGGCGTCCTACAGCCAGACCTGCTCTGATACCAAGCCTGTGGCACCCCGGCTCAAAGAAAACTGGAACGCTGCATATTCCAGCCTAGAGATCGAGATGAAGTCTTCCGGAATATGTCACTGCTTAGCATAGAACAAATCAGCTCTTTATTACAATCTATTTGGGTGCAAGGGCTTCCGATATAACAAGGCATTACATTGGCACAGCGACACTACGCCTACCACTGTTGCTCTATGCAAGCAGTAGAACAACCCAAAGCAGCGGAATAACTCTAGCAGCGGAACAACGACGATGGTGGTGAACTCCACTTCGCAGGGACTCAGGATGGAACGCTTATCCTAGCTCGCACGAACAGAAACCATGACAAGCAAGCAATCAAATCCGGCATGACCTGCAAACTGGCATGACATGCCAGGTCAATACATTGAATGTACTTGCATGCTCACAATAACCAGAAGCATTCAAGGAAAACAACAGCATGGCAATTACAGGTTAAGCAGGAATTATCATGCGATCGTCAGGATAACATGGCATGAACAACATGGACATGATACAGCTAGAACAGTATGAACATGGCATGAACATATAAATTTGTCGATACTAGCATGCAACATGATGACACTATATGCACCACTTATTCTGCTCAGGTAACCATCACATGCATCACTTACCAACCTCGGATATCACACGATCATCTCAGGTTCAAATCAAGCTTGGTATAAACAATACCGTAGTAATCATTAAATGACCACAAGGAGCCCGATCTTTACCCATGATCCTCGCGTAACATCACAAATATCCAACAACTCGGTATCCTCGATACCACGGTGATCATTCACGGATCACAAGTGGAACCACTCTAGGTTCAAGGGGCTACCTCATAACCAAACAGTGATCTTTCCGGCGATCACGACCATGACCAACACTTGGTCTCAAACGGTGATCTTTCCGGCTATCACAACCAACTTATCTGATCATCGAAACGGCGTTGTCATTAATTAAGTTACTATTAATACTATTGACTCACAGTGTGACCAACTATGAACTGGGCCCTTATCCACGGGCGCGGCTATCAATAGATTTAATATACACTCTACAGAGGTTAGTACACTATACCCACACTACGGAACCCATGGCCGCGCACTCCCATTTGAGTGGACTGTAGGTCCTTGAAGTATGTCTAGAGGGGGGTTATTAGACTACTTTACCAATTAAAAACTTAACCTTTTCCCAATTTTAGAGTTTGGCAGATTTTAGTATCTTAGGACAAGTCAAGCAATCATCACACAATTCAAGCAAGCATGCAAAGAGTATATAGGCAGCAGAAATTAAAGCATGCAACTTGCAAGAAAGTAAAGGGAAGGGTTTGAAGGATTCAAACGCAATTGGAGACATGGATGTTTTTGGCGTGGTTCCGATAGGTGGTGCTATCGTACATCCACGTTGATGGAGACTTCAACCCACGAAGGGTAGCAGTTCTTTGAGTCCACGGAGGGCTCCACCCACGAAGGGTCCACGAAGAAGCAACCTTGTCTATCCCACCATGGTAAATCGCCCACGAAGGACTTGCCTCACTAGCGGTAGATCTTCACGAAGTAGGCGATCTCCTTGCCCTTACAAACTCCTTGGTTCAACTCCACAATCTTGTCGGAGGCTCCCAAGTGACACCTAGCCAATATAGGAGACACCACTCTCCAAGAAGTAACAAATGGTGCGTTGATGATGAACTCCTTGCTCTTGTGCTTCAAATGATAGTCTCCCCAACACTCAACTCTCTCTCATAGGATTTGGATCTGGTGGAAAGAAGATTTGAGTGGTAAGCAACTTGGGGAAGGCTAGAGATCAAGATTCATATGGTAGAAATGGAATATCTTTGCCTCAACACATGAGTAGGTGGTTCTCTCTCAGAAATGGTAAGTTGGAAGTGTAGGTTCAGTCTAATGGCTCTCTCCACGAATGAAGAGGAGGTGGAGGGGTATATATAGCCTCCACACAAAATCTAACCGTCACACACAATTTACCAAACTCGATGGGACCGAATCAATGAACTCGGTCGGACCGATTTAGTAAACCTAGTGACCGTTAGGATTTTCGGTGGGACTGACATGCAACTCGGTACGACCGATTCGGTTAGGGTTAGGGTATAATGTAATCTCGGTAAGACCGATTACACAAACTCGGTGAGACCGATTTTGGTAATAAGCTTTCCAGAGGGTTGGTTAGGTAAACTCGGTGGGACCGGTTTGCTCTTTTCGGTGAGATCGAAATGTTACAAAAGGGAAATAGAGAGTTTACATTGCAATCTCGGTGGGACCGATCGCTCACTTCGGTTAGACCGAAACATTACGAAGGCAAACAGAGAGATTACAATCCCATCTCGGTTAGACCGAGATCCCTATCGGTAGGACCGATTTGCCTAGGATTTGTGGCAGTGGCTATGACATTAGAATTCGGTGGCGCCGGATAGGAAGAATCGGTGTGACTGATTTTGGCTTTAGGTTTAGGTCATTTGTGGATGTGAGAAAGTAGCTGAGGGTTTTTGGAGCATATCACTAAGCACATGAAGCAAGAGGCTCATTAAGAAACACCTCATCCCTCCTTGATAGTATTGGCTTTTCCTATAGACTCAATGTGATCTTGGATCACTAAAATGTAAAATGAAGAGTCTTGAGCTTTTGAGCTTGAGCCAATCCTTTGTCATTAGTATTTTGAGGGATCCACTTTCATCATCCAAGACATGCCATTCATTGAGCTTTCCTGAAATAATAGTCTTGGAATAGCATTAGCTCAATGAGCTATATGTTGTTATGAATTACCAAAACCACCTAGGGATAGTTGCACGTTCAATCTCCCCCCTTTTGGTAATTGATGACAACATATAGATCAAAGCTTCGACAAATGATAATAAGATTTAAAAACATTGTCGCTTTGAGAAGTATGTGATAAGCAAGAGCTCCCCCTAAATTTGTGCATAGTTTAGGATTTGCTTTGGACTGCAAATGCACAAGGAATTAGGCTCATGGGTTACTCTTCCATGTCACATACATCTTGGTGGAGCGCTCAAAATGATAAAGATTGAATACATGCACTCATCACCAAGCAAAGTGAATGATCACATAGGATAGATAAGATAGTATCATCAAACATGCATAAGTGTAGCTTATGATCAAACACATGATCATCAATGTCTCACAAACATAGCATAGTATCTCAAGCAATCAAAAGCAAACAAGTTTAACCACCAAAGCAAAGCAAGAGAGAACAAAAGCAACACACTCTCTCTCGAAGCCTATGATCTATACATTTTTCTCCCCCTTTGGCAACAAGTTACCAAAAAGTTCATAGAAAATGCATAGTGCTAGATCGACTCTCAGGCTTGATCTTCAGGTGGTGGTGTCCGGATAACTCCAAGAACGAAGGCTTCAGTTGAAGTAGATGGAGCTAGAGGAGTTGATGCTGGAGCTGGTTGCACTGGAGCTGTATGCAGATGATGTGGCTCTGGTGTCTGGCACAGACACTATAGCTGACCTCTGATCTCTAGGCACTCTGGCAAATACATTAGTGGTAGTCTTGCCCTGCCTCTCCTGCATCTCATCCTGTAGCTGCTCCACAACTGACTGAATCTCAGTTACTTTGACATCTAGATCATGGAATTTTAGTTCCATGATTCTCTCCAAGCTCTCCTAATTCTGAGTGAGGGTGGCCAATCCCTTCTCATTCCTCAGTGTTGATGCTATCAAGTAGCCAAGCTGCTCCTGCTTGTTCTTCAAAAAGTACTCAGATGCCTCGTCTTGAGTTGGCATCTTGGCAGCCTTCTCTTTCCTTGCCTTCTCCTTCTTCTCTTGAGCTTGTACTGATGATGGTTCATCCTCATTCATGACAACCTGATTGTCCTCAAAGTCTGGATAGAGAGGAAAATGTTCCTTATCCAATAGATATTTGCCTGTGCCCATCTTTGAGTTAATCAATTCCTGAATCTGAGGGGCATATCCACAACTCCTCTTTTGATCTGCTGCAGTCCTCTTAATGGTTTCAATCGTAAGGCTCATGACCTTGAATTTCTGTGGCACATTAGACAAATGCAACATGTTGATTGCATGCCCTCTAATCATGTTGTGGTCACCAGACTTAGGCAACAGAGTGTGCCTTAGGATGCAGTTGATTGTTGGCAGCCCTGACAGAAGAAAGTGGACTGACCCAAACTTATGTGTCTCAATAGCATTGTTTGGGATCTCCTTGTACATATGTGCCATGGAATTGTGGTCCATCTTTTTCTTGGCATAGACATCCAAGTCATCTTCATTCTCCTTTGGGGCATTGATCAGATTTGCCCACTCCTCAATGGTTGACTTGTACCTTGTACCTTCAGACATCCAAACTATCCTCCCATCTGGATAGAAGTGTGTTGTGGAGTAGAATTGCATAATGAGTTCATCATTCCAGTTGGTGAGCTTTTGCCCAACAAAATCTGCAACTCCACAAGCAACAAAACTGTCTTGCACTCCAGGATAGTGTTCTTCATTGTCTTTCATGTAGGTCTAGTCGACCCACCTCATATCACACACTATGGGCTTCTTGTCCAACAAGATTGACTCATAGAAGTCCTTCTGTTCCTTTGTATGGAACCTGTAATCAACAACAGTTCTTCTCCTTGTGGCATATGGATTTGTCATCCTACATAGCCTCAACCCTGAGTCTCTTCTGATATTCATGTCCTCAGCCACTGGATGGGCATCATTGTGGTCTGCTATCTTGGGCTTGAGCTTCCTCAGAACTTGTCCTTCTTCATCTTCCTCATCTGCAACTTCAGGCACTGGGGCCTTGTTCTTCTCTGCAGCTGGAATACTCCTGGTATTCCTCTTTGGTGCAAGCTTGGGCTTGGGGGCAGCTTTGGGTGCTTCCTTGGGCTTTGATGTTGCAGCCCCTAATCTAATAGCATCACCCATAAGCTTTTGTGCCTTGGGTGCTGGTGCAGCAACCTCTTCTTCCTCTTCAGAGTCTCTCCTCATAGAGGGTTTTCCAAGAACCTGGGTAGTAGTGGTTCTGGCTCTCTTCTTCTTCTTATCCTGAGCAGCTTCATCTTCTGATTCAATGGTAAACTTCATAGTTTCTCCAGTGGGAACTTTCTTGGGTTTGGAAGTTGTGACTCTCTTTGCAGGTGCCTCTTTGGGTCCAGACTTTTCTGGCACTTGAGTAGATCCTCTGACCTTCAGCATAGGTGTCCTCTTGGCAGGAACCTTCCTATTGAGTCTAGGTTTAGTGTTCTGTGCTGAGGCATACTCCTTTTTGAGCACTACCTTCTTGGAGGTAGCCTCATCTTCTTGTGCTCTATAATCCTCATCCTTAGAATCTGAGGTTCTCTTCTTCCTTGTCCTGGTGGCAGCTTTAGGCAGGTTGTTTGGGGTGCTCCTGCTGCCATCATCTGAAGAACTTGAGGGACTAGTGCCCTCACTCATGTGAATCTGCTCTTCTTCCCTGTTCTGACTGTCACTTTGGTCTGACATGCTGCAAAAACTGACTGCTGACACTGTGAAGAGTTATAGATGAGATAGAGTGGATAAGCATCACAAAATCAGAGATTTTTGCAAAGAATGATTCAAAAATTCAGTTTTAGTTTTCCACGAAAGCATTTGGATCAACCGATTTTCAAACTCGGTGACACGAAGCAGTTTTGGAACCTAAAGCGATGAACTCGGTTGGACCAAGTCACAGTTTGGTGGCACCGAGACTGCTAGGGTTTCACAAAGTCCTAAAATCGGTCTCACCGATTAGCAATTCTCGGTCAGACCGAGAGTTACTAGTGCAATGGCGTTAGCCAAATCGGTGGGACCGAGTTTTTCAACTCGGTGGGTCCGAGATGGTTTCGTGAAACCTAACCTAAATTTTCAAATCTCATCTAATCTAAGGATTGCATTGGTGGATAGGAGTGTTTCAATCGTGGCAAGAATCATTAAGAACACAATGTGCTAGGAATCGACGAGGATAGCACTGCGTGATCGAGTCCATACCCTAGCTTGGCGATGAACTCGCTACGGCGGCAACGGCGGGGTTGAAATCCATTGACGGCGGTGGAGACCAGCAACAGGAGGCGGCTGGCGACGAGGATATGATCCGGAGACCCTGGAGGCAGAGCGAGCTATTGCGCGGGCGAAGAGGTTCGGAGAAATTTCCAATTTTTTGCTCGTGACTATATATAGCCCGACCCTGTCGGTGTGACCGAGTGGAACAACTCGGTGGCACCGAGATGCATAAATGTGTACAGTTACAGCAACTCGGTGTGACCGAAGAGTTCAAATCGGTTGCACTGAGATTAAAAACCTAGATCGACTTAGTGATCTCGGTAGGACCGAAATGGAGGAATCGGTCAGACCGAGAATCACAAAGAAGTTTTCGAAGTTTAAGTCTATGATGAATTGGGGACTCCGAGTGCTCCTCACACAGAGTGGTTCGAATCTGACTTGATCAAATTTTGTGATGTAGCATGAATAGAGTTTGAGACGAGAAAAGCATAGATAGCTAGAAAAGGTTCTTAGGCATTCTTTTCCATCCACTTGGCAAAAGGAAAAAGAAGCCAATCACTCAAAAGGACAAGTGGATGTCCTTGAATGAGAAAAATATGCACCAACATGCTCACACAATAAGATGACAAATGAAATATGTGGCAAAGCATGCACAACCAATTCTAGCATCTATCAAACAATTGGCGATGACTAGGTCATCTATATATGAGTGTATTGACTTAGGAGTCAAATGAGAACATCTGATCATAGGTCATACTCATCATTTAAGCTCAAGTAGGGTTACCACTTTTACATAATGCATTGATGTGTTCACACCATTAGAGTTGCTTTGACTCAATTCTTAGAGTTAAGCTCCCCCTAGATGTGAGATCCCCTTTTAGAGGGATGAACTAACCTTGGGTTTTGTCGATGATGACTTCATGTAGGTGTTGAAGATGTGGATGCTCAATGTTGATGTAGATCATTTGGAGCAATCCTTTGGAGTGAGTTGCACTTTCAACTTACCTACATGGGTTAGTCCCACAAGGAACAAACAAGAATATCCATAGACATAGAGTGATGCACACACAAGATGATGTCCATGAAATCATTAGGTTACCTTGTCCCTTGCCTTACCAACATGAGGGTTTGTGACTCCTTGAACTAGTGCAAGATATGGAAATTGATTGCGCTTGTCCTTGCCATAATGATATGAGTGAATAATGTTGGCGGAGTCACCCTCAAGAACTCTCTAGTTCTTCTTCTTTGAGATCCACATCATCTTGATGGGAATCCTTGGAGTTGTAGTTGTACTAGATGAAGTAGAACTTGACGTAGTCTTGGGAACCCACTTGACCGAGGCCTTAGGTGCTTCTTCAAATGCATCAATCTCTTCTTGAAGCTTGTCCTTGCCTTTGTTCTTGTGGTCTTGTGGTGGAAGATCATCTTGTGCTTGTGTTCCCTTGAAGGAAGTAGGATCATACTTCTCTTGTTGAGGAACAAACTTCGTCTTGGGGTATTGATCTTCTTCCCACTCAACTCCATTGGCATTGAACTTTCGTTCAAAACCAACACCTTGATTCTTCCGGTGCCTTCCTTGCTTGCGTACAATTTCCTTGAATTGCTTACTCCCGGCAAGGCTCTTGTAAACACCTTTCTCTATAATTCCCTTCAATAAGCTATTTTCTTGCTCAAGTGTAACTTGGCTAAGAGAATCATTAGTGGAATCAAGAGAACTACTAGAAGCAACAATATTGGATTTGACATTGTTGTTGTTACTACTAGAGGAAGGATCTTTCTTGTACTTGTTACTAGACTTGACTTGAGGCATGTAAGTAGATAAGAGTAAAATCTTGGCAATGTAAGAAGAACTTTTCTTACGGAGATCATCATTGATTGCTTTTAAGAACACATGCTCTTGCTCAAGATTGAGCATTTCAAAGCGTAACTTCTCATGAGCCCTTAAAAGTTCTCGATGATCTTCGAAGATAGTTTCATTAGCCAACTTAAGAGTGTTTAGTTCTTTAGTTAGAATCTCAATCTTCTCCTTATCATTGTCATTCATTTTATCTTGATTAGCATGATTAATTGACGTTTCATCATAGTATTCATCACTAGAGTTGTCAACAAGTAAATCATCATCCACAAGCAAGTCATCTTCATCACTATCGAAATCAACATACTCAGGATGTGTTACCTTTGGACCTTTGGCCATGAAGCATCTTCCAATTCCTTCATTTGGTGAATCAAATATGTCAAAGGAGTTGGTTGACACAAGTTCTAGACCGGCAACACCTTCATCTTGAGTATATTCGGAGTCGGAGTGATAGCTTCTCTCGGAGTGATTGTCGGAGTCGGAGCCGGATACCCATTCACCAACATGAGCTTGATGTCTTCGTTTTGTGTAGCTCCTTGATAACTTGTCCTTCCTTTCCGAATCATTGCTTCTCTGTGAGGATCTTTGTTCATAACGATCATCTCTACTCCTCCTCTCTCTCGATGGTGATTCTTCTCTTTTGCTTCTTCTTTTTGGAGAATCTTCTCTTCTTTGTAGGGTGCCGTACACTCATTGGAATAGTGTCCGGGTCTCCCACAATTGTAACAATTTCGCTCTCGGCTAGAAGATCTTTTGTCATTGTAAGACCTTGACTTGGAGCTTCTTTCTTTGCTTCTACTCTTGTAGAATTTGTTGAAGTTCTTCACCATTAAGCTCAATTATTCATTGAAGGTTTGTTTCTCACTTGATGATGTGGGGGCTTCACTTGAGGCTTTGTAAGCACCACTTGACTTGTTGTGAAGTTCCTCCTTATCCTTAAGTGACATCTCATGAGCAACAATTCTTCCAATGACTTCCGTTGGCTTGAGATCTTTGTAGTTTGGCATCATTTGGATCAATGTGCGCACGGTATCATACTTTCCATCCAATGCTCTTAGGATCTTCTTGATGATGAATCTGTCGGTCATCTCTTCACTCCCTAAGCCGGCAATCTCAT
This sequence comes from Aegilops speltoides, assembly GCA_021437245.1. Taxonomy (NCBI): domain Eukaryota; kingdom Viridiplantae; phylum Streptophyta; class Magnoliopsida; order Poales; family Poaceae; genus Aegilops; species Aegilops speltoides. The sequence goes on along the minus strand of CM038143.1, from coordinate 123,296,608 downwards.
TTGTGATAAGTGCAAGCCTAGAGTACATTTCAGCGACACCTTCACCATCCTTCATTTTGACCTTGTCAAGCTGACTTTGGAGCACATCCAACTTGGATTCCTTGACGGAGTCGGTACCTTCATGCATATCAATCAAAGTATCCCAAATTTCCTTTGCATTCTCAAGATGGCTGATTTTGTTGAATTCTTCGGGGCACAATCCGTTGAAGATGATATCACAAGCTTGAGCGTTGTATTGCGGCATCTTCAATTCTTCCGCATTAGCTTCACGGTTCGGCTCTCTCCCATCAAAGAATTCACCTTGCAAGCCAATACAAATAATTGCCCAAACGGCGGGGTTATGTTCGAGAATATGCATTTTCATCTTATGCTTCCAACTAGCAAAATTAGTACCATCAAAGTAAGGACCTCTATGGTCATAATTTCCCTCACTAGACACCATACTCTCCTAGGTTGTGAAACCAAGGCTATGACCACCAAAAGCTATGGAAATCAAAGCAAATGGAGACCAAAGCTCTGATACCACTTGTAGGACCTTGAAGTATGTCTAGAGGGGGGCGTGATTAGACTACTTGACCAATTAAAAACTTAACCTTTTCCCAATTTTAGAGTTTGGCAGATTTTAGCTATCTTAGGACAAGTCAAGCAATCATCACACAATTCAAGCAAGCATGCAAAGAGTATATAGGCAGTGGAAATTAAAGCATGCAACTTGCAAGAAAGTAAAGGGAAGGGTTTGGAGGATTCAAACGCAATTGGAGACACAGATGTTTTTGGCGTGGTTCCGATAGGTGGTGCTATCGTACATCCACATTGATGGAGACTTCAACCCACAAAGGGTAACGGTTGCGCGAGTCCACGGAGGGCTCCACCCACGAAGGGTCCACGAAGAAGCAACCTTGTCTATCCCACCATGGCCGTCGCCCATGAAGTACTTGCCTCACTAGCGGTAGATCTTCACGAAGTAGGCGATCTCCTTGCCCTTACAAACTCCTTGGTTCAACTCCACAATCTTGTCGGAGGCTCCCAAGTGACACCTAGCCAATCTAGGAGACACCACTCTCCAAGAAGTAACAAATGGTGCATTGATGATGAACTCCTTGCTCTTGTGCTTCAAATGATAGTCTCCCCAACACTCAACTCTCTCTCATAGGATTTGGATCTGGTGGAAAGAAGATTTGAGTGGAAAGCAACTTGGGGAAGGCTAGAGATCAAGATTCATTTGGTAGGAATGGAATATCTTGGCCTCAACACATGAGTAGGTGGTTCTCTCTCAGAAATGATAAGTTGGAAGTGTAGGTTCAGTCTGATGGCTCTCTCCACGAATGAAGAGGAGGTGGAGGGGTATATATAGCCTCCACACAAAATCTAACCGTTACACACAATTTACCAAACTCGGTGGGACCGAATCAACGAACTCGGTCAGACCGATTTAGTAAACCTAGTGACCGTTAGGATTTTTGGTGGGACTGACATGCAACTCGTTACGACTGATTTGGTTAGGGTTAGGGAATAACGTAATCTCGGTAAGACCGATTACACAAACTCGGTGAGACCAATTTTGGTAATAAGCTTTCCAGAGAGTTGGTCAGGTAAACTCGGTGGGACCGATTTGCTCTTTTCGGTGAGACCGAAATGTTACAAAAGGTAAACAGAGAGATTACAATCCCATCTCGGTGAGACCGAGATCCCTATCGGTAGGACCGATTTGCCTAGGGTTTATGGTAGTGGCTATGACATTAGAATTCGGTGGCGCCCGATAGGAAGAATCGGTGTGACCGATTTTGGCTTTAGGTTTAGGTCATTTGTGGATGTGAGAAAGTAGCTGAGGGTTTTTGGAGCATATCACTAAGCACATGAAACAAGAGGCTCATTAAGCAACACCTCATCCCTCCTTGATAGTATTGGCTTTTCCTATAGACTCAATGTGATCTTGGATCACTATGTAAAATGAAGAGTCTTGAGCTTTTGATCTTGAGCCAATCCTTTGTCATTAGTATTTTGAGGAATCCACTTTCATCATCCAAGCCATGCCATTCATTGAGCTTTCCTGAAATAATAGTCTTGGAATAGCATTAGCTCAATGAGCTATATGTTGTTATGAATTACCAAAACCACCTAGGGATAGTTGCACTTTCATGGAACAACGACGTTCCGACAAAACCGATCTACTACCATGACACTCTCCCGGCCACTCCGACCAACTCCTCTTTGGGCTAAGTCCTGGGTGGCCCCGTGCCTACCAAAGGCACCAACGGCCACCGTCGTGGCCAGAACATAAACCATCCCAAATAGGGACAACCCGGGTACAACAACAACAACAACAGGCACACAAGGCTTATGTCCGCCTACCTGATCAGGGTAGCGCGCACCCATAACCTTCCCTCGTTGGAGGCACCGGCGAGCGGCACGACAATAGACCCAGTTAGGACCTTCCCATAAAGGTACGCATGGTTGCACTGGTCAGCTCGATATGGTGGCACCATGACTCAGCCAACAGTTATTCAAGTTCAATTTACTCCGGTTAAACTTGAATGCAAATATGTTGAGCCATGATAAAATAACATGATGCAATTACAATGCATGAGCACGATATCAACATAAGCATGAGGGTACAACATAACTATCCACCATATCAACAATGAATCATATCCAACTGAGCATACCATAATGATGAGCATGAATATTACAAGTACAACACTACTCATAGCATAACATTACCCTTATCATCAACATTAAGTACCATTCAAGAACACATCAATAACATTACCGAGTAATCACTTAACCAACTAACAGCAAAGGAACAATGCATAATAACGATACTCGGTAACCAACGTTAGTCATGCACCGAAGAACATGTCCAACCCAACATGTACTACTATCAAGCATGACCAATATGAAAGTAATACTAGCAAGTAATTCATGATAACCGAGTGCAAGAAAGCAAAGCATGACGGTAACCACCGATCCATAAGCATAACAAAAATAACGACAATAGTAGCAAAACAAGCATATAGTTATTAAAGATTCAAGTTGAAAACCAATGCTAGTGCATGGCTATCATCCAAATGGTGGTTGTGGCTTGCCTGGGGATGAAGAATACACCGGGGAGAAGCGCAAAAGGATCGCGAAAAGAATCGCCGGAAAACGTTCTCTCTCGAAAGGGGCTGGTTAACAGAAAGGGCAAAATGGTCATTTTGAGAATGTCAAACCATAGTGACAATCGTACCAAAATTTTGGGCTCGAAGAGACGAAGACGTGGGCGTTGAATTCACCTCAATCGGAGTTACGGCTGCGGAGTTATGAGGTGTTGAACACCAGGGACCAATCTGTGAATAAAACTTCAACAAACAAGTCCCTAGAGGCAAAAACTGAAAGCGCCTTCGGGCAATTTACGCCTTCTCCACTTACCCACGTGGCAAGGTGATGGGCCACTGGCGCATGGGTCCCAGGCGCAGGGCGAGGGGGGCACGGGCGCTCGTCTCCTTCCTCCCGCTCCTTCGCCTCGCGTGAAGCAGAGCAGCGGCAGGGGAGGGAAGAGGCCAAGGGGCCGACCGGCTCCGGCGATCCCCGGCCGTGGCGCGGCCACCGGCGGGACCGTAGCGGCCAACCGCACCCATCCAGAGGAAGGGCGGCCACCGGGGAGGCACGTGACGGAGGGGAGAGGCGGTGGCCGAGGTGGTGCTCCAGCGAAACGGGCGACTCCGGCGAGGGGCAAACGGGGTGGGGCGATCCGCTGGAGCACGGGGAGGCTTTTGGACAGGTTGGGAGGAGAGGAGAGTGTCCAGGCTCGCCGGAACTAGGAAGAAAACGGGGCGGCCATGGCGAACAGAGGCGAACTCCGGCGAGATGCCGATGCTTCGGTGGTCCGGAAGGCTTGGGGAGGGGCTTGGGAGATGCGGTAGAGGTCGGGGATCCTCATATAGGCGCGGGGGAGGGCTCTAGAGCTCATGAGCGAGCTCCCGACCAAGATTTAATGGCGGGCAGAGTCTGGGCATGGCACGGGCATGGCGTTTGCGACGCATTAAGGAGAACGACGACGAAGCAGCGTTGCATGGCGAGGTAGTCGAGCACGGGAGAGCTCCAGGACATGAATGGAGGTCGAGACGAGGAGGGAGGAGACAAGCACAATGGCCGGACTGAGCCAGAGCTTGCACTGTGTGTGACGCCAGCATGATCACCACAAACAATGGTGCAAACGGCGTGTTCTGGCCGGGCCGACCATGTCCAGTAGATAGGCCGTCGTGCCCTTAGTCAAAATGAGGAAATAAATTGGTCCAGGGGCAAAGAAGAGATTTGCACTTAGCTCCAAATTAAATCAGTGAGAAGGTGTTTGTAATTTTCTGTGGTGACACCAGCTTGGTAACGTGGTAAATATTTTGTCTGGCAATGATCAAACTTTAAGGTGACTAGGATGACAAAGTTTAAGCTCAAGAAGAGGAGTTTAGCTAGTGGTTGCTGTAGAAACCACCAGACTGGACAGAAATACAAAACATGAAGTAGCACTCACATATCAATTGGTATTTGAGCTGAATTTGGGCATGGCCCAATTATTTGAAGATATTAAGATGTCCAAGGAGTTTCATGCCATTTGGATGAACCAAAATAGCACTTGCTTCAGAAAGATTTATTCTAACCAGAAACTGGGAAAACTTCCACATGGCAAATGACCAAAGGGATTGAGCCACAACTTTGTGTAGGGAGGTTATATGGATACTAGAAGGCCTAGAAAAAATTGCAGTCATAATGGAGCAAGATAAAATATACTTGCTTCACAAACTAAAATTTTGGGCAGAATCTACACATGGAGACATGACATGAGCTCTACTTTTGTGGAGAGCTATGACATGATGATATGAAGGATCATGCAAAATTGCAACTCATTTGGATATGCCTAGCTTGTACCTCCTTCACAAAGCTTCTTTCTGGACAAAAACTTTGGAAAATCATAATTAAATAATTACTTGTCAAATGAGGTTGCATTTTGGCAGGTGGCAAATATGTGGACATTAAAAGATGTCCAAGGAGTTTGAGTTCAATTGGGCAATGGAAAATATCACTTACTTCACAATTAGCCATTTAGGGCAGAATAGGAAATGAATTATTGGAGGATTATGTTTGAACATAGCAATGAAAAGTTTTGCCATATTTGATGAAGATATGACCCAAACAATTTATGAGAATTATTTGGGAATTTTAGGAGTGATGGGAATATAGGTTGCTTCACAACCTAGGGCAATTTGAGTTATTCCTTTAATAGAAAAAGAATATACCCAATAAAAAGAATATTGGGATTTGGGCTAGGATGGAAATGGAAAGGTCTCGGGTTGGATTTGGGTATGACAAGCCACTCTGGAAACAAAGAAGAGGTCATCTTCTTCAATTTCCGGACCACAAAGCCACAGAAAAAGAAAACTCAGGCAAAAACCTCGTAGAAACAAAAGAAAGGGCCAAAATCGTATGTCACAAACCACCGTGGCACCCGGCTCGAGAAAACGAACGCCCGTATTCCGGCCGGAGATCGAGATGAAGTCTTACGGAATACAGCCTTTCGCTAACATAGAACAAATCAGCTCTTTATTACAATCTATTTGTGTACAAGGGTTTCCAATATAATAGGGAATTACATCGGCACAGCGACACTATGCCTGCCGCTGTTGCTCTATGCAAGCAGAAGAACAACCCGAAGCAGCGTAATAACTCTAGCAGCAGAACAACTACGACGGTGGTGAACTCCACTCCGCAGGGACTTTGGCTGGAACGATTATCCTAGCTCGCACGAACGGAAACCACGATAAGCAAGCAATCAAATCCGGCATGACCTGCAAACTATCATGACACGCCAGGTCAGTACATTGAATGTACTTGCACGCTCACAATAACCAGAAGCATTCAAGACAAACAACAACATGGCAATTACAGGTTAAGCAGGAATTATCATGCGATCATCAGGATAACATGGCATGAACAACATGAACATGGTACAGCTAGAACAATATGAACATGGCATGAACATATAAATCTATCGATACTAGCATGCAACATGATGACACTATATGCACCACTTATTCTGCTCGGGTAACTATCACATGCATCACTTACCAACCTCGGACATCACATGATCATCTCAGGATCAAATCAAGCTTGGCATAAACAATACCGTAGTAATCATGAAATGACCACAAGGAGCTTGATCTTTACCCATGGTTCTCGCACAACATCACGAATATAGAACCACTCTGGGTTCAACGGGATACCTCGTAACCAAATGGTGATCTTTCCGGCGATCACGACCATTACCAACACTTGGTCTCAAATGGTGATGTTTCCGGCGATCACAACCAACTTATCTCATCATCGAACCGGGGTTGTCATTAATTAAGTTATTATTAATACTGTTGACTCACAGTGTGACCAACTACGAACTGGGCCCTTAACCGCGGGCGGGGCTATCGATAGATTTAATATACACTCTGCAGAGGTCAGTACACTATACCCACACTACCGAACCCCTGGCCTCGCACTCCCATTCGGGTGGACCAACAACGTTCCGACAAAACTGATCTACTGTCGTGACACTCTCCCGGCCACTCCAACCAACTCCCCTTTGGGCTAAGTCCTGGGTGGTCCCGTGCCTACCAAAGTCACCAACGGCCACCGTCGTGGCCAAAACATAAACCGTCCCAAACAGGGACAACCAGGGTACAACAACAACAATGGGCACACAAGGCTTATGTCCGCCTACCTGATCAGGGTAGCGTGCGCCCATAACCTTCCCTCATTGGAGGCACCGGCGAGAGGCACGACAATAGACCCAGTTAGGACCTTCCCATAAAGGTAAGCGTGGTTGCACTGGTCAGCTCGATATGGTGGCACCATGACTCAGCCAATAGTTATTCAAGTTCAATTTAATCCGGTTAAACTTGAATGCAAATATGCTGAGCCATGATAAAATAACATGATGCAATTACAATGCATGAGCATGATATCAACATAAGCATGAGGGTACAACATAACTATCCACCATATCAACAATGGATCATATCCAACTGAGCATACCATAATGATGAACATGAATATTACAAGTACAACACTACTCATAGCATAACATGACCCTTATCATCAACATTAAGTACCATGCAAGAACACTTCAATAACATTACCGAGTAATCACTTAACCAACTAACAGCAAAGAAACAATGCATAATAACGATAATCGGTAACCGACGTTAGTCATGCACCGAAGAACATGTCCAACCCAACATGTACTACTAGCAAGCACGACCAATATGAAAGTAATACTAGCAAGTAATTCATGATAACCGAGTGCAAGAAAACAAAGCATGACGGTAACCATCAATCCATAAGCGTAACAGAAATAACGACAATAGTAGCAAAACAAGCATACAGTTATTAAATATTCAAGTTGAAAACCAATGCTACCGCATGGCTATCATGCAAATGGTGGTTGTGGCTTGCCTGTGGATGAAGAATACACTGGGGAGAAGCGCAGAAAGATCGCGGAAAGAATCAACTGAAAACGTTCTTTATCGAAAGGGGCTGGTTAACAGCAAGGGCAAAATGGTCATTTTCGGAATGTCAAACCATAGTATAAATGGCACCAAAAGTTCAGGCTCGAAGATACGAAGACATGGGCGTTGGATTCACCTCAATCGGAGTTACGAATTCGGAGTTATGAGGTGTTGAACACCAGGGACCAATCTGTGAATAAAACTTCAACAAACAAGTCCCTGGAGGCAAAAACTGAAAGCGCCTTCGGGCAGATTACGCCTTCTCCACTTAACTATGTGGCAAGGTGCTGGGCCACTGGAGTGTGGGTCCCAGGCGCAGGCGAGGGGGGCACGGGCGCTCGTCTCCTTCCTCCCGCGCTTGTGCCTCGCGTGAAGCAGAGCAGCGGCAGGGAAGGGAAGAGGCCAAGGGGCCGGCCGGCTCTGGCGATCCCCTGCCGTGGCGCAGCCACCGGCAGGACCACAGCGGACAGCCGCACCCATCCAGAGGAAGGTAGAACACCGGGGAGGCACGGGACGGAGGGGAGAGGCGGCGCCATGGCAGGACAGAGGCGGTGGCCGAGGTGGTGCTCCGGCGAAACGGGTGACTCCGGCGAGGGGAAAACGGGGTGGGGCGATCCGCTGGAGCACGGGGAGGCTTGTGGACAGGTTGGGAGGAGGGGAGAGTGGCCAGGCTCGCCGGAACCAGGAAGAAAATGGGGCGGCCATGGCGAACAGAGGCGAACTCCGGCGAGATGCCGATGCTTCGGTGGTCGGGAAGGCTTGGGGAGGGGCTTGGGAGATGCGGGGGAGGTCGGGGATCCTTATATAGGCGCGGGGGAGGGCTCTAGAGCTCACGAGCGAGCTCCCGACCAAGCTTCAATGGCGGGCAGAGGCCGGGCATGGCACGGGCATGGCGTTTGCGACGCATTTAAGGAGAACGACGACAAAGAAGCAGCGCAGGGCAAGGTAGTCGAGCACGGGCGAGCTCCAGGACATGAATGGAGGTCGAGACGAGGAGGGAGGAGACGAGCACATTGGACATACCGAGCCAGAGCTTGCACTGTGTGTGACGCTAGCGTGATCACCACGGACACTGGTGCAAACGGCGCGTTCTGGCTGGGCTGACCATGTCCAGTAGATAGACCGTCGTGCCCTTAGTCAAAATGAGGAAATAAATCAATCCACGGGCAAAGAAGAGATTTGCACTTAGCTCCAAAGTAAATCAGTAAGAAGGTGTTTGTAACTTGCTGTGGTGACACCAGCTTGGTAACATGGTAAATATTTTGTCTGGCAATGATCGCACTCTAAGGTGACTAAGATGGAAAAATTTAAGCTCAAGAAGAGGAGTTGAGCTAGTGGTTGTTGTGGAAACCACCAGACTGGACATAAATACAAAACATGAAGTAGCACTCACATATCAATTGGTATTGAGCTTAATTTGGGCATGGCCTAATTATTTGTAGATATTAAGATGCCCAAGGAGTTTCATGCCATTTGGATGAACCAAAATAGCACTTGCTTCAGAAAGATTTATTCTGACCAGAAACTTGGAAAAATTCCATAGGGTAAATGGCCAAAGGGATTGAGCCACAACTTTGTGTAGGGAGGTTATATGGATACTAGAAGGCCTAGAAAAAGTTGCAGTCATAATGGAGCAAGATAAAATATACTTGCTTCACAAACTGAAAGTTTGGGCAGAATCTAAGAATTGAAGATGAGTTCACATGGAGGCATGACATGAGCTCTTCTTTGGTGGAGAGCTATGATATGAAGGATCATGAAAAATTGCAACTCATTTGGATATGCCTAGATTGTACCTCCTTCACAAAGCTTCTTTCTGGACAGAAACTTTGGAAAATCATAATTAAATAACTGCTAGGCAAATGAGGTTGCATTTTGGCATGTGGCAATGATGTGGACATTAAAAGATGTGCAAGGAGTTTGAGGTTAATTGGGCAAAGGAAAATGGCACTTACTTCACAATGTGCCATTTAGGGCAGAATAGGAAATGAATTATTGGAGGATTAGTTTTGAACCTAGCAATGAAAAGTTTTGTCATATTTGATGAAGATATGACCCAAACAATTTTTGAGAATTATTTGGGAATTATAGGAGTGATGGGAATATAGGTTGCTTCACAACCTAGGGCAATTTGAGCTATTCCTTTAATAGAAATGGAATATTCCCAATAAAAAGAATATTGCGATTTGGGATAGGGTGGAAACTGAAAGATCTAGGGTTGGAAGTGGGTATGACAAGCCACTCTGGAAGCAAAGCCACGGAAAAAGAAAACTCAGGCAAAAACCTCTGAGAAGCAAAAGAAAGGGCCAAAAATCCGGCTGTCACACCGTATTGGTCGTGCGGGGCGGCCGTCCCGTGGGCTGGGTGGCCAGGCTCTGGTGTTGCTCTTCTATAAAAAGGGAGAGGGACGGTGTTTATTCACACTCGTCCTCCTCTCCTCCTCCTTCTCGACATCTTTCTTCCATTCGCCATGGTGAGGGGGCGCGCCGGCGCTTCGACGGCGGCGACGAGGGCTTCTTCTCGACAACGCGCTCCTCCTTCCCCAGAGCTTCTGGCGGTGGAGTCTACCGCAAGGGGGAGAGGAAGAGGATGAGGTCGATGCTGCCGTGGTGCTCGGGGAAGAGGAGGACAGGGCGGCGCGCCGGCTGCGCTTCCGCTGGCGGCCCCTCCTCCGATGGATGGCCATGTCGGAGACCAGCCCCTTGAGTTCTTCATCCGCCTGTACAAGCGCGTGAGCGGCCATCTTTGTATCCCTACCCCGTTCACATAGGTGATGGAGCAGGATCCGACGCAGGCTTTCAGGCTACACATGAGGGGCTGTGGGAATGGCAGCACGTGGGTTAATGTTGGCTTCCCGCGCTCTCATGTCATGTACCTCCGCCGCAGATGAAAAACTTTTGCACACACCCACAGCTTGTCGGAGGGGCATGTTCATTTTAAGTTAATGGAGAATGGCCTGCTCTCCGTCAAGGTCTTCGGGAGCTCAGGAATCCTCTTAGGGTGTTGCGTGGAGAGTTCCACTAACGACGAAAGCTCCTCCTCGAACGACGGTGGCGAGGAGGACAACGCCAGCGACGACGGCGACAGCGGGCGGGAGGACTCCGACTCCGACTCCAGCTGACCATCAGTGGTAGCACCATCATCTGCTCCGCCTCCTGCTAGCTCTGGCGTCGGTGGTCGACGGGCTTCCCTGCCAAGCTCTCCATCGCCCCGTTCCCCATGCTCGACACCTTTCTTCTCCTACCGTGCCTGGGAGGAAAGGGGCAAGAACGGGGATTATGGGGCACTTATCTTTTCTCAATTTATAGGCACTTGCCAAATTTTAACTTTCTAGAAAATGTAATCTTCCGAGCCCATGCTTACATCTGTAATATATGTACTTGTATCAGCATATCAATGAAAAAGATAAGCTTTTGTTGGGAGCTCATGCATGTAAATGTCCGTGCAGAGGCGAAACACCCCTTAAATAAAAATAAAAACGAGCCTCCCCGGCAAGCTACCTTACCGGCACCCTCTGTGCCTGCCGGAGAATCACATCTGCCGGGTCACAGACGTAGGGTCTAGCCCCCTGCCAATCTCTTTTTGCTAAAGGTTACTACAACCACCCCGGCCGAAACAACGCTCGAGTCGGTGATGGGAGCACCCAAGTCTAATCAGAGTGGCGAGGTTTTCTAATGCACAAGTCACAAGTAACGAACATGAATGGGCAGGGGATGAACTTTATCTAGTTGGGTCGTCGGGGAGGACGTGCCGGGCAGTCCTCTCAATTTCTTGCCGGAGTGTTGTTACTGCAGCTGAAAGGAGGAGAGGATAGGGGCACGGAGCTCTGATGATTCCCCAGTACCTGTTCGAATCTAAGGTAGCACAATATCCTGGGAAAGCATGGCATGTGTATATATATATATATATATAGACATGGAAACTAGCAGGAAACTGTACATGCTAAAAACTATCGGGCTGCGCACAGGGTCTGCGCCTGGCTTTGTACATAGGGTTACATGCCTAGTACAAAAGGGGGTTGCCGGAGCTCCCGGAAACCGTGCCCTATGGGTAAAACTTGCGAAGATGTTCGATATTCCAGGAGTTGCTCACGGAAATGCCATCTTCGGTCTCCAGGTGGATTGCGCCGGGCCTGGTGACTCGTATTACCCGATAGGGGCCTTCCCACTTTGGCGTCAACTTGTTTGAATTCTTGGCGGACTGAACACGCCGAAGAACAAGTCCGCCTTCCTAAAGGCTTTGGGCGCGAACCTTGCGGCTATGATAGCGGCGCAAGGCTTGCTGATAGCAAGCGGCTCGCACAACAACTCGAAGATGATCTTCCTCAAGGAGCATTGCATCATCTTGGCGCAACTGCTCTTGCTCAAGCTCATCATAAGCGAGCACTCGAGGTGACCCGTATATGAGTTCCATGGGGAGAACTGCTTCTGCCCCGTATACTAGGGCAAAGGGTGTATGGCCAGTGGCTCGATTTGGTGTTGTTCTATTGACCAAAGAACTGTTGGCAATTCATCAATCCAGCACCTTCCACACTTGCGCAGCCTATCAAAAGTTCTCGTTTTGAGGCCTCACAACACTTCAGTGTTTGCCCTTTCTGCCTGGCCATTGCTTCATGGATGAGGAACAGAAGCAAAAAAAACTTTGCTGCCAAGGTCTTGGATATACTACATGAAGGTGTGGCTCGTGAACTATGTGTTGTTGTCGGTGATGACTCTGTTTGGCACACCAAAAAGGCAAACGAGTCCCTTGAAGAACTTGATGGTCGATTGTGCTGTCACCTTTCTCACGGGCTCTACTTCCGGCCACTTTGTGAACTTTTTGATTGCAACGTACAACTAAACAAAGCCCCCGATGGAACGGGGAAAGGGGCCCAGTATATCGAGCCCCCAAACTGAAAATGGCCACGAGAGAGCGATTGTTTAAAGGGCTTGAGCTGGTTCATGAAACTTCTTAGAATGAAACTGGCATGCTTCACACATGGTTACTAGTGCCTTCGCATATTGGAAGGCAGTGGGCCAGAAGAAACCTTGCTGGCAAGGGCTCTTGACCCTATGTGGGAGCCACATATGCCTCCGTGTATCTCTACCAACAGCTCCAGTCCGTCCTCCTGAGGAATACACTTCAATTTCACACCGTTCGGCCTCCTTCTATAAAGGACATCATCCACGAACTGGTACATGCTAGACCGACGGGCTACTTTGTCTGCTTCTTCCTGCTCCTCAGGGAGCTCCCCCGTTTGGAGGAAACAGACTGTATGATGTGCCCATGCCGGAGCCTGATGCTCGACGGCAAGGAGTAAAGGCATGTCTTCTGCCACGGGGTCAGCTGTCTCAACGGCAAGAGCTCGGGACTCTGCCGGAGGCTGCTGCTCCCCGTCAAGCTTGGGGTACCCGGCAACTTCCTTGCGGGCGGCTCCTGGGAGTTCTGCGGGAAAGTATTTTTTGATGCCCGCCTTCCTTTGCTTGTTGTTCTTTGCTGATGGTTCGACGGATGGCTGAGTTAATTGAAGCACAAAGGTACCTGGTTCCACAGGTAGCTTGAGGGCAGCGTGCTTTGACAAGTCATCGGCAATGCTGTTCTCTACTTGAGGAACATGCTCTGCTTGTAGACCGTCAAAGCGCTCTTCCAACTTCCTCACCTCATCCATGTAAGCCTCCATCAGCGGGCTCTGATAATCCTTGTTAACTTGCCCGACGACATGTTGTGAATCTCCTCTGACAATAAGCTTCCTGACTCCGAGGTCTGCCGCGATCCTGAGATTGGCAAGCAGACCCTCATACTATGTGGTGTTGTTTGTCGACCTCTCCCGGGGAAAGTGCATCCATACCACGTACTTGAGACGCTCTTCGGTGGGCGCGATGAGCAGCACGCCGGCAACAACACCTTCTAACGAGAAAGCCCCATCAAAGTACACAATCCAATGACTACTTGCCTCTTTGCCAGGAAGGGTGGTTTCTTGAACTTCTTCATCGGGTGTGGATGTCCATTCTGCTATGAAATCTGCCAAAGCCCTTCTTTTGATCGTCCAAGTACTTTCAAATTTAAGCCAAAGCTCGACAGCTCCAACGCCCACTCCACAATCCTCCCAGTTGCATCCGGGTTGTGCAAGATTCGTTGCACCGGGAGGCGGGTGACGACGGTGATCTCGTGTGCTTGAAAATAGTGGCACAACTTTCTCAAGGCCATAAGAAGGCCGAAAAACAACTTCTGCATGCGAGAGTACCTTGACCTAGCCCCCTTGCAAGAGGGAGATGACAATGTAGATTATGTCTTGTTGGGACCGGGCTCTGCCGGGGATTCTGGCGTCGGGCCCTGCCGGCCCTGGTTCCTCACCCAATGGCCCTGCCACCACCGTTGCCTCTTCCTCAGCTTCTCTCTCCACCACTAGCGCAGCACTGACCACTTGATTTGTTGTTGCCAAGTATAGCAGTAACGGCTCTTGTGGTTTGGGAGTGACTAGTATCGGCGTAGAGCAAAGGTACCTCTTTAAATCTTGCAGCGCTGCCTCTGCCTTTGGAGTCCATTTCATTGGACCCGCCTTTTTCAAAATTTTGAAAAAAGGGGAGGGCGCGCTCAGCGGACTGAGAGATAAACCTACTCAGGGCGACAACGCAGCCGGCAAGCCTACGGACGTCCTTGACTCATCAGGGCGCCTCAATCTGCTTGCTTTGATCTTGTCGGGATTCGCTTTGATTCCATGTTGAGACACAAAAAACCCAAGAAGTCTGCCGGACGGGACGCCGGACACACACTTCTCTGGGTTGAGCTTGAGGTTGATCTTGCACAAGTTTGCAAAATTTTCTTCCAGGTCCTGCACGAGCGTGGCCTTATCTTTGGTTTTGACCACTATATCATCCATGTAGGCTTCCATATTTCTATGGAGCTGGGGCTCAAAACCGATTTGGACCGCTCCGGCGAACGTTGAACCAACGCTCTTCAACCCGAAAGGCATCCGTATGAAACAGTACGTACCACATGTGGTGATGAACGCGGTCTTCTCTTCATCTTCCTTCGTCATGAAGATCTGATGATATCCTGAGTAAGCGTCAAGGAACGACAGCATGTCGCACCCAGCAGTGGAGTCCACTATCTGGTCGATACGTGGCAATGTGAAAGGATACTTTGGACAAGCTTTATTGATATCAGTATAGTCGATACATAGCCTCCACTTCCCATTCGCCTTACGTAATACTACTAGATTGGCCAACCACGTCGGGTGGAGTACTCCCTTGACCAAACCTGCCGCCTCCAACTTCTTGATCTCCTCGATGATTAACTCTTGTCGCTCGAAAGCTTGCTTTCTGATCTTCTGCTTGACGGGCCGTGCATGGGGGCAGACAACAAGATGGTGCTCAATCACCTCCCTGGGAACACCGAGGATGTCGGATGCTTTCCATGCAAACACGTCGACATTCTCCGGCAGGAAGGCGACGAGTGCGCTTTCCTATTTGCGGTCAAGGGTGGAGCTTATGGTAAAAGCTCCGCCTGTGCCATCCTCCTTGACAGACACCTTCTTGGTTTCTAGCGGGGCTGCCTTAGACCTCTTGCTCTTGCCGGTAGAGCTCTCTGGCACGTCCTCAATGGGAACACAACACTCCAAAGAGGCCCGTTTGCTGGAGTGAGTGCAGGAACCCTTGCCGGAGCCAGGAGTCTTGCCGGCGTCCGAGACCTTACTGGTCTTCTTCTCGGTGGTGGGAGCATGTGCCTTGGCGGCAGACGCTGCAACCGCCTCTCGATAGAGCTGATCAGCGCAGATGAGCGCGTCCTTCTTATCGTAGCTGACGGTGATGATGCTCATTGGGCCAGGCATCTTTAGATTGTTATATGTGTAGTGTGATGCCGCCATGAACTTGGCCAGCGCCGGGCGGCCAAGGATCCCGTTATATGGCAACGGGATCTCAGCAACATTGAAAACGATTCTCTCCATCATGTAGTTAAGGTCGCCACCGAACGTGACTGGTAGCGTGACCTTTCCCTTGGGCTGGCTCCTCACCGGTTTGATCCCTTGGAACGTACCCATTTCCTCAAGATCTTCATCAAGGATCTAGAGCCTCTTGATCACGTTGGGCGAGATCAAGTTCAAGCCGGCCCCACCATCAACTAACACCTTCGTCACCTTGAGGTTGCATATTGTTGGTGATACCAACAATGGCAAACACCCGACCGTAGTTGTGCGATCGGGGTGTGTCAGGACCCCGATCCTATGTTACACCATCTAGCATGTAACACATCATATCACTTTGTGGCCTCATGCACGGTATTCCCACGGGTGCCACCTTACCTGGTCCGGGACCGTTTGCGCCTTTTGGCTCATGTATATGATAGTGTCGCGAGCATCCATATGACAAAGAACTCGGGCCGACGTGCCTAGTCGTAAACCCTAAGTGGCACTAACTTACAGGGACAGGCATATATGACCCAGCAACGAACGTGTCGGTCATCAGTGAGTGAATCCGGGCTGTAGCGGCTGGGCTAATAGGACTCCAGAGAATCCGGGCTATAGCAGGCTAACAGGACTCCAGTAAACACCGCGTGACATTTCCCCATAGGGACAGACACAGGAACGAAGAAGGACATATGCCGACCAGCCTAAGTGTTCCGGAGCAGTAGCAAGCTACCATGGCTCAGTGGAAGCACTAGGAGACATTTCCCCATAAGAGAGGCTACCAAGAATAAACAACTAGGTTGTCGTATCCCACACATACCAAGCATTTCAAATCATACATATAATATGCTCGATATGTGCAAATACAACATGGCATCACAACATAACTCTATGACTCAAAGTATTTATTCAATAGGCTCTGAGGAGTGAGATATTACAAACATGGGTTGCATGACCCAACATTCAGAGCATACAAGTCAAAACACAAACGAAAGCTTAACATGTCTGAGTACAGACATCTACAAATGAAAAAGGCTAAGAAGCCAGATTATCTACCAGATCCCGCAGAGGGCACAAGATCATAGCTGAGGTAACAAGCTAAACATCGAAGTCCACGCGGAACTACTAGCAAGACTGAAGTCTCTCTGCAAAAACATAAATTAAGCATACGTGAGTACAAATGCACCCAGCAAGACTTACATCAGAACTAACTACATATGCATCATTATCAACAAAGGGGGTGGTGGAATTTAACTGCAGCAAGCCAGCTTTGACTCGGTGGCTATCCTGAACTATGACTGCAAGTAACTCTTTTGAGGTGGCGCACACAAGTGCACATATTCACCATATCAATACACCACTATGGATCCGTTTCCGTATCCCTACGAGAACGCCATCCATAGCACTCACGCTTATCTTGCGCATTTTAGAGTATCCACTTTCACTTGTCTATGAACTATATAGGCAATCCAGAGGTCCTTTACCGTGGACGCGGCTATTCGATAGATCATATTAACTCTCGCCACTTACCGCCATGCACACATCATGTATCTTGGCAACCTTCAAGCGGAAGCCTGGCGAGGGTGTCAGCCACGACCTGACTAACCACGCAAGACTCTAGTCCATGTTTATTGCCTATTCGGGTTCCATCCGCAAGGATATCCTGCCGGGGTGTCGCTCACGGCCCCAAACGATGTGTATAGGGTTCCAAGCCCACCAAATGGGTGGCGCTTGGCATACCCGTCCATGGTGCCTAGTCTGACTCAAGCCCACCTGTACCGGGTGCCACTTGGTAGACTACTAGCACTACCTACAAACACCAGAAACTAGTTGCAACTCCTGGACAGAGATCAGGCTGATTAAAAAGTCGAGAGGGGTCGAGTTACCGGAACCCAATGCGTGGTAGTAACTGTTCATGGATCACGAACACAGAACTCAACTCCTGTGGACGGTTTCAATGAGACAACCCACCATGTACTCCTACATGGCTTCTCACCGCTACCTTTACTAAATCGTGTTCACACACTTATCTCACACATAGTAGGACATGTTCATCACCATTCCAATTCATTCCCGATGAATCAGACCTGACTCAACTCTAAGCAGTAGCAGACATGACAAACAAGTATGAATGAGTAGGCACATCAGGGCTCAAACAACTCCTACTCATGCTAGTGGGTTTCATCTATTTACTGTGTCAATGACAGGTCATGCAGAGGAAAGGGGTTCAACTACCGCAGATTGTAACAGTTGAATCGTTATTGTCCTCAATGCAGTAAAAGAGAGCAGAATGAACAAGGGGGGTTTGCTTGCATGGCACTTCTAAAGATATCATAGCTCTTCATCGGTGTCATCGAACTCATCATCGGAACACGTCTATCGAGAGGGAACAACACCGGCAAATAGAGAAGGAACACAATCAATGCAATGCCAGAATATGATGCATGAATGTGACTAATACGTCTCCAACGTATCTACTTTTCCAAACACTTTTGCCCTTGTTTTGGACTCTAACTTGCATGATTTGAATGAAACTAACCCGGACTGACGCTGTTTTCAGCAGAACTGCCATGGTGTTGTTTATTGTGCACAAAACAAAATTTCTCAGAATGACCTGAAAATCCACGAAGATAACTTTTGGAAAATACAAAAAATACTAGCGAAAGAATCAAGGCTAGGGGCCCCACATCCTGTCCACGAGGGTGGGGGGCGCGCCCGTGCCCCCCTGTCTTGTGGGCCCCCTGATGCTCCACTGACCTCAACTCCAACTCTATATATTCCGTTTCGTGGAGAAAAAAAATCTGAGAGAAAGTTTCATCGCGTTTTATGATACGGAGCCGCCGCCAAGCCCTAATCTCTCTCGGGAGGGCTGATCTGGAGTTCGTTCGGGGCTCCGAAGAGGGGGATTCATCTCCGTTGTCATCATCAACCATCCTCCGTCACCAATTTCATGATTCTCACCGCCGTGCGTGAGTAATTCCATCATAGGCTTGCTGGACGGTGATGGGTTGGATGAGATTTACCATGTAATCAAGTTAGTTTTGTTAGGGTTTGATCCCTAGTATCCACTATGTTCTGAGATTGATGTTTCTATGACTTTGCTATGCTTAATGCTTGTCACTAGGGCCCGAGTGCCATGATTTCAGATCTGAACCTATTATGTTTTCATGAATATATGTGAGTTCTTGATCCTATCTTGCAAGTCTATAGTCACCTATTATGTGTTATGATCCGACAACCCCGAAGTGACAATAATCAGGATACTACTCGGTGATGACCGTAGTTTGAGGAGTTCATGTATTCACTAAGTGCTAATGCTTTGTTCCGGTTCTCTATTAAAAGGAGGCCTTAATATCCCTTAGTTTCCATTAGGACCCGCTGCCACGGGAGGGTAGGACAAAAGATGGCATGCAAGTTCTTTTCCATAAGCACGTATGACTATATTCGGAATACATGCCTACATTACATTGATGAATTGGAGCTAGTTCTGTGTCACCCTATGTTATAGCTATTACATGAGGAATCGCATCCGACATAATTATCCATCACTGATCCAATGCCTATGAGCTTTTCACATATTTTGCTTTGCTTATTTACTTTTCCGTTTCTACTGTTACAATTACTATCATACTACTTTGCAACTAAATACTTAGCTGCAGATACTAAGTTATCCAGGTGTGGTTGAATTGACAACTCAACTACTAATACTTGAGAATATTCTTTGGCTCCCCTTGTGTCAAATCAATAAATTTGGGTTGAATACTCTACTCTCGAAAGCTGTTGCGATCCCCTACACTTGTGGGTTATCAAGACTATTTTCTGGCGCCGTTGCCGGGGAGCATAGCTCTATTCTTTGAGTCACTTGGGATTTATATCTGCTGATTACTATGAAGAACTTGAAAGACGCAAGAACTAAGATTTTTCCCTCAACTACGAGGGGAGGTAAGGAATGACCATCTAGCTCTGCACTAGATTCTCCTTCTGTTATGAGTAAGCTTGCGACACCTAAACCTGCTACTGCTATGAATTCTGATATGTTGCATGTTATTGATGATGCCACTTCTGCTATGCATGATACTTATGATGAAACTACTTCTATGCTTGATACTACTGTGCCGTTAGGTGAATCTCTTGATGAACAACTTGCTAGGGTTAGAGAGAATGAAATTTATTTAAAATGAAATTATTGATGATAGTGATGATGAAGGTTCTCCCCCTAATTATGAATTGCCTGTTGCTCCTGAGGGTTATGTTATAGATGAAGAAGCTGCTAGACCTATTTTTGCTTGCGATGATAGATATGATCTTAAGAAGTTATTAGCTAAATGTACAACAATCTCTTAATGCTAGAATGAAACCTGACCCTGCTTTTGCTACTTCACCTATCTGTGTTACTGATAAGGATTATGAATTCTCTGTTGATCCTGAGATAATTACTTTAGTTGAATTTAATCCTTTTTATGGCTATGAATCTGAAACTGTTGTGGCACATCTTACCAAGTTAAATGATATACCCACCCTGTTTACTAATGATGAGAAGTCTCACTATTACTATATCGTTAAGATATTTCCATTCTCATTAAAGGGTGATGCTAAAACTTGGTTTAATTCTCTTGATCCTGGTTGTGTGCGTAGTCCCCAGGATATGATTTATTACTTCTCTGCTAAATATTTCCCTGCTCATAAGAAACGAGCTGCCTTGAGGGAAATATACAATTTTGTGCAAATCGAAGAAGAGAGTCTACCACAAGCTTGGGGGAGGCTTCTCCGATTACTTAATGCTTTGCCTGATCATCCTCTTAAGAAAATAAAATACTTGATATCTCTTATAATGGACTAACCGATGCTTCCAAGGACTACTTGGATAGTTGTGCTGGTTGTGTTTTCAGGGAAAGAACAGTCGACCAAGCTGAATTACTATTGATAATATGTTGACTAATGAAAATAACTGGACTCTTTCTGAGCCAATTCCTGAGGCAATTCCTAAGCCAATTAAGCCAACTCCTGAGCCTATTCCTAAACCTACTCTGAAGAAGAGGGGTGTTCTATTTCTCAGTCCTGAAGATATGCAAGAGGCAAAGAAATCAATGAAAGAAAAAGGTATTAAAGCTGAAGATGTTAAGAATTTACCTCCTATTGAAAAAATACATGGTCTTAATCTACCTATTGAAGAAACACATTGTCTTGATAACCCAACATAGGTACTGAAGGTAAATTCTCTCTATAGATATGATAAAGTTGAAATTCCGTCTACTAAATTTCATAGCCAGTGCTTAGATGAATTTGATGACTTTATGGCTAGACAAGAAAGTTTTAATGCTTATGTTGGTAGAGAATTAAAGAATAATGCTTTCATGATAGGACGCTTGAGTGATTATATGGCTAGAGTTAAAGGTGAACCTAAACTCATTAGCAAATATGCTTCTATGGTTACCACTCAAGCGGAGTAAGTACTTAAAGCTCAAAGTGATTTGCTCGATGAATTAAATAGTAAACATGATTTTTCTGTTAGAGTGGCTACTAGAACTGGTAGAATGACTCAGAAACCTTTGTATCCTAAAGGTCACCCTAAGAGAATCGAGCATGATTCTCAGAGAAATAATTTAGATGCACCTAGTCCTTCTAAAAGTAAGAACAAGAAAAACGATAGGACTTTGCATGCTTCTAGTGAACCTGTTGTAGACACACCTGAGAATCCCAATAATATTTCTACTTCTGATGCTAAAACACAATCAGGTGATGAAAATGAACCTAGTGATAATGTTAATGATAATGTTCATGTTGATGCTCAACCTAGCAATAATAATGAAGTAGAGGTTGAACCTGTTGTTGATCTTGATAACCCACAATCAAAGAATCGACATTATGATAAGAGAGACTTTGTTGCTAGGAAGCATGGTAGAGAAAGAGAACCATGGGTTCAGAAACCCATTGACGGTGTCCTGGACTAGGGGGTACTCACCACGTCGTCTCCCGATCAGTTGGATTGGGCTGAGGACCCCCATGGCCGTATACTCATGGGCCAATTCAGACTACTCCTACCGCATACAAGGAAGACTCCACAAGACTTGGCGCCCAAGACAAGGACTCTCCTAAACCCTAGGCCTCCGGTGTCTTATATGAACCGAGGCCAGGCTAGTCAATAGACAATCTCTCATATCATTACTATCATCTTGTGGTGGATACATGTACTGTGTACTACACCCCATATGAATACAATCAAAAGCAGGATGTAGGGTTTCACCTCCATCAAGAGGGCCCGAACCTGGGTAAAATCCCGTGTCCATGTTACCATCGCTCCAAGACGCCTAGCTTAGGACCCCTACTACGAGATACGCCAGATATTGAACCGACATTGGTGCTTTCATTGAGAGCCTTCTAGGTGTCGTCACGGATCGACAACATAAATCAGGTGTTATGATTTCAATTCAATCTATTTTGACTACATCAGATTTCTTTCGCAATTATTTCTTGTAGTCTTTTGCTATTTTGTTCGCAGACTAATTTTAACCTGGAGCAATGACGGGCAATCCGAACATAGTAGCGAGTCGAGGCCTCCGCCAGATGCCTTCGTAGAGATCGACCAGCAGGCGGCCGGCCTTGCGTGATGTACACGGTGCAGGGTCCGAAGGAGTTCATGCCTGGATCGTGCATGCACATGCGGTGCCGAGGACAATCTAGGGGATTTCTTTACTTTTCTTCATGCTCTTTATTTTTAATCCAGCACATTGATGTCGCTATCATGCACTAGTACTATCAGGAGGCAATATTTTCCTTTGTCGTATGGCTAACTGAGCCAAGCGCTAGTTTTTTTAGCATGATCTTCTAAGTCTAATTGATGAGCACTGCAAGCTAGCTTTGCATCATGGGGCGTTCCATCGGTGCACTTTTATTTGCAGTCTGACGGACATTACATCTGCAAACAGACTGCGGCTGTCGGGGACAATCTGTCTACAGACAAACTTTAGCATGCTTCTCGAATCTAATGGATGAATATCACTGTTTTTGTCCGGCTATATACTAATCTGTCCGGATTACTAATTAAGCATTCTTTTTCTTGATCTTTGTTGTGATCACGTAGTGGCCTAGCTAGCTTTCACTTGACCGGGATCTCACGGAGGCGTTCACAGCGGCCGGAGAGACGTGCGGTCAAAAGGATTAGACCGGCAGACGCACCGATCAGAGCTCGGTTTGGTGGCAGCACACTACATGGAGATTGGTTTTTCCCCGTTTTTATTATTCAATACTTACCTAGTCGATCGCCGGTCTCCTCATTACTTTTGTTAAACAAGTACACAAAATAAAAGTACTACTAAGTATAGTGAGGACTATTTTCGCAGCATGTTCGGCACGGATCAGGTCGTTCGTTTGCTTCAGTCTGCTACAGTCGTTGCTGCTGGCGTTCAGGTTTTATTTTCCAAATTATTCGTTTAGCACTATTATACACATAATATTTTCTGTTGGCGTGTACTACATTATTTTGGCAGAGAAATTCTACCGACATTGTACCTGGCACCAATCCGGCCAGCCTCTCCCTGTCACCTGGGCAGGCCGAGCTTCGCCGACATCGCCATGCCACGATGCCAACGCGCCGTTGAGCTAGCCTCAGCGCTCAGACCATATTTACCAAACTTTTTTCGCATAAATTAATTATGCACCTTTTTTCATTATTATTTTTTGGTTTGCACTTTTTTACCTGTGCAGGCAATTGACTTAGATCGGGCCGCGCTATCCCCTCGACATGGTGGCCTCATCGCCCATCTCCATCGACCGAATTGTGTCGTCGCCTTGGAGCGCTGCCCTGTGTTGGTAACCCCGTGTCGCCGCTTCATCAACCTACTCGGCCGGAGACTCCGGCATCACCCCGCTGACCTGCTTTGTCACATCGGCTAAACTGGGAGCTTCACCTCTCCACAGTGGGCGTGCTGTGTCACCTCTTCGGAGTGCCGAGCTCTTCGCTCGGCCACATCGGGCTTGGGGGCTGAGACCTCCTCCTGCACCAAGCTCGGACCGTGTCATCAACGCCGAGCACATTAACCAGCTAAGTCGCTTTCATGCTCAAAAACTTTCAGTTTTAAATTTTGTTCGGTTCGACCAAGCACTATACCTTTTTAGTAAAAAGTTGTTTGTGAAAAACTTTCTTGTCCAAACTTTGTTTGTGACGCACATATTCAAATACCCCGTTTATTTGGGGGCTCCCTTGATGGAGCTTTTCCTCTTGCATATGATTATACTTATACGGCTTCGTTCCTTGTTCATGTATTATGCCGCAATATGCACCATATTGACCTAAGTGATTTGCAAGCTGGGTTGCCTTGCTCCTGTGTTTACCCCTACGTTCCCGATTGTTCGGCTAGGGAGTAAAGGGAGCACCTCTGCGATTGTCACGATTGGGTCACCCGAGCTGGACCTCAGACTGGGTGAAGCCGAAAGCTAGCAGTCTTACGGTTTTCAATAGTGGTCGGCACACAACGGAACTCATGAGTACAAAAAATCTATTGCATAAGTCTCATAGTGAGCAACCGAAGAAAGGTATCAGTGGGGGTACTATTTTCTTCGAAGATGCTTCTTACGCTTCGTCGGTAATATAGCATAAGTTCCCTGAGCGCGCTTCGTCTGTTACATCCTTATGGCCTGGTTGCCTGGTTATCGGAAACACCGTCAATATTCTCGACAGGGGGAGTACCTAACACTTTTCGGTCCTTGACCGAAGAGGGAGAAGCCGACGGTCAGTTAAGATGTGTATAAAGGCCGGGTGAACACATATATGATATAAGTACTTCGGTACATACAATCATTATACATAAAATTCTTTTACCCAAGTCACTCGGGGGCTCTTAAATTTATGTGAGCTGTTTTATAATAAGTGTTCTTCTTCTTAGTTGTTGCAAAGTCTTTTTTCTATCACTCCTTTTTTCGACGCTGAAAAGTGTCGGTCAATAGCCGGGAGCCTAATTTCTCTCAAAGCCGCTAAAGTTTGCTAAACTGGCCTAATGAGAAGTACTCCGCCTTCGGGATAGGAGGTTGAAGCCGTAGGCTGACCCGCTTGAAGTCTGGAGATAGGATGTGTCATGTTAAAGCACAACAGAAGCACAATTCTTTTTTTTCTAAGACCAATTTTTTGATTGGCACCGAACAATTGATCTAGTTCGGACGTCGAGTTTTTACTGACGTTTTTTGATTTTCCAATCCTATGACACTTTTTAAACTATTTGTATGTTTTCCGCATAAGTCTCGCAGTGCAACGCCGTACACCTTTAGAGATTCGGCAAAAACTCTCGGATATTGCTATATATGCATCAGTTTCAAATTGTGTCTTCGGTCAATAGTTGGGTTGCCCGGCTCATGTGCTTGCCTCCTATGTTCCGCTTTGTTCGGCTAGGTGTGCAAAGGGAGAACCACTGCGGTTGTGCTTCCAGCTCGCATGGTTAAGCACCTCAGTGGAGAAAGCCGAAAACTGACTGTCACAATAAGCGTGAACTAGTCAGCGGTCCGATGACTATATTAAATGACGGGTCGTTCATAACATTGGCCGAAGTGTTTATGGCTAGACCTCCGCTGTTGCCGAACACTAACCGGGGGGCTACTTGCTGGCCTCCCAACTTTAAGCTCCTATGACTAAGTGAAAGTTATAAAGCCCGCATATCTGATTGCCTCGTTTCCGCCAACACAACCGCCTTCGGGCACCGAGACGTCGGCTAAGGGTTGTTTTGTTATTACGGAAACACCCTGCATAGCATCTACAAGGGGGTAGAAGCCGACGATGGGCCACTTTCAGATTATAAACGGTTGCAACGGAAGTGAAAATTTGGGTTCATTTAGACCACAGAGTTTGGAAGCTTTCCCCGAACTAAATCCTCAGTATTTTCCTCCCACATTGATCGGAGCTGAGGTTTCATGATCATGCTTAGCATGACAACCCGAAGAAAGGAACCGATAGCGGGACTATTTTCTTTGGACGATGTTTCTTATGTTAAACAATAATATAACATGTCTCTCTGCGTACCTTTGTTTATAAAACCGTATGGCCAGATTGCCTTGTTTGCCGTAAATCTTTGCCCTCATAAAGGCTTTATAAAGTAGGACAAACACTCCTCGGCTGCTGGCCGAGGAGTTTGAAGCCGATGGTCGGTCAACAAAGTTTTGTACGATGCGGATCCGAGCATTAATGACGTAAAGTACTTGGGTACATAGAGTCATTTTACTATGGATATCAATCCTTAATTCGGCCTCCCGTGCCCGCATTAAGGCTCGGGGGCTACTGGGCTTCGGGCTTATTATTTACAAATATTAAAGGGGTACATCGATCCCCTGATCTGGTGTTGCCACCCGACCAGTGTCTCGGGGGCTACTGCATTGACAATCCAATGCAGAAAATTTAAAGTGCAATATAGTTTTCGAAAAGATTATTATCCTCAGGTTGGTCGGCCACACCCAACCTGAGTCTCGAGGACTTTGCACGCCGCATTTCTATTCCTGAGTATGCTGTCGAGCTGGGAATTGACCCTCAGGCTGATTTTATGAATCAACCTGAGTCTCAGGGGCTACTAGGGTCAGCGGTTTGATTTTTTCCTTCAGGTGCATCCCGGATACTTGGCCAACATGCACCTTGATGGCTACTGGCTATACATCTCGTCAGAGATTACATTACACAATTTGGAATTAAATTCATAAAAATCAGTCCATGGCCGAGGTGGTGCACCACCTCGGATACAGTCCGACGTTGGTGCTCGTCTACAATAGACACCCAGGATGCAGTCCGGCATAAAGCTCGGACGATAGTGGCTGGCTCCGTAGAGGGTATTTCCGGCATTAAGCTCGGCTAAACTCCTTCAACTTTTTTGAACCAGGGTGATCTATGACACCTTGGACATAGTCCGGCATTGGAGCTTGGACATAGTCTAGCGTTGGAGCTTGGACATGGTCCGGCGTTGGAGCTCGGATGCAGTTCAGCGTTGGAGCTCGGCTGTAACAATACTCCTCAGATACAGTCCGGTGATGGAGCTCGGGTACATTCTGGCGGTGGAGCTCGGATACATTCTGGCGGTGGACCTCGGATACATTCCGGCATTGGAGCTTAGAAGCGGTCTGACGTTGGTGCTCAGCTGCAAAAGATACCTCGAATGCAGTCCGGCGTAGGAGCTCGGACGCAATAGGACACTGCCGCCCGGGAATAACTCCAAACCCGAGGTGTGGCATAAAATTGACAAGGCATTGATAAAGGCCGAAAACTTAAAGGGGCTCCTCAGATACCCGACGTATAAACTCTTCGGATCCACTTCGGAAATCCTTAAGATCGAAGATGAGAAGATTTGTTGAACCAGTTTTCAAGACCAACGACCGAAGGTGAAGAACAGTTCGGAAGAATCGAAGAGCGTCCCCAACTTGAAGACCGGTTCAGGGGGCTACTGACGGTGTCCTGGACTAGGGGGTACTCACCACGTCGTCTCCCGATCAGTTGGATTGGGCCGAGGACCCCATGGCCGTATACTCATGGGCCAGTTCGGACTACCCCTGCCGCATACAAGGAAGACTCCACAAGACTTGGTGCCCAAGACAAGGACTCTCCTAAACCCTAGGCCTCCGGTGTCTTATATAAACCGAGGCCAGGCTAGTCAATAGACAATCTCTCATATTCATCACCATCATCTTGTGGTAGATACATGTACTCTGTACTACACCCCATATGAATACAATCAAAAGTAGGACGTAGGGTTTCACATCCATCAAGAGGGCCTGAACCTGGGTAAAATCCCGTGTCCATGTTACCATCACTCCAAGACGCCTAGCTTAGGACCCCTACTACGAGATACGCCGGATATTGAACCGACACCCATGCATTTTCCTCCTAAACCATCCAAGACAAAGAATGATGAGGACTTTGAGCGCTTTGCTGAAATGATTAGACCTATCTTCTTACGTATGCGCTTAACTGATATGCTTAAAGTCAATCCTTATGCTAAATATATGAAGGATATCATTACAAATAAAAGAAAGATACCGGAAGCTGAAATTTCCACCATGCTTGCTAATTATACTTTTAAAGGTGGAATACCAAAGAAACTTGGAGACCCAGGGGTACCAACTATACCATGCTCCATTAAAAGAAACTATGTTAAAACTGCTTTATGTGATCTTGGAGCCGGTGTTAGTGTTATGCCTCTCTCTTTATATCATAGACTTGAATTGAATAAGTTGACACCTACTGAAATATCTTTGCAAATGGTCGATAAATCTACTGCTATACCTATCGGTATTTGTGAGGATGCGCCTGTTGTGGTTGCAAATGTCACTATCTTAACAGACTTTGTTATTCTTGATATTCCCGAGGACAATAGTATGTCGATTATCCTTGGTAGAACCTTTTTGAATACTGCAGGGGATGTTATTGATTGCAACAAAGGCAATGTCACTTTTCATGTTAATAGTAATGAGCATACGGTACACTTTCCGAGGAAACAACCTCAAGTTCATAGCATCAATTTTATTGGAAAAGTTCCAACTATCATTATTGGAGGTTTTGAATTTCCTCTTCCTACTGTCAAGAAAAAAATATGATATTCTTATTGTTGGGGATGTGCATATCCCCGTTGAGGTAACTTAGTGTTATTCAAAATTTCTCCGATTTCGTGTTATTCGGAATGAGTTTGTTAACAAGACTTGATCAACCTTGTTAGTGGATTCATTTTGATGATAATGAGATGGATGAAACTTGAAGGCACAACCTTTTGGACCCTCTTTTTACTTTCTGTTATTTAGAATAAATAAAGCAAAAATAGTATTATCTGTCTATTTTCTGAATTATCCATGCAATAAAAAATATCCTGAAAATAAAAGTGCTCCAAATGCCATGCAAATGTAGTATGATTTTTATGGAATATTTGAGGATTTTAGGCACTGAGAACACAGCAAGGGGGCAAGCACCTGGCCACGAGGGTGGAGGGCGCGCCCACACCCCCTGGGCGTGCCCCCCTGTCTCGTGGGCCCACGGTGGCCCCCCTCCACTTATTCCTGCACCCACACACTCCATCTTCCTCCCCAAAAAAATCCCCATCCAGCTCAAGCACGAGTTCTAGCTCATTTTGCTGCGATTTTCGATCTCCTTGCTCAAAGCTCCATTCACAAAACCGCTTTGGGAGATTGTTGCTTGGTATGTGACTCCTCCACTGGTCCAATTAGTTTTTGTCCTAGTGCTTTATTCATTGCAAACTTTTGCTGCATAGGTGACCCTGTTCTTGAGCTTGCATGTCAAATTTATGAGGTCCCAAGTAATTCTAATGCATGATATAGGCTCTAGGCACTTGTGGGAGTAGTTGCTATCAATCTTGTTTGGTTTGATTCACTTTTATATTGAAGTTACTAAAAATTTCAGAAATTTTCTGAAAATGATAAGGAGATTATTGAGGGGCTCTTCGAGTCAAAGCTCCAAGGATAAACAAGCTAAGGAGAAGGAAAAGGCCAAGTGTAATCTTCCTCGCGTAGCAGAAGTACGGCCGTGTGAGTGGCCATGTGATAATTTCTTGAGAGCAGCCGGGATTTATGAAGACTTTTATTCATTGGCTGAAAATGCAGGCCTCACCGACTTCCTCCACAACCGGATCGATCAGTATCTCTTACTCACCAATACTTTCGTGCAAAACTTTTACTATTATCCTAAGAATTCACCTCCTTCAGTATCTTTTCATTTATATGATGAGATTAAGGAAATGTCATTACGTAATTTTTGCACGGTTTGTAGAATACCCTTTGAGTGCAGCTTAGATGAACCACATCGTAAAATGTGGATGGTTTTGTTAACACTATTACTGTAGGAGACTCGAAGAAGGGTTCCGATGCGAGAATCACTAGCATACATTTTCCTGTTTTACGCTACTTTGCCATATTTGCTAGTAGATGCTTAATTGGTCGTGGAAATAGTGGAAACTTCAGTGTTCCTGATATTATTATTCTGTTCCATGCCTTGTTTGGTGACAACACTTTTAGTACGGGTGCCGTTATTGCTAAACGGTTAAGCCTGAACCGTACAAAGGGCCCCATCTTTGGAGGTATCTATGCTGCATGCCTTGCTAAACAGTTTGAGATACCTATTAGTCATTATGAGAAAGAGGAGACACTACCGCCTCTTTCCTTTTTAGATTACAGGAGCATGGTAGCGCATGAGTTTATTGTTGACAACAAAGATAAGATGCTTCTGTATAACCTGAGATTTAATAAGAAACATGATGAGATTATTACCCTGCCTGTGCCTTTGTTGTTTGATTTGACTGCAGATAATTACTTTGTCGAGGCCAGACATCCGCTCCAGAGCGTGAGCCGGAACCTCCACTGGACCCTTATCGTCCATCATCTTATCAATGGGATCCGGAGGAGATCGCTAGCTAGTGGTATCCTAATGACACTCCTCAGTACATCGGGGAGGGTAGCCGCGATCCTTGGCATTAGACCAACTTAGGCCAAAAGCCTAAGCTTGGGGGAGTATGTATTTCTAACCGACTTTACTTTCATGTTCACACACTATTCTAGTTGTAGGGGCTCATACTATTTCATTGTATTATCCATGATAGTTTAATTTGTTTTTCTAGCTTTCTTCTTGTGTGTTTGATAAACCTTAAGAAAACCAACAAAATTAGTTAGTTTAATTTCCATGCTTGTAGTAGTAATTAAAAAGAAAACCCAAAAGGATTTCTCATTCTTCTTTTACTTATTGGGAGCTTTCCCGTGTGAATAGTTTTATTTTATTTTCTTTCTTTTGGGGGTCAAGAGTAGAAGACCATATTGAAAATGCTTAGTGGCTCTCATATGCATGATTGTTGATTTAATTTAGATCCCATATTACCTTGTCTTCTCTCTTGAATTGAATGCTTGCAGATTCCAGCTTAGTCCAATGCACGTGCACAATTATAATTATACACACCGTTCGGTTGTGTAAGTGAAAGGCAATAATGACGATATATGATAGACTGATTGAGATGAGAAAAGCTGGTATGAACTCGACCTCTTTTGTTTTTGTAAATATGATGAGTTCATTGTTCCTGATTCAGCCTATTATGAATAAACATGTTTGCAATGACAATTAGAGATTACAGTTACTTATGCCATGCTTAATTATCTAGGAGCTTATAATGGTTTACCTTGCGTGCCAACATGCTATTAAAATGATTGTGATGTGGTATGATGGGATGGTATCCTCCTTTGAATGATTCGAGTGACTTGACTTGGCACATGTTCACGCATGTAGTTGAAACAAAATCAACATAGCCTTCATGATATTTATATTCATGGTAGATTATATCCTACGCATGCTTGCACTCGGTGTTGATTAATTTTAATGCATGTTCATGACTGTTTCGCTCTCTCAGTTGGTCGCTTCCCAGTCTTTTGCTAGCCTTCATTGCACTAAGCGGAATCTTGCTTGTGCATCCAAACTCCATAAACCCCAAAGTTGTTCCATATGAGTCCACCATACCTTCCTATATGTGGTATCTACCTGCCGTTCCAAGTAAATTTGTATGTGCCAAACTCCAAACCTTCAAATGCAATACTGTTTTGTATGCTCAAGCAACTCATGTTTCAACTAGGGTTGTCTGTATCTTCCATGCTAGGTGGGTTATTCTCAAGGGGAGTGGACTCCGCTCCTCATTCACGAGAAAATGGCTGGTAACCGGGATGCCCAGTCCCATGATCAAAAAGATCAAAGCAAATCAAAATAATTAAAACAAAACTCCCCCAGAACTGTTGTTGGTAAGGACGGTACCCCGTTGTTTCGTATGGACATGGAGTGTGCTTGTTGGTGGTGGGGGAGTATAAACTTTTACCATTCTATTTGGGAACCGCCTATAATGTGTGTAGCATGGACGATATCGCCATCTCATAGTGTGTTGCGTTGACAGTGAAAGTATACCGCTCAAAATGTTATTCATCTCTATTTTAAAATCGAGCTCTGGCACCTCAACAAATCCCTGCTTCCCTCCGCGAATGGTCTATCTATTTACTTTTATGTTGGGTCATCACCCTCTTATTAAAAAGCACCCGCTGGAGAGCACACTGTCATTTGCATGCATTACTATTAGTTTATATTGGGCATGACTTGACTGGATCTCTTTTACCATGAATTACAATGTTTAGTCAGTCCTTGATCTTTAAAGGTGCTCTGCGTTTATGTTTTGCGGTCTCAGAAAGGGCTAGCGAGATACCATCTTGTTATATCATATTATGATTGTTTTGAGAAAGTGTTGTCATCCGAGATTTATTATTATTGCTCACTAGCTGATTATGCCATTGATGTGAGTAAACGTGAGACCTAAGTGTTATTGTGAATATGGTTAGTTCATAATCTTTGCTGAAAACTTGAATGCTGGCTTTACATATTTAGAACAACAAGAGCAAACAGAGTTTGTAAAAGTTTATCTTTATCACTTTCAGTTTATCAACTGAATTGCTTGAGGACAAGCAAAGGTTTAAGCTTGGGGGAGTTGATACGTCTCCAACGTATCTAGTTTTCCAAACACTTTTGCCCTTGTTTTGGACTCTAACTTGCATGATTTGAACCCGGAATGACGCTGTTTTCAGCAGAACTGCCCTGGTGTTGTTTATTGTGCAGGAAACAAAAGTTCTTGGAATGACCTGAAAATGCACGGAGATAACTTTTGGAAAATATAAAAAATACTGGCGAAAGAATCAAGGCCAGGGGGGCCCACACACTGTCCACGAGGGTGGGGGGTGCGCCCCCTCCCCCTGGGCGCGCCCCCTGTCTCATGGGCCCCTGATGCTGCACCGACCTCAACTCCAACTCTATATAGTCTGTTTCACGGAGAGAGAAAATCAAAGAGAAAGTTTCATCACGTTTTATGATATGGAGCCTCCGCCAAGCCCTAATCTCTCTCGGGAGGGCTAATCTGGAGTCCGTTCGGGGCTCCGGAGAGGGGGATTCATCGCCATTGTCATCATCAACCATCCTCCATCACCAATTTCATGATGCTGACCGCCATGCGTGAGTAATTCCATCGTAGGCTTGCTGGACGGTGATGGGTTGGATAAGATTTACCATGTAATCAAGTTAGTTTTGTTAGGGTTTGATCCCTAGTATCCACTATGTTCTGAGATTGATGTTGCTATGACTTTTCTATGCTTAATGCTTGTCAGTAGGGCCCGAGTGCCATGATTTCAGATCTAAACCTATTATGTTTTCATGAATATATTTGAGTTCTTGATCCTATCTTGCAAGTATATAGTCACCTATTATGTGTTATGATCCGACAACCCCGAAGTGACAATAACCGGGATACTTCTCGGCGATGACCGTAGTTTGAGGAGTTCATGTATTCACTAAGTGCTAATGCTTTGTTCCGGTTCTCTATTAAAAGGAGGCCTTAATATCCCTTAGTTTCCATTAGGACCCCGCTGCCACGGGAGGGTAGGACAAAAGATGTTATGCAAGTTCTTTTCCATAAGCATGTATGACTATATTTGGAATACATGCCTACATTACAGTGATGAATTGGAGCTAGTTCTATGTCACCCTATGTTATAGCTATTACATGAGGAATCGCATCCGACATAATTATCCATCATTGATCCAATGCCTACGAGCTTTTCACATATTGTGCTTTGCTTATTTACTTTTCCGTTGCTACTGTTACAATTACTACAAAACAGCTATCTTTACTTTTTGCCACTGTTACCATTATTATCATACTACTTTGCTACTAAATACTTTCCTGCAGATACTAAGTTATCCAGGTGTGGTTGAATTGACAACTCAACTGCTAATACTTGAGAATATTCTTTGGCTCCCCTTGTGTCGAATATATAAATTTGGGTTGAATACTCTACCCTCGAAAGTTGTTGCGATCCCCTACACTTGTGGGTAATCAATGACATGGCAATATGCTGTGATTTTAGCTAATGCAACATAAAGTCATTTTGATTGAAGTGTAATTCAAAGCTACATCAAATTCCAACTCCAAAACTATTATCAAATTTGTCCTAATCATGTTTCATCCTAAACAGTGAGGTTGACTTGCTTAGACATGCATGAAAATGGTACAGATGGATAGATTGGATTTTTCTGATCATTTTTCATATATATAACTTATTTCATTTGGAGCTACGGTTGAATTTCTATGATATTTTTTAAGTTTAGATTATTTTTTGGAATTTTATGAATTATTTTAAATCCAGAAGTCAAATACTGCGTCAGCATTGCGCCAGGGTGACGTTAGCGAGTCAACAGGGCGTGGCTCAGGTCAAACCTGACCAGTGGGTCCAACTGGTCAGTGTCATAGTGTTGTCTTGCATCACTGACGGATGGGGCCGGTCAAGTGCCACATCAGCAAGGTCAACACCGACACGTGGGGCCACTGTGATTAACTTAAGCTAAACAGGAGTTAATCTATGGTTAGTTAAGGGTGTGGGCCCATATGTCAGTGAGAGGGGGGTTAATTAGCAGGGTCATTAGTGCTAACTAATCAGGCGCCACGTCAGCCAACAACGCCGGCGAGCAAAAACACGGCGGTGGTGCACCGGAGTTGCTCGGGACAACGCTACGGAGCACCATTTCGTGTGTGGTTTGCGGCTACGGTGAGCTGGAGGTGCGGTGCATCTTTTGGAGCAAGCGCCACGAGCTGGGGTGGTCGGAGCTCGCGGAGTCGAGCTCATGGCGGCGGCCAGATCTCGGGTGGGTTGCAGGTCTGGTGTTGCAGCTTGCAAATGAACCAACTAACGCGCTAGCCGAGCTCTACAGGCATCCACGAGCTCGTTGGACACTGGCGTTTGACCAAATGGTCACTGGAGTGACACCGGTGTCGAGCTCGTGCGGCGGTGGGTTTCGGTCTTGACAGAAGCAGCGGCTACAGGACGCGCGGGAGTGAGGTAGCAGGGGGGATAGAGAGAGAAGCTCACAACGGGGGCAGCAAAGGTGACGACGAGGTCGGGGAAGCTTTGGAGGTGGCGCATCGACGACGGGGATCTTCGGCGATCCGGGGACGAAGACGATGACGTGAGGTAGGAGCAGAGCTTCCGGCAAAGCGTGGCTCGATGAGGATGAAGTGGAGGTCGTAGTGGAGCTCTAGGACACGGGGAGAGATCGTGAGGGAGGCGGTGGCTACGGTGGCAGCAGACGGCGGCGACGGTTACGCTCGGGCTACATTGGAGAGGGAGCAAGGGAAGGGGAAGGGGGTCCACCGAGAGAGGGGAGAGGTGCAAGGTTCAAGGGAGTGTGTGGCGCCGTCCAGGTGATCAGGGAGGGAGGCAACCAGGCAGGAGGTGGCCAAGCGCGACGTTGGTGCTCGCCACTGAGCTGCTTCGTGCGCTGGCACGGGAAGAAGACAGGCATGCCCCTGGTGGTTGGGCTGCACAATGTTGGGCCGGCTGGCCACCAGGTAAGTTTCTTCTCTCTCTCTCTCTCTTTTATTTCTGTTCTTTTCTATTTCTGTTGTTCTTGTTTTTTTAATTACTAAAAATACTAAACCTTTCCTAAAAATACTGGGATAAGTTGTGGGCACTGTTGACATATTTTC
Source organism: Aegilops speltoides (assembly GCA_021437245.1). NCBI lineage: Eukaryota > Viridiplantae > Streptophyta > Magnoliopsida > Poales > Poaceae > Aegilops > Aegilops speltoides. Next base: position 123,261,674 of record CM038143.1, on the reverse strand, counting down.
AGCAGCCCTCAACCATTATCTGTATTATTTGGGCAATTAAAATATTTATAGGAATTAAATGCCCAAATGCAAATACTTAATGGATTAATTCAAAAATCCAGAGTGACCCAGAAAAAATGTGCACCATTTTTGGCAGAGGTTCTAGACCAATTCAAAAATGATGACTTTTCTGAAAAGCATTCTTGGTTCATTGAAAATATTTATGTTTGACCCTCTTTGATTTAATTTTGGTGCTAGGGTTTGTCATCCCCATTTCAAATTCTTTTGAATTCAAACATGATGCATGGATGCTTTAATGCAACTAGTTACAAGCAATGCTAGGGCTGTGACAACTCGCCCCCACTAAACAAGAATCTTGTCCCGAGATTCAAGACGTGAGGTAAGAAGACAGAGGGGACACAAAGCCAGCTCAAACTTCATGATCCAAATGTCCTTCTCAAGGATGTTGATTCATTGCTCCAATTGATCTTGTCGTCTTGCTTTCGAGATCTTCATCCAACACGAGGACAGAGACACCCTACAAGGATGGATCATCTTAATGATCACAAGATCAACTCACGGAATGAGACATAGAACATCTCTTGAGCTGAGAGGCAAAACACACATCATGAATGACGGAAGAAACAATTTGATGAGGGCCATGATCCCATAACGAGGCACCTTAGAGGAGGTGACTCATAGAATTATTCCCTTAAGTGGCAAAAAGAATTACTTTTGATACATAGATCATTGAAACTCTCTATACCACCCTAAGGAAATTCACAAACGATCGTTTGAAAGAGTTCGGTAGAATGGCATACCCAGACTAGAATGGACGCAGATACAAAGGAAGATAACACTTTCTCTGATTTTGTCCTTAGCAATGCCAAGGAACAAAACCTGGATGATCGACTGTCGGTGTCAAAACCGGCGGATCTCGGGTAGGGGGTCCCGAACTGTGCGTCTAGGCGGATGGTAACAGGAGACGAGGGACACGATATTTTACCCAGGTTCGGGCCGTCTCGATGGAGGTAAAACCCTACGTCCTGCTTGATTAATATTGATGATATGGGTAGTACAAGAGTGGATCTACCACGAGATCAAGGAGGCTAAACCCTAAAGCTAGCCTATGGTATGATTGTTGTAATGTATGTTGTCCTACGGACTAAAGCCCTCCGGTTTATATAGACACCGGAGGAGGCTAGGGTTACACAGAGTCGGTTACAATGGTAGGAGATCTACATATCCGTATCGCCAAGCTTGCCTTCCACACCAAGGAAAGTCCATCCGGACACGGGACGGAGTCTTCAATCTTGTATCTTCGTAGTCTTGGAGTCCGGCGGATAATGATAGTCCGGCTGTCCGGACACCCCCTAGTCCAAGACTCCCTCAGTAGCCACCGAACCGGGCTTCAATGACGATAAGTCCAGCGCATATATAGTCTTCGGCGTTGCAAGGCGGGTTCTCCCTTCAAGTTCCATGTACCTGCCGAACAGTGTCCGGCTTCATCATAAATACTATGTTCCTCGGCTTCTTCACCAAATAATGGCCGTTTACCACGCGTCGCACGAATGCGAAAAGCCAGGGTGTCTTTTATGTTTCACCCCCTAGTCATGCGAGTCGTCCGCCTACAAAAGAGGCAAAAAAATCCAGATCCAAACCACACCATCTTCCTCCCGCAAATACTTCATCGGAGCGCCTTTGACCTAAAAATCCATTCCATCATGGACCGTCGACGCGGCTCCTCTTCTCGCGCTCCCAGCCCACCGCCATGGGATTGGAGGAGGTGCTCTGTTCCGGACAACGAGCTTGTGAAGCTCCAAGCGGGGGGATACCTCCCTCCGGCCTTCATGGTCCCGGTTCGAGCCGGGTTGGTCACTTATCAAGGTGGGAGGCAAGCGGAGGCTACCCCAAGCCCCAACAAAGGGGAGCGAGTATGCTTCGTCCCTTATTTGATAAGGGGACTCGGATTCCCAATACATCCGCTCCTCCGCTGGCCTCGGAGTTCTACGGACTCCAGCTCCACCACCCCACGCCCGCCTCATCCCGCATATCGCGGGCTACGTAGCTCTTTGCGAGCTATTTCTGGGCATTGAGCCCCATTTTGCATTGTGGAAGAGGCTGTTCTGCCTCGTGCCCCGTTCTCACGAGGGGTCCATATATCAAGTGGGCGGCGCTGAAATATGGCGCATCGCCGGGACCGGATACCCATCCGTACTCTAAGAAGGCGCCCAAGACCGGCCTTGAGTGGTTTTACATAGGAGATGCTCCGTTGCTGGACCCCGTCCGGATTGGCCTCCCGGAGTTTAATGCTGCTCCTCTGAAGAAACGCCTCAGTTGGCGCCCACGGAGCCCCCGTTTGGAGGAAAACAAGAGCGTCCATTACTTGATGGGCCGAATAAGATTGCTGGACCATTCTGGGTTGACCATGATTGGAGTCATGGTGATATGCATCACGCGGGGGGTACAGCCATTGCAATATAGAGGCCACCCTATGTGGGATTTCAACGGGGAAGACGATGCTACCCGTCATGGCCGCAAAGGGCCAGATTCAACCGAGGACCTGGTGAAGATCCTGTCCAGTCTGTACAAGGGGGAGAAGGAGAACTTCCTTCGAACAAACCCTTTAAATGGGTTTTCCATGAACAACCATAGAGGATGGGTAAGCGAACACTTTTAAGGGCTCAACCCATGCTTTCGAAGCTTATGCTTCTTACATTATGTCTTCAGCACAGGATCTACGCCGGACTATGGAGGACATGGTAAGTTCCGCTCTGCAACCCGAGGATCCAGAAAGATCCCTGGATCCGGCCTCCAAGAGGATTCGACATCAAGGTGGAGCTGATCGACGGGTATTTCACCAGCTCAGCATGGATAATGCTTTAGTCGCCATTACGGCGGACTACCCCGGATCAGATCCGCTTCCAGTGATCGTGACCGATGTCGGACACCATCATCTCTTCCTTGCTCATTTCTAACCTTCGCGAATGATGGTATTTACAGAAGCGCCTTCACGGCGGAAGCCGAGCCCGCAGCGCCACCAACAGAGGTCAGTCCGACCAGCGAAAGGAAAAGGAGTGCGGTGCGGACGGAAACGTCGCCGCAAAGGTATAACTCGCATTTGAATTTTCAGAGCAACGTTCCTAGGAAGCGTCTGAGTGCTCGTGATATTTATAGGAGAAAAAGCGCTCGCCGGACTGCGGGCGCTGAAGTTGCCGACCCAACCTACACCGGCCAGGCTCCAGCGCCCGGCCTGGAGGGGGAGGCAAGCACAAGATGCGGACCGGATCCTTCTCCAACAGAGGACACCGACAGACTGTCCGCCACCAAGTCTGAGGTGGAGAGCGCCATGAACCATAGGTGCCGCCGGACAATATTTCGTGAAGCGTGCTTCTCCCTTGAGGCATTGGACGCCTTTAACGCAGGGGACGCACATCTCCGTGCCGCTCAAGATGGTTTTACCAGAGCTACGGAGCAGTATGTGAAAGACATACGGGTAAAGGATTTTTAATGGTTATATATACCAGTAGCTCTGGAGACTTAAAGTAGTTATGTTAACTGATTTAAGGATCGCTTGAAACGCAGAGCTCTTACCGAGAAGAATGCCCACTGTCTCAGAGCTGCAAGAATGCAAGGCCCAATCGAGGCCGCACTTTGCGCCGCAAGAGGAGACGCAGAGACCCCTCCTGGTAACACATTTTATTAATAAATATAAGCGCCAGTGCGGCGTGCGCAAGTCTAATAGTGACATTGCAGGTGCCGCGGACAAGATCCGGACAGTAAGAATTATCGCGCCAGCCTAAAGGCCAGCGAGAGGGTTGAATAGGGTGCAGCAAGAAAGGAACAAGCTCCAAGATGCCAACGCCAAGCTCGGAGAAGAGCCGAAGGCGCCAAGCCGGGCTGGCCAGCTCATAAGGAGAATCAGCGGCTTCGTCGCGGCATTTATAGTAAGTGCTTAAGCGGACTCCGGCGAGGAAGTCAATTGACATAATATGTCTTGTAGGTATACTCACAGGTCGCCCTCTGGAGGAGATGCCCATATCAACGGGTGATCAACTTCCCGAGCTGTTGCAACTGCTCGAACGAGTTTGGCAGGCAATGAGCAGCGTCGTCCAGGCTTTATGGCCAGCCCTCTCCCTACCCGAGGGCCTTGGGGAGCTTGCGGAGAAGCTTCAGGGAGTACGGCAGCGCTTCCATTTGTGGAAGATCTCGGCCTGCCGTCAAGGTGCCAGGGAGGCTTGGGCCATGGTGAAGACGCGTTACAAGAAGGCGGATCCCAACCACATGGCCGAAGTTGGACCGGTGGGGCCCGATGGGAAGGAGATCCCTGTGAGTTTAGTATACAGCCAAGTAGAGTTGGCTTCTAAATTTTTCCAACGGGACTGTAAGTTAGACAGCCTGTTAGACGGGATTGAGGAGGAATACAATCAGTAAATTTGACAATGTATGTTTTCCTTTAAAGTGACATGTGAAATGCCTTCTAGCCGGATTGTAGATCGCTTGTCTTTGCCGACCTTTTTCGCTTCAACCTCGACCCTAGAGTCCGGAGTGTGTCCGAATACCTTTTGGTTAAGAAACAACCGTGGTATGCATGGAGACCAGCGTAGGGGTCATTAGTGCTTTATCGCATAAGTGCCCAACTAGTTATGTTATATTACATGGTTAGTAAGAAACATCTTCCAGGGAGAATAGTTCCGTTAAGGGTTCCTTTCCCTGGGAGGCATGCCCTAAAGTGCATGCCTGGACTGCGAAGAAAGTAGAAAAACATCTGGGGGCGGATAAATGAGTAGGTAAGAAATCATCTTTTAAGTCACCGACCCAATATTCCCTTAAGAACGCAATCGGGAACGTAGGGGTAAGCACAGGAGCCAGGCAACCCAGCTTGGCCAAAACTTAAGTCATATCGATGCATATAATGGTGAGTAAAAGGTACATGTGGAAGCTTGACACATGTGCTGGGCATGAAACCCTTATAATTGAGCTTCTGTAAGAGAAGCCCCCAGGTATAATGAGTGCGGATGGCACATCAAGTGTATGCGAAAAATGCAAAAGTAGGCCCTTAGGGGCTTTTTAGTAAAAGGGTTATGAAAAGAGAAACAAAAGATAGCCGAAGTGTAAAAATTTGGACGGAGGGAGGGGACGAACTCTTAGTCCGACGCTAGGCATAGAATCTTCGGAGGCGGCGTGCTCCATGGGTTCGCTCGAGTCGGTTATCCGACGATTTAAGTGAGACGGTATGCTCCGCCGGTCGACTTGATCGACAATGAAGGGCCCTCCCATTTGGGCTTGAGCTTGTCCTTTTTCTTGTCCGGCAGCGAGAACTAGTTCACCAACGTTGTAAGTCTTGGCCCGCATTTCTCGCTTTGATATCTTTGGGCTGCTGCCGATAGAATGCGGAACGAGCCTTGGCGACGCCGCGTTTTTCCTCCAATGTGTCCAGCTGTCCCGCCGATCAAGCTCGGCCTCTCTTTCCTCGTACATGCGCACTCGAGGTGAGTCATGAATAATGTCGCAGGGCAAGACTGCCTCTGCGCCGTAGACCATAAAAAATGGTGTGAATCCGGTAGTGCGGTTAGGCGTTGTCCGCAGCCCCCAGAGTACGGAGTTGAGCTCCTCGACCTAGTGCGTGTCAGATTTAGTGAGTGACCGCACTAGTCTGGGTTTAATGCCGCTCATTATTAGACCATCTGCTCATTCCACTTGACCGTTGGTTTGAGGGTGATAGACTGAAGCGTAGTCGAGCTTGATGCCCATATTCTTGCACCATGACTTAACCTCGTTGGCTGTGAAGTTCGTGCCGTTATCGGTGATGATGCTGTGGGGGACTCCGTAGCGGTGTACTACCCCGGATATAAAGTCTATCACTGGTCCGGACTCTGCCGTTTTGACCAGTTTGGCCTCTATCCATTTGGTGAATTTATCCACCATGACCAATAGGTACCTTTGCTTGTGGGTTCCCTTTAAGGGTCCAACCATATCAAGCCCCTGCATCGCGAACGGCCGTGTAATGGGTATAGTTTTGAGGGCGGTGGGCGGCATGTGGCTCGATTAGCAAAGTGTCGACAACCAACGATCTCTCGACTAAGTCCTGGGCATCTGCCCGGGCCGTCGGCCAATAAAACCCTGTACGGAATGCCTTTCCTACAAGGGCCCGGGCTGCTGCGTGGTGTCCGCCTAGTCCGGCATGAATTTCAGCCAGGAGGTTTCGTCCTTCCTCTTCGGAGATACACCTTTGAAGGACTCCGGTTGTACTTTTCCTATACAGTTCTCCCTCATGGACCTTGTAGGCTTTCGATCGCCGGACTATGCAGCGAGCCTCGTTTTGGTCTTCGGGAAGTTCCTGCCTAAGCAAGTAGGCTAGGAACGGTTACATCCACGGGCGATTCGCCATTATGTCGTGGGTGAAGGTGTTATGTCATTGGCTGAATCGCCGATTGGCGCGGTTTTTCCGGTTTGTCACTTCGGGCTCCTCTTCCCATAGTACGGATGGCTTGAAGAGCCGTTCCAGAAGATATTTGAGGACAGCATCACGCTTCGCTACCGATGCGTGCAAGACGTCACCGCTTGGTTATTATCTCGGGCTATGTGATGGAATTCGAGTCCTTCAAACCGAAGTGACATTTTAGGACAACGCTATGATATGCTGCCATTTTGGATCCTTGGCGCCAAAGTCTCCGCTTATTTGGGATATTGCAAGGTTTGAATCCTCACGCACCTCTAGGCATCGAATGCCCATGGAGACCGCCATCCGGAGACCATGTAACAGGCCTCAGATTCGGCTGCGTTGTTGGAGTCCGTACATTATTTGAAGTACATATCGATCTGTGTCCCCGGTTGGGGACGTCAATACGACGCCAGCCCCTAGTCCGCCAACATTTTAGAGCCGTCGAAATGCATAGTCAATTGGAGTATGCGCCGTACATTTTAGGGAGTTCGGCTGTCCATTCGCGACTAAGTCAGCCAAAACTTGTGACTTTATAGCTCGCCGAGGTTTGTAAGTTATATCGAATGGTAAGAGCTCAATGGCCCATTTTGCAATCCTGCCCGCTTCGTCGCGGTTATTTATAATGTCATTGAGTGGTACTTCAGAGGCCATCGTTATCGAACACTCTTGAAAGTAGTGTCGGAGCTTCCGGACGCCATGAACACCGCATATGCTATCTTCTCGATAGTGCGGTAACGGACTTCAGGGGTTAACACAGTGGATACATAATACACCGGTTTTGAAGAGGGAATTTGTGCCCTTCGCTCTCGCTCGACGACGAGTACCGCGCATTTACGACTTGATGCGTTGCTGCGATGTATAACAACATTGGTTCGCCTGCATCGGGCGCAGCCAGACCGGATTTGTTGCCAATATGGCCTTTATTTCTTCGAGTCCGCAAGAAGGGCAGATCCGCCCACTCGGTGTTCGTGCGCCGAGGAGGCGATAGAGGGCAACGCCTTTTCTCCTAGACGGAGATGAAGCGGCTTAGTGCTGCCACACATCCTGTTAATTTTTGTATTTGTTTGAGGTCTTTTGGAATGTCCAACTGTGACAGAGCTCGGATTTTAGCTGGGTTTGCTTCGATTCCTCTACCGGATACGATGAAGCCTAGCAGCTTTCCGGCTGGTACGCCGAAAACACATTTTTTCCGGATTCAGCTTGATGTCATATGCTCTGAGGTTGTCGACCGTGAGCCTCAAGTCATCTACTAGAGTTTCGACGTGTTTTGTTTTGACGAATACGTCGTCTACGTATGCCTCGACTGTTTTGCCGATGTGGGTAGCCAGACATGTTTGAATCATGCGCTGATATGTTGCGCCGGCGTTTTTAAGTCCGAAGGGCATCGTGTTGAAGCAGAATGGTCCGTAAGGGGTGATGAATGCCGTGGCGGCTTGGTCTGCTTCCGCCATCTTGATTTGATGGTAGCCAGAGTATGCGTTGAGGAAGCACAATGAATCGTGTCCTGCGGTAGCATCGATAATTTGGTCGATGCGGGGGAGAGGGAATGGATCCTTTGGGCAAGCCTTATTGAGGTCTTTAAAATCGACACAAAGGCACCAGGATTTGTCCTTCTTTGGTACCATTACTAGATTTGCTAGCCAATCCGGATGTTTGATATCTCTGATGAATCCGCCCAATAGTTTGGCTAGTTCTTCTCCCATTGCCTCGTCTTTTGGGTTCGAAAATTGTCGAAGAGCCTGCTTGATCGGCTTAAACTTTTAGGATGTTTAGGCTGTGTTCTCGCCAACTCGTGGGATTACGGGCATATCCGAAGGATGCCAAAGTAAAATGTCCCAATTTTCCCGGCGAATTCGCGAAGGCGGCGCCTACTTGGGTTCAATTGTGCCCGATGGAGGCCGTCTTTGTTGGGTCCGCTGGATGGACCTCGAATATTACTATTTCATCTCGCTGGTTTGAAGGAGGTGGACTTGGATCTTTTATCGAGTATCACATCGCCCCTGTTCACCGTGAGAGCGCAAAGACGGTGAGTTCTTCGCCGCTAGGGCTTCGGATAGTGCCTCCGTGGCTAGTGCGGCTGTCTTGTTCTCGGCGCGAGTGCTATGTCCGGATCACTAGCGAGAGTGATTATTCCGCCGGGCCCGGCATTTTGAGCTTCATGTACCCGTAATGAGGTATCGCTTGAAAATTGTGAATGCCTCTCGCCCTAATATAGCGTGATATCCGCCGCTGAACGGGCCACTTGGAACGTGACTTCTTCGGATCTATAATTGTCCGCGAGCCGAACACCACATCGAGTGTGATTTGTCCGGCAGCAGCGCTTCCTGCTAGGGATTATTCCTCTGAAGGTTGTGCTGCTTCGCTCAATACGGCTCCAATCGATTTCCATTTTCCGCAGAGTTTCCTCGTAAATGAGGTTTAATCCGCTGCCGCCATCCATGAGGACTTTTGTCAGTCGAAAGCCGTCCACTATGGGACTAAGCACCAGTGTGGCTGGTGCTCTGGCTGTTCAGAATTTAGGCTCGTCGCTGACGTTGAAGGTGATAGCTATGTCGCTCCATGGATTTGCTGTTGCTACTTGGTAGACTTCGGCGAGTCCGCGGATTGTTCGCTTTCACATATTGTTTGATGCGAGAGTCTCGAAGACTGTTGATAACGTACCGGTATTGTTGGAGTGGTTTTGCGGGGCTAGAAGCTCCTCGCCACTTTTGGCCACCTGCCGTAATATCCAACATGCTCAAGGCTATGTGTTGGGACGGCTCCTCTCGTACTATGAAGCTTACAGGTCCATTGAGCCATCCCTCCAAAGACGGTTCCATTTCCTTATTGGGTTTTTGTTTTTCATTTTTGCATCCGGGGCCCGAGTGTAAGGCGCCTTTTGTCATGGATGGGTTTGGGGCCGGATTATCCCAAAATTGATTTTCGGTTTTCCGAAACTTCCATCGCACAAGATTTTCGCATTATGGACGCCGGATCGGTGAAGCGTGTAATTGTACGACGATCGATGGCGCTCAATATTCCCTTGTCCGCAATTATTGCGTAAGATTGAGATTATGCTTCTCTTGGCAGTCCTTTATCCTGTCCATAACCGTGGAGGAATCGCCTAGTAGTGATGTATTGCTTCAGCGGGCTCTTGCCGTATTAGAGATAGATCGCATATGTCCGGGCGGGTGGGTGGACTAAAATCCGGATCCCTGCCCATCTTGGGGCTTAAAGGCCGAAGTTCCCCCGACCGAAGCTTGGGTTGTCGGATACGGTCCAGCAAGTCCGGAGCGATGCATGGTTTTAAGTTCAATGCTCGATCGAAGTCCGCCCCTCCGCGAAATCCGCATGGAGGGTTCGGGAATCCGGACATGACTAGTTTTCAATATAGGCGAAGAGTTGCCGATTGTTCTCTACCATCGCGACGTGGTGGGTGGCCCGGGAGAGTTAATCTCTCGATCGGTTTTAAGCCCAATCTGATTGTAGTCTATAGCGACTCTGTGGCGGCGATGCGATCCAAGAGCTCGTTAACTAACGAGAGCTCTATCGATCCGATCGCTCAGCAGATTTCGAGTGACGTGAAGATTGCTTCGACGACTTCAAGTCATTGTCGGCGGTGGCTGGACAGGCGGTCATAAGAAAACCACCTAGCCGGATAGTTTGGCCGGCGGCCAAGGCCCTTTGGCTGAAAACACCGTCTTTGAAGACGGGTGGAGGCATCCTTCCTATCGGTGACGACACAGAGGAACTCTCAATGAAAGCACCAATGTCGGTGTCAAACCGCGGATCTCGGTAGGGGGTCCCGAACTGTGCGCCTAGGCGGATGGTAACAGAGACGAGGGACACGATGTTTTACCCAGTGTTCGGGCCCTCTCGATGGAGGTAAAACCCCACGCCCCGCTTGATTAATATTGATGATATGGGTAGTACAAGAGTGGATCTACCACGAGATCAAGGAGGCTAAACCCTAAAGCTAGCCTATGGTATGATTGTTGTAATGTATGTTGTCCTACGGACTAAAGCCCTCCGGTTTATATAGACACCAGAGGAGGCTAGGGTTACACAGAGTCGGTTACAATGGTAGGAGATCTACATATCCGTATCGCCAAGCTTGCCTTCCACGCCAAGGAAAGTCCCATCCGGACACGGGACGTAGTCTTCAATCTTGTATCTTCGTAGTCTTGGAGTCCGGCGGATAATGATAGTCCGGCTGTCCGGACACCCCCTAGTCCAGGACTCCCTCATCGACCGAGAGACATTTAGCACTCCGCTTCTAATGTTCGCCTTGATGTGCTAGCATGAACCATTATGGCTATGGTTTGGTATCCAGAACATCAAGTAAAAGGTCGGACTTCGGGATCACAAGAATCCATGAGGGACAACTACTGGAGTAAATCCTACAAAATCCTTATGGAGAGGTGGCCAACTTTTCAATCAAGATACTACAATAATGGGTCTTCCGGCTAGATGTGTTGGCCACGACATCCACTTTACCGGGTTACAGAGAGACCAATATTATAGCCCTTGGGAAGCATTCCAACCATCATATGTGCCTGAGATTCAGATCTGGATGGTGTCAGGATATTCCAAACTCATCAAGTCTAGAAAGAAAAATAAAAATTTGCAACACAAATCGACGAGATGGCGTTGCGAGATTCTCGGGGGATGAACTGCGATAGCAAGCTCCAAAACATGAGTTGGTTCTGCTACACACATATGAACACGCTGTCCCAGACAAGCATGACCACATGGTAGTCTTACAACAAAACACTAACGAGTACTGGTAGGGAACCATCATTGAGGATATCAGAGTCTTGTGCATGAACTAGTATTCGCACAACAACTCCTTTTCCCTTGAACAAATCAATCAGTGGCTTGGTGTGCTAGGAAACCCATATAGAATGGAGGCGGCCAACCTACCAAACCGTAGAGTACTTCGCACATGTGCATGACCAACTTGGGACGATTCCATAAAAAGCAAAAACAATCTTTCTAAGATCCACGGCGGCAACTTACATCAAGTGCACGTGAATTAGAGGAAGTCATTTTTTTCATCCAACATATACCTCATGAATGGAACATGAAGGCATTGTTTACAAAGTTTCCTATACTAACTTAGATGTTCAACACGAATCATGGAGAAGGTAAAAATGATGCTGATGGGATCAACAACAATTCATCCAGGTTTCCATATAAGTGGAATTCCACAGTTATGTGAACAAGGTGATAGCATTGGTCAGACCTGAAAGATATAATCATGTATGCTCGAGGATACAACCATGAGTAAGACAACATTACGAATATCGTTGGTTCTGATTTGATTTGACGGTAGCCCATACTCAAATCAAAGGTTTGGGTAAGACAATCGGTCCAACAATTGACCACGAGGATCAATCAATGAAGATATCATCTTTCTTCAACACACACGCACAAGGATATCCCTTGAAATGAACCGAGTCGGACAAGCTTTTATCTTCCAACTCTCCAAGTTGTTTTTTAGCTTAACCAACTAGCTCAGGGTATGCAACACAAATTCTTGGAGAAAGGGTGGTTTACAAGAAAACCAACTTGATCATGAACTCAACATAGCGGTCAGGTGACAACCTTGTAACGCCCTCGATGCGGCTATATCTCCCACGTGTCGAAGCACGACTTAGAGGCATAACCGCATTGAAAGCAATGTCGCAAGTGAGGTAATCTTCACACAACCCAAGTAATACATAAGGGAAAGAGATACATAGTTGGCTTACAATCGCCACTTCACACGAATACATGAATAAAGCATTACATCATCCAGATACAATCAAGGTCCGACTACGGAACCAAAATAAAAGAAGAACCCCAAATGCATAAAGGTCCCCGATCGACCCTAACCGGGCTCCACTATCGATCAACTAGAACGAAACAACACAAAGGCAAGATCTTCATCGAGCTCCTCCTTGAGCTTGGTTACGCCACCGCCGGTAACATAGGCACCGCAAACTGGTTATGGAAGTATCCGTGAGCCACGAGGACTCAGCAATCCCATTACCATGGGTATCAAGACTAGCAAAGCTTAACGGAAAGGAAGGGGTAAAGTGGTGAGGTTGCAGCAGCGCTAAGCATAATATGGTGGCTAACCAACGCAAATGAGAGCGAGAAGAGAAACAAGCGGAACGGTCGTCAACTAGCAATGATCAAGAGGTGATCCGAACACCTACTTACGCCAATCATAACACGTAAACCGTGTTTCACTTCCGGACTCCGCCGAGAAGAGACCATCACGGCTACACACGCGTTGATGCATTTTAATTCGGATCCGTGTCAAGTTATCTACAACCGACATTAACAAATTCCCATCTACCACATAACCGCTGGCACGGCTCTCGAAAGTTTATACCCGCAGGGTGTCCCAACTTAGCCCATGACAAGCTCTCGCGATCATCGAAGGAATAGACCTTCACCCAGAAGACCCGATCAGTCTCGAATCCCGGACATCAAGACATTTCGACAATGGTAAAACAAGACCAGCAAGACCTCCGGCGTGCCGACATCCCGATAGTAGCCGCACAGATCTCGCCTCGTGCCACGACCGGATGAGCAAGACGACGGCAACCGACGATACCCCAAGTTGCCTAGGGCGGCACCGCAAGTGGTTCTAGTTTGGACCAACGCTAGACAAGCACCGCCCGGGGGCTATAATAAAGATGACCCTTGGGTTAATTACTCCCAAGGGAAAAGTAGGTGGTGGTGAGGCAAATGGTAAAAGGCAATGTTGGGCCTTGCTGGACAAGTTTTATTCAAAGCGAACTGTCAGGGGGGTCCCATAAATCACCCGACCGCGTAAGGAACACAAAATCCGGGAACATAACACCGGTATGACGGAAACTAGGGCGGCAAGAGTGGAACAAAACACCAGGCATAAGGCCGAGCCTTCCACCCTTTACCAAGTATAATATAAGAGATATTGTGATATCCCAACCAAAATCCTGTCCACCATGGAGAAAATCTTCAACTTCACCTGCAGCTAGCAACGCTATAAGAGGGGCTGAGCAAAGCGGTAACACAGCCAAACAATGGTTTGCTAGGAATGGTGTCAAAGGTTAGAGGTTCATGGCAATTTGGGATGGCTTGATAAACAGGTAATAGGCAGCGCAGCATAGCGATAGAACGAAGCAACTAGAATAGCAATGATAGTAGTGAGATCCAGGGTAGCGGTCATCTTGCCTGAAATCCCGCAAGGAAGAAGAACGAGTCCATGAAGAAGACAAACGGACGCAGTCGAATGAATCCCCACAACTCCGGAACGAAACCGGCTAACGAGAGAAGCAAACCGAAAGAAGCAAACAATATGGTAAACACACAAGCATAAACATGTCATGATGCACAAACAAGTATGATGCATGTCCGGTTTAAAGAGGCATGGCATGGCAAAGTGCAATGAACAATACTACAAATTAAGTGGAGCTCAATATGCAACGAGGTGCATATTGACGGAACGCCACATCAATTATTTAGTTCTCTCTCGTTAAGGCTAACCAACAATATTAAATGTTGTTGAACATGGCAAGAGGTGAAGCATAATATAAACTACCTATCCAGGCAAGTTTAAGTGAGGCCGGAAACAACAAACAACAATTCCGGAAAAACCTCATGTCATTTAGCAATTTAATGCAACAACAAGTTTAAAACATTTTAATTGTTGTTATCATGATGCGGATGACATATGCAAGTTTATGCAATTTTTATGAAAACGTTAACATGAGCATGATAAGGAGCATTTGTCGCCATGGCGGAACGAAAAGGGTGCCACGGCGGCGAAACAAAAATGGTGCCACGGCAACGATAACGAAAATGGTGCCACAGCAACATATCGGTTCCGGTAGCTCACGAAGATACTGGTGCAAAAGAAGTGGGCGTGAGCGTGTCATGCAAGGATGGTGGGGTGCTCCCGGATTCCGGGTTCCCACGGGACGGCGGCATGGCAAACGAGGAACGCGCAAAGGCAACTCGGACATGGTGCAAACATGAGCATCTCATGCATCGTAAACATTCGTTCTCGGAAGGGCATCTCGGCAGTCGTCTCGGGTTATACCTTTGAAGCGTGCATTTTCGGAGCGAACCGGTTCGGAGAGGAAGTAGTCATTCACGGGTCGTCGAGGGAAGTAGAGGAAGTAGTTGTTCCGCGACGGTAGTAGTGGAAGTAGTTGTACACGGCGACGGTAGTTGTACACAGTTCACAGGCGCTGTGGTTGGTGGATCGAGAGGAGTGGCTGGTTGGATCTGGCCAAGTGGAGGCAGGGGACTGGGTACGCGCTGATTGCGAGGAGAGAGCGGCGGCGGCTGCGGGATTGAAGGAATTTGGTCTGCCTAGGGTCTAGGGTTAGGCAGTATATATAGCAAGGATTTGGTTTGGGGCTATTTCGTCCCTCCGATCGAAAACAGACGGTCGGAAAAAAATAGGTTAGGGAGCCCAAATAGGAAAACGGAGATATTTTGTAGACGTTAGGGGATGATCCGGACCCAACGGTCACGACCGACCGGTTCGTGTTCGGGGCAAGTTTCGGACGCACGCGAGGGGTCTGAGAAAACAGTAGAGAGGGTCAAACGGTCAGACAAGAGGGTATCGAAAACCCGGTTAGGCTCGGATCGGTCAACAAAGGCAAGGGGGGAAAGCGGCAACTACGAGCGGATGCAGGTTTTAAAACAATGACGGCAACGAGTGCCGATGCAATGCGGATGATGACATGAGACAAGATGCATAACAAAAACATAATGCAAAACAACAGACAATAACCCAACCACGATGGGAAATACCATATCGCATCTCCGCAAAAAGGCAGGAGTTGGAGTTACGAATATGGAAAGCTACATCCGGGGCGTTACAACCCTCCACCACTACGAGAGGATCTCGTCCCGAGATCTAGGATGGCACCGGAGGGAAACGGAAGAGAAAGAGAAGAGGTAAAACTAAGTTGCTTCTTTGACCAATGAGTGAAACCAAAGAACCTTGAGAGGTTGAACACATTGAAAGAAACAAAATAACGGAGATGACCAAGATTGCAAACAATTCGTTGGCCAAGAGGAACAAGGAATATGATAAGAACCAAGAGGTTTAGTGATAAGATAGATATTGAAACCACTCCGGTTAAAACAAGATGGAGAAGGGATAAGATTGATATAATTTGGGCAGCACTCCGACTGAACATGGAACGAATAGAACATGAACTTGAGAAGATGGGACGATACTTGATGAAATCAACAACACACTGCCTCCGGAGATATTGAAAGAATGGCACAATGGGTAAGAAGGATTTCAGACAGCAATCCGGTTGAAAAGAGAGGCAAAACTTGATAAGATGAAAAGAACTTGAAGACGTGACACAACACTCCGGTAGAATGGATAAGCATGAAAAGAAGACGATCCTCACCAAAGGAGGTGATGGGTGAAGAGCACAACATCACAATGCCTCCGTAATGAAAGAATAGAAGATAGACCATTGGAATAAAAGAATGGAGCAGAAAATGCCAACTTCTGCCACAAATGAGCTTGGAAAGCCTCCTTGCAAGAAGGTTACAACGGGGTTGTTGGGAAAAACCAACAACAAAATGAATAAGCTTGTGGCGGGCTTATGAAAAACATCTCTAGACTATGAGGTGACAACCGGCCACTAACGGAAACCATTGATTTGATTGAGAGCACCAAAGAGATGAAAAACTGCTTCCACCAAGATGATAGAGATATAACTTGGATCATTGATAAGCACCACAAATAGCAATATTCCTTAGGGAAGGCTTTAGGTGAAATCTATACCAAGATAACTCCAAAGAAGAGATTGGTGGATTTAAAATATCTCATTCTTGACAACATGTGAATCACGAAACATGAATGGAAATTGTCAAGAATGATATAATACCACCTCAAAAGCTAAGGTAGGAAGAATTGCACTTTGGAATGCAAGATGAAGAATACTTGAGCTCCTCAAAACAAAACATGTGTTGAACACCATGTTTAATTTTTGAGTATAGCTTGGCGGGTCATAACTTCGAGAGAAATCTTGAAGAAAAATCGAGAATGAAAGGAATCCTTGACGAACCATCATGTAGAGCCTCCATGATGAACTCCGGTAATAAAAGGATGATACAAAGAAAGAGAAGTTGAAAACACAAGGTGAATCCTTGCAATGATTTAGATGGAGCTTCGCGATAATTCGAGCTTGGAACTCCGGGAAAAAGAGAAGATGAAACAAATGAAACCGAGAATTTTAAGGGCCTCCGGAATAAAGAATTAATCACTTAGATGAACAAGAATAAGAATTATGTTATGCTTATCCCTCACCAATTAAATTGATGACAATCAACGGATTAGGCATACTACTTATTCTTGTAGAAAGGATTAAAAGAGATATATCAAAACTTGAGAAGGTCTTCAACGAACCACCGGT
The DNA here is from genome assembly GCA_021437245.1 of Aegilops speltoides. NCBI lineage: Eukaryota > Viridiplantae > Streptophyta > Magnoliopsida > Poales > Poaceae > Aegilops > Aegilops speltoides. The sequence continues at coordinate 123,244,844 of CM038143.1, read as the reverse complement.
AGGATTTGGAAGCAACGAATAATTGATATGATAACAAAGGAAGTGAAATCTTGAACGAACCACCGTAAAAATTGGCAATGAAAGTAGCAAAGGCACAATTCACCGGGAAGAATTGGAAAACTTATGAAGATATTTGAGGGGATTCAGATACATGAGAACGAAGAGATCATGAACTGATTAGAGGGTATTGAACGATGCACCGAAAGAATTTGAGAACGAGAGCTGAAAGCTGAGAATGAATAATACTGAGATGATGGGCTTCAGAGAATGAAACCGAAAAGACTCCTAAAATGCTCCGGATGGGTGAAAAAGATTCTCACAATCGAAAACAATTATGAGAGGATGGCAACAAGCTAGCACCATGAATCTTGAAGAGAATAGAGCAAAATTAAAGAGAAACTCTTCTTCGGTCTTCACATGTTGAGAATGAAGATGAGAACCACCATGAATTGTATGAGATACTCCGAGAGAATTAAAAGAGGAAAGGTTGAGCCAAAGATGAAAATAATTTGAAAGATCTTGGAGAAAAGCATTTGACTGATGATAACTCATTCCTACGTCAAACTTGGAAAAGAATTTGGGATAGCTCCGGAATAATTAGAAGAGTCAAGTAAGATCCTGGGAAAAGACCTGTGGGTTAGGGCCCACTCAAAAGAAAACACCGTAGGAAATGATTTAAAAGAGATGTTGCACCGGTTGAATTAAATGACTTGAATGAGATACCAATCTCGAAAGAGCTTGAACGAATGCAGAGTGGAAACACGAATCTTCGAGATATCTTGAGTACTCCGGAATAACAATTAGCAAGAAGTAGAATGATTAAGAGGTGCATCGATATGAGAAAGCATTAGAAACAAGGAAAGGAATATGATGAATATCGAAAGCTTGAATTGGATCCACCGGAAAAGAAGAAAAATTATGAAGGATGATGAACTCAAAACTGTTGAGCATCTTCATGGAAAATCACCGGATAAGAATATTGACGGAAAAGAATGAAGAGACTTCACATGAATAAATGGATACTTGATTAAGAAATCTGTGTCCTTGAAGAAAAAGGGTGGGAGGGCGGGAAAACAAAGGCAACTTGGGATGGATGAAACAAACACCGTCGACAAAAACTTAGATTTGATCTTACGGATGGGAAAAATGATGGGATCATCTCGAAGAGAAGCGCACCGGTTGGAAAAGGATTAACATGACAACCTCAATGATTAAAAAGGATTAGTATTCACATAGCAATATGAGAACACCGTTTAGGAAAGGTATGGATTCAACATTTGACTTCGAAGCAACTCGAATACCACAAATAAAACAAAACCAAGGATTGGCTTGCAGAATAAGCCGGAACAAACATATGATAGGGATTTACCCAATCCCATATCATGCATGTGTCGAAAGATATTCTAGGAGCTACTTGAATTCCCACCTATAAAACTCCCGAAACTTTCCGGTTATGCAATCAGGTGTTGGGGATACAGGGGAAGCAATATATCTCACCCAAACTAACAATACCTACATCCAGCTGTATCCATCCATCAACACATAACCAAGAAACCTTCGGAAATCGTGTACCTCAACCTTCGAAAAGCATCCGTTATATGAGTCATGGCAATACTCCCGCACTCACCTCAAGATCGGGTTAGCGGGTTATCTCACCAACAACCGCATAAAAGAGATTTTCGATGTCGGCGATTAAACTCGTATTCCAGAATCGCAACGATAAAATTATGACGACAACACCTCGTAGCTCAACTCCCGGGACACCTCCACTAAAAAACCCCACGACGGGAGGCACCAAGACAATGTTGTCATCATAAAACCATCGAACGATTCTAAGATACCCGCGTGATCCTAAAAAAAATTTAGTGAAATTTGAGGAGAGGAAAGTCAAAACTTCTACGCCAGAGACCTCACCAGAGCGATTTAAGGACCGAGGAGTAAAAAGAATTCTAACTCTCCGATATATATAATCCTAAATGACTCAAAACATTTTTCAAGACACAACTTGGCCGCTAAAAACGATCAAGCAGTGGGGCTCCTAAGGTCGGGGAAGGCTCGATTACCAACTTGTAACGCCTCGATGCGGCTATATCTCCCACGTGTCGGCACGACTTAGAGGCATAACCGCATTGAAAGCAATGTCGCAAGTGAGGTAATCTTCACACAACCCAAGTAATACATAAGGGAAAGAGATACATAGTTGGCTTACAATCGCCACTTCACACTAATACATGAATAAAGCATTACATCATCCAGATACAATCAAGGTCCGACTACGGAACCAAAATAAAAGAAGACCCCCAAATGCATAAAGGTCCCCGATCGACCCCTAACCGGCTCCACTATCGATCAACTAGAACGAAACAACACAAAGGGCAAGATCTTCATCGAGCTCCTCCTTGAGCTTGGTTACGCCACCGCCGGTAACATAGGCACCGCAAACTGGTTTTGAAGTATCCGTGAGCCACGAGGACTCAAAGCAATCCCATTACCATGGGTATCAAGACTAGCAAAGCTTAACGGAAAGAAAGGGGTAAAGTGGTGAGGTTGCAGCAGCGCTAAGCATGATATGGTGGCTAACCAACGCAAATGAGAGCGAGAAGAGAAACAAGCGGAACGGTCGTCAACTAGCAATGATCAAGAGGTGATCCCAACACCTACTTACGCCAATCATAACACGTAAACCGTGTTCACTTTCCGGACCACGAGAAGAGACCATCACGGCTACACACGCGGTTGATGCATTTTAATTCGGATCCGTGTCAAGTTATCTACAACCGACATTAACAAATTCCCATCTGCCACATAACCGCGGGCACGGCTCTCGAAAGTTTATACCCCGCAGGGTGTCCCAACTTAGCCCATGACAAGCTCTCGCGATCATCGAAGGAATAGACCTTCACCCAGAAGACCCGATCAGTCTCGAATCCCGCACATCAAGACATTTTGACAATGGTAAAACAAGACCAGAAGACCTCCCGGCGGCCGACATCCCGATAGTAGCCACAGATCTCGCCTCAAGCCACGCACCGATGAGCAAGACGACGGCAACCGACGATACCCAAGTTGCCTAGGGCGGCACCGCAAGTGGTTCTAGTTTGGACCAACGCTAGACAAGCATCGCCCGGGGCTATAATAAAGATGACCCTTAACTACTCCCAATGGAAAAGTAGGTGGTGGTGAGGCAAATGGTAAAAGGCAATGTTGGGCCTTGCTGGACAAGTTTTATTCAAAGCGAACCGTCGTGGGGGTCCCATAAATCACCCGACCGCGTAAGGAACGCAAAATCCGGGAACATAACACCGTATGACGGAAACTAGGGCGGCAAGAGTGGAACAAAACACTGTGCATAAGGCCGAGCCTTCCACCCTTTACCAAGTATATAGATGCATTAATAATATAAGAGATATTGTGATATCCCAACCAAAATCCTGTCCACCATGGAGAAAATCTTCAACTTCACCTGCAGCTAGCAACGCTATAAGAGGGGCTGAGCAAAGCGGTAACACAGCCAAACAATGGTTTGCTAGGAATGGTGTCAAAGGTTAGAGGTTCATGGCAATTTGGGATGGCTTGATAAACAGGTAATAGGTAGCGCAGCATAGCGATAGAACGAAGCAACTAGCATAGCAATGATAGTAGTGAGATCCAGGGTAGCGGTCATCTTGCGTGAAATCCCGCAAGGAAGAAGAACGAGTCCATGAAGAAGACAAACGGACGCAATGAATGAATCCTCACAACTCCGAACGAAACCGGCTAACGAGAGAAGCAAACCGAAAGAAGCAAACAATATGGTAAACACACAAGCATAAACATGTCATGATGCACAAACAAGTATGATGCATGTCCGTTTAAAGAGGCATGGCATGGCAAAGTGCAATGAACAATACTACAATTATGGAGCTCAATATGCAACGAGTTGCATATTGACGAACGCCACATCAATTATTTAGTTCTCTCTCGTTAAGGCTAACCAACAATATTAAATGTTGTTGAACATGGCAAGAGGTGAAGCATAATATAAACTACCTATCCAGGCAAGTTTAAGTGAGGCCGGAAACAACAAACAACAATTCCGGAAAAACCTCATGTCATTTAGCAATTTAATGCAACAACAAGTTTAAAACATTTTAATTGTTGTTATCATGATGCGGATGACATATGCAAGTTTATGCAATTTTTATGAAAACGTTAACATGAGCATGATAAGGAGCATTTGTCGCCATGGCGGAACGAAAAGGGTGCCACAGCGGCGAAACAAAAATGGTGCCACGGCAACGATAACGAAAATGGTGCCACGGCAACATATCGGTTCCGGTAGCTCACGAAGATACCGGTGCAAAAGAAGTGGGCGTGAGCGTGTCATGCAAGGATGGTGGGGTGCTCCCGGATTCCGGGTTCCCACGGGACGGCGGCATGGCAAACGAGGAACGCGCAAAGGCAACTCGGACATGGTGCAAACATGAGCATCTCATGCATCGTAAACATTCGTTCTCGGAAGGGCATCTCGGCAGTCGTCTCGGGTTATACCTTTGAAGCGTGCATTTTCGGAGCGGACCGGTTCGGAGAGGAAGTAGTCGTTCACGAGTCGTCGAGGGAAGTAGAGGAAGTAGTTGTTCCGCGACGGTAGTAGTGGAAGTAGTTGTACACGGCGACGGTAGTTGTACATGGTTTGCAGGCGCTGTGGTTGGTGGATCGAGAGGAGTGGCTGGTTGGATCTGGCCAAGTGGAGGCAGGGGACTGGGTACGCGCTGATTGCGAGGAGAGAGCGGCGGCGGCTGCGGGATTGAAGGAATTTGTTCTGCCTAGGGTCTAGGGTTAGGCAGTATATATAGCAAGGATTTGGTTTGGGGCTATTTCGTCCCTCCGATCGAAAACAGACGGTCGGAAAAAAATAGGTTAGGGAGCCCAAATAGGAAAACGGAGATATTTTGTAGACGTTAGGGGATGACCCGGACCCAACGGTCACGACCGACCGGTTCGGGTTCGGGGCAAGTTTCGGACGCACGCGAGGGGTCTGAGAAAAGAGTAGAGAGGGTCAAACGGTCAGACAAGAGGGTATCGAAGACCCGGTTAGGCTCGGATCGGTCAACGAAGGCAAGGGGGGAAAGCGGCAACTACGAGCGGATGTAGGTTTTAAAACAATGACGGCAACGAGTGCCGGTGCAATGCGGATGATGACATGAGACAAGATGCATAACAAAAACAAAATGCAAAACAACAGACAATAACCCAACCACGAAGGGAAATACCATATCGCATCTCCGCAAAAAGGCAGGAGTTGGAGTTACGAATATGGAAAGCTACATCCGGGGCGTTACAAACCTGGTGATACTTCCGATAAGATATTCGGAAAATAACAAACCACCGATATGTTACCAAGCTCAAGAACAAGTCTTGCTTTTCAGGGCAAGACGATATGATCAAAAGAGCAAGAGATTGGCACAATCCTAACTCATTGACCCAAAAGTGCACCGGAAATAAGTACTAGGTAGCACAATCTATCTCAGAATAATGATTCAAGAACCAACATACTAAGAATGAAATTATTTTCCTTTAACTACCAAGCAACAAGGTTGCTAGGAGTACCGATTTCACACATCATAGTTCAACTGTCGGCATTCTGGTTGCGATAACTCGGAAACGAGGAATGAATAATGATGGCAAGAAGTATCACTACGCCAAGAATTCATAAGAACTGGTGCAATTCTCATGATATTCCTGACATAAAGTGGGTAATACTTCAGGGTAGAATAGACCAAAAGCTGGATTGCGTTTGATCTGCGGAACACAACTGCTTTGACCCAATCCTGGATATGGATGAGGTTCTGGAGTTTGTTTCTCCAAGTCATTCCGGAATACAATGGCTTGTCGGACCATAGAAATAATAGGCATCGATAACACGAATGCATAATCACTCCTGACTAACAATTGATAGACGAGGGACAGGAAACAACTAAAGAGGGACCACCCAAAAGAACATAAGATTTTCTGAGTTGTGGATGCATGGATTAGCATGTCGAATGAAGTTTAACAGGTTTCTTCCAGATAACCCATGCAGAAAGGTAGGACTGGCAGAGTCACAATGTGGAATGGGGAACTCATCAAAAGCACTCTTATTGTGATATTTTGGTTCAAAAGAACTTCTGCCAGGAATGGTTCATGGTATTTGGAAGAATGGTATACCATGGACCTTGAGGACTATTGCAAAGGTTACTAATATCCTAAAGGAACTAGCAAATACTAACAACACAAGGTAAGTAGAATTAATCTTGGGTTCAGTAACCTAGGAGTAGAATACCTACATACTAAGTGGCATCACGGGATGCATGCTTTCGAGAATAATGGCCAGAATCATCACACTGGAAACAAGACATGGCTAGATTACTAGATGATCCCCTAAGAATCCTAGTGTCATAATAATAACTCCAACATATATGTCAAGGCAAAAGAGTACCTCAACACACTGATTAGTGTGGGTGATCTGGCACAAAGGATCTTCGGAGCGGTAAGAAGGAATTTGCAAATGCATCAGATTGTTTAGAAACATGGGAGGACTCAGACAGCATTACGGCGGCAAATGCTCAAAAGATTTGAGACATCCTGCAAAATGGTGGCATAACCACTTAGCATCACAATATCAAGGTTCAGAGATCAATTGTCAACACACGGAAGTAGTATGAACTGAACTGAGGCTAAAATCCATCAATCCTATAGGTCTACGAATTAGTAACACATGATCCTGATAGAAAGAAGAGAAATCCTAGTTCCTTAACCCTGTAGGAAAGATAGTATGACTTGGATCAGAAGGACATGAGGTATAAGGAGTAAAAAGAGCCTTACGTTCCCATCCACAATCAATTCCCTTATAAAACTAAAGAATTTGTAGACTCAAATTTGACCGGTTTGGCTTGGTAATCCTACAGGCAGTCAGACTCTAATACCAAAGCTGTCAGGACCCCGATCCTATGTCACACCGATCTAGCATGTAATACATCATATCACTTTGCGGCCTCACGCACGGTATTCCCACGGGTGCCACCTTACTTGGTCCGGGACCGTTTGCACCTTTTGGCTCACATATATGATAGTGTCGCTAGCATCCATATGACAAAGAACCCGGGCTGACGTGACTAGTCGTAAACCCAAAGTGGCACTAACTTACAGGGACGGGCATACATGACCCGGCAATGAACGTGTCGATCATCAGCGACTGAATCCGGGTTGTAGCGGCTGGGCTAACAGGACTCCGGAGAATACAGGCTGTAGCAGGCTAACAGGATTCCGACAGACACCGCGTGACATTTCCCCATAGGGACAGACACAGGAACGCAGAAGGACCTATGCAGGCCAACCTAAGTGTTTTAGAGCAATAGCAAGCTACCATGGCTCAGTGGAAGCACTAGGAGACATTTCCTGATAAGAGAGGCTACCAAGAATAAACAACTAGTTTGTCGGATCCCACACGTACCAAGCATTTCAAATCATACATACAATATGCTCGATATGTGCAAATACAACATGGCATCACAACATAACTCTATGACTCAAACTATTTATTCAATAGGCTCTGAGCAGCGAGATATTACAAACATGCGTTGCATGACCCAACAATCAGAGCATACAAGTCAAAACACAAACGGAAGCTTAACATGTCTAGTATAGACATCTACAAATGAAAAAGGCTGAGAAGCCTGACTATCTACCAGATCCCGCCGAGGGCACAAGATCATAACTGAGGTAACAAGCTAAACGTTGAAGTCCACGCAGAACTACTAGCGAGACTGAAGTCTGTCTGCAAAAACATAAATTAAGCAAACGTGAGTACAAATGTACCCAGCAAGACTTAAATCAGAACTAACTACATATGCATCAGTATCAACAAAGGGGTGGTGGAGTTTAACCGCAACAAGCCAGCTTTGACTCGGTGGCTATCCTGAACTACGACTACAAGTAACTCTTTTGAGGTGGCGCACACGAGTCCACATATTCACCATATCAATACACCACTATGGATCCGTTTCCGTCTCCCTACGAGAACGCCATCCATAGCACTCACGCTTGTCTTGTGCATTTTGGAGTACCCACTTTCACTTGTCTATGAACTGTATAGGCAACCCAGAGGTCCTTTACCGTGGACGCAGCTATTTGAATAAATCATATTAACCCTGCAGGGGTGTACTCCTTCACACACACTCTCACCACTTACCGCCATGCACACGTCATGTATCTCGGCAACCTTCAAGCGGAAGCCTGGCGAGGGTGTAGGCCACGACCTGACTAACCACGCAAGACTCTAGTCCAGGTTATCGCCTATTCGGGTTCCATCCGCAAGGAGATCCTGCCGGGGTGTCGCTCACGGCCCCAAACGATGTGTACAGGGTTCCAAGCCCATCAAACGGGCGGTGCTTGGCATACCCGGCCACGGTGCCTAGTCTGACCCAAGCCCACCTATACCGGGTGCCACTTGGTAAACTACTAGCACTACCTACAAACACCAGAAACTAGTTTCAACTCCTGTACAGAGATCAGGCTGATTAATAAGTCGAGAGGGGTCGAGTTACCGGAACCCAATGTGTGGTAGTAACTGTTCATGGATCACAAACACAGAACTCAGCTCCTGAGGACAGTTTCAATGAGACAACCCACCATTTACTCCTACATGGACTCTCACCGCTACCTTTAGCAAATCGTATTCACACACTTATCTCACACACAGTAGGACATGTTCATCACCATTCCAATTCATCCCCGATGAATCAGACCTGACTCAACTCTAAGCAGTAGCAGGTAGGACAAACAAGTATGAACGAGTAGGCACATCAGGGCTCAAACAACTCCTACTCATGCTAGTGGGTTTCATCTATTTACTGTGGCAATGACAGGTCATGCAGTGGAAAGGGGTTCAACTACCACAGCATGTAACAGTTGAATCGTTGTTGTCCTAATGCAGTAAAAGAGAGCAAGAGCGAGAGAGTGGGATTGTATCGGAATGAACAAGGCGGTTTTGCTTCCCTGGCACTTCTGAAGATAGTATAGCTCTTCATCGGTGTCATCGAACTCATCATTGGAACACGTCTACAGAGAGGGAACAACACCGGCAAATAGAGAAGAAACACAATCAATGCAATGCCAGAATATGATGCATGAATGTGACATGGCAATATGCTGTGATTTGAGCTAATGCAACAGAAAGTCATTTTGATTGAAGTGGAATTCAAAGCTACATCAAATTCCAACTCCAAAACTATTATCAAATTTGTCCTGATCATGTTTCATCCAAAACAGTGAGGTTAACTTGCTCAGACATGCATGAAAATGCTACAGATGGATAGATTGGATTTTTCTGATCATTTTTCATATATATAACTTATTTCATTTGGAGCTACGGTTTAATTTCTATGATTTTTTTTGAAGTTTAGATTATTTTCTGGAATTTTCTGAATTATTTTAAATCCAAAAATCAAATACTGCGTCAGCATTGCATCAGGGTGATGTCACCGAGTCAACAGGGCGTGGCCCAGGTCAAACCTGACCAATGGGTCCAACTGGTTAGGGTCATAGTGCTGGCTTGCATCACTGACGGGTGAGACCGGTGAAGTGCCATGTCAGCGAGGTCAACGCTGACGCGTGGGACCACTGTGATTAAGTTAAGCTAAACAGGAGTTAATCTGTGGTTAGTTAAGGGCGTGGGCCCATATGTCACTAAGAGGGGGTGTCGGTGTCAAAACCTGCGGATCTCGGGTAGGGGGTCCCGAACTATGCGTCTAGGCGGATGGTAACAGGAGACAAGGGACACGATGTTTTTACCCAGGTTCGGGCCCTCTCGATGGAGGTAAAACCCTACTCCTGCTTGATTGATATTGATGATATGGGTAGTACAAGAGTAGATCTACCACGAGATCAAGTAGGCTAAACCCTAGAAGATAGCCTATGGTATGATTGTTATGTGTCCTACGGACTAAAACCCTCCGGTTTATATAGACACCGGAGAGGGCTAGGGTTACACAGAGTCAGTTACAATGGTAGGAGATCTACATATCCAGACGCCAAGCTTGCCTTCCACGCCAAGGAAAGTCCCATCCGACACGGATGAAGTCTTCAATCTTGTATCTTCATAGTCTTGGAGTCCCGCCAATGATGATAGTTCGCTATCCGGACAACCCCTAGTCCAGACTCCTCAAGAGCCCTCGAACCAGCTTCAATGACGACGAGTCCGCGTGTATATTGTCTTCGCATTGCAAGGCAGGTTCCTCCTCCGAATAATTCATAGAAGATTGTGAACACCAGATAGTGTCCGCTCGCAAAATAAATTCCACATACCACCGTAGAGAGAATAATCGCCGTGTCAAACCGCGGATCTCGGTAGGGGGTCCCGAATCGCAAGCGCCTAGGCGGATGGTAACAGAGACAAGGGACACAATGTTTTTACCTGTGTTCGGGCCCTCTCGATGGAGGTAAAACCCACGCCCCGCTTGATTAATATTGATGATGTGGGTAGTACAAGAGTAGATCTACCACGAGATCAAGGAGGCTAAACCCTAGAAGCTAGCCTATGGTATGATTGTTGTAATGTATGTTGTCCCACGGACTAAAAACCTCCGGTTTATATAGACACCGGAGAGGCTAGGGTTACACAGAGTCGGTTACAATGGTAGGAGATCCACATATCCAGATTGCAAGCTTGCCTTCCACGCCAAGGAAAGTACCTTCCTGACACGAGCCGAGTCTTCAATCTTCTATCTTCGTAGTCTTGGAGTCCGCGGATAATGATAGTCCGCTGTCCGACACCCCTAGTCCAGACTCCTCAAGAGTCTCTCAACCAGTCTTCAATGACGATAAGTCCAGCGGTATAATGTTCGGCGTTGCAAGGCGGTTCCTCCTTGAATAATCCAGAGAAAGATGATGAACACTGTGATAGTGTCCGCTCGCAAAAATAATTTCCACATTCCACCGTAGAGAGAGAATAAAACATATACACTAGCTCAATCTGCCGACGATATGCGGTGTGACATCACACCGCTACCAAGCCCTTTGTTTGAATCGCTTTTTATTATTCCACCTCAAGACGCTTAGCTAAGCGGTTTCTTGGCACGCCTTGTCAAGCAGAGATCGTGGTCCTCTATTCGGGATCCTCATCAATACGCATGGGTAACCCAACCGCTCCTGCCGCCACGCCTCTATCAAGGGGAATCCTAAATGGTCACGAGACGGCCCTTGGTATTTCTTCCCTTTATAAGAGGACCAAGGCCTGTCCTTGTTCTTCAATCTCGTGATCGAATCTTTTCTCCGCCTCCCGCCCAACACCAGAGCTTCAGATTCGAGCGCCTGGATCCTCAACCATGTCCGCCCGACCTCCAGGGTGGTGGATGCCCTCCTCCGCCACGGAGGAGGACATATTGAAGTTGTGTGAGGCCAAGCACCGCCCACGAGGTTTCAAGACAGTTGCCTCGCCCTGGCAGGCCATGCCAGCCCTCGAGCCCGTGAATACGCTGCCAGATCTCACCTCCGCCGAGGATTAGGCTTCCGACGGATCCCTTCGTGAGAGGGCCTGCTCTACTACGGGCTGGACTTTCACGACTTGGCTCCGAGTCCATCCTCCACATCTCCGCATTCATTATCGTCATGCAAGCCTTCCTCCGCTATTCCCCATTTCGCCTATGGCTCAAGACCTTTAAGGTGGAGCCAAGATGATCGGGGCGCTAAGCGGAGGCGGCGGGCGACTATAAGCAAAAGGTCGATGCCTGCGGGCCCGAGGGTTCCTTCCGGAGGAACTTGATCGGGCAGCAGGAGTGGTTCTACATCACCGCCCGAGGGGCAGCAGCAAAAGCCACCGCCTTATTCCGCCGGGACCTCCACGCCAATCGATGTCGTGGGTCGCACTAAGGGCTCAACTGGGGCCGCCCGAGGACGGTTTTCACCGCAGGGACGGATTCGAGACCTCCAAACGAGGGAGATCGACCGATCAAGGTGATGCTGGTTATGCTAATCGCATCTTCCGCCGCAAATGCCGCCCTTCCGCCTATGGGAGTACAACCGAGGGACCTCAATTCTCCAACATTTTATGGGTGTGTCACCCACGGAGATGTACAAGTTGTTCTTCGACCGCAGCGGCGCGGTCCGGATTCGCCGAGGACGCAGCCTAAGCCGCGATCGCCTGCACTCGTGTAAATAGCTCGAGTCCGACATTCTATTTATATGCCTTTCAAAAGTTCGCTCTCGACCCTTTGTTCTTTACAGAATGGGTGGCGCGATCAAGGCTAATAAGGTGTCCAGCCCCTCCCAGAGACCGTGACCGGAGCCGGTGCTGGTCGAATGTTGAGGTTGCGCCACAAAGGGGGGGCGACGGGGAAATAAAGGAGCTAACACTTCGCCTCAAGGGGCGATCAAGAGGAGGGAACCAAGAACCCTTCCTTCAGAGGGAGAAGAGGACCGCCCAAGATCCGAGGCCAAAGCCCCTAAGCGGGAAGAAATTTCACTGGTCCGCGTCCGGAGAGAATCCGGACGCGCAATCATCGCCGGAGGACCAACCCTCCAACCAGCCGTGAGTATGAAAGAGGAAGTTAATTAGTAAGGAAGTACCTTCGTTTGTGCTTCTGTGGGTAACCAAAACATTTATATCGCAGTTCGGATCGCCAGCCTTCTCAGATGAGTTCATCTTCGGGGGACCTTCTTCCGGAGATGATGGAGAGCGATACGCCTCCGTCTGCAGCGCCGCCAGATGAGGCAAGCGAGCCCAAGTGTTGTCACGAGGGCGCCCCGAGTCCCGAGGGGCCAAAGAGTTCGCACCCACCGTAGTCCGGCCGGGAGAATCAAGAGTCTCGCTGAGAGGGCATCCATTTTAAGATCACCGCAAGCACGCGTATGGTGATTGAAGGATTTCGCCCCGCTGAAAGCGGATTTGCGAATGCCACCATGAGCTTGTCAAGGGATTTGAGGTATGCGAAAATGGTGCACCCTTTGTCTTTTAACAGTTTTGCATATAAAAATGCGCTCAGATAGATAGTAGCCCCCGAGACTCGGTAGGTTGTCGGTAACGACAGCGCATCGAGGATCGAAATCTAAAGAAATAAATTCGCTGCTCCTATGCGTGTGGCGGATGGTCCGGGGCTAGCCGACTAGTGAGTTTGCCGAGTTAGCTCGGCAACTTGACGGGCGATGAGGACATCGCACTTGTCAACAGGCGACTTGACAAGTCGCAAGGTAAAATAGTTCTCCGCAGCCGCTTTATTGAGTGGGTCAAAGCCTGCCTCTGATAAGTTATATGCTGTTTATATAGTGTCGGGCGGAGCGACACCTATGGGGCCGGGGAGCCCCTTCGTGAGTTCGGTACGAGGGCGGAGGAGGCACAGAGAGCAGATCGAGGCGATGCGCGCGGGGCGAGAGGGATTTTTACCCAGCTTCGGGCCGCGATGGTCGCGTAAAACCCTACTGCTGCTTTGTGTTGTATATGATCTTGCTCAAGAATGCGAGCGTATGGTGGTGTTGTGAATGGAATGAGCCGAACCCCAGGCGCTAGAGTTGCCCAGGATCCGAACCTCCGAACCCCCCCTACGTTGTGCATGGGCCTCCTTTTATATGGCAAGGGGTCACCGACAGGTGTCAACGTAGGGTAGAGGGGTAAAAATGTAAAAGAGGTGGTAGTTGGAACAAAGGCGGAACAAGGCAACTACAATGCTTGAACAAAGGATTCTACCTACTTTTGACAGAGGGGGACAAGGGCATTTAATGCCCGCCGCCGCCGCCCCAAAAGCTCCCCGCCTTATGTCTCCGCTTGCCACGGGCGATGAATCCACCACTGCGGAGTGCCACCGCACCTCCATGCAGCACAGCCACCCGCCACGCCGCTCGAGAGAGCTGAAGGCGACGCAGGCGATGAGCTGGAGGCGGGCGATAGCGCAGCTCTCCCGCAAGTACCTTGCCGGGTCTTGATCTTGCCGACCCGGAGTTTGTCGGCTCAGAATTTGTCGCTTCCTCGGCCTCGCCGACGCCAGATAGCGCCGGGCGGTCTTCACGATTTAGTCTTCTAGTCTCCCCGGCGAGCTCCTCTCGCCAGGCCTTGTGTGAGCGATGTAGTCTTGAGCTCGAACGGCCTTCCCGGCAAGCTCCTCTTGCCGGGTCTCGATCTTCTGCCTTGTACACTTTGTTCTTGAATGGCTTGATACGGGCAGGAATGGTCTCCGCAAGCATGTGGTAGATCCACCGCTGGAGCTGCGATCGCCTGCACACGTTGGGGTACCGAGGTACCCCTACCTTAGTACACCGGACAGAGCCCCGGCTCGGGCTATACACGGTGCCGAAGCGCTGTTGGGCCAGGCCCAAAAAAAGGCACGGCACACGCGCCCACGGTGTGCCGAGTCTCGCTTCAGATCCGCCGCCTCCCTCCCGTGAACGGCACGCTGCCGATTGCGGCGCGTGGGAGACGGGCAGCGATGCGTCTTTAAGGCATCCACCCCGTGATCGTGGTGCAGAGCGAGGTCGCCCACCCGCCGCCCGCCCGCCGCCACGCTGCCCTCATGCACGGGGTCGGGCGGCGAAGGTGGGAGACCGAGCCGCCACGGGCGGAGAAGGCGAGTCGGCCCCGCCTTTGGCCTTCTCGCTTCTCGATTGGTCGAAGGGCGGTTGAGTTTCACCCGCCTTTAAAAGGGGCGGAAGGGGAGCACAATGGCCACACTCATCCTCTTCTCCTTCGCCTTCATCTTCGCTTCTTCCCGCCGCCATGGAAAGAGGAAATCCCAGCCTCGACGGTGGCGGCGAGGGTCGCCTAGGCAGCGCACCACCCCATCCTGCTCCCTGCAGGCGGAGCCGCCCCGAGAGGGAGAGGGAGGGGCGGGCCGCGACGAGGCCGAGGGCGTGGCCGAGGCGGTCGGGGAGAGGCGGTCGTGGTGATGTGCCTCCCTGCCTCCCCGGGCGCTTCTCGACCACGCGTGCGGTCCACACCGGAGATGACCCCGGAGTTCTTCATCAAGCTTCGCCGAAGCGCCTGCCGCCGCCCCCGCTGCCGCCCCGCTTATGGACGCGATGGGACCGGATCCACCCGACGTGATGGAGTTATGATGAGGGGCTGCGGATCAGCGCACTGGTGAGTGTCGTGGTCCCCAGCCCCGGCGTGATGTTCTTCGACCGAGGGTGGAAGACGCTCGCCCGATCCATAGCTTGACGGGCGGGTTCACCTCCATTTCGTTAATGGATGGTGACCTTCGCCGCCAAGGTCTTCGCGATTACGGACCCGGTGCGCCGCTGTGGACAGCCTCGATAGCGAAGGCCTCCCGAGCGAGAGTGACGAGGAGGAGAGCGACACGACGACGTAGGGGATGGCGGTCCGACTAGGCGCCGGACACCGCTGCTCTCGCGCCACCGGCGACCTCATCTTCTCGGTCGCCGCCTTCAACTCCCCGGGCCGCCTCCTTGGCGGCCGGGCGAGAGAGGCAGCAGAAGAGGAAGAGGGGATGGCGGCAAGGCCCTTAAATCGGAGTACGAGGGCGAGGAGCCCTCGCCAACGTGCCGATGTCCCACCACCCCGCCTTCAAGCTCGCCCGACGCCTCTGCCTCCGCCAAGCTCCCGGCCGCCCCGGGTGTTCTCTTGGTGTCTTCGCGCCTGTGGCCTCCGGGATGCGCCCCATGCCCGCCACCTGCGCAGCTCCTCGGGCACGGCGGCCACCGCCACGCCTCCTAGGGCGCCTTTGCCTTTCTCCGACAAGCCCTCTTGCCGGAGCCTTCCCGGCAAGCTTATCTTGCCGGGGCTCTTGACCTACCTCCCGAACTCCCTAACAGAGAAACAGAGAGGGATCACGGCACCTTATCTTTTTAATTTGTAAGCCCTCGGGCATTAGCTGTATTTAAAAACTTGTAATCCTCTCTATCATGTTTTTCATCCTCTATGGACTTGTACTATGCTAGGATGTTTTTTAATGAAAAGAGGGGAAAGCTTGCCGGACTGAGTCTTTTACTTGACTTAGTGCCTTGTGTGTTCTTACGCTATCGGGGAGCTTGCCGGGGCAGACACGCTGCCGAAAAGGGACAGTTCACCGGGCGGTGTTGCTTCCGCAAGCAACCTTGCCGGGCCAGTTATGACGCTTAACTTGCCGAAAGGTGCTCGAAGCAAGATAAGGGTGCAGCAGCACACTTGTGTTTGTTGAGCGGACTCGAAACAAACCAAGCACGCGAATCGGGCCACGACTCGTTCCTCCACGCACGGGTTTTACAAGACACGCCGCTCAAAGACGCAGTCCCGCTTTTCCCGGTCCATGAGAGGATGCATGACGAGGGATGAAAACTCATCTCGATATCGCAGCCCCAAAGAACCCTAGCTTGCCGGAGACTAATCTTGGCGCCGCAGCCCCAAAGAAGGCCGGCTTGCCGGAGGCGATCTTGGCGCCAGAGTTTCGCGACCCTGGCTCGCCAGGTCCAAAGGCGCCGCCTTCCGGTTTCTCCTTGTTGCTGCAATTTCGCCATGAAAACAGCCGAGACAGATCCGCAACATCTTCATCATGTACACGGATATGTATATAAATCTTGATTGCGCAATACGATGCCGCGCCTTGCCCTTCAGATGTTTGTACTTCACGCCTCGGGAGCTTGCCGGGCGAACACACTTGCCGAAGCGGACAGCCCGCCGGGCGGTGTTGCTTCCGCAAACAACCTTGCCGGGCCGCTTATGACGCTTAACTTGTCGAGCAGGCTCGAAGCAAGATAAGGGTGCAGCAGCACACTTGTGTTTGTTGAGCGGACTCGAAACAAAACAAGTACGCGAATCGACCACGACTTGGCTCCTCCCGCGACAAGCCTCTCATACGGCGACATCTCACGGCAGGCTTGCCACGTTATATCCTCGTATTTCGCTGCCAGCGCAAAGTTCGTGCGCAGAGGAGCCTGCTCGTGAATAGCCACACCTTACTTTGCTTCAACACACTCAACGAAGTTAAAAGTGAGCGCACCAGCTTCGCGCTCTTGTTTCGCTTCGAGTCCGCCAAGCAGGTTAAGCGCGCCGCGACCGACACGGCAAGGTTGCTTGTCGGAAGCGACACCAGCCAGCTGGCTGCTGATGTTCCGTGACTCAAGAACGTGTTGAGCACCGACAAGTTACCTAGAAGCGTAGGGTAAAAGCGCACAAAAGATGTAAAGTAGAGGCTCCTGTGCGCACAGGCTTTGCGTACAAAGGACGAACGCGCGAGGGATATAACATAAAAAAGCATGGAATTAAGGAGTGCTCTACACAAAAGCTCGAGCAACTTAGCTTTTCTTTTTCTTGTTTCCTTGCACTTGCTGGTGGAGCTCAATGGCGCGTCCTCGACGGCAGCGCAACACCGGGAGGTGCGCTTGTTTAACGAAAGCACTGAGCTGCCCTCGCCGGGCTTAGAGCGTCCCGAGGAGCTGCGCTTGTCGGAGTGAGCACCAGAGCCGTCCTCGCCGGACTTAGAGCTCGATGGCGCGTCCTCGACGACAGCGTAGCGCTCCAGGGAGATGCGCTTGCCGGCGCGGAGGGGAGCGGGAGCGAGCGGCGCGAGGGACAGGATAGGCTCGGACTCCTAGTAGCGATAGGAGGAGCAGAGTCCTGCCCCGGCTCTTTCGCTTTGCTCATGCATGGATAGCGGTCCAGAGCATCCCGCGAGCCCCCGGCATGTTCTTGCCCCAGCATGCGAGTACCATCTTCCGTGGCACGGCGCTGCTGGGATGTCGTGCACTGGGATGGACGTGGATCCACGGAGACCGGCGCGCGGTCGTCCGCCCTGTCCCTGGATCTGGTGGCGCCGCGAGTGCTCTCGCCGGTGTCCACCCTTCCGCTGGCGTCTCCTCCGCCCACCGCTGGCTCCGGTGGCGGCGGGTGAGACGCAGACGGATCTGCAACCCTTGAAGCCCTCGCTCGGGCTATGGCGCAGCTTGTCGGCGAAGTCGCCGATTTAAACTCGAAAGGTTGATGAAGAACGCGCCGCTGAACGCCGGATCAGGTCCGCGACAACCTTGACGCCTTTACCTGGCGCGCCAAAGATGTCGGGCGGAGCGACACCTATGGGGCCGGGGAGCCCCTTCGTGAGTTCGGTACGAGGGTGGAGGAGGCACAGAGAGCAGATCGAGGCGATGCGCGCGGGGCGAGAGGGATTTTTACCCAGCTTCGGGCCGATGGTCGCAGAAACCCTACCGCTGCTTTGTGTTGTATTTGATCTTGCTCAAGAATGCGAGCGTATGGTGGTGTTGTGAATGGAATGAGCCGAACCCCAGGCGCTAGAGTTGCCCAGATCCGAACCTCCAACCCCCCCACGCTGTGCATGGGCCTCCTTTTATAGGGCAAGGGTCACCGATGTGTGTCAACGAGGGTAGAGGGGTAAAATGTAAAAGAGGTGGTAGTTGGAACAAGGGAACAAAGGCAGCCACAAAGGCTTGAACAAGGGATTCTACCTACTTTTGACAGAGGGGACAAGGGCATTTAATGCCCGCCGCTGCCGCCCCAAAAGCTCCCGCCTATGCGTCTCCGCTTGCCACGGGCGATGAATCCACCATCGGAGTGCTACCGCACCTCCATGCAGACAACCACCCGCCACGCTGCCTCGAGAGAGTCAAGGCGACGCTGGGCGATGAGCTGGAGGCGGCGCGATAGCGCAGCTCTCCCGGCAAGTACCTTGCCGGGTCTTGATCTTGCCGGACCCGGAGTTTGTCGGCTCAGAATTTGTCGCTCCCGGCCTCGCCGACGCCAGATAGCGCCGGGGCGTGTCTTCTACGATTTAGTCTTCTAGTCTCCCCGGCGAGCTCCTCTCGCCAGGGCCTTGTGTGAGCGATGTAGTCTTGAGCCTGGAACGGCCTTCCCGGCAAGCTCCTCTTGCCGGGGTCTCGATCTTCTGTCTTGTACACTTTGTTCTTGAATGGCTTGATATGGGGCAGGAATGGTCTCCGCAAGCATGTGGTAGATCCACCGCTGAGTCTGCGATCGCCTCAGGCACAAGTTGGGGTACCGAGGTACCCCTACCTTAGTACAATCGACATATAGACAAGGTTGCTGCTGTGGAGAGCTTTCGGCCGAACTTGCTCTAGCTAAGGAGCAAGCCTCAAGGAGTGACGCGGCTGCCTCAAGGGCGGCCGAGGAGTTGAAAGTCGAAAGGCGGCGCATCGCCTAAGTTAGGCGGAGGTGGCCGAATTGGCCACTTAAAGTAAAGGATGCTACCGATCGCAATGAGGTTTTGAAAAGGAGCGCTTATCGGAGCGGGAAGACCAAGAAGGCCACCGCCGGTTAAGGATGCCCGCTCGCGATGCGGGCTATGAAGGAGGAGCTGCGCCAAGCCGAGAAATCGCGGCTGGCACGCTTTTCCGCGCGCCGCCGTTTATGGATGCAAAGTACGCCAATTTGAGCGGCCGTGGAGTTCGGAGGATCCGTGATATGGACTTGGCTGCGAAAAGGCCGATGCCGCTAAGAACTTCCAGAGCTGGGGATCACGAGACGTAAGAGTTATATTGGTCTCAATTCCACAACCCGATCACCTCTTCCGCCGACGGACCGTTGGCCGAATGGGCCGAACTAAATAGATTGTCCGGACTAGCCATGATCGACATCGCGGCCTATGTCCGCCGTAGAGGTCCAAGGCGACGAGCCACTTCGCCATCAGAGCAATTCCTTGGGCGGTGCCGCATATCAAGGAGATGAAGCGGTTGGCTCGCATCGAGGGCGCGCGGATGGCTCGCCCGTGAAGGCGCAGGTCCGGAGATGGACGCCACCGCTGTTGCTACCCAGGGTTCGGATGAAAACCGCCTCGCCGAGCACTATTTCGGGAGGTTATGCGGGCGCCAGGTAATAGAGTCGCAGCAGCTCAAGAATGTAACGCTCAATTGAACGATTAGCTTGTTTATCAATGATTATGGTATGACCGCTTTTATACTTGTGCTTCCAAGTAGTAAAACTTCTCCTTTGCGGCCGCCACGATACTTGTGTACAACTTGAAAGATGCAGTTCGGCTTCAGCCCTCGCACAAGGTGCCGGGTGTTCGCAAAATAGCTGCCACACTTAATCCGGCGTCTCGGTCCTGTTATAAGGAGCCGGTAGCGAGCTTAACGAGGCAATCCGGACTATAATTCTTTATCTCTTTCACTTAGCTGGAGCCGAGGGTGGGGCTACGATATAGCCTCGTGGCCCCGCACCTCTCCGATTCGGGTGCGTAAGTGCTCGACCGAAACGGTCCTTCGTCAAAGTGGGGAATTCTAAACATTCCAAATGTCGATTGAGTGGTTGACTCTCTCGCCAGATCATGACAGCCGCTTTTGGCTTTCATCGAGGTGCTCGCCAAATTAACTGGGGCACAATCGCAGAGTTCTCCGGTGCCGCTAGCCGATGGTACGGAACGAAGGCAGCAAAACACGTGAGCCGCAAACCCAACATTTGACCAAAGACATGATTCAGAGCTGATGCATATAATGCCTAACTCGAGACGCCGAACACTCCCTATGGTGTTCGGTCTTTGTTATAATGGGAAGAATGATGCCCTAAGCCCCTAGTGTCCGCACGGCATGGTCTTCGACGCGCCGATGCTAAAGCCAGTTCGCATGGCCATAAGAAGAAGCCAAGGAGAATAACAACAAGAGACAGAAAAAGGTTTACGCAGGTCTTAATCAAAAGAATCCTCACAACGGTCCCTACCGCACGCTCATACCAGGTTCCGCTATGCCGTTATCCCGGACGGGTATGCACATCGCCATCTTGCTTGGGGTTTTCTCCTTGGCCCATAAATGGACCTGGCTGGGCCATCTACTCTTCCGAGTTCTGGTGGATTTATGTGGCGCCGCTTCATAATTTGGCCTGTCCTTCCGCCGCCTATCCAACCAGCAGCCCTTTATTTTAGACGGTGGAGGCTCTATGGCCTCGTCAATTCCGTAGCAGCTGGCGCCGTAGCTCTTGATTGGTGGTCATTGCTGCATTTATCTCGCGGTGTTGAGCACTTTGCTCCATCTCATTCTCGAGTGTGTCTTCCGCTGTTTTGAGCTTCCATTTTTCCTTCTTCGTGTTTCTTGCAAGGTCGACGCAGTCTTTTCCGGTTGTTCTTATTCTCCGCGATTTGTCGTGCATATGGTCGTCCGGACTATTGTCTTCGCCGGGCTTGATTGGTTATCTAACTCGCCGTGTTCGGACGGTTGCTTATGTGCATGTTCGTCGTCCGATTGTGAGCCCTGCCGATAGCGGCTCGCTGGGGAGCGTTGTTGTCGCCGAGGCGGACTTAGCGCGCATTTGCGCCGCCGCTTTGGTCGCTTCGCTGGGGTTATTCTTCGCCGTGGCCCGCTGGTCCTCAAGTATCGCCCCTTTGGGGTATCCACCATATATATGTCATGCGACAAGGTGGTCTTGTTGTGCTGTATAAGCTCGCTTTTTTGTTCGCTCCCATCGCCGCTCATTCCGCCGATGTCTTCGGAGTCGTAATTCAGCATGTCGGTTAGATCGCCGACAAAGGGCTACAAAGTGGGTGGTGGGTGGATCTGAATTTCTTCGCCGTCTCGAATTCCTCAACTATCCCGCCATAGTCCGCCAGACTCTTGATAACCAGAGATGTTTTAGTGAATTTAGGATATCGCCAAAGGCGTAGTATTGAAAGATGTCCGCGCGGTGAATTTATAACCGCGCCCAATCCGGATCGATTGGTAGGGGCTGGAGGTTCAGAGTCCGCGAGGAGTCCGCGCCGAATCACGGGTTTCGCAGGGACAAGATCGTGTTCGCTCCATCGTCGCAGACGCCGAAGCCCCTGTGGCGCGCTCGCCCACCGCCTCGATATGGGCGATCGGCCCGCTAATGGCCAAGCGATCCGAAAAGGGCCACCAAGGCACCGTCCGCGGCAGAGCTAGATCGCGCCCATCGCCACAAAGGCGGCGCTTGGTCAGGCTCGAGTCCGTCAAGATCAAGTCTCCGCGACATCGGCCGTGAAGTTTAAGCTTCCAATCTGACCCGACGGCCGTGGGGTGTAGCTGACCGCTCCAGATGGCCAAGAGAATTGCCCGCAGGCAAAGCCGCCGAATACAAAGATCTGTCCGGGGAGAAAAGTCTCACCCAGACAGCGTTGTTGGTTGAAGATGCCATCAAGCTCGCCGGTGACGCATACGAGGAACTCTCAATGAAAGCACCAATGTCGGTGTCAAACCGGCGGATCTCGGTAGGGGGTCCCGAACTGCATGCCTAAGCGGATGGTAACAGGAGACAAGGGACACAATGTTTTTACCTGTGTTCGGGCCCTCTCGATGGAGGTAAAACCCACGCCCCGCTTGATTAATATTGATGATGTGGGTAGTACAAGAGTAGATCTACCACGAGATCAAGGAGGCTAAACCCTAGAAGCTAGCCTATGGTATGATTGTTGTAATGTATGTTGTCCTACGGACTAAAACCCTCCGGTTTATATAGACACCGGAGAGGCTAGGGTTACACAGAGTCGGTTACAATGGTAGGAGATCCACATATCCGTATTGCCAAGCTTGCCTTCCACGCCAAGGAAAGTACCTTCCGGACACGAGCCGGAGTCTTCAATCTTGTATCTTCGTAGTCTTGGAGTCCGGCGGATAATGATAGTCCGGCTGTCCGGACACCCCCTAGTCCAGGACTCCCTCAATAACATTTACACATTCAATCTGCTAACGTATTTCTTGGCGTGACATCACACCATGGCCAAGCCCTTACTCGAATTGTTTTTATTATTCCACCTCAGCGTGTTTAGCGAAGCGGTTTCCTTGGCCCGTCTTGTCGAAGCAGAGATCGTGTCCCCTTATTCCGGGATTCTCATCAATACGGACGTGGGTAACCCAACCGCGCCATTGATTGCGGCGCTTGGGAGATAAGCGAGTTTTACCAGGCTGGTGGGGACACATAGTTTCGCCCCGCCCATATATAAGGGATAAGGATCCACCTTTTACCCACGCCTTCTTCCTCCTTTGTTTATCCATCTTCGCAAGACTCGAGCTCTAGCGCCCAAGTCCGCACATCTCACCTCAACCTTCTCCAACCATGTCCGGAGCGGGAGGCAAGTGGATGGCCTCCTTTGTTACGGAGGGGCACATCAAGAAGCTGCGCAACGCCGGATATTTCTCCAAAGCCGATATCACAAGACCGGCTCCCCGACAAGGGCAGCTCATCCCCACCCCGGCCCCATGAGAGGGTGGTATTCTTTCCCATTTCCTCCGTGGATCGGGCTTCCCACTCCACCCCTTTGTCTGTGGGCACATGTTCTACTATGGCCCGGATTTCCATGATCCGCCCTCAATTTCATCCTCAACATCTCGGCGCTTATCGTCAGGTGCAGGCCTTCCTCTCGCATCTAGCCCCACTTCGCTTATGGCTAAAGACCTTAATGTCAAGTCAAGGTTGTAAAGGGCAGCCAAGCGGAGTGCGGAGGCGCCATGGTGGGCAAGATGCCCAACGCCACTTGGCTCGAGGGCGCTTCGCGGAAACCATCAATGGGTGGCAATCGGGTGGTTCTATATCACCGAGCCAAGCGGACTCGAATGGGCAGCGCCCTCGATTCAGATCCGCATTCCCATGCGGCTCACTTCGAAAGAGAAGGGCTCTGCTGGGGTGATTCGAAGAGCCGACCGACTCCAATCCCGCCTCCAAACCCCGTGAACAAGAAGCTCAAGCTTGTCAATGTAATCCAGGTCATGCTCATCCGCCGGATTCTCCCCTGCCAACAGCGGGACTTCAACTTGTGGGAGTTTGATCCGGCACAGCACCAGACCTTGAGCGGGCTCTTCAACACTATGTACGAAGAGGCCTGGAAGGTGCTGTTCAAGGGCGCCGAGGCTCCCGCATCCGCTACCGAAGATCGCGGATTCAGCTCGCAGCGTCCGGCTGGCGAGGTAAGCCATGTTATCCTTTATGGGACACTTGCTTTTCATAGTTTGACTCTATGTGGGATCTAAACTCCACATACCTTTAATAGGCCTGGCAAGAGACATCCGGACAGGTTAACTGTCCAGCTCCCCTTCCAGAAGACCCAGCGGATGCACGTTTGACAGGGCTGCGGGTCCCGGTACCTTACGTGGTGCCGGAGAAGAAGGCCAAGAAGAAGGCCACGGGAATCCGGAGGAGTTCCCGGCACCAGGTGTTATCGGATTCATCATCCGATGACTCCGAGGCGAACTCCTCCCACGAAGGCAAGGAGGAGAAAGAGGCCTCTCCCCCAGCGGCGGGAGAGAAGAAGAGGAGGGCTTCCCCAACGAGGGAGGCCAAAGGGTCCAAGAAGGGAAGGACCCTTCCCCTGGACTGTTCCACCAACGCCAACGACGGCGACGAGGAATGGCCCTCAAGGGCCAAGCCCCTGGCGAGATCGTAAGTATCCGGACTCCTGAATAACTCATAATTTATCTTTTTGTCGCATAGCATCTTTTAACGCCGCATACAACCCTGCAGTCCACCCAAGGATGATCTTCCCGCTTCGTCGAGCGGGTCCTTGGGTACGTCGGATGTGGATAGCACTTCACTTTCGACCACCTCCTCCCCCCGTGACACTGACGAAGCCGAGGTGGGATCCCAGAAAGGGACCCACCAGGAGGAGGAGTCCCCAGAGGTACCGCAGGGCAACCTCCCGGACTTTGGACCGGACTCCGCACTGGAACCTTCAGTGGTTCCGGAGTCCGGCGGCGGCCCCTTCATAAGAAGGGCAAGACTGTGACGCCGGCAGCCTCCATCCAACCAGAGGCGCTGGATAACTTGCTGGAGGCGCTCAACGGTGCTTGAATCGACGAGGAACACCGCACTGTCATGAGTGCGGTGATTCAGAAGGTTCAACTCACCAAAAGCGGGCTGACCGAAGCCTACAGCAGCCTTCTAACAGGCTTTGAGGTAAGAATTTTAAGATATGTAAAATAGTACCGCATAGACAGTAGCCCCTGATGCTTGGTTTGGTGTTTGGAAAGAAAAGCTGGACTGAGGATCTAAAAAGATATACGCAGGAGTCTTAACAAAAATATGTCAATATGGGAATGCAGGGCGCCACGACCTCACCGATCATGGAGGTCAATGCCTTGAAGCAGAGCCTCGAGCGGTCCGAGAGCGAGCTCGGCCATGCCAAGAAGCAGCTCGAGGACAAGGAAGGTGAGTAACACCTTATTAAAGCTGTACCTTACAGAAAAGGATTTGGTTGCAAGAAGAATGACAAGGATAACGTGGGTACTCCAGGGGTTACGAACGAGGTGGCGACCCTGAAGGAGGCGGTGTCCGCGGCCGAACACAATGCAGCCGCGGAACGTGCCGGGCGAGAGAAGCAGGAGGCACGAGTGGCAGAGGTACAGCAAGAGCTCCGGGCTCTCGTGGAAAAACACGAGAATTTGGAGCGTGACTCGAAGACTCGAGAGTCCGAGTTTGCGTCGGCTCTTGAGAGTGCCAAAGCCGCTAAGGCCGAAGCCCACAAGGCCCTCCAGGAAATCGAGGCATTAAAGAAGATAGCGGCGGGTAAGGCATTCTTCATGCAAAGGAAGCATGTAAAAGTGAATTACCTGTTACTTACCCGAATTCGGAGCTCTCGAGGAGCATTCGCAGATATGCCCCGTAGCGTGTCCGATGCTGCCGCTTTCTACAGAGTCGAGGAGGGGAGCTCGACGGACAAGGTGTTCGTCTCAAGATGCCGAGGCCGACATCCGGTGCCCCATAGCGACCAGCTGAAGCAGCTGGTCGAGCTCCACAAGGTGGCCGAACAGGCCATGAAGGGCCTCATAGTTCGGCTGTGTCCCAAAGAGGCCATGCCTGGGAGCTTCGTCCTGGTGTGGCGGCTGGTGGATGCTTGTCCATGGGTTGAAGTCATCAAGCACTACCAAGCATTGAAGGTGCCTGTTGGCCCTTGCCCGCGCTAAAGTGCATCGGGCGTAATGGATGCTGAGAAGCTTGTGACGGACGCGCCACCGCCGGGCAAGGAGTATCGCACGCCCGAGATGTATTATAAGGGTGTTGAGGGAGTCCTGGACTAGGGGGTGTCCGGATAGCTGAACTATCATCATTGGCCGGACTCCAAGACTATGAAGATACAAGATTGAAGACTTCGCCCCGTGTCCTGGATGGGACTTTCCTTGGCGGAAGGCAAGCTTGGCAATACGGATATGTAGATCTCCTACCATTGTAACCGACTCAGGTAACCCTAGCCCTTTCCGATGTCTATATAAACCGGAGGGTTTTAGTCCATAGGATGAACAACAATCATACCATAGGCTAGCTTCTAGGGTTTAGCCTCCTTGATCTCGTGGTAGATCCACTCTTGTACCGCCCATATCATCAATATCAATCAAGCAGAGTAGGGTATTACTCCATCGAGAGGGCCCGAACCTGGGTAAAAACATCGTGTCCCTTGTCTCTCGTTACCATCCGCCTAGACGCACAGCCGGGAACCCCTACCCGAGATCCGCCGGTTTTGACACCGACATTGGTGCTTTCATTGAGAGTTCTCGCGTCGCCACAATCAGGAAGGATGCCTCTTCCCATCTTTAAAGACGGTACCATTGCCAAAGGAGCTTTGGCCATCGGCCAAACAATCCGGCTGGGTGGTTTTCTTATGACCGCTCGCTCGCCGCCCGACAATGACCTCTCGTCATCAAAAGCGATCTTCACGCCAACTCGAACTCGCCGAGCAGCTAGATCCGATGGAGCCCTCCTCCAGAACGAGCTCTTGGATCGTGATCGCCGCCTGGAGTCGCTACAGACTACGATCAGATTGGGCTTAAAACCGATCTGAGAGAGATCAACTCTCCCCAGGCTACCCACCACGTTGCTGTGGTAGAGGAACAGCGCGGCAGCTCTTCTTCTGTATTAAAGACCAGTTATGTCCGGATTCCCGATCCCTCCATGCCGGATTCCCGCGGAGGGACGGACGTCAATCAAGCATTGAACCTAAATTCAGGCAGCATACCGGATTCGTTGGACAACATCCAGCAATCTAAGATTCCAAATTCAGAAACTTTTCGGCCCTTGAGCCTCAGATTGGGCGGGGTTCCGAATTTAATTCCACCCGCCCACCCAAACACAAGCGATCTATCTCAAATCCGGCAAGAGCCCGCTGAAACAAGACATCATTATCGGGCCGATTCTCCCGGTTATGGAAAGGATAAAGGACTGCCGTGAGGAAAGCGCAATCTCAATTTTCTGCAACAATTGCACGGACAAGGGAATCATGAACGCCATAAGCCATCGGGAAATTACACGCTTCGTTGACCTGGCGTCTATAGTATGAAAGTACTATGCGATGGAGAGTGCCTGGAAAACCAAAACCAAGTTTTGGGACAATCCGGCCCCGAACACAACCCTAGTCCGAAATAAAAGGGTGCATCATGCTCAAGCACGTGGAACAAAGACCAAAAAGCAAAAAACCCCTAAAGGGCACGGAACCGTACTGGAGGGATGGCTCAGCGGACCCTGTAAAATCCATAGTACAGAGGGCACCACTCCAACACACAGCCTTCGAGCATGTCGGATACTATGGCAGGTGGCCAAAAGTGGTGAAGAGCTTCTAGCCCCAGAAAACTACCCCAACAGTACCAGTACGGTATCAATAGTCTTCGAGACTTTCGCATCAAATAATATGCGGAAACGAACACTCCGCAACCTCGCCGAAGTCTACCAAGTAGCAACAATAAATCCATGGAGCGACACGGCCATCACCTTCAACGCCAGCGACGAACCTAAATTCCGAACAGCCCGAGCACCAGCCGCACTGGTCCTTAGTCCAATAGTGTACGGCTGTCGTCTTACTAAGGTACTCATGGATGGTGGAAGTGGACTAAACCTCATCTACGAGGAAATCCTTTGAAAAATGGAAATAGACTGGAGCCACATTGAGCGAAGCAGCACAACCTTTAGAGGAATATTCCCTAGTCGGGAAGCACGCTGCACAGGAAAAATCACACTGGAGGTGGTGTTTGGCTCGCTGAACAATTACAGGTCCGAGGAGGTCACGTTCCAAGTGGCCCCGTCCAGCAGTGGATATCACGCTTTATTAGGGCGAGAGGCATTCACAATTTTTCAAGCTATACCCCATTATGGGTACATGAAGCTTAAAATGCCCGGGCCCAATGGAATCATCACTCTTATCAGTGATCCGGACATAGCACTCCCCGCCGAAAATAAGACAGCCGCACTAGCCCTAGAGGCATTATCCGAAGCCCTAGCGGCAGAGGAACTCATCGCGCTTACGCCCGCAAAGGAACAGGACGATGTGATACTCGATAAGAGATCCAAGTCCACCTCTTTTAAGCCAGCGGATGAAATAGTCAAATTCCAAGTCCATCCAACGGACCCCACAAAGACGGCCTCCATTAGGGCACAATTAAGCCCCGAGGTAGACACTGCACTACGAGAATTCCTTCGGGAAAATTGGGACATTTTTGCTCGCACCCTTCGACATGCCAGAATCCCACGCAGTTGGCGTAACATAGCCTAAATATCCTAAAGGATTCAAGCTACCAAACAGTCTTCGGCGATTTTCCCAACCCAAAAGACAGCAATGGGAGAGGAGCTAGCCAAACTATTAGAAGCCGGATTCATCAGAGACATAAAGCATCCGGACTGGCTAGCAAACCTGGTAATGGTACCAAAAAAGGACAAATCCTGGTGCTTGTGTGTCGATTTTAAAGACCTTAACAAGGCCTGTCCAAAGGATCCTTTCCCCCTTCCCCGCATTGATCAAATCATAGATGCTACCGCAGGGCACGATTCATTGTGCTTCCTCGACGATACTCCGCTACCATCAAATCAAGATGGCGGAGATGCACTAAGCCGCAACGGCATTCATTACTCCATACGGACCATTCTGCTTCAACACAATGCCCTTCGGGCTCAAAAACGCCGGCGCAACATATCAACGCATGATTCAGACATGTCTGGCAACCCAGATCGGCAAAACAGTGGAGGCATATGTAGACAACGTGGTCGTCAAGACCAAACACGTCAAAACTTTAGTAGACGATTTGAGGCTCACATTCGACAACCTCCGAGCATATGACATTGTCAACCCGAAAATGTGTTTTCGCATACCAAATGAAAGCTCTTGGGCTTCATTGTATCCGTAGAGGAATTGAAGCAAACCCAGCCAAGATCCGAGCTCACACAGCTTGGATATCCCAAAAGACCTCAAACAAATACAAAAATTGACCGGATGCGTGGCGGCTCTAAGCTGCTTCATCTCCCGCTTGGGAGAAAAGGCATTGCCCCTTTATCGCCTCCTCCGGCACGCCGAACACTTCGAATGGCCGGATGTTGCCACGGCCGGACTAGAAGAAATAAAGGCCATATTGCCAACAAATCTGGTCCTGGCCGTGCCCAACTTGGGCGAACCAATCCTATTATACATCGCGGCAACACATCAGGTTGTAAGCGCGGTGCTCGTCGCCGAACGAGAAATGTATGACATAAATTCCTCTCCAAAAACCAAGTGTACTACGATCCACCGCCTTAACTCCATGCAAGTCCCCGATCCACATTATCAAAAGATAGCGTACGCGGTGTTCATGGCATCCCGGAAGCTGCGACACTACTTTCAAGAGTGTTCGATAACAGTAGCCTCCGAAGTACCTCTCAACGACATTATAAACAACCGCGACGTGACGGGCAGGATTGCAAAGTGGGCCATTGAGCTACTATCGTTTGACATAACCTACAAACCACGACGAGCTATAAAGTCGCAAGTTTTGGCTAACTTCATCGCTGAATGGACCGAAGCCGAACTCCCTAAAGAGTACGACACATACTCCAATTGGATCATGCAGTTCGACAGCTCTAAAATGTTGGCCGGCTTGGGGGCTGGCGTCGTCTTGACGTCCCAACCGAAGACACAGTCCAATACGTACTTCAGATAATGTACACAGACTCCAACAATGCAGCCGAATACGAGGCCCTTCTACATGGTCTCCGGATGGCAATCTCCATGGGCATTCAACGCCTAGAGGTCCGCGGGGATTCAAACCTCGCAATATCCCAAGTAAATGGAGACTTTGACGCCAAGGATCCGAAAATGGCAGCCTACCGTAACACCGTCTTAAAAATGTCAGCTCGGTTCGAAGGACTTGAATTCCACCATGTAGCCCAGGATAATAACCAGGTGGCCGACGTGTTGGCACGCATCGGCGCAAAGCGCGACGCCGTCCCTCCAAACATCTTCCTGGAGCGGCTCTTTAAGCCATCCATATTACGGGAAGAGGAGTCCGGAAACAACAACCCGGAACCAACCGCACCACCCAACACCGAACATTCTGACACAAATGGTGGCTCAGCCAATGAATTAACACCTTCAGCCCACGAAATAATGGCAGTCATTGCCCCGTGGACGGAACCATTCCTAGCCTACTTAATCAGGCAGGAACTCCCCGAAGACCAAAATGAGGCCCGCTGCATAGTACGGCGATCTAAAGCCTACAAGGTCCATGAGGGAGAACTTTATAAGAAAAGCACAACCGGAGTCCTTCAGAGGTGCATCTCCGAAGAGGAAGGGCGAAATCTTCTGGATGAAATTCACGCTGGACTCGGCGGGCACCACGCCGCAGCCCGGGCCCTTTTAGGCAAGGCCTTCCGTACAGGATTTTATTGGCCAACGGCCCGGGCAGATGCTCAGGACTAAGTCCAACGATGCGTCGGTTGCCAGCTCTTTGCTAATTAAAGCCACATGCCACCCACCGCCTTCAAAACTATACCCATCACCTGGCCGTTCGCGGTCTGGGGGCTTAACATGGTTGGACCCCTCAAAGGGGGAACCCACAAGCAAAAGTACCTATTGGTCATGGTGGACAAATTCACCAAATGGATAGAGGCCAAGCCAGTTAAAACGGCCGAATCCGGACCTGTGATAGACTTCATATCTGGGGTAGTACACCGTTATGGCGTCCCCCATAGCATCATCACTGATAACGACACGAACTTCACGGCCGACGAGGTTAAACTCTGGTGCAAAAATATGGGCATCAAGCTAGACTACGCTCAGCCTATCACCTCAAACTAACGGTCAAGTCGAACGAGCAAATGGTCTAATCATGAGCGGCATCAAACCCAGGTTAGTGCGGTCCTCACGGAATCTAACACACCGGGCAGAGGAGCTCGACCAGACTGGGGCTGCGGACCACGCCAAACCATACTACCGGATTCACACCATTTTTATGGTATACGGCGCAGAGGCAGTCTTGCCTGCGATATAATTCATGACTCACCTCAAGGCGCATGTAATGAAGAAAGAGAAGCCGAGTTGGATCGGTAGGACAGTTTGGACGCCTTAGAAGAGGAGCGCGACATTGCAAAAGCTCGTTCCGCATTCTATCAATAGCCGGCTCGAAGATATCAAAGCAGAGAAGTACGGGCCAAAGCTTACAATGTTGGCGAACTAGTTCTACGCCTGCCGGACAAGAAAAAGGACAAACTCAAGCCCAAATGGGAAGGTCCCTTCATCATCGACCAAGTCCTGACAGGTCTAACGTACTGTCTGCGAAACGCATCGGACAACTGACTCGAGCCGAACCCATGGAACGCAGCCCGTCTTCGAAGATTATATGCCTAGCACCGGACTCAGAGTTCGTCTCCTTCCCCCGTCCACATTTTATACTTTAGCTGTCTTTGGTTTCTCTCTTTCTTCCTCTCTTTTTCGTAAAACCTTCGAGGGTTGATCTGCGCATTGACCGCACACACCTGACATCCTGCTCGCACTCATTATACCTGGGGGCTTCTTTAACAGAAGCTTATTTATACGGGCTTCATGCCCAACACATGTGTCACACTTCCGCATGTACCTTTTATTCACCATTGTATGCATCGATATGACTTAAGTTTTGGCCAAGCTGGGTTGCCTAGCTCCTGTGCTTACCCCTACGTTCCCGATTGTTCGTCTAGGAGGTAAAGGGCGCACCTCTGCGATTGTTACTGCCGGGTCAGCCAGATGTGTACCTCAGACTGGTGAAGCCGAAAGCTAGCGTTCTTAAGGGAATATTCGGTCGGTGACTTGAAAGATGATTTTTCTTACCTATTTATTTATCTGTCCCCAGATGCTTTTCTGCTGTTTTCGCAGTCCGGACATGCACTTTAGGGTATGCCTCCCAGGGAAAGGAACCCCTAATGGAACTATTCTCCCTGGAAGATGTTTCTTACTAACCATGTAATATAACATAACTAGTTGGGCACTTGTCTGATAAAGCACTAATGACCCGTATGCCTGGTCTCCATGCATGCCCCGGTTTTTACATAACCGTGAGGGTATTCGGACACACTCCGGACTCTTGGGTCCCGAGGTTGAAGCGAAAAGGTCCGCAAAGAGAAACGATCTATAATCCGGCTAGAAGGCATTTTAAATGTCATTTTTAAATTACATCGTCAAATTGACTGATTGTACTCCTCTTCAATCCCATCTAACAGGATGTCCAGCTTACAGTCCCGTTGGAATACTTAGCGGCCAACTCTACTTCGCTGTACATTAAGCTCACAGGGATCTCCTTCCCATCGAGCCCCACAGGTCCGACCTCGGCCATGTGGTTTGGATCAACCTTTGTGTACCTCGTCTTCACCATGGCCCAGGCCTCCCGGGCGCCTTGATGACAGGCCGATATCTTCCATAGACGGAAGCGCTGCCGTGCTCCCTCAAGCTTCTCCGCAAGGCCTCCAAGACCCTGGGTAGGGAGACGGACGGCCATAGGGCCTGGGTGACGTCGCTCATCACCTGCCGAATATGTTCGTGCAGTTGCAGCAGCTCAGGAAGCTGATCACCCGTTGAACCGGGCATTTCCTCCGCAGGACGACCTGTGAGCACACCTACAGACACATTTTTGTCCTCGCCGAACTCTTCTTTTCAAAAGAGTTTGCTCAAGCACTTACTATAAATGCCGCGACGAAGCCGCTGATTCTCCTTCACGGAGCCAGACAGCTGGGCCCGAACACCTTTTAGTTCTTCGCCCAGCTGGGTGTTGGCATCTTGGAGTTTGTTCCTCTCCTGCTGCACCTTCATAAGCACCCTCTCGCCGGCCTTCTGCTGGCGCAGTAGTTGTTGCTTGTCCGGATCAAGTCCGGCACCATCTGCAATATTATTGTCAGACTTATACACACGCCGCACTTCATAAACTACTTGTCTTTTTGAAATATGTATTACTAGAGGGGGTCTCTGTGGCTCCCCCTGTGGCGGCTAGTGCGGCCTCAAGTTGGGCCTTGTACTCTTGAATCTCCTGGGACAGGTGGGTATTCTTCTCCCGAAGATCCTGATAACAAATGATCCTTAAATCAGTTATTCTAACTATTTTATGTCTCGGGGCTACCGCATATATAACTATTAAAATTCTCACCCGTATGTCTTTCACATATCGCCCGTGGCTCGTTAAACTATCTTGAGCGGCACGGAGGTGCGATCTCCGCATTAAAGGCATTCAACGCCCGGAGAGAAACACGCCACGAAGAACCGTCTGGCGGCACTGTGATTCATGGCGCCTCCACCTCGCACTGGTGGCGGACAGCTCTGTCGGCATCCTCCGTTGAGGAGCATCCGCTCACGCCTTGTGTTCGCCTCCCCTCCGGACCAGCGTTGGAGCCCTGGCGGCGAGGCTTGGTTGGCAACCTCCGCATAGTCCGGCGAGCGCTCTTTCTCCTGGAAAAGTCATGAGCGTTAATATACCTCCCAGGAATCTTTCCCTTAAATACGGTGGCGTGCCATACCGTTGCGGCGACGTTTCGAGTCGCGCCGCACTCCTCTTCCGCCTGCTGGGCCGAACTGACCCTTGTTGGTCAGCCGCCGCGGGTTCGGCTTCCCACCTAAAAGGCACCTCCTGCGAGGCACCGTTGGTATATGGTGGTCAGAAATAAACATGGATGAGTAATAATGTCAGGACTATGGTCATAGTTACCTGGGAAGCTGGAGATAAACCGGGGTAGTTGGCCGTAATGGCGACCAAAGCATTGTCCATGCTAAGTTGGTGGAACACCCCATCGATCAGCTCCACCTCTATGTCCGGATCCTCTTCGGAGGCTGGATCAAGGGACCGTCCCGGATCCTCGGGTTGTGGAGTCGGGCTGAGTATGCCCTCTACATCCCGGCGCAGTTCCTGCGTTGAAGTCGCAACGTGAGAAACTTAACTTTGGGAATATGGATCAGATAGATAAAAACATCCGCTTACCCAGCTTCGAGGGTTATTCATGGAGAATCCATTCAATGGACTTGCGCGGAGGAAGTCCTCCTTCTCCCCCTTGTACAAGCCGGACATGATCTTCACCAGATCAGCAACCGATCCCGGCCCCTTGCGGCCATGACGGGTGGCGTCATTCTCCCCGTTGAAGTCCCACATGGGGTGGCCCCTATATTGGAGCGGCTGCACCCCTCGCATGATGCACGTGGCCATGACTCCAATCATGGTCAATCCGAATGAGCCAAGAACCTTATCCGACCCATCGATATTGGACGCCCTATCATTCTCCCGCTGAGGGCTCAAGGGCGCCAACTCAGCGCTTTTAGTGGAGCGTTGCGAACTCCGGAGGCCGATGCGAATCGGGTCCAACAAAGGCGTTTTCCATATAAAACCATTCAAGGGTCTTGGACGCCTTCTCTGAGGTTCTGGATAGATATCCGGTCCCGGTGATGCGCCATATTTCGGCTCTGCCCATGTGATATATCGACCCCTCGTGAGAATGGGGTACGAGGCAAAACAATCTCTTCCACAACGCAAAATGGGCCTCGATGCCCAAAAACAGCTCGCAAAGGGCTACAAAGCCCGTGATGTGCAAGATGGAGGCAGGTGTAAGATGGTGAAGCTGGAGTCCATAGAACTCCAGGAGCCCTCGGAGAAACGGATGTATGGGAAATCCGAGTCCCCTTATTAGATAAGGGACGAAGCACACCCGCTCTCCTTTGGAGGGATTGGGGACGCTCTCCGCCGCTTCCCACCCTTGTAGGTGGCCGGTCCGCTCGAACCGAACCATGAAGGCCGGGGAAGGTATCCTCCGCTTGGAGCGTCACTAGCTCGCTATGCAGGACTGCACATCTCCTCCAATCTCCGGGCTGAGGGCTGGGAGCGCGAGAGGAGGAGCCGCATTGACTGTCCATGATGGAGTGGATTTTTGTCAGAGGCGCTTCGATGAGTACTCGCGGAAGGAGGATGGTGTGATTCGGATCTAGATCCTCTCCTCTCTTATAGGTAGCTTATTCGCGCAGCTAGGGGGTAAAACGTAAAGATACCCTGGCTTTTCGCATTCATACGACACGTGGAAGAGGGCCATTATTGGACGTGGAAGCCAAGGAGCGCAACATTTATAAGAAAGCCGGACACTATTCGGCAAGCGCATGGAATTTGGAGGAGAACCCGTCTTGCAACGCCGAAGACAATATACGCGCCGGACTCATCGTCATTGAAGCCTGGTTCGGGGGCTACTGAGGGAGTCCTGGACTAGGGGGTGTTCGGATAGCCGAACTATCATCATTGGCCGGACTCCAAGACTATGAAGATACAAGATTGAAGACTTCGTCCCGTGTCCGGATGGGACTTTCCTTGGCGTGGAAGGCAATCTTGGCAATACGGATATGTAGATCTCCTACCATTGTAACCGACCCTGTGTAACCCTAGCCCTCTCCGGTGTCTATATAAACTGGAGGGTTTTAGTTCATAGGACGAACAACAATCATACCATAGGCTAGCTTCTAGGGTTTAGCCTCCTTGATCTCGTGGTAGATCCACTCTTGTACTACCCATATCATCAATATCAATCAAGCAGGTGTAGGGTTTTACCTCCATCGAGAGGGCCCGAACCTGGGTAAAAACATTGTGTCCCTTGTCTCCTGTTACCATCCGCCTAGCCGCACAGATCGGGACCCCCTACCCGAGATCCGCTGATTTTGACACCGACAGGTGTCCTGAAGGGTGCCCGCATTATTGCGGGTGAGTGCTCCAAAGATGTAATATTCGAGTAGACTCGCATTTTGTTATCCTGTGCGCTGAAAACTTTGTTCATATGCGCTAAGCAATGCTTGTTAATTTAAAATATTACCTTCAGGCGGCCGCTTATCAAATCTGAGAGATGGCAAGTCGTCGGTTTCAGCCCCCATGCCACGAAAGTGTGGGGTGTTCGGGATAAACTTGAGTGCTCTTGTTCCCATTTTGGGTCCATCTAGGAGGCGCCAACACAATGAACGAGGCAACCGGACTTATAATGCTTGAACACTCTCACTTAGCCATAGAATTCTATAATTTAAATTTCGTTAAGCCCCTAGTGTTCGAAGATCGAATTGGGCGCTATCCACGCTCGGGCCGGACAAAGCCGTTCCTCGCCTAAGCGCATAAGTCTTTAGGGACTCGAAAAGAACCTCTCGAACAGCGATCGCTCGCCTCATCATGATGGTCAGTTTTAGCTTTCTCCATCGAGGTGCTCGCCTGCATCAACAGGGCACAATCACAGTGGTTCTCCCAAAGGCTACCTTAGCCGATATAACGGAACGTAAGGTACCAAAACATGGGAGCCGGGCAAACCCAATTATTGACCCAAGACATGATTCGGAGCCGATGTATATAATGCTATAAGTTCAGGGTGCCGCACTTGTGAAAGTGTTCGGACTTATCACACCATAATATGGGGAATTTAAGCCCCTGGTGTATTTAGCCGTACCAAAGTGTACGGATGCAACATGTCATAAATGAACATATGTATAATAAAGGAATGCAATTATAGGCAAAAAGTGATGCATTGTTTATTCAAAAAATACTGCCATGAATGCAGAACGATACAAATAGTGCGATAAGCAAGGGGTGGGACTATTTAACATGTCCCCCTCCAGGGGTAGGCTACAGAATGGTGTATAAAATAGGTATAATGCTCGTAATGGAGACCACCTGGATGTTCGTCGTGACCTTTCTTCTTCCCTGGCTGTTGTATCGTGAGTCCGGCGGGTCTACTGCCGGACAAGGCCTCTGGTAAACGGAGTCCTGAGGAAAAGAAAAAAAAGGAAAGAAAAAGGATGACACACTTGGGAGCCCCTGGTGTGGTTGAGCCGCAAACTGGGCCTGCCGTGGTCGTGCCCCTCCCCCTATGCCCATGGTATTTCCAGAGCGTAGTGATGTACGCGGAGTACTGGTTTTGCAATTTTGCAAGGGCTGGGGTTGGGGCCGCATTGCTACGCGTGCTCGGAATGTTCCAGGTGGTCTTGTTGTGGGTTACTCCGGGCCACTTGACGGTGTCCGGTCGCTTAGCAGCCGGACTCGAGAATTGCCTTAAGAGGCTACTCTGAACCTCCACCGCGAGGGCCGCTGTATGCTCCTCCGTTCGGAGAGAGCGTTTGGTGTTTCCGTTGACCGTGATGACTCCTCGAGGGCCTATCATCTTGAGCTTGAGGTATGCGTAATGCGGCACCGCATTGAATTTTGCAAACGCGGTTCGTCCGAAAGCAAAGGCATGATAGCCGCCATGAACGGAACTATGTCAAGATTAACTCCTCGCTCGAAGTTATCCGGGATCCAAGACCACTTCAGTAATCGAGCTCGTACATTTGGCCTCTACACTTGGTATGACGCCTTTGAAGGTCGCCTTTGTGGGTTTAATCCTTGAGGGTCTATGCCCATCTTGCACATCGTATCCCGATAAAGCAGGTTCAAAGCAGTTGCCGCCGCCCATCAGACTCTAGTGAGGTGAAACCCGTCGATGATTGGGTCTAGAACCAATGCGGTGAATCCTCCATGGCGGATCTTTGGTGGGTGGTCCTTCGATCAAACGTGATCGTGCAGAGGACCATGGATTGAACTTTGGGGCGATCGCTCCATCGCCAGATACGCCCTCGAGTGCACGCTCGCTCCCTTTTGGGTATGTGGGTTGCGATATCATGTTCACCGTCCGCACTTGTGGGGGAAACCCTTCGTCCTCTCGTTGTTCGGGCGGTCGGGTCTCTTCCTTGTCATCGCTATGCAGCCCTTGTCATTGTTTTCGCAATTAACTTGCTCGCTCGCTTGAATATCCAACAATCCATGGTGTGATTAGCTGGCTTTTCGGGTGCCGTATCCGCACGAGCGGTCGAGTATTCGGTCCAAATTGACGGACCCGAGTAGTTCTTTTGAATGGCTTTTTCCACGACCGGGTTTGGAGCCTCGAACCGGCGTTGACTGCTGTATCTTCAAGATAATCGCCCGCACGCGGCGTTTGTGCTTGTTACGACGCGACCTGCCATTGCGGTCCTTTGTATCCGGACTGCCAGAATTTTTGTTGAGGTTGTTACTGCGGGCAAGCCAGCTGTCCTCTCCCGCGCAGAAGCGGGTCATGAGTGATGTGAGGGCTGCCATGGATTTTGGCTTTTCCTGTCCTAGGTGCCGGGCAAGGCACTCATCGCGGATGTTATGTTTGAAGGCTGCGAGGGCCTCCGCATCCGGACAGTCGATGATTTGATTTTTCTTGGTAAAGAACCGTGTCCGTAATTGTCTGGTCGATTCGTCTGGCTGCTGAATTATGTGGCTTAGGTCATCAGAGTCTGGTGGTCGCACATATGTGCCCTGGAAGTTATCAAGGAATGCGGCTTCCAGGTCCTCCCAACACCCAATTGATTCTGCTGGCAAGTTGTTAACCCAATGCCAATATGTGCGAATGAAAGGGTAACCTAAGCTGTGCGAGGTTAGGGGGTGTTGGGAGGACCTAGAATTTGCAATTTTTCTTCCCGACGAGGGGCAACGGTGACGAAGGTGACCTGGAATTTACCTCTCAATGAAAGCACCAATGTCGGTGTCAAAACCGGCAGATCTCGGGTAGGGGGTCCCGAACTGTGCATCTAGGCGGATGGTAACAGGAGACAAGGGACACGATGTTTTTACCTAGGTTCGGGCCCTCTCGATGGAGGTAATACCCTTCTCCTGCTTGATTGATATTGATGATATGGGTAGTAGAAGAGTAGATCTACCACGAGATCAAGGAGGCTAAACCCTAGAAGCTAGCCTATGGTATGATTGTTATGTGTCCTACGGACTAAAACCCTCCGGTTTATATAGACACCGGAGAGGGCTATGGTTATACAGAGTCGGTTACAATGGTAGGAGATCTACATATCCGTATCGCCAAGCTTGCCTTCCACGCCAAGGAAAGTCCCATCCGGACACGGGACAAAGTCTTCAATCTTGTATCTTCATAGTCTTGGAGTCCGGCCAATGATGATAGTTCGGCTATCCGGACACCCCCTAGTCTAGGACTCCCTCAGGGGGGTTAATTAGCAGGGTCATTAGTGCTAACTAATCAGGCGCCACGTCAGCCAACAACGCCGGCGAGAAAAAACACGGCGGTGGTGCGCCAGCGTTGCTCGGGACGGCGCTACGGAGCACCATTTTTTGCGTGGTTTGCGGATACGGCGAGCTGGTGGTGCGGCGCATCTTCTGGAGCAAGCGCCAGGAGATGGGGTGGCCGGAGCTCACCGGAGTCGAGCTCATGGCGGCAGCTGGAGCTTGGGTGTGTTGCGGGTTTGGTGTTGCAGCTCGCAAATGAACCAACTAACGGGCTAGCCGAGCTCTACAGGCAGCCACGAGCTTGTTGGACACTGGCGCATGACCAAATGGTCACCAGAGTGACATCGGCGTCGAGCTTGTGCGGCGGTGGGTTTCGGCCTTGACAGAAGCAGCGGCTAGCGGACGCGCGTGAGTGAGGTAGCAGGGGGGATAGAGAGAGAAGCTCACGACGGGTGAGGGAGTCTTGGATTAGGGGGTATCCGGACAGTTGGACTATATACTTTGGCTGGACTGTTGGGTCGTGAAGATACAAGACTCAAGACTTCGCCCCGTGTCCGGATGGGACTCTCCTTTGCGTGGAAGACAAGCTTGGCGATCCGGATATTAGATTTCCTTCTTTGTAACCGACTCTGTGTAAACCCTAGCCCCCTCCGGTGTCTATATAAACCGGAGGGTTTGGTCCGTATAGGGATTATCATAACAATCATAATCATCATAGGCTAGCTTCTAGGGTTTAGCCTCTACGATCTCATGGTAGATCAACTCTTGTAATACTCATATCATCAAGATCAATCAAGCAGGAAGTAGGGTTTTACCTCCATCGAGAGGGCCCGAACCTGGGTAAAACTTGTGTCCCTTGCCTCCTATTACCATTAGCCTTAGACGCACAGATCGGGACCCCTACCCGAGATCTGCCGGTTTTGACACCGACATTGGTGCTTTCATTGAGAGTTCCTCTGTGTCGTCGCTGCGAGGCTCGATGGCTCCTTCAATTATCAACAACGCGGTCCAGGGTGAGACCTTTCTCCCCGGACAGATCTTCATGTTCGGCGGCTTTGCACTACGGGCCAATTCGCTCGACCATCTAGAGCAGATCGACAGCTACGCCCCTGGCCATCAGGTCAGGTTCGGAAACTTGAACTACACGGCCGATATCCACGGAGACTTGATCTTCGATGGATTCGGGCCTACACCAGGAGCGCCGAACAGTCACGATGAGCACGACTTAGACCTGCTGTCGGATAATACTCGGGATATCGCGCCTGCAGGATGCCCGGACCTAAATCCTGGGCAAATTGCGTCGTCCGACGACGGGTGGATGGACCCCGCCCCAGAGACCGCACACTCATCGGCAGCAGAGCCGAACGCAGACTTCCTCCCCAGGGAAGCCTGTGTTTCCGGACCCCTGGACTTGTGTCCGGCTGTAGGTCCTAGACCGCGCGCCCTTGAGCCCGCCGATTCTGGCTGGGCTCTAGTAATGGAATTTGCCTCTACGGATATCTTCCAGCACTCGCTCTTTGGCGACATGCTGAACTCACTAAAGTCTCTCTCCTTGTCAGGAGACTCTTGGCCGAACTATGTCCGGCTCAAGGGGAAAGAAGGCGACAAGGAAATTCGTTGCCCACCCACCACCCACTTCATAGCCACTGTCGATGACGTAACAAACATGCTCGACTTCGACTCTGATGACACCGACGGTATGTACATTGCCGCAGGAGACGATTCAGAACCACCACCCATGGGGCGCTGGACTGCCACCTCATCATATGATATATACATGGTGGATACGCCTAAGGAGGACGATGGCGACAGAACGGAGGATAAAACCCTCGGACAAAAGCCAAAACGATGGCGCAGATGCCGCTCTAAGTCCAGTCACAGTAAAAATAGCAATAATAGCGCTAGAAAGATCGACACCCCAGTCATTTCCGAAGGCAACAATGACCATATGGACCCAGTGATGGAGCAGGACGAGCCAGGTCATGCAGAACACAGCCCGGAGCAGACGCCCGATCACACTGATCCCGAGGGACGAACTCACCAAACTGCCAGGGGACAGGAGCACAGTCCGGACGATGACGCATTCATCATCCCGGAAACACGCTTGGAATGAGATAACCTCCACAGAAGGCTTATGGCCACTGCGAGAAGTCTAAAGAAGCAAAATCAAAAGCTTAAAGCCGCACAGGAAACGCTCAATCGCAGATGGAATGAAGTACTAGACACTGAAGAAAAGTACGGCGACGGTCGCCAAACAAAGAGCTATCCAAAGCTCAAGCTGCTACCAGTATTCGATGACGAGGCCATTCCACCGAAGAACAATATGGCCAATAGGCGGAACCAACCACTTCGTAACCGCAATACAGCAGCTACTAATGCCGCACACGATTTACGTGAGCTCCTGGATAAAAAGGCCGGCGCGACCAGGTCCATCTATGGATCTAGAGGACATGCCCCGGCGCAGGACTATGGTCACCAAAACGATCAGACCGATCGAGTACCAGTTCGGAATCAGACCGGACACAACAACAGCCAACGGCACGCCACAACACGACCAGATATAGAGGGGCTGCTCACCCTCTGTGCTTCACCGAAGAGGTACTGGACCACGAATTTCCACAGGGTTTTAAACCTGTGAACATAGAGGCATACAACGGAACGACAGACCCCGGGGTCTGGATTGATGATTTTATCCTGCATATCCACATAGCTCGTGGGGACGACCTCCACGCCATCAAATACCTTCCCCTCAAGCTGAAGGGACCAACTAGGCACTGGTTGAAAAGCCTCCCCGAAAATTCAATCGGAAGTTGGGAGGAACTCAAGGATGCTTTCAGGGCCAATTTTAAAGGGACCTATGTCCGACCTCCGGACGCGGACGATTTAAGTCACATAATTCAGCAGCCTGGAGAGTCCGCCCACAAGCTTTGGAACAGATTCCTCACTAAGAAAAATCAAATTGTCGATAGTCCGGATGCCGAAGCCCTAGCGGCCTTCAAGCACAGTATCCGGGAGGAGTGGCTCGCCAGACACCTCGGCCAAGAAAAGCCGAGGACAATGGCAGCCTTAACAAGCCTTATGACCCGCTTTTGCATGGGTGAAGACAGCTGGTTGGCCCGTAGAGGCACCAGCGACCCAAGTACATCCGAAATCAGGGATGGCAACGGGATGCCACGGCGGAATAAAAACAAATGTCGAAACAAGGAAGAAAGTCCGGACAACACAACGGTCAATGCCGGATTCAGGGGCTCTCGACCCGGTCAACAAAAGAAGCCATTTGAAGGCAGCAAAGAGGGACCATCCGGCCTGAACAAAGTCCTGGACAGACTATGCCAAATTCATGGCACCCCCAAAAAACCTGCGAACCACACTCATAGAGAATGCTGGGTCTTTAAGCAGGCTGGTAAATTAAATGCCGAACACAAGGGAAGGGAAACAACAAGTGAAGACGAGGATGAGCCTCGCCAACCGAACACTGGGGAACAGAAAAGATTCCCACCAGAGGTAAAAACAGTAAACATGATCCACGCGACTCACATACCCACGAGAAGGTGCGAACGCGTGCTGAGAGACACATATGCTACAGAGCCCGTCGCCCCCAAACTTAACCACTGGTCGGCCTACCTGATCACCTTCGATCACAGGGACTACCCGACTAGTATGCGGCACGGAGGATCAGCTGCTTGGTGCTCGACCCAATAATCGACGGATACCATCTCACTCGCGTCCTCATGGACGGCGGCAGTAGTCTTAATCTAATATACCAAGACACTGTCCGCAGGATGGGGATAGACCCATCCAGAATCAGCCAAAGCAACACCACCTTTGAAGGGGTGATACCAGGCGCTGAAGCCCGCTGCAGGGGCTCCCTCATACTAGAGGTGACATTCGGTTCCCTAGGCAACTTCAGAAGCGAAGAACTACTCTTCACCATCGCCCCCCTCCAAAGTGGTTATCATGCATTACTCGGGAGAACGGCCTTCGCCCGCTTCAACGCAGTACCACACTACGCCTACCTTAAACTAAAGATGCCCGGTCCACGTGGCGTCATCACCATAAATGGAAATACAAAGCGTTCCTTACGCGCAGAAGAGTATGAGATGACTCCAGCAGCCGGACTCTAGGCGGCCTCTAATACCAGAACGGATGATTGGTCGTTAAGACCACGGACACGGTTAGACGAGTCCGGCAGCCCAGATAAACCTGATTTGGGCGCCACAAATGTAACCCCATAGAGGACACCAGGGGCTATAGATATTTAATAAAGCCCAACTCTTGGCTTGACCTTATTAATAGGCCAATGTCTTACACTTTTACTATCCATTGGTGATAGCCAACTCTTCGCACACTTACGTCATACTCTTCTACATGAGTTTTCCTTTTTACAGACACCATTCGTGCGACACCCTCCCAGGACATGACACAACGGAGACAAAAGCGCAGACGTGCAGCAGGGCCCCGCTCAAAGGTTTCTCTTTAGATTAAGCCCCTGTGTAAACCTTCTTTATTGTCTCTTGTTGCTTACACATCCCATTGGTACTACACCCACAGAGGATACTGCCGTTATTGGCATTTCGCCACGACAGACTAATGCACGTACCTGGAAATACAGGGTTCATAATAAAGGCCATTACTCAGCCCAGTATACATTATAAAGTCCGAATACCTTCGGGAGTGTACGGCGTCGCGAGTTTGGCCTTATATGCATCAGCTCCGAATCATGTCTTTGGTCAAATGATGGGTTTGCCTGGCTCATGGGTTTGCCGCCTAATGTTCCATGCTTATCGGCTAGGGCGGCCAAAGGAGAACTACTGCGATTGTGCCCTGGTTATTCCGGATGAGCACCTCAGTAGAGAAAGCCGAAAACTGACTGACTGTCATGATATAGCGAGAGACTGTTCAACCACTCGAAGACTCAGCGGAATCTTTAGGATTCCTACGCATTAACGAAGGACCGTTCCCCAGTCATGTACACACGCGCCCGTATTCGGATGCACGCAAAAGTACCAGGGGCTACATAGTAGCCCCACCGTCAAACTCCTATGGCTAAGTGAAAGTGTTAAAGCTATATAGTCCGGTTGCCTAGTTCGACGTGCGATCACTTCCTTAATGGACCAAGATGTTGGATCAAGTGTGATTACACATATTTTCGCGAACACCCCCACATTATATGCATGGGGGCTGAAGCCAACGACGACTAACTTTGAAAATTGCATATATACATAAAACGGCCGCACAGGAGGCACAATAACACTTTCGGGCAAAAAGTATAAACATAGCCTCCATAATTCAAATAACATTGTTTTTATAATGAAACGATTTGTCACTCGAACATGACATTCTTCGAGCACTGAGCCTCTATTAAGCGAGCACCTTCTACTACCTGTTCCAAGTAGTGCTCGGCTAGATCCTGGCCTCCCGCCGGATTCTTGGTCGCAATGATGGTGGCCTCCATATCTGTCCAATATGCTTTAACGCGGGCAAAAGCCATCCGTGCACCCTCTATGCACGCCGACCACTTCATGGCATCGATCCACAATACGACACCAAGGAATTGTTGCACTAAACCAAAATAACTGTCCGGCTTAGGCCCCTTCAGCCGTAGATGGTCTATTACAGACCGCACTG
Organism: Aegilops speltoides; assembly: GCA_021437245.1. Lineage (NCBI taxonomy): Eukaryota > Viridiplantae > Streptophyta > Magnoliopsida > Poales > Poaceae > Aegilops > Aegilops speltoides. Next base: position 123,200,090 of record CM038143.1, on the reverse strand, counting down.
CAAGAACGGATAGCCTATGGAGCTCGTCCACAGCAGCCATCCTCTCACTCAACGGCAATATGCGCGTTGGAGCGCTAAATTGCGACCAGAACAGCTTTTCCACTTCATTATCTTTTTGATCCTCGAAAAACTTGGCCGCATCAGCCGTACTCTTCGCCAAATCCGCATAGGCGTCTGTAGCGTCGATCTAGAGGAGCGTACTTTGGATCTAAAAACTTCATCCGCAACAAATAAGGTTTTCCAGCCGCGATTTATCCGGCCTGTCGAAGCTCCTCCCGCGCATCCCTAATTTCGGAACGCGTCTCCTTGGCCACATCAAGAGCTTTTTTCAGGTCGAAATTGCCTTATTATCTTTTTCAAGGAGCTCATACCAGGCGGCGGCATCCTTCAGCTCCACATCCATCTCGGCTATTTTGTCTTCGCTTCGGCGACGAGCAGCCTGTTCGGCTCTCAACTCTTCGGCCGCCTTTAGGGCAGCCGCATTGCTAGCCCGGGCTTGTTCCTTGGCCAGGGCAAGTTCCGCCCTTAGGGCTTCCACGGCAGCAACTCCGTCTACAGTCCAAGCATATAACATTAACATGATGCTCCTCTTGGTTTTTCCTATGACAAATAAGGAAAGCCGAGCACATACCTTGTGACTCGTTAAGCCGCTGGTTCACAAGTGTGATATCGGCATCAATAACTCCAATCTGTCGCCTCAGTTCGGTGACTTCAACAGACCGGTCTGCTGCCGGACCCTTAGCTACCTGTGCATAAATGCAGTATGATCATTACTCAATGATGTGATCCTCCGTTTGCCGCCTTGGGCTGGCAACCAGAGTCTCAGGGGCTACTCTCCGTATGGAGCACACCTAGCGCGTGCGCCACAATCAAGAATTACGTATTTTGTTTCATAACTCAAAGCCTCTGAGCAAGCTCGTAAAAGCTTCCTTCAACCCGCTTGTGGTGGATGAAATCTTCTTAAGCACCGTGCTCATTAATGAATGGTGATCCTCCGAGAGAGCAGCCCGCTCCAGAAGGCCCGATAGTGTATCCGGCCGGTCTCCGAACTGTGCTGGACCTTCCTTATCGCCCCCCGTGGGAGCCAAACGCTCGGGGCTCAGGGCGGCCGAAGTACTAGCTTCTGGCCTCGGCAAATCTGGGCTCCTCCGTGACGACACCTCGGGGTCGCCCGCCCCATGAGGCGGAGAGGTTCATGGGGTTTCACTCTCCATCATCTCCGGAAGGAGATCCCCTGAAGATGAACTCTGTCGAGAAGAGCTGCTAGCCGGACTGCAAAGAATGGATCATGGTTACTGTTCTTGGAGGAGGAAGCACTAGCTTTGTATTTACAATTAACTTACAGCTCGGCTGAGGGCTGGCCCGTTTGCGGCCATGGCGCGGTGAAGACGCCCTTCGGGGCAGGGCCCCCTGGTGAAGTTTTTTCCCTTGTATGGGCGCCTCCATCTCAAAGTCTTCGGAGGCGGCTCTCTTCTTCCCGTGAGGGGAGGAGACCTTGGATTCCCCTCCCCGACTATCCTCCTTTGGGGAGGTAGCAATTCCCCCGGTTTGGATGTGCAATGTGTGAAGTTCTACTTCTCTGTTCTTCCCTTCGCCTTTCCCTGAGGGCACTTTACTTAGCACACGACCAAGCATCTTGTCTATGGAGGGACTAGGCGAGCCTTCGGGAAGTGGCGCCGGACACCTAATTTTCTCCGCCTTGCTGAGCCATTCCTAGCAACGGAGGATTTTCAGAATAATGATTATGATAAATATAAACGAAGTGTTCGGTTTCTGGGTTACTTACTTGGGTATCTGGGTGATTGCAGCTCAGGCCCGCATCCTCAGTGGTGTCCGGACACTTTACTTGTTGTCCGAAGAATAACTTACACATCCCTTCGAGCGTCAGGCCGAAGAAGTGCAGAATAGTCCGTGGACCTTCCGGATTGAACTCCCACATCCGGAGAGGCCGACATTTGCACGGCAACATCCGTTGGACTAGCATTACCTGAATTATGCTGACAAGGCTAATGTCCCTCTCAAGAAGCTCCCGGATGCGGCTCTGCAATGTTGGTACATCAGTAGAAGGCCCCCAATCCCGTCCTACATTGGCCCATGACGCCAGTTGAGGCGGAGGGCCCGAGCGGAAGTCGGGGGCAGCCACCCACTTTGTGCCTCTGGGAGCCGTGACATAAAACCGCCTCCGCTGCCATAGATCAGACACCTATGGGAAGGAGCCCTCTGGCCATGGGGCGTCGGCGTTCCTGCTTATTACAGCACCTCCGCACTCCGTGTGTCGCCCCTCAATCATCTTCGGCTTCACATTGAAGGTCTTGAGCCATAAGCCGAAGTGCGGGGTTACGTGGAGAAAAGCCTCGCACACAATGATGAATGATGAGATGTGAAGGATGGCGTCCAGAGCTAGATCATGAAAATCTAGCCCATAATACAACATGAGCACTCTCACAAAGGGATCGAGGGTGAAGCCTAAGCCGCGGAGGAAGTGAGAAACAAATACGACGCTCTCGTTGGCCTCGGGAGTAGGGATGACCTGCCTTGGAGCAGGAAGCCTGTGCTTGATGTCGGCAGTCAAATATCTGACCTCCCTAAGCTTCGCGATGTCCTCTTCTATGACCGAGGAGGCCATCCACCGGCCTTGAAGGCTGGATCCGGACATGATTGAAGATCTGAAGTGCTTGAGCTTGGGCTCTGGGTGTTAGAACTCGAGATGCGAAAAAGCGTAAGATTGGTGGAAAAGAGGGATAGGCCTCGGCCCCTTTATAAAGCGAGTGAATATCAAGCGTTCTCAGCGTAACCGCTTGGGACTCACCTAAAAACACAGAGTCATACCAACAGGCATCATGGGGTTGCACGCGCCTGTATTGATGGAAGATCTCGCGATAAGGGGAGCACGATCTCTGTGTTGGCAAGGTGTGCCAATAAAACCACCTCGTGACGCGTATCGAGGCAGGCCAAGGAAAACCGGTTAATGTTGGGCCGGGCCACGATGCAGGAGCACGCCGTACAAAAATTGTCAGCAGATCAGATTTATGAAGTGCTATGCTCTCTACGGTAGTGTGCGGAAATTATCTCACAAAGCTGGGCACAATCCTCAATCTACTTTGGAGTATTCAAAGATGGAACCCGCCTTGCAATGCCGAAGACAAACTACGCGCCGGACTCATCGTCATTGAAGCCTGGTTCATGGGCTACTGAGGGAGTCCTGGATTAGGGGGTATCTGGACAGTCGGACTATATACTTTGGCCGGACTGTTGGGCCGTGAAGATACAAGACTCAAGACTTCGCCCCGTGTCCGGATGGGACTCTCCTTTGCGTGGAAGACAAGCTTGGCGATCCGGATATTAGATTTCCTTCTATGTAACCGACTCTGTGTAAACCCTAGCCCCCTCCGGTGTCTATATAAACCGGAGGGTTTGGTCCGTATAGGGACGATCATAACAATCATAATCATCATAGGCTAGCTTCTAGGGTTTAGCCTCTATGATCTCGTGGTAGATCAACTCTTGTAATACTCATATCATCAAGATCAATCAAGCAGAAGTAGGGTTTTACCTCCATCGAGAGGGCCCGGAACCTGGGTAAAACATTGTGTCCCTTGCCTCCTGTTACCATTAGCCTTAGACGCACAGATCGGGACCCCCTACCCGAGATCCGCCGGTTTTGACACCGACAACAGGGGCAACAGAGGTGACGGCGAGGTCAGGAAGCTCTGGAGGTGCCGCATCGACGACGGGGATCTCCTGTGATCCGAGGACGAAGACGACGACCTGAAGGCGGAGCAGAGCTTCCGGCAAAGCATGGCTCGGTGAGGATGAAGCAGAGGTCGTAGCGGAGCTCTAGGACATGGGGAGAGATCGTGAGGGTGGCGACGGCTATGCTCGGGCTGCACGGGAGAGAGAGCCAGGGAAGGGGAAGGGGGTCCAGCAAGAGAGGGGAGAGGTGCAGGGGTCGAGGGAGTGCGTGGCGTCGTCCAGGTGATCGGGGAGGGAGGCAACCAGGCAGGAGGTGGCCAAGCGCGACGACTGTTCTTGCCACCGAGCTGCTTTGTGCGCTAGCACGGGAAGAAGACAGGCATGCCCGTGGTGGTTGGGTTGCACAGTTTTGGGCCGGCTGGCCACCAGGTAAGTTTTTTCTCTCTCTTTTATTTCTGTTCTTTTCTATTTCTGTTGTTGTTTTTTTAATTACTAAAAATACTAAACCTTTCCAAAAAATACTGGGATAAGTTGTGGGCACTGTTGACATATTTTTCAGCAGCCCTCAACCATTATATGTATTATTTGGGCAAATAAAATATTTATAGGAATTAAATGCCCAAATGCAAATACTTAATGGATTAATTCAAAAATCCAGAGTGACCCAGAAAAATGTGCACCATTTTTGGCAGAGGTTCTAGACCAATTCAAAAATGACGAACTTTTCTGAAAAACATTCTGGGTTCATTGAAAATATTTATGGTTGACCCTATTTGATTTAATTTTGGTGCTAGGGTTCGTCATCCCCATTTCAAATTCTTTTGGATTCAAACATGATGCATGGATGCTTTAATGCAACTAGTTACAAGCAATGCTAGGGCTGTGACAGGGTGATCCTCGGCGTCAAAAATGATAGGTGTGTGGGACCACCTTAGTGGCTTCTGGGCGTCTACCATCGGTTCCATTGCATTAATCTCGCGCGCCCACTATTTCAGTTGGCAGTCGGATGAATGCAACGAGGCACCTCCGTCAACACACATGGCTTCTGTTGCCTTCTAAAACTCATGCTCGGTGGATTCGTCATCATCATCGTGGTCGTCATTGATAACCCACAAGTATAGGGGATCGCAACAATTTTCGAGGGTAAAGTATTCAACCCAAATTTATTGATTCAACACAAGGGGAGCCAAAGAATATTCTCAAGTATTAGCAGTTGAGTTGTCAATTCAACCACACCTGGATAACTTAATATCTGCAGCAAAGTGTTTAGTGGCAAATTAGTATGGAAGTAACTGTAACGGTAGCAAAAGTAACAGTAGCAGTTTTGTAGTAATTGTAACAGTGGCAATTGTAAAGTAACTAAGCAAAGAGCAATATGTGAAAAGCTCGTAGGCATTGGATCAGTGATGGATAATTATGCCGAATGCGATTCCTCATGTAATAGTTATAACATAGGGTGACACAGAACCAGCTCCAGTTCATCAATGTAATGTAGGTATGTATTCCGAATATAGTCATACGTGCTTATGGAAAAGAACTTGCATGACATCTTTTGTCCTACCCTTCCGTGGCCGTGGGGTCCTATTAGAAACAAAGGGATATTAAGGCCTCCTTTTAATAGAGTACCGTACCAAAGCATTAACACATAGTGAACACATGAACTCCTCAAACTACGGTCATCACTAGTAAGTATCCCGATTATTGTCACTTCGGGGTTAATGGATCATAACACATAATAGGTGACTATTGACTTGCAAGATAGGATCAAGAACTCACATATATTCATGAAAACATAATAGGTTCAGATCTGAAATCATGGCACTCAGGCCCTAGTGACAAGCATTAAGCATAGCAAAGTCATAGCAACATCAATCTCAGAACATAGTGGATACTAGGGATCAAACCCTAACAAAACTAACTCGATTACATGGTAAATCTCATCCAACCCATCACCGTACAACAAGCGTACGATGGGATTACTCACGCACGGCGGTGAGCATCATGAAATTGGTGATGGAGGATGGTTGATTATGACGACGGCGACGGATCCCCCTCTCCGGAGCCCCGAACGAACTCCAGATCAGCCCTCCCGAGAGAGTTTAGGGCTTGGCGGCGGCTCCATATCGTAGAACGCGATCAATCTTTCTCTCTGATTTTTTCTCCCCGAACGTGAATATATGGAGTTGGAGTTGAGGTCGGTGGAACTTCAGGGGGCCCACGAGGTAGGGGTGCTCCCTGGGAGGGGGCGCCCCCACCCTCCTGGACAGGGTGTGGGCCCCCTGACGTTTGTTCTTTCAACAATATTTTTATTAAATCCAAAAAGTTGCTGCGTGGATTTTCAGTCATTCCGAGAAGTTTTATTTCTGCACAAAAATAACACCATGGCAGTTCTGCTGAAAACAGCATCTGTACGGGTTAGTTCCATTCAAATCATGCAAGTTAGAGTCCAAAACAAGGGCAAAAGTGTTTGGAAAAGTAGATATGACGGAGACGTATCAACTCCCCCAAGCTTAAACCTTTGCTTGTCCTCAAGCAGTTCAGTTGACAAACTGAAAGTGATAAAGAAAAAACTTTTACAAACTCTGTTTGCTCTTGTTGTTGTAAATATGTAAAGCAAGTATTCAAGTTTTCAACAAAGATGATGAACTAACCATATTCACAATAACACTTAGGTCGCATGTTTACTCATATCATTGGCATAACCAGCTAGCGAGCAATAATAATCAATCTTGGATGACAACACTTTCTCAAAAACATTCATAATATGATATAACAAGATGGTATCTCGCTAGCCCTTTCTGAGACCGCAAAACATAAATGCAGAGCACCTTTAAAGACCAAGGACTGACTAAACATTGTAATTCATGGTAAAAGAGATCCAGTCATAGTCATACCCAATATAAATTAATAGTAATGCATGCAAATGACAGCGGTGCTCTCCAGCGGGTGCTTTTTTTAATAAGAGGGCGATGACTCAACATAAAAGTAAATACATAGGCCCTTCACAGAGGGAAGCAGGGATTTGTAGAGGTGCCAGAGCTCGATTTTGAAATAGAGATAAATAATATTTTGAGCAGAATACTTTCGCTGTCAATATAACAACCAATAGATCTCGACATCTTCCATGTTACACACATTATAGGCGGTTCCCAAACAGAATGGTAAAGTTTATACTCCCCCACCACCAACAATCATCAATCCATGGCTTGCCTGAAACAACGGGTGCCTCCAACAAACATCAATCCTGGGGGAGTTTCGTTTGCAATTATTTTGATTTGATTTGAGCATGGGACTGGGCATCCCGGTGACCAGCCATTTTCTCGTGAGTGAGGAGCGGAGTCCACTCCTCTTGAGAATAACCCTCCTAGCACGGAAGATACAGGCAACCCTAGTTGATGCATGAGCTGTTCGAGCATACAAAATAGAATTTCATTTGAAGGTTTAGAGTTTGGCACATACAAATTTACTTGGAATGGCAGGTAGATACCGCATATAGGAAGGTATGGTGGACTCATGTGGAATAACTTTGGGGTTTATGGATTTTGGATGCACAAGCAGTATTCCCGCTTAGTACAAGTGAAGGCTAGAAAGGGACTGAGAAGCGACCAACTAGAGAGCGACAACAGTCATGAACATGCATTAGAATTAATCAACACTGAGTGCAAGCATGAGTAGGATATAATCCACCATGAACATAAATATCGTGAAGGCTATGTTGATTTTGTTTCAACTACATGCATGAACATATGCCAAGTCAAGTCACTCGAATCATTCAAAGGAGGATACCACCCTATCATACCACATCACAATCATTTTAATAGCCTGTTGGCACGCAAGGTAAACCATTATAAGCTCCTAGCTAATTAAGCATAGCATAAGAAACTATAATCTCTAATTTTCATTGCAAACATGTTTATTCATAATAAGCTGAATAAGGAACGATGAACTAATCATATTTACAAAAACAAGATAGGTCGAGTTCATACCAGCTTCTCTCATCTCAATCAGTCCATCATATATCATCATTATTGCCTTTCACTTGCACGACCGAATGGTGTGGATAATAATAATAGTGCACGTGAATTGGACTAAGCTGGACTCTGCAAGCATTTAATTCAAGGGAGAAGACAAGGTAATATGGGCTCTTGGTTAAATTAACAATAATGCATATAAGAGCAACTCAACATTTTCTTCATGGTCTTCTCCTATCGACACCCAAAGAAAGAAAGGAAATAAAACTATTTACACGGGAAAGCTCCCAACAAGCAAAAGAAGAACGAGAAATCTTTTTGGGTTTTCTTTTAGTTACTACTTCTACAGACATGGAAAGTAAACTAGCTAAAAGCTATCACTAATTTTTTGGTTTTTCTTAAGGTATATCAAACACATGAGAAGAAAGCAAGAAAAAGAAAATAAACTAGCATGGATAGTACAATGAAAAAGTATGAGCATCGACAACTAAGATGAGTGTGTGAACATGAATGTAATGTCGGCGAGAAATACGTACTCCCCCAAGCTTAGGCTTTTGGCCTAAGTTGGTCTATGCCCATGGATGGCCTGGCGGATATCCGAAGTTGTAACTGGGGTCGTACTGACGTGCAGCTGCCATTGCCTCACGAGCTGCAGCCTGGAGGCGAGCTACCTCCGTCCTCCTCTCATACTCGTTCACCTCCTCCCTAGTGATAACATATCTTCCTTTTACCTGATAGTCAAAGAAGGCAGGAGCAGGGAGAGTAATATGGACAGCGCGACATCTGTCAAAGATTAGTCGATACTGGAGGATTAGTTCATTCCTCTCAAGAAAATGATGATTAACCATGGAATTATAATCTAAATAAGCGGGCGGCAACTCCATATCATTTTCATGTGCGGTATACCAAGATAATTAGCCACACGGGTTGCATAAATCCCTCCAAACAAGTCTCCATCTAGACCGTTATTATGCAACCTATGTGCAACAATTGCCCCCAAGTTATATTGTTTATCACCTAATGCAGCACTCCTGAGAACACTAAGATTAGGAACACACATATGACATGCCTCGTCCTTACCATTTATACATCTACCTATAAAGAGAGCAAAATAATGTATGCAGGAAAATGAATGATTCCTATGGTAGCTTGTGTTATTTCTCGAGATTCCCCCACAGTGATACTAGCAAGAAAGTCTTTATATTCAGATTTACGAGGTTCATTGACACTACCCCATTGCGGGAGTTTACAAGTAGTGGTAAAATCTTCTAAGTCCATGGTATAAGATTTATCATAAAGATGAAACAGGACAGTGTGAGAATTGTGTGAAGATGTAAATTTGAACCTTCTCACAAAGGAATCAGTTAAATGGTAGTATTGAGGGAACTTATCTTGCATGAAGTCCTCGAGGTTAGCATTACGCACATACGCGTCAAATTCATCCTTAATGCCTGCTTTGACCATAAACTCCTCTGACGGCCATTCACAAGGCCGCACGTAAGCTTCCCTCGGTGGTTCATCGTCCTGTTCACGTATTGCGAGCCTGGGTCCTTGCTTCCTTGAAGAAACACCTTGGTACATTTTCCTAGACATATTTCTTTTTCTGAAAAATTTCTGAAAATTTTAGTAACTCAAAATAAAAGTGAACCAAACTCAATAAAATTGATGGCAACTACTCCCACAAGTGCCTAGAGACTATATCATGCATTAGAACTACTTGGGACCATATAAATTTGACATGCAAGCTCAAGAACAGGGTCACCTAGGCAGCAAAAATTTGCAATGAATAAAGCAATAGAACAAAAACTAATTGGACCATTGGAGGAGTCACATACCAAGGAAGAATCCCCCAAAGCAGTTTTGTGAATGGAGCTTTGAGCAGGGAGATCGAAAATGGCAGCAAAATGAGCTAAAACTCATGCTTGAGCTGGTTGGTGATTTTCTTGGGAGGAAGAAGAAGGGTATGGGTGCAGGAATAAGTGGAGGGGGGCCACCGTGGGCCCACGAGGTAGGGGGCGCGCCCCTGACCCTCGTGGCCAGGTGCTTGCTCCCCCTGTTGTGTCCTCAGTGCCAGATATTCTCAGATATTCCAAAAAAATCATATTTAATTTTCAGGGCATTTGGAGAACTTTTATTTTCGGGGTATTTTTTATTGCAAGGATAATTCAAAAAACAGACATAAATTACTATTTTTGCTTTATTTAATCTAAATAATAGAAAGTAAAAGAATGGTACAGAAGGTTGTGCCTTCTAACTTCATCCATCTCATGCTCATCAAAAGGAATCCACTAACAAGGTTGATCAAGTCTTGTTAACAAACTCATTCCGAATAACATGGAACCGTAGAAATTTCAAATAGCACTAGGTTACCTCAACGGGGATATGAACATCCCCAATAATAAGAATATCATATTTCTTCTTGACAGTAGGAAGAGGAAATTCAAAACCTCCAATAATAATCGATGAAATTTTTCCAATAGAATTGATATTGTGAACTTGAGGTTGTTTCCTCGGAAAGTGTACCGTATGCTCATTGCCATTAACATGAAAAGTGACATTGCCTTTGTTGCAGTCAATAACAGCCCTTGCAGTATTCAAAAAGGGTCTACCAAGGATAATCGACATACTATTGCCCTCGGGAATATCAAGAATAACAAAGTACGTTAAGATAGTAACCTTTGCAGCCACAACAGGCACATCCTCACAAATACCGATAGGTATAGAGGTTGATTTATCAGCCATTTGCAAAGATATTTCAGTAGGTGTCAACTTATTTAATTCAAGTCTACGATATAAAGAGAGAGTCATAACACTAACACCGGCTCCAAGATCACATAAAGCAGTTTTAACATAGTTTCTTTTAATGGAGCATGGTATAGTTGGTACTCTTGGATCTCCAAGTTTCTTAGGTATTCCACCCTTAAAAGTGTAATTAGCAAGCATGGTGGAAATTTCAGCTTCCGATATCTTTCTTTTATTTGTAATGATATCTTTCATGTACTTAGCATAAGGATTAACTTTAAGCATATCAGTTAAACGCATACACAAAAAGATAGGTCTAATCATTTCAGCGAAGCGCTCAAAATCCTCATCATCCTTTTTCTTGGATGGATTTGGGGGAAAAGGCATGGGTTTCTGAACCCATGGTTCTCTTTCTTTATCGTGCTTCCTAGCAACAAAGTCTCTCTTATCATAACGTTGATTCTGTGATTGTGGGTTATCAAGATCAACAACAGGTTCAATCTCTACATCATTGTTATTGCTAGGTTGAGCATCAACATGAACATTATCATTAAAGTTGTCACTAGGTTCATGTTCATCACCACATTGTGTCTCAGCATCAGAAATAGAAATATCATTGGGATTCTCAGGTGTGTCTACAACAGGTTCAGTAGAAGCATGCAAAGTCCTATTATTTTTCTTTTTCTTCTTTTTAGAAGGACTAGGTGCATCAACATTAGTTCTCTGAGAATCCTACTCAATTCTCTTAGGGTGTCCCTCAGGATACAAAGGTTCCCGAGTCATTTTACCCGTTCTAGTTGCTACTCTAACAGGAAAGTCATGTTTATTATTACATTCATTGAGCAATTCATTCTGAGCCTTAAGCACTTGTTCTACTTCAATAGTAACCATAGAAGCATGTTTATTAATAAGTTTTAGTTCACCTTTAACTCTAGACATATAATTACTCAAGTGTCCAATCATATGAGCATTACTCTTGAATTGTCTACCAACATAAGCATTGAAGTTTTCTTGTTTAGCCATAAAGTCATCAAATTCATCCAAGCATTGGCTAGCAAACTTAGTAGACGAGATTTCAACTTTATCATATGTATAGAGAGAATTTACCTTTACTACCTGTATCGGGTTATCAGGACCATGTATTTCTTTGATAGGTGGTATATTAAGGCCATGTATTTCTTCAACAGGAGGTAAATTCTTAACATCTTCAGCTTTAATACTTTTTTCTTTCATAGATTTCTTTGCCTCTTGCATATCTTCTAGACTAAGAAATAGAACACCTCTTTTCTTCGGAGTTGGCTTAGGAGTTGGTTCAGGAAGTGTCCAATTATTTTCATTAGTCAACATATTATTCAATAGCAATTCAGCTTGATCGATAGTTCTTTCCCTGAAAACACAGCCAGCACAACTATCCAGGTGGTCTCTGGAAGCATCAGTAAAAGATATCAAGTATTTCATTTTTCTTGAGAGGATGATCAGGCAAAGCATTAAGTAATCGGAGAAGCCTCCCCCAAGCTTGTGGGAGACTCTCTTCTTCAATGTGCACAAAATCATATATTTCCCTTAAAGTAGCTTGTTTCTTATGAGTAGGGAAATATTTAGTAGAGAAGTAATAAATCATATCCTGGGGACTACACACACAACCAGGATCAAGAGAATTAAACCAAGTTTTAGTATCACTCTTTAATGAGAACGGAAGTATCTTAAGGATATAGTAGTAGCGAGCTTTCTCATCATTAGTGAACAGGGTGGCTATATCATTTAACTTAGTAAGATGTGCCACAACAGTTTCAGATTCATAGCCATAAAAAGGATCAGATTCAACCAAAGTACTTATCTCAGGACCGACAGAGAAATCATAATCCTTATCAGTAACACAGATAGGTGAAGTAGCAAAAGCAGGGTCATATTTCATTCTAGCATTAAGACAATTTTGTTTCAGCTTAGCTAATAACTTCTTAAGATCAGATCTATCATTGCAAGCAAGAAAATCTCTAGCAGTTTCTTCATCCATAACATAACCCTCAGGCACAACAGGCAATTCATATTTAGGCGGAGAATCATCATCATCACTTTCAGCAATATTATCAGTTTCAATAATTTCATTCTCTCTAGCCTTAGCAAGTTGTTCATCAAGAAATTCACCTAATGGCACAGTAGTATCAAGAACTGAAGTAGTTTCATCATAAGTATCATGCAGAGCAAAAGTGGCATCATCAATAACATGCTACATATCAGAATTAATAGCAGAAGCAGGTTTAGGTGTCGCAAGCTTACTCATAACAGAAGGAGAATCAAGTGTAGAGCTAGATGGCAGTTCCTTACCTCCCCTCGGAGTTGAGGGATAAATCTTAGTTCTTTCGTCTTTCAAGTTCCTCATAGTGACCAGCAAATATAAATCCCAAGTGACCCAAAGAATAGAGCTATGCTCCCCGGCAACGGCGCTAGAAAATAGTCTTGATAACCCGCAAGTATAGGGGATTGCAACAGTTTTCGAGTGTAAAGTATTCAACCTAAATTTATTGATTCGACACAACGGGAGCCAAAGAATATTCTCAAGTATTAGCAGTTGAGTTGTAAATTCAACCACACATGGATAACTTAATATCTGTAGCAAAGTATTTAGTAGCAAAGTAGTATGGAAGTAACGGTAACAGTAGAAAAGTAACAGTAGCAGTTTTGTAGTAATTATAACAGTGGCAACGGTAAAGTAACTAAGCAAAGAGCAATATGTGAAAAGCTCGTAGGCATTGGATCAGTGATGGATAATTATGTCGGATGCGATTCCTCATGTAATAGTTATAACATAGGGTGACACAGAACTAGCTCCAGTTCATCAACATAATGTAGGCATGTATTCCGAATATAGTCATATGTGCTTATGGAAAAGAACTTGCATGACATCTTTTGTCCTACCCTCCCCGGCAACGGCGCCAAAAAATAGTCTTGATAACCCGCAAGTATAGGGGATCGCAACAGTTTTCGAGGGTAAAGTATTCAACCCAAATTTATTGATTAGACACAAGGGAGCCAAAGAATATTCTCAAGTATCAGCAGTTGAGTTGTTAATTAAACCATACCTGGATAACTCAATATCTGCAGCAAAGTATTTAGTAGCAAAGTAGTATGGAAGTAACGGTAACAATAGCAAAAGTAACAGTAACAGTTTTGTAGTAATTGTAACAGTGGCAATGGTAAAGTAACTAAGCAAAGAGCAATATGTGAAAAGCTCGTAGGCATTGGATCAGTGATGGATAATTATGTCGGATGCGATTCCTCATGTAATAGTTATAACATAGGGTGACACGAAACTAGCTCCAGTTCATCAATGTAATGTAGGCATGTATTCCGGATATAGTCATACGTGCTTATGGAAAAGAACTTGCATGACATCTTTTGTCCTACCCTCCTGTGGCAGCGGGGTCCTATTGGAAACTAAGGGATATTAAGGCGTCCTTTTAATAGAGTATCGTACCAAAGCATTAACACATATACATGAACTCCTCATACTACGGTCATCACCGGTAAGTATCCCGATTATTGTCACTTCGGGGTTAACGGATCATAACACATAATAGGTGACTATAGACTTGCAAGATAGGATCAAGAACTTACATATATTCATGAAAACATAATAGGTTCAGATCTGAAATCATGGCACTCAGGCCCTAGTGACAAGCATTAAGCATAGCAAAGTCATAGCAACATCAATCTCAGAACATAGTGGATACTAGGGATCAAACCCTAACAAAACTAACTCAATTACATGGTAAATCTCATCTAACCCATCACCGTCCAGCAAGCCTACGATGGAATTACTCACGCACGGCGGTGAGCATCATGAAATTGGTGATGGAGGATGGTTGATGATGACGACGGCGATGGATCCCCCACTCCGGAGCCCTGAACAGACTCCAGATCAGCCCTCCCGAGAGAGTTTAGGGCTTGGCGGAGGCTCCGTATCGTAAAACGTGATGAATCTTTCTCTGATTTTTTCTCCCCGAACATGAATATATGGAGTTGGAGTTGAGGTCGGTGGAGCTTCAAGGGGCCCACGAGGCAGGGGGCGCGCCCTAGGGGGGGCGCCCCCACCCTCGTGGATAGGGTGTGGGCCCCTGACGTTGATTATTTTGCCAATATTGTTTATTAAATCCAAAAGGTTGCTCCGTGGATTTTCAGGTCATTCCGAGAACTTTTATTTCTGCACAAAAATAACACCATGGTAGTTCTGCTGAAAACAGCGTCAGTCCGGGTTAGTTCCATTCAAATTATGCAAGTAGATACGATGGAGACGTATCAGTCATCCTCCTCTTTCTTGTCGCGGCCTCGAGCAGGCCTCTCTTGTTACCTTTCCTTGTCGCTGCGCCCTCCTCGGCCACCATGCTTCATGCCAGATCCTTCAGTGCCTCCTTCGCCCTTCTCCTTGTCTCGTCTCTCGTACTCAGCCCTTTGCTTCGCCATCAGCAGCTCCACTTGGCGGCAGTCCTGGAGGTTGTGGCCCTTGGTACGGTGAATCTTGCAGTACTACTTGTCGGAGCCCTCTGACTTGCCGGCAGCCGCCAAGGCCCGGCAGGCATTGCACCCCGCGATCTCTTTGCCGGGGTCATCGACCTTGGCTTTCTTGGCGGCGTCGGGGTCATCGGATTCCTCTACGGCAAGCATAGTCTTGCCCTTGCGCTTCCTGTTACGTCACTGCCCCTTCTTCACCGGGGCGACGACGTCTTCGTCTTCAGAGTCACTTCCCACGTCGGCATCCTCGCCGGGGTACTTTCTTCCTTCTTCAGCTAGGGCACATCTGTCGTCCAGAACATACAGTTCGGCAACATCTGCAACCTTGTTCATCGCCAGCTCTTCACGCATCTTACGATTGCGCACGTTCTGATGGAACGCGCTGATGACAGTGGCGGGATGAACATCATGGATGTTGTACTGCACACAACTGAATCTCTGTATGTACTTGCGCAAGGATTCGCCGTCCCTCTAAGGGATCACATGCAAATTACTCGCCTGTCTAGGAGCTACGTGGCTGCCCGTGAAGGCGCCAACAAAATCGTGGCACAGATCAGCAAATGCATCAACCAAGAAGAGATGGAGTCTTGAAAGCACATTTGCTCCCTAGGTGGTTTTGGTAATTAATGACAACATACTTTGTGGTTGGACTAATGCTTTCAATAAGTATGTTTCAGGAAAGTCAATCACTCGCATGGCAAAAGGATCAAGAGGTGAACCCCTAGGATGCTAAGGAAAACATTGGCAAAAGCTCAAGACTCCATTTTTGGTTTAGTGATCCAAGATCACATTGAGTCCATAGGAAAGCCAATACTATTAAAAGGGGATGAGGTTATGATGATGATCTGGTTGCTCAAAGTGCTTAGTGATTTATCTCTCAAACTATTAGCAATCTTTCACTCCAACATAAACCCATAAGTAATCTCGGTCCCACCGATTCCAAACCCACCACACCGAGATGAACCACCTCAGCCATATAGCCAAACCCTAAGAATCTCGGATTTTCCGATTCCAAACTCGGTCATACGAAATTGGTGTTGCCAAGCTTCAGAACCTTCAGACTCAAATCGGTGTCACCGAGATGAGAAAGTCGGTCCCACCGAGATTGGCAAACCCTAGACTTTGGAAGAATCGGACTAACCGAGATTGTATTTTGGTCCCACTGAAAATCCCAACGCTCACAAGATTTGAACTTTCGGTCTCACCGAGTTGTCAACTTCGGTCCGACCGAGATTGGTCAAATGTGTGTAACGGTTGGATTTTGTGTGGAGGCTATAAATACCCTCCACCTCCTCTTCATTCGTGGAGAGAGCCATCAGAAAGTACTACCACTCCTACCTTACATTTCTGAGAAGAAAACTACCTACCCTTGTGTTGAGATCAAGTTGCTTCACTCCCACCATATGAAACTTGATTTGTAGCCTTCCCAAGTTGCTTTCCACTCAATCCTTTCTTCCACCACAGCCAAATCAGTGAGGAGAGTTGAGTGTTGGGGAGATTATCATTTGAAGCACAAGAGCAAGGAGTTCATCATCACCAACACCATCTATTACCTTTTGGAGGGTGGTGCCTCCTAGATTGGTTAGGTGTCGCTTGGGAGCCTCCGTCAAGATGTGGAGTTGAACCAAGAAGTTTGAAGGGCAAGGAGATCGCCTACTCGTGAAGATCTACCCCGAGTAAGGCTAGTCCTCCGTGGACGAGGCCATGATGGCATAGACAAGGTTGCTTCTTCGTGGACCCTTCGTGGGTGGAGCCCTCCGTGGACTCTCGCAGCCGTTACCCTCCGTGGGTTGAAGTCTCCATCAACGTGGATTGACGATAGCACCACCTATCGGAACCACGAGAAAAATCTCTGTGTCCCCAAATTGCGTTTGCTCTTCACAATCTCTCCCTTACTATTTACGCAATTTACTTTCCGCTGCCCCATACTCTAGAATTGCATGTGTAGTATGTTGCTCGACTTGTATGCATGATGCTTGACTTGATCTTCATTGTGAACTTGCTAAAAACTTATGTTAATCAAAAGGCATAAACTTTTATCTTGTCAAGTTGTCTAATCACCCCCCCTCTAGACACTCTTGCCTTCAACGATCCTACAATTGGTATCAGAGCATTGGTATCCATTGCTTTGGTTTGCACACCATTGGAGGAAGATGGACGGTTCACGTTTGGGAGTGTTAATCATAGAGTGCCTATTCTTGATGGAGTGTCCTATAACTTGTGGAGGATTGAAATGCTTGCTATCTTTAAGATGTACAACTTGCTAAATATGTTGAAACCCCATATGTACCACCATTTGACCCCTTGCACCCTTCTATGGATGAAGAACTTGATTTGCTTCAGAACCTTAGAACTGTCAATCTTATCATTAGAGGTTTGCCCGATAACTTACTTGAGCTTGTCACAAACTTTGAGTGCGCCTATGCTATGTGGAAGTTCTTGGAAGAACTTTATCCGGACTACTCTTTGAGAGGTCTTGATGAAATTCTATACAAGACTGTTGAATTTGATATGATGCGCCCCAAAGATCCCAACTTTGATAAATGCTTCTTTGAGCTTCGTGATCTTATGAAAAGAAGGGCGATCCCGGTTTTATCAATGTTGAATAAGAAATGCTCTTGTATTGCATTCGATGATTATCGTCACTCGACAAAACTGATGCAAGTCATTGTCAAATTGACCTAGGTATTGATGATGAATTATCCATGGGTCAATATGATGATGAGCATGAGCATGATGACGACATACTCGATTCGACACCGAGCTAGACAAGGTCATGAAGAGTCTCATCTTATGGCAAATTTGAGAGACTACATATCCGTGGAAAAGAGTGGATTCTTGATAGTGGATGCACCGATCACATGACCGGAGATGAAGACATGTTTCGAGAGCTTGCAAAGAACGATGGTCCACGCAAGTATGTGACTTTTGGAGACAACTCCAAGGGTAAGGTACTTGGCCTTGGTAAGGTGGCCATATCTCATGATAGCTCCATTAAAAATGTCATGCTTGTTGAATCACTTGGATATAATTTACTTTCCGTGTCTAGATTAGCTGACTTTGGATTCAATGTGCTATTCACCAAAGTAGATTGCCAAGTTTTTCGTCGTGACAATCATAACATGGTCTTTACCGGTATCCGTAGAGGTGATTTGTATATCGTTGATTTCACTAAGAAAGCTCAACCTAGAACTTGCTTTATTGCTAAATCTGCTAAAGGTTGGCTTTGGCATAGAAGGCTTGGACATGTTGGTATGCGTAATCTAGATAAGCTAATCAAAGGTGATCACATTCTTGGTGTTAAAGATGTTTTCTTTGACAAAGATAGACTCTGCAGTGCATGTCAAGCAGGAAAACAAGTAGGTGGAAGTCATCCCGCGAAGAACATCATGACTACAAGGAGACCGCTTGAGCTTCTTCATATGGATCTCTTCGGTCCCAATGCTTACAAAAGCCTTGGTGGTAACTCCTTTGGTCTAGTTATTGTTGATGATTTTTCCAGATTTACGTGGGTATTTTTCCTTGATGACAAATCACAGGTTCAGAAAATCTTCAAAACCTTCGCTAGAAAGGCCCAAAATCAATTTGAGGTGAAGATCAAGAAAGTTCGGAGCGACAATGGAACGGAGTTCAAGAATGCCCATGTGGACTCCTTTCTCGATGAGGAAGGGATTCTACATGAGTTCTCGACTACGCATACACACCTCAACAAAATGGAGTTGTTGAGAGGAAGAACCGAACGCTCATTGAGATGGCAAGAACAATGCTTGATGAATACAAGACATCAAACACTTTTGGGGTGAAGCCGTCGAGACAGCTTGTCATGCTATCAACAGACTTTATCTTCACAAGCTCCTCGGCAAGACTTCATACGAGCTCCTTACCGGTAACAAACCCCAAGTGGGATATTTTCGTGTCTTTGGTTCAAAATGCTATATCCTTGATAAGCATCGTCGGTCTAAATTTGCTCCTAAAACTCATGAAGGCTTTTTTTCGGTTATGGATCAAACTCCCACACCTACCGTGTTCACAACAATTTCACCCAAAGGTTGAAGAGACGGTAGACGTGAAGTTTGATGAATCTAATGGCTCGCAAGTAGAGCAAATGCCTATTGATGTAGGAGACAAGGACCCTTCAGAAGCCATTCAAGATTTATCCATTGGGAAGATTCGTCCCATGGAAGTGAAGGAGAGTACCTCATCTACATATGTGGAGCCCCCTACCTCACGGAGAGATGAACCTCAAGGCGACATGGAGGCCTCCACAAGTGGAACTCACCAAGATAAGGAAGTGCGACAAGAAGATCCACCACAACCTCCTTCTCCACCACCTCAAGACAACACCAACAACAATGATGAAGAAGAAGATGAGGATGATGAGGAAGCTCAGCCTCGACCACGACAAAAGCTATCTCGAGTTCGAGCAAGAGTCAAGAAGGACCATCCGTGGAACAAATGATGAATGACATCGACTCCGGGAGAATCACTCGCTCTAAAACTCGTTTAGCTAACTTTTGTGAACACTACTCATTTATCTCTAGTCTTGAACCTATGAAGGTAGAAGAAGCGCTTGAAGACCCGGATTGGGTGAACGCTATGCATGAAGAGCTACACAACTTTGAGAGGAACAACGTTTGGACCTTGGTAGAGAAGCCCAATGATGACCAAAACATCATTGGAACCAAATGGGTGTTTCGGAACAAGCAAGATGAAGATGGACAAGTCATCCGCAACAAGGCTCGTCTCGTAGCACAAGGTTACACACAAGTCGAAGGTATGGACTATGGTGAGACCTATGCCCCGCTGCTAGACTTGAGTCCATTCGCATTCTTCTTGCTTATGCCAACCACCATGACATTACTCTCTATCAAATGGACATTAAAAGTGCTTTCCTTAATGGTGAAATTGAGGAGGAAGTATTTGTGAAACAACCTCCGGATTTGTGAATCCTAAAAACCTAATCATGTTTACAAGTTGCACAAAGCTCTTTATGGTCTTAAACAAGCTCCTAGAGCTTGGTACAAATCTTGACTAGCTTTCTTCTTGAAAAAGGATTTGAGATTGGTAAAATAGACTCAACGCTATTCACAAAAAGGGTTGACGGTGAACTATTTGTATGCCAAATATATGTTGATGATATTATCTTTGGTTCAACTAACCCCGATTTTAGTGAGAAGTTTGGAAAGCTTATGTCGAGAAGTATGAGATGTCCATGATGAGTGAACTCAAGTTCTTCCTTGGGTTGCAAATCAAGCAATCTAAGGAGGGTACTTTTGTCTCACAAACAAAGTACACCAAGGATCTCTTCAAGAAGTTCAACATGCAAGAGAGCAAAGGTATGAAAGCACCCATGGCTACTAGTGGACATAATGACTTGACTAAAGATGGAGAACCTGTCGATCAAAAGGTTTATCGATCCATGATTGGTTCTCTACTATATCTATGTGCTTCTCGTCCCGACATAATGTTGAGCGATGCATGTGTGCTCGATATCAAGCAGCCCCTAAAGAATGTCATCTTAAGGCTGTTAAAAGAATTGTGAGATATTTGATACACACACCTAACTTTGGCATTTGGTATCCTAAGAGGGCCTCTTTCGATCTTGTTGGCTATTCCGACTCGGACTATGCCGGAGACAAGGTTGATAGAAAGTCAACTTCGGGTACGTGTCAATTCCTCGGTCGATCCCTTGTATCTTGGTCATCCAAGAAACAAAATTCGTATCATTATCTCTCGCGAAGCTGAATATATTGCTGCTGGTTCGTGCTGTGCTCGCCATTATGGATGACACAAACGCTTAAGGATTATGGGATACGTGCGAGACATGTTCCTTTGCTTTGTGACAATGAGAGTGCGATTAAGATTGGACACAATCCCGTGCAACACTCTCGCACGAAACACATTGAAGTTCGTCACCATTTTATTCGTGATCATATTGCTAAGGGTGACATTGATCTTAAGCATGTTCAGATCGACAAACAGCTTGCAGATATCTTCACAAAACCACTTGATGAGAAAGTGTTTTGTCGCTTAAGGAGTGAGTTGAACATCATTGATGCTTCAAACTTGGAGTGAAGACTCCATTGGTGCATGCAAGGCATGAGCCTAATTGACTAATCCTTGATATTTCTCTTATGATGATGATCATATGTCTTGGATACATTTGCCCCCCTTGTATTGCATCTGACTCCTTGCAGGTACTTGGATGGTCTATATTCCACAAGATTATCACACACTCAAATCTTGAGTAATCTTGTCATTGACCAAGTATCTAGCTCTTTGGGATGTTGAGTTCAAGGAACAAAATTCCACATATCCTTTTTGACACTATATACTTCTAGTACTTCACTCATGTCATCTTGGATATTCTTGAGTATTTCCTTGCTTGCCTAACCCATGTAGGAAGATGAACTATACAATTGGAAATGGTGCTCCAACTTCACATTCTATGAGCATCAACATCAAGTTCACCTACATGAGTACGAGCAACAACAAGCCCAAGGTATGTCATTCACATCTTGAAGAAGCTTTGCTCAAAGACATGAGTACAAGCAGCTTCAAAAGATGTGATCACATTAAATGCTTAATCGAAAAATGGCAACCCCATTTTGAGCTTGAACGATGAGTATGACCTATGATCAAATGTTCTCATTTGACTCCTAAGTCAATATACTCAAACATAGGTGACCTAGTCGCCGACCCCTGTCTAGATGAAGTACATATGTTTTGGAGTTTTGCTATTGTCTCTTTTGATTCTCTAGCTGAGTTTTTTTTTTAAAAAAAAACTTCGTCTAGCAATCTTTTTCATTTCTGTTTCCTCTGTTCATGTGTATATTCCTTTTGGCTCTGATCAATTCCTGAAAATCTTTTACAAACTCATTGCAAATCTTTTGAAACATTTCTGCAAAGAGAGCTGAATTATCTCTGAATTTCCTTGAATTAAACTCAAGCGCCACCGATCCACATACTTGGTTCGACCGAAAAGGATCTGCCCTAAGTCCTCGACTTTCGGGCTCACCGATCCACTTCAACTCGGTGTCACCGATTTATATTCACCTGGATATCATCTTTCGCAGCTTACCTAAAATGATTTTCTTCGAATACTCAATTTGCTCAGTTGTGATTCTTAAGGATCCCACTTCTTTCCTTCCATTTTTCCTGCCCTTCCTGGTTTACTGTCCTTTTCGGCATTTGATGTCAAAGGGGGAGAAGATTTAGGGGGAGCTAGGGGGAGATTGGAGGATAAGAGGAGAAAAGAATATTTAAAGGGAAAAGAAAAACAATCTTACCTTAAGGGGGAGAGGATCACATCAAAGTTTTTGGCATTATTCTTCTGATTTCTTTTGCTTCTCTTGCTCTCACAATTGATATCTTCTGAATAGTACAATTGGTATCTTATACAATTAGTATCTTATGAAAAGCAAAATCTCTCAGAGCTCATTGAAAATCTTTTAGTCTTGGGAGACATGTTTGCTAATTCAAGCTAGTGCTCAAAGATGAGACACTTTTTATACATGTCATCCTCGGCTTGGTACTCTTGATGTTCTTGCTGTTGGTTGAAGGAATACTCTTGTGTTATCTAACCTTGTTTTCTCAAGCTTATTTCTTCAGGTACAATGCCAAGGAACCTCAAGGTAAGTATATGCATCTTGCAGAATGTGCATGATGGTGACTTGCTTGTAAATACTTGTTTGCAAGAAATCACCATGCACATATGCATCATCAATCACTTATCCTCATCTGCTCTGATGCATATAGCCAAGCTGCATGTAGCACATCTTGCTTTTCTCTCATGTGTGCTTGTGGTAGTCCAAAACCATAATCTATGAAAAGCTTGCACACTTGTAGGGGGAGCCCGTGTACTACATGTCTGTCAAAGCCTTAATGATAATCCTGTCTTTCTTTTAGTAAGCTTTGATATATTATTTTGTGTGTTGCCATCAATTACCAAAAAGGGGGAGATTGAAAGCACATTTGCTCCCTAGGTGGTTTTGGTAATTAATGACAACATACTTTGTGGTTGGACTAATGCTTTCAATAAGTATGTTTCAGGAAAGTCAATCACTCGCATGGCAAAAGGATCAAGAGGTGAACCCCTAGGATGCTAAGGAAAACATTGGCAAAAGCTCAAGACTCCATTTTGGTTTAGTGATCCAAGATCACATTGAGTCCATAGGAAAGCCAATACTATTAAAAGGGATGAGGTTATGATGATGATCTGGTTGCTCAAAGTGCTTAGTGATTTATCTCTCAAACTATCAGCAATCTTTCACTCCAACATAAACCCATAAGTAATCTCGGTCCCACCGATTCCAAACCCACCACACCGAGATGAACCACCTCACCATATAGCCAAACCCTAAGAATCTCGGATTTTCCGATTCCAAACTCGGTCATACCGAATTGGTGTTGCCAAGCTTCAGAATCTTCAGACTCAAATCGGTGTCACCGAGATGAGAAAGTCGGTCCCACCGAGATTGGCAAACCCTAGACTTTGGAAGAATCGGACTAACCGAGATTGTATTTTCGGTCCCACGAAAATCCCAACGCTCACAAGATTTGAACTTTCGGTCTCACCGAGTTGTCAACTTCGGTCCGACCAAGATTGGTCAAATGTGTGTAACGGTTGGATTTTGTGTGGAGGCTATAAATACCCTCCACCTCCTCTTCATTCGTGGAGAGAGCCATCGAAAGTACTACCACTCCTACCTTACATTTCGAGAAGAAAACTACCTACCCTTGTGTTGAGATCAAGTTGCTTCACTCCCACCATATGAAACTTGATTTCTAACCTTCCCAAGTTGCTTTCCACTCAATCCTTTCTTCCACCACAGCCAAATCAGTGAGGAGAGTTGAGTGTTGGGGAGATTATCATTTGAAGCACAAGAGCAAGGAGTTCATCATCACCAACACCATCTATTACCTTTTGGAGGGTGGTGCCTCCTAGATTGGTTAGGTGTCGCTTGGGAGCCTCCGTCAAGATGTGGAGTTGAACCAAGAAGTTTGTAAGGGCAAGGAGATCGCCTACTTCGTGAAGATCTACCCCGAGTAAGGCTAGTCCTCCGTGGACGTAGGCCATGATGGCATAGACAAGGTTGCTTCTTCGTGGACCCTTCGTGGGTGGAGCCCTCTGTGGACTCTCGCAGCCGTTACCCTCCGTGGGTTGAAGTCTCCATCAACGTGGATTGACGATAGCACCACCTATCGGAACCACGAGAAAAATCTCCGTGTCCCCAAATTGCGTTTGCTCTTCACAATCTCTCCCTTACTATTTATGCAATTTACTTTCCGCTGCCCCATACTCTAGAATTGCATGTGTAGTATGTTGCTCGACTTGTATGCATGATGCTTGACTTGATCTTCATTGTGAACTTGCTAAAAACTTATGTTAATCAAAAGGCATAAACTTTTATCTTGTCAAGTTGTCTAATCACCCCCCTCTAGACACTCTTGCCTTCAACGATCCTACAAGTCTATCGGCAAATGCATCAACCATGACCTGACATTGGGCTTGAGCGCCAACGGGAAATAGTTGGCGAGTACCTTGTCGTCTCGTGCTCCGGTAGCTTGCGTTGCAATGGTGTAAACGCTCAAGAACTCGGACGGATGAGTCTAGCCGTCATACTTCTCCGGGACCTCCGGTTTGAACACGCGGGTGTTGGGCCACTGGAACTGCCGCAACTCATGGGTGAACGCTGGAAAGTTATTGCATAGGGAAAGTCGCCAGCGTCCCCTGGCGCAAACTTGTACGCAGTAGGCCCAGCACGCCAATTAAATTGGTGACGTGCCTCCCGTCGCCGCTCGATAGTAGTCCGGGCGTCCTCCTTGAGGCGCTCTTGAAGAACTTGACATTGGTCACGACGCGTCTGTGGGTCTCACGACGCCATGGACACGTTGTCATGTGCGTCACCCCGACGGGCCGGCCGTGGTGGAGGAGATTGCACCATGGTCGCAGCGCCTCCGACCATTCCATTGTCCACACGCTCTGGCTCGTCAATCCGGCGCCGCGAAGGACTTGCTCCCCGGTGGCCATCCCTGTTGGCATGGCCAATAAGGCTTTGGATGGCAGCCCTCCACTCTTTTTTGCTTCTCCAAGGCAGGAGGAAAGTCGAGGAGTAGTTGCGCTCGCGACAGTGCTACTACTCATGTGGGTGGCAGCGACAAGCGCAAGGAGTGGGAGGAACTCAGACTTCTAACTATGTTAGAAGGAGTCCCATCATGATTCCGCGGCCGCGCGCTCTTTTTGCCAACATCATGGCGTGCATGACGGCCCTGCGCGTCTTGAGAGTGACGCTGAGGGCTTTTGTTGTGGCGACGCCTGGGGTCTTCAACATCGCGACACTGTTCATTGCGCACGAGCTAATAGGACCACGGCGCGTGCGTTGGCGGGGTCATCTACCTGCCCTTGGAGGTCCCCGCTTCACCCGCAGGTAGCGCGGCTCCATCCTTGGGCGCGGCGATGCGCCAACCGCCATCGCTGCTGCGGAGGACGCCGGCTGCCTGGCTTCTCGTATTTGGATGATGTGGATGATCTCTATCTCCTCCACCACTGGCATCCGCCATGTCGCCCGTCCGTGCAGGTGCGGGCGAAGCGGCCCCGGACGGGCCGATCGCTGCGATCGTCTTCTTCTTCTGAGCCATCACGATGGAGAAAGTACTTACTAACTTAACAGACCAAATTCTCACAACTAATTCCCCCTACTTGGCGCGCCAAAGATGTCGGAGAAAACGAACACCTATGGGGTCACAAAGATCCCTTCTACGTTCGGTGGGGGATCAGATGTACGAAGAGCAGGTCAAGCCGTTAGCACACAGGGGATTTTACCCAGGTTCAGGCCGCAAAGATGCGTAATACCCTAGTCTTGCTTGTCTGGATATATGTGTTCTTGAGATTTTGAACTAGCTACAATAAGAGCACGGTCCAAAAGTATATATGAATCCTCTCTCTGTATGTCTTGGTCCTCCTTTTATACGTAATGGGGTTGCCATAGTGGCACACTGGAGGTGGCAAGCTACAGTGTACGAGCTTATCGCTCGGCAACATAGGACAAACACATTTAATGCACTGCCTACGTGCCATCTTGCTTTATCGGGGACGACAACAGAAGCCATACCGTCCGTCGCCGCCTCTCCTTGCTTCGACACGCGTCCAGGCTGACGAGGCTCGCAGTGCCACGCTGGCTAACTAGCTGCTGTGTTGGCACAATGGTAGAGCCTCCACGAATATCTGCCTGCCGCCACGCAGGTGCCTATGCAGTTGGCCTGCTGATCGTTGTACTGGAGTGGTGGCGAGGTGGCGAATCCTTGCCGGGCACGGGTCTGGCCGCGGCCCAGTGATCGTCCCTAGCACGGCTTGCCGGGGGCCTTGGAGTCGTCCCCGGCAAGACTTGCCGGGGGTCTTCATCTTCTGGTCCCACGTGGGCCCGTGGGTTGTCAATCGTTATGAGGATCTGCATGCTGCCAAGCATGCGCTCTCATATCTTGGTCTTAACGTTGTCGATGGCGTCAGAGCTCTCAGCCCCAAGGGTGATGGGCTTGCTGGTGTTGTGCAGGTCGTGCGGCAAGGGAGTTGCCGGGGGAGGTCCAGGTCGCCTCCTGCTCATTGTGCTTCGAGTATCTGTCTTGGTAGTCTTTGGGTTTTGTCTTCCTCTGCCTCGCCAAGCCCCGCCGCAGGTGTGGCTACGACTGCCCGTGCACTAGTAAGGGGTACAGAAGTACCCATACTTTTATACACCGACAGGCATGTACAATGGTTGATAAGATAGTCTTATCTTAAATGTTGCATGTAATTTAGAGATGACAAAAAAAGTGCCTACAATGGGTCATCTCTTAGCCTTATCTTCAATAACTAGCTATTCCTAAAAATATGGTGAGACATATGATGCTAAAAGATCATCTTTTGTCTTCTCTTAAATAAGAGAAGACAAATCTTTTTTTATGAGTTCTCTCCCCTCCACCTCATCATTTATCCTACGTGGCACTCCTAAGATAACATTATTGTACATGCCCTAAGTAGCTAACGTTCTCATGTTTGTTTGTTGATTCCTAAGGAGACTGGTTGATAGTGCGGACAACTTTCGAACGTATTTAAATGGGCAAGAATTCATTCAATAGAGCAAGGTGGGCTATGTCAGAATAATAAGCACGCACCTTTGCTGGCATAGAATTTTACCACGGGCGCTGGCCTAGCCTGGCCCATCTAAGCGACGGAAGAAGCAATCAATACTTTTTTTGAACACGCACCTTGTTGTCGACGGGGACATCTCCTTCATCGAACGCAAGATCGCTCAAATCTCAAATAAATCCAAATAAACGCGAAGAAGAAAACTTGAACCCCATGACTAGGAATACCACAGTCCCTCTAACCAATCAATACTTTATTAGTAGTAAATATTACGAAGGTGAGTGGGGAAGAGGCAAGAGGAAAGAAAACTAATTAACAACACAAAAGGGGAGCGAAGGAGGGAGAAAAGTGCAAGGGGAAGTTCACAAATGAAAGGAGTGAAGCGAAAGGAAGAGAAAAGAAAACAAAAGCCGAGATTCCTCTCCAAACAGGTCCTATCCTTTTCCTCTCTCTCTCTCATTGTTGTTTTCTCTCACTGGACCCTCCATTTCTAAAGGAAAGAGAAGAGATGAGGACATGCAAAGCTACCATACCATAAAGATTTGCATAGGAATTTGCGGCAGCCAAGATCCTCTGCAAATTTGATTGGTGCAGCCGCAAGAATTAGGCCCTGTTTGTTTCATAAGTCCTAGGACTTTTTTAAGTCCCAACTTATAAGTCATAAGTCCCTACCTGTTTGTTTACAGGGACTTATAAGTCCCGAGTCCTTACCTGTTTGTTTACAGGGACTTATAAGTCCATGTTGCACCGCTGCAACGAGGCTCAGAAGAGGGCCTGCCCGGCGATTGGAGGCACCGTTGCAACGAATCGAGGCAGAACGAACCGAGGCGGGGCGACGACAGGGCGGCGAACCGAGGCGGGGCGGCGACGGGGCGAGAGGCGGGCGGCGAACCGAGGCGGGCGGCGACGGGCGAGAGGCGAGACGGCGACGGGCGAGAGGCGGGCGACGGGCGGGCGAACCGAGGTGGGCGGCGACGGGCGGCGAACCGAGGCGGGCGTGACGGGCGAGAGGCGGGCGGCGACGGGCGGCGAACCGAGGCGGGCGGTGGCGGGGCGGCGACGGGGCGTGCGGGGAACGAGCCTGGAGCGAATAAGTCCCAATAAGCTCCTCCCTAAGAGTCTTATTTGATAAGTCCCAAATCACAACAATAAGTCCCAATATGTCCCTTGTGTTTGGTTTAGGTGGGACTTATAGGGACTTTTTTAAGTCCCTAAACCAATAAGTCCCTGGAAACAAACACCCCCTTATTTGTTGTCAATTGTTTGGTGCTCAAGGATGGTAGGTGGAGGAGAATTCAAGGGCACCATGGTGCAACAGATGGTGTGTGGTGGCACAAGCAACGCCAACAATATCATGAGTGGGCTGAGGCCTTGTGCCGAGGAGGAGCAAGAAGAATCCACCAAGATGCCTCTCCTGTCTTCTTCTCCTTCCATGGCTTGCTCCCGTGATCATCAGCTCCTTCACCACTCGTCAGGTCAAGTTCCTGAGGTTCGTGACAGCGCTGCAACTTCCCCTGCAAGTTTTCAAGGTGGGCAGGAGGAGAGCCAGATGCCAGAATCATGGAGCCAGATGCTTTTGTAAAGACCTTCGTCTATACCCCCCACCCTCAGTCCTCTATGATTTACTTACTACTAACGAAAGAATTAGTGCTAGCTAGGGTGCCTTTCAATTCATGCAGATTTCTTCATCAGTACAAATTAAGTAGCTGCGCGCTTTGTCCTGTTGTTGATCAACCCCCTCTCTAATGGTCTTTTACTGAAAATCTCACATGCATGTTTCTTCTTCCTAGTACTAACTTGTTGTTTTTTCCTGTATGGATGGTGCATGTGTACGTACGCACGCGTCGGTAACCACAAAGCAGAGGGGGATTAGTTGGAGACCATGAGTCAGATCTACTGTTAAAAGGATTAGAGGAGGGTCCTATGGCGGCTCGGGCTGGAGCCCCAGCTTACAGTTTCTATGGCCATGGCGGTGGTGAGGAGATCCAGGCGTCGGGGCCCAACTCTCGGCTGAGCCAGATGCTCTTGGCTTTCTCTCCAAGGTCATGCATCACCTCGAACCTCGACGGCGGCTTGCTGGACTTCTCCAACGGCACGGCGCCGGCGCCCGCACCGGAGCTGTGGAATCAACAATCGGATAACTCGTCTGAGGTGATCAACTGAATTTCTCTTCATGGCTGAAATCCCCCATAAACTCTTTGTCGTTTCCTCCAATTAATTGCAAGGTATATTTGTTTGCTTGCAGTTGTTTCGCGTACAATTCTATGTATTCCTAGACGCTTTTAATTGGAATCGATCGTTGCTTGATTATACAAAACCTTTAGCTCCATATGTGTGTGTGTGTCGTGTATATACTCTCTGTAAAGCTAATAATATTAATTCCAAAATTCTCAAAAAACAAAAACTTCTCATGTGCACACTTCATATCTTCTTAAGGGTGCAGAGATCCTTTTTTTCGCCGGGGAGGGCTTAGAGGTTCACTTATATGTGTAATGTCACACGGATTCAATCCATGTTAATTTGGGCAATATCAATCATGGGATTAATTAACTACGTTAGCAGTTTCTTTTGTACTAAAGATGAAATAGAGTCATGATTGTTTTTTTGTTTTTTTCAACCTTCCAGAGTAACAGCACTGCAACTGGATCAGCTCCCAAGAAGGCTAGGGTTCAAGCCGCATCTTCTTCGGGACAGTCTATTCTGAAGGTTTTATTCTTGATGCACTCCTTTCTTATTACTAGCTTAGAATCCCGATTCTCTCTATGTAATTTTCTGTCTACCAGCAGAAGAACCTGTCAACGCTTCTACTCACTCATCTCCCTCTCCTAGACAATATATTGCACATTTGCACCACATATAAAAATGTAGACCCTCTATTGATAAATGTAAAACGAACCAAGTGTTTTAATGTTCAACTTTGAGCGTAAAAGTCTGATGGAATACTTTGCCCATAGTCCCACAAGGATCAGGTAGTGCTTGTAAACTGGAATGCAGTAACATGTATTTTATTATCCACGCAAAAAACAAAATTTGTATCATGCAATCCACATATTATTGTACTATACGTATTGACCAAATTAATGAGAAGGCCATCTCTCCAGAAGAATAGCTAAGGCTACCATGATATATCACTTGGATCTCGAACACTATCTATGATAATAAATCCAAAGGTATTAATGAAATGTCCAAAAAAATGATTCAGTTTGAATGTATTTATATTCTGGATTGACTTAAAAGAAGGGATATATGAAGTCGAAGGCCTTGCCATAGCAAAAGGGTCAATAGGTCAGGTTTGTTTGGTAACATCTTGTTTTGATTGGTATGGCTTCGACAGTTCCTAGAGCCAGGCAATTACTTAAACATAGGCATAGATAGAATTATTTGTCTACACGGTTATCTAGTTTTTTTTTGAAGTTACCGTTGCAAACACCAAGAAACTAAGAACCTTCATCCATATTTTTCTCATTCGTGTATAACAAATGGAACTATAGTAAGATTGTTTTATTTTTTTTCCTAAACGTATTTACGTACCAAAGTGATTAATTAAAAATGTATCACCCTTGGAAACCTTGGGTGCGTATGGCCTTTGTTTATGCTTTTTATACTACTTCGGATATGGGATACTCTATTTTAATAAAGATGGTTGTGTGCGTCACATGATGCAGAAGCCAGGAGTTTTAAGCTCATATATGTTACTGGAGAAATATGTTGAAAATTTCAGATATATGGAAAAGATAAGGAAGATGATAAGATACAACAAAAATTCCTTGTTGCCTTACATATGCATATTGGCAAAAAAAAAGTGTGTATTTATATTTGCATCCCATCAATTTTGTCATTTCAGGTAAGGAAGGAAAAGCTCGGGGATAGAATAACAGCACTTCACCAAATAGTTTCCCCATTTGG
Organism: Aegilops speltoides; assembly: GCA_021437245.1. Taxonomy (NCBI): domain Eukaryota; kingdom Viridiplantae; phylum Streptophyta; class Magnoliopsida; order Poales; family Poaceae; genus Aegilops; species Aegilops speltoides. Next base: position 123,169,145 of record CM038143.1, on the reverse strand, counting down.
CAAGGTATTACACCATTTTAGTTGTACGTTAATGTTAAACCTCACTGCACTGCACTCTAGCTAGCACTTGATGTCAAATATGCTTATGCATGATCCCAACTGCGAGCTCAACCCCCCAGTTCACCAGTGTAATTAAGCTCCAAGTCCTAAAAAGCTAGCAATATATTCTTTTGCAGCCGCTGACACATAAAATTGGGGTGCATATATGTGCAGCTTTTGCCCATGCCTTTATTTTTAGCTGCACATTCTTTCACTTTATGCAGCAAAGAAAGTACACTGACATATATGCACACTTGTTCCCATTTTACCAGACCGACACTGCGTCCGTGCTGCAAGAGACTATTGGCTATATCGGATTCCTCCTGGGTCAAATAGAGGTCCAACGTCCTTAACTTGTCCCTCTCTTCCCCACGATCGGCCCTAATTTTTTTCTTCATATTCGTAGTGCATTTGATTCCTTAAGAGTTGAGATTTTATTCGTCTCCTGGTGTCTGCATCAAGAGGTGCAGACAGCGGCTTGCCAATGCTTGATGCAACGTTTTGATATTCAGTTCCAGTTGCTAGCTTCTACGTACGTATAATTTTCACACATGCATCCACGTTAATCACCTTCAAATATTGAAGTTCACCCTGCTTTCTTTACTTTAATATTGGTGGCGTTTCCATGTAATATGCAAAAAATGCAAGTATGTGTGCTAAACAAATACGCATGAGAGACCTACCATTCAACATGGTGCAGTGCCAGGGTAATGTATAGACGTGTGTGTGGGGCGGCAAATTTTACCTGTGGTGCCTGGCTACTTGTAAAAGCAAGACGTGAGCTGCAGGCGAAACAAAAAGGGGGAGGGGTGGGGTTGGGTGTAAGAGCACGCTCTTAAAGTGCGTGCGTGGAAATCAGCACAACAGCAAGTTGCATGTGCGTGTGTGCCTGTGTTTTCATGCTTTGGATGTGCTTCGTCTAGTTGCATGTGCTTCGTCTAGCTCTCTCTATTCTTCTCTACCGCTCGTCTCTGTCTCCCTTCTTCACAATCTTGTTTACGTTACGTACGATTTCATGTGCATGACTGATCTTCACTCGATCTTCCGTGTACATGCATGGTGCGCAGGCGCTCAGCTACCCATACTTGGGACATGGCACTGGTGCATCTGTACGTCACCAAGCTGTAAGTAATCCATGACTCTCTCTCTCTCTCTCTCTCTCTCTCTCACACACACACACACACACACACACACACACACACACACACACACACACACACACACACACACACACACACACACACACACACACACACACACACACACACACACATTTATGGATGTTTTTCTTGAGAATGACATATTTATGGATGTTGTTAACGTCATGGCTTTAGCTAATTGTAACACAAATAGTTCGATTAAGTTGCCGACTCATCATCGTCATCATCATTATTATTATTATTTGAGAAAATCCTACATAGTATATATGACACCCACTGACCTGGGAATACCTTGGGCCGGGTTGGGTTCATACCAAACTTTTAATAGCCGAGGAAGCATTACATGCAGCCGTCAAATTTATGCACCAGATGCCCCGATTCTAGTGCAGCCATTGGATGTGAAACCGAAGGAGAGGATCAAGTTAGAAAATGGGTAGATGGCCTATTTGCAAAATAGTCCTTCTGTTTTGTTGAATTGACCCACACTCCACGTCCCTCTCCATTAATAATTCCATGTGTTTAATTGTTCTAACTATAAAAAGTGTGGGTCATATATGCCATATTTTTTGATCCGTTTCCACTAACATGTTCATCTCGACAAGCTCTTAGAAACAAGATTTGTGTTGAATACATTTTTGAATTATTTCTCTTGCATTTTGAAACTTGATGGGTCAGTTTTGTAAACGGTGAGCTTACACAAGAACTTAATAAGAACAACATGTTTTAGTAAATTTAATGAAACACTATCCTACATTTTGTAGTTGTTTTGTAAATATTTCGGTCAAGTGTCAAAAAAATATTTTGAAAATGTTTCAAAACATATTCTATATTGGTCTTGTTTCGAACATTTCATCAATACAAAACAAAAAGGATGGTCAAATCAGATCTGAATTTGGGCTTCTGGTTTAAAATATAATACCTTTTTTGTGTTTGGAGCTAGAAATAAAGGGGTACATTTACTAATGGGATTGGGAAAAACGTGGAGTGTGGGTTAAATTTCATATAGTATGAGGTATGTTTCGCAAAATGACAGCAATCCATGTTCGAGCCCGACTATGTCTCTTAGATTCCCATTCAATGGTCTCAAAAGCTTTGGAGCATAGTGTGCACCGATTCCTCCATTTCACTAGATATGTTCTCTTTAATAGCGGTCCTGAAATGTCAAGCTCGGCCGAGCTCAGCTCAAAACAAACAAACAGGGGCTTTACTCAATTAAAATATATTAATAACAATCATATTTTGAATATAAAATACATTGCTGCATCTATATTTTACTAAAAATCTAGATTTTACCTTGTTAAAAAAATAACCCTAGATCACAGGTAACTCAATTAAAAGAACCCTAGATCCTTGTTAAAAAAAGAACCCTCGGCCAAAAACTACAGCTTGAGTCCAGCCAGCTGTCCGGCATTTGGGCTCAAGTATTAGACCGGGTTGCCCACACATAGGTTTACGTGCATGAGACATGGTTGCAAGAGGAAATAATAACTTGTTGGGCATCATAGTCACAATATATGCTAGATTTCACTAATTATGGGCAGTCGTGGACCACTAGCATGACGTACTCTAATAATGACCAAGATTCAACGAAACAGTCATCATCGACGGGCACCAATAGAAGGGGCCGCCGGTGGCAACATTGGCTGGCTTGTCACTATTGTTCAACTTTGTAGGGGTCATCACGCATAATAAGACATGTTAGTAGCAACTTCGTCCAACTGAAAAGCCCGTCCGAGAATGATCCTCCCATCTAGTTGCCTTTGTATACAAGCCTAACTAACCCTAACCCTAGCCTATCCATTTAAATGATCCCTCTCCACCACCACTCCTCATGATCTCCCTTCCTCTATGACATTTGACATTGCCTCCGCTCCTATTTCCTTCCTCCATTACTTATCTCTCATCTACCTCTCATCAACGCCATTACATCAACTTCCTTTATGCCAAGGTCAAGATCATGCTCCTCTGCCACAACTTCTTCCATGACGAGATCAACGTCGTGTGTTGAGGGATGGTTGGCTAAAGCACGAAAGAAGGAACGCGCAGAATCGCATGCAATGTGTCATGCACCATGGTGGCCTAAGAGTCATGGGATCGTCACCAAGGTTGACGAGTCCTTTGCATTTGGACTACTCTTCAATGTCGACGACCTACACCAAATGTCCATGACACCTTCGACCTCCACCAACCATATTCAACATCTCCAATATCCTCCTCGAATACTACAATGGGTGGCTAAGACAGTGATGTTTTCTTGAGTGACGTTGGCCTCACATATAGAGTGGCTTCGATTGAGCAGAGGCTTGACCTCGTCCGGCAGGCGATGGTGGCGGATAGTGGCAACACAAGGTGATGGATGAAGCGCCCCCTTGGCATGGTTGGAAAACTGATCCATGAGTTTTCTTATGCACTTAGATTGGCGCGCGTATTGTATCCTTTAGTACTAACAAATATCTGCACTCACATTTTGTCGATGGCGCAAAATGTCAAATCGTCAATGTAGATGGCGAAGTGTGTTTAGTTGTTAAGTTGTAGAAGAAAACCTCTTGTTTCTTCATGAAAGGATGGCTCAAGGGCGGACATTGCTTGTGAAGCCTAGAGGTGCATTGGTAACCAAATGAACTTCACAAATGAATGTTTATCATAAAGTCAACGACAAATAATATTTGTTATTAATTTGCGATGACTTTTTTTACCATAAAAAATGTTGTTACAGTTTTTTTCATCATGGACTAGATGCCACATGGACTCACTATATGGAGTCAATGACGTGGTAGCCACATCAAACCATACACCCTACACGACAAATAATGGTGATAACCAATTTCATCACAAACTTAGCTGACCCATTCCATCTAACATAGCCTAATTTAATTTTTTCCAAAGCAATGTGATAGAAATTTTGGAGGATTTGTGCTCTTAGGGATTTTTCCTATATAAATCATTTGATATCTTTAGAAAAAAACTGCCCTTGGATTGCTTTTGCGCCCAAGTTTTTGGAATTTTCCATCCATTAAAACACCTTAGTATAGTTCCTTTGTTCTCTCTCTCTCTCTCTCTCTCTCTCTCAAATTCATGTGGCTTTCTAATCCTATAGGGTTCAAGAGGACATGTCACTCCAATCTGGTGTTTGTCCTTGAGAATCTTGTGAACCAAAGAAGCTTTACATATTTAATACTCCCTCCGATCCATATTAATTCTTGCTGATTTAGTACAAGCTGTATTAAAATCAGCACCAGTTAATATGGACCGGAGGGAGTACCTACAGCTGTGATGATGATCCAAGCCCAATTCTACTAAATGGGTCATGGATAAGGCCAAATGGCTTTAGAAATATAAAAATGGGTAAATAGACTTAGAGAAAAGGTATGTGTATTTTACAATTAACAGGATTTTTGAATTTAGAGAGTACAAATTGCTGGATGCACCTAGCCACTTCAAAATGGACACTGGGTGCACCTAGCCAGGGTGGACGCCTCTCCACTAGGTAGCGCACATGCCACCTATTTCAGCCCAAATTAAATGCCAAATGTACATTATTTGTAAACATGGTCATGTTTATGAAAAAATACCTACTGACCAGAGTAGTGAAAATCTGAATTCATTGACAATTTCGCTATCCACAAGTCCAAAGTTCATAATCTGATGAAACACAAAATAATAAGCAGAAAGGATACTCCTCTAGTCGGGTGCATGCCGGGCAATGTGTGTGGTTATACCATTGCCTAACTAAATATGTGGCATGTGTCACCAGTAGCATACCATTGGATTCATATATGGATAATGCTTTTAAATATATATATTTCTCTTCACATGTAATGCATATTTGATTAGTCAAACTACCGATCTTGAAGCATGTGTACGCCCTATGCACCACGGAGGGGGTATGTTTTTACCCCTATAAACTTGATATCACACTGCCGGAGGTTTGTATTTTTATCTATCAAAGATGCAATGAAATTTATCAATTAAAAATTTAAACCTGATATAAAATATAACATACCATACCCAATATCTCATTTTTATAATATATTTAGAGTGTTTAAGTTGGATTTTCACGGAATTCCCACCAGTTGTCATCTTCGTTTTAGGGCGCCAACTTGGCGTCCAGATTTTTAGCGGGTAACAGTGATTGACCGGTGACAAGATACCATAGGCGCATATTGCCGGAGCAATTAAGGTAGGGACATGCACGCATGTGCTGGCTACCGCATGTGATCCAATGATGTATGCACGTCCGCTAGATGCCTATATCATTTCAGGCAAACTTTTTGCACGCCTGTACGTGCAATGCTGAAATGCGGATTGTGCACATGCTTCTGTTGGCTAGCTCTAAAAGAGAGCATGTGCACATTTCTAAGAATTGCGAAATAAACCATACGTATACATGAATAGTGCAAAAGTAAGTTTGATTGCAAGAACTTGTTAGAAAATGTATGCCTGTTTCTGATGTGTCGGAGGAGATAGTAGGTGAACAACTGCCTACTACTCCATCCGTTCCATAATATAAAATCGTTTTCGATAATAATGTATGCCCCTTTCCATTTCTAAAACGCAAGAGCGCACGTACTTCTATCCAACTTTGCTCCGAATATGATCAACCTTAACTATAACTGGTCTTTGGTTTGTGCGTGCAGCAGCTGAACCATGGCGATCACATAAATGCCTCGGCAGAAGCAGCCCGTCCCCAGCAGGTTTGCACAAACATGTGTAGACGGATTTGCATTTGTTTGCTTCGTATACGTTGATATCGATCACATCTCCAAATACTAATTGAACTACTCGATTGGTACATATGTAGGATGCACAAGATGGCGAGGGCAAGAAGTCAGATCTGAGGAGCAGAGGGATGTGCCTGGTGCCGGTGTCGTGCATTACCTCGCGCCTGGGCGCCGACAGCGCCTCCGACTTCTGGCAGCCGGCGCCGCCGCTCAGCGGCATCATCCTGCGATAGGATCATCAAATTGTCTACTCACCGCGCGCTTGCGTGCGTAAATATATACCATTGATTAGCATTCATGTATCCATTGTTGATATACTACATATATAGTTGTTGAGGTATTTGGAAACACATATCATCAGGAGCAGTCATTCTATGTGCAAGAGTGATTGCTCATGATGCTATGCAATACATGCATGTATGCACACACAATATACACACAGACTGCTGCTCTCCACCTGTTGTGTATGCATGTAGTACCTTTTTCTACGGAATATGTGTATCTACTTTATAACGGACGGTTGACTTATTTTAGGACCCGGGAAGCTTTATTGATTCAAGTTGAATATGAGCAATTCCGACTGAGGTTTTAAGGGGATTTCCTATACGAAGCTCTCCGCGTCAAAGTGACAATCAAACGCACATGGGATACACGCACATAGCCGAACCATTTGTAGTCGCTTTTTCTCTTCTTTTTTTCCATTTAAGTTTGTTATGGTTTTTAGTTGCGCATTCTTCGGGTGTTTCTTCTTTCATTTCATTTTCTCATTTTTTCTGTTTTCTTATTAGGTTTCTTCTACTCTCTTATTATTATTATTATTATTATTATTATTATTATTATTATTATTACTATTATTATTATTATTATTATTATTATTATTATTATTATTATTATTATCATCATCATTATTATTATTATTATTATTATTATTATTATACTTTTTATTTTTACTTTTTTCAAAAATACATAGAATTTATAAAATTATATGTCCATTTAGTATTTTGCATAGACACTTTGTTAATATAAGGGAACAATTTTAAAGACGTGCAAACTTTTTAAAATTACATGAATGTATTTTTAAAAGTACATGAACAGTTTTAAAAGATGTCAACACTTTCAAAATTACACATGAACATTTTTAAACAGATGGTACACTTTTTATATAATATTAAAACAAATTAAACACTAATTAATTATATGTTTTTTAGAAAATGCTCTAAAATTTTTAATTACAATACCCTTTTGAAAAAAATGTGAACAATTCCTAATTACTACTTGAAGCTAATATTTTTCAAAATTGCATGGAATTTTAAAATACACTTATAGCTTTAAATTCTTTTTAAAAACATATTTTTGAAACAACATATTTGAAATATATATTTTGCAAAAATAAATAAAATAGAAATACTAGCTAATTGCCCCCGCGTTGCAAGGGAGGCATACATATTCTAGTGGTTGAACATCAATTTTGTCCGACATAGACTTTACGGCCACATATCTATATTTTGGAAAGATTTAATTTGATTTGAGTACGGGTAAGGGAGCCAGTGAAAGTTTTGATATAAATGAGGTTTCGGTACGATTTGATTTGGTCTTGGTACACATTGGGGAAGGTAAGGAAAGTTTTGATTTGGTTGGGATTTTGTTATGATTTAGTTTTATTTGATAGAGTTAAGCCATGACGTGGTTTTCGTAAAGTACCGCTTTGCTAGATTATTCCAAGCTACTCTATTTACGTTGATTTCTATTTTGTGTGGCATCAATTGAGACTATTAAAAAAATCAACAGACAAATCAAAGCTAGGGAGTGGGTGTTGGGCAAAAATACCGAGGGAGACGGTGAGGTGAACCTACCAACCTCCCTTTAATAATAGTAGAGATATAGCAACAACCATCTGCTTTGGGCCCCTATTTAAGGGCTTGGTTGAGAACCACACTTGACAACCGGGCTCTCATTCAAAAGTTTTATATGTAAATTTCAAATGATAAAAATAAAATAATAAAAATAAAATTTGTTCTATAACTCCGATGGTATTCCCTGATTTTGATTTGATTGGCAATGCGCTCTATGCGGGAGCTCCTATAGGGTGCCTTATGCGCCAGTTCACACAGCTGGCGCCCACTGCAGCACGCTAGTATGCCGGCCCATGAATACACAGGGCAGTGCAAAAATGTATTTGTGGCGTGAAAACCCCCCAAAAAAGTCGCTCTGGTTAGGATTAGAACCTAACCACTAGAACTACTAGGCCCTAGTGAAACATTGCAACGCGAACAGCTTAAGAACTAAATTGTAGCCCCGCCATTTAGAAAAACATGATTTCTTTTGAAAAAGAATGTGAATAAAATTTGAATATCCACAGATTTGAAAAAAAAACATCATGAATTAGAAAAAAAATACATGTATTCAAAAAAGTTAACGAATTTGAAAGTTTCGGTCGACTATGAAAAAAATTCACCAATTAGAAAAAAGTTAATTGATTTTGAAAAAAAATCATCAATTCTGTAAAGAGTTCACAAATTTGAAATAAGTTCAATTATTTTGGAAAACGTTCATAGCTTTAATTTTTTTATGATTTTAAGAAGATAAAAAACAAAAAACAAAACGCAAAATAAAAGGAAAAAGAAAAAGTAGAAAAATGAAAGAACAAAAACGGGAGAAATGAAGAAAGTTATCACTTTGGTCCCTCCACGCCATCGTCCCCGAGCCCACGTGATTCTGGGACAACCAGTCAGATCTTGTCCCGTGTGCATTAATTTGGGTTTTTTAAATCCTTAAATTTTGATTCGAGTGTCAGAATTCAGAATCGTTTTCACGGTTGGGTTTCTCATGACGAGTTCTTCAAAACTAGATCCCATATGGATAGGTTTGGTCAGATTTTTTTCTTGCACAACTTTGGGTGCAACCAAGGCAACTTTAGTGTTGTAGGGAAGCTACTTCTTCTTTTTCGCCTAGTAGGACTTCTATATTAGGTTGGTTTATGTAAAAACAAGAAAAATCAGACAAGACAAGAAGCACCTTTAGTTCTACATACAAGCAACTTCACTGCACTATGTGTATCTATGAATTTTGCTAACATTATCCCAACTTGCCTATTGTGGTTGCTCAATTGCCTATCATTGATGGTGAGTTTTCTACGTTGATGCTCAGTTACCTACAAATACTATGAAATTGCCTACCATTGCTACCCAGTTGTCTATTATTGGTATTCGTTGCATATCATTGTAGCTTAGTTGCCTTACTCTGCAAATTAGTTACCTACAATATTATAAAGTTGCTTACCATTGTTTATTGAAGTTGCCTATAAACACTATGAAGTTGCCTACCAATGATGCTTAGTTGTCTGCTATTACTTTTTTAGTTGCCTACAATACATTAAAAAGTGTTGTATGCAACTTAGGATGATGTTAGGTCACTCGTCAGGCCAGGCAACTTAGGATAATATTTAGGCCACCTTGAAAACTAAATTACCTAAAATACTATCAACTTGGAGGTGAAGCTAGTTATGGTAGAATACTTAGAGGTGAAGCTAGTTAACTTGATAGTCATGGTAGCATTGGCGGCCAGACTCCCGCAGAAAAGGAAAGCAGAAGGATCTCATACAATCCATCCCATGTAGTTTCCAAATTAGGAATCATGCCAGAGAACTTAGATCCCACAAAAACTTGACGGACAACTTTCATAGTGTTGTAGGCCATTGAGGATCACTTGTAGGGAACTTGGTTTCTGATGTAGACAATTTCGAAACCATGTTAGGCAACTTCCCATTCTACGGTAAACAACTTTTACAGTATGGTAGGAAACTAAACTATCTACAACTTAGTTTCCAATGTATGCAACTTAGCAACCATGGTAACCACTTATTACACTACTTCAAACAACTAATTTGGACGCTACTAGGAAATTCATCTATCATCATAGTTGCTCTATTTTAGTATCGAAGTTGCATCATTTAGCATAAATTGCTTTTGAAATAAAATAAAATAAACATATCCATATGGGATCTAGTTTTCAAGAGCTCGTTACGAGAAATCCAACGATGAAAACAATTCTTCATTTTAACACACAATTCAAAAGTTGTAGTTTTTTGAAAAAAATGAAACGTAATAGATGGGTGACATCAGCACATTCATGTGCACATGTGCTGCCTATCCACATGTGCGCAGGCACAGTCCCCACCATTGTGACCATCCACTGTGTTCCCAGCAGACCATTTCCACCATGCGCTTAGATTTCAAGGTCCCCTGGGATCGATTTATACTAGATTGTGCGGTCTGCGTTTGTGCACTTGGATTACTCAAATAGTGCAGTTGCATTATCTAGCATTTAGAATCTTTGTTCGTTTGCATTCACAGAGCCAACGATGGGCGAACAGTGGCGCCTAGGGCAAGCAAGTCACAAAGAACGACCAAAGATTAACTTTCTGGAAGAATCTCTTGTAGCCCTCAATCTCAATCTAGTGAGTGTGTGCCATCCCGGCTCGATCTCAGCATTGTGTGGCATAGCCAACCCTAGTAAGTAGCATGCACATGATGCCGACTCATCTTTTTCCCCATGAGGCAGGGAAGGCGTTGGTGACTTGAATCTACGAATATAGGGCTCACCGACTGCGAGAACTCAAGGGTGAGGCCACTTGTTGACAGCGGCGAGGGGTGGCAGCAGCGCGCAAGGCGAGTTCACGACGAAAAAACTATGAGCAATGTACAATATGTGGTTTCTATCTTCTTTTTGTTGTATATGGTAATAGTAATACTCGATGCTTGCTAATGGTAGTACTGGTATGTATGCATGAATTTTATCTATGGATGATGCAAGTATAGATTAATTACCATATGCATGCGTGCAAATATTCTAGACTCTCTTTTTCACGAATGCATGGTTCATGGTTGACTGTTGAACTGTGTAAGAGCAAGTACAATAGGATGACATAGACGGGCTATAAGAGATGGCACATCAGATTTTTGTATAGATGGAGGAGAGAGAAGAGGAGTGGGAGCAGAAGCGGGCTGTAAGATTATAGTTGGCTGTAGCACGTCACTACTAGAGAAAACCTTATACACAGAACTTTAGCAGTAGCCTGGGTCAAAAAAGCACGCTGGTGCTAAGTAGCAGTAGCGCGCCTGTGCAAACCGCGCTGTAGATAATTTCCTAGCAGTAGCGCGCCTTGCTCTAAACACGTTACTACTAAAATTCCCAGGGCTTAGCCAATAGGCTACACATAGTAGTAGCGATCTATATCGAACCGCGCTACCGTTACTTTCTTTGTAGCAGTGCATTTTATTCTAAACTCGCTACTGCTAAAGGATATAAAATTAAATGGAAAGCAAATAGAAAGGTAATTGAAAATGAAAGAAATAGAAGAAGGTGAAAGGAAAAAAATAAAATGTGAAGAAAAATAAATGAAAAAGGGGGAAAAAGAAAAGGATTAGCAGTAGCGCGTATCCCAGAATGCGCTGTAGCTAACGTAGCAGTAGCACGCTTTCTGGAACACGCTACTACTACTTCTGACTTAACCACCGAGTTCGTACTTCCCCACGACCACTTCCCCCAAATCGAACTCCTCCGCTCTCGCCGCCGCCGTCGCGTCGTCGCCAAGGCCTCCGCACACCCCTCGCCGCCCCGACCCCGGATTCAACGTCGCCCCGCCCGACCTCAACGCCGCCCGGACGTCGCCGCGACCTCAACGCCGCCGGACGCCGCCCCGACCCGACCTCGACGCCGCCCTCCGTCGCGTGCCCGAGCCCCGACCCGACCTCGGACGCTGCCCCTCTCTCGCCAAGAGCAGGCACCCGAGGTGAGCATGCCTGCTCCTCCCCTCCCCTACCTCTTCCTAGATAGGGTTCTTCAAATTTAGTTGCATCAAATTAGTTAGGGTTCATCTATGGGTGGAAATGAATTGGATACATATGCGGCTGGGATGTTTTCTTAGATGACGTTTTCTTAGATGATGAATAAACACTAGTGTAATGCATAATAAAACGAGTAAAATTTGACCACTTATTTCACTTTTAAGTTGGATAATTGGAATATCCGCTGCCACTTTCCACCCCTAGGTTCATCAAATTAGATGGTAATTAGGGCAGTAGTTCCTAGGTACTAATTAGTTAGTAAGAACTAGGTACTAATTAGGTACTAGTTTATTTTTATTTATAGTAAGTTTATTTTTAGTAAGAACTAGTTGAATTAATAGAACTAGTTAGTAAAAACTTGTTGCTATCTTTTTAGTTAAAGAAATTTTTCCCGCATCGACGTGGACGATGCCTATCCCGCATCCTCGTCGTCGAGGTGGCGGAGGACACCTTCTTGACCAGATGGGCCATGTGAGGACTGGGCTCCACCGGGGTGGTACTGGGAGGCGCTACCTACCGAGGGGCGCAGGTTGGTGAGGAGCCAGCCTATCATTGACCCGAACCTTCTTCGGTGGCGGTCGCGTGGGCCAGTGACGGTCCTGAGGCTCGAGGACCCCGCGGAGGTGGTGCGTCACCGTGTCAGTGAGGAGGAAGCGCACGTTCATCGCTACTTGTTTGTGTTGGAGCACGTGTTCTCCAATACCGGCAGTTCTCCAGGATCTCACCGAGCTATGATCCTGTAATGGTTCCTTCTCTGTAGGTGTCCACCGCCGCACCGATACCGTCGTGCGCTAGGGTTTTAGTTGTATTAGTGATGTTATATGTATGATACTATTCGGGATGTATTAGTGATAATATTCGACGATGTACGGACGCATGAGATGATTTACTTTTGCTTATTGAATGCATGCTAATTTGAGTCCTATAAGATATTTTGAAATGTATATCTTGTGTTTGCCTATGTTTTGCCGGAGTGTCCTCCAAGTGGCCTATGTTTTCCTGGAATGTAGATTCATTTTCGTTCCGGCAAATTTCAAGCACTCGATATGTCCTATTTTAGCAAAGGTCATGCCGGATTTTTCCGTGCATTTTGGCATGACTTGTGCCAAAATATGTAGGAAATATCGAGTGCCCCGGATTTGTGTCTTGAGTATCCTGGTAGTTGTCTTCGATCGATTTTCAATTAATGTTTCAACTATGAACATAGGAAATGTCTGACGACGAAAAGGATTTCGGTATTTGCAAATACTGCGAAGACGAGCACGGCCTATGCGACGAAATCTTCCTAGATGATGATAGGCGCTTCAGCATCAAGCTAGACGAGAACTTTGAAGTGGATACAGTAAGTCATAGTGACAAGTCTTTTTTCGTAATTAAGCATGACATCTGCTTCATTTGCGTCAACTTATAATTTAATTTTTTTACTATTCTACTAGCGTATCCCCTGCCATGCAAGAGTTTTTGTATTGGATAAGATAGGTTTCAGTCATACTACGGAGGTAAAGAAAGTTTACTTGAAGACCGAGCATGGTTATATTTCCACGTAAAATTATACAACGCAGACGACTACACTTATTTTGGATGCAAAACATGGCGAGCACTATGCAAGACTTATGCATTTGAGCCTGATATGGTTATCACCTTTGATATTCGTCTGGAAGATTATATTGAAGGTAATACCGACATCTGGGTCAATGTGCAGACGCCTCCAGTTATACCATTATGTGAGTTTCTCAACCATATTTATGTCTTTGATATTGTTTATTCTGAAATAGTTGACAACTAATTTCTATTGTCAGCTTATTTCCGTTCAAGCAAACATGTCCAACGCTTGGTAGACAGGACCTACTACTGTCCCGAGGCTGAACTAAACTGCGAGGAGGTAAGTCATTATGTTTCATGGCTTGCGGATCTTGATACTGTCAAGACTATTTTTCTTCCTGCACTTAGAAATGTTAGTACTGAAAACGTGCGACCAATAGTGTTCGTAATCAGCTACGGTCACATCTATTTAGGAAATATGGTAAGATTTTTACTATTTGTCCTCAGTGCATCTTTTCCATACATTATTTTTTAAGCTAAACTTCATTGCTAAGTATGTTACCATACGATGTTCTTCAACAGAGACTCTCGATGAATGTTGTGCCTCATGGGATCGAGACTAAAGGTACCATGAGTATTGTTAGCTTACGGCCAAGATATCCTACAATGCACTTTAGTGCTCAAGATTAGCGACGAACTCTTACAAGTACAAGATTGGACCAAATTTGTGATGGAGGAGCGCAGAGAAGTACTAGGAGACAGGTTTATCTGCATGCTCCAACTTGATGAAGGAGGAGAGCTACACATGTTTTATGTTATTTTACCTGAGAGAGAGCAGCAGGAGTGATTAGCTAGCTTTCCGTGAGTTTGAAGATGATGATGTGCTACACTATGACTATGATGATTAAATAGCTAGTGTTGGTGGTAATGACTATGATGATTATTATTAGCTAGTGTTAGTGGTGATTAGATAGCTACAGCATCTAGTGTTGGTGGTGATTAGCTAGCTAGAATGAGTTTGAAGATGATTATGTGCTACACTATGACTATGGTGATTAAATAAATACTGTTGGTGGTAATGACTATGATGATGATTAAATAGCTTGTGCTGGCAGATTAGATTCAAGTGGAGGCAACATGTGGTGCACATCGAAAGTACTACTAGTCCAAACTAGATCAAGTTTGGATTAGTAGTATACTTTTGACATGCACCACATATTGCCTCCACTTGTACCTAATCCACCCTCATTTGACACACTGTTATGGACATAATGATATAAACCTCATAATTGGTATTGTACCAAAATTTGTATAACGACGTATAAATACACTAAAAATAAATAAAGAAAAAAAAGAATACTAGTAGCGGTGGATAGTAAACACGTTGCAACTAGCTAGAGTAGCAGCAGCGCGGGAGAGAAGAAGCGCTGCCGCTATATGTCTTAGCAGTAGCGTGGGTCACACACGCTACTGCTAAGTAATAGCTGTAGCGCCTTATTAGTAGCGCGGCAGCACGCGCTACTAGTGGAATTTAAACTCGCGCTACTACTATGGTTTTCCCTAGTAGTGCGTGCTCCAACACACTTTGTGAGAGAAAAAGATGGGCCACATATTAATAACATAGCATGCTAGTATGACTAACTATTGTACTAGTGGGCATTAGGTTGGCTATATATGACGTGGCCACTCCATATAGCTGGCTGTTGGCTATACTATTAACCAATCACACAATGTGGTGTAATGATGATTGGTATGGTTAATAGTTATGAGAGCGCTTGGATCACTAACATAGTGATTTAAAGTCACAATCACACAATGTGGTGTAATGATGATTGGTATGTAGTACTCCCTCCATAAAGATATATAAAAATATAAAATCATTTAAATCACTACTTTAGTGATCTAAACGCTTTCATATTTCTTTACAGAGGGAGTAGGTGTCAACAGGATGATCCTCAGCAAGGATCAGTTAACTCTATAGTTGTCTGTGACGCATACCCACTATATAGCTCATGCATGCTCCTCCACATCTCGTGAACTGTGAGTTCCCTTATGACATAAGCAACGTCACTAGCAGCAGCTCGCCGACGCCGATTCATAACGCCGGCTCGAACAAGATGTCATGTCTTGCAGCACCGGCTCATAGCAAACACCTTCACCAAGCAACACTACCCCTTCGTTCTTGAAGTAATGTAGCATGTTGGCAAATGCCTTGCAGCACAAAGCGATCAACCTATAGCATCGAGCCCTGGCTTGCGGTTGCACCAACAATGCCCCCTTGAATCGTCACGGTCTCCCCGTTGCAGCAGCTCGCATCTGACCTTGTGGTGCCAGTGCCGGCTTGTAGTAGCATGAACAGGGACAACCACATTGAAGCACTAGTAGTGGATCTTGTGGAACCAAGCACCACCTTGCAACATCAATGGTTGTAGCAGCGGGCGGCGAGCGATGGCCAACTTTGTGCCATAGCAGCGCTCGCTACCTTGTAGCTTGTGATTCACATGGCAGTGGTGTGCTTCATCGGGATTTACGTGTCACCCGCTCTAGAGAAACGATAATATGTAAGTCTTTATTATTATGATGATCAAGCTCATACACGACACGACCGTCATCTACAAGAAGAAAAAACTACGTGGTATGCATCATACCTTATGCATATATGTGGACAGAACATATGTATACTATTCATGATGGTGTTGGTTTCAGACTGCTTTTTCAGTGATGTCTAGCCACGCTGCTGTGGAGCAGGCCTAGAGTTCTCTGTCACGGAGGTTGCGGGTTTGTAGTTGTCTCCCATCTGTACCGCCTTGAGAAACTTGTCCCTCAAATGGTATCCCTTTCGGGAGACAATATATGCACTAAGTTTGTCGCGCGTATCGGTGGCCCGCCTTTCCTAAGCTCTCATAGTAATACCTTCGCTCGTACCTTTCCGCCCTTGTACTCCTTGCAGAGTCCCCCGTCAGCATCCACCAACCAACACTCCTCACTAGAGAACCAGTAGTATACAACCTTCTTGCATTGGCCCCCGGCTTCGGCATGCTTGTTGCATTTGAGCTAACAATAGTGGCACAGACAAAAGATGCATCATTTTTGAAGTTGATGGAGCCATTTTTGGAGTTGGTGGATCCTCTATCTACAAGGGACAACGTCGTTAGATGAGTTAACAACAACGTTATCAACCTTGTAACAAAGGAACAAATTAATTTATTCAATATTAATTCTCAATCATTCATACATACACGTAACTAACTGAGTTATGAGAGAGGAAAACTACATCACATCCATTGTTGTTGTCGTCATCCAAAAATTCAAGGTCATCAACAGAGGTAATACCAGTGAGATCAGCCTCATAGTCATCATCAAAGTCGATAACTATCACGTCATTGTTGTCATCAGAGTCGATAACTAGGACCTCACCATCGCCGTCGTCCCCGATCAGGATAGGCTCCAGTAGGACGAGGCAAGGATAGGCAAGGTAGGTGTCATGTATGACTCGTGCCACTAAGTTGAGGATGTGTATATATAGGCCGGAGTTTATTTGTGGCGAGAAGATGGATGAAGTTTCCCTGACAAATGTTTACATTCCGCGGCACCGTTGCTGGCCAGAAACAAAATTTCATCTTTGCGTATGCATATGAATTAAGTAGGAAAGCGAATGAAATTATTAAAAGTGCTAGTTTCCATGTTTATGCCGGGCAACGGTGCCAGGAAATGTAAACATTTGTCGGGAAACTTATTCCATTGTTTCCCCCACAAATTCACCCCCAACAACTATATACACGGACTCAACTTCACAGTCAGCGACACAGGTCATACATGGCAACTACCTTTCCTATCCTCACCTCCTCCTCGGTACCTACCCTGATCAAGGATGACAGTGACGACGAGGGTTATCGACTCAAGTGACGACAATGTGGTAATAGTCATCGACTATGAGGTTGATCTCGCAGATGTTACCTCCCTCGACGACCTTGCCTTTTTGGACGGCGGCAACAACAATGAAAGGGATGTAGTTTGTATGTATGAATGAGTGATAATTAATATTGTTTAATTTGGTTTCCTCATTTCTTATAAGGTTGATGACATTGTTTTTACCTCCTCCAATGACTTTGTGGTTGCTGCTGATAGCGGAGCCACCAACTCTAACAATGACGCCACCAACTCCAGTAGTGGCACGTCTTTTGTCTCTACCTCTATTGTTAGTTCAAATGCAACAAGCAGGCTGAAGCCTGATGTCTACTACACAACTTATTCTTGTAGACTCGTGTTGGGCCTCCAAGCGTAGAGTTTTGTAGGACAGTAGCAAATTTTTCTCAGGTGGATGACCTAAAGTTTATCAATCCCTGAGAGGCGTAGGATGAAGATGGTATCTCTCAAACAACCCTGCACCCAAATAGAAGAAATCTCTTGTGTCCCCAACACACCAAATACAATGGTAAATTGTATAGGTGCACTAGTTCGGCGAAGAGATGATGATACAAGTGTAGTATGGATAGTAGATATTGATTTTTGTAATAGGAACAGTAAAAAACAGCAAGGTAGCAAGTAACAAAAGTGAGCACAAACGGTATTGCAATGCTTGAGAATGAGGCATAGGGTTCATACTTTCACTAGTGCAATCTCTCAACAATGCTAATATAACTGGATCATATAACCATCCATCAACGTCCGATGAATAATCTTTCCAAAGTTCTTATCTAGCTTTGAATATAAGAAGAAATGGTTTGTACGGTATGAAAGCACCTCAAAGTTATACTTTCCGATCGATCTATCGAGTTATCCCTATAAGTGTCACAAACATGCCAAGAGTTCAAACTAAAATAGCACCATATGATACACATCAACCAACTCTAATGACACCTAGATACTCTAATGTCACCATGAGTATCTGTGAGTTGATTATACGATATACATCAAACAATTTTAGATTCATAATACTCAATCCAACACAAAGACCTTCAAAGAGTGCACGAAGATTTCTACCGGAGAAACAAGGATGAAAACGTGCATCAACCCCTATGCATAGATTACCCCAATATCACTTCGGGAATCCGCGAGTTGAGTGCCGAGACATACGTCAAGTGATCTCAAATCCAATAAAGTATTCAATCCGATAAAAGTGAGATCTCAAAGGTAGAACTCAATTCATCACAACAAGATAGAGAGGGGAAAACACCATATGACCCAACTATATTACAAAGCTCGCGATACATCAAGATTGTGCCAAATCAAGAACACGAGAGAGAGAGAGAGAGAGAGAGGGAGAGAGAGAGAGAGATCAAATACATAGCTACTATAACAAACCCTCAGACCTTAGGTGGACTACTCCCTCCAAGATGGCCTCTGGTGATGATTTTCCCATCCGGTAAGGTGCCGGAACAGGGCCCAGATTGGTTTTTCATGGCTACAGAGGCTTCCGGCGGGAAATCTTCTGATTAGGGTTATTTCTAGGGGTTTCTGTATTTATTGGATTTTTTGGCGTCCGCCTCACATCCAGATGGGCTTCGAAGGGCCCACTACCCACCAGGGCGCACCAAAGGGGGGGGGGGTGGCACGCCCTTGTTCCTAGTGGCACCTCCTTCCCCTTCTGGCCCTCCCATGAAGCTTCTAGTGCCTCTTTTGTTCCAAAAAAATCGTCAAAAAGTTTCGCTACATTTGGAGAATTTTGATTTTTGCACAAAAAACAACACCACAGTAGTTCTGCTGAAAACAAGCATCAGTCCTGGTTGGTTCCATTCAAATCATACCAAAACCATATAGAATTGTTATAAACATGGCATCAATACTTCATAAATTATAGATATGTTTGAGACGTATCAGCATCCCCAAGCTTAATTCCCGCTCGTCCTCGAGTTGGGAAATGATTAAAGAAATAATTTCTGAATTTTGAATGCTAGCATAGTGCATAAGTTTGATCAATGATAATTTCAATCACTCCTCCTAGCATCATAACAACAACTCTTTGTCATAAAAATCATCATGATAAAGTAGCAATTGAAAACAGAATTTTTTATGTGGAATGCTACCTATCATATTTATCATATACTCTTTTCTTTTGTAGCATCGACATTTGGACTTGAATGATTCAAAGCAATAGTCTATAATTTAACATGAAGGCATCAATACTCAAGCATACTAACAAGCAACCATGTCTTTCAGAATATCAACGCTAAAGAAAGTTATCCCTAGCCCATTATGCTCAATCATTGATCTATTCATGAAATACACTCAACATAAAAATAAAAATTGCATAAAAGTAAATAGATAGGTGATACGTCCATTTTGCATCATGCTTTTTTATTGATATTTATTGCATTATGGGCTGTTATTACAAATTATAGCACAATACTTATGCCTTTTCTCTCTTATTTTACAAGGATTACACAAAGAGGGAGAATGCCGGTAGCTGTAATTGTGGACTGGAAAAGGAGCAAATCTGAGAGACCTATTCTGCAAAACTCCAAAGTCCTGAAAATTTATGGAGAATTATGTTGGAATATATAAAAAATATTCAGCAAAGAAATTACCAGAGGGGACCCACCAGGTAGCTAGAAGGGTGGGGTGCGCCCAACCCCATGGGCGCGCCCTCCGTCCTTGTGGGCCCCCCTCGCAGGCCTCCGGTGCCCATCTTCTTCTATATGATGTGTTTTGACCTGGAAAAAATCCAGAGGAAGCTTTCGAGATGAAGTGCCGCCGTCTCGAGGTGAAACCTGGGCAGAAGCAATCTAGGGCTCCAGCGGAGCTGTTCTGCCGGCAAAACTTCCCTCCGGGAGGGGGAAATCGAAGCCATCGTCATCACCAACGATCGTCTCATCCAAAGGGGGTCAATCTCCATCGACATCTTCACCAGCACCATCTCCTCTCAAACCCTAGTGCATCTCTTGTATCCGATCTTTGTCTCAAAACCTCAGATTGATACATGTGGGTTGCTAGTTGTGTTGATTACTCCTTGTAGTTGATGCTAGTTGGTTTATTCGGTGGTAGATCGTATGTTCAGATCCTTAATGACAATTATTACTGCTCTGATTATGAACCTTAATATTCTTTGTGAGTAGTTATGTTTGTTCCCGTGGACATGGGAGAAGTCTTGTAATAAGTAACCATGTGAATTTGGTATTTGTTCGATATTGTGATGAGATGTATTTTGTCTCTCCTCTAGTGGTGTTATGTGAATGTCGACTACATGACACTTCACCATTGTTTGGGCATAGGGGAAGGCAATGGTAAGTAATAAGTAGATGATGGGTTTCTAGAGTGACAGAAACTTAAACCCTAGTTTATGCATTGCTTCGTAAGGGGCTGATTTGGATCTATATGTTTCATGCTATGGTTAGATTTATCTTAATTCTTCTTTCATAGTTGCGGATGCTTGCAAGAGGGGTTAATCATAAGTGGAAGGCTTGTCCAAGTAAGGACAACACCCAAGCACCGGTCCACCCACATATCAAATTATCAAAGTAATGAACGCGAATCATATGAGCATGATGAAAACTAGCTTGAAAGTAATTCCCATGTGTCCTTGGGAGCGTTTTGCATTATATAAGAGTTCGTACAGGATTGTCCTTTGCTACAAAAAGGATTGGGCCACCTTGCTACACCTTAGTTACTTTTGTTACTTGTTACCCGTTACGAATTATCTTATCACAAAACTATCCCTTATCGATAATTTCAGTGCTTGCAGAGAATACCTTGCTAAAAACCGCTTGTCATTTCCTTGTTCTCCTTGTTGGGTTCGACACTCTTACTTATAGAAAGGACTACAATAGATCCCCTATACTTGTGGGTCATCAAGGCTCTTTTCTGGCGCCGTTGCCGGGGAGTGAAGCGCCTTTGGTGAGTGTAATTTGGTAAGGAAACATTTATATTACGTGCTGAAATTTACTGTCACTTGTCACTATGGAAAATAATACTTTGAGGGGCTTGTTCGAGGTATCTTCACCTCGACCGGTAGAGCAAAGAGTGTTGGGGAACGCAGTAATTTCAGAATATTTCCTACGATCACGCAAGATCTATCTAGGTGATGCATAGCAACGAGAGGGGAGAGTGTGTCCACGTACCCTCGTAGACCGAAAGCGGAAGCGTTTCCATAACGCGGTTGATGTAGTCGAACTTCTTCGTGATCCAACCAAGCAAGTACCAAACGTACGGCACCTCCGCATTCAGCACATGTTCAGCTCGATGATGTCCCTCGTGTTGTTGATCTAGTTGAGGACGAGGGTGAGTTCCATCAACATGATGGCATGGTGACGGTGATGATGACGCTACCAGGTGTAGGGCTTCGTCTAAGCACTACGATGGTATGATCGAGGTGTGTAACTATGGAGGGGGGCTGTGACGCCCCCGATTCAACCGTACACTAATCATGCACGCAAATGTGTACGATCAAGATCAGGGACTCACGGGAAGATATCACAACACAACTCTAAAACATAAATAAGTCATACAAGCATCATAATACAAGCCAGGGGCCTCGAGGGCTCGAATACAAGTGCTCGATCATAGACAAGTCAGCGGAAGCAACAATATCTGAGTACAGACATAAGTTAAACAAGTTTGCCTTAAGAAGGCTAGCACAAACTGGGATATAGATCGAAAGAGGCGCAGGCCTCCTGCCTGGGATCCTCCTAACTACTCCTAGTCGTTGTCAGCGGGCTGCACGTAGTAGTAGGCACCTCCGATTAGTAGTAGTAGGGTAAATGCCGATGGTGGCGTCGACTCTGGACTCCAAAGATCTAGTTGCGACAACCGTAAAGAAAGGAAAGGGGAAAAGAGGGAGAAAGCAACCGTGAGTACTCATCCAAAGTACTCGCAAGCAAGGAACTACACTACATATGCATGGGTATATGTGTAAGGAGGCCATATCAGTGGACTGAACTGCAGAATGCCAGAATAAGAGGGGGATAGCTAGTCCTATCGAAGACTACGCTCGCAGCCTCATCTTGCAAAGATGTAGAAGAGAGTAGATTGAAGTCCTCCAAGTAGCATCTTCAAGTAGCATCTCCAAGTAGCATCTCCAGTAGCATCGCATAGCATAATCCTACCCGGCGATCCTCCCCTCGTCTCCCTGTGGAAAAGCGATCACCGGGTTGTCTGTGGAACTTGGAAGGGTGTGTTTTATTAAGTATCCGGTTCTAGTTCTCATAAGGTCAAGGTACAACTCCGGGTCGTCCTTTTACCGAGGGACATGGCTATTCGAATAGATAAACTTCCCTGCAGGGGTGCACCACATAACCCAACACGCTCGATCCCATTTGGCCGGACACACTTTCCTGGGTCATGCCCGGCCTCGGAAGATCAACACGTCGCAGCCCCACCTAGGCACAACAGAGAGGTCAGCCCGCAGGTCTAAATCCTTTGCGCGCAGGGGTCTGGGCCCATCGCCCATTGCACACCACGACGCTATGTAGGGCGGCCGAAGCAGCACCTAGCAACCTCCATTACAAAGGAAGTTGCGTTAACGCAGTCCAATCTGGCGCGCGCCGCTCCATCGCTGACGTCAAGAAGGCTTCGGCTGATACCACGACGCCGGGATACCCATAACTACTCCCGCGTAGATGGTTAGTGCGTATAGACCAAATGGCCAGACTCAGATCAAATACCAAGATCTCGTTAAGCGTGTTAAGTATCCATGAACGCCGAACAGGCCAGTCCACTGCCTCCTAGGTGGTCTCAACCTGCCCTGTCGCTCCGCCACAAAGTAACAGTCGGTGGCCGTCGGGAACCCAGGCCCACCTCTACCGGGATGGAGCCACCTGTCCTTTCAGCCCCTACATCGGAATCACTTGTGGGTACTCAACGAGCCGACCCGACTTTACTCACCATCTGTATAGTATGTATGTATGTATAGTATATACCCGTGATCACCTCCCAAGTGATCACGGCCCGATAGTATAGCAAGGCAGACTGACAAGAATGTAGGGCCAATGATGATAAACTAGCATCCTATACAAAGCATTTAGGATTGCAGGTAAGGTATCAACAGATGTAGCAACAATGTCAGGCTATGCATCAGAATAGGATCAACGGAAAGCAGTAACATGCTACACTACTCTAATGCAAGCAGTATAGAGGAGGATAGGCGATATCTGGTGATCAAGGGGGGGCTTGCCTGGTTGCTCTGGCAAGAAGGACGAGTCACCAACACCATAGTCGAACTGGGGGTCGCCGGCAGTCTCGGGGTCTACCGGAAAGAAGTAACGGAGAGGGTTCACAATAAATAACAGAGCAAACAAAGCATCACAAAGCGTAATAAGGAAATACGCGGTGTTCGGTGTGGCCTAACAAGGTAGTAGGTGATACCGGTGAAGGGGGAAAACATCCGGGAAAATATCCCCGGTGTTTCGCGTTTTCGGATAGATGAACTGGAGGGGGAAAGTTGCGTGTTTGCTATGCTAGGGATGTGTGGCGGACGAACGGGCTGCGTATCCGGATTCGTCTCGTTGTTCTGAGCAACTTTAATGTACAAAGTTTTTCCATCTGACCTACGGTTTATTTTATACCAATTTTTAAAGTTTTAATTCATTTTCTAGAACTACTGAAATTTTGCCAAGTCCTCAGTTTTAAATATCATTTAGCTGTTTTCCAGAGACTATAACTAGTGTTCTATTCATCCTATGAATTGGTGCCTTATACCAATATTGATCACTTTCCTATGGTCTACAAGATGGTAACAATTGCATCATTGTTAGATCCTTGTAACTTGTTTATTTTCTGCTCCAAAGTTGC
Source organism: Aegilops speltoides (assembly GCA_021437245.1). Classification (NCBI taxonomy): domain Eukaryota; kingdom Viridiplantae; phylum Streptophyta; class Magnoliopsida; order Poales; family Poaceae; genus Aegilops; species Aegilops speltoides. The sequence goes on along the minus strand of CM038143.1, from coordinate 123,145,112 downwards.
TATGGCAGTATATCTGTTTTTTTAGTTCTGCCAGTTAACAGAACCTAGACTTTTGTCATTTTCATAGGAATTAATCCAGGCAACTTTTGGATTTGGTCCAATGGAAAGAATTGAACCTTGTCAAGTGTACTACCCGCACATATAATTCTTATCCACATTAGAACTCGTTTTGATGTTGTTTTGCTGCAGTACAGAGGGCTAGTCAGTGTAATCGTAACAAAGCTAGCTACCGCTACAGTAACATTCAGTTACTGTAGCCGAGTAGCAGCGGCAGGATGCAGTAGCAGCGGCAACGCGCCGGGACGGCAGCGGCTAGCCGCAGTAGAAGTGCAGCAGCAGAGCAACAACAACAAGGGGAGCGGCGCGGCAGCAGTCTTCACGGGCGCGCGCACGCGAGCGTCAGCAGGCGGACGAGCAGGGGCGCGAACGCGTATGCACGCGCGGGCATAGGCAGATGACGGCTACGACCAAGCACGACCAAGGGAAGCGCAGGGCGCGGGTAGTGCGCCGGCTGGCTGAGGCGGGAGCGGGCGAGGCACGTGGCCAAGGCGCGCACAAGGCAGCCAGGGCGCGCGAGGAGGCGCGGCCGGGCGTAGCCGTTCGCGGCTTCGGGCAGGGGATGGGGCGGCGGTCTACAGCGACAATAGCAACGGGGAAAAGTAGGGGATCGAGGGAGGAGCTCACTGCGGTTCCGAGGGAGAGCTCGAAGAGGCCGGGGGAAGGTCGAGGGGGACGGGTCGAAGTGGCGGAGCTCCGTGGCCGAAGACGAAGTTGAGGTCGATCCCTTGCGCGGCTCCGGTCGATCTGCTCCTCGCAAGCGAAGTAGTCATCGTAGATGATGTAGAAGGTCACACTCCTAGGCGCTAGGGAGCTCGATGGGCGCGAGTGCGACGGCGACCATGGCGATGACTGCGTCAGTCTAGTGCTGCGGGAAGAGAGCGGCGCGAGGGGGAAGAGTGGGGAGGCTAGGGTTTGCCCGAGGGGGAGTTGAGGGCTGGAGGAGAACTTGAAGGCAAGGGGGAGGCCGCGGATGGCCGCCACGCAAGGCTCGGCCGGCCATGGCGCCTCAGATGGCCTCCACGCCTCTGTTCTGTGAACAGAGGAGAGAAGAGACTCAAGTGGGCGGGCCGCATCTGTAGCCCCATGAGCCTAAGCGCACAAAGGAGAGCCTTTATCTTAGTCTTCTCTCAAATTTATTTAGCTACGTTCCTCTATTTGTTTGCCCACCAAAGACTTTTGTAAAGATGAGACTTGGCTCAATAATTACCATGCAATATTTAGCACTCATGAGAAAAGGTTTGGAGACAAAATGTTTGAATTTTATAATTTGAAAAGGCATTTTAAATTATTGTTTTGACCTGTTTTAATCAATTTAGTGCATTTAGGTATTTTATAAAGGGAAGATTCCTCCACCATTACTACTCCATTTATTTGGCTCACTCCGAACATTTTAGTTTTAATATTTGAAAACTTTTATTGTTTGCTTGATGTTGAATTTGAATTGAACGGTTTGAACTAGCGAGATTAGCAATCTGTAACCATCGTGGACGTGGCAACATTATTAGAGGTTTCTCGTAGCTTAACTACCCGGGCGTCACAATTCTTCTCCACTACAAGAAATCTCGTCCCGAGATTTAAGAGGGGAGTAAGGGGGGAAAGTTCTGGTTACGAAATTCTAACGAGTCTTCTCGGTCTCGGTTGCTCTTCTCTAAGAGGTCGATCCATTACATTGATGTCGTCATTTCTCTGCTTCAGGTCATCATGATGAAGTCGGCGCTTTTCTTCAGGAACTCCATCGTACTTACGAAAGAATAAAGGGGTGGACATTCCGGGAGAACTGACCTCTGCCAGGTCGACTATCTGGTCAATAACATCAAGGAAGGTGGCGGAAGTAACTCTCGAATTAAAACTTACAAAAATATCAAGAGCAAAGTAAGGAGGTGTCATGGGAAGTTTCGAGCGGGCAGGCAATCATTCGATGCCTGAAACAAAGTGTGAAAGGGGTTTAGAGCAATGGGAATAAGTATTGCGTTTGATAGCAGAACTGATGATCTCTCGGAAGGTGGCTCGTAAATTACTTACGAGGCTACGCGCGAGGAACAACCTTGGCAACAGGGGGTTTACCGGAGAGTCAGGTTTTGATCGTGTGGAACTGTGGGTTATGGGCCCACCATGTGGGTTAAAGTAAGAAGGGCGTTAACATCTTGCACGGTCATGATAGCAAGACACGTCAGAGGGTAGGCTATCAGTTATGTTGGCAACAACGTCAGTACCAAGGGCGAGGGACGAAGAGAACCATTTTCCTGCTCGTTGAAACTAGGCGGACCAGTAGGCAAGGTTCTCGTCCATCCGCGGTTACCGAAATGTCATCAACAAAAGTAACGGGGTCTTACTGACAGGGTTGTACACCGAGGTGTTCACATAAGCAGGGAATTAATTCTGCTTAGATCATAATGATCACAAGAAAGGTTAAACCAAACAACGGAAAGGAAAATATGGTTATCAGATTAAACAAAACAATGGAAAGGAAAATGTGTTTACACACGTATTTCAAGGGTATATCCTTCCCAAGGACAAACATAGCATGATATCCATGACAAGGTAGAAGTAGAAAACCACTTAGGTAAGGGGAGAGGAATTTCATGACATTACCCAAACAGTGGTGTTTGGATAATTGAGCAGGAAACATCTAGCATTGGGCTCCAAATGTTCTTGTTGAAAATCAGAGTACCACCAACATGCTTCGAGATAGCATTGACATGGTCTTCAAGCGAAGGTCGGTCTTTGGATACACAAGGATCCATCAGGAGCGACTTATTAAACAAGGCATTCAATTTCCTCATGGAGAAATGATTAACCTTGGTAAAAAGGAAACTATAAAACTAGGTCCTCTGGTCAGGTGTGCTAGGCATGACATCACCTTACCGGGTCATATATAGGCCAGTTTTATAACTCTTGGAAATATGTTCGAACCATCATATCTGACCGAGATTCAGATCTGATTGGTGTCAACATAACTCAGACTCAGGATGCCTGAGAAGAAAAGGTGCAACAAAAATTGACGAGATGTCATTGTAAGATTCTCGGGAAATGAACTATGGAAGCAAGTTCCAAAACAAGAGTTCATCATTTAACCAAGGAGAGGACGAGGAGGTGGCTGATGGACTCAGCGACAAGTCCTCAAGATTTCCAAAAGGATGGATTTCCACAACTATGTAAGGAGATAACATTTGTCACATCAGATGACATAATGAGGTATGCTCGAGGAAAACATACACAATTAAACATTGGTGGAAAGGTGCACCCAAATATGGGCTGGGTTGCACGACCAATGTTAGAATGGTGATTCAATAATCAATAGTCTAAGAATGAACGGCCGACCATTAACTTCAAGGCAATAGGGTTGCTAGAAGTTTAGGATTTACACATCTCAGACCATTTGTGGGTATTCCGGTTAGGAACAACACGGGGACCAAGAGATGAATGTAGATGGCTAGAAGTGTTATTATATCAAGAATTCTTAAGAGGTGGTGAAATTCTCACCACATTCTTGACAAAAAGAGATGGTAATACACCAAGGTAAAACAAAACATGAGCTAGATAGCGAGGAGCTCAAGGTATAACACAAAACATGAACAAGTTTGTGTTGAACGAAAGACAATAAAGTGGTCGATGATAACACAAATCACCGAGAGCAAAGGGTGGTATTTCTCATCAAGAATTCGATAGATATCTTGGAAGAGCTCAAAATGCTGATGATGAACACGACACATTTGTTGAGGGATCTCATGAAGATGTAATCGATCGGCGATGACATCAAGTTGAAGGGATGATGAAGCGAAAGGTTATTGGAACCATGGGTGCGACACAAACTCAAAATCAAGTTTGTTGTTCAAGGAGACATGATATGACGAGGAAGATCGACGTAAGATTAGCTCACCGTCGAAATTTGTGCTCCGGGAAGAAGGACCGGGGCACAGTTAAAATTAGCACGATCATGAAGTAACCGATCAGGCTAGGAGTGACGTGATGGAGTATTAAGCGTCTCAACAACGAACTACTAGGAGTATTGAATCACAATGTTGATTCGATTCACTAATCGGTGTTCCTGGTTGACGACAACCCAGAACCCGTGGAGTGACTACGACAAGGAAAGACATTACTTCAACAAAGTTAGTAAAATGTGGTGCAATGGCAAGACATCTTCGAGATACCGGGGGTAATACTCGAAGGTAGAACAAAATAAGGGTTGGGCAGATGTAATGATCTACAGATGGCAAGTACCTTTAACTTGTCCGAGAATGGGATCAAAGAAGAACAATCACGGTAAGAACCACGATTGCAAAGGACAAAATCACAGATACAAGATCAAATTATGCCAAGTGAATAATTAATTTAAGAGTAGCTTCCATGATAGGATCTACATCGTGTCCATGGGCATGAACACAAAGTTCAAGGTCGACTCCCACTTCTCCAATGCATACCCTTTCATTCACTTCTCGCTTTCGATAAAGTTGTAGTGTTGAAATATTATCTAGCAAAACACCAGAAGAGTATGACTCGTGAAAACTCTCGGGTGCATACGGTTAGGGAAGGCATAGGTTCAACCCATAGGGGCATCTTAGGAACATCTACCACAAACATTAGGAGTAATTATCACCAGCTCGAAAGTAAAGCATGGTTGACAAAGCAGAGGATACAAATTACCAAAGGCTTTATATATCCGTGGAAAGGCTCACAAGGTTATTTGAATATGAAGGACACTGTCGGATAATAATCCAACAAAGGACTTGACGGTCCACAAAGGATCTGATGTGAGTATCGCTACTCAACTAGAAAAGGAAAGAATGCAAATGCATCAGGTTATAGAATCATCTGACTAATTCGAAGCATAAATGCAAAGGAATTATGAATCCAAACCGAAGGATCAGAAGTAATGCTCTAATTAGGGATGGATAAGTTGAATAGCCTTAGGGTACAATCAACGGCAATTGGATTGGTCGAGAACCAATTCCAGTTAAAAGGATGGCAGCTCAGTCGGAAAGGTAATTTATAAGGATTAATGATGATTGCGTGTATTCGCAAACATATTGAGTCAACAGACTCAAAATGATAATGACAAGGGATGCCATTAAGATTACGAGACTTATGGGGTCAACCATAATGCAAGTAAGCAAGAATTTCAAGAGCAATAGGCTGCTCAGGATTTTTGGAAGATCGGGTAGTATTTGAATGTATTTTTGTGAAACACATGAACAACTTTGGACAAACGGATACTCGACAAGCGCGAGTAATTATCCATAGGGGTATTCATGCAGCAAGGAACTGCAGGGCAGTAAGCATAAAGAATTCTCGGAATACCGAAGAGTATTTCAGGACATCTTGTAATAACAAGAGCAACTGGGGATGACAATATGAACGATAGGTGTAAGTAGTTATCCAGAGGGATTTATCGATGGGAGTGAATTGCAAAAGCGATGGCACATAGTCTCGAGAGCACATCGTAGAGTATCTTCGAATCTTACGTGCAAAGAAAGCGATCATCGGTAACAAGGGCTCTCCAGAGAAGTACTTGCGAGAACCTAAAGTTAGTTTTGTTTTAGCAAAATCATTTAACCCGAATAGAAGAGAGCTCAGAGTCCCAGAGTAAAGATCGAGGAGTTAAAGATCCTAATACCACCCAATGGCGACGTGGGCCCATAGGCCACACAGCCATGTTAGTAAAGGTTTTGCAATGACTAGACTCAACTTCGCCAAGGAGTTGGAAAGGGATTCCTACAGCAATGGCTCGATACCAACTTCAGACACCCGATTCAACCGTACACTAATCATGCACGCAAATGTGTACGATCAAGATCGAGGACTCACGGAAGATATCACAACACAACTCTAAAACATAAATAAGTCATACAAGCATCATAATACAAGCCAGGGGCCTCGAGGGCTCGAATACAAGTGCTCGATCATAGACGAGTCAGCGGAAGCAACAATATCTGAGTACAGACATAAGTTAAACAAGTTTGCCTTAAGAAGGCTAGAACAAACTGGGATACAGATCGAAAGAGGCGCAGGCCTCCTGCCTGGGATCCTCCTAACTACTCCTAGTCGTCGTCAGCGGGCTGCACGTAGTAGTAGGCACCTCCAGTGTAGTAGGGAGTCGTCGTCGATGGTGGCGTCTGACTCCTGGACTCCAACATCTAGTTGCGACAACCAGAAAGAAAGGAAAGGGGGAAAAAGAGGGGAGAAAGCAACCGTGAGTACTCATCCAAAGTACTCGCAAGCAAGGAACTACACTACATGTGCATGGGTATATGTGTAAGGAGGCCATATCAGTGGACTGAACTACGTAATGCCGAATAAGAGGGGATAGCTAGTCCTATCGAAGACTACGCTTCTGGCAGCCTCCGTCTTGCAAACATGTAGAAGAGAGTAGATTGAAGTCCTCCAAGTAGCATCTTCAAGTAGCATCTCCAAGTAGCATCTCCAAGAGCATCGCATAGCATAATCCTACCCGCGATCCTCCCTCGTCTCCCCGTGGAAAAGCGATCACCGGGTTGTCGTGGAACTTGGAAGGTGTGTTTTATTAAGTATCCGGTTCTAGTTCTCATAAGGTCAAGGTACAACTCCGGTCGCCCATTTCCGAGGGACACGGCTATTCAATAGATAAACTTCACTGCAGGGTGCACCACATAACCCAACACGCCGATCCCATTTGGCCGGACACACTTTCTGGGTCATGCCCGGCCTCGGAAGATCAACACGTCGCAGCCCCACCTAGGCACAACAGAGAGGTCAGCCCGCCGGTCTAAATCCTATGCACGCAGGGGTCCGGGCCCATCGCCCATTGCACACCTGCACGTTGCGAGGGCGGCCGGAAGCAGACCTAGCAACCTCCATTACAAAGGAAGTTGCGTTAACGCAGTCCAATCCGGCGCGCGCCGCTCCGACGCTGACGTCAAGAAGGCTTCGGCTGATACCACGACGCCGGGATACCCATAACTACTCCCGCGTAGATGGTTAGTGCGTATAGACCAAATGGCCAGACTCAGATCAAATACCAAGATCTCGTTAAGCGTGTTAAGTATCCGCGAACGCCGAACAGGGCCAGGCCCACCTGTCTCCTAGGTGGTCTCAACCTGCCCTGTCGCTCCGCCACAAAGTAACAGTCAGTGGTCGTCGGGAACCCAGGCCCACCTCTACCGGGATGGAGCCACCTGTCCTTTCAGCCCCACATCGGAATCACTTGCGGGTACTCAACGAGCTGACCCGACTTTAGTCACCATCTCAGATAGTATGTATGTATGTATAGTATATACCCGTGATCACCGCCCAAGTGATCACGGCCCGATAGTATAGCAAGGCAGACTGACAAGAATGTAGGGCCAATGATGATAAACTAGCATCCTATACTAAGCATTTAGGATTGCAGGTAAGGTATCAACAGATGTAGCAACAATGTCAGGCTATGCATCAGAATAGGATCAACGGAAAGCAGTAACATGCTACACTACTCTAATGCAAGCAGTATAGAGGAGGATAGGCGATATCTGGTGATCAAGGGGGGGCTTGCCTGGTTGCTCTGGCAAGAAGGACGAGTCACCAACACCGTAGTCGAACTGGGGGTCGCCGGCAGTCTCGGGGTCTACTGGAAAGAAGTAACGGAGAGGGAACACAATAAATAACAGAGCAAACAAAGCATCACAAAGCGTAATAAGGAAATACGCGGTGTTCGGTGTGCCCTAACGAGGTAGTAGGTGATACCGGTGAAGGGGGAAAACATCCGGGAAAGTATCCCCGGTGTTTCGCGTTTTCGGATAGATGAACTGGAGGGGGAAAGTTGCGTGTTTGCTATGCTTGGGATGTGTGGCGGACGAACGGGCTGCGTATCTGGATTCGTCTCGTTGTTCTGAGCAACTTTCATGTACAAAGTTTTTCCATCTGACCTATGGTTTATTTTATACTAATTTTTAAAGTTTTAATTCATTTTCTAGAACTACTGAAATTTTGCCAAGTCCTCAGTTTTAAATATCATTTAGCTGTTTTCCAGAGACTATAACTAGTGTTCTATTCATCCTATGAATTGGTGCCTTATACCAATATTGATTACTTTCCTATGGTCTACAAGATGGTAACAATTGCATCATTGTTAGATCCTTGTAACTTGTTTATTTTCTGCTCCAAAGTTGCTATGGCAGTATATCTGTTTTTTAGTTACGCGATTAATGTAACCTAGACTTTTGTCATTTTCATAGGAATTAATCCAGGCAACTTTTGGATTTGGTCCAATGGAAAGAATTGAACCTTGTCAAGTGTACTACCCGCACATATAATTCTTATCCACATTAGAACTCGTTTTGATGTTGTTTTGCTGCAGTACAGAGGGCTAGTCAGTGTAATCGTAACAAAGCTAGCTACCGCTACAGTAACATTCAGTTACTGTAGCCGAGTAGCAGCGGCGAGATCTTGATAGCGGCAACGCAGCCGCGGGACGGCAGCGGCTAGCCGCAGTAGAAGTGCAGCAGCAGAGCAACAACAACAAGGGGAGCGGCGCGGCAGCAGTCTTCACGGTGCTTGCGACGCGAAGGCCAAGAAGTGACGAAAGGGCGCGAACGCTGACATGCACGCTGTGGGCATAGGCAGATGACGGCTACGACCGAGCACGATCAAGGGAGGCGCAGGGCGCGGGCAGTGCGCCGGCTGGCTGAGGCGGGAGCGGGCGAGGCACGTGGCCAAGGCGCGCACAAGGCAGCCAGGGCGCGCGAGGAGGTGCGGCCGGGCGTAGCCGTTCGCGGCTTCGGGCAGCGGATGGGGCGGCGGTCTACAGCGACAATAGCAACGGGGAAAAGTAGGGGATCGAGGGAGGAGCTCACTGCGGTTCCGAGGGAGAGCTCGAAGAGGCCGGGGGAAGGTCGAGGGGGACGGGTCGAAGTGGCGGAGCTCCGTGGCCGAAGACGAAGTTGAGGTCGATCCCTTGCGCGGCTCCGGTCGATCTGCTCCTTGCAAGCTTAAGTAGTCATCGAGATGATGCGAAGGTCACACTCCTAGGTGCCAGGGAGCTCGATGGGCGCGAGTGCGACGGCGACCATGGCGATGACTGCGTCAGTCTAGTGCTGCGGGAAGAGAGCGGCGCGAGGGGGGAAGAGTGGGGAGGCTAGGGTTTGCCCGAGGGGGAGTTGAGGGCTGGAGGAGAACTTGAAGGCGAGGGGGAGGCCGCGGATGGCCGCCACACAAGGCTCGGCCGGCCATGGCGCCTCAGATGGCCTCCACTCCTGCATTACGTGAGCAGAGGAGAGAAGAGACTCAAGTGGGCGGGCCGATCAGTAGCCATGCAGCCTAAGCGCACAGTGAGAGGCTTTCTCTTAGTCTTCTCTGAAATTTATTTAGCTACGTTTCTCTATTTGTTTGCCCACCAAAGACTTCGTAAAGATGAGACTTGGCTCAATAATTACCATGCAATATTTAGCATCATGAGAAAAGGTTTGGAGACAAAATGTTTCGGAATTTTATAATTTGAAAAGGCATTTTAAATTATTGTTTTGACCCTGTTTTAATCAATTTAGTGCATTTAGGTATTTTATAAAGGGAAGATTCCTCCACCATTATTACTCCAGATTTATTTGGCTCACTCCGAACATTTTAGTTTTAATATTTGAAAGCTTTTATTGTTTGCTTGATGTTGAATTTGAATTCGAACCGGTTTCGAACTAGCGTGAGATTAGCAACTGTAACCATCGTGACGTGGCAACATTATTAGAGGTTTACTGTAGCTTAACTACCCGGGCGTCATAGGGGCACCACACATGGTTAATAGAAACTTGTGTGTTCTAGGGTGCCCCCTCCCCCCGTATATAAAGGAGCAAGGGGAAGGCCGGACGGCCCATAGGGGCGCGCCCAAGGAAATGGAGTCCTACTAGGACTATTAGTCCTAGTAGGATTCCATCATAAGGAAGAGAGGGGGAGGCGGGAGAGGGATAGGTAGTAGGAAAGGGCCCCCCCTTCCCTTGTCCTATTCGGACACCAAGGGGGGGAGCGCGGCCTTCCCTGACTGCCCTCCTCTCTCTCCACTAAGGCCCATGGTGGCCCATTAGTTCCCCCGGGGGATTGTGGTAACCCCTCCGGCACTCTGGTTTTACCCGAAACTTCCCGGAACATTTCGGGTGTCCGAATAACACGGTCCAATATATCAATCTTTATGTCTCGACCATTTCAAAACTCCTCATCACGTCTGTGATCTCATCCTTAACTCCGAACAAACTTCGGTCATCAAAAACACATAATTCCTAATACATATCGTCATAATGTTAAGCGTGCGGACCCTACGGGTTCGAGAACTATGTAGACATGACCGAGACACATCTTCGGCCAATAACCAATAGCGGAATTTGGATTCTCATATTGGCTCCTACATTTTCTATGAATATCTTTATCGGTCAAACCGCATAACAACATACGTCGTTCCCTTTGTCATCGGTATGCTACTTGCCCGAGATTCGATCGTCGATATCATCATACCTAGTTCAATCTCGTTACCGACAAGTCTCTTTACTCGTTCCGTCATACTTCATCCCGCAACTAACTCATTAGACACAATGATTGCACGGCTTATAGTTATGAGCATTACCGAGAGGGCCCAGAGATACCTCTCCGAAACACGGAGTGATAAATCCTAATCTCGATCTATGCCAATCCAACAAACACCTTCAGAGATACCTGTAGAGCAGCTTTATAATCACCCATTTACGTTGTGACGTTTGATAGCACACAAGGTGTTCCTCGGGTATCCGGGAGCTGCATATTCTCATAGTCTGAGGAACATGTATAAGTCATGAAGAAAGCAGTAGCAATGAAACTGTAACGATCATAATGCTAAACCAACGAATGGGTCATGTCCATCACATCATTCTCCTAATGATGTGATCCCGTTCATCAAATGACAACACATGTCTATGGTTAGTAAACTTAACCATCTTTGATTAATGAGCTAGTCAAGTAGAGGCATACTAGGGACATTATGTTTTGTCTATGTATTCACACATGTACTAAGTTTCCGGTTAATAAAATTCTAGCATGAATAATAAACATTTATCATGAAATAAGGAAATAAATGATAACTTTATTATTGCCTCTAGGGCATATTTCCTTCAGTCTCCCACTTCCACTAGAGTCAGTAATCTAGATTACAAAGTAATGATTCTAACACCTATGGAGTTTTGGTGCTCATCATGTTTTGCTCGTGGAAGAGGCCCAGTCAACGGGTCTACAACATTCAGACCCGTATGTATCTTGCAAATCTCTATGTCCCCTTCCGATAATTGATGATGGATGGAATTGAAGCATCTCTTGATGTGCTTGGTTCTCTTGTGAAATATGGATTCCTTTGCCAAGGCAATTGCACCAGTATTGTCATAAAAGATTTTCATTGGACCCGATGCACTAGGTATGACACCTTGAATGGATATGAACTCCTTCATTTACTGCTTCCGAAGCAGCATTGTACTCCGCTTCACACGTAGATCCTGCCATGACACTCTGCTTGGAACTGCACCAACTGATAGCTCCTCCATTCAATAAAAATACGTATCCGGATTGTGACTTAGAGTCATCCAGATCAATGTCAAATCTTGCATCGACATAACCGTTTACGACGAGCTCTTTGTCACCTCCATAAACAAGAAACATATCCTTAGTACTTTTTAGATATTTCAGGATTTTATTGACCGTTGTGGAGTGCTCCACTCCGGGATTACATTGGTACCTCCTTGCTATGATTATAGCAAGGCACAGGTTTGGGACACAGCATTGCATACCGGATAGAACATATGGCTGAAGCATAGGGAATGACTTTCATTTTCTCTCTATCTTCTGCAGTGGTCGGGCTTTGATTCTGACTCAACTTCACACCTTGTACCACAGGCAAGAACCCTTTCTTTGACTGATCCATTTTGAACTTCTTCAAAACTTTATCAAGGTATGTGCTTTGTGAAAGTCCAATTAAGCGTCTTGATCTATCTCTATAGATCTTGATGCCCAATATGTAAGCAGCTTCACCGAGGTATTTCATTGAAAAACTCTTTTTCAAGTATCCCTTTATGCTATCCAAAATATTTATATCATATCCAATCAACAACATGTCATCCACATATAATATTAGAAATGCTACAGAGCTCCCACTCACTTTCTTGTAAATACAGGCTTCTCCAAAAGTATGTATAAAACCATAGGCTTTGATCACACTATCAAAGCGTTATTCCAACTCCGAGAGGCTTGCAACGAGTCCATAAATGGATCACTGGAGCTTGCACACTTTGTTTGCACCCTTTGGATTGATGATATGTCCATTTTGCATCAAGCTTTTATATCAATATTTATTGCATTATGGGCTGTTATTACACATTATGTCTCAATACTTATGGCTATTCTCTCTTATTTTACAAGGTTTACCATGAAGAGGGGGAATACCGGCAGCTGGAATTCTGGCTGGAAAAGGAGAATATATGGGAAACCTATTCCGCACAGCTCCAAAATCCCTGAAACTCCACGGAAGTCATTTTTGGAATTAATAAGAATTATTGAGCGAAGAAACCACCAGAGGGGGCCCACACACTGGCCAAGAGGGTGGGGGGCGCCACCCCACTGGGCGCCCTGTCTCCCTGGCCCCTGGTGTCCCTCCGGTGCCCATCTTTTGCTATATGAAGGCTTTTACCCTGGAAAAAAAATCATAAGCAAGCTTACGGGACGAAACTACGCCGCCACGAGGCGGAACCTTGGCGGAACCAATCTAGGGCTCCCATGAGCTGTTCTGCTGGGAAACTTCTCTCGGGGGGGAAATCATCACCAACGATCCTCTCATTGGGAGGGGTCAATCTCCATCAACATCTTCACCAGCACCATCTCCTCTCCAAACCCTAGTTCATCTCTTGTATCCAATCTTGTATCAAAACCACAAATTGGTACCTGTGGGTTGCTAGTAGTGTTGATTACTCCTTGTAGTTGATGCTAATTGGTTTACTTGGTGGAAGATCATATGTTCAGATCCTTAATGCATATTAATACTCCTCTAATCATGAACATGAATATGCTTTGTGAGTAGTTACGTTTGTTCCTGAGGACATGGGTGAAGTCTTGCTATTAATAGTCATGTGAATTTGGTATTCGTTCGATATTTTGATGAGATGTATGTTGTCTTTCCTCTAGTGGTGTTATGTGAACGTCGACTACATGACACTTCACCATTATTTGGGACTAGAGGAAGGCATTGGGAAGTAATAAGTAGATGATGGGTTGCTAGAGTGACAGAAGCTTAAACCCTAGTTTATGTGTTGCTTTGTAAGGGGCTGATTTGGATCCATATGTCTAATGTTGTGGTTAGGTTTACCTTAATACTTCTTTTGTAGTTGTGGATGCTTGCAATAGGGGTTAATCATAAGTGGGATGCTTGTCCAAGTAAGGGCAGTACCCAAGCACCGGTCCACCCACATATCAAATTATCAAAGTACCGAACGCGAATCATATGAGCGTGATGAAAACTAGCTTGACGATAATTCCCATGTGTCCTTGGGAGCGCTTTTCTCATTATAAAAAATTGTCCAGGATTGTCCTTTGCTACAAAAAGGATTGGGCCACCTTGCTGCACTTTATTTACTTTCATTGCTTGTTACCCGTTACAAATTATCTTATCACAAAACTATTTGTTACCTACAATTTCATTGCTTGCAGAGAATACCTCATCGAAAACCGCTTGTCATTTCATACGCTCCTCGTTGGGTTCGATACTCTTACTTATCGAAAGGACTACGATAGATCCCCTATACTTGTGGGTCATCAAGACTCTTTTCTGGCACCATTGCCGAGGAGTGAAGCGCCTTTGGTGAGTGGAACTTGGTAAGGAAACATTTATATAGTGTGCTGAAATTTTCTGTCACTTGTTACTATGGAAACTAATCCTTTGAGGGGCTTGTTCGGGTATCTTCACCCGACCAGAGAGCAAAGAGTTGCTCCTCAACCTACTGAACCTACTGAAAATATTTACTTTGAGATTCCTTCGGGTATGATAGAGAAACTGCTAGTTAATCCCTTTGCAGGAGATGGAACATTGCATCCCGATTTACACCTTATCTTTGTGGATGAAGTTTGTGGATTATTTAAGCTTGCAGGTATTCCCGATGATGTTGTCAAAAGGAAGGTCTTCCCTTTATCTTTGAAGGGAGATGCATTGACATGGTATAGGCTATGTGATGATACGGGATCTTGGAATTATAAATGATTGAAGTTGGAATTTCACCAGAAGTTCTATCCTATTCATCTTGTTCATCGTGATCGTAATTACATACATAATTTCTGGCCTCACGAAGGAGAAAGCATCACTCAAGCTTGCGGGAGGCTTAAGTCAATGTTATATTCATGCCCCAATCATGAGCTCTCAAGAGAAATGATTAATCAAAAATTTTATGCTCGGCTTTCTCTCAATGATCGCACCATGCTTGATACTTCCTGTGCTGGTTCTTATATGCTGAAGACTACTGAATTCAAGTGGAATTTATTGGAAATAATTAAACGCAACTCTGAATATTGGGGTTCCGATGATGGTAATGAGTCAAGTATAACACCTAAGTTTGATTGTGTTAAATCTTTTATGGATACCAATGCTTTTCGTGGATTTAGAGCTAAGTATGGACTTGACTCTGAGATAGTAGCTGCTTTTTGTGAATCTTTTGCTACTCACGTTGATCTCCCTAAGGAGAAGTGGTTTAAATATAATCCTCCCACTAAAGTAAAAGTAGTTGCACCTATTACAGTTGAAGAAAAGACTGTCACTTATAATGATCCTTTTGCTCCTACTACTTATGTTGAGAAACATCCTTTTCCTATTAGGATAAAGGATCATGTTAAAACCTCAACTGTTGTTCGTAAGAGTAATACTAGAACTTATACACCTGAGAAAATCAAAGTTGAACCTAGTATTGCTATGGTTAAAGATCTCTTGGATGATAACTTAGATGGCATGTTATTTACTTCTGTGAACAGGCTGCTAATATTGCTAGACCAGATGCTAAGATACATAGACCTGTTGTAGGCATGCCTGTTATTTCTGTTAAAATAGGAGATCATTCTTATCATGGCTTATGTGATATGGGTGCTAGTGCCAGTGCAATACCCTATGACTTATATAAATAAATTATGCATGATATTGCACCCGCTGAAATAGAAGATATTGATGTTACTATTAAGCTTGCCAATAGGGACACCATTAAGCCAGTAGGGATAGTTGGAGATGTTGAAGTCTTGTGTGGGAAAGTTAAATACCCTGCTGATTTTCTTGTTCTTGGTTCCCCACAAGATGACTTTTGTTCCATTATTTTTGGTAGACCCTTCTTGAATATTGTTAATGCTAGGATTGATTGCAATAAGGATGTTGTTACAATTGGCTTAGGGGATATGTCTTATGAGTTGAATTTTGCTAAGTTTCATAGACAACCCCCTAATAAAGAATCACCTAGCAAGGATGAGATTATTGGTCTTGCTTCTATTGTCGTGCCTCCTACTGATCTGTTAGAACAATATTTCCTAGACCTTGAAAATGATATGTTTATGAATGAAAGAAGGGAAATAGATGAAGTGTTCCTTCAACAGGGTCCTATTCTGAAACACAACTTACCCGTTGAAATCCTAGGGGATCCCCCTCCACCCAAGGGTGATCCCGTGTTTGAGCACAAACCACTACCTGATAATCTTAAGTATGCTTATCTTGATGAAAATAAAATATATCCTGTTATTATTAGTGCTAACCTTTCAGAGCAAGAGGAAGGAAGATTATTGAAAACTCTGAAGAAGCATCGTGCTGCTATTGGATATACTCTAGATGATCTTAAGGGCATTAGTCCCACTCTGTGTCAACACAAAATAAAAGTAGAGAAAGATGCCAAACCAGTTAGAGATCCTCAACGACGATTAAATCCTAAGATGAAGGAAGTGGTAAGAAAGGAGATACTAAAGCTCCTTGAGGCAAGTATAATTTATCCCGTTGCTGAATGTGAATGGGTAAGTCCTGTCCATTGTGTTCCCAAAAAGGGAGGTATTACGGTTGTTCCTAATGATAAAGATGAATTGATCCCTCAAAGAATTATTACAGGTTATAGGATGGTAATTGATTTTCGTAAGTTAAATAAAGCTACTAAGAAAGATCATTACCCTTTACCTTTTACTGATCAAATGTTAGAAAGACTATCCAAACACACACATTTTTGCTTTCTAGATGGTTATTCTGGTTTCTCTCAAATACTTGTGTCAGCGGAGGATCAGTCAAAAACTACTTTTACTTGCCCTTTCGGTACTTTTGCTTATAGACCTATGCCTTTTGGTTTATGTAATGCACCTGCTACCTTTCAAAGATACATGATGGCTATATTCTCTGACTTTTATGAAAAGATTTGTGAGGTATTCATGGATGATTTCTCCGTTTATGGATCCACTTTTAATGATTGCTTGAGCAACCTTGATCGAGTTTTGCAGAGATGTGAAGACACTAGTCTCGTCTTGAATTGGGAAAAGTGCCACTTTATGGTTAATGAAGGCATTGTCTTGGGGCATAAGATTTCCGAGAGAGGCATTGAAGTTGATAAAGCTAAGTTGATGCTATTGAAAAGATGCCATGTCCCAAGGACATAAAAGGTATAAGAAGTTTCCTTGGTCATGCCAGTTTTTATAGGAGGTTCATTAAGGACTTTTTAAAATCTCTAGGCCTCTGACTAATTTATTACAAAAAGATATTCCTTTTATCTTTGATGATGATTGTGTAGAAGCATTTGAAATACTTAAGAAAGCTTTGATCACTGCACCTATTATTCATCCTCCTGATTGGAATTTACCTTTTGAAATTATGTGTGATGCTAGTGATTATGCTGTAGGTGCTGTTCTAGGGTGAAGAGTTGATAAGAAATTGAATGTTATCCAGTATGCTAGTAAAACTCTTGATACTGCCCAAAGAAATTATGCTACTACTGAAAAAGAGTTCTTAGCAGTCGTATTTTCATGTGATAAGTTTAGACCTTATATTGTTGATTCCAAAGTTACTATTCACACGGATCATGCTGCTATTGAATATCTTATGGAAAAAAGATGCTAAGCCTAGACTCATTAGATGGGTTCTCTTGCTTCAAGAATTTGATTTGCATATTATTGATAGAAAGGGAGCTGAGAACCCCGTTGCAGACAACTTGTCTAGGTTAGAGAATGTTCTTGATGACCCACTACCTATTGATGATAGCTTATCTGATGAACAATTAGTGGTCGTTAATGCTTCTCGTACTGCTCCTTGGTATGATGATTATGCTAATTACATTGTTGCTAAATTTATACCACCTAGTTTCACATACCAACAAAAGAAAAAGTTCTTTTATGATTTTAGACATTACTTCTGGGATGACCCACACCTTTATAAAGAAGGAGTAGATGGTGTTATTAGACGTTGTGTACCTGAGCATGAACATGAACAGATCCTACGCAAGTGTCACTCTGAATCCTATGGAGGAAACCACGCTGGAGATAGAACTGCACATAAGGTATTGGAATCCGGTTTTTATTGGCCTACTCTCTTCAAAGATGCTCCTAAGTTTGTCTTGTCTTGTGATGAACGTCAAGAAATGCCTATGAATTATTCTCTTGTTATTGAACCATTTGATGTTTGGGGCTTTGATTATATGGGACCTTTTCCTGCCTCTAATGGATATACACATATTTTAGTTACTGTTGATTACGTTACTAAGTGGGTAGAAGCTATTCCAACTAGTAGTGCTGATCATAACACCTCTATTAAGATGCTTAAAGAAGTCATTTTTCCGAGGTTTGGAGTCCCTAGATATCTTATGACTGATGGTGGTTCACATTTTATTCATGGTGCTTTATGTAAGATGCTTGCTAATTATGATGTTAATCATAGAATCGCATTTCCTTATCACCCGCAGTCTAGTGGTCAAGTAGAGTTGAGCAATAGAGAGCTCAAATTAATTTTGCAAAAGACTGTGAATAGATCTAGAAAAAATTGGTCCAAGAAACTTGATGATGCTTTATGGGCCTATAGAACTACGTATAAAAATCCTATGGGTATGTCTCCGTATAAGATGGTTTATGGAAAAGCATGTCACTTACCTCTTGAACTTGAACATAAAGCATATTGGGCTATTAAAGAGCTCAACTATGACTTCAAACTTGCGGGTGAGAAGAGGTTATTTGATATTAGCTCACTTGATGAATGGAGAACCCAAGCCTATGAGAATGCCAAGCTGTTCAAAGAAAAGGTTAAACGTTGGCATGAAAAAAGGATACAAAAGCATGAGTTTAACGTAGATGATTATGTGTTGTTATTCAACTCTCGTTTAAGATTTTTTGCAGGAAAACTTCTCTCTAAATGGGAAGGTCCTTACGTTATCGAGGAGGCCTATCATTCCGGTGCCATAAAAATCAACAACTTTGAAGGCACAAGTCCGAGGGTGGTGAACGGTCAAAGAATCAAACATTATATCTCAGGTAACCCAATCAATGTTGAAACTAATATTATTGAGACCGTAACCCTGGAGGAATACATAAGGGACACTTTCCAGAATGTTTCAGACTCCGAAAAGGAATAGGTATGTGGTACGGTAAGTAAACCAACTCCAAAGCAGTTCTAATGGCAATTTTCCTCCGTTTTGGAATATTTAAGAATTTTGGAAAGAAAGAAGTAATCCGGGAAGGACACGAGGGTGGAGGGCGCGCCCACCCTTCCTGTGCGCGCCCCCTGTCTCGTGGCCACCTCGTGTGCCTCCCAGACTCCGTTTTCTTGCATGTTACGTATTTTGGTCCGTAAAAATTCATTATATAATTTCTCGAAGGTTTTGACCACCGTATCACGCAAATATCCTATGTTTTCGTTTCGAGCTGTTTTTCTGACAGATCTAGAGCACCATGACGTCACCCTCCTTCAACAACAAAGACAAGGATGCTTGGCTATTGAAGCTAGAGCTGAAGAGAGAAGAAACGGGGGAGATCAACAAGGATGAAGGGATCAAGAAGTCCATGGAGGATCAAGCTCCGGCGGTGGAAGAAGAAAACATCCCTCAACCTTTACCTAACCTCTTTACTCCAACTGAGATTGAAGCTTTCAAGATGATTGAGTTAGCTCGCATACAGAATAAGTATCTCACATAGGAGAATATTTTGTTGAAGGATCATATCGCCGGACTCAAGGGCAATATCCGCAAGTTGGAGGAGCTTTTACGCTCGATGTGCGATTATCCACCATCATCAACACCACCTGCATCTCCTCCGAGGACATAATCACATGGGTATGGGCACTCCCCTTGGAAACTGCCAAGCTTGGGGGAGGTGCCCCGGTATCGTATCACCATCACACTCCTATCTTTACCGTTTTACTTAGTTCAATCCTTTTAGTAATATCTTGATCTAGTAGATTGAAGTTTTGGTATCAAGTAGCTTTGAGTTTTGCTTTGTGATCTCTTTATGTAATCGAGTCTGTGAGCTATCTATAATAAAGATTAGTGTTGATTCAAGGGCTTTGCTATCTTGCTATGATCTTGAGAAAGTAGAAAGAATAAAAAGAATAAAAGAGTTCATATTGATCTTATGGATAGTAATGACTTCACATATAAAAAGTATGAGGCATAAAAGTTGTTGAGAGTTGACAAACATAGTTTTGGTCATCGTTGCAATTAATAGGAAGTAATAAGGAAAGAGAGGTTTTCACATACAAGTATACTATCTTGGACATCATTTATGATTGTGAGCACTCATTTAGTATGACATGCTAAAAGAGTTGATGTTGGACAAGGAAGAGAACGTAATGGTTTACGTTTTCTCACATCTCAGTTAAAGTATATTGTCATTGATCTTCCCAACATGTTGAGCTTGCCTTTCCCCCTCATGCTAACCAAAATTCCTTGCACCAAGTAGAGATACTACTTGTGCTTCCAAATATCCTTAAACCCAGTTTTGCCATGAGAGTCCACCATACCTACCTATGGATTGAGTAAGATCCTTCAAGTAAGTTGTCATGTTGCAAGCAATAAAAATTGCTCTAAATATGTATGACTTATTAGTGCGGAGAAAATAAGCTTTATACGATCGTGTGATATGGAAGTAATAAAAGCGACGGACTGCATAATAAAGGTTCATATCACAAGTGGCAATATAAAGTGACGTTCTTTTGCATTAAGATTTTGTGCATCCAACCCTAAAAGCACATGACAATCTGTGCTTCCCTCTGTGAAGGGCCTACCATTTACTTTATGTTTTTACTTTATGCTTGAGTCAAGGTGAACTTCACCTTTCCCTTTTTCATTTTATCCTTTGGCAAGCTCCTCGTGTTTGAAAGATCTTGATATATATATATCCAATTGGATGTAACTTAGCATGAATTATTATTGTTGACATCACCCAAAGGTGAATACGTTGGGAGGAAACACAATAAGCCCCTATCTTTCTCACTGTCCGGTTGAAACTCCATAACCACAAGTATTGCATGAGTGTTAGCAATTGTAGAAGACTATATGATAGTTGAGTATGTGGACTTGCTGGAAAGCTCTATTCTTGACTCTTTCTGATGTTATGATAAACTGCAATTGCTTCAGTGACTGAGATATAGTTTGCTAGTTCCCAATGAAGTTTCTGAACCATACTTGACATTGTGAATTGAATGTTAATTGAGCATAAGAAATCATATGACAAAATCTATATATGTTGCTGTCATAAGAATAATCATGATGCCCTCATGTCCGTATTTTATTTTTATCGACACCTCTATCTCTAAAAATGTGGACATATTTTTCGATTTCGGCTTCCGCTTGAGGACAAGATAATTGACAAAACCTTGCGGTTGCATCATATACAACTATTCTTCTAGAAATCCATTCAGGAATGCAATTTTGACATCCATTTGCCAAATTTTGTAATCATAAAATGTGGCAATTGCTAACATGATTCAGACAGACTTAAGCATCACTACAGGTGAGAATATCTCATCGTAGTCAACTCCTTGAACTTGTCGAAAACCTTTCGCAACAAGTCAAGCTTTGTAGACAGTAACATTACCGTCAGCGTTGGTCTTCTTCTAGAAGATCCATTTATTTTCTATGGCTTGCCGATCATCGGGCAAGTCCACCAAAGTCCACACTTTGTTCTCATACATCGATCCTGTCGTGGAATTATCACGTCAGATGTCCTAGTGTGAGGTCTTAGTCGTGGAGCCATCACAACGAGATTATCTTAAAGGGGTTAAACTGGACAAAGGACATGGGGAGTTTATACTTGTTCGGCCCCTTGCGGTGAAGGTAAAAGCCTACGATCCAGTTGTGGTGGAATTGATGGGGTCTCGATGAGCAGGGAGCGAATCCGCTTTACTTATCTCTCGAGTTGTTGTTTCTTGTCCTTGAACCGCCGCTGGGTCGTCCCTTTATATACACGGGTTGACGCCCGACGGTTTAGAGAATCCCGATGCCGGCTCATACACGTGTCCGGCTCGGTTTCTACCTTTCCTATCTTACAATACAAGTTACATATCTCATGGTGGTTTATGTCTACAAGCCCTAATCCGCCTTTGGGCTCTGGGCCTTTAAGTCTCTGTAGTAAAGCGCCATACTCCTTGTCTTCATGGGCTTCAACACGGATGACTCCTTATGAGCATAACCCGGCCCTCCTGGGCGGTTTATACTCAGTAGTTATATCCCCAACATTAGACCCAGATTGATTTGAACCTGGTCATGTCAATCTTCAACACTTAAAGAAAATTTTCCTCTGAACATCTTCCTGGGAACCTCGTAAACCGCCATGACGTCATCTTCCAAGATTGTCATAAACCGCCATCACGTCACATGTTTATTAAAACCTGCATATACTTCCCTTTTATTAATGAGCCTCTGAATATCGAGGCGACAGCTCTGTCAAATATCCATTTTTGAGGTTCCTCGATTCCCGCGCCTGTCGCTTATCCCTTCGTCTTATAAATAGGACCGGCGGTCATTTTCTCCTTTTCCCTTCGTGCCTCTTCGTCTTGTCGTTTTCCACCTCGCGTCGCCTCAGTGCTCGAGCACAGCCGCCACCGTCGACCGTCGCCTCAGCCTCAACAACGGCTGCTGCATCAACCTGATTCGACCAGAAAAAACGCGGCGCCTCTCCGCTGCTCCTTCATCTCAGTAAGTCTTCTTCCTTTTCACCCCAGATCTACTGCTAGGGTTTCGGTGATCAATGGTGTTCTTTGGTGTTCTGTGATGTTCTTCACTTGAACTTCGCTGTCACATGGATACTTTGATAAAACGTGACATTTTCCCTGTGCGGCCATAGCTAGAATCCATTTTTCCTCATCATAGTATTCCTTCTTTAACGAAAAAATCCCATCTGAATCCTTAACTGTCCTGCCATCAGCACTTAGGGTTTTCGAATTTTTCTCCTTTTCTAAACGGTGGTAGATCCAAAATTATAACATCAATCTGTAAAACCTGTTTATGCAGCACTTAGAATTTTTTTCAGATCTGTAACTACCGCACCATTGTAGGTGGTTTAACCATTAGAAAATGATAACCCGCCAGGTACCATTAGCCCTCTCTTAAACCGCCAACTCGACCTTAATGTCAGAATCCGGTTTATCATGTACATATGTTTCAATATCTTCTCACTCTGTCCTTACGTCGGTTTATGCATGTCAGTCATAAATCTTAAACCAGCATTGATCCCCTTTTCCAGATTTTCATTCAAATGGCCAAGCAGTTCTATGCTTGCAATTAGGTCCCTTCCCGGGTTACTGAAGAGCAGTTAGATGGGCTTGTTGCCACAGGCGTTTTAGCGAAGAAGGAAGTTATACACTGGAGAGTTCCCGGCCCAGAAAATCCTCCTGAGCCCAAGGATGGAGAGGTAATTGTATTTGCTGATCATCTGAGCCGAGGGTTTAGCCCTCCCGGATCGAAATTCTTCTGTGATGTGCTTGCTAGTTTCCACATCCGCCCTCAAGATATTGGACCAAATTCTGTGTCCAATATTTGCAATTGGCAAGTATTTTGCGAGGCTTATCTGCAAGAAGAACATGTCGTTGAGTTTTTTCGAGACTTGTTGGGGATATTACCACTGGGCGTGAACCGGCCTACCTGGGCCGGGTTAGCTTCATTAGTAGTTTAAAGGTGATTAAGCATATGAAGGCCCAAGGCCTGTAGTCGGTTTAGAACCTGTGGCCGTAAACTGGCTTGATATGTAAACTTGCATTGTAAGTTAGGAATAGAGAGAGACCAACCGTGATACGAGTATGAACCGGTGTGGGACTCTGTGGACAGACGGGCATCACCCGTGTATATAAGGGGACGACCCGGCGGTGGTTCAAAGACAGACAACAACAACTCGAGCCTAGGCGAAGCTTGTTTGCTCCCTAGCCATCGAAACCACATCAATTCCATCACAACTAGACGTAGGATTTTACCTTCATCAAAGGGGCCGAACTAGTATAAACCCTTGTGTATTTGCGTCCGTTTTAACCCCTTCAAGTTAACCCGTAGCGATGGCTCCAAGACTAAGTCCTTTCACAAGGACATCTGCCGTGACAAATCCACGACAGTTGGCGCCCACCATGGGGCTATCGCACGACGGTTTGATGATCTTGGAGGGCAAGCTCAAAGGACTCGAAGGCTATGTTGTGGGCCGGATGACCAAGAGTCGTCGCGGCAAGCTCTACATCGACGATGCAGGATGGGGTCCCGAAGCCGGCTCGATCGAGTATGGGTACCGGGTCCCCTTTGGTGGCATACACGTTTTTATCGGCAAGATCGGTGAGCCTGAGCCGGACATCCGCACCGACCTCGTCGAGACGGCTCAGCGTGCAAGATCAAACCAGGTTAAACCGGCCGTGAAGCGTGCCTTCGTGGGAGTCATCCACGGAGGAGAGCATGAGGACGAGTCAGAATACGGTAGCGAGACCGTCGTCTATTCCGGCGACGAGTCCTCAACCGGAGAGACCGAATCATTGTACCAGTTGCAGGACGACCGGATTAGGGGCTATTCCGATGGCGAAAGTGTTCCGGACCCCCCAGATCAGATCAACCGGGTTGGAATATTCATGGCCGGCACACAGGCGGTGAATCACTCTTCGACCGCGGCAGCAATGCTCTCCGGATCAGCAGTGGCAGCGGCAGCAGGTGCAGGAGGCCTTGTGCGCCCACCGGTTCAAGTTCTGTCTGACCTGTTTGACGCACTAGTAGTACTTATGGCAGAGGCCAATCCGGCGGATCAGGAGGCCCATGATGCGGAGGTTGCAAAGGTGAGAGAGCAGATCGTACAGGCCAAAGCCGACCTGGCAGCAGAGAAGGACAGGATGGCTGCAGAGCGGGCCGCTTTGGACGCCCAGCCTATAAGCTCATGCTCGACGTAACGCATCACATGAGGTCTTGAAGCGGAAGCACGATCACGCCGCCGTTAGGATTCGACCCTCAAATCTCTTTCACACTCCAGAGCTGGAACCAGAATCCGCCGGGCACTGGAGGTAAACCGGTCGAGGCACTGTGGTCGGGAGCGACGGTCCAACCTCGCCGATGGAACCTCCTCGCAGTAACATTGTGATTCCTCCGTCGGTCCAGACACCTCCGGGTCATTATTCTAATCCTATGGACAATCTTGTCGCAGCTGCTGCGCGATTAGAAGCTATCCCGGTCGAAGGAGACTCTCCACAAGCAATAGAGACGCGCCGGGTTAAGGACCGCTTTGATTCAGCAGGAGGCATACTCATACAGCCGCGATCGGATTCATTCCACACCTCGTCCAAGCTGGAGCTATAGTAGGCGCATGGATGAACCGACCGTATCAAGTAATGCGCGGAACCGTGAAGCGGCCCGTGGCAATAGCCCGGCAGGTGGTGTTCGCGATGCTCAGGATGTAGTGGACCAGGCCCGGGCACGAAGGGAGGCCGAGTTAGCAGCACAGAACGAGGCGGATCAGCTTACACCAGTTCGTCCTACCACCTCAGCCGGGCCAGGGGTTGCATCTAGCTTGGGGGTGCCCTATTTAGTCCCCGCTTTACGCAATGTACGCCTGCCCAAAGACTTCAAGGGTCCGCGCAAGGTGCCGAATTACACCGCTGATTTATCTCCAGAAGCGTGGGTAGAGAGTTATGAGATGGCCATGGAGATGTTGGATGTGGATGAGACCGCGTGTGCAAAGTACTTCACCATGATGCTTGAAGGCACGACCCGCATTTGGTTGAAGAGCCCGCCGCCTAATTTATCAGTTCATGGGCCCGCCAGGGCCCGGTTTATCCGAATTTCAAAGATACATGTAAGCAGCCTAAGTCCATAGTAGACTTGGCGGCTTGTGTTCAGGAGGACGGAGAGTCAACAACCCATTGGGTACGCTGCTTTGAAGTCTTGCACTCGTCGACAGATCAATGCCGACTCTGCGATCTTAACCTTGGAGGGCAGCTGCCGGTTTAAGCCTTTAAAGTTGAAGTTGGGGCGTATGAAGCGGTTCTGTAATGACATGGGCACTCTCATGGCCGCTTTAGTGAAGTATGCTGATTCTGATAGTACCAAGGATCCCGAGACTGACGATGATGAAGCAGGGAAGGGAAACAAGAATAGCAACTCCAAGGGGCATCAATACAAACTGGCGGGCCATGGAAACGGAGGCAAGCGTAAAGCGGATGGCAACATGGACTTTGTGGCTAACACTAATGCGCAGGACAAGGGTCAGCGACGCAGAGGTAAAGCGGCGAATCATAATGGGGCTCCAAATCCTAACCCGGATCGCTTAAACTATTTGTTGAATCAGCCTTGCCCAAAACACGGGACGAAGGAGGCGCCGGCTAACCACCTTTGGAAGGATTGTTACATTATGCAGGAATTTAAAATTCTAATGCCTTCCGCACGACCGTGGGTCGTGGTGGCTCAGATCCGTTTCCATGGGCCAGTCACGATGGAGCTTCCGTTCAGGTTTCAATCGTATGTAATAATAACCAGAATAATCGAGGCGTCAAGGGGTTACAACCAACCGCAGCAGCAGCAGCATCGTGTTATCGAGCCAGCCAAAACAGTTGAACAATGGGCGATCACGCCACAACTAGCTTGGATAAGCGCGACCGAAACTTCACAAGCGAGCAAAGTGAACTCGTTGAACCGCCGCACCACGCTACTTACGCTGGTCAAAGCAGCCTATCGTAGGAGCAGGAGGATCACCCCGGGTTGACAATCCGGACGGTTGGCATTAGTGGTAGACCCTCAGGTGGGAGGTTATAAATTCACCAAGGTACTCATGGATGGAGGGAGCAGTATTAACATCCTGTACTATGAGACATTCCTCCGCATGGGGCTAACAGACAAAGATCTCAGACCATCTAATACGGTGTTCCATGGTGTGGTGCCTAGCAAATCAGCATATCCTGTTGGTAAGATAGCCCTGGAGGTTGCTTTCGGGGACGAGCATGATTCCCGATCTGAAACACTAACCTTTGAGGTAGTGAAAATCCGGAGCCCATATCACGCCTTGTTTGGACGGTCGGCTTATGCGAAATTCATGGCACGACCTTGTTATATCTATTTGCAGCTCAAGATGCCGGGTTACAAAGGGACAATAACGGTTCATGGGGGCCGCAAGATTGCTTTGGAATGTGAGGAAGGTGATGCGGCCTATGCAGAGTCAGTTTGTGCCACGGAGGAGTTGAAATATTATAGGGACAATGTTGATCCGGCGGACATGACCCCTTTGAAGAAGCCGACTACGGAGCATGATTCAGATCTGAAGTTCAAATCGGCGGCTGAGACCAAGCTTGTTGACTTCGTGCCTGGTGACTCGTCCAAGCAGTTCACTGTCAGTGCCAACTTGGACCCTAAATAGGAAAGCGCGCTCATCGAGTTCATCCGTGAGAATCTGGACATTTTTGCATGGAAGCCTTCTGACATGCCAGGTGTACCGAGGGAACTCGCTGAGCACACTCTTAATATTGATCCTAAGTATAAACCGGTAAAGCAATTTCTCTGCCGGTTTAACGAAGAAAGGCGCAAAGCCATTGGAGAGGAAGTGGCCAGGCTGTTAGCAGCTGGTTTTATCATTTAAGTGTTCCATCCATAGTGGCTTGCTAATCCGGTGCTAGTTCTTAAGAAAAACGACACTTGGCGTATGTGTGTGGATTACACGGATCTTAACAAGGCTTGTCCAGCGGATCCTTTTGCCCTCCCCCGCATTGACCAGATTATTGATGCCACGGCGGGTTGTGAGCGTTTGAGTTTTTTGGATGCATATTCTGGGTATCATCAGATCAAAATGGCGGTTAAGGACCAGGAGAAGACGGCATTTATTACTCCCTTTGGAGCCTTCTGCTATGTATCTATGCCTTTTGGGCTCAAGAGCGCCCAAGCCACTTATCAACGGTGTGTACAGAACTGCTTGCATAAACAGATCGGCCGTAATGTGCATGCCTATGTGGATGATATTGTAGTCAAGTCAAGGCAGAAGGAGACGCTGGTTGATGATTTGAAGGAAACCTTTGACAACTTGCGGGTTTACAAGATGATGCTTAACCCGGCCAGTGCGTCTTTGGTGTTCCGGCAGGCAAGTTACTGGGTTTTCTTGTGTCCAACAGAGAAATTGAAGCTAATCCGGAGAAGATTACGGCTATCACCTCCCTGGCTAAACCAAAGTGTATCAATGATGTTCAGCGTTTGGCGGGTCGGATTGCCGCGCTGAGCCGGTTTATCAGCCGCCTCGGAGAGAAGGCCATCTCTTTATACCAGATGCTGAGAAAGACAGATCAATTCATCTGGAGTCTGGCTGCTGATGAAGCGTTGGAGGACTTGAAGCAGCAATTAGCCAATCCGCCCGTTCTTGCTGCTCTGGTCGACAAGGAGCCGTTATTGCTATACGTCGCGGCCAATGCTCATGCAATCAGTGTGGCTATTGTGGTAGACCGTAAGGAGGCGAGCAAGGAGTATCCGGTTCAGCGGCCGGTTTACTATATCAGCGAGGTGCTTATTGAATCTAAGCAAAGGTATCTGCATTGGCAGAAGCTGGTATATGGAGTTTTCATGGCAAGACGGAAGTTGAAGCAGTATTTCCAAGGGCACCCCATCACAAATGGTCGATTCAGCTCCCTGGGCGATATCATACGTAACCGGAGGCGATCGCCGGATTGCCAAGTGGGCTTAGAACTTGGGCCGACGGATTGAAGTACGCACTTTGACGGCGGTGAAGTCTCAAGCACTTGTTGATTTCATCAATGATTGGACTGAGTTGCAAGCACCAGAGGAGAAGCCGGATCACACGTATTGACTATCCATTTTGACGGATCCAGCAATTGAGGGCTCGGGGCTGAGTCGATTAACTTCCCCACGAGGTGATAAGTTTTGTTATGTTCTCCGCTTAATGTTCCCTTGTACTAATAATGCAGCTGAGTACGAGGCTTTGCTCCATGGTCTCCAGATGGCTAAGGAGATGAATCTAAGTCAGGTTAAGTGCTTCAGTGACTCGGACCTCGTGGCTCAACAGGTGTCTGGTACTTGGGATTCTAAAGACCCACTTATGGCTGCATATCGTCGTGAGGTGGATATGATTGCGGGTCACTTCAAGGGTTATTAGGTGGATCATGTGGATCGTCGAAAAAATGAAGCGGCGGACGCTTTAAGCCGGTTGGGCTCTCAGCGTAAACCGGTCCCGCCAAATGTCTTTCTTGATGTATTGCACAACCCGTCAGTCAAGCTCCCAGGTGAAGCGGATTTGGCTATTCCTGATCCGGAGGCTCAATTGGTGGCAGCCCTGCATATTATACCGGATTGGACAGTTCCTTATCTTGCATACATGAACCGGGGAGAGTTGCCAGAGGATGAAACTCTAGCCAGGCAGATAGTCCGGCAATCCAAGTCTATGACCATTATCAATGGCGAATTGCATCATTGCAGTGTATCAGGGGCGTTTCAACGCTGCATCTCTCCTGAGGAAGGCTGTGAAATCTTACGTGAAATCCATGAAGGGGATTGTGGTCATCACGCCGGTTCAAAGTCTCTGGTGGCAAAGGCGTTTTGTCACGGGTTCTACTAGTTGACAGCTCATGCTGATGCGGAGGACTTGGTTAAACGGTGTGATGGCTGTCAGAAATTTTCAAGGCGTGCTCATGTGCCGGCTCAAGAATTGAGGATGATTCCAATTACTTGGTCATTTGCAACATGGGGGCTGGATATGGTCGGACCTTTTAAAAGATCCAAGGATAAGAAAACCCACCTTTTGGTGGCAGTTGACAAGTTCACCAAGTGGGTTGAAGCGGAGCCTGCCAGCAAGTGTGATGCAGCTATAGCGGTGCAGTTCATTAAAAAAGTGATTTTCCAGTTTGGCTTTCCACACAGTATCATTACTGACAATGGTACCAATTTATCCAAGGGTGCTATGAAGGAATTCTATGAACGTGAGCACATCCGACTTGACGTATCATCAGTGGCTCACCCCACCAATGGGTAGGCGTAACGGCTAATCAAGAGATCTTGCGAGGCATCAAACCCCGGCTTATGGTTCCATTGCAAAGAACACCGGGTTGTTGGGTTGAAGAGCTACCGTCTGTGCTATGGAGTATCAATACTACGCCCAACCGATCTACGGGATACACACCGTTTTTCATGGTCTACGGAGCAAAGGCGGTTCTCCCTAGTGATATCCGGCACGATTCGCCTCGTGTGGCGGCTTATGTTGAAGCGGACAATGAGACATCACGGCAAGATGCTTTGGACCTATTAGATGAGGAGCACGACATAGCAGCTGCCCGCTCGGCCATTTATCAACAAGATCTTCGTCGCTATCACAGTCGCCGGGTCAGAACCAGAGCTTTTCAAGAAGGAGATTTGGTGCTTCGGCTCATCCAAGACCGACGGATATGCACAAGTTATCCCCACCTTGGGAGGGACCTTTCGTGGTCAAGAAGAATCGCACAACGGGTTGTACTATCTCGATTGATATTCGAGAGCATAAAGACTCACGCACATCAGAGGAGGAGACCAACAGGCCGTGGAACATAGCTCATCTTCGGCCTTACTACACTTGAGCCATCGGCTCTATCTATGTACATATTATGACAGTGTATATATTATCATTGACATAATAAAATCGGAGCCTCAGCTAAAGCGGGGTCTCTGTCCTTTCATATCATGTGTGGTTACATGGAGTGGTTCTGTTTTAAAGCGGCCTCCGGTTTATCCCTTGAAATTTGCTTTCCAAAAAAGCTTGGTGATATCACTTGGGGCCTTGGTCGTGTCCGAACCAATGCGACACCTTTTGATAGGTGAAAGCCACCAGATCACTTGGGGACATGGTCAAGTCTGAACCGACACGCTCTTGATCGGCCTAAGGCCACAGAATCACTTGGGGGCTTGGTCGAACCCGAACCATTGCCACGCCTTTTGATCGGCATAAATGCCACGGTTTCATTTGGGGACCTGGCCGACTTGAACCATTGTCACTCCTATAGGGGGCTTGGTTCTGTCCGACCATGGTAATACCATCTGATCAGCTCAGTAAAGCATGTTTTTGCAAATGGTTTTTTATCATTGCCTTTGCTTCCATATTTCTTTTATGACTATTCTTCAATTTTTGTTGTGTTTCCTTTACAACCAACAACACTTTTTTACCGGTTCAGCTGACGGTATTTGGTTCATTTTTAATCCGGAGAAATATGCCCGGTTTAACTTTCCTGTTAACATCATGGAGTAGCAGGGGGGCTCATAATGACCCAACACGGTTTACATGAGAGTTGTCTTCTCCCCTTTGATGGTAACGGTTTATAAATACTCCGTTTCAAGCCTGGCTAAGCCAACTTCATGCCCAGCGATGGCAGGTATTTTGTATCACATATTTGATTATATGTCTTAAATACATTGATGATATATATATATAAAGGTCATAAACCGGCTGGCGGTATAGCCGCCACCGCAGTTTAAGATTTTCTGATTGCAGGAAATATAAATTGAGGATTTTAAGCAAAAGCATCAGTACTTATGCACGAAGGCATATTTAAAGCAGAAGTATTGGCTATCCTATTACAAGGCAATGCGGTGCCCAAATAAGATCATTGTTATTTTGGCGGATCATCATAAGGCAGCTATTTAAACCGGCTTCCGGTTCAAGCCTCTTCATCGCCCCGGTCTGATGGTTGTGGGTCGTCCTGCGCCGCTTCAGCCTCCTCATCTCTATCCATTGGCTGGAAATCAACAGTGGTCCAGCCGATTCCCATTAAAGCTTGAAAGACAGCCTCTTCGTGGATCAGAGAAGACGATTCAATATTAGGAGCGTAAGTATGCTTACGGATTGGAGGAATCAGAGTCTCCGCTTCAGGAGTTGGTGCAGGCACTCGTTTGTTCTGATAATTATACTGAGCTTGATAATGCGACAAGTCTGCCTCTTCAGCCAATTGACAAGCCAGAGGGCGTACTGCACGGTTTATCGCCCTCAAATCACTTCATTGAACTCTGAGCCGTCTTCCTTCAAGCTGGGATAGCCTTGAGCTGCCTCAACAGGATCGAAATCCGGCACCCATGCTTTTGCCCGGATCAAGGCATTAATGGCTCCGGTTCGAGCAGCAGATTTTTTCAGTTCTTCAATCCGAGCAGGAAGCACTAATAACCTATTAAGAGTGTCTTGGATTAAAGTGGGTGCCGGATTGTTATGAGATGCAGTGGTGATGATCCGCTGCGCTCCGGTATACAGCTGTTCAATTAAAGTGTAGGCAGCCTTCAACTTCTTCCGAACATCTAACCCTAAGTGACCAATGCGTGTACCTGCAAACAATACAGGAAAAATCACAAACCGGATCTATTATAAGCAGGCCAGAGTTGTCAAAGAAACCAAAAAGAGCTTACCAAAGATAGCAGCGGTCATGGAATGTACTTGCCGCTTTATGGCGGTCAACTCATCTACCACCGGTTTAAGGGCAGCGTCAGCGTTTTCAGCTCTTTTTATTAAAGCGGCCTTCTCAGTGGCCCAATCAGCCCGCTCCTTCTTGAAACCCTCCTTCAACTGTTCTGTGATGCTCAAACCGCTGGTTAATTCTTTGCCTTGTCGGTTTCTGCTTGTTGGGTTTTCAAAGTTTCCTGCAGATTAGTAATCCAGTCCTCTTTGATCCTCACTTCAGCCTGCATAAAGACAGTGCTTGGCTTTAAACAAACGGTAAAAGAATTTGAAGTACCAACCACATAACAAGTTATACGCTTGATACTTGGGGGCTAATGCACCTTCAATTTTTATCTATTACTAAATCGCAAAGTCCCAAGCTCAATACAGGTATTCAACTCGGCACTTGGGGGCTAATGGCTATTTGCTCAGTTATGTTCTGATGTTAGAATCTTTATTGGAGTCCCGGTTTAACTATACTAAGTTGAACTGGCCCTTGGGGGCTACATTGATGGATTTCAAAGTATTAAGGACTATATTCAAGTCCCGGCTTGAAAAAGGTTACAAACCGGCCCTTGGGGGCTAGGAGGAGTAATACAGTGGCAGTAAGTAAAGAAAGAAGAAGCACAAGGAAGTTACCTCAAATTTATCTCTCATCATCTTTACTAGGCCAGCTTCACAGTCACGACTAGTATATAGCCGGTTCAAGTAACCAGAATGAAGATCTTGGGCACTCAGAGCAGCATATGTTTCCAGATCAACATCCCATTTGCCTTTGTTCATGGCGTAAAAATCTTCTTTCACAAGATGTTTGGCTAAAGCGACAGATTCCTCGGTTCAAAACGACTCCACGCCGTAATTACAACGCTATCATCCTTGGACTCACCGGTTTGCGCTGGCGCTGTCGGTTTATCGGTAGGTTCAAGGACTGCGGATCTTTCAATCGGACGAGTGGGCAAAGCGGTCAACAGGATCAAGTATTGATAGGACTTTTCTCAGGAATAGCATCATCTTGCAAGGGAGGATCATTGGGAATATCCTCATGAACGAACACTTCAAGATCTGGTGCTTTATCCTGTTCAGGGGCGACATCTTCCTCGACCGCTTTATCCAGGCGGGCTTTCTTGCTCGGTTTAGGTTTAGCCCTGAAAGAGAAACTGTCGGGGGTTGGGTGCGACATATGCCAAAGGATGGCTTATCATGGTGGGGGCGAGTAGAACGTCGCCGGTACCTGGAAGCGGGATAAGGTGTAGACATGCACGCCGGCGAATCTTACCCAGCTTCGGGGCTCTCCGGGGAGATAACACCCCTACTGCTGCTCTGCAGGGTCTCCGCATGGTCACTAGAGCAAGGTGGCTACAACGGTGCTCCTAGAGCTGTCTCGGGTGGCAGGAGAGAGCAAGGCTAGTTCTCTCCTCCCTGGTCTATGTATCTATCTCTATCAAGGTCCGAACCCTTTGCATGGGTGCCCCGGGGGGTTTATATAGGCCTACCCCCGGGGGTACAATGGTAATCTGACTGGGCGTGGGTCCCAGCCGTCTGTCTCTCTTGTCGTCGTCCTTCCCGCCGGCTCCTGGGGCCCGCCGACTGGCGGGTCCCGCGGACAGGCCGGACACTATGCGGCGCTCCTGATGACGCAGGCTTGGTCATTGGGTCGTGGCAACAGTGCCGCCATCTATCAGGCGATCACTGTCACCACTCCCCATCCAATCTGATTTATGGCTTGTGGGGCCCTGGAGGGAGACGGCCGACCAGTGAGGCCGACTCCCCTGTGGTCGCCTCTCGGCGCCCGCCGCCTTTGGGTTCACTCCATCGACAGAGGCCCCACGGCCTTCGGGCTGTACGGGCCGGCGTCGTGGGCACAATGCGTCACGCACTGTGGCTGAGGTCAGGGCAGTCATGGCAATAGTGCCGCGCCTCGCCGGAGATCTCCCAGCGATACGGCTCGCTGTAGCTATGCCAGCCCTTCGTAGGCAGGAAGGGACGGCCACGTCGTGACCGTACCCTCCATCAGGCTGCGTGAAGTGTCATGGGCTGACTCCCATGGTCGGCACTCCTGGAGGTTGCCAGCTTGGAGTCGGCTTGCTTTGAAGTCGACATCTGGGATTCGGTTCCTCCGGAGATCGCCAGCGGTGACTCGGCTTTTCGGGAGATCGCCAGCTGGGACTCGGCCGGAGGGGCGCGGCCTGCCTAGATGTCTTAAAAGATCCTGGGTCCCGGGTCGGCCTACCCGTGACCCATTACTCCGACAGTAGTCCCCGAAGCTGGTGAAGCCTTGCGGGCGCCGCCTCGTGGGGCTTCAATAGTTTCAAACTTCCCAGCGCCGACTCTGAGACTCGGTAGCTGTCTTCTTTGGGCTGTCTTGCTGGAGTCGGACTCGTTTAGCGAGGGGCCGCTGTTTGTAAGTCGTGGCGGGAAATCAGGCGGCGTATCGGATACGCTTCCCTGCTGCCATCGAGGTGGTACTAATGCGTGGCGCCACGTGGGTAGGACAGTCTGCCCACCCACGCGCGCGACGGGATGGGCCGCTAGGTGGGGCCCGCCACATCAAGGCCGGCTTCCTAGCGGATCCACGCGGTCGCGAACGAAAGAGCTTTCACGCCGTGCTGCAAGCAGAACTTCGTGGGTAAATCGGGCGGCGTGGTGCTTCGCAGGCGCATTAATCCCACACCCGCCTCGGCTCCTCACTGCAGGCTATAATAGCGGAGGGGAGGAGCGGCCTTGCACTGCACGCGATCCTCTTCCCCGCCTCCTACCTTCTCTTCTTCCTCCGCCACAAGCAAAAGCACTTTCACGCGGGCGATGAGTTCTTCTCCGCGCGCGCCTCGCCTCCGCCCGTGCAGGGACGGCTCGATGTAGAGGCGGCGATATCGAAGTTCTCCGTCTGACCCGCGAAAAGTGCAACTAATCCCGGTGGTTTTGGTAATTAATAAAACATATATATCATTGAACTAATAGTTTCTTGAGAATCATTTCAGAAAGTTCAAGGATATGGGTATGACAAGGATCAAGAAGGGGACCCCTCAAAATGCTAAGGCAAGCATTGGCAAAAGCTCAAGACTCCATTTTTGGTTTAGTGATCCAAGATCACATTGAGTCCATAGGAAAGCCAATACTATTAAAAGGGGATGAGGTTATGATAATGATCTGGTTGCTCAAAGTGCTTAGTGATATATCTCCTAAACTATCAGCAACTCTCACTACAAATATACACTCATAAGTAATCTCGGTCCCACCGATTTCCTTAACTCAGTCACACCGAGATGAACCACCTCAGCCATATAGCCAAACCCTAGAAATTTCGGATTTTCCGATTCTGAACTCGGTCTCACCGAAACTTGAGTTGCCAAGCTTCTGTAACCTTCTGTCATCAAATCGGTGTCACCGAGATGATGAAGTCGGTCCCACCGAGATTGGCAAGCTCTTGTCTTTGGACGAATCGGACTAACCGAGATTGTATTTTCGGTCCCACCGAAAATCCCAACGTTCACATGATTTGAACTTTCGGTCTCACCGAGTTGTCAACTTCGGTCTGACCGAGATTGGTCAAATGTGTGTAACGGTTGGATTTTGTGTGGAGGCTATAAATACCCCTCCACCCCCTCTTCATTCGTGGAGAGAGCCATCAGAAAGAACTACCACTCCTACCTTACATTTCTGAGAAGAAAACTACCTACCCTTGTGTTGAGATCAAGTAGCTCCACTCCCACCGTATGAAGCTTGATCTCTAGCCTTCCCAAGTTGCTTTCCACTCAATCCTTTCTTCCACCACAGCCAAATCAGTGAGGAGAGTTGAGTGTTGGGGAGATTATCATTTGAAGCACAAGAGCAAGGAGTTCATCATCATCAACACCATCTATTACCTTTTGGAGGGTGGTGCCTCCTAGATTGGTTAGGTGTCGCTGGGAGCCTCCGCCGAGATGTGGAGTTGAACCAAGAAGTTTGTAAGGGCAAGGAGATCGCTTACTTCGTGAAGATCTACCCCGAGTAAGGCTAGCCTCCGTGGGCGTATGCCATGATGGCATAGACAAGGTTGCTTCTTCGTGGACCCTTCGTGGGTGGAGCCTCCGTGGACTCTCGCAATCGCTACCCTCCGTGGGTTGAAGTCTCCATCAACGTGATTGACGATAGCACCACCTATCGGAACCACGAGAAAAAATCTCCGTGTCTCCAAATTGCGTTTGCTCTTCTCCACCTCTCTTTACTACATGTGCAATTTACTTTCCGCTGCCTATACTCTAGAATTGCATGTGTAGGGTGATACTTGACTTGATCATTATCGTGAATCTGCCAAAAACTTGTCTTTATCAAAAGGCTGAATTTTTATATTGTCAAGTAGTCTAATCACCCCCCCTCTAGACATACTTTCGATCCTACACCCGCCATCTCCCCAGCGCGGACCTCGCGCATGCCCGTCCCGCACCGTGGGAGAAATCCGGCCCGCGCCGGAGGAGGGCGAGCGGGCCGTCTTCTGCTCGCACCTCATGCGCGGGCTGGGGCTGCCGGCGAGCAGGTTCTTCCGCTCATTCCTGGAGTTCCATTAGTCATAGCCGCACCACCCACGCCAAATGCGGTGGTGCTGCTTCCGCCTTGCCACTGCTGCGAAGGCTTCCTCGGTGTTCTCCCCACCCTCGAGTTGTGGGGAGAATTCTTCTCTTCAAAGCTCGGCACGCAGGCCGCCGGCACACCGGCTCAGTGTGGCACCTACATCGCGGTGCGGCGCACGACGGCCGACAACCCCTTCCCCCACATTTCCCTAGTGAAGTCGGTGAAGATGTGGCAGCGCTCCTACTTCTACGTGAAGAACCTCTCCACCGACGGCGACTGGGTCAATCTGCCGCCCTTCAACCCCGAGCCCCTAACTGGGAGGCTTCCCGGTTGGTCCCACCGTCCAAGTCGCCGACTCCTCCCGAGCCGCCGCTGAGCGCGACCGAAGTTCTCGGCTGCTTGATCGGAGGCCTCGTTGGATCCGACCTTCTGGCCGCCTTCGTGGCGCGCTGATTCCTCCCACTCCAAGGCCGGCCTCACCTCATATGTCAGATGAGCGGCCGCCACGACCCGAGCCGGCTGTGCACCAAGGAGATGCCTCGCAAGGAGGTGGCGAACTTGGTGAACCACATCGCGCACTGCGAGTTCACGGAGGACTGGCAGTTCGGCAAGGAGCCGTACTCGCGCGACAACCCCCCTCTAGTGGTAACTTGCATCTTGATGTACTTTGATCTTCTTTGCAGCCGACTCCGGCTTCTAATCTTGTTGGTTCCTTCCGAGCAGAACCCCCTCATGGAGCCCGCAGCCGGCGCTATGAGAGATCCCCGTGACTACGTCCCAGACCGCGAGGACAGTGACGTCGATGACCCCGACTTGGGGGCGGCGGCGTTGGAGGCCGACGCCGAGGGCGGCGAAGAAGGGGCAGACGGCGGCCTCAGGCCATTGGCCACCTTCGCCGACTGGCCCGACGCCGACGCCGACGTGGAAGTCGTCCCACGCCACCAGCCGAGGGCCGGCCCCTTCGGCCAAGGCTGCACGAAGAGGCGCCATGCCGGGCCGAGCGCGCCTGGTGGCAAGCAGAAGAAGTTCAAGGGGGCGGCCGCCACGACCAAATGGGAGGAGGCGGCCGCGAAGGCCAACCGCTTCCGAAGGGAAGTGAGGAGGCCGCCGCTAGTTTCCGCGTAAGTCTTTACGCTCTTCTATTTTCTTGGTTGGATTTTATCCGAGTCTTCTTTGATTTTCCCTCCGCTCTGCTCCAGGGCCCCCCTCTCCCTTGAGAGAGTCGCCGCCCCCTCTGTCATGGGGTCGGTAGAGACGCCCGCCAACACCCCGGTGGTCGATCCCGCCGACCTCGAGGCGACGGAGCGGAACGCGGGAGAAGCGCGACGAGGAGGAGGCCGACCACTGGAGAAGGCGAGGCCGAGAAGGCAGCCGCCAACGCCTGTAAGAAGCCGGAGGAGGCCGGGCCTGCCCTTGACGGCAGCGCCAAGGAGGTCGTCGACGCTGCCGACATGGCGATCGCCCTCCGCGTCGCCGGCGCCGCCGCCCGGAGTTCACGGGCAGACCGAGAGGTCGGCATCGGGGAACCCGCGGAGGAGGGCGGTGATGCTTCGTGCTCGGACACCTCGCGCCGCCCGCCACCGCTCTGGGAGGTCAAGACGGCAAACAGCCGGTGGGCCTGACCCGCCAATCACGGACGAGGCCGGCGCTGTTGCTCGTCTGTCGCCGCGCCGACGCTGCCGATTTTGAGAGGACGACTCGGGCGCCGCGAGCTCAGAGACGGGCGCCGCCAGCTCGGCGAAGTTCGACGCCGAGGCCTCCAGGTCGCGCCCACCGGGTGGTTGCATGGAGGCGGCACCGGCCCGCTGAACCAAGCCCTCCTGGACGTCCAGGCAAAACTGCGCGTGGAAAGCGACGCCCTCCAAGTCTACACTAGAGCGATTCGCCGCAGGACGTCCGTCCGAGTATGTTTCTTCTTCTTTTTGATTTTTCTTTTTCGGGCGCGCCAAAAGACCCACTGGGTGTAGTCCCGAGTTCGGCCGCACGCGAGCAGCGGTTCGAACTCCGCGAGCTCCAATACTAACTTTTGCCTTTGTCGCCTTTTTTGTAGAATATCGAACCTCCGCCACTGCGCTTCAACCGCAATGTCGAGGAGCTGAACAAGCGGCCGCCAACTTGGTGGAAAGCCGGGTGAGCTCTTCTTCTTTCTTCGCAGGGCGCACAGCGCACTGCTGGCTGTAGTCCTCGAGATTCGCCGACCGCCGAGCAGTGGCCGGATCTCTCGGGCGATCTAATTCATCGATGACTTTCTTTGTTTTTTTTCTTTCGGGGCGGCTGGTGCACCCGCTGGCTGTAGTCCCCGAGATTCGGGCCGATCGCCGAGCAATCGGGCCGATCTCCCCGCGATCTAATTTATCGATGACTTTCTTGTTTTCTTTCTTTGTTCTTCCGGCGCCAACGCCGCCCTTCAGGAGCAGCTGGGCGAGGCCAACACTGCTCGTCGTGCCAAGGAAGAGGAGTGCCACAGGCTCGCCAAAGAGCATGATCTTCTAGCGACGCAGCTGGCCGAAAGCGTAGAGCTGCCCGTAAAGCGCAGGATTTGCGCAGTCAGGGAGGCCGCCCTCATGGCCGAGTTCGAGGTCGAGCGCTCTGCTTGGACTGATAGGGAGGCGATGCTGACCTCCAGCTACCACGAGCTTGAGGACATCGTGGATGGTAAGTCTCTTTTGCTTCTTTGGGCTGCCGACTACGTGTCGAGCCGACTTCTGATTTTCTGACTATCTTCTTTTCTGTCTTGGCAGACTTTTTTCCTGGTCATTCACAAGCAGTCCCCCTTGCCATCGAGGCGGCTTGGGAGGCGTGAAGGGCAAAGGGTGAGGTGATCGCCGCCAATGCCCTTAACCATCGACGAAAGCAGCCTCGAGCATTGGGGCCCGCTTCGTCCCGCTCACGGTTGCTGCGCCGACTTCAGGCCGGGCGCGCCAGCGGTTGCCACTCAGGCTGGACATGCTGGCTCAAGCACCGCCAATCGGACCGCCCACTGGCTGGAAGTCGCCGCCGGCCGTCTTGAGGCTTGGAAGGGCTCCACGGCCCGGGCCGGAGCGCGCCGGGCCTTGGAGTTCGTCAAGGCGTGGTATCTAGGGCTGGACCTAGACCGCCTGGCCGCGTTCCGGTCAGAGGCCGAGGCCGAGCTGGAGGCCGTAGAAGGCGCCCTTGTCGAGCGCGCTGCAGCCATTGCCGAGTACACAGATACCAGCATCTTCGTGCTCGAAGGATCAAGGCGCCAGAGGTGCCGGGCCGACTGGTTCGAGATGAACCCGGAGTATGACGAAGACTCGGCGGAGGTGATCGACTCCAGCGCCGAGGAGGAGGACGAGGCGGAGGACGGAGGCGAGGAGGAGGCGCCGAAGACGGCAGCGCGCCAGTTCAGCCCGACAAGGCTTCCAAAGAATGAGCCGACGGAGACAGCATGATCGCGCCGAGGCGCACTCAGAGACCGCCCAGCCGACTGCCCCGGCATCCGACACCGTCGTCACCTCCGATCCTCCGGCCCCGGAGGCCGCCTCCTAGACTGCTTTTTTTTCTGCTTCTGTTTATCTGTCTTCAGTAATTTTTTGAAAGACTTGTTAAGTTCGAACAATTCCTCCCGCGGGGTGTATCCAGAATTTCT
The DNA here is from genome assembly GCA_021437245.1 of Aegilops speltoides. Classification (NCBI taxonomy): domain Eukaryota; kingdom Viridiplantae; phylum Streptophyta; class Magnoliopsida; order Poales; family Poaceae; genus Aegilops; species Aegilops speltoides. The sequence continues at coordinate 123,105,076 of CM038143.1, read as the reverse complement.
ATTTGAATATTCGGCCGAGGGCCTATGTAAATATTTATCTGATTTCCGCCTTTCCTTGCTTATTGCTCCTTGGACTTTTTCCTTTGCCGCCTTTCTTTAGTTGCCGCTTTGTCGATCGACAGCAGCTCATGGATCGTCGCTAGGTCAAGTGCTTGGCTACTTTAGGAAGGCAAGTACTTAGCCATTTAGAGTTTTAGCAAGTCGGCTAGAAAGCGACAGGCCGACTATTCAAGAGTCGGCTGTCTTTGGAAAAGGTTAAGACGGCGAGCCGATCGCTTCCCGAGTCGGCTCAGGGGGGTGGTAGCCGCTTGAGCTATGCATAAGCTTTTAGGTCCTTAGCCATTTTTCATGTGTGCGCTCGTTCTTGCCTATTCTCTTCCTACCGGTAGTCGCTCTGCGAGCTGCGGCTTTCGACAGGAGACGGCTTGAGCGCAACACATTTCTTGTCCGATCACAGAAGCTTCCATAGCGAAGAAGATTTGAAAGTCCCACGATTGATTAGTCGGACCCGCGTGCATAAAGATGATAAAAAACAATGGGCATGTTCGGAAGCTGTAATTTATCATACAAATAACAAAGGCGTCCCCGAGCTCGCCTCGGGGGCCTAAGGTCTTAGTATTTTAATACAAAGGGGGTAGTGCGATACATACCGTGATCAATCAGAAATCTTCAAAGAAGATTCAGATTCCACGGGCGCCTGCTTTTGCCGAGTCGCCCTCTTATGCGTTCTCGAGGCTTCTAAGCATTGATCGATAGTAGGCGCCATTCCCCAGCACCTTGTCGATGATGAAGGGACTTTCCCAAGGTGCCGATTAACTTTCAGCCGGCTGCAGCCGGAGCACAAGGTCGCCTCTTGAACGATCTTGGCTTGACCTTGCGGTTGTAGTATCAAGCAGACTCGCCGGTAGATGCCGGACCGGCCGAGTGCCAACAATGGCCCTCTTCCAACAGACGACGCCGCCTTGGCGTGCTTCTTCACCTTCCTCTTCAAGGTACATGGTGACTCGTGGAGAGTCGAACTCTATATCCTTCGATGACAGCTTCGCACCGTGAGACGAGGAAGAAAGGGTGAAGTCGTCGACTTGTTTGGAGTCATGCGCAGACTCCAGAGGACGGCCGGCAGCTCGACTCAACAGCCGTTAACGCCGAGTGGTTCGACCAACAGGCTTGATGCCGACATGATGAGGCCATTGGCTCGCTCCACCGCCGCTTGATCGGATGGGCAACGGACGCTAAGTCCAGCCGGATGCCCCTGTCGCGCAGTAAACGAACCAAGGCGCCTTGGCAAAGTTTGTGCCGTTGTCGGTGATGATGCTATGCGGTATGCCGCATCGCACCGTGATGTCGGCGATGAAGGTTATCGCATGCGCCTGCTCAACTTCTTGATGGGCTTTTGCTTCACCCACTTGGTGAACTTGTCCACCGCGACAAGCAGATGAGTTAGGCCACCCGGCCGCCTTGAATGGTCCTACCATGTCCAGCCCCAAACCGCGAAGGGCCAGCGATAGATTGTCTTCATGAAGCCGGCTGAAGTGGCTTGGAGCCAAACATCCGCACCCCTTGCATTTTTGGACTAGCTTTAGCTTCTTCCAGGCAATCGCCAAAAGAAACTGCGGCCGAAGGCTTTGGCCACGAGTGCCCTTGAAGCCGCTGGGGTACGTGACTCGCCCGATGGATGTCTTTGAGAATTGCTTGCCTTGTTCTCGATTCCCACGCAAGCGGCGGGTAAACACCAAGGACACTGCGGCCCGACTAGCTCTCTCGCTGACTATGGTGGATGATGCCGCCGGCGCTGCACTTGCCGAGCCAGATCTCATATGCTCGGCAACTCTTGTCGACTAGAATTTGAGGATGGGCTGCGCCCATGAAGGTGCTGCTATCTCTTCAACCGCTATCATAGCGACTTGGACAAGGGTGGCTGGGCCGAGGCGGCGGGTTGGAGTCCGCGTCGCTGGTCGGATTGATTTGAGTCCTGGCTGACTGGGCGCAGCCCCGGCCAGCTCCTGTCCCTGCCGATCGGCAGACCCCGGCCGGCTCGAAGTCCCTGACCGACAGGAGTCCCCGGCCCGGTTCAAGTCCCGGCCGTTAAAATTGTGATTTTCTTGAGGCTGCCTGCTGGGGCTTTGGAGTCGGATCCGACTACTTCTGGAGGAGCCGGCACGAAGATGGAGTCTAACGTTGGTGAGGGCTTGATAGACGGCTTGAGGAGGCGCTGAAGGGCGACGCCAAGGTATCGTCATGCAGTGGAGCCAATTCGCTAAGGCTTCGCTGATCATTGTCATTTCTTGGCACGGAAGGAATTCGCACTCGGCATCCGCGGAGTTGCTGCACCAGAAGCGGTAGCTCGCCATGTTTATGCCTTTGGCGCCCCTACCGCCGGATGATTATCGAACCACCAAGTCGGAGTCGCCATAACACGTGATCCGCGAATGCCGAAAAGTGCTTTAAAGCCGAGCCCATGAATGAGCGCCATATTCAGCAACGCTGTTGGAGGCGGCAATGGATCTCAAAGACATACTTGAGCCTCGCGCCTTAGGGGAGGTGAGGACGACGCCGCCCTGTGCCGCACGCATCTTGGAGCCATCAAATGCATCCGCCAATGGTGGAGTCAGCATCGGGCGTGCATCGGTCTCGCCCACGACAAGGAAGTCGGTCATCATGACTTGATGGCGATGCAACAGCTGATAGTAGATGGTGTAAGGAGCTAGATCTATAGCCCATTTGGCCACTCGGCCGAGGCTTTCGGCCCAATGATCTCGGCGAGCGAGCGGTGCAAACCACAAAGGATTGGATGTTTGAAAATAGGGCTTCAACTTCTTACGCCAAAATGCACGCCAGAAAGCACATCTTTCGGTAGTGAGGGTAGTTTTGCTTGGAGGTCAACAAAGACTCGCCAGTAATATACCGGCTCGACAGGAGCGCTTTGCCTTCCTCCTGCGCCGACAACACGACCGTGGCCGACTACTCGGCCGGTGGCGGCGACACAAGAGCATGGGCTCTTTGGGAGTCGGAGCCGCTAACACGGGGAGTAGTCAACATCTTCTTCACCGAGAAATGCCTCATCCGCTTTGTGGTTCCACTCAAAAAGGTGGTCTTCATCAATTGATACATGGGCAGAGCCGCCCACCGATCGATAAACCGGCTGATGGACGCGAGGCAGCCAGTGAACTTCTGCACATCCAACAGTCGACTGGGTACCTCCATTCTCTCGATGGCCTTGATCTTTACGGGGTTGCACTCTATGCCGCGTTCAGAGACTAGGAAGCCAAGGAGCTGGCCGGCTGGTACTCCGAAAATGCACTTCTCGGGGTTGAGCTTGATCCGGAATCGGCGCAGATTCTCAAAGGTCTCCTTGAGGTCTTCCAAAGATGGCCCTCGCTTCTCCGCCTTCACAACCACATCATCCACATAGACGTATGCCTTACCGAAGTTGCTTGAGGAGGCACTTCGCGATGCAACGCTGAAAGGTGGCGCCGCATTCCTTGTCTAACGTCATTGTCGACAGCGTATATTCCAAATGGTGTGATGATTGCGTCTTCGGCCTGTCCACCGGGTTTAGCTTGATCTAGTGGTATCCTCGAGCACGCGCCTAGGAAACTCAGCAGCTTGCATCCGCTGTGGAGTCTATCACCGATCAATTCTGGCAGAGCAAACGGTCCTTTGGGCAGGCTTTGTTGAGGCTTGTGTAGTCGATGCACATCCGCCATCGCTTGTTCTTTTTTCAGCACTAAAACCGGTTTGCCAGCCACTCCGGCGCTGGTGGCAGCGAAGAAAGTTCAAAGGCGGCCGCCGACCAAATGGGAGGCGGCGCGAAAATCCGCTTCGAAGAAGTGAGGAGGCCGCCGCTAGTTTCAGCGTGAAGTCTTTCACGCTCTTCTATTTTCTTGGTTGGATTTTATCCGAGTCTTCTTTGATTTTTCCTCCGCTCTGCTCCGGGGCCCCCTCTCCCTTGAAGTCGCGCCCCTCTGTCATGGGGTGGTAGAGGCGTCCCAACACCACCGAGTCGATCCACGCCGCCGACCTTCCAGGGGCTGGCCGATGAGCAGCAGCGAGAGAAGCCTTGACGAGGAGAGGCCGACCGCTGGAGAAGGCGGGGCGAGAAAGCAACCGCCAGCGCCCGGAAGAAATTTGGAGGCGAAGCCGCGCGGCAAGCAGCCTGGGAAGTCGCACGTTACCGATTAAGCGATGATCGTCCCTCCGTTGTCGTCGGCGCCGCGGCGGAGTTCACCAAGGCAGACCGGAGAATTGGCACGAGAACCCCGCGGAGGAGGCGGTGATGCTTCGAGCTCCGGACACCCTCGCGCGCCTCCGCCACCGTGCAGGGAGCCGCCTGACAAACAGCAGGTGGGCCGTTGAACCCGCCAATCACAGGCGAGGCGAAGCGGCTGCTCCGTCGAAATCGCCCGCGCCAGCATCTGCGACTTGAGAGGGCGACCTCGGCGCGCGAGCTCGGAGGAGGCGGCGCCGGCTTCGGCTGGTTTGGGCGTCGAGGCCTCGATGTCGCGCCCAAGGGTGGTTGCATGGAAAGCACCGCCGGCAGAACCAAGCCCTCTGGGCGTCGAGCAAAAGCTGCTGGCCTTGAAGCGGCGCCCTCAAGTCTACACTAGGCGCTTGTCAGCCCGTGCGGGCGTCCGTCAAGTATGTTTCCTTCTTCTTTTTGATTTTGTCTTTCTCTGGCAGAGTAGCGGCATTCCCTGCTGGAGTGTAATCCCGAGTTAGAGCGGCTGCTTGAAAGCGGTTGAATCCTCTGGTGACTCGAATACTAACTTTTGCCTTTGTCGACTTTTTGTAGGAATATCAGAACCTCAGCGCCACTTGCCTTCAACGCAATGTCGAGGAGCTGAACAAGCCGGAGCACGCCAACTTGGTGGAAAGCAGGGGTGAGCTCTCTTCTTCCTTCTTCCTTGGTATGTTGGCTTTGCCATGTTTGTAATCCCAGAGATTCGGGCATTGCTGGCGATCGGGCGGATCTCCTGGCGATCTAATTCTGATGACTTTCTTGTTTTCTTTCTTCTTGGCAGTGTAGCTGGTGCACCAGGCCTGTAATCCCGAGATTCGGGCCATTCTGGCTGATCAGGCGGATCTCAGCGATCTAATTCTTGATGACTTTCTTGTTTTCTTTCTTTGTTCTTCCATGTACTTGCCCTTGAGAACAGCTGCCCAGGCAACACTGCTTTCGTCGTGCCAAGGAAGAGGAGTGCAGGGCTGCCAAGAAGCATGATCTTCTAGCGGCAGCTGGCGGCAGCGAAGGGCTGCTCGAGCGGGGCGAGGCCAGGTGCGGGAGGCCGCCCTCATGGCGAGTTCGAGGTGGCGCTGCTGCTTGGACTGATAGGGGGGCGTCTTGACCTCCAGCTACGAGAGCTTGAGGACGCCGTGGATGGTAAGTCTCTTTTTGCTTCTTTGGGCTGCCGACTTCGTGTCGAGCCGACTTACGATTTTCGACTATCTTCTTTTACTGTCTTGGCGGACTTTTCCTGGTCATTCACAAGCAGTCCCCTTGCCATCGGCGGCTTGGGGCGTGAAGAAGCAAAGGGTGAGTGATAGCGCCAATGCCCCCGAACCATCGACGAGCAGCTCCACGAGCATTGGGGCCCGTCTTCGTCCGGCTCACGGTTCTCTCGCCGACTTCAGCCTTGGCCGTATGCGCCGGTTACCACCACAATGGCTTGGACATGCGACTCTGCGCCTGCATAATCGGACCCTGTGGCTGGAAATCGCCGCCGGCCGTCTTGAGGCTTGGAAGGGCTCCGGCCCGGGCGAGATGCGCGCGGGCCTTGGAGTTAATCAAGCGTGGTATCTAAGGCTGGACCTGAACCGCTGGCAGCGTTCGGTCGAGGCGAGGCAGGTGGAGCCAAGTAGAGGCGCCCTTGTCGGCGCTGCTCAGCCATTGCAGTACCAGATACCAGCATCTTCGTGCAGCGGACTGAAAGCGGCGGGAGAAGTGCCGCGGACTGGTTCGAGATGAACCCGGAGTATAGCGAAGCTTCGGCGAGGTGATCGACTCAGCGCCGAGAGGAGGGGCAGGCGAGGAGGCGGCCGAGGCGAAAGGCGCCGAGGCAAGGCGGCCGAGCTCAGCCGATCGCGCCTCAACAATAAAACGCCACGGAGACAAAGCGGCCGCCCGGCCGACAGTGAACCGCCCGACCGGTGCCCGGCATCCGGAACCGTCGTCACCTCGATCCTCAGGCCCGGAGGCCGCCTCTAGACTGCCCTTTTTACCTTCATTTATCTGTCTTGATAATTTTTGAAAGACTTGTTAAGTTCGAACAATTCCTCCTGAGGGTTATCGAATTTCTATTTGAATATTGACCGAGGCCTATGTATTATCGATTTCCGCCTTTCCTTGCTTATTGCTCCTTGGACTTTTTCCTTTGCCGCCTTTCTTTAGTTGCCGCCTTGCCATTTGGACGGCGCTTCTGCGGTATCGCTAGGTCAAGTCTTGGCTACTTAGGAAAACAAGTATAACCATTTAGAGTTTTAGCAAATTCGGCTAAGCGGACGAGCCGACTATTCAGAAATCGGCTGTCTTTGGAAAGGTTAAGGCAATGAGCCGGTGCTCTGAGTCGGCTCGTGGGGTGGGGGCTGGTAGCGGCAGAGCTATGCATAAGCTTTTGGGTCCTTAGCCATTTCATGTGTGCGCTCGTTCTTGCCTATTCTCTTCCCTGCGGTGGTCGCTCTCTGCGACTGCGGCTTTCGACGAGACGGCTTGGCGCAACACATTTCTTGTCCGACTGCGAGGAAGCTTTCCATAGCGCCAAGGCAAGTCCAGAGCGACTAGTCGGACCGGTGCCAGTGATATGATAAAAAGCAGTGGCATGTTGGAGCGTAATTCTTATCATACAAATAACAAAAACAGTCCCGAGCTGCGTCTCGAGGCCTAAGTCTTAGTATTTTAATACAAAGGGTAGTCACGATACATCTGCATCAATGTAAAATCTTCAAAGAAGATTCGCATTCCTGGTAGCTCTGTTTCTTTCTTGGTCGTCCCTCTTGCGTGCTCGAGGCTTCTAAGCATTGATCAGATAGTAGGCGTCATTCCCTAGCACCTTGCTGATGATGAAGGGACCTTCCCAAGGTGCCGACAACTTGTGCTGGCGGCTGCGGCGGAGCACAAAATCGCCCTCTTGGAGCGATCTTGGCTTGACCTTGCGGTTGTAGTATCGCGTGACTCTCTTGGTAGATCTTTGGACGGTTGAGTTATAACGATCGGCCCTCTTCCAGCGGATCGGCAGCCGTCTTGGCGTGCTTCTTCGGCTTCCTCTTGATGTACATGGTGACTCGTGAGAGTGAACTCTATATCGCCGGGATGACGGCCGGCACCGTGAGGCGAGGAAGAAAGGTGTGAAGCCGGTTGACTTGTTTGGAGTCATGCGCCAGAACTCGGAAGGGCGGTAGCAGCTCCTCGACCCAACAACCGGCGGCGAGCTTTCGAGTGGTTCGACCGATCGAGGCTTGATGCGAACGAGGATGAGGCCATTGGCTCGTTCCACTGGCCGTTTAGCTGCGGATGGGCAGCCGGACGCTAAGTCGGTCGGATGCCATGTCGCGGCGAACCAAAGCGCCCTTAGCAAAGTTTGTGCCGTTAGCCGGTGATGATGCTATGCGGTATGCCGTACCGCACCGTGATGTCGGCGATGAAGGTTCTGCGATCGGCCCGTTCAACTTCTTGATGAGCTTCTTCCACCCACTTAGTGAACTTGTCACGCGACAAGCGGATGAGTTAAACCGCTTCGGGCGTCTTGAATAGTCTACCATGTCCGAGCCCCAAAGCTGCGAAGGGCGATGCGATGGGGATTGTCTTGTGCGGGCCCGGCTGAAGTGGCTTGGAAAGCGAAAGGCTCCTTGCACCTGCATTTTTGGACTAGCTCTTTAGCTTCTTCGGGCGATCGGCCAAAAGCTGTCTTGAAGGCTTTGGCCTGCAATGCCCTTGAAGCAGCGTGGTGGCACTTTTCGCCTGATGGATGTCTTTGAAATTGCTTGGCCTTGTTACGATTCTCTGCGATCTTGGTAAACACGGTGACACTTTGTGCTGACTAGCTCTCTGTTGACTATGGTGTATGATGCGGCTCGGCGTTGCGCTAGAGCCGAGGATCTCATATGTCGGCAACTCTTTGTTGACTAGAAATTTGAGGATGGGCTGCGCCCATGAAGGTGCTGCTATCTCTTCAGCTGCTATCATAGCGACTTGGACAAGGGTGCATTTGGGCTGGGGAGGCGGCGGGTTGGAGTCGACGCTTGCTGGATGTGATGATCTGGGCTGGCCCTGGCGCAGCTCTGGGCGAGCTCCGAAGTCCCGGGCCGTAGCACGATCCCGGGCAGAACTCAGAGATCCCGGACCGATTGGTGAAGTCCGGGCGGGTTCACGAAATCCGGGCGGTTAAAATTGTGATTTTCTTGAGGCTACTTCTTTGGGGCTTTGGGTCGGATCCGACTACTTACGGAGGCAGGCACGAAGATGGAGTCTAACGTTGGTGAGGCTTGATGAGGCGGCGAGGCGAAGGCGGCGCCGGAAGGTATTACTGGCGAGTGGAGCCGACCGTGCTAAAAAACCTTGATCATTGTCATTTCTTGTACGTGAAGAGTCGCACCTCGAAGTATCCGTTGAGTTGCTGCACCGGAAGCGGTAGCTTCGCCATGTTTGCGTCTTTGGCGTCCCGATCGCGGATGATTCTTGAACCACCAAGTCGGAATCGCCATAACACAGGATCCGGCGAATGCGAAGTGCTTTGGCGGAGCCCATGAATGGCGCCTCATATTCAGCAGCGTTGTTGGAGGCGGAAGTGGATCTTGACACATACTTGCTTGCACATGCCGCCCTTAGGGAGGTGAGGGCGGCGCGGCTCCCAGGCGTGCGCATCTTGGAGCCATCGAAATGCATCGCCAATGGGTGGAGTCGGTATTTGGCGGCGTCTTTGAGTCTCGGCCCGGTCGACAAGAATCGACCAGTAGCCTGCGACTTGATGGCGATCTGGCGCTGATAGTAGATGGTGTAAGGAGCTAGATCTATAGCCCATTTGGCCACTCGGCGGGCTTCTCGGCTTCAATGATCTCGGCGGCGGGCGGTGCAAACCCTGATGATTGGATGCTCTTGAAAATAGGGCTTCAACTTCTTGGCGCCAAAATGCGCGTAGCACATCTTACAGTAGTGAGGGTAGTTTTGCTTGGAAGTCAGCATTACCTCGCTCGAAGGTAATACTACCGACCTCTCGGGCGGGACGCCTTGCCTTCCTCCTTCGCTCGACAACAATGACCGTGCTTGACTACTCGGCTGGTGGCGGCGATTTACAAACATGGGCTCTTTGGGAGTCGAACCGCTAACACGGAGTAGTCAACATCTTCTTCAATTTGGAGAAATGCCTCATCCGCCTTGTGGTTCCACTCAAAAAGGTGGTCTTCTTCATCAATTGATACATGGGCGAGCTTTCTCGCTTGGCCGGTGATAAACGGGTGATGGGTTGATGCGGCCCGACGTTGAACTACGCACATCCAACGGTCATTTGGGTACCTCCATTCTCTCGATGGCCTTGATCTTTCTGAGGTTGCACTCTATGCGGCGTTCAGAGACTAGGAAGCCAAGGCTGGCGGTGGTACTCAATGCACTTCTCGGGGTTGAGCTTGATCCGGAATCGTAGCCTGATTCTCAAAGGTCTCCTTGAGGTCTTCGATGGCGTCCTCGCTTCTCGTCTTCACAACCACATCATCCACATAGGCGTGGGCGTTCCTACCGAGTTGCTTGAGGAGGCACTTACGCATCTGGCAGCTGAAAGGTGGCGCCCGGCATTCCTTAAGCCGAGCGTCATTGTCGGATAGCGAAGGCTCCAAATGGTGTGATGATTGCGGTCTTGATCATCCTTTAGGTTTAGCTTGATCTAGTGGTATCTGATGCAGCGTCTAGGAAACTCGACAGCTTGCATCCGGTGTGGAGTCTATCACTGATCAATTCTTGGCGAACAAGCGGGTCCTTTGGGCAGGCTTTGTTGAGGCTTGTGTAGTCGATGCATCATCCCTTGCTTGTTCTTTTTCGGTACCAAAACCGGGTTTGCGGCCACTCTCGGAAAAACACTTCCATCATGAAACCAGCTGCCGAGGCAGGCTATCTCTTCTCCAACCACTCTTCTTTTCTCTTGGCGGTAGGCGCAAAGGGCTGCAGCGGCCAGCCGTATCGGCTTTGGCGTGTAGCTTGTGCTCGCGGAATTCGGTCGGTACACCGCATTTCCTTGGGGGACCATGCAAAGATGTCCCGATTCTCACGGAGGAAATCGACGAGCTCGCCTTCCTATTTGCTGTCAAGGCCCATGCCCATGACAACATACCTTTCTGGGTGCTCCGGATCCAAGGGTATCTTCTTGGTTTCCTTGGCCGGCTTGAATGATCCTTCTGCCTCCGACTCCTTGGGGTCGGGCGACATCTCTGGCTGCTTCGGCCGCCATACGACTTCGGTCGAGGCAGCTTCTAACCCACGATCACCGGGGGACTTCGGCCAGCCCGGCGCTCTCGGCCGCCTGCAGTGAGACGACTTCTTGTAGTCACCGGCTATGGTCAGAATCCCCTTGGAACTCGGCATCTTCATCTTGAGGTAGGCGTAGTGGGGAACCGCCATGAACTTGGCCAAGGCAGGTCGGCCAAGAAGAGTGTGGTACGGGCTTTCCAAGTCCACTACCTCGAACTAGACCGGTTCTCGGCGGAAGTGATGTTTGTCTCCGAAGAGGACGTCTATCAAGATTTTGCCGATCGGTGAACAGGAGAGGCCGGGTACAATTCCATGGAACACAGTGCGGCTGCTCTGTAGCTGTCTTCGCTTGATTCCTAGCTTCTCCATGGTGTCCTTGTATAGGATGTTTATGCTGCTGCCTCCATCTATCAGGACCCACGAAAAACGGGTGGCCCGCCTATCAGTGGCCAAGGTCTCTCCTAAGACCGGGGCATAAGAGCTCGGACTCGGCATCACCTCTGGGTGATCCGCCCGACTCCAGCTGATAGGCCTTTCGGACCAATGCATGAACTCTGGGGCATCTGTTGCTACTGCATTTACTTCTTCCTGCTGTTGGCGCCTGCTGCGCCGGTCATCTGTCACACTTGTGAACACTACGTAGGCTCCATGCTCTTCTTGGAACTCGTCTTGCCTTTGCCTTCATTGGCGAGCCGCCAGGCTCTTTGGGGTGGCGGCGGCTGACCCAGCCAGTGTGGAGAATGAACCGTCTCCTTAGCGATCTGGTGAGCCTTGGCACTTCACGGTGGTATGGTTTGGCGGCCGGCGCTTGTTGTGGAACTGCGGGGACCGTCAAAGTCTGCTCATAGGAGAAAGTGGCAACCAATTGGACTTGCCTATACGCGCTTGGTGGAGCTGCCCCTCCATTCTTGATCTTGACCGCGCGACATGCATTGTTGGAAGTTGGCTGCGGGGCCTTCGTTTGTTGTCGTTACTGCTCTTTGTCGCCCGGCTGGTGTCTCGGCCAGGACTTGAGGGAACTGGGGTCACTTTGCGGTCGCGTTGACTTGAATCTCCGTCTTCATAGAAGAGTCGGCCGTGGCGTACTTATGCGCTATGACTAGTAGTTCATCGAGGGTTTACGGCTCGTCGCGGAGGAGCTTGTGCGAGGAGGTGCCCTCTCGGCACCTGCGATGAAATACTCGATAGCTTGCACCTCGTGCACGCCCTCGCGAGGAGTTTCAAAGTTCGCCCGGTAGCGTGGGGTAGTCGGCGTGTCGATTCTTGAGGGCCTTACACTGCGCTGGGAGGTGGCAGGTGGCTTAGGAAATCGCTTGTATGTCTTTGGTGAAGTTGCGAATGAGGCTTGGTGAAGTCGACCCAGCTATTGATCTTTGCTGGGCTCTGAGCTGTTCAACCATGTCCGGGCGTGCCACGGGCATGAGAGCGTACTTCACGGCAACTTCGCTTGTTGCCGTTTGCTATGTTGGCGGCGGTGGAGTAGTCTATCAATAATCTTCCGGCTTCGGGCGGTGTACTTAGGTGTGTCTCGGGGCGTGAACCCTTTGGGGAAGGCACCGTCTCGATCTGAGGGCGAAGCAAAGCGGACCAGTCATCTTATTCTTCTAGCGCCCGAGATTGGTGGAGTGATCGATCCGATGGCGGGCGTCGTTCTCTCGACTCCCTCTCGGCGGTCGGCGACCTCAAGTCGGATGCTCGGCGGCGAAACTAGCGTTCTCTTACGGGGGGAGGCGGATAATGCGTCCGCGCGCTCTCTGCTCTTAGGCGGCCGTCTTGGTCGCGCTTCGATGGTGATATGTGTCCGGCGTGGCGGCGGCGGCTCCTTCTCTTTCCTTCGCGGACTCCGCCCGATCGGTGTCCGGGAAGTCGCGCCTTGATCTCGGTGGGGAGGCAAGTCGTCGTTCGACTGTTGCATGCGCGCATCATGCGCGGCCCCGGCAGCGTTTTCGCTGTCGCGTCGAGCTGCTGGACTCGCTCGCGTCATCACGGCGCTCTTCGCCCTCGAAGTTCTTCAGCTCGTCGATCGCCCGCTTGGGCGGCACGGATATTCTCGCTGGGGTGGCGTACAGGCGTTTGCCCGAGCAAGTCGGTGATAGCTGCGCCCGTCTTGCGGACCGCACCTAGGCAGCTCGGCCCGGTTGGGCCGGCGAGCACGCCTACTGCCGCGATCCATCTCGCGTTGGTATGCCTCGACAAAGCGCCTCATGCTCGCCCGGCTTCTTGGCGCGCTTGATGATCTGAGCGGCGCGTCTCAATGTCTCGGCGTCCGTCCTCGGAATAGGCGCGGTCGGGATCTTCTTGATCGCGAGCTAGCGGGTCTGGGCTTCTTCGGCGGAGTGCTCACCATAGCTGATGCGAGCACCTCCGTGTGGCGCTCTGCCGCTCTCCTCGTCTGAGCGGCTCGTCGTGAACCACCACGTTGGCGGGAAGATGTCAAGCAACACAGGCGTCGGTCGACCACGCGCCGGGTCGGTGGAGCCTCGGACTCCAAATCTCGGCAGGCTGCCCGGCAGGCGTGGAGTTAGTCGAGAGACCAGCGATAAGGCTCGGGGCCGCCCGATACTGCGTCGGATCACGGAGTTCGGTGAAAGCGCACCTCACCGATAAGTTGTGAGCTGCTTTCATGGCCTTGGCGGCCTCGGCGCCCGCGCCCGCCGTCGATATGAACTCCATCTGGCGAAGCTGGCTGGCTACGCTTCGCCCGAGGAGAAGAGGTTCCGTCGAGCAGATCTCCAGACGACGGTGCACCTCGCCCCACGGTGGGCGCCAAATGTTGGGGGTTGGAGTGCGACATATGCCAAGGATGGCCTATCATGGTAGAGGCGAGTAGAAACGTCGCGGTGCACAGAAAGCAGGATAAGGCTTAGGCATGCGGCGGCGAATCTTACCAACCGGGGCTCTCGGGGAGATAACACCCCTACTGCTGCTCTGCGGGGTCTCCGCATGGTCAATAGAGCAAGGTGGCTACAACGATGCTCCTAGAGCTGTCTCGGGTGGCAGGAGAGAGCAAGGCTAGTTCTTTCCTCCCTGGTCTATGTATCTATCTCTATCAAGGTCCGAACCCTTTGCATGGGTGCCCAGGGGGTTTATAGGCCTACCCGAAGTACAATAATAATCCGGTGGCGTGGGTCCCGGTAGTCTGTCTCTCTTGTCGTCGTCCTTCCGCCCGGCTCACAGGGCCCGTCATTGGCGGAGTCCCCAGACAGGACCGGACCTTGTCCGGCGCTCGATGTGAGCTTAGTCATTGGAGTCGTGCAACATTGCTTGCCATCTCCTCGGTGATCCTTTATCGCCCTCCCCATCAATCGATTTATGGCTTGTGGGGCCCTAGAGGCGGCCGACTACGGTGAGCCCGACTCCTGAGGTAAATCTTAGGTTCACCCTCTTGACAGGTGGCCCCGTGGCGTTCGGGCTGTGCGGGCGGCGTCGTGGGCACTGTCGTCACGCTTGCTGGCTGAGGTCGGGGCATTCATAGCAATAGTGCGAGCCTCGCGGAGATCTCCCATGATATGGCTCGTTGTAGCCATACCGATTGCTTCGTGGCGGGAAGGGCAGCCCGCGTCGTGACCGTACCCTACATCGGGCTACGTGAAGTGTCATGGGCTGACTCCCATGGTCGGCACTCCTGGAGGTCACCATCTTGGAGTCGGCTTGCTTTGAAGTCGTCATTTGGGATTCGGTTCCTCCGGAGATCGCCCGGTGATGACTTCGGCTTTTCGGAGATGTGGTGGGACTCGGCGGAGGCGCGCTACTTGATGTCTTAGAAGATCACGGGTCGGGTCGGCCTACCGTGGCCCATTACTCGGCGAAACAAGAGTCAAGGAACAGCATAAGTTATAACACGATATATCGAAGCATATGTTCAGCCTAAGCTTGCAGAACCATTTTCGATGGCGGCAATTGGTGGCGATGATTCACGGAGGAAGAATGAGAAGTAACACAGTAATGGTCGGGCGGATTAAGAGGTTGTGGATGAAACCAGCTTTAGGATATAAATTAATAAAAGGTCGGAGACCTCGGAATGGCGTTTTGAACCGGACTGTTTGGTAAACGGCGAGTAACTACGGCATTGTCTCGGGGTTGTCTTGCGAGCTTCATGTTCTGAGTCTTCATAAGAAATATGGGATCAAGTAAGCAAGAGGATGAAAAATTTAACTTTCGGTTTGCTGGCGAAATTTTGGCAAAAGCAAAGGATCTGAATCGGAAGAGAATAATTACCTCGGCGACATCAGCATTCTTGGCCGGCGTCGTCGACAAGTATCATCATCAATAAGGCGTGTAAAAAGTAAGCCTAGTGAATCGAGTTCTACCTCAAGGTCCGAGTTACCCACATCATCATCAACAGCCGGATCAGATGAAGCAGTGGTTTTCCTCTTTTTAGAAGGCTTCTTGATGACCTTGGTCTTTGGCCGTGTTGACCGTTCTGCTTTCTCCGGTTTGTCTTGTGGAAGCTTCTTGCTCCAAAACGGATTATCACCCTGGTTAAGCAGCAATTGATGTCAGACAGAGATAGCAATAACAGGTTCAGTAAAAAATGCAATCAGAATCTTACAGCTGGCGCTTTGTTGGTAGCACAGAAAGGGAGCAGGCCGGTTTGATCGCAAGAGGTGTTCCGGTTCGTTCAACATTTTCTTCACAGCCTCTGTGACTTCATCATCTGAGAGCTGGATGTTGGTGTGTCAAAGCGGGTCATCAATGCTACCAGTGTACTTGCACATTGGCGGAGGCGCTTGGTGAAGCGATATGCTCCATGATATCCAACGATGTCGCGAGATCTACTCCTGTTAAACTGTTGGCCATGAAGGCTCGGAGCTTGGATAGTTGCAGAGCGTATTTACTTCTCTCCTTGGCGCTTAACCATTGTGGGAAGGGGTGTGTATTGCTGAGCCGTTCCGGACGAAAGCCAGGCAAAGGATTTTCATCATCAGGGGAAGTATCTTTGCAGTAAAACCATGTTGCATTCCACTCCTTGGGGTGACTGTGTAGTATGGCATGGGGATAAGTGATCTCTTTCCTTTTTTGAATTGCCATACCGCCCAATTAGGTATTGGGACCATCAGTGAATTCTGTGCGGCGGTTTAAGTGGAAGCAGTCTCTGAACAAATCAACTGTGGGTTCCTCTTGAAGGTATACCTCACAGATCACTTGGAAGTGACATAAGTTGGTAACAGAATTGGGGCCAGTATCTTGCGGGTGGAGTTGAAAATTGGCTAACACATGCGGTAAAATTTAGAGGCAGGCGGTTTGAAGCCCGGGCTAAATGATCCATAAAGATCTAACTTCTCCCTCTTGAGGTGTGGGAGGACACTCATCACGAGGAACCCTCCGATGGATAGTCTCTTTCTTTGTCTAAGCGCCCGATCAAGACTAAATTATCCAGCTGAGTTTTACGTGACACGAGAAGGAACCGATTGCACTCATATACTTGTTTGGCCATGGTGAGGTCTACAAGAAAGCAGGTGATTCGGTTCAAGAATATGTTGGATAAAAGAAAGCTGGTATGAACAATGTTAAACCGGGCGGTATATTTAAACCGTATTTCTATGAAGTGGCCTCATATGGTTAAAGAGTTACGGCGGTTCAACAAGGGACTAATGGTATATACCGGTTTATTAACTTTTCTATATTAAGTTAAACCGCTTTGATTTAAACATTGAAAGCAATTGAGGTTGCGGATGGCTAAGTATCTGAAACAGGATTCACAAGGTCTTATTGCAGCAATGGATGCGAAGCAAGTTCAGAAAAACAGAAATATTCAAAAGGTTAAGCGAGCGGAAGTAAATCAATGGGCGGTATGTGGATGAGATCTATAGACTTGGCGTGAAACTACATGCGGATGCTAAAAAGCTCTGCAAGTCGGGCGAGTTTCCACAGATCTATCGAGAGTGCAGGTGCGAGCATGAACAAGTGATGAACATGGCAAGAACCACGAAACCCTAGAACAGATCTATGTTAAGAAGAGCGAAGGCTTACGAGAATCGAGGAAGGCGGAAGGCTACAGCGGTGCTCACAGTGCGTTGAGGTTGATCGTGACCCAAGGCGGTCGCGAGATCAACAATGGCGAGCTCGAGGCTAACAGCGAGGAAAGCGAAGAGAAAAGGCGAAGGGAAAAGAAATGACCCTTGGTCCTATTTATAAAACGAGGGGCGTGTGTCGGTAGCGAATCCGAAGCCACAAAATTCAGAAGTGGAGCTGCTTTGGGTATCACGGATCTATTAATAAAGAAGGCGTCATAAATGTTAACTTCATGATGGCGTCATGCGGTTACCAATTACCGGAAGATGTTGAAGACAAAGATTTTTGTGAAGGATTGACATGAACCATTTCAAATCAATCTGGGGCCTAATGTTGGGGATATTACCCTTTGGGCATGAACGGCCTACAGGGCGGGTTAGCTCATTAGTAGTTTAAAGGTGATTAAGCGGATGAAGGCCCAAGGCACTGTGGTTGGTTTAGAACACAGTAGCCATAAACCGGCTTGATATGTAAACTTGCATTGTAAGTTAGGAATAGAGAGAGACCAGCAGGGATCACAGTATGAACGGTGTGGGACTCTGTGGACCGGCAGGCGTCACTTTCGTGTATATAAGGGGCGACTTCGGCGGCGGTTCAAACGAACAACAACAACTCGAGCCTAAGCGAAGCTTGTTTGCTCCCTAGCCATCGAAACCACATCAATTCCATCACAACTAGATGTAGGCTTTTACCTTCATCGAAGGGGCCGAACTAGTATAAACCCTTGTGTCTTTGCGTCCGTTTTAACCCCTTCAAGTTAACCCGTAGCGATGGCTCCACGACTAAGTCCTTTCACAAGGACATCTGCCAAGACAAATCCACGACAGGACTTCTTTTATTTAAACCGTCGTACCGAGTTTATAGACGGGCCTAACACTGAACTTGGCGAGGCTTCAATCCAGAAAAGGAAATATGTCAATTTCCCTCACGCCAAGCATCACATTCACCGCAAGGACTGGAATCAGACTTGGTTTTATTGCCAAAATACAGCTCCAGACGGCGAAAATCCTCTGTCGTGTTATCGTCCACACCGGCTTACCAACAAACACCTAGTCCCTCAACGACTCACCACCAAAGAACGAGCTAGTTATGCACCCCAGCTTGCCAAACTCAGAGGTTTTGTTGCAAACGGATTGGCAGGCGTTGACTTCGTTCGATGCTGGGTTTCTTGGAGCATTATGCCTTTAAGCCGACGCCCCGGTTTAATGTGTGAGTACACAGGGGATTTGAAAGACCCTCAACGTCATATTGACATCCAGCTCACTGATGATGAAGTCACCGAATCTGTCAAGAAAATGCTTGATGAACGGTGGTGTATGTCACAACAAAGTAGGGCTCGATCCATACGTACTTCAACAAACCGCCCATTGTAAGAATTGCCTCATTTCTGTCTTAATCCATCCCCTCTTAAAAATTCCTTTATAATTTGCTGTCCATCTGTGCAGGGTGATGATCCGTTCTGGAAGAGGAAATCGCATGATAAACCGGCGAAGCTGCAGGACAAACCGGTGAGAGCGCCTCGCACCAAGACCAAGGTTATAAAGAAGCCAGCGAAGAAGAAAACTGTCGAGGCATATGACCTGCCCAATGACGAAGAGCTTGATGACCTGGAGTCAGAGGTAGAACTTGACTCTCTTGGTTCTTTTTTCATACACCTCACTGACAATGATTATTATCAGGATAATGCGGAAGCTAGCAGCGCTGGTGATGTAGAGGTAATTGTTCTATCTTCCGACTCAGATCATGTGCGAGTACCAAAAATCCGTCGAGCAGTCCGGAAAGTAAAATTTTCATGCCTTCTTGCTTATTTGGATCCGCAATTTCTTTTGAAGACACAACAGCATGAAGCTCGCCGCACAACCGGCATAGTAGCCAAGTGGTTACCTCCTCCAATTTACCGAACTCTCCGGTTCGCAAACGCCGTCAAGAGGTCTCTTGTACTTTTGATACACTTTATCCCAGGGCGGGTTATTTCCGATATCCTCTTAATTCGTTTGATTCAAATTATCAGGGAACCTCCCATTCATCCTCCGGTGAGTCATCGGCCACACAACTCCCTCCCCTCAAGACTGTTCATGGGTAAGCATATTACACTTAACCCTTTATGCCTTGTATTAGTTTATTGTACCGACTTTTGTGTCTGTCCTTTCCAGTGCCAAAGCCAAACTTAGCAAGAAGGCCAAGTTGAATAAACCGACCGATGATAATCCGACCACTAAACCAGAGAAGACCTCAGAGGCCTATGATTTGAATGCTGATACTATCCTGGATGATCCGGTACCTCAGGCACAGGACACTTTTGTTGAATCAGTAGAGATGAATCCGATGAGCCAGTCTGCTAATCCGCCAAGCCCATCTACTGATCCACCAAGTCCAGCAAAAACAACTGCTAAACCGCCAAGCCCAGACAAAACTATTGATAACACCACGGATGATGTTGTGATTACCGGTTTTGGTCATCACGCTCACAGCAACCACAGCCATTTGTATCAAAGCATAGTGCCAAGGAAGAATTTTCTGCTATGGACAAGGGTAAGTGGAAAACAGATTTATCAAGCTATGATCGTCTCAACGCCCAAGACATCCATTCTAGATATTTAAACCGCCTGTACACCAGCCGCGACTATGAAGCTGGTTTAGTGGGCCTGATGAAGGAACGGTATGAGGTAAATATCACTCCCTCTTGCATAAATTTTCTTTCCTTATGACTGGCTTAGAATATCAACTCTAGTAGCCCCCAAGGTCCGGTTCATAAAATTGATGTGAACCAGGACTTGTAGTTGAATAATATTAAATTTTTGCTTGCGTAGCCCCCAAGGGCCGGTTTATACCTCTAGGATGAACTGGCACCTTTCCTGTCATGAAGGTTTGATATGCATTAGCCCCCAAGTGCCAAGTATATAACTTGTTATGTGCTTGGGACTTCAAAGATGCACTACCAACTCATTAACTATCTCTTGCAGGCTGATCTGAACAAGAAGGAATCAAAAATTGTCGACCTTCAAAAAAAATATTAAGTCCCAGCAAGCAGAAACCTCCAAGGCTAAGGAAGAGCTGATCGGCACTTTAACAGCCACGGAACAACTGAAGGATGGCTTTAAAGGTGAGCAGGCGACACAGGAAGCGAAGAAACTTTGCTAAAGCGGGCAGAAGATGCGGAAGTAGCCCTTAATCCGGTGAGAGAGGAATTGACTGGCTTGAAGCGGCAAATCAATGCTATGACCTCTGCTGTCTTTCGTAAATAACCTCTTCATAAGCTTTAAACAAATAACAGCCATGAAAACTGCCGGTTTAATAATACTTGGACCATTGCAGGTAGCCGTGTTACTCATCTTGGCTCGGACATGCACAAAAAATTGAAGGCTACCTATACATTGATAGAGCAGTTATATACCGGCGCTCAACGGGTCATCTGCACAACTTCATATAATAAGCCGCCCCCAACTTTAATCAAGGAAACATTGGCAAAATTATCCATGACACGTGCCCAGCTTGAGGAATTGAAGAAATCTTCTGCAAGGGCCGGTGCTCTGTCTGCACTGACTCGGGCCAAGGTCTGGATATCTGATCTTGATCCGGAAGACATTGGAAACGGCTATCCCAGCCAAAAAGAGGATGGGTCAGTTTTTGACAATGATGACCTCAAGGCTTTGACAAAGGAAATGCGTCCACTTGCAAGTAAACTGGCTGAAGAGACTGATTTGTCTTTCCACCGGTCGATTTATGACGTAGACAACAAACGGGTTAATGCCTCTGTATATGATGTGCAAAATCTTATCCCGCAAATCCGTAAGCATACCTACGCCCCTGATGTTGAACCGTCCGATCTTCTAATCGATGAAGCTGTCTACTGAGCTTTAACTGGGATTGACTGGGCAACCATTGACTTCCAGCAACTGGGTGGAGAGGTGGAGGTTGAACCGGCGCAGGATGATCCACAACCTTCAAGTCAGCCTAAGGAAGAATCATAATCCGGAGGCCGGTTTAGCTTTTGCATACCGAGATATCGGTGATAAACAATTATTCTTTTGGGCGTCTGCTGCCTTGTAATAGGCTAGTTTAAACACTTGGTCTGCTATACCATCGTGCATAGTCACTTTGCCTGATACTGTTAATCTATCATGATATTCATTGTATGCTTATGAACCTTAGTAGCTTTACGCAATTCTGTTTCTACATATAAGAAACTGAAATTTGTCCTTGCGGTTTATCGCCGGATAGGTGATAAAATCCAATTATAAAGCCAGGGTTTATACCCAAGGCTGTATTCTCAAGAGTAATTAAATATGTAATACATCATACCTGTGACATTGAATCACATTGTTGATTTATCAACTTTATTGTAGTAAGGGCGATAACCCAAATATTGAGTGCTGATAACTCCCACCATGCTTTGCTGGTTTATAATGAAATCATACCGGGTTATAATAAACACCGGATGATCATACTGGCGACTTACAGTCAAAGCCGGACTGGATTAACAAACGCCGGTTTAGAATTGATCGTGTACTAACAACTTATAGTTGAAAGCCAAGCCGGGTCAATTGACATCGGTCATCATGTATGTTTGTACTTGGCAACTCAAAAGCCAGACCGGGTTAGTAAGTACCAGATTGAATATAAATCTCATCGAAATAAACATCGAAAAGAAAAATTTGCAAAGAAAATATGCAACAAAGGCGAGGCTTTTCATGGGCTGCCAGGCCGCTGAGTTAAACCATTTCACAAAGCCTTTTAAGATGGACCTCACATTAACCAATCGTCGTTTCAACTTTGACAAGTTCAGGGTCTGTATAAGATTGACATGCCAAACGTTCGGCGGGTCATACCAGGATTACCTAGGCGGAGTGACTTACTTGATGAAGGCAGGTTAACCCGGGGTTTTAGGTGAATACACCTGGCTTCCAAGCCTGGATTTTATAGCCTATTGCAAGGTGTAGATTCTTTATTCTTGTAGAAGCAAAAATCCCCCAAGCAATATTTTGAGCTGTGCTCAGTGGGCGCCTATGTTTGAGTTATGATTTGCAATAAACTCTCTTTGGCTCCTTATGATGTTGGGTATTAAGCCCCCAAGCTTATGTTTGAGCTGTGCTCTTTTTTTTGTAGCTTTATAAGCCGGATCAATGGACAATCAAAGCTCCGCTTTATAAGCAGAAGCCCCCAAGTAACCAAGAAAAAAATTTAAAGACGAACGGCAGAGGCCCCACTTTAGCAAGGATGCCGGTTTATTATATTGATCATAATATATACATTGTCAAAAATATGTACATAATAGGAGCCTATGGCTCAGGTATAGTAAGGCCGAAGATGAGAAATATTCCATGGCCGGCGGGTCTCCTCCTCCGACTTGCATGAGTCTTTGTGCTCTCGAACATCGATAAGGTAGTATGACCCGTTGTTTAGATTCTTGCTGACCACAAAGGGCTCTTCCCAAGGTGGGGATAACTTGTGCATGTCGGTCTGATCTTGGATAAGCTGGAGCACTAAGTCGCCTTCTTGAAAAGCTCTGGTTTTAACCCGGCGGCTGTGATAACGCCGCAGGTCTTGCTGATAAATCGTTGAATGAGCTGCAGATATGTCCCGTTTTTCATCTAACGGGTCCAATGCATCTTGGTGTGCTCTTTTGTTGTCCTCTTCAACATAAGCTGCCACTCGGGGCGAGTCATGGCGAATATCACTTGGAAGAACTGCTTCTGCTCCATAAACCATGAAGAAGGGTGTATAACCCGTAGATCTATTGGGGGTTGTATTAATGCTCCATAACACGAAAGGCAACTCTTCCACCCAACAACCCGACGTCCTTTGCAAAGGAACCATAAGCCAGGGCTTGATGCCTTTCAAGATTTCTTGATTAGCTCTCTCAGCTTGACCATTGGACTGGGGGTGAGCCATTGATGATACATCAAGCCGGATGTGGTCACGTTGACAGAACTCTTCCATAGCACCCTTGGAGAGATTCGTGCCATTATCTGTTATAATTCTATGTGGAAAACCAAAACGGAAAATCACCTTTTTCATGAATTGAACCGATGTGGCCGCATCACACTTGCTGACTGGCTCTGCCTCCACCCACTTGGTGAATTTATCAACTACCTCCAGAAGGTGGGTCTTCTTGTCCTTGTACCTCTTAAAAGGCCCAACCATATCCAACCCCCAAGTTGCAAATGGCCAGGTGATTGGAATCATCCTCAATTCGGCGTGAAAATTTCTGACAACCATCACACTTCCTGACCAAATCCTCAGCATCGGCATGAGCTATTAGCCAGTAAAAACCGTGTCGGAAAGCTTTGGACACAAGGGATTTTGAACCGGCATGATGACCGCATCCCCTTCGTGGATTTCACACAAAATCTCACAGCCTTCTTCAGGAGAAACGCAACGCTGAAACGCCCCCAAGAAACTGCACTGATGTAACTCCCCGTTGACAATAGTCATGGACTTGGACCACCGGATTATCTGTCGGGCCAAAACTTTGTCCTCGGGTAACTCTCCCCGGGTCATATACGCCAAGTAGGGCACTGTCCAATCAGGGATAGCATGAAGAACCTCCACCAATTGAGGCTCTGGGTCGGGAACAGCTAGATCCTCCTCCATTGGTATTTTGACCGACGGGTTATGCAGAACGTCAAGAAAGACATTGGGCGGCACCGGTTTATGATGAGACCCAAGCCGGCTTAAAGCGTCCGCCGCTTCATTCTAGCGCTGATCAATGTGCTCGACCTGGTAACGCTTGAAGTGACCAGCAATGCCATCCACCTCATGCCGATAAGCCTCCATGAGTGGATCCTTAGAATCCCAAGTACCAGACACTTGCTGAGCCACTAAATCAGAGTCGCCAAAGCAACGTACCCGGATTAAGTTCATCTCCTTAGCCATCCGAAGATTGTGGAGCAAGGCCTTATACTTAGCTGCATTGTTAATACGAGGAAACATCAAGCGGAGAACATAACAAAATTTGTCACCTTGAGGGGAAGTAAGAACCAATCCAGTCCCCGAGCCCTCCAATTGTCTGGACCCGTCGAAGTGAATAGTCCAGTATGTGTTATCTGGTTTATCCTCCGGCGCCTGCAACTCTGTCCAGTCGTTGATGAAATCCACGAGCGCTTGGGACTTTATGGCTCTACAAGGCATATATTTTAACCCGTGAGGTCCAAGCTCGATAGCCCATTTAGCAACCCGGCCAGTCACCTCCCTGTTCTAGATGATATCTCCCAAAGGAGCGGAACTGACCAAAGTGATAGGATGGCCTTGAAAGTATTGCTTAAGCTTCCGGCCCTAAAAACTCCATACACCAGCTTCTTCCAATGCGGATATCTCTGCTTGGACTCAATAAGCACCTCGCTGATGTAATAAACCGGCCGCTGAACCGGACACTCCTTACCTGCCTCCTTGGGCTCCACCATAATAGCCACGTTGACAGCCCGGGCATTAGCAGCCACATATAACAGCAATGGTTCCTTATCAATGGGGGCAGCAAGAACAGGCGGCTCAACTAACTACTTCTTTAGATCCTCTAATGCCGCATTAGGAGCATCACTCCAAACAAAGTTGTTTGTCTTTTTCATCATCTGATATAGAGGGATGGCCTTCTCTCCCAACTGGCTGATAAACCGGCTTAGCGCTGTAATACTACCAGCCAGACGTTGAACATCATTGATACACGCCGGTTTAGCCAGGGACGTAATAGCCTTGATCTTTTCCGGATTACCTTCAATGCCCCTGTTAGACACCAGAAAACCCAAGAGCTTGTCTGCCGGTACACCAAAAATGCACTTGGCCGGATTAAGCATCATCTTATAAACCCGGATATTATCAAAAGTTTCCTTCAAATCAGCTATCAACGTCTCCGCTTTCCTAGATTTCACCGCGATATCATCCACATAAGCATGAACATTGTGCCCGATCTGATTATGAAGACAATTCTGCACACATCGCTGATAAGTCGCCTGGGCACTCTTGAGCCCAAAAGGCATAGACACATAGCAAAAGGCTCCAAAGGGAGTTATAAAGGCTGTCTTCTCCTTGTCCTTAACTGCCATTTTGATCTGATGGTAACCAGAATAAGCATCCAGAAAGCTCAAATGCTCACAACCCGCCATCGCATCAATAATTTGATCAATACGAGGGAGAGCAAAGGGATCAAGCCTTGTTCAAATCTGTGTAATCCACACACATACGCCAAGTGCCGTTCTTCTTGAGCACCAGCACCAGGTTAGCTAACCACTCAGGGTGAAAAACCTCCACAATAAACCATGCTGCCAAGAGCCGGGCTACCTCCTCACCAATGGCCTTGCGTCTCTCTTCATTGAAGCAGCGGAGAAACTGCTTGACCGGTCTGAACTTGGGAACGATATTAAGAGTGTGCTCAACAAGTTCCCTCGGTACACCTGGCTTGTCAGAAGGTTTCCATGCAAAGATGTCCCGGTTCTCACAGATGAACTCGATGAGCGTGCTTTCCTATTTCGGATCCAAGTTAGTGCTGATGCTAAATTGCTTGGATGAATCGCCAGGAACAAAATCAACCAACTTAGTCTCATCAGCCGATTTAAACTTCAATGCCGGATCATGCTCTGTAGTTGGCTTTTTCAAAGACGTCATATCTGCCGGATCAACATTGTCCTTATAGAACTTCAACTCCTCTGTCACACAAACCAACTCAGCATAGGCGGCATCGCCCTCCTCACATTCCAAGGCGATTTTCCGACTTCCATGTACTGTGATGGTCCCCTTATGACCCGGCATCTTGAGCTGTAGATAAACATAACAGGGCCTTGCCATGAACTTAGCATAAGCCGACCGTCCAAATAGGGCAAGATACGGGCCCCTGATTTTCACCACTTCAAAAGTCAATGTCTCTAACCTCGAATCATGATCATCTCCAAAAGCAACTTCGAGAGGTATCTTACCGACCGGATAAGCCGATTTACCAGGCACCACACCATGGAAAACGGTGTTTGACGGTTTAAGATTCTTATCTGTCAACCCCATACGACGGAAGGTTTCATAATACAAGATGTTGATACTGCTTCCTCCATCCATGAGCACCTTGGTGAACTTATAACCTCCAACCTGAGGTGCCACCACCAAAGCCAGGTGACCCGGATTATCAACCCGGGGCGGATGATCCTCTCGACTCCACACAATATGTTGTTCAGACCACCGCAAAAAACGGGGTACCGCCGGTTCAACAAAGTTCACTGCCCTCTTATGAAGCTTTTGATCACGCTTGCACAGGCTAGTGGTGAAGACATGATACTGCCCACTATTCAACTGCTTCGGGTGACTCTGATAACCTGACTGTTGCTGCTGCTGATTTCCCTGTTGATTATAACCACCCTGGTTGCCCTGATTGCCTTGATTGCCGTGCCCGCCTTGATTACCTTTAAATCCTGAATCGGAATTACCTCCACCATAACCCGGCCCATGAGCCCCAGGCCCTGAACCGCCGGACGGTCCATGATCATATAGGAAAAGATCTGAGTTCTTGAACTCCCGCATAATAAAGCAATCCTTCCAAAGGTGCGTGGCTTCTGGCTTCTCTCGCGTCCCGTGCCTCGGGCAAAGCTGATTTAACAGGAGCTCAAGATTGACACCTGATCCTCCACTCCATGGGGGCGGTTTACCCTTACGATGCTGGCCATTGTCCTGCGCACTGGTGTTAGCCACAAAATATGAATTACTATCCGCTTTACGCTTACCATTGTTCCCATGGCCGCTTTGGTTATCTTTCTTGCCCTTTTGCACATTGTTCTTCTTTCCTTCGGCTTCTCACCATCAGACTCGGGATCCATGGTACTATCAGAATCAGCATACTTAACTAGAGATGCCATAGGTGTTCCCATGCCATTGCAATGATGCTTGAGCCGTCCCAACTTCAGCTTCAGCGGCTTAAACCGGCAATTCCCCTCCAATGTTATGACTGCTGAATCAGCATTGATGTGGTCCGATGAATGCAAGATCTTTGAAACCCGGCGGACCCACTAGGTTGTTGATTCGCCTTCTTCTTGGACACAGGCGGCTAGATCCACAATTGACATGGGTTGCTTGCACTTGTCCTTGAAGTTCGTTATAAACTGGGCCTTCAACTCGGCCCATGACCTAATGGAGTTAGCCGGCAAACTTTTCAGCCAAGTGCGTGCTGTTCCATCCAACATCATGGTGAAGTATTTAGCGCATGCCGCCTCATCCACATCCAGCATCTCCATTGACATCTCATAGCTTTCAACCCATGACTCGGGGGGCAAATCAGCAGTGTAATTGGGCACTTTATGCGGGCCCTTGAAATCCTTGGGCAACCGCACATTGCGTAGAGCTGGGGTGAGACATGGCACCCCCAAGAGCTGAAAGCGAGACATGATTCAACTGATGTTGTCGGATGAACCAGAGTAAGCTGATGGTCTGTGTACTGCGCCGCTAACTCGGCTTCTCGACGCGCTCTACCATTATCCACCACATCCTGAGCATTTGCACCACCACGCGCCGGATTAGGCCCTCGAGGAGCGTCACAGTTCCGCGCACTACTTGACACAATCGGTTCATCAATGTGCCTACTATAACTCCTGCTCGAGCGAGAGGTTGAATGAATTCTATCTCTACAATACGAGTAAGCCTGCTGCTCAACCATAGCCGTTTGAAGGAGATCTCTGGCCCGTTGCATCTCAACCGCCGCTGGAGACTCGCCCTCCATTGGAATAGTTGCCAACCGCGATGTTGCAGCGATCATGTTGTCCAAAGGGCCGGAGAAGTGACCCGGCGGTGTTGGTATGTACTGTGATGGGTCATGGGTCCGTCGTGGCTGATATGGCGCTCCTGTCCCAGGTGCTTCAGTCCGGTTTACCGCTGCCAAATTACTGGGCCCTACTCCTGGTGTGTTGAAGAGATTCATTGCTTCATAAACCAGCGGCATACGACACCGATGCCTCCTCCTCAACACGTCGTTTGAATCGTTCTGATCCAGCATGAGCTGGTAATTGTCTCCCTGAATCCGTTGTGCCTGAGCATCTAAAGCAGCCCGCTCATCAGCCATCCTGGTTTCCTCAGCCACCAAGTCCTCCTTGGCCTGAGTTATCTGATCTCGCAGCTTCGTGACCTCTGCGTTGTGCTGATCTTGATTATACTGGGTAACCTCTGTAGTTAGCAACATCGTCCAGGCGTCCAATAAACCGGATAGAACTTGAGCCGGCTGGTGCGCAGGGCCTCCTACCCCGGCCGCCGATCCGGAAATCATCGCTGCTACAGTTGAGGAGTGCAACATGGGCTGCATACCGGCCATGAAGATCGCAACCCGGTTCGGCGGTTCAAGGGGGTTCGGAATACTGTCTCCATCGGAACAGCCCCCAAACCGGCCATCTTGCAATCGGTACAGTGACTCGGTCTCACCAGTGGATAATTCACCATCTGAATAAATGACCGTCTCACCATCGGACACCGGTTCAGACTCCGCACCATTAATGAATCCTACGAAAGAATGCTTCATGGCAGGCTGAACCCAGACAGGGCTTGCACGCTGAGCTGTCTCGACGAGGTCGGTGCAGGTGTCCGGCTCAGGGCCTGGTTCGCCGATCTTGCCGATGAAGACATTAATTCCTCCAAAGGGGACCCGGTACCCGTACTCAATTGAGCCGGTGTCGGGGCCCCAGCCTGCGTCGTCGATGTAGAGCTTACCGCGATGACTCTTGGTCATCCGACGCACTGCGTATCCCTTGAGTCCTTCGAAGTTACCCTTTAAGAACTCGAAACCATCGTGCGATAGCCCCACGGTGGGCGCCAACTGTCGTGGAATTATCACGTCAGATGTTCTAGTGTGAGGGCTTAGTCATGGAGCCATCGCAACGAGATTAGCTTAAAGGGGTTAAACCGGACAAAGGACACGGGGAGTTTATACTGGTTTGTCCCCTTGCGGTGAAGGTAAAAGCCAACAATCCAGTTGTGGTGGAATTGATGGGGTCTCGATGAGCAGGGAGCGAATCCGCTTTACCTATCTCTCGAGTTGTTGTTTCTTGTCCTTGAACCGCCGTCGGGTCGTCCCTTTATATACACAGGTTGATGCCCAGCAGTTTACAGAATCCCAATGCCGGCTCATACACGTGTCCGGCTCGGTTTCTACCTTCCCTATCTTACAATACAAGTTACATATCTCATGGCGGTTTATGCCTACGGGCCCTAATCCGCCTTTGGGCTCTAGGCCTTTAAGTCTCTGAGTAAAGCGACATACTCCTTGTCTTCATGGGCTTCAATACGGATGACTCCTTATGAGCATAACCCGGCCCCTCCTGGGCGGTTTATACTCAGTAGTTATATCCCCAATAGATCCCATCTCAGATTTCATGGCCTCAAGCCATTTGTGGAATCTGGTCTCATCATCGCTTCCTCATAGTTCGTAGGTTCACCCCGGTCTAGTAACATGACTTCCAGAACAGGATTACCGTACCACCATGGTGCGGATCTCACTCTGAAAGACCTACGAGGTTCAGTAGTAACTTGATCTGAAGTTTCATGATCATCATCATTAGCTTCCTCACTAATTGTTGTATGAATCACTGGAACTGATTTCTGTGATGAACTACTTTCCAATAAGGGAGAAGGTACAATTACCTCATCAAGTTCTTCTTTCCTCCCACTCACTTCTTTGAGAGAAACTCCTTATCTAGAAAGGATCCATTTTTAGCAACGAATATCTTGCCTTCAGATCCGTGATAGAATGTGTACCCAACAGTTTCCTTTGGGTATCCTATGAAGACGTACTTCTCCGATTTGGGTTCGAGCTTATCAGGTTGAAGTTTTTTCACATGAGCATCGCGACCCCAAACTTTTAGGAACGACAACTTTGGTTTCTTGCCAAACCACAGTTCATAAGGCGTCGTCTCAACGGATTTTGATGGTGCCCTATTTAAAGTGAATGCTGCCGTCTCTAAAGCATAACCCCAAAACGATAGCAGTAAATCAATAAGAGACATGATAAATCACACCATTACCAATAAAGTATGGTTACGACGGTCGGACACACCATTTCGCTGTGGTGTTCCAGGTGGCGTTAGTTGTGAAACTTTCCCATGTTGTTTCAAACAAAGAGCAAACTCGTAACTCAAATATTCACCTCCACGATCAGATCGTAGAAATTTTATTTTCTTGTTATGATGATTTTCCACTTCACTCTAAAATTCTTTGAACTTTTCAAATGTTTTAGACTTATGCTTCATTAAGTATATATAACCATATCTTCTCAAATCATCTGTGAAGGTAAGAAAATAACGATACCCGCCACTAGCCTCAATACTCATTGGACCGCATACATCTGCATGTATTATTTCCAATAAGTTAGTAGCTCGTTCCATTGTTCTGAAGAACGAAGTTTTAGTCATCTTGCCCATGAGGCACGGTTCACAAGCTCCAAGTGATTCATAATCAAGTGACTCCAAAAGTCCATCAGCATGGAGTTTCTTCATGCGCTTTACACCGATATGACCCAAACAGCAATGCCACAAATAATTTGCACTATCATTATCAACTTTGCATCTTTTGGCTTCAATATAATGAACATGTGTATTATCACAATCGAGATTCAAAAAAAATAGACCACTCAGCAAGGGTGCATGACCATAAAAGATATGATTCATATAAAACAGAACAACCATTATTCTCTTATTTAAACGAATAACCGTCTCACATCAAACAAGATCCAGATATAATGTTCATGCTTAATGTTGGCAGCAAATAACAATTATTCAGGTCTAAAACTAATCCCGAAGGTAGATGTAGAGGTAGCGTGTCGACGGCGATCACATCGACCATGGAACCATTTCCCACGTGCATCGCCACCTCGTCCTTAGCCAATCTTCATTTAATCCGTAGCCCCTGTTTCGAGTCGAAAATATGAGCAACAGAAGCAGTACCAAATACCTAGGTGCTACTGTGAGCATTAGTAAGGTACACATCAATAACATGTATATCAAATATACCTTTCACTTTGCCATCCTTCTTATCCGCCAAATACTTGGGGCAGTTCCGCTTCTAGTGACGAGTCCCTTTGTAGTAGAAGCACTCAGTTTCAGGCTTAGGTCCAGACTGGGTTTCTTCTCCTGAGCAGCAACTTTCTTGCCATTCTTCTTGAAGTTCCCCTTCTTCCATTTGCCCTTTTTCTTGAAACTAGTGGTCTTGTTGACCATCAACACTTGATGCTCCTTTTTGATTTCTACCTCCGCAGCCTTTAGCATTCGAAGAGCTCGGGAATAGTCTTGTTCATCCCTTGCATATTATAGTTCGTCACGAAGCCTTTATAGCTTGGTGGCAGTGATTGAAGAACTTTGTCAATGACACTATCATTAGGAAGATTAAATCCCAGCTGAGTCAAGTGGTTATGGTACCCAGATATTCTGAGTATGTGTTCACTGACAGAACTATTCCCCTCCATTTTGCAGCTGTAGAACTTGTTGGAGACTTCATATCTCTCAACTCGGGCATTTGCTTGAAATATTAACTTCAACTCTTGGAACATCTCATATGCTCCATGACGTTCAAAACATCTTTGAAGTCTCGATTCTAAGCCGTAGAGCATGGCACATTGAACTATCGAGTAGTCATCAACAGGCGTCTGCCAGGCATTCACAATGTTTGCAGTTGCTAGCGCGGGTGGTACACCTAATGGTGCTTCCAGGACATAATTCTTCTGTGCAGCAATGAGGATAATCCTCAAGTTACAGACCCAGTCCGTGTAGTTGCTACCATCATCTTTCAACTTAGCTTTCTCTAGGAATGCATTAAAATTCAAAGGAATGGTAGCACGGGCGATTGATCTACAATAACATAGACATGCAAAATAACTATCAGGACTAAGTTCATGATAAATTAAAGTTCAATTAATCATTTTACATAAGAACTCCCACTTAGATAGACATCCCTCTAGTCATCTAAATGATCACGTGATCCAAATCAACTAAACCATGTCCGATCATCACGTGAGATGGAGTAGTTTTCAATGGTGAACATCACTATGTTGATCATATCTACTATATGATTCACGTTCGACCTTTCGGTCTTAGTGTTTCGAGGCCATATCTTCATATGCTAGGCTCATCAAGTTTAACCCGAGTATTCTGTGTGTGCAAAACTGGCTTGCACCCGTTGTATGTGAACGTAGAGCTTATCACACCCGATCATCACGTGATGTCTCGGCACGACGAACTTTGGCAATGGTGCATACTCAGGGAGAACACTTATACCTTGAAATTTAGTAAGGGATCATCTTATAATGCTACCATCGTACTTAGCAAAATAAGATGCATAAAAGATAAACATCACATGCAATCAAAATATGTGACATGATATGGCCATCATCGTTTTGTGCTCATGATCTCCATCACCGAAGCATCGTCATGATCTCCATCGTCACCGGCGCGACACCTTGATCTCCATCGTAGCATCGTTGTCATCTCGCCAAATATTGTTACTACGACTATCGCTACCTCTTAGTGATAAAGTAAAACAATTACATGGCAATTGCATTGCATACAATAAAGCGACAACCATGTGGCTCCTGCCAGTTGCTGATAACTTTGTTACAAAACATGATCATCTCATACAATAATTTATATCACATCATGTCTTGACCATACCACATCACAGCAAAGCCTTGCAAAAACAAGTTATACGTCCTCTACTTTGTTGTTGCAAGTTTTATGTGGCTGCTACGGGCTTGTAGCAAGAACCGTTCTTACCTACACATCAAAACCACAATGGTATTTCGTCAAGTGTGCTGTTTTAACCTTCAACAAGGACCGGCCGTAGTGAAACTCGATTCAACTAAAGTTGGAGAAACATATAGCCGCCAGGCACCTATGTGCAAAAGCACGTCGGTAGAGCCAGTCTCATGAACGCGGTAATGTAATGTCGGTCCGGGCCGCTTCATCCAACAATACCGCCAAATCAAAGTAAGACGTTGGTGGTAAGCAGTATGAATATTATCGCCCACAACTCTTTGTGTTCTACTCGTGCATATAACCACTACGCATAGACCTGGCTCAGATGCCACTGTTGGGGAACACAGTAATTTCAAAAAATTCCTACGATCATGCAAGATCTATCTAGATGATGCATAGAAACGAGAGGGGAGAGTGTGTCCAGGTACCCTCGTAGACCGAAAGCGGAAGCGTTTAAATAACACGGTCGATCTAGTCAAACTCCTTCGCGATCCAACCGATCAAGTACCGAACGTACGACACCTCCGCGTTCAGCACACATTCAGCTTGATGATGTCCCCCATGCTCTTGATCCAGTTGGGGACGAGGGCGAGTTCCGTCAGCACGACGGCGTGGCGACGGTGATGATGATGTTACCTTGTGCAGGGCTTCGCCTAAGTACTACGATGGTATGATCGAGGTGTGTAACTGTGGAGGTGGGCACCACACATGGTTAAGAGAAACTTGTGTGTTCTAGGGTGGTACCCCTGCCCCCATATATAAAGGAGCAAGGGGGAGGCCGGCCGGCCCCTAGGGGCACACCCAAGGAGAGGGAGTCCTACTAGGACTACTAGTCCTAGTAGGATTCCATCACAAGGAAGAGAGAGGGAAGGCAGGAAAGGGAGAGGGAGTAGGAAAGGGGGGTGCCGCACCCCTTCCTTTGTCCTATTTGGACTCCAAGGGGGGCACGCGGCCTGCCCTGGCTGCCCTCCTCTCTCTCCACTAAGGCCCATGGTGGCCCATTAGTTCCCCCCGGGGGCTTCTGGTAACCCTCCGGCACTCCGGTTTAACCCGAAACTTCCCGGAACACTTCCGGTGTCCGAATAACATGGTACAATATATCAATATTTATGTCTCGACCATTTCGAGACTCCTCGTCACGTCTATGATCTCATCCGGGATTCCGAACAAACTTCGGTCATCAAAAACACATAAATCATAATACATATCGTCATCGAACATTAAGCGTGCGGACCCTACGGGTTCGAGAACTATGTAGGCATGGCCGAGACACATCTTCGGTCGATAACCAATAGCGGAACCTGGATGCTCATATGGGCTCCTAAATTTTCTATGAATATCTTTATCAGTTAAACCGCATAACAACATACGTTTTCCCCTTTGTCATCGGTATGCTACTTGCCCGAGATTCAATCATCGGTATCATCATACCTAGTTCAATCTCGTTACTGGCAAGTCTCTTTACTCATTCCGTAATAGTTCATCCTACAAATAACTCATTAGTCACAATGCTGGCAAGGCTTATAGTGATGAGCATTACCGAGAGGGCCCAGAGATACCTCTCCGAAACACGGAGTGACAAATCCTAATCTCGATCTATGCCAACCCAACAAACACCTTCGGAGACACCTTTAGAGCATCTTTATAAGCACCCATTTACGTTGTGACATTTGATAGCACACAAGGTGTTCCTACGGTATTCGGGAGTTGCATATCTCATAGTCTGAGGAACATGTATAAGTCATGAAGAAAGCAGTAGCAATGAAACTGTAATGATCATAATGCTAAGCTAACGGATGAGTCATGTCCATCACATCATTCTCCTAATGATGTGATCCCGTTCATCAAATGAAAACAGATGTCTATGGTTAGGAGACTTAACCATCTTTGATTAACGAGCTAGTCAAGTAGAGGCATACTAGGGACATTATGTTTTGTCTATGTATTCACACATGTACTAAGTTTCCGGTTAATACAATTTAGCATGAATAATAAAAATTTATTATGAAATAAGGAAATAAATATTAACTTTATTATTACCTCTAGGGCATATTTCATTCAAAGAGTTGCCCCTCAACCTACTGAACCTGCTGAAAATATTTATTATGAAATTCCTTCGGGTATGATAGAGAAACTGCTCGCGTTTGGAACATTACATCCTGATATGCATCTAATCTATGTGGATGAATTTTGTGGATTATTTAAGCTTGCAGGTTTGCCCGAGGATGAATTCAAGAAGAAGGTCTTCCCTTTATCTTTGAAGGGAAAGGCATTTACATGGTATAGGCTATGTGATGATATTGGATCTTGGAACTATAACCGATTGAAATTGGAATTTCATCAAAAGTTTTATCCTATGCATCTGGTTCATCGTGATCGGTTAATTTTTGGCCTCGTGAAGGAGAAAGTATCTCTCAAGCTTGGGGGAGGCTTAAGTCAATGTTATATTCATGCCCCAATCATGAGCTCTCAAGAGAAATTATTATTCAGAATTTTTATGCTCGGCTTTCTCGTAATTATCAATCCATGCTCGATACTTCTTGTACTGGTTCTATTATGAAGAAGACTATTGAATTCAAATGGCAACGCAACTCTGAGGATTGGGAACTCGACGGAGGTAATGAGTCAGGTATAAACCTTAAGTTTGATTGTGTTAAATCTTTTATGGATACCGATGCTTTTCGTGAATTTAGCACTAAATATGGACTTGACTCTGAGATAGTAGCTTCTTTCTGTGAATCATTTGCTACTCATGTTGATCTCCCCAAGGAGAAGTGGTTTAAATATCATCCTCCCAGTGAAGTAAAAGTAGTGGAACCTATTAAAGTTTAAGAATAAACTATTACTTATAATGTTGGTCCTATTATTCCTACTACTTATATTGAGAAACCACCTTTTCCTATTAGGATAAGGGATAATGCTAAAGCTTCATCTGTGGTTCGTAAGAGTTATACTAGAACACGAACACCCCCTGAAAAAATTAAAGTTGAAGCTAGTATTGCTATGGTTAAAGATCTCTTGGTTGATAATATTGATGGGCATGTTATGTATTTCTGTGATGAAGCTGCTAGAATTGCTAGATCTGATACTAAAGATAAACATAGACCTATTGTAGGCATGCCCATTGTTCCTGTTAAAATAGGAGATCATTGTTATCATGGCTTATGTGATGTGGGTGCTAGTGTGAGTGCAATTTTTTTACTTTATATCAAGAAATTATGAATGATATTGCCCCTGCTAAGATTGAAGATATTGATGTTACTATTAGGCTTGCCAATAGAGATACTATATCACCAATTGGGGTTGTTAGAGATGTTGAAGTTTTGTGTGGGAAAATAAAATACCCCACTGATTTTCTTGTTCTTGGCTCTCCACAAGATGATTTTTGTCCCATTATATTTGGTAGACCTTTCTTGAACACTGTGAATGCTAAGATAGACTGTGAGAAAGAATTTGGTACTATAAGTTTTGGGGATGTGTCTCATGATTTTAATTTCTCTAAATTTTGTAGACAACCCCATGATAAAGAATTTCCTAGTAAGGATGAAATTATTGGTCTATCTTCTATTGCCGTGCCTCCCACCGATCCTTTAAAGTAATATTTGCTAGGCCATGAAAATGATATGTTTATGAATGAAAGAAAGGAATTAGATGAAATATTCTTTAACCAAATGCCTATTTTGAAACACAACTTTTCCATTGAAATCCTGGGGGATCCTCCTCCACTCAAGGGTGATCCCATGTTTGAGCTTAAAGAATTACCTGATACTTTGAAATATGCCTATCTTGATGAGAAGAAGATATATCCTGTTATTGTTAGTGCTAACCTTTCAGAGCATGAAGAAAAGAAATTATTGAAAACTCTGTAGAACCACCGTGCCGCTATACACTACTAGGAAAAGGGCTATAGATAGGATTGACACTAATGGCGCACCAGGGAAGTAGTGCGCCACTACTATATACTAATGGCGCACCAGTTGGTGGTGCGCCATTAGTGTGGAAGACACTAATGGCGCACCACAAAAAAGGTGCGCCACTAGTGACAAATTTTTTTTCATTTTTGCATACATACTAATGGCGCATCCTACCGAAGTGAGGCATTACTAGTTCTAACTAATAATGGCGCACTACCACGTGGTGCGCCATTAGTAAGCTTCCCCCTCACTCCAGCTGTTCCCCTCCCTCTTCCTGCCCACTCGACCTAATACCCAACCGTACGCCGCCGCCGCCGCCCCCTCCGTCCCCACCGTCCCCTGCCGCCGCCGCCCCGACCCCTTGAGAATCCACCCCGCCGCCCGACCCGACCCCTCCAAATGACAGGCCACACCCGCCCAGGTACCTCTCCTCCTTCCTCCGTCCTCCCTCTCCACCCTTCCTCCCCATTCCCTCCCTTCCCTTCAGCCGCACCCTCTGCCTCCCCATTGTCCTAGCACCCACGGCGACGACACGAGGCCTCGCGCCCCCGCACCACCGCAGCCCTGTCATCTCTGCTCGCGCCTCCTCCACCTCCTCCACCACCCCCGCGCTGCCGGCGCCCACGGTATCTTGTTGGCGGCGATGGCGGGCTGTGATGCTGCTTCGTGTTCTTTGCTGCTGCGGTAGCCCAGCTGCTGGCGGTGTTGGCGACCTTCGACTTGGATTTGGACTTTGCGGTGCTGCCACGAGGCCGTCCGCGGCGCCGCCCTCCGGTCGGCTTGGTGGTTTTAGCTGCCGACAGTTGTGGCGCGTCCGGGAGCACGGCCTGCCCTGGACCGGCTTCAGATTAGTAGTACTGAGTTTCTCCCATGGTCGCCATGGCTGGTAGCTACTGGCTGTAGTGCGGCAGTTGCATTGCCGGCTTCACGGAGGGTGCAAGCGGGGTGGCGCTTGACGGCGGCGGCGGTGTGGAGGGGTTAAAATAATCGCCGAAAAGGCTAGCATTGGTAGTAATGGTGATATCAAGTATAAGGAGGAGGGGGAGAAGATCAAGCAGTCAGCAAAGCATCAAGTGCAGCATGTTAATCATTTGAAGCTAATTAGCGCCTACTAACCCACGTCGTTCGATAGTAAGAGTGACACCAGTATGAATAAACAACTTGACTGGATTATGTGCTTATTCACTGAATTTGGTTGGTGAAGATGAATTAGCAGCTCCCCCATGTAGCTAGAATTGGTATGATTTCTATGGAGAATGACCAATTCAGCTTCTTACCCCTCAAAAAAAATCAGCTTCTTTAAAACTGACATCAGGTTCCTCCCATGTTTCACTTTTTCTAGTTAGTTTCTTCCAGCTATAGGTTAGTTTAAAAAAATGGTCTTAGTAGTGGTAAACAAGCCTTAACAAATTACTAACTGTCAAAAAACAAATTACTAGCATTTTGATGATATTAAGTTTACCTTCTTCTGTGCTAGAGTTGGTGCTTCCACACCATATGGCCTCCCTTATCGAGGAGGCATAAATGCAGATCATTGCAAGAAAAGATGAGTTGTGCCCAAGGGGTACTCCTAAGAGTGTCGCAGAAGCTTTCACACCACCCATAGCACGCAGCAACTCTCCCTACAACCAAGCATGAGTAAAGTCAGGACCTAGGACTAGTAGAATTCTCATAAATCATAACTTCATAAGTGCGTTGTATTCTAACATGCAGCCGTAACCTGCTCACAAACTTATCCCATTTCACTTATTAGATCCCCTGGCAGGAGTGTACGAATGTTGTAACTATCAACAAGCCTTGGGCTTGAATGGTAAAATTGAACAAATCAAGCATTTCCTAAAAGAAGCAGGGGAAAGTTACTAATTTGATAGTTTGCAACATTTGAACAAATCATGTATTACAAAGTGTTCTTGTTTTTCTTCATAGTTTGCAGCATTTTCAGATGTACACTGTTTTCCTATGTCTCAAAATGTTCCTAATTTGATATTTGAAAGTAAGTGTGTGG
This sequence comes from Aegilops speltoides, assembly GCA_021437245.1. Lineage (NCBI taxonomy): Eukaryota > Viridiplantae > Streptophyta > Magnoliopsida > Poales > Poaceae > Aegilops > Aegilops speltoides. The sequence continues at coordinate 123,066,997 of CM038143.1, read as the reverse complement.
TTTGAAATTTTTATTTGATTATGGCATCTAGAATTATGTCAGTTTTGTTTTGAACTAGAAGACCAAAGTGTGTTACTCACAGGGGTCTTAAGCTATTAAGTTGTAATATTCCTTATATTGAAATCGAACATGATGGTGCTACTGGATATTTTTGAGACATGGCATCTCCCATGACTGAATCGGCAACAAGGGGAGTTGATTCCATTTCTTGGTTTCTGTAAGAATTTAATGGACCTGGGCCTAGTTAAGTATAGGCTTGGGCTTGTGGTTGAATGCTACCGTTGTCCTAGCCATGTATTACCAGAATTGAGCTAAAGATTCTGGAAAATGAGCTATGCCTTGGTTAGAAAATGAGCTAAAGATTCTGGAACTAGTTCTTATTAGCTAGTTCTGGTCAAAGCAAGTGGTTTTCCTGAGCTATGCCTTGGTTAGATAATGATATTGCAGGTACCCCGAGAGGCCCTTGACTTTGCCAGAATGTCGATTAACTTCCGTTCTGGCAAATTCGGGTACTCCATATGTCCTATTTTCAACAAAGGTAGTGCTGAAATTTTCCGTGAATTTTAGCATGACTTTGCTAAAAATAGGACATATGGGGTACTTGCGACTAATGCCTGTTATCATGCATGTTTTATGTTCTGTTGTAAGAGTACTAATTGGTCTCTTATGCTGCTTATCAGAGATGGCGGGAAGCAGCCACCGCCGCTCTGCGACACCACAATATGAGTTGGATGCTTAGAGTTCTTCACTATCATATTTGAGACTTGATTATCATCCATGGCCTTGGTATATAAAAGAGAGATCTCCCTTAACCCATCTCATTATGATATCTGTTTTGCTACATCACTCATTGTCCCAAACTGCAGAGGCTGCTGACAGTTTATGAACATCTTGATGGGTGAAGATCCGCCAAATAATGTGAAGCTGTGACAGGCCGGCAGCGGGTTTGTGAGCGATGGGATGTGGAGTTGGTGATCAGGAGGGCCACATGTACTTGTCTCGTGGGTGGGATAAGTTCTACCGTGCCTACGACCTGCGGCTGGGGTACTTCCTTCTCTTCAGGTACGACGACGACGCCACCATGCTCATCGTGACGGTGTTTGTCGGTGTACTAAAGTAGGGGTACCTTAGTACCCTGAACTTGTGCACGGGCAGTTGCAGCACCCCGCGGCAAGGCTCGTCGGGCGCCCGCCAAGACCCTCCGTCATTTCCACTTATTGCCATTCAAGAACAAAGTGTCAACCAAGTGGACAAAGACCCGGCAAGAGGAGATTGCCGGGAAGAACAAGGCCCCGGCAAGAGGAGCTTGCCGGGAAGGCCAACCAAGGTGCTTCCAGAAGACTTGCCACGATGCCCAGCGTCCGGCAAGGCCGGCGACCGCAAGCTTGCGGTAGCGGCAAGAAGAGGAGACCCGCGGCAAGGCACTTGCAGCGGCAAAACTGCCACCCCTGCACCCAAGCTCCAGCGCATCCAGCGGACGTGTCACTCGGGGCCATCCCAGAGCCGTGGCGGTATTTGTGCAATATCTTGAGTGAGGTGGCAAGAGGAGTGACAAGGGCGCCATCATGGCGATCGGTGGCGCCCTAACGATCGTTCCTCACCTTTGTTGGGCGACCGAGCGGGCATTAAATGCCCTTGTCCCCCGTCGAGTTAGGTAGGGGACACTTTGTTGTTCTTGTTGTACCAACCTGCGTTTTTACTCTTTTACCCCCTCTTCCCTCGCTGCCACTGTTGGTGCCCCTTGAACTATAAAGGAGGCCCATGCGCGCGTAGAAGGGTTAGTTGATTCATTCGACGCATCCAACACCACCACACGCTCGCGCTCTCGAGCAAGAACAAATACAAACACAAAGCAGCAGTAGGAGTTTTATCTCTCCGGAGAGCTCCGAAGCTGGGTAAAAATTGCCCGTTTCCCCTGCGCGCTCGACCTTGATCTGCTCTGCGTGCGCCCTCCGCGCCCTTGCCGGACTAGAAGGGGCCCCCTGCCCCATAGGTGCTCGTCCCCCGTCACGACATCTTTGGTGCGCCAGGTAGGGGTGCGCCGAGGTCGTGAGCATCTGATCCGGTCTCCACGCGCGCTATATCAACGCCTTCATCAACATGCCACCAAGGAAGAAGCCTTCGGAGGTGGCCGCTCCGTCTACATCGATTCTACCACCGCCGCAGTAGCAAACGGGCGGTGGAGTGGACGCCGGCGGAGGAGCGGGCGCCGGCAGTGGGACTCACGTCGTCACCAGGTCCAAAAACAAGGCCCATAGCGTCGGCAACCGTCGCAGAACACCACGCCCTTCGGGGAGGTGCAAGGTCGACAACGCCCGGTGCTCCTAACACGGTGCTCGCGTTGAGCAAGGCCAAGCTGGTGGGTCGCGGGGCGTTCGAGACCAGCATGCGGCGCCCGGCATCTTTGGCGTGGTGGTCTGATCGCCCGGACGGTGTTGCTCCTTCAACCGGTTGAGTCGAGCACATCCGCTCCTCGCGCCGCTTCGTCGCCACCGCCACCCAAGGCTGCAGAGGAAGCGCTGCCCGAGCCCTGCTTCTGGATTACCCTCGGCGCCACACAAGATCGGCGGCGGAGGATGACCATTTATAACCTCGCCGGCCGCCAGCAGCGACAAGCCCCGCAACGGCGCGCCGAAGCGGCGAGGCGCCCAGTATAGCCGGCGCCGACAAGACCGCTGGGGGTGCCACTACCGCACACTCCCCGGCCCGAAGGCCAAGATCGCCGGCTTGCCGGGCCAACCCGACGCCGACTCCGCTGCGTCGTCGGACCCGCGAACTTCGCCGCGATCAACGCCAAGTTCTCCAAACGGCGACACGAAGACGCTTCGTACTCGCGCCGGCGTAGAAAGCGGCGTCAATCGACCAGCGCTGGGCCCTGTCGATGTGCATGCACCAGGGAACTAGGCGACTTGCCGTCGCGGCAGGTTGCCTGCGTTCACCGTGAGCTGCGGCAAGTCGATGGCCCGATACCAAGAACTTCAAGCCCGGCGTGCCGAAATGCGATGGCGGGATACATCCGTCGGAGTTCCTCAGCATCTACACCATCGCGGTGCAGGCTGCCGGAGGGCGCGACGAGAAGATCCTCGCCAACTACTTCCCGTTGGTGCTCAAACCCAACGTCAGATCTTGGCTCATGCACTTGCCGGACGGCTCCATTTCTTCATGGGCGGACCTGTGCCATCAGTTTGTCGGCGCCTTCACGGGCGGCCACAAACCACATGGCGAAGCGATCTACATCTGCTCGCGTCGAAGGAGGAGAACCCTGCGCAAGTACATCGAAGATTCAGCCAAGTGCGGCGCAACATCGAGACGTCCACCTGCGGCGGTTATCGGTAGCGTTCCATCGAACGTGCGTAACGCGAGGATGAGGAGGAGATGGCGATGTGCAAGATCGGAGATGTCGATGAGCTTTATGCTCTGGCCGACAAGTGTGCTGCGGGCTGAGGAGGAGGAGAGTCCCGGAGAGGCAACAGGAGCGAAGGATCGGCGGTGAAGAGGATGCCGCCCGGCAAGGAAGAACCGGGCGGAACAACGAAGAAAGGCTAAGGATGTGCTGAGTCGTTGAGCAGTCCGGCAACGGCGGTTCGGCAAGGCCAAAGCCAGCGACTCCGGCGAGGCTGTGGTGGCGCCGACAAGCAGGGCGGCTCCGGCAAGCAATATTGCAAGATCCATCGGACCAAGGGCCATGATCTCCAAGCATGCAAGAAAGTCGAGCAAATGGCGGACTCTGAGAGAGCTGAATCTGCGCGCGCGACAAGGAGAAGGCCCGAAAGGTGGCGGAGGATCCGGCAGAAGCTTCCCGCCCGGGGAGGCGCATGGCAAGCCCAAGCAGCGGCAAGGAGATAGAACCTCCCGGGGCGCGACAAGGGCGAAGAAGAAGATGAGGATGATGAGATGGATGAGGATGAGGCCCGATGATCAAGAGTTTGAGAAAGCGGCGGAGGTTTTGTGCGTTGTGGCGGTGCTTCTCTGCACACCTCGCACCGTCAACTCAAGCAATGGGTGCGGGAGGTGAACGCAGCAGAGCCATCAGTCGAAGCGCGCAAGCCCCTGAAGTGGTCCAGCACGCCCATCGTCTTTGACGTTGAGGATCACCCTGATCGCATCACTGCGGTCGGGTGCTTGCCGATGTTGGTCTCACCAACTATCCGCAACCTCAAAGTCACAAAGATGTTGGTTGACGGCGGGGCCGGCCTTAATCTCATCTCCTCTGCAGTGCTCAAGAAGCTCCAGATCCCCGACAGCAAGCTCGAAGAAACTGGTACCTTTCAAGGGATAAACCCGGGAAGGAGCAAGCCGAAGGGGAAGATCACGCTGCCAGTAACATTTGGCAGTGAGCTGAATTTCAGGACAGAGAGAGTCACGTTCGATGTTACAGATTTCCCATTGCCATACAATGGGATACTCGGCCGACCAGCGCTTGCCAAGTTCATGGCAGCCTCGCACTATGCTTACAATGTGCTCAAGATGCCTGGTCCGGTAAGTGTTATTTCTGTCCACGGCGACAAGAAGGATGCGCTTATCTGCACCGACAAGATCTACCGGGAAGCAGCAGCTGCAGCAGAGCACAAGCCACTTGCCGCTGAAGCTCCCCGGGGGAAGAAGAAACCCAAGCCCGGCAAGAGTAGCTCTGATGCCCACTCCGGCAAGCGCACCTCTTCGGAGTGCTGCGCTACCGTCGAGGACGCACCATCGAGCTCCACCGGCAAGTGCAAGAAAGCGAAGATAGCTTCACCAAAGACCAAGAAGGTGGCCGCCAAGGAGGACGGCACTAGTGGTACCTTTACCATCAGTGCCACGCTTGACCCTAAATAGGAAAGCGCGCTCGTCGCTTTCCTGCGGGCGAATGTCGATGTGTTTGCGTGGCAACCATCTGATATCCCCGGTGTTCCCAGGAAAGTGATTGAGCACCACCTTGCAGTCTGTCCTCACGCGTGGCCCGTTAAGCAGAGAGTCAGGAAACAAGCAATGGAGCATCAAGAGTTCATTACAGAAGAGATCAAGAAATTGGAAGCAGCGGGCCTGGTCCGAGGAGTACTCCATCCAACATGGCTAGCCAATCCAGTAGTCGTGCGCAAGGCAAACGGGAAGTGGAGGCTTTGTATTGACTTCACTGATGTTAATAAAGCCTGTCCCAAGGATCCATTTCCCTTGCCGCGCATTGACCAGATTGTCGACTCCACAGCAGGATGCGATCTGCTTTCATTCCTTGATGCATACTCAGGATATCATCAGATCTTCATGGCAGAAGAGGATGAGGAGAAAACCGCGTTCATTACTCCATGTGGCACGTACTGCTTCGTACGGATGCCTTTTAGACTAAAGAATGCTGGTTCAACATTTGCAAGAGTAGTCAGTCATGCTTTTGAGCCCGACTGCCGAAATGTAGAAGCTGACATGGATGACATAGTGGTCAAGAGCAAGGACAAAGAAACTCTGATCGAGGATTTGGGCCGAGACTTTTGCAAATCTGCGCAAGATCAATCTCAAGCTGAATCCGAGAAGTGTGTGTTTGGAGTCGCCGGCAAACTTCCGGATTCTTTGTATCTCGAGAGGATTGAAGCTAATCCCGACAAGATTGAAGCCATCGAGCAGATTGAAGCCGGCGAATCAGGGCGTCGCAGCTTGCGGCTCTGTTCTGCTGCTCTCGATGAGTTCATCTCTAAGTCTGCTGTTGGCGCGCCTGCCGTTTTCAAAATCTTGAAAAAGGCAGGTCCGATGAAATGGACTCCAGAAGCGGAGGCTGCGTTGCAGGACTTGAAGAGATACCTATCCTCCACTCCAACACTCGTCGCACGTAAACCACAAGAGAAGTTGCTGCTATATCTGGCGGCAACCAATAAAGTGGTCAGTGCTGCGTTAGTTGCGGAGAGAGAAGCAGATGATGAGCCAGCAGCCGCGGCAAGCGAGTCCAGCAACAAGCAGGGGGCTTCTCCGACAAACTCTGGCCCGGCAAGCCCTGATCCGATAGGTTCTGGCTCCGCCAAGGATGGATCTGCGCAGTTGCCGGAAGAAAAACAGAAGAAGATGGTGCAGCGCCCGGTTTACTTTGTCAGTTCCCTTCTGCAGGGGGCTAGATCAAGGTACTCTGGTGTGCAGAAGTTGCTTTTCGGACTTCTCATGGCCTCAAGGAAGCTGCGCCATTACTTTCAAGCACATGAGATCACAGTTGTCACTCGCTTTCCGCTGAAGAGGATACTGCAGAATCCAGAAGCAACGGGCAGGATCGTCGAGTGGGCACTAGAATTGTCAAGCTTTGGCCTTAAGTTTGAAAGTACTTCAACTATTCAGAGCCGAGCATTGGCAGAATTCATTGCGGAATGTACGCCAACGCCCGATGAGGAAACTCCAGAGAAGAGCATCCCCGTCAAGGAAGTTAGCAAAGAATGGATCATGTACTTTGATGGTGCCTTCTCGCTGCAAGGCGCCGGTGCAGGCGTACTACTTGTCGCCCCCACCGGAGAGCACCTCAAATATGTGGTCCAAATGCACTTTCCCAAGGAGCAAGCGACAAATAATCTTCTTGAGTATGAAGGCTTGCTTGCGGACTCAGGATAATGCGAGCTTGGGATTAAGAAACTTATTGTCGGGGTGACTCACAGCTTGTCGTCGCCAAGTCAACAAGGATTACCAGAGTCCGTTGATGGAAGCATACATTGATGAAGTGAGGAAGCTAGAGGAGCATTTTGATGGCCTGCAAATGGAACATGTTCCAAGAGCTCAGAATGACATTGCAGATGGCCTGTCAAAATGTGCCGCACTCAAATTGCCTGTGGAACCAGGGATTTTTGTGCTCAAGCTGACTCAGCCATCCGTCACACCATCAACCAGACAGAGCAAGAAGAGAAAGTTGCCTGCCGGCGACCACTTTCCGGCAGAGCTCCCCTGAGCCGCCGCCAAGAAGGTCCCCAGGATCAACACAGAAAGTGCTGAGGGGCGCTCCGCTCTGACAAGCCCCAGGGCTTGCTCTGTTGAAGCGGGCGCTACCGGCAAGCCGTGTTCCGACACGCTTGCCGGGGAGCATTACGCTCCGGCAGGATCCCAGGTCCTTGCCATGGAAGTGGATGTTCCCGCAGCAGCATTTGCGCCTTTAGTCCTTGCCGTCGAGCCACAAGCTCCGGCATGGGCACATCAAATTGTCCATTTCCTACAAACGGGAGAACTTCCCGAGGAACAAGAAGAAGCGGAGAAAGTAGCCCGGCAATCAAGTATGTACTAGTTTGTCGATGACATCTTGCATGAGAAGAAGATTCAGCGGAGTGAAATTGAAGTGCATTTCACGGGAAGATGGACAGGAGCTGTTGGCGGAGATACATGGAGGCATATGTGGTCACCACATAGGCGCAAGAGCACTTGCCGGCAAGGCTTTCCGGCAAGGTTTTTTCTGGCCGACAGCGCTCCAAGATGCAACTGCACAAGTAACCAAGTGTGAAGCGTGCCAGTTCCATTCCAAACAGATTCATCAACCAGCTCAAGCTCTCCAAACAATCCCTTTATCCTGGCCATTTTCGGTCTGGGGGCTCGACATCCTCGGCCTTCCCCCGAGCTATCGGGGGCTTTGAGTACTTGTACGTCGCAATCGACAAGTTCACAAAGTGGCCTGAAGTAGAACCAGTGAGAAAAGTAACAGCACAGTCAGCCGTCAAGTTCTTCAGGTCAATTGTTTGCCGTTTCGGAATCCCTAACAGGATTATCACCGACAATGGCACACAATTCCTGAGCAGCGCCTTCATGCAATCGTCCAAGATCTTGGCGCCAAGATCTGCCGCTTCTGTTGCTCACCGAGAAGCAGCGGTCAAGCGGAGAGAGGCAAACGCTGAAGTCTGCGTGGGCTCAAGACGAGAACTTTCGATAGGCTGCACAAGTCGATAAAAATTGGATCGAGCAGCTGCGGTGGTTCTTTGGTCAATCGAGCGACACCGTCGAGCCCGGCGGACACCCTTTGCTCTTGTTTACGGAGCAGAGGCAGTTCTCCCCACGGAACTCGTATCACGGATCACCCGAGTGCTCGTTCTGATGAGCTTGAGCAAGAGCAGCTGCGGCAAGATGACGCTGCTCCTCGAGAGATCGTCTTGAGCTCTTTGTGCGAGCTGCTCGCTACCGACAAGCTTTGCGCCGCTACCATAGCCGCAAAGTAAATGCCCGAAGCTTCAAGGAAGGCGACCTTGTTCTTGGCGTGTTCAATCCGCCAAGAATTCAAACAAGTTGGCCTTGAAGTGAGAAGGCCCTTATCGGGTGAAAGCGAGTCACTAGGCCGGCGCTGTCCGCCTTTGAGACCGAAGATGGCATTCGGTGAGCAACTCACGGAACATAGAGCACCTTCGCAAGTTTTACCCATAAGGCGCAGTTGCCGGACCCGTTCCGGCAACCACCTTTTGTACAAGCCTTGCCGCTGTTGCATGTAACCCTTTGTACAAAGCCGGGCGCAGCCCCCGTGCATAAATAACGTTTATGTGCCTCGCACATCCTGTCAAGTTTAATGCATCTTCTTTTCTTTTGCATCTATATCTGACACTTTGTGCAGCACACACCCCCGGTAAGCAATAGCGAACCTTAAGGTTCCATATCATTATTTTCTCTTCTTTCTTCTCGAAAAGAAGATTCCTCCGCCCACAAGTTCACCGGGGGGGAGGAGAAGATAAAGGTGTGGACTAGGCGTCGTTCAAAGGAATCTAACCTTGCCGGGGCGAAGACGACAGAAAAGCTAAGTTGCCAAAGTTTGAGCATAGTCAGCTTTAAATTTTTAAGTTATATTCCTTGAACGTTCGTGCCTTGTATGGAAAACCTGTGCGCGGAGGAATCGACTCGCGGCTAAGTTGTGCCCTTGATTTGTTTTCGAGTCCGCTCAACAATACAAGCGAGCTGCAACTAGGCCCGACAAGATTTCTTGCCGGAGGCGGCACCGCCAGCGGGCTGCTAATGTTCCGCACTCTGCAAGTGTGCTCGCGCCGACAAGTTCCCTCAAAGCGTAGGGCAAAAACATGCAAGGGATGTAACGGAGTAAAGGATATAACACAATGAGCGTTGCCCAGAATAAAGTTATATTACAAAAATGACTTATTGTGGCACTGACTAGATTGTCCTCATAACTGAAAATGCAGCGGCAGGGAAGAGGAAGAAGAAGGGCGGCCTAATCCACACGATCGCCGTCAACCCTCCTAACTTCGTTGATCTTGTCCACGATGGGTGCGACGATGGCTTTGAGCTCTTCAAGATCGGCATCTGCGGCAGCTTCTTAGTGACAGCGTGAAGTCGGCCTTCGGGTTGTGGAAGAGTATCTTCACCAACACCTTCTCCAGACCTTAGTGCGATCGCGCGTGACTCGTTGGCCGGCTGCCGGGATCCTTTCCGGAGCTGCGGAGAGCCGTCACCACATCCTTGAGGAAAAGCGTGAGCTTGGCGCTGGGCTGGAGATTTCCCTCCGTGGGGTACCCGAAGCCCGCCAAGTCCAGCCCCGCCAGCTCCTCGTCGATGAGCGCGGCGATATTGACGAGGCCCTCCGTCCAGAGCTCCATCGTGGTCTTGAAGGTGTTCTGGGTCTCGACGGCCCTCGTCAGCAGCTCCTCGTTGCCCTTGAGATCCTTCCTCAAGTCATCCTCTCGCTTCTTGGTGGCGTCCAGCGTCCCCGCCAAGGTGGACAGCTTCAGCTCCAGATCAGCACTTAAGTCTTTGGCGGCGTTCAGCTCCTTGATCTTCTCGGAAAGCTGGACTTGCAGCTCGCCATGGGCGCGTGCATCCTTCTCGCGTTCGCGCTGGAGTGCGGCAAGCTCTTCGCTCTTCTTTCCCATATCCGCCTCCAGCCGCGCCACCCTCTCCTCTAATTCCTTCTTGGCGGCCTCGGCGGCCGCAGCTGCGTCCTCTGCCTCCTAGAGCGACCCGCCAAGCGACTGCTCCCGTGCCTCGAGCTCCTCCTCATGACTGTCCAAACTGGCTTTCTTCTGTGTCAGCTCACCTTCCCGCCTGGACATCTCCTCGGCGGCGAGCCTCTGCTGCTCCTCGGCTTCAGCCTTCTCCAGGATGAACGCCTCCTTTGCCTTGCCAAGCTGCACCCTCTCCTCTGCAATAGATCGGAGGGCCTCCTGGTCGCTGTTCCGGAGCTCTTGCGCGTGCTTTTCCATGTCAACCCCCGCCTGCGCGACAAGCGCTTCCCGGGACTCAAGCTTCGCTTGCCGGGCACGGTAAAGTGACACTAGTTTTCGGAGCAACTGCTCCTCCTCGGACTCACCGCTGCTGTTGCCTGGCTTGTCGACCACCGCCAGCCCAGCGGAGGCGAGTACCTCCCCATCAAACTCCTCCCCTCGGCCGGCGCCACAGGCTCGGCGCCCAGGAAGCTTGATGTGCGCCCTCGCCGGCCTTCAAGTAAGCACCTGGCTGGGGCTCCTCGGAGCCCGATGCCACATCAGCGGCGGAGGGGTCGGCGGTCGGTGCAGCCCCTCGCGCTCCTGCGTCCTCCGGGTCGTCAGTACGGCCGCCGGATCCCTCGCCGGCTCCTGGACCAGCAGTCTTGGCGGCTTCCTCGTCGGCGGGCTCATCAGCGCCGGCCTCTTCCTCGTCGGCAGCGACGTCCTCAGTGTTGCCGCGGGCGCCCTCCTCGCCGGTGGCCTCAGTTTCCATCGGGTCCCCAAGGGGGGGATCTGAAGACAGGAAGAGGAAGGAAAAGTCAAGCAAGTATATAAAAGGAAGAAAAAGAAGATCAGCAGAACCCAAGGGAAAGTATCCGACAAGAAGGGTCACCTGTGCTGGGCTCTGTGATCATGGGTTCCTCCACTGGGGGCTCACAGGATCCGCCCCTTGCCGAAGATCCCTTCCTTTCCGGGGAGTGCTCCCATATCGGGGAATCGGCCCTTGGTGGCGTAGTCGAAGCCGAAGACACCTCCGGGTCGACCTCCGGTTCCTGCTGGTGGGCTTGTTCTGCTCCTATACAAATGAGCCAACAATCAAGATATCAGCAAAAGGAGAAACACCCGTGCGCGCCCCACAACGGGAAGTGAACCAAAACACTTACGCTGGGGGCTGTGCTGGGGGCTGCCGCGAGGAGAAGGGATCGGATCCGTCAAGGTGGTCTCGGACGTATCTTCCGTCGTCACGGCAGGGTCATCCCCGATGTCGACCACGGGAATCTTGGCCCTCTTCGCCGCCCTCTCGGCCAAAGTCCTGAAAAGGAACAGAAGTTCAGGGAGAAGAAAATTAGATACAAGACGAACAACAACAAAGAAAGACAAGTGCAGTAAGGAGAAAGCCTTACTCCTCCTCATCCTCCTCCTCCTCCTCCTCTTCATCGTCATCGGAGCTCAGCGCGGAGAGGTCGAACTCCGGTACCCTCTCGGCGCGACGCGGCGAGGAGTAAACTCCTCCGCGCTTGCCGAGAGCCGCGCGAGATCGAGCATGGCGGCCCGGAAGACCCGCCTCGGTTGCGGCACACACTGGGACCCTCCCAGCAGCGTTACTTGCCGCGGTGGAGCGTGTCCCACGGAGCCGCGGCTGCTGGACGGCCTGCTCCTCCGCCAATTCTCCAACTCGACGGAGACGCCTTCTCGGTCGGAATTGGGGCTGCGCTGGGGACTCCGCCTGCGGCAAGTTGCTCAAAGACGGCTGGCCGCTCGCGCCCTCAGCGGGCTCGCTCGCTTCGACCTCGGCCTCCCCTTCGCCTTCGGCTTCTCCGGCAAGATCTTCCCGGGCAGCGAGGCTTGCAGCCTCAGCTGCGTCCGCCTCCGCCAGCGTGAAGCCAAACTCGCCCGCGGGAGCGGCTGCCGCCGCCTCTTCGGCCCTGCTAGCAATGTACGCCAGCTCATTGGCGATTCTTGTGTGGTGAGGAGCTTCTGCTCGTCGGATTTGACTGCCACCTCCACCAAGTCATCGAAGAATTGCTGCACGACCTCGGCAGCGGGCTCTATCCAATTTGCACTTATCCCGTGCGAGTCGCACTCTGGCATCATTGCGCAGATGTGATCGCGCTGGGAGTTGTTGCACAAGGGGACGACGCCCTGCGGCAACTGGAACCATTTTGGATGGTTGGGGTCATGCTTGAACATCTCCCTCAGCATCCCGTCAAGCTCCAGAACGGTGAAGTTGAAGTTGAGGCCTGGCCGCAGCCTCATGAAATCCGCCGGTCCGCCAAACAGCCAGGCAGGCCTCCCCCTCTCTTGTAGAGGGGCGATGCGACGGCGAAGGAAATCCGCACCAACTGCCCCTGTTGTGAGTCCGGCATGCCTGAGCCGAAGGATTCGGGTGGTGGCGATCGTCAGCTTGGCGTCGTCTGGCGACAGAGGCGCTCGATCCGCCACGCACCACCCGGGTCTCGCGCAATTTGGTGAATGGCGGCGGATTGGCGTCGCAGATCCAGCACCACTCCGCCCTCCACTCGTCCCACTTGCTGCGGAGCTCGCCCGTCAAGTACACCTCCTTCATGCCCATCCGGGAGGTCCAGGCGATTCTGCCGGCCAGCGGCTCCCCTTTCTCGGCCCGGGGAGAGAAATAGTGACGAAAAAGAACGACATTGGGGAGGATGCCAACAAAGTTCTCGCAGAGAGGTGTCGAAACCGCCATTGTCGAACGGCGTTGGGGTGAAGTCAAGAAGATGAAACCCATAGGTGTTCATGATGTCGCAAAGAAAAGTGGAAAAAGGTGGGCAGAGCCCGCAATAGAAGAACACAGGGAAGAAGTAGTACCCTCTGGGGCACTTTTTCGACTTGGAAGCTTCAGCGGAAAGCACAGGCGTGCTCGGATGCGCCCGCGTCTGCGTCAACCAAAAGAGGTAGAACTCCGTCCGCAGTGCCTCCGGGGTGAGCTCGGGGGGGAAAAGCACTTGCTTCTTGCGCAGCGCCTCGAGCTCCAGCGCCTCGGCCGACTTCGTAGCCTTCGCAGCCTTCGCAGTCTTCGCAGCCTTTCCGGTCTTCGGAGCCATGGCGGAAGCAGTGGGGGGAGGCGAAGGCGACGACGGCGACGGCGAAGATGGGCGGCGGCACACTGCTCTCCTTCGGCTCTGGGAGCGGTGGGGACGGGCGGAGCTTTCGAAGGAAGGAACTGCAAGTGGCGAAAGTGGGGGAACGGCCCTGTTTCCCCTGCTTATAAACAAGGGATGCGAACGTTACGCATTTCCTGGAATTAAGTGCTGACCACGTTCTCTCCCACGACGCCGCAATCGATGCGTGCCGTTGCGGGAGGACGCGGTGGAAGCGGAGTAGGTTTTGTGGACTCGGGCCGCGTGCGATCGCTTGCTTTTGGGCTGGCCCAACAGCCGGCTTGCTGTGTATGGCCCAGCCGGGGCTCCTATCGGTGTACTAAAGTAGGGGTACCTTAGTACCCGAACTTGTCTGCGGGCGATTCAACACCAGCGGCAAGGCTCGCGGGCGCCCGCCAAGACCCTCCGTCATTTCCACTTACGCCATTCAAGAACAAAGTGTCAACCAAGTGGACAAAGACCGGCAAGAGGATCTTGCGGGAAGAACAAGGCCCCGGCAAGAGGAGCTTGCGGAAGATAAACCAAGGCGCTTCGAAGACTTGCCACGGCGCCAAGGCCCCAAGCAAGGCCCGGCGACCGGCAAGCTTGCCGGCGCGGCAAGAGGAGGGCCACGGCAAGGCACTTGCCGCGGCAAGGCTGCCACCCTGCACCCAAGCTCCAGCGCATCCAGCGACGTGTCACTCCAGGGCCATCCCAGGAGCACGTGGCGAGGCGCTGTGCAGCCATGCGGAGCGAGGTGGCAAGAGGAGCTGACAAGGAGGCCATCGTGGCGATCGGTGGCGCCCCTAACGGTCGTTTCCTCACACTATTGGGGCGACCGGACGGGCATTAAATGCCCTTGTCCCCTGCCGTCAGAGTTAGGTAGGGGACACTGTTGAACACTGTTGTACCAACCTGCATTTTTACTCTTTTACCCCCTCTTCCTATGCTGCCACCTGTTGGTGCCCCCTTCAGACTATAAAAGGGAGGCCCATGCGCACGTAGAAGGGGTTGGTTCGGTTCATTCGACGCATCCAACACCACCACACGCTCGCGCTCTCGAGCAAGAACAAATACAAACACAAAGCAGCGAGGAGTTTTATCTCTCGGAGAGCTCGGCTGGGTAAAATCGCCCGCTTCCCCAGCGCTCGACCTCGATCTGCTCTGCGTGCGCCCTCCGCTCCCTTGCCGGACTAGAAGGGGCCCCCTGCCCCATAGGTGCTCGTCCCCCGTCACGACAGTGTTCAACACGACTATGTGTTGCATGCGCCACTGTTGCCGATGATGATGCGATGCGTTCGCCTCTTCTTATTCCTCTACATTTGGCTTTGTCTAACATCGATTGTTAACGGTCATTGTTGCATTTTGGACAGTAATGGGAGCAGAAGAGCGACATCGGCTACAGCCAAAGCAGCGGCGACTATGGTATGTGGCAAGCAGCGATTCTGGTGTAGTGAAGCAAAGCAATGATTCTGGCAGCAGCATAGACAACAAGAAGGATGATCCGGACTTGAGTGCGGGAGAAGAGGAGCAGAGTGGGGATGAGGAGCTACTGGATGATGATGGGCATCAGGCTGAGGATGACCTAGCGCTGGTGGTGGATGACCAAGGGCAAGAGATGGTGTTGGCTGACCATGGGCAAGAGATGGAGGTGGCTGAGGATGACCTAGCGATGGTCGTGCCTGAAGGTGGCCTAGCGATGGTGGTGGTGCCTGACAATGACCATGCACTCGTGGTGGCGTCGGCGATCCCACAGCTGGGTGACATGACCACGCCAATTGTTGTAGAAGACTACATCCCACTGCCTCCACTGCCTCCACCGCCTCGCCGCTCTTGGCGCATCAGGGAGAGGAAGGAGAAGGAGAAGGAGAAGAACAATGCATGAGAACTGAACTTTGTCAGGTATGTCAGATCTCCTATAGGTTAGTTATCCAAAATGATATATATATATATATATATACTTAGTTACCTATGTTATCTTTAATATGCTTAGTTTCCTATAGGTTAGCTTCATTTTTACCTAAGTTGGCTCTAATATGCTAACTTAGAGCTTATATGCTTAGTTTCCTATAGGTTAGCTCCAAAATAACCTATGTTAGCACAAAATGATCAAGTTTACATAATAAGCTTATAGTCTTTTTCTTATTCTTCTTCTTTTCCAAAATGACATAGGTTAGCTTCATTTTACCTAAGTTGTCTCTAATATACTAACTTAGAGCTTATATGCTTAGTTTCCTATAGGTTAGCTCCAAAATAACTTATGTTAGCACAAAATGATCAAGTTTACATAATAAGCTTATACTCTTCTTCTTATTCTTCTTCTTTTCCAAAATTCTTCTTATTCTTCTTCTAGTGTTCTTCTTCTTCTAGTATTCTTCTAGTCTTCTTCTTTTTCTTCTTCTAACTTCTTGTTTATCATTTTGCAGATTTGATTTATTTCACGGAAGCTTGCATGGATGGAGTGCTTCTTTTCCATTTGTGTTTTTATTTTGTATCAATGTGAAACTTTTGTGAATTGATGGATAACGGTGTTGGATGAACAATGTGAAACTTTTGTAATATGTAATGATGGAACTATGTGTTGGCTATGTATGTATATATGATGGAACTTGTGTGTTGGCTATGATTGTTATATGGATGCTTGTTGTATATATATGTGTTGGATATCTCATAGGTGAAATAGTGACCTGAGATTAAGAAAAAAAATTAAAAAATTGTTACTAATGGCGTACTACCATGTGGTGCACCATTAGTATAGAAGACACTAGTGGCGCACTGTGGGCAAAACTAATGGTGCACCGCATGGTGCGCCATTAGTATACCAGATACTAATGGCGCACCAGTGGTGCGCCATTAGTAAAAAATACTAGTGGCGTGCTACTAATGGCGCACTGGTAATGCGCCATTAGTAGGCAAAACCAGTGCGCCATTAGTAGGCCTTTTCCTAGTAGTGATAGGATACTATTGGGGAACGTAGCATGCCATTTCAAAAAAATCGTATGCTCACGCAAGATCTATCAAGGAAATGCATAGAAACGAGAGGGGGAGAGTGTGTCTACGTACCCTTGTAGACTGAAATAGGAAGTGTTTGACAACGCGGTTGATGTAGTCGAACTTCTTCTAGCTCCGACCGATCAAGTACCAACGTACGACACCTCCGAGTTCTGCACACGTTCAGCTCGATGATGTCCCTCGCCTTCTTGATCTAGCAAGGTGTCGAGGAAGTAGATGAGTTCCTTCGGCACGACAGCATGGTGACAGTGATGGTGATGTGATCTGCACATGTTGCCTAAGCACCGCAATAATATGACCGGGGGTGTAAACTATGGAGGGTAGCACCGCACATGGCTAACAATTGATGTTCTGTCTTCTAGGAGCCCCCTCCCCACATATATATGGGTAGAAGGGGAGGAGAGGCAGCCGAGGGGCACCCCAAGTAGGTTGAATCCTACTTGGTGTCTTCCCCAATTCGGCCTCCCCCCTTCCATAATTGCCGAAGAAGAAAAGGGAAGGGGAAGGAGAAAAGGAAGGGTGGCTAAACCCCCATTTTTCCTTCTCCAACTTGGCCTACTTCCATAGGGGGTGCGCGCCACCCCTTGTGGGCTGGTGTGCTCCCCTTTCATGGCCCATATGGCCCATATCTTCCTCCCGGGGGTTCTGGTAACCCCTCAAGTACTCCGATAATTACCCGATACACTCCGAAGCAATTCCGGTGTCCGAATACTATCATTGGATATATCAATCTTTATATTTCGACCATTTTGAGACTCCTTGTCATGTCCGTGATCTCATCCGGACCTCCGAACAACATTCAGTCACCAAATCACATAACTCATATAATACAATATCGTCATAAAATGTTAAGCGTGCGGACCCTACGGGTTCGAGAACTATGTAGACATGACCGAGACAGCTCTCCGGGCAATAACCAATAGCGGAACATGGATGCTCATATTGGCTCCCACATATTTTACGAAGATCTTTATCGGTCGAACCGTTATGACAACATAATTTATTCCCTTTGTCATCGGTATGTTACTTGCCCGAGATTCGAGCATCAGCATCTTCATACCTAGTTCAATCTCATTACCGGCAAGCCTCTTTACTCATTCCGTAATACGTCAACTAACTCATTATTCACTTTGCTTGCAAGGCTTCTTATGATGTGTATTACCGAGAGGGTCCAGAGATACCTCTCTGATACTCGGAGTGACAAGTCCTAATCTCGATCTATGCCAACCCAACAAACACCTTCGGAGATACCTGTAGAGAATCATTACAATCACCCAGTTACGTTGTGATGTTTGATAGCACACAAGGTATTCCTCCGGTATCCGGAAGTCGAAGGAATATGTATTTGACATGAAGAAAGCAATAACAATAAAACTGAACGATCATAATGCTAAGCTAACGAATGGGTCTTGTCCATCACATCATTCTCCTAATGATGTGATCACGTTAAATAAATGACAACAAATGTCTATGGTTAGGAAACTTAAACATCTTTGATTAACAAGTTAGTCTAGTAGAGGCTTACTAGGGACACGGTATTTAGACTATGTATCCACACATGCATGTATCAAGTTTCCGGTTAATACAATTCTAGCATGAATAATAAACATTTATCATGAAATAAGGAAATGTAAAATAACAACTTTATTATCGCCTCTAGGGCATATTTCCTTCAGTCTCCCACTTGCACTAGAGTCAATAATCTAGACTACATTATAATGATTCTAACACCCATGGAGTCTTGGTGCTGATCATGCTTTGCTCGTGGAACAGGCTTAGTCAACGGGTCTGATATATTCAGATATGCAAATCTCTATGTCTCCCTCCTTGACTAGATCACAGATGGAGTTGAAGCGTCTCTTTATGTGTTTGGTTCTTTTGTGAAATCTGGATTCCTTCACTAAGGCAATTGCTCCAGTATTGTCACAAAAGATTTGCATTGGACCCGATGCACTAGGTATTACATCTAGATCTGATATGAACTCCTTCATCCAGAATCCTTCATTTGCTGCTTCTGAAGCAACTATGTACTCCCCTTCACACGTAGATCCCGCCACGACACTTTGCCTAGAACTGCACCAACTGACAGCTCCACCATTCAAAATAAATACATATCTGGTTTGTGACTTAGAGTCATCTGGATTAGTGTCAAAACTAGCATCGACGTAACCATTTACGATGAGCTCTTTGTCACCTCCATAAACGAGAAACATATCCTTGGTCCTTTTTAGGTACTTTAGGATATTCTTGACCACTGTCCAGTGATCCACTCCTGGATTACTTTGGTACCTCCCTGCCAGACTTATGGGAAGGCACACATCAGGTCTGGTACATAGCATAGCATACATGATAGAACCTATGGCTAAGGCATAGGGAATGACTTCCATTTTCTCTCTATATTCTGAAGTGGTCGGGCAATTAGTATGACTCAATTTCACACGTTGCAACACAGGAAAGAACCCTTTATTTGACTGATCCATTTTGAACTTCTTCAAAACTTTGTCAAGGTATGTGCTTTGTGAAAGTCCTATTAAGCGTCTTGATCTATCTCTATAGATCTTGATGCCCAATATATAAGCAGCTTCACCGAGGTCTTTCATTGAAAAACATTTATTCAAGTATCCTTTTACGCTATCCAGAAATTATACATCATTTCCAATCAACAATATGTCATCCACATATAATATTAGAAATGTTATAGAGCTCCCACTCACTTTCTTGTAAATACATGCTGCACCAAAAGTCTGTATAAAACCATATGCTTTGATCACCTCATCAAAGTGTATATTCCAACTCCGAGATGCTTGCACCAGTTCATAGATGGATCGCTGGAGCTTGCACACTTTGTTAGCACATTTTGGATCGACAAAGCCTTCTGGTTGCATCATGTACAACTCTTCTTTAAGAAAATGATTAAGGAATGCAGTTTTGACATCCATTTGCCAGATTTCATAATCATAAAATGCGGCAATTGCTAACATGATTAGGACAGACTTAAGCATCGCTACAGGTGAGAAAGTCTCATCATAGTCAACTCCTTGAATTTGTGGAAAACATTTTGCGACAAGTCGAGCTTTGTAGACAGTAACATTACCATCAGCGTCAGTCTTCTTCTTGAAGGTCCATTTATTCTCTATGGCTTGCCTATCATCGGGCAAGTCCACCAAAGTCCACACTTTGTTCTCATACATGGATCCTATCTCAGATTTCATGGCCTCAAGCCATTTATCGGAATCTGGGTTCATCATAGCTTCTTCATAGTTCGTAGGTTCGTCATGTTCTAGTAACATGACTTCTAGAACAGGATTACCGTACCACTCTAGTGCGGATTGTGCTCTAGTTGACCTACGAGGTTCAGTAGTAACTTGATCTAAAGTTTCATGATCATCATCATTAGCTTCCTCTCTAGTTGGTGTAGACATCACGAGAACGGATTTCTCTAATGAGCTACTTCCCAAATTGAGAGAAGGTACAATTACCTCATCAAGTTATACTCCCCCCCCCCCCACTCACTTCTTTCGAGAGAAACTCCTTCTCTAGAAAGGTTCCATTCTTGGGAACAAAAATCTTGCCTTCGGATCTGTGGTAGAAGGTGTACCCAATTGTTTCCTTAGGGTATCCTATGAAGACATACTTCTCCAATTTGGCTTCGAGCTTATCAGGCTGAAGACTTTTGACATAAGTGTCGCAACCCCAAACTTTAAGAAACGACAACTTAGGTTTATTGCCAAACCACAATTCATACAGTGTCGTCTCAACGGATTTAGACGGCGCCCTATTTAATGTGAATGTAGCTTTCTCTAATGCATAACCCCAAACCGATAGTGGTAAATCAGTAAGAGACATCATAGATTGCACCATATCAAATAAAGTACGGTTACGACATCCGGACACACAATTATGCTGTGTTGTTCCAGGTGGCGTGAGTTCCGAAACTATTCCACATTGTTTTAAATGAAGGCCAAACTGGTAACTCAAATATTCTCCTCCGTGATCAGATCGTATAGACTTTATTTTCTTGTTATGATGATTCTCCACTTCACTCTGAAATTCTTTGAACTTTTCAAATGTTTCATACTTGTGTTTCATTAAGTAGATATACCCATATCTGCTCAAATCATCTGTGAAGGTCAGAAAATAACGATACCCACCGCGAGCCTCAACACTCATCGGACCGCATACATCGGTATGTATTATTTCCAGAAAGTCATTGGCTCGCTCCATTGTTCCGGAGAATGGAGTTTTAGTCATCTTGACCATGAGGCATGGTTCGCAAGTATCAAATGATTCATAATCAAGTGATTCCAAAAGTCCATCTGCATGGAGTTTCTTCATGCGCTTTACACCAATATGACCTAAATGGCAGTGCCACAAATATGTTGCACTATCATTATCAACTTCGCATCTTTTGGCATCACTATTACGAATACATGTATCACCACAATCGAGATTCAACAGAAATATACCACTCTTCAAGGGTGCATGACCATAAAAGATGTTACTCATATAAATAGAACAATCATTATTCTTTGATTTAAATGAATAACCGTCTCACACTAAACAAGATCGAGATATAATGTTCTTGCTCAACGCTGGCACCAAATAACAATTATTCATGTCTAAAACGAACCCCGAAGCTAGATGTAGAGGTAGCGTGCCAACGGCAATCACATCGACCTTGGAACCATTCCCGACGTCCGTCGTCACCTCGTCCTTAGCCAATCTTCGTTTAATCCGTAGCCCCTGTTTCGAGTTACAAATATGAGCAACCGAACCGGTATCAAATACCCAGGCACCAATACGAGCATTAGTAAGGTACACATCAATAACATGTATATCAAGTATACCTTTGTTCACTTTGCCATCCTTCTTATCCGCCAAATACATGGGGCAGCTCCACTTCCAGTGACCAGTCCTTTTGCAGTAGAAGCACTCAGTTTCATGCTTGGGTCCAACTTTAGGCTTCTTCACGGGAGTAACAACTTGCTTGCCATTCTTCTTGAAGTTCCCCTTCTTTCCTTTGCCCTTTTTCTTGAAACTAGTTGTTTTTTTAACCATCAACACTTGATGCTCCTTCTTGATTTCTACCTCCGGAGCTTTGAGCATTGTGAAGAGCTTGGGAATTGTCTTCTCCATCCCTTGCATATTATACTTCATAACGAAGCCTTTGTAGCTTGGTTAAGGATCTGAGGTGCTTGAGCTTGGGCTTCGGGTGTTAGAACTCGAGATGCGAAAAGGCGCTAGAGTGGTGTAAAAGAGGGATAGGCCTCGACCCCTTTATATAGGGGTGAATATCAAGCGTCCTCAGCATAACCGCTCGGGACTTACCTAAAAACACAGAGTCATACCAACAGACATCATGGAGACGCGTGCACCTATATTAATGGAAGATCCCGCGCTAAGGGGAGCACGATCTCTACCCTGGCAAGGCGTGCCAGTAAAACCACCTCGCAATGCGTATCGGGGGAAGCCAAGTAAAACCGGTTCGTGTTGGGCCGGGCCATGATGCGGGAGCACGCCATGCAAAAATTGCCAGCAGATCAGATTTATGAAGTGCTATGCTGTGAAGATCATCTTGCAGATCCGGACACGGTATAAGTGTTCGATAATTACTTTGGAGTATTCGGAGATGGAACCCGCCTTGCAATGCCGAAGACAAAATTGCATGCCGGACTCATCGTCATTGAAGCCTGGTTCAGGGGCTACTGAGGGAGTCCTGGATTAGGGGGTATCAAGACAGCCGGACTATAAACTTTGGCGGAACTGTTGGACCGTGAAGATACAAGACTCAAGACTTCGTCCCGTGTCCGGATGAGATTCTCCTTTGCGTGGAAGACAAGCTTGGCGATCTGGATATTATATTTCCTTCTTTGTAACTGACTGCATGTAAACCCTAGCCCTCTCCGGTGTCTATATAAACCGGAGAGTTTAGTCCTTAGAGACGGAATCATAATCATCATAGGCTAGCTTCTAGGGTTTAGCCTCTACGATCTCGTGGTAAATCAACTCTTGTAACACTCATATCATCAATATTGTTGGAAATATGCCCTAGAGGAAATAATAAAATGGTTATTATTATATTTCTTTGTTCATGATAATTGTCTATTGTTCATGCTATAATTGTATTATCCGAAAATCGTAATACATGTGTGAATACATAGACTACAACAAGTCCCTAGTGAGCCTCTAGTTGACTAGCTCGTTGATCAACAGATAGTCATGGTTACCTGACTATGGACATTGGATGTCATTGATAACGGGATCACAACATTAGGAGAATGATGTGATTGACAAGACCCAATCATAAGCATAGCACAAAGATCGTGTAGTTTGTTTCGCTAGAGCTTTTCCAAATGTCAAGTATCATTTCCTTAGACCATGAGATTGTGCAACTCCTGGATACCGTAGGAGTGCTTTGGGTGTGCCAAACACCACAACATAATTGGGTGACTATAAAGGTGCACTACGGGTATCTCCGAAAGTGTCTGTTGGGTTGGCACGAATCAAGACTGGGATTTGTCACTCCGTATGACGGAGAGGTATCTCTGGGCCCACTCGGTAAGGCATCATCATAATGAGCTCAATGTGACCAAGTGTCTGGTCACGGGATCATGCATTACGGTACGAGTAAAGTGACTTGCTGGTAACGAGATTGAACGAGGTATTGGGATACCGACGATCGAGTCTCGGGCAAGTAATGTACCGATTGACAAAGGGAATTGTATATGGAATTGATTGAATCCTCGACATCGTGGTTCATCCGATGAGATCATCGAGGAGCATGTGGGAGACAACATGGGTATCCAGATCCTGCTGTTGGTTATTGACCGGAGAGGCGTCTCGGTCATGTCTGCATGTCTCCCGAACCCGTAGGGTCTACACACTTAAGGTTTTGTGACGCTAGGGTTGTAGAGATATGAGTATGTAGTAATCCGAAAGTTGTTCGGAGTCCCGGATGAGATCCCGGACGTCACGAGGAGTTCCGGAATGGTCCGGAGGTGAATAATTATATATAGGAAGTGTAGTTTCGGCCATCGGGAAAGTTTCGGGGGTCACCGGTTACCGGGACCACCGAAAGGGTCTCGGGGGTCCCCCGGGTGGGGCCACCTATCCCGGAGGGCCCCGTGGGCTGAAGTGGGGAGGAACCAGCTCTGGTGGGCTGGTGCGCCTTAGCCCCGCGCCTAGGGTTGGAAACCCTAGGGTGGGCGCCCCACTGCCTTGGGGCAAGCCTCCCCTTGGCCGCCACCCCCCCTTGGAGATCCCATCTCCTAGGGCGGCGCCCCAGGGGCCTATATAAAGGGGAGGGAGGCAGCCGCACCATGCTCTTGGCGCCTCCCTCTCCCGTTGCTACACCTCTCCCTCTCGTAGAAGCTCGGCGAAGCTCTGCCGAGATCACTTCTGCATCCACCACCACGCCGTCGTGCTGCTGGATCTCCATCAACCTCTCCTTCCCCCTTGCTGGATCAATAAGGAGGAGACGTCTTCCTAAACCGTACGTGTGTTGAACTCGGACGTGTCGTCCGTTCGGCACTAGGATCTTCGGTGATTTGGATCACGACGAGTATGACTCCCTCAACCCCGTTCTCTTGAACACTTCCGCACGCGATCTACAAGGGTATGTAGATGCACTCCCCTCTCTCGTTGCTAGATGACTCCATAGATTGATCTTGGTGAACGTAGGAAATTTTTAGTTTATGCAACGTTCCCCAACAGTGGCATCGTGAGCTAGGTCTATGCGTAGTTACTATGCACGAGTAGAACACAATTTGTTGTGGGCGTAGATGTTGTCAACTTTCTTGCCACTACTAGTCTTATTTTGCTTCAGCGGTATTGTGGGATGAAGCGGCCCGGACCGACCTTACACGTACGCTTACGTGGGACAGGTTCCACCTACTGACATGCACTAGTTGCATAAGGTGGCTAGCGGGTGTCTGTCTCTCCCACTTTAGTTGGAGCGGATTCGATGAAAAGGGTCCTTATGAAGGGTAAATAGAAGTTGGCAAATCATGTTGTGGCTTTTATGTAGGTAAGAAAACGTTCTTGCTAGAACACCTATAGAAGCCACGTAAAAACTTGCAACAACAATTGGAGGATGTCTAACTTGTTTTTGCAGCAAGTGTTCTATGATGTGATATGGCCAAAGGATGTGATGAATGATATATGTGATGTATGAGATGATCATGTTCTTGTAATAGGAATCACGACTTGCATGTAGATGAGTATGACAACCAGCAGGAGCCATAGGAGTTGTCTTTATTTTTTGTATGACCTGCGTGTCATTGAAGAACGCCATGTAAATTACTTTACTTAATTGCTAAACACGTTAGCCATAGAAGTAGAAGTAGTCGTTGGCGTGACAACTTCATGAAGACACGATGGTGGAGATCATGATGGTGGAGATCATGGTGTCATGCCGGTGACGAAGATGATCATGGCACCCCGAAGATGGAGATCAAAGGAGCAATATGATATTGGCCATATCATGTCACTATTTGATTGCATGTGATGTTTATCATGTTTTACATCTTATTTGCTTAGAACGACGGTAGCTTAAATAAGATGATCCCTCGAAATAATTTCAAGAAAAGTGTTCCCCCTAACTATGCACCGTTGCGAAGGTTTGTTGTTTCGAAGCACCACGTGATGATCGGGTGCGATAGATCCTAATGTTCGAATACAACGGGTGTAAGCCAGATTTACACACGCAATACACTTAGGTTGACTTGACGAGCCTAGCATGTACAGACATGTCCTTGGAACACGGAAGACTGAAAGGTCGAGCATGAGTCGTATAGTTGATACGATCAACATGAAGATGTTCACCGATGTTAACTAGTCCGTCTCACGTGATGGTCGGACACGGCCTAGTTGACTCGGATCATGTTTCACTTAGATGACTAGAGGGATGTATGTCTAAGTGGGAGTTCATTGAATAATTTGATTAGATGAACTTAGTCTAAAAACCTTTGCAAAATGTCTTGTAGATCAAATGGCCAATGCTCATGTCCACCTCAACTTCAATGCGTTCCTAGAGAAAACCAAGCTGGAAGATGATGGCAGCAACTATACGGACTGGGTCTGGAACCTGAGGATCATCCTCATAGTTGCCAAGAAAGATTATGTCCTAGAAGCACCGCTAGGTGAAGCACCAATCCCAGAGAACCAAGACGTTATGAACGCTTGGCAGTCTCGTGCTGATGATTACTCCCTCATTCAGTGCAGCATGCTTTACAGCTTAGAACCGGGGCTCCAAAAGCGTTTTGAGCAACACAGAGCATATGAGATGTTCGAAGAGCTGAAAATGGTTTTCCAAGCTCATGCTCGGGTCGAGAGATATGAAGTCTCCGACAAGTTTTTCAGCTGTAAGATGGAGGAAAATAGTTCTGTCAGTGAGCACATACTCAAGATGTCTGGGTTGCACAACCACTTGACTCAGCTGGGAGTTAATCTCCCGGATGACGCAGTCATTGCCAGGATCCTTCAGTCGCTTCCACCGAGCTACAAGAGCGTTGTGATGAACTTCGATATGCAGGGGATGGAAAAGACCATTCCTGAGGTATATTCAATGCTGAAATCAGCAAAGGTAGAGATCAAAAAGGAACATCAAGTGTTGATGGTGAATAAAACCACTAAGTTCAAGAAGGGCAAGGGTAAGAAGAACTTCAAGAAGGATGGCAAGGGAGTTGCCGCGCCTGGTAAGCCAGTTGCCAGGAAGAAGTCAAGCAATGGACCCAAGCATGAGACTGAGTGTTGTTATTGCAAGGGAAGTGGTCACTGGAAGCGGAACTACCCCAAGTACTTAGCGGACAAGAAGGCCGGCAAAACCAAAGGTATATGTGATATACATGTAATTGATGTGTACCTTACCAATGCTCGTAGTAGCTCCCGGGTATTTCATACCGGTGCGGTTGCTCATATTTGTAACTCAAAGCAGGAGTTGCGGAATAAGTGGAGACTGGCGAAGCACGAGGTGATGATGCGCGTCGGGAATGGTTCCAAGGTCGATGTGATCGCCGTCGGCACGCTACCTCTACATTTACCTACGGGATTAGTTTTAAACCTCAATAATTGTTATTTAGTACCAGCTTTGAGCATGAACATTGTATCAGGATCTCGTTTAATTCGAGATGGCTACTCATTTAAATCCGAGAATAATGGTTGTTCTATTTATATGAGTGATATGTTTTATGGTCATGCCCTGCTGGTGAATGGTTTATTCTTAATGAATCTCGAGCGTAATGTTACATATATTCATAGTGTGAATACCAAAAGATGTAAAGTTGATAACGATAGTCCCACATATTTGTGGCACTGCCGCCTTGGTCACATTGGTGTCAAGCGCATGAAGAAGCTCCATGCTGATGGAATTTTAGAGTCTCTATATTATGAATCGTTTGACACATGCGAACCATGCCTCATGGGCAAGATGACCAAGACTCCGTTCTCCGGAACAATGGAGCGAGCAACCAACTTATTGGAAATCATACATACTGATGTGTGCGGTCCAATGAGTGTTGAGGCTCGAGGAGGATATCGTTATGTTCTCACTCTCACTGATGACTTAAGTAGATATGGGTATGTCTACTTGATGAAACACAAGTCTGAGACCTTTGAAATGTTCAAGGAATTTCAGAATGAGGTTGAGAATCAACGTGACTGAAAGATAAAGTTCTTACAATCAGATCGTGGGGGTGAATATTTAAGTCACGAATTTGGTACGCACTTAAGGAAATGTGGAATCGTTTCACAACTCACGCCGCCTGGAACACCTCAGCGAAATGGTGTGTCCGAACGTTGTAATCGCACTCTATTGGATATGGTGCGATCTATGATGTCACTTACCGATTTACCGCTATCATTTTGGGGATACGCTCTAGAGACAGCTACATTCACTTTAAATAGGGCACCGTCTAAATCCGTTGAGACGACACCGTATGAATTATGGTTTGGGAAGAAACCTAAGTTGTCGTTTCTAAAAGTTTGGGGATGCGATGCTTATGTCAAGAAACTTCAACCTGAGAAGCTCGAACCTAAGTCAGAAAAATGTGTCTTCATAGGATACCCTAAGGAAACCATTGTGTATACCTTCTACTTAAGATCCGAGGGCAAGATCTTTGTTGCCAAGAACGGGTCCTTTCTAGAGAAAGAGTTTGTCTCGAAAGAATTAAGTGGGAAGAAAGTAGAGCTTGATGAAGTACTACCTCTTGAAACGGTGAGTAGCGCAACTCAGGAAGATGTTCCTGTGGTGCCTGCGCTGACAAGAGAGGAGGTTAATGATGATGATCAAGATACTTCGGATCAAGCTCCTACTGAACTTTGAAGGTCCACAAGGACATGTTCCGCACCAGAGTGGTACGGCAACCCTGTCTTGGAAATCATGTTGTTAGACAACGGTGAACCTTCAAACTATGAAGAAGCGATGGCGGGCCAGATTCCAACAAATGGCTTGAAGCCATGCAATCCGAGATAGGATCCATTTATGAAAACAAATTGTGGACTTTGACAGACTTTCCCGATGATCGGTGAGCAATAAAAAACAAATGGATCTTTAAGAAGAAGACGGACGCGGATGGTAATGTTACCATATATAAAGCTCGACTTGTCGCTAAGGGTTATCGACAAGTTCAAGGGATTGACTACGATGAGACATTCTCTCCCGTAGGAAAGCTGAAGTCCGTCCGAATCATGTTAGCAATTGCCGCATACTATGATTATGAGATATGGCAAATGGACGTCAAAACGTCATTCCTTAACGGTCACCTTAAGGAAGAACTGTATATGATGCAGCCGGAAGGTTTTGTCGACCCTAAGAATGCTAACAAGGTATGCAAGCTCCAGCGCTCCATCTATGGGCTGGTGCAAGCATCTTGGAGTTGGAACATTCGCTTTAATGAGATGATTAAAGTGTTTGGGTTTATGCAGACTTATGGAGAAGCCTGCGTTTACAAGAAAGTGAGTGGGAGCTCTATAGCATTTCTCATATTATATGTGGATGACATACTTTTGATGGGAAATGATATAGAACTTTTGGACAGCATTAAGGCCTACTTGAATAAGTGTTTTTCAATGAAGGACCTTGGAGAAGCTGCTTACATATTAGGCATCAAAATCTATAGAGATAGATCAAGACGCCTCATAGGTCTTTCACAAAGCACATACGTTGATAAGATATTGAAGAAGTTCAATATGGATCAGTCCAAGAAGGGGTTCTTGCCTGTCTTGCAAGGTGTGAAATTGAGCTCGGCTCAATGCCCGACCACAGCAGAAGATAGAGAAAAGATGAGTGTCGTCCCCTATGCCTCATCCATAGGGTCTATCATGTATGCCATGACCTGTACCAGACCTGATATAAACCTTGCCGTAAGTTTGGTAGGAAGGTACCAAAGTAATCCCGGCATGGAACACTGGACATTGGTCAAGAGCATCTTTAAGTACCTGAAAAGGACTAAGGATATGTTTCTCGTATATGGAGGTGACGAAGAACTCGTCGTAAAGGGTTACGTCGACGCTAGCTTCGACACAGATCTGGATGACTCTAAGTCACAAACCAGATACGTGTATATTTTGAATGGTGGGGCAGTAAGCTGGTGCAGTTGCAAGCAGAGCATCGTGGCGGGATCTACATGTGAAATGGAGTACATGGCAGCCTCGGAGGCAGCGCATGAAGCTATCTGGGTGAAGGAGTTCATCACTGACCTAGGAGTCATACCCAATGCATCGGGGCCGATCACACTCTTCTGTGACAACACTAGTGCTATTGCACTTGCCAAGGAGCCCAGGTTTCACAAGAAGACCAGGCACATCAAGCGTCGCTTCAACTCCATTCATGAAAATGTTCAAGATGGAGACATAGATATTTGTAAAGTACATACGGACCTGAATGTAGCAGATCCGTTGACTAAACCTCTCCCTAGAGCAAAACATGATCAACACCAGAACGCAATGGGTGTTCGATACATCACAATGTAACTAGATTATTGACTCTAGTGCAAGTGGGAGACTATTGGAAATATGCCCTAGAGGCAATAATAAAATGGTTATTATAATATTTCTTTGTTCATGATAATTGTCCATTGTTCATGCTATAATTGTATTATCCGGAAATCGTAATACATGTGTGAATACATAGACCACAACAAGTCCCTAGTGAGCCTCTAGTTGACTAGCTCGTTGATCAACAGATAGTCATGGTTTCCTGACTATGGACATTGGATGTCATTGATAACGGGATCACATCTTTAGGAGAATGATGTGATGGACAAGACCCAATCATAAGCATAGCACAAAGATCGTGTAGTTCGTTTCACTAGAGCTTTTCCAAATGTCAAGTATCATTTCCTTAGACCATGAGATTGTGCAACTCCCGGATACCGTAGGAGTGCTTTCGGTGTGCCAAACGTCACACCGTAACTGGGTGACTATAAAGGTGCACTACGGGTATCTCCGAAAGTGTCTGTTGGGTAGGCACGAATCAAGACTAGGATTTGTCACTCCATATAACGGAGAGGTATCTCTGGGCCCACTCGGTAATGCATCATCATAATGAGCTCAATGTGACCAAGTGTCTGATCACGGGATCATGCCTTACGGTATGAGTAAAGTGACTTGCCGGTAACGAGATTGAACGAGGTATTGGGATACCGATGATCGAGTCTCGGGCAAGTAACGTACCGATTGACAAATAGAATTGTATACGGGATTGATTGAATCCTCGACATCGTGGTTCATCCGATGAGATCATCGAGGAGCATGTGGGAGCCAACATGGGTATCCAGATCCCGTTGTTGGTTATTGACCGGAGAATCGTCTCGGTCATGTCTGCATGTCTCCCGAACCCGTAGGGTCTACACACTTAAGGTTCGGTGATGCTAGGCTTGTAGAGATATGAGTATGTAGTAACCCGAAAGTTGTTTGGAGTCCTGGATGAGATCCTGGACGTCACGAGGAGTTCTGGAATGGTCCGGAGGTGAAGAATTATATATAGGAAGTGCAGTTTCGGCCATCGGGAAAGTTCCGGGGGTCACCGGTATTGTACGGGGACAACCGGAAGGGTCCCGGGGATCCACTTGTTGGGGCCACCTATCCCGGAGGACCCCGTGGGCTGAAGTGGGGAGGGGAACCAGCCCCTGGTGGGTTGGTGCGCCTCCCCTTGGGCCCCCCTGCGCCTAGGGTTGGAAACCCTAGGGTGGGGGCGCCTCCAATTGCCTTGGGGGCAAGCCTCCCCCTTGGCCGCCGCCCCCCTTGGAGATCCCATCTCCTAGGGCCGGTGCCCCCAGGGGGCCTATATAAATGGGGGAGGGAGGGCAGCTGCACCCATGCTCTTGGCGCCTCCCTCTCCCCTTGCTACACCTCTCCCTCTCGTAGAAGCTCGACGAAGCTCTGCCGAGATCACTGCTGCATCCACCACCACGCCGTCGTGCTGATGGATCTCTGTCAAGCTCTCCTTCCCCCTTGTTGGATCAAGAAGGAGGAGACGTCTTCCTCAACCGTACGTGTGTTGAACGCGGAGGTGCCGTCCGTTCGGCACTAGGATCTCCGGTGATTTGGATCACGACGAGTACGACTCCCTCAACCCCGTTCTCTTGAACACTTCCGCACGCGATCTACAAGGGTATGTAGATGCACTCACGTCTCTCATTGCTAGATGACTCCATAGATTGATCTTGGTGAACGCAGGAAAAAATTTATTTTATGCAACGTTCCCCAACAAATATCAATCAAGCAGGAAGTAGGGTTTTACCTCCATCGAGAGGGACCGAACCTGGGTAAAACATCATGTCCCTTGCCTCCTATTACTATCAGCCTTAGACGCACAGATCAGGACCCCCTACCCGAGATCCGCCGGTTTTGACACCGACAACGAGCACCGGCGCTGGCATGTACACAAGCTCACGCGGGTCCGCGGAGATCTCGGTGACGCCCGTGGCTTCCAGCTCTGCGATAGTCCTCGGTGACCACCCCATCAATACTACGGGGATGGGCACTGGCACGGGCTCGAGGATGGGAGCTGGGACGGGAGCGGGGGCAGCAACAGCCGCTGCCAGCTCATTCTGGGCCATGTCCATGAGGCCCCATTCCTCCAGCTCGGAGTCGACTTCACCAAACTTGAAGACTAGTGGCAGATGATCCTTCTGCGCCATGGCGTTGGTCGAGGTCTACGGGAGGGAGGGGAATGGGAGGCTAACAGCAAGGCCGCCCATATTAAGTAGCGGCTCGGGCGACATTAATGGAGAGGAAGGAGGGCAGCCATGGAAGTCAAAGGGCTCGATTTCCAGTGAGCCTGCTTAGCATACAGCTCGCACGCTTCCCGATGAGCCTGCGCATTGGAGGAGAGCTTGCACGCCTCCCGGTCAGCCTGCACATTGGACTACGCTGGCACGCCTCCCGTTCAGTCAAGCAGTTGTCCGCACAGCACCTCCTATAGCCATTATAACAAAAACATGTGGTGTCACGTGAATGGTTAACATAACACACACTATTTGAATTATACAAACGTTTGCGATGTTAGAGGGGCAGCTATTTGTTTGAAAATGCCTTTGTTGGCTGTTATTCAAGTGCTTCTTCTCTCAAAATGGACAAGAAAAATACCACAGCATGTTGGGTGCCATTCCATGATACCATGCCAAGTTTCATGAATTTCAGACGAGTTTTGGATTTGCTAGAATTTAAAAACAAATTATCTCAATGTTTTGCTGGCAATCAACAGTGCACTAGTGTTTGAAATTCATTTCCATTTCTTGCATGGGACCTAAGCATGCACCCAAGGACAAAGATTTGATTTTTCAACCAATTTGTATGCACTTGAGCATGTGCATGTAGTTCAAATTTGAATTATGCACATAAAATGCCTAGAAAACCCAGTTAATATATAAAAATGTCCAAACAAACCCCGAAAAATTGCAAAATTTAACACAACACTCCTGTTGTTCTATGTTGACACTACAAAAAATTTGAAAGCAATAAGAGGCAGCGGATATAATTTCATCCCCGAAGGTGGGACGTTACCTACCGTAACCATCAGGCTTGTTGTGAGAAGCTTATACCCAAACCTGTCCCAAATGGGACAAGAAAATTACCACGGCATGTTGATGCTGCTCCATGATAGCATGCGAAGTTTCATGAATTTTAGACGAGTTTTGGATTTACTAGAATTTAAAAACCATGAATCTCAATGTTTGTGGCCGAGTGACGGTGGCAGGGTGTTTGACATTCATTCCCATTTCTTGCATGGGACCTAAGCATGCAACCAAGGACACAGATTTGAATTTTCAACCAATTTATATGCATTAGATCATGTGCATGTAGTTCAAATTTGAATTATGCACATAAATGCATCGAAAACTCAATTAATGCATAAAAATGTCCAAACGAACCCCGAAAAATCCCAAAAATTGACACAACACTCTTGTTGTTCTATGTTGACACTAAAAAAATTGAAAGCAATAAGAGCAAGTTGATATCATTTCGTCCCCAAAGGTGGGACGTCCCTACCGAAACCATCACGCTTGTTGTGAGAACCTTTGGTTTGTGAGAAGCTTATACCCAAACCTGCCCCAAATGGGAAAAAATTACTACGGCTTGTTGATGCCGCTCCATGATAGCATGCCAAGTTTCATGAATTTCATATGAGTTTTGGATTTACTAGAATAAAAAAACCAGGAATCTTAATGTTTGGACCGAGTGACGGTGGCAAGGTGTTTGACATTCATTCCCATTCCTTGCATAGGACCTAAGCATGAGACCAAGGACACAAATTTGAATTTTCAACCAATTTATATGCATTAGAGCATGTGCATGTAGTTCAAATTTGAATTATGCACATAAATGCATTAAAAACTCAATTAACACAAAAAAATGTCCAAACGAACCCTGAAAAATCCCAAAAATTGACACAACACTCCTGTTGTTCTATGTTGACACTAGAAAAAAAAATTGAAAGCAATAAGAGGCAGCGGATATCGTTTCGTCCCCAAAGGTGGGACGTTCCCTACCGAAACCATTAGGCTTGTTGTGAGAACCTTTGGTTTGTGAGAAGCATATGCCCAAACTTGCCCCAAATGAGACAAAAAAATTACCATGGCACGTTGATGCTGTTGCATGATGGCATGCCAAGTTTCATGAATTTCAGACGAGTTTTGGATTTACTAGAATTTAAAAACTAGGAATCTCAATGTTTGCAGCCGAGTGACGGTGGCAGGGTGTTTGACATTCATTCACATTTCTTGCATGAGACCTATGCATGCAACCAAGGACACAGATTTGAATTTTCAACTAATTTATATGCATTAGAGCATGTGCCTATAGTTCAAATTTGAATTATGCACATGAATGCATAGAAAACTCAGTTAATGTATAAAAATGTCCAAGCAAAACCCGAAAAATCCAAAAAAATTAACACACCACTCGTGTTGTTCTATGTTGACACGAGAAACATTTTGAAAGTAAGAAGAGGCAACATATATCGTTTCGTCCCCCAAGGTGGCACATACCCTACTGAAACCATCATGCTTGTTGTGAGAGAAGCTCTGGTTTGCGAGAAGCTTATACCCACACCTGCCCCAAATGGGACAATATTT
This sequence comes from Aegilops speltoides, assembly GCA_021437245.1. Taxonomy (NCBI): domain Eukaryota; kingdom Viridiplantae; phylum Streptophyta; class Magnoliopsida; order Poales; family Poaceae; genus Aegilops; species Aegilops speltoides. The sequence goes on along the minus strand of CM038143.1, from coordinate 123,033,469 downwards.
TTACCACGGCATGTCGCTACCATTCCATGATATCATGTCAAGTTTAATGAATTCAGACGAGTTTTTGATTTACTAAAATGCTAAAAGCATGTATCAGGGTGTTCGACATTCATTCTCATTTCTTGCATGTGTCCTAAGCTTGCAAGCAAGGACAAACATTTGATTTTGCAACCCGTTTTTATGAACTCGAGCATGTGCTTCAATTTTGAATTGTGCACCTAAAATAGCTAGAAAACCAATTTAATGTATAAAATTTCCAAACGAACCCTAAATAATTTCAATTTTTTTACGACACACATATAGTTGCATGTTCACTGCAGATAAAAGGTCTAGCAATTCAAACACCGTCCATTGCCGCTGTGAGCCCATTATGTAATTCAAATCAAAATTAAAAATCAAGTAGATCCCACACAGTTTATTATCACCAACCGTGTGAGATGTAGTACAAAATATCCTGGAGCACCATCGGTGTATAGTACGCCTATGGCTTATGCGAGAAGGTGCGTCGGCTACAGGCCACAGCCGGCGTGTCAAGCACACTAGGTCGCTCCCCAAATATCATTTCACTGTTCAATCATCGCCGATGAAAGATGGGGACGTGGACCCACGTCGTGAGGGCAACTTCGGCAGCCCACTTCATCGAGAGCGCGGCTGCAGCCGCCATGCGTGTGCTAACAAGGTTCCACAATCCGCGACCGGGCGGCCAAGGCAGCCCAAACGGCCGTTGTTGCTTCTCAGGTGGCGGCAGCAACATCTGCCTTGGGGATAGCAGCTGGCGAGACCGGCACAGCAACTGTCTGTTCCACAATGGCGGCCTTAGCCCTGATGGAGGCCGCCCATGACCATGTCGAGGCCGCCCACACCCAGCTCATGGCGGTCACCGCAAAAATTGAACGAAGCTTCTCCGACAACGGTCGGCAACCCATGGTCGAAGAGTTGGCAATCATCGAGACCGTTCGAGCAGCCGTCTGTTCCTCCGCCGCATACCTTGCGATGACGGAGCCCGTCCAAGCCCAGATTGTGGCTGCCCACGCCCAGCTCGTGGCAGCCTTTTCCAAAGAGATGGCGGACGCGGATGGCGAGATGCTTGCCAAATATGGTGCGATGGATGCCATGGAGCTCCTTCCCCGGGAGACCGTCGGGCGCGAGCTGGACAGGGAGGAGGCGGCGGAGATCGACGAGCACCAGCCGTTGTAGTACTCTTTTTTTGTATAATTAAGAGTGTCGGTCTTTAATTTGTTAGAGTAATGCTTAGGCCAGCTAACTACGTTTAATTGCTAAACTTGCTCGATTAAGAAGTGTGGGTGTGCTGTAGTCTCCTTTGTGTACCCAAATTATGCAATGACGTGGACGAGCACTTTAACCAGGGAAATTGGAACCAAAATCTTTGATGTTCAAACTCATAACACATGGGTTAAGCTATCTGAATCGTTTGTGATGTTCACATATCATACACAGTTCTGAATAAGGGACCATGTCTGATGACACTTTGCACACCAGTTTTTTCACTGAAGCGATTCCAAATTTTTGGCTTCTGCGGAAATATCTACCTCCCCACCCCCTCCCCCTTACCAAAAGCCACATTTCCCCTGTTTCCGCCTTCCTTTCCAAGTTGAAACCTTCACTCCTTGCTAGCAGCACTGCCCCCCTTGCAGGCGACCCTCCTTCATGCTGCTCGGCCTCGTCTATCCAGGCAGTTAATCCACACTAGACCCCCATCCTCCTCCTCCTCCTTACACATCCCACATGCCCCGACCGTCGGTGCAACACCTTCCACCCAAATCACCGACCCCTCCACCAAATAAGTGATGCCCTAAGCCATGGTGCATGCAGTATAGCCAGGAGGTCAAGGAGTATTTGGCAGCGGAGAAGCAAATCGTGGCCGCACACGCGGATGAGGTCGCGATGGCTACCATTCATGCCAACCCCCAAATCTTGGAGGAGCACCTTTCCATTTGCTAGCTACGCCGGTTAAGCATGCTCGGTTTACCCGTTGTGTGTGCTGCTCCTGCCTTTCCTTAACAAATTCAAGTGAATTGTGCTATCTAATTTTACCATGAAATCTGTTGCTCCTGTGTATATGTTCTATATGTCGTGAGTGTGGTGCTCACTTATTAATTGTTTGTTTAATTAGTTGTCGTCTTCAGGTAACTGTTTGGTTCAATTCTGCAAATGTGATATTCAATTATTCAGGCTGCAATTTTGTATTGTCTTCCATGTGAGAAATAAATCAAATTTATCTTTACAAAAATACATGACAAACGAATATGAATGCTATATTTCCAAGTTGTCAAGCATGCTTGGTTTGGTTATACATTGTGCAATGTGGTGCTCAGTTAATGTTTGGTTGATTTGTGTTGTGGTGTTTAGTTAACCGTTTTGTTCAATTCTGCAATGCGATGTTCAATAGTTGCGGGTGCATTCTGTTATTGTATACCATGTGAGAAGTAAATCGAATTTGACTGTACTAAATACATGAGAAACAAATACAATTGCTATATTTCCAAGTTGTTAAGCATGCTTGGTTCGGTTAACTGTCTGATCTTCTATTAGGAGTATGTTACATTGTGCAATGTGGTGCTCAGTTAATGTTTGGTTCATTTGTTGTGGTGTTTAGTTAACTGCTTGGTTCAATTCTGCAATGCGATATCCAATTGTCGTGGGTGGAATTTTTTATAGTTGTGCATGTGAGGAATAAATTAAATTTGGCTGGACTTAATACATGAGAAACATATGCAAGTGCTATATTTCCTAGTTCTTAATCATGCTTGGTTTGAATAAATGGGTTTTCCATGTGGCTTGAATTAATCTGATGAATCTGCAATGTGCTTATTTTTCATCAACATATTTACTGATAGCATGCGAACCCTTACTTGACCTGATGACTAAGAGCAACTCTAGCAGACCCCGCATCCCGCCCCGACCCGGAAAATAACCGCCAAATGCGGGTTGGGGCGGGAAAACCTGCCCGACCAGACCCCGCATCTCACCTCGGCCCGCATAAAAATTTGGGGGGCGCGGCAAAATCTCGGCCCCGACCCGCGTATTCATGGGTTCCCCCCTCGCCGCTGCGATGCCCTACATATAAGCGGAAACGGTTGGTGGGGGACATTTCGGCCTGCCATCCCCCCACCAACCACCTCCCCTCTCCCCCTCGTGCCGCCTCCACCCACAGCAGCCGGCAGGAGCTCACCGAAAGGCCACCACACCCACAAGGCCTCCCTGCTCATACAGTGCAACGACTACACACCAACAGTGTTGCGGCTTACTTCGGCCACGTCGAAGCACCCCGGATGGGTGTTCTTCAAATGCGAAAATGATGGGGTACGTGCACTTGCGGTAGCTCATTTTGATAGCTCATTATTTTGGTTCAATTGCGGATCCTCATTCTGAACATGGTCATTCTTTTGTGTAGGAAGATGGATGCTCATTTTGGTTTTGGGAAGGCCAATACATTGATTTATTGAAGTGCATTGAGAAGATTTTGCTTCAACTAGTGGGAGAAGTTATGGAAGATGGAAATCTTCTAAAATGCATACTTGTGGTTCTTGTTTTCTTTGGGCTTGCTATTCTAGCAAATATTTGGTGATGTTATTGAAAAAGCAAAGAAATGCATTATGTTGGATCAAATCAAAGTGCAAACTTAGGTTTTCCGGGCCGGGAGGAGCTGTGCCAGATCGGACCCCGCAAAGCCGACCCGTAAAAAAGCATATTCCGCGAATATGCTTTTTTATGGGTCGGCTTTGCGGGGTCTGCCCGCGACTGTGCGCGCCGGCTCGCAAAGGCATTTTTCCACGAACTGCAAACGTGTTTTGTGGGCCAGACGGATGCGCGGTCTGCTAGAGTTGCTCTAACTACCTTATATGTGTTGCAGAGAAACAATGGGAAGCACTAAGGTTTACAATCAAGGTTAGCATGTGCATGGTCCATTGTCTAATAGCACATTATTGTGCAATTGCAGGAACCATTCTAATATTTAGGTTTTTAACAATTTGGTCTTGCACATGTAGGTCCTGCTGTCAGAGGTTTTGACCCACTGTAGCGAAATGAGTTGTCCATGAATATCAATCAAGTCAAGAAACTCGGAAAGATTGTTAGCATAAAGAAATTAGCAACAAAAATCAACAAGATCTTTGTCTCCATAATGAAGAAGGCGTCAATTCACTACAAGATGGTACTAACTATTATACCTTGCATTTATTATTCCTTTGCCCCATTTCCAATATAGAGAAGATATTTATGCACATCCTTGTTTTCAGGCCTTTCCAAAGCATTTCACTGATGATTACCTCTCAAACCACCTCTATGGTCAGGAGGCGAGAAAGGGTTCATACAACACCCACGGTTCAATATTGAAGTGTTCCTGAAGAGGACGAAGGATGGATGGTCAATCATCCATAGGCACTGGCCTAAAGTTGCAAAGACCTTCAACATCAATGAAGGCTCAATACTCGCCTTCGGCTTCAGCAGTTTTCCTGATGAAATGCATTTGTCTATGTACCATCTATGATGCTAATTTCGAAAGGTTCTATATGTTGCATGTGAAACTTGGTGTTGGTGTAGTTGTGTAATGGGATAGCTGAGTGCTGAAGCTATATCATGTTGTATTCTGATGTATTTCAATTATGAAATAATGCTTCCTTAATATGGGAATGAAATATATTATGTGTTTAATATGAATGTCAGTTAGATTAATAAATGGATTATTAATAATAGGGCAATTAGCCTGCTAGTGGAGAATTAGCCTACTAATTGGTTTTTGCTATTGCAAACGGTTATTGAGAAAATACCATGGGCGACGACCTAATTCAATGCACACAGTTTCTAGGAATAAACCGTGTTGGATCGATGAACAATCACACACGACATTCTCTTCAAACCTGTTTGCGTTAGGCCACCTTGCCACTACTAGGGAAAACCTTATACACAGAACTTTAGCAGTAGCGCGCGTTAAAAAAGGGCGCTAGTGCTACATAGCAGTAGCGCGTGTGGGATAAGAGTGCTACAGATAAAAATGTAGCAGTAGCGTGTGTTCCTGTAAAAGCGCTACTACTAATATTCTTATTACTAAGCCGATAGGCTACACATAGTAGTAGCGGTCCTGTAAAAACCGCGCTACCGCTAGGATCTATGTAGCAGCGTATTTACTATGAAAAGCGTATTTACTATGAAAAGCGCTACTGCTAATGAAAATAAAATAAAATGAAAAACAAATATAAAAGTAAATGAAAATGAAAGAAATAGAAAAAGGAGAAAGGAGAAAAATGTAAAGAAAAATAAATGAAAAAGGGAAAAAAGGAGAAATGAAGAGCAGTAGCGTCTGTTCATAAGAGGCACTATAAATAATATAGCAGCAACGCGTTTCCTAGATCCCCGCTATAGAAACAGAAAAGGAAATAAGAAAATGAAAGGAAAATACATAGCTATAGCAGTAGCGCGTTTCGTAAAAATCGCTATAGCTATCTTAGCTACAGTTCGTTTTGCAAAATGCGCTACCGCTAAGTTTGACTTAACCCAAAAACGGTTTTCCCCCGGCCACCACTTCTCCCCCAAATCCCTCGCCCCACTTCGCTGTCGTCTCCACAATTCACCGTCGCCCCACTTCGCCGCCATCTCCTGCCGACGTCGACGCCCCCAGAGCCAACAGAGCCGCACGTCGTCGAAGCCACCAGAGACGCCCCAAACGCCACCGGAGCCGCGCAGCCTCATCAACACCACCGGAGCCGCCCTCAACACCACAGGAGCCACCCTCGACACCCCTACCTCCCTCGCCACAAATGCCTCCCTCGCCGTCACTGGAGATGCCCCTGCCTCCCCCGCCACCACCGGAGCCATCTGATACGTCTTCAACGTATCTATAATTTTTGATTGTTCCATGCTATTATATTACCCCTTTTGGATGTTTATGGGCTTTATTTTACACATTTATATCATTTTTGGGACTAACCTAATAACCGAAGGCCCAGCCCATATTGCTGTTTTATTGCCTGTTTCAGTATTTCAAGGAAAAGGAATATCAAACGGAGTCCAAACGGAATGAAACCTTCGACAGTGTGATTTTTTGGAAGAATATGATCCTAGAGACTTGGAGTTCACGTCATATGATCCTCGAGGAGCCCAGGAGATAGGGGGCGCCCCCCCTACTGGGCGCGCCCCCTGTCTCGTGGACCCCTCGAGCACCCCCCGGCCGACTTCTTTCGCCTATATAAGCCTACGTACCCTAAAAACATCGAGTAACACAATAGATCGGGACTTCCGCTGCCGCAAGCCTCTGTAGCCACCAAAAACCTCTCTGGAGCCTGTTCCGGCACCCTGCCGGAGGGGCAACCCATCACCAGTGGCCATCTTCATCATCCCGGCGCTCTCCACGACGAGGAGGGAGTAGTTCACCCTCGGGGCTGAGGGTATGTACCAGTAGCTATGTGTTTGATCTCTCTCTCTCTCGTGTTCTCTCTATGGCACGATCTTGATGTATCGCGAGCTTTGCTATTATAGTTGGATCTTATGATGTTTCTCCCCCTCTACTCTCTTGTGATGAATTGAGTTTCCCTCTTGAAGTTATCTTATTGGATTGAGTCTTTATTTGAGAACACTTGATGTATGTCTTGCCGTGTTTATCTGTGGTGACAATGGGATATCACGTGCCACTTGATGTATGTTTTGGTGACCAACTTGCGGGTTCCGCCCATGAACCTATTCATAGGGGTTGGCACACGTTTTCTTGACTCTCCGGTAGAAACTTTGGGGCACTCTTTGAAGTACTTTGTGTTGGTTGGATGAATCTGAGATTGTGTGATGCATATCGTATAATCATGCCCACGGATACTTGAGGTGACAATGGAGTATCTAGGTGACATTACGGTTTTGGTTGATTTGTGTCTTAAGGTGTTATTCTAGTATGAACTCTTGAATAGATTGATCCGAAAGAATAACTTTGAGGTGGTTTCGTACCCTACCATAATCTCTACGTTTGTTCTCCGCTATTAGTGGCTTTGGAGTGACTCTTTGTTGCATGTTGAGGGATTGTTATATCATCTATATATGTTATTATTGTTGAGAGAACTTGCACTAGTGAAAGTATGAACCCTATGCCTTGTTTCCTATCATTGCAATACCGTTTATGCTCACTTTTATCTTTAGTTACCTTGCTGTTTTTATATTTTCAGCTTACGAAAACCTATATCTACCATCCATATTGCACTTGTATCACCATCTCTTCGCCGAACTAGTGCACCTATACAATTTACTATTGTATTGGGTGTGTTGGGGACACAAGAGACTTTTTGCTATTTGGTCACAGTGTTGTTTGAGAGAGACCATCTTCATCCTACGCCTCCCGCGGATTGATAAACCTTAGGTCATCCACTTGAGGGAAATTTGCTACTGTCCTACAAACCTGTGCACTTGCAGGCCCAACAACGTCTACAAGAAGAAGGTTGTGTAGTAGACATCAAGCTCTTTTCTGGCGCCGTTGTCGGGGAGGCTAGGTAAGAGGCACTCACTCACACCCCATCAACTAAGCTCTTTGCTGGCACCGTTGCCGGGGAGGCGAGTGCTTGAAGGTATATCTTTAGATCTTGCAATCGAATCTTTTTGTTTCTTGTTTTATCACTAGTTTAGTTTACAAAAGAAAAACTACAAAAAAATGGAGTTAAGTTTGTCTCATACGCTTCATCTTTTTAATATCTTTCGTGAGTTTGATGGGAAGGAAAACTGTGCTCAAGTGCTAGAAGAAGAATGCTTTAAAATGCTTGGTACTAAATCTTTGAATGATGAGCATGATTGCAATGTTGTTAGTATAAACTCCTTGAATATCTATAGTACTAATGATGATTGCTCTAGTCATGATGAAAATATATCTTATGAGCATGTCAACTTTTTTGGAGTGCATGTTTGCATGAACGCACCAAATAGAGAAGATATTTATTGCAAGAGGCATAAGCATTTAGAAACTAAATGGTTGCAAGAAAGGCTAGATGTGAGTGCTAAAAATTTAAAATACCTTTGCCGTACTTGTGAACTTTGCAATGAACGTGGTCATTTACATCTCCAATGCAAATTGTTTCATGACCGAATCGTGTCCAAAAATTGTGATGAGTTGATTTCCCTTGCACATTATAATGAACTTAGTTTGCTTTAGGGTTATGAAGAATTGAAACGTTTAACTAAGCCTATTCCAGAATTTAATCTTAAGCATTTCCTTGATATTGATCTAGATAAGATTTATATGTTTTGTGCAAAGAATTGCATGGAAAATCCTTATATTGCCAATTACCTAAAGAAAAGAAAGCAAATAGAAGATGATGAGAATACTAATGAAAGGGAAGAGAATTCCCAATATCCTCCTATTATTTCTTATGATGAATCAGGTAACGTGTAGGAGCTTTCTATTCAACCAATCTCATCAATAAGGAGCTCAAAGAGGAAGGTTGAACCCACACATAATGAGAAGAAGAAAAGGAAAAGAAGGGGCAACAAAGGTAAAAAGGTATCACTTCCAAATGATGTTGCTCCTACTACTTGTGATGATGATAATTGTTATACTATTGGTGCTATCCATACTATTAATAATGAGAGTGATTATGCTTATGATATGAAAAGGCCCAAGCTTGGGGAAGCTATGTTTGATGAGAATGACATATTTGAGAATATATTTGCTGTAATTGATGTTTGTCCCAAGCTTGGGGATGCTACATTTAGTGAAGATGATATTTTTAGCATCCCAAGTTTTGATATGCAAAGTTGTTATGATGATGGCACGCCTCCTACCTATGATGATTATATTGATGAAAGTGGGTTCGGAAGAGAGTCAACTTTATGAAGTAGTGATCCCACTATTTTGGAGGATGTTGAATTTTATTTTGATGAATACAAAAGTGGATTTGGAAGAGTGTCAACTTTATTTAGTGATTCCACTATCTTGGGAGAGGTTTCAATTGATTATGATGAGAATGAAGTTGCTACTTATGATGATTATTATGGTGAAACTTATGCTATAAAAAGTAGTGATGATTATATTTACAAATCTTGTCATGATTATGATTACCCTTTTTCTTAACATTACTCTTTTAATGTGGAAACAATTTATAGTATTCATGTCTTTTATGATACTCCCACTATTCCGAATGAGAAGAAATTTGCTTACGTGGAGAGTAGTAAATTTCTATGCTTGTAGATCATGAAAAGAATGCTTTAGGTGCTGGTTATAATGTTGAATTCATTCATGATGCTACTGAAAATTATTATGAGAGAGGAACATATGCTTGTAGGAATTGCAATAATGTCAAGTTTCCTCTCTATGTGCTTAAAATCTTGAAGTTATGCTTGTTTTACCTTCCTATGCTAGTTGATTGTTGTTCCCATAAGTTGTTTGCTTACAAAATCCCTATGCATAGGAAGTGGGTTAGACTTAAATGTGCTAGTCATATGCTTCATGATGCTCCCGTTATGTTCTTATCTTTTATGTGAGCATCATTGTCATTATCATGCCTAGCTAGAAAGGCATTAAAGAAAAGCGCTTGTTGGGAGACAACCCAATATTTATCCTTACTGTTTTTGCGTGTTCACATGATTATGCTACTGTATTGATCATGTTTTATATCTTTTGTTTCAATAAAGTGCCAAGTAAGACCTTTAGGATAGCTTACGGTGATAGTTGTGTTGATCCTGCTAAAAATTAGAAACTTTTGCACCCAGTAAATTAGTTTTGTTAATTCACAGAAACATGATCCTGATCTGATTCTTTTTGTTCTGTATTGGTACACAAATTTCTTAGGCCTTCCTAATTTGGTAGGATTTTTGGAGTTCCATAAGTATACGTTTGATACATATTACTACAGACTGTTCTGTTCTTGACAGATTCTGTTTTCTATGTGTTGTTTGCTTATTTTGATGAATCTATGAGTAGCATCGGAGGGTATGAACCATAGATAAGTTTGAATACAGTAGATATTACACCAATATGAATTTAGAATGAGTTCATTATAGTACCTAAGTGGTGGTTTTGTTTTCTTATACTAACGGAGCTTACGAGTTTTCTGTTGAGTTTTGTGTTGTGGAGTTTTGAAGTTTTGGGTAGAGATTCGATGGACTATGGAATAAGGATTGGCAAGAGCCTAAGCTTGGGGATGCCCAAGGCACCACAAGGTAATATTAAAGGACAACCAAGAGCCTAAGCTTGGGGATGCCCCGGAAGGCATCCCCTCTTTCGTCTACGTTCATCGGTAACTTTACATGGAGCTATATTTTTATTCGCCACATGATATGTGTTTTGCTTGGAGCATCATCTTCTTTTGTTACTATTTGCTTGCTGTTTGAATACAATACCAAGATCTGAAATTCCTTAATGTTAGAGAGTCTTCACATAGTTGCACAATTATTTGACTACTCATTGATCTTCACTTATATCTTTCGGAGTAGTTTGTCATTTGCCCTAGTGCATCACTTATATCTTTTAGAGCATGGCGGTGGTTATATTTTGTAGAAATTGCTAGTCTCTCATGCTTCACTTATATTATTTTGAGAGTCTTTTAGAACAGCATGGTATTTGCTATGGTTATAAAATTGGGTCCTAGAATGGTAGGCATCCAAGTTGGGTATAATAAAAACTATCATAGAAAGTGAATTGGATGCTTTGATCAATTTGTTACTTGATAATTGCTTTGAGATATGGAGGTAGTGATATTAAATTCATGCTAGTTGGGTGATTATGAATTTAAAGAATGCTTGTGTTGAAGTTAGCAAGTCCCGTAGCATGCACGTATGGTTAAAGTTGTGTAACAAATTTGAAACATGAAGTGTACCTGGCTTGTGCATCCTTATGATTGGCGGTCGGGGACGAGCGATGGTATTTTCCTACCAATCTATCCCCTTAGGAGCATGCGCACAGTACTTGATTTTTCATGACTTCTAAATTTCTGCAATAAGTATATGAGTTCTTTTGACTAATGTTGAGTCCATGGATTATACGCACTTTTACCTTTCCACCATTGCTAGCCTCTTCGGTACCGTGCATTGCCCTTTCTCACCTTGAGAGTTTGTGCAAACTTCGCCGGTGCATCCAAATCCCGTGATACTATACGCTCTATCACACATAAACCTCCTTATATCTTCCTCAAAACAGCCACCATACCTACGTATTATGGCATTTCCATAGCCATTCCGAGTTATATTGCCATGCAACTTTCCACCGTTCCGTTTATCATCACCATGACATACTTTACTTTTGTCATATTGCCATTGCATGATCATGTAGTTGACATCGTATTTGTGGCAAAGCCACCATGCATTAATTTTCATACATGTCACTCTTGATTCATTGCACCATCCCGGTACACCGCCGGAGGCATTCATATAGAGTCATATCTTGTTCTTGTTTTGAGTTGTAATTCATATGTTGTAATCAATAGAAATGTGATGATCATCATTATTAGAGCATTGCCCAAAAAGAAAAAAAGAAAAAAAGAAGAAAGGCCAAAATAAAAAAGAAAGGCCCAAAAGAAAAGAAAATGGAAAAAAAGAAAAAAAAGGAAAATGAAAATAAATAAAAAGGGCAATGTTACTATCTCTTTTTCCACACTTGTACTTCAAAGTAGCACCTTGTTCTTCATGTAGTGAGTCTCATATATTGTGCTTCAAAGTAGCACCATGTTTTTTATATAGTGAGTCTCATAAGTTGTCTTTTTCATACTAGTGGGAATTTTTCATTATAGAACTTAGCTTGTATATTCCTACGATGGGCTTCCTCAAATGCCCTAGGTCTTCGTGAGCAAGCAAGTTGGATGCACACCCACTAGTTTTCTTTTGTTGCGCATTCATTTATAGCTCTACTGCATCCGTTGCATGGCAATCCCTACTCCTCATGTTGACATCAATTTATGGGCATCTCCATAGCCCGTTGATTATCCTCATCAATGTGAGTCTTTCTCCTTTTTTTGTCTTCTCCACACAATCCCCATCATCATATTCTATTCCACCCATAGTGCTATATCCATGGCTCACGCTCATGTATTGCGTGAAGGTTGAAAATGTTTGAGATTATTTAAGTATGAAACAATTGCTTGGCTTGCAATCGGGGGTATAGAAGTTGGGAACATCTTTGTGTGACGAAAATGAAGCATAGCCTAACTATATGATTTTGTAGGGATGGACTTTCTTTTGCCATGTTATTTTGAGAAGACATGATTACTTTGATTAGTATGCTTGAAGTGTTACTATTTCTTTTATCAATATGAACTTTTATTTTGAATCATTTTGGATCTGAACATTCATGCGACAATAAAGAATTATGCCAGGTAGCATTCCACATCAAAAATTCTGTTTTTATCATTTACCTACTCGAGGACGAGCAAGAATTAAGCTTGGGGATGCTTGATACGTCTCCAACGTATCTATATTTTTTGACTGATCCATGCTATTATATTACCCCTTTTGGATGTTTATGGGCTTTATTTTACACATTTATATCATTTTTGGGACTAACCTACTAACCGGAGGCCCAGCCCATATTGCTGGTTTATTGCCTGTTTCAGCATTTCGAGGAAAAGGAATATCAAACGGAGTCCAAACGGAATGAAACCTTCGGCAGCGTGATTTTTTGGAAGAATATGATCCTAGAGACTTGGAGTTCACGTCAAAAGATCCTCGAGGAGCCCAGGATATAGGGCCCCCCTACTGGGCGCGCCCCCTGTCTCGTGGACCCCTTGAGCACCCCCCGACTGACTTCTTTCACCTATATAAGCCTACGTACCCTAAAAACATCGAATAACATAGTAGATCGGGAGTTCCGCTGCCACAAGCCTCTGTAGCCACCAAAGACCTCTTGGGAGCCCATTCCAGCACCCTGCCGGAGGGGGAACCCATCACCGGTGGCCATCTTCATCATCCCGGCGCTCTCCATGACAAGGAGGGAGTAGTTCACCTTCGGGGCTGAGGGTATGTACCAGTAGCTATGTGTTTGATCTCTCTCTCTCTCTCTCTCTCTCGTGTTTTCTCTATGGCACGATCTTGATGTATCGCAGCTTTGCTATCATAGTTGGATCTTATGATGTTTCTCCCCCTCTACTCTCTTGTGATGAATTGAGTTTCCCTCTTGAAGTTATCTTATCGGATTGAGTCTTTATTTGAGAACACTTGATGTATGTCTTGCCATGTTTATCTGTGGTGACAATGGGATATCACGTGCCACTTGATGTATGTTTTGGTGACCAACTTGTGGGTTCCGCCCATGAACCTATGCATAGGGGTTGGCACACGTTTTCTTGACTCTCGGGTAGAAACTTTGGGGCACTCTTTGAAGTACTTTGTGTTGGTTGGATGAATCTGAGATTGTGTGATGCATATGGTATAATCATGCCCACGGATACTTGAGGTGACAATGTAGTATCTAGGTGACATTAAGGTTTTGGTTGATTTGTGTCTTAAGGTGTTATTCTAGTACGAACTCTTGAATAGATTGATCCGAAAGAATAACTTTGAGGTGGTTTCGTACCCTGCCATAATCTCTACGTTTGTTCTCCGCTATTAGTGGCTTTGGAGTGACTCTTTGTTGCATGTTGAGGGATTGTTATATGATCTATCTATGTTATTATTGTTGAGAGAACTTGCACTTGTGAAAGTATGAACCCTATGCCTTGTTTCCTATCATTGCAATACCATTTACGCTCACTTTTATCTTTAGTTACCTTTCTATTTTTATATTTCAGATTACAAAAACCTATATCTACCATCCATATTGTACTTATATCACCATCTCTTCGCCGAACTAGTGCACCTATACAATTTACCATTGTATTGGGTGTGTTAGGGACACAAGAGACTTTTTGTTATTTGGTTGCAGGGTTGTTTGAGAGAGACCATCTTCATCCTACGCCTCCCGTGGATTGAAAAACCTTAGGTCATCCACTTGAAGGAAATTTGCTACTGTTCTACAAACCTGTGCAACTGCAGGCCCAACAACGTCTGCAAGAAGAAGGTTGTGTAGTAGACATCACCATCCTCTATAAGCCCCCACCCCTCCTCTCTCTCTCTCATGCATAGCAGAAACACTGGAAAGAGAACTAGCTAGCTAGGTTAACTAGTTTAATTAGGTTAATTATCTAGGTTAGTGCAAAATTTTAGTTAGGGCTTTGACAGAAAACTAGTTAGGTTAACTAGTTTAATTAGGTTAATTATCTAGGTTAGTGCAAAAAATTAGTTAGGGCTTTGACAGAGAACTAGTTAGGTTAACTAGTTTAATTAGGTTAATTATCTAGGTTAGTTTAAAATTTTATTTAGGGGATTGACAGAGAACTAGCTAGGTTAACTAGTTTAATTAGGTTAATTATCTAGGTAAACTAGGTTAACTAGCTAGGTTAGCTAACTAGGTTAAATAGCTAGGTTAATTAGGTTCGTTAGGTTAATAAGCTAGGTTAAGTAGGTTGTCTAGGTTAGAGCAAAAATTTATCTTAGAGCATTAGGTCAGAAGGGTTAGAGAAATGGAGTTCCTTTGCAATTTAATTGGGTTGTGTCCTAGGCGGAGAAGGGTTAGAGAAAATAATGTGTGTGTGCGTGAGAGAGAGAGAGAGAGGGATAGCTAGATAAACATAATTTGGGTTCTGTCCTACGCACAGAAGTGTTTAGTGAGGTCATTTTGCAAAGCTTTTTGATTTTTGAAAAGACCACTATTTTTCAAGGAAAAGAATTTAGGCAAGTTTTATTTTAAAGATGATCCCTTCCTACACTTTCATTGTTGATTATATCTTTTCATTGAAGTGGTCATGTTATATCTTTCATTGAAGTGGTTCGATTGTGCCCAAGTGGCGTTTTGTTGTTTCCAGGGAATGAGGCCGAGTGGCCTATGTTTTGGCGGAATGTTGATTCATTTCTATTCCGGCAAATTTCAGGTGCTCGATTTGTCCACTTTTTAGCAAAGGTCATGCCAAAATTTTCCGTGAATTTCAGGATGACTTGTGCTACAAACTAGGACATATCGAGTGCCCGGGATTTGCCGCACCGGGAAGGAATCAACGTTCCTGCAAAACATAGGCCTTTTTATGTCATTATTCATTTTATTAGGTCTAGAATTAATTGACTAGATTTAATTGTAGGAAACATGGCTAGCAACGATGAAGGACAGGGTTCTGGTGATTGTGACGACGTGTACCTGGTGGCACACGAATATTTGAGCCTTGCCAACGATCAATGGTTGTTGTTGCTGGGCCCGCCTGTCTCATCTGAGACCGACATTGAGACCGGAGCCGAGACTGGCACTGAGACCGAGACCGGCACCAAGACCGGCATCGAGACTGGAAAAGCCATAGAACCGAAATCGAAGAGGAGATGTCGACGCCCAAACCAGCTCCTCTCTACTAGACTAGTGGTCATGAAGGTTGGTGACGGCAATTTGAGCCAAAACTGCATGTGGAAGCGCGCTCCTGCTACGGCAATCAGATAGGCTGCATCATAAGGGCGTCTGCCACCATCAATGATAAGAAACTAAAGAAGAGGCCAAATATGAAGCACTCCCTCTTAACCCTGCTGCACCAGATATTCTTGTTCCCGGGCCAGGATGAAATCCAATATAAAGATCCACAGAAAGACCTGGCAATGAAGCAGATATACAAACGCGCCATGACCAAGTGTAGCGACGTGTTGGCTATCTGGAAAGTAAGGGTGAAACGCGCCATCGACAAAAAGGAACCCTACTCCGAGATTATGAAGGAAAATCTGACAATCACGGAAGATCAGTTTGAACTATTCAAGGCGGCGTGTGATGCCGAAGATGCCAAAAAAATTCAAAGTACATGAAGGGGCTTCAAGAGAGGAACATGGGGCGCCACCACCTCGGAAGCCATGGTTACGCGAGGAAGAGGTCCATATGGGCCTAGGAGGATGCGAAACATGAAAGTTTGGGCATCCCAGACCCCTTGGCGGAGTTCACCGTCCTGCAGGAGTATGACGTCCTCAGGGGCTGGTACCGTTGGGACCCAGTCAAGAAGGTTTTCGAGATGGACCCGGTTACGATGGAGTTCATGAGACTACTAGTAATTTTAGTTTCTGATCAATTCGATTGCACGTTTAGTCATATTTGTAAATGATCCTTGTTCCTTTTGCAGAGAGAGCAGCACAGGATTGTGGCCGAAAGCGATTCGCCGTCTGAGGCGTTGGCGAGGCCCAAGTGGGACACCCCATGCAACCAGGCGTTGAACATATTGAAACAACTCCCGGTGGACACTCAGCCGTCGTATGGACGCGTGCATGGTGTTGGAGACAGCGCCACCTGGAAGAAGTCATACGGTGAGACCACGGAGGAGAGCAAGGAAAGATGGAGGTTAATTGAAGAAAGCATCGACAAGAAGGTTGAGATTACGGTTGAGAAGAATTCAGCTAAGATAGTCGCAACAGCGGTAGCTACCTAAAACGGGAGCAGACAGTCTTGGTTCCGGCTATCATTGGTTGGAGCAGGCGAAATCTAGAAAAAGATGCAACGGACTTTTGCCTTGCCAACTTCTTCGTGAGTAGCTCGACTAGCGTTGCACCAGCACCTGCACCTGCACCTGCACCAGCACTTGCTCCTGCACCGGCTCCCGCACCTGCTTCGTCTTTGGCTGAGCTTGATGCCCTCGCGGCACCTGTCACACTGTCCCTCTTCAATAAATGCATAATATCCCATTTCCATTGCCCTTCGGATGTCACATATCACAGACATGTCTTTGCAGGCTGACGCCCCGTGCACCATATTGTATGACATCAACAGCCAGAAGGTGGACGTGGTGAAGGCAACGATAATGAAGCCGAAGGAACAATTGTTCCATAGCCGGCCGATCGCCCCTGACGTCTTCAAGGTTTTCGTGGCCAGTGTCAATCCAGGCCATGTGAATTTGGTTCCTCCGGTACTAGTGGGAGATGATGACGAGACCCCACGGCGGCTTGGCGGTTGCAAGACGAGGGTCCTGTTGTGTCCAGAGAGTCTACTTCGTCTGGAGGCGGCCGGGAGCACACCCACGACCATGCAACCTCCGCAAGGTATGAACATCAGCACCCCACCTACCCAATTAGCGTCGCCTGTCGTGCTGGGTGATAGTTGACTAGGTGAGGAAGAGGCTCCATTAGCCGCTGATGACGTCGCCATAGATGAGGATGAGGATGACGATGACACTCAACATTATCTCAATATTGGCGCCATTGATGACGGAGGATCGATGGCTCAGCAGTATGAGTACTCAGGGTTTGAGCGTCATGAGTCGTTGCATTAATTGCCGCCGCCGGAGCCTGAACGTACTATAGACGACCTTCCACCAAAGAAGCATCGGAAGAGAGTGAGGAAAGGCAGCAATAAAGCTCCTTCGATGATCCATCCGCCTCCGCAGCCTCTGGTTCAAGACCGTGTACCTGTCTGCAGTGCGGCGAAATACCATACCGCCGGTGAAGCAATCCTACGTAAGGCATCGGTACAGGCCATACACGGCGATCTAAGGAGACTTCATGACGATGTGCTGCGGAGAGAGAAAAGCCTAATCGCCTCAGAAAATCCAGGATACCCCCTCTACATGGTTAACGTGCCGCGGCAAAGGTTGTACGTCAACACAATCCCCGCAGAGAAGTTCTTCCTTCGATTCGATTACATCTTCGACATGTTTCACTTGAAGAAGCTGGATTTTACGTTTGTCCGCCTTTATGCCTTGTACATGAACTACATCATCGGGATTGAGCAGATACCTTATATCTGTGTCGTTGACCCATACTTCATGCACGAGAGCTTCTTGGCAGTCTGCGCAGAGCACCGTGAATACGCGAGGGACTACCTCGTCAATTTCATGGTCGCCAATAAGGACAAGGAGACGATTCTCATGCCTTATCATCCCCTGTAAGTCATTTGCACGGATATCCTTCCTTGGATTTCAATCATTCATTTGCACGATGGAGGCTAATTAATTTGAGGTGTACTTATTTTGCGCAACCACGAGCACGCCGTCCTCATCATCCTTTACCCCGATACTCCCATGCTCTTTACTTGGACTCGTCGAAGAACATGAACAAAAAGGATTACACCCACATCAAGTCTGTTCTCGGCAGTGCTATATTTTTCTACGGCGTACGGGGTGGAGAGATCAAGATCAAGAAGACTAGGAACGGCAGGGCCGCCTTCGGCCATAAGATCGACTTCTGCTGCATCCAGCAACCGAGTGATAGTCTTAATGATGGATCCTATGTCATACACCAGATACTGGACTACAGACAGGATTGGCAGAACCTTCGCATGTCACCTACAGCCGAGGATGCCCATATTCTACAATGGGCAAGGAAGGTAGGAGATATCGACGATCATTGGCTTCGAGCTGAGTTCTATCACATCCAGCATGAACTTGCCCAAATCATCATGAAGGAGGTCCTAAAAAAATAGGGTTTTTCTACGAGGAAGGGGAAATGTCATGGCAAGACGTCTGAACACGCGTAGAGGCTAAGCATCTTGACCTGAAGCCTTTCACTAAGCTCGGGGACTATCTCCCTGACTTGGATGGATGGCGCGACATGCTTTATTGATTCGACACAAGGGGAGCCAAAGAATATTCTCAAGTATTAGCAGTTGAGTTGTCAATTCAACCACACCTGGATAACTTAGTATCTGCAGCAAAGTATTTAGTAGCAAAGTAGTATGATAGTAATGGTAACAGTGGCAAAAGTAAAGATAGCAGTTTTGTAGTAGTTGTAACAATAGCAACGGAAAACTAAATAAGCGATGCACAATATGTGAAAAGCTCATAGGCATTGGATCAGTGATGGATAATTATGTCGGATGCGATTCCTCATGTAATAGCTATAACATAGGGTGACACGGAACTAGCTCCAGTTCATCAATATAATGTAGGCATGTATTCCGAATATAGTCATACATGCTTATGGAAAAGAACTTGCATGACATCTTTTGTCCTACCCTCCCGTGGCAGCAGGGCCCTAGTGGAAACTAAGGGATATTAAGGCCTCCTTTTAATAGAGTACCGGACCAAAGCATTAACACATAGTGAATACATGAACTCCTCAAACTACGGTCATCACGGAGATGTATCCTGATTATTGTCACTTCGGGGTTGTCGGATGATAACACGTAATAGGTGACTATAGACTTGCAAGATAGGATCAAGAACTCACATATATTCAAGAAAACATAATAGGTTCAGATCTGAAATCATGGCACTCGGGCCCTATTGACAAGCATTAAGCATAGCAAAGTCATAGCAACATCAATCTCAGAACATAGTGGATACTAGGGATCAAACCCTAACAAAACTAACTTGATTACATGGTAAATCTCATCCAACCCATCACCGTCCAGCAAGCCTACGATGGAATTACTCACGCACGGCATTGAGCATCATGAAATTAGTGATGGAGGATGGTTGATGATGATGACGACGACGAATCCCCCTCTCCGGAGCCCCGAACGGACTCCAGATCAGCCCTCCCGAGAGAGATTAGGGTTTGGCGGAGGCTCCGTACCGTAAAACGCGATGAAACTTTCTCTCCAATTTTTTTCTCCGCGAAACCAAATACATGAGACAAGGGGCACACCCAGAGGGAGGGCGCGCCCCCCACGCCCGTGGACAGGGTGTGGGCCCCCTAGCCTTGATTCTTTCACGAGTATTTATTATATTTTCCAAAAGTTATCTCCGTGGATTTTCAGGTCATTCCGAGAACTTTTGTTTTCCGCACAATAAACAACACCATGGTAGTTCTGCTGAAAACAGTGTCAGTCCGGGTTAGTTTCATTCAAATCATGCAAATTAGAGTCCAAAACAAGGGCAAAAGTGTTTGGAAAAGTAGATACATTGGATACGTATCAACTCCCCCAAGCTTAAACCTTTGCTTGTCCTCAAGCAATTTAGTTGATAAACTAAAAGTGATAAAGAAAAACTTTTACAAACTCTATTTGCTCTTGTTGTGTAAATATTTAAAGCCAACATTCAAGTTTTCAGCAAAGATTATGAACTAACCATACTCACAATAACACTTAGGTCTCACATTTACTCATATCAATGGCATAATCAGCTAGCGAGCAATAATAAGAAAACTCGGATGACAACACTTTCTCAAAACGATCATAATATGATATAACATGATGGTATCTCGCTAGCCCTTTCTGAGACCGCAAAACATAAATGCAGAGCAACTTTAAAGATCGAGGACAGACTAAACATTGTAATTCATGGTAGAAGAGATCCAGTCAAGTCATACCCAATATAAAATAATAGTAATAAATGCAGATGACAGTGTGCTCTCCAGCGGGTGCTTTTTAATAAGAGGATGATGACTCCACATAAAAGTAAATAGATAGGCCCTTCATAGAGGAAAGCAGGGATTTGTAGAGGTGCCAGAGCTCGATTTTAAAATAGAGATGAATAACATTTTGAGCGGCATACTTTCACTGTCAACGCAACAACAATGAGATGGTGATATCTTCCATACTACATGCATTATAGGCGGTTCCCAAATAGAATGGTAAAAGTTTATACTCCCCCACCACCAACAAGCATCAATCCATGGCTTGCTTGAAACAATGAGTGCCTCCAACTAACAACAGCCCTGGGGGAGTTTTGTTTAATTATTTTGATTTTCTTTGATCTTTTTGATCATGGGACTGGGCATCCCGGTTACCGGCCATTTTCTCGTGAATGAGGAGCGGAGTCTACTCCTCTTGAGAATAACCCACCTAGCATGGAAGATACAAACAGCCCTAGTTGAAACATGAGCTGCTCGAGCATATAAAAAGAATTTCATTTGAAGGTTTGGAGTTTGGCACATACAAATTTACTTGGAATGGCAGGTAGATACCGCATATAGGAAGGTATGGTTGAATCATATGGAATAACTTTGGGGTTTATGGAGTTTGGATGCACAAGCAGTATTCCCTCTTAGTACAGGTGAAGGCTAGCAAAAGACTGGGAAGCGACCAACTGAGAGAGCGACAACAGTCATGAACATGCATTAAAATTAATTTACACCAAGTACAAGCATGAGTAGGATATAATCCACCATGAACATAAATATCATGAAGGCAATGTTGATTTGTTTCAACTACATGCATGAACATGTGCCAAGTCGAGTCACTCAATTCATTCAAAGGAGGATACCATCCCATCATACCACATCATAATCATTTTAATAGCATGTTGGCACGCAAGGTAAACCATTATAACTCATAGCTAATTAAGCATGACACAAGCAACTATAATCTCTAAATGTCATTGCAAATATGTTTACTTCATAATAAGCTGAATCAAGAACGATGAACTCATCATATTTATAAAAAAAAGAGGTCGAGTTCATACCAGCTTTTCTCATCTCAATCAGTCCATCATATATCATCATTACTGCCTTTCACTTGCACGACCAAACGGTGTGTATAATAATAATAGTGCATGTGCATTGGACTAAGCTGGAATCTGCAAGCATTCAATTCAAGAGAGAAGACAAAGTAGTATGGGCTCTAAGTTAAATAAACAATCATGCATATGAGAGCCACTAAACATTTTCAATATGGTCTTCTACTCTCGACCCCCAAAGGAAAGAAAAGAAATAAAACTATTTACACGGGAAAGCTCCCAACAAGCAAGAAGAAGAACGAGAAATCTTTTTGGGTTTTCATTTTAATTTCTACTACAAGCATGGAAATTAAACTAACTATTTTTTTTGTTTTTCTTAAGGTTTATCAAACACACAAGAAGAAAGCTAGAAAAATAAATAAAACTAGCATGGATAATACAATGAAAGAGTATGAGCACTGACAACTAGAATAATGTGTGAACATGAATGTAAAGTCCGTGGGAAATATATACTCCCCCAAACTTAGGATTTTGGCCTAAGTTGGTCTAATGCCAAGGATAGCCCGGCTGATATCCATAGTTATAAATGGGGTCGTACTCAGATGCAGTAGCGAATGCATCCTGAGCTGCGGCATGTTGGCGAGCCGCCACCGCTCTCCCCTCGTGTTCAGCTGCCTCCTCCCTGGTAACAACATATCTTCGTTTTGCCTGGTAATCAAAAAGGAAAGGAGCAGGGAGAGTAACCAGACAGAGCTACGTCATCAAAGATTAGTCGATCTTTGGAGGAATTGTTCATTCCTCAAAAGAAAACGATGTTTGACCATCGCGTCATAATCTAAATAAGCGGGAAGCAACTCCATATCCCCCTCTCGTGGGGCTATACCAAGATAATTAGCCACACGGGTCGCATAAATCCCTCCAAATAAATCTCCGGATATACCATTATTATGCAACCTACGTGCAACTATTGCCCTCAGGTTGTAATCTTTATTACCTAACACAGCACTCTTGAGGACACAAACATCAGGGACACACATGTGAAATGCTTCATCTTTACCGTTAATGCATCTACCAATGAAGAGAGCAAAATAATGTATAGCAAGAAAATGAATGCTCCCTATGGTAGCTTGTGCTATATCCCTAGATTCTCCCATAGTAATACTAGCAAGAAAGTCTTTATATTCAGATCTGTGGGGGGTCATTAACATTGCCCTATTGCGGGAGTTTGCAAGCAGTTCTAAAGTCTACTAAGTCCAGGGTATAAGATATATCATAAATATAAAACAGAACGCTCTGAGAATTACGTGAAGATTTATACTTAAACCTTCTTACGAATGAATCAGTCAATTGATAGTACTGAGGACACTTATCTTGTAAGAAGTCCTCAAGATCGGCATTATGCACATATGCGTCAAATTCATCCTTAATGCCTGCTTTGACCATAAACTCGTCTGATGGCCACTCACAAGCTTGCACTTCGGCGTCCCTTGGTGGTTCATCGTCTTGCTCACGCATAACACGCCTGGGTCCTTTCTTTGTTGAGGAACCACCTTGGTACATTCTCCTAGACATATTTCTTTTTTTGAAAAATTTCTGAAATTTTTAGTAACTTCAAAATAAAAGTGAATGAAACTAAACAAGATTGGTAGCAACCACTCCTACAAGTGCCTAGAGCCTATATCATGCATTAGAATTACTTGGGACCTCATAAATTTGACATGCAAGCTCAAGAACAGGGTCACCTATGCAGCAAAAATTTGCAATGAATAAAGCACTAGAACAAAAACTAATTGGACCAATGGAGGAGTCACATACCAAGCAACAATCTCCCAAAGCAGTTTTGTGAATGGAGCTTTGAGCAAGGAGATCGAAAATCGCAGCAAAATGAGCTAGAACTCGTGCTTGAGCTGGATGGGGATTTTTTTGGGAAGAAGATGGAGTGTGTGGGTGCAGGAATAAGTGGAGGGGGCCACTGTGGGCCCACGAGATAGGGGGGTGCTCCCAGGGGTGTGGGCGCGCCCTCCACCCTCGTGGCCAGGTGCTTGCCCCCCTGCAGTGTTTTCAGTGCCTAAAATCCTCAAATATTCCATAAAAAATCATACTAAATTTGCAGGGCATTTGGAACACTTTTATTTTCGGGATTTTTTTTTATTGCACGGATAATTCAGAAAACAGCCAGATAAAACAATTTTTGCTTTGTTTATTCTAAATAACAGAAAGTAAAAAGAGGGTACAGAAGGTTGTGCGTTCTAATTTCATCCATCTCATGATCATCAAAATGAATCCACTAACAAGGTTGATCAAGTCTTGTTAACAAACTCATTCCGAATAACACGGAACATGAGAAATTTCAAATAACACTAAGTTACCTCAACGGGGATATGAACATCCCCAACAATAAGAATATCATACTCTTTCTTGATAGAAGAGGAAATTCAAAACCTCCAATAATGATAGTTGGAACTTTTCCAATAGAATTGATGCTATGAACTTGAGATTGTTTCCTTGGAAAGTGTACCGTATGCTCATTACCATTAACATGAAAAGTGACATTGCCTTTGTTGCAATCAATAATAGCCCCTGCAGTATTCAAAAAGGGTCTACCAAGGATAATCGACATACTATCGTCCTTGGGAATATCAAGAATAACAAAATCCATTAAGATAATGACATTTGCAACCACAACAGGCACATCCTCACAAATACCGACAGGTATACCAGTTGATTTATCAGCCATTTACAAAGATATTTCAGTAGGTGTCAACTTATTCAATTCAAGTCTACGATATAAAGAGAGAGGCATAACACTAACACCGGCTCCAAGATCACATAAAGCAGTTTTAACATAATTTCTTTTAATGGAGCATGGTATAGTGGGTACCCCTGGATCTCCAAGTTTCTTTGGTATTTCACCCTTAAAAGTGTAATTAGCAAGCATGGTGGAAATTTCAGCTTCCGGTATCTTTCTTTTATTTGTAATGATATCTTTCATATACTTAGCATAAGGATTTAATTTAAGCATATCAGTTAAGCGCATACGTAAGAAGATAGGCCTAATCATTTCAGCAAAGCGCTCAAAATCCTCATCATCCTTTGTCTTGGATGGTTTAGGAGGAAAGAGCATGGGTTTCTGAACCCATGGTTCTCTTTCTTTACCGTGCTTCCTAGCAACAAAATCTCTCTTATCATATCGTTGACTCTTTGATTGTGGGTTATCAAGATCAATAGAAGGTTCAATCTCTACATCATTACTTTTGCTAGGTTGAGCATCAACATGAACATTATCATTAAGATTATCACTAGGTTCATGTTCATCACCTGATTGTGTTTCAGCACCAGAAAAAGAAATATCGTTGGGATTTTCAGGTGTGTCTACAATAGGTTCACTAGAAGACTGCAAAGTCCTATCGTCTTTCTTTTTCTTCTTTGTAGAAGAACTAGGTGCCTCTAAATTATTTCTTTGAAAATCCTGCTCGATTCTCTTAGGATGGCCTTCAGGATACAAAGGTTCCTGAGTCATTCTACCAGTTCTAGTAGCCACTCTAACAGCAAAGTCATGTTTATTATTTAATTCATCTAGCAAATCACTTTGAGCTTTAAGTACTTGCTCAGCTTGAGTGGTAACCATAGAAGCATATTTGCTAATGAGTTTAAGTTCACCTTTAACTCTAGCCATATAATCACTCAAGCGTCCTATTTCGAAAGCATTATTCTTTAATTCTCTACCAACATAAGCATTAAAACTTTCTTGTCTAGCCATAAAGTCATCAAATTCATCTAAGCATGGGCTATGAAATTTAGTGGAAGGAATTTCAACTTTATCATATCTATAGAGAGAATTTACCTTTACTACATGTGTCGGGTTATCAAGACAATGTGGTTCTTCAACATGCGGTATATTAAGACCATGTATTTCTTCAATAGGTGGTAAATTCTTAACATCTTCAGCTTTAATACCTTTTTCTTTCATTGATTTCTTTGCCTCTTGCATATCTTCAGATCGAGAAATAGAACGCCCTCTTCTTGGAGGGGTTTAGGAATAGGCTCAGAGTTGGCTCAATTGGCTCAGGGATTGCCTCAGGAATTGGCTCAGGAAGAGTCCAATTATTTTCATTAGTCAACATATTATTCAATAGTAATTCAGCTTGGTCGACTGTTCTTTCCCTGAAAACACAACCAGCACAACTATCCGAGTAGTCCTTGGAAGCATCGGTTAGTCCATTGTAAAAGATATCAAGTATTTCATTTTTCTTAAGAGGATGATCAGGCAAAGCATTAAGTAATCGAAGAAGCCTCCCCCAAGCTTGTGGGAGACTCTCTTCTTTGATTTGGACAAAATTATATATTTCCCGCAAGGCAGCTTGTTTCTTATGAGCAGGAAATATTTAGCGAGAAGTAATAAATCATATCACGGGACTACGCACACAACCAGGATCAAGAGAATTAAACCAAGTCTTAGCATCACCCTTTAATGAGAACGGAAATATCTTAAGGATATAATAATAGCGAGACTTCTCATCATTAGTAAACAGGGTGGCTATATCATTTAACTTGGTAAGATGTGCCACAACAGTTTCAGATTCAAGGCCATAAAAAGGATCAGATTCAACCAAAGTAATAATCTCAGGATCAACAGAGAATTCATAATCCTTATCAGTAACACAGATAGGTGAAGTAGCAAAAGCGGGGTCAGGTTTCATTCTAGCATTAAGAGATTGCTGCTTCCATTTAGGTAATAACTTCTTAAGATCATATCTATCTTTGCAATCAAAAATAACTCTACCAGCTTCCTCATCCATAACATAATCCTCAGGAACAACAGGTAATTCATAATCAGGGGGAGAACTTTCATCACCACTATCATCAATAATAGCATCTTCAATAATTTCATTCTCTCTAACCCTAGCAAGTTGTTCATCAAGAAATTCACCTAATGGCAAAGTAGTATCACACACAGAAATAGTTTCATCAAAAGTATCATGCATAGCAGAAGTGGCATCATCAATAACGTACGACACATCAGAATTCATAGCAGTAGCAGGTTTAGGTGTCGCAAGCTTACTCAAAACAGAAGGAGAATCTAGTGCAGAGCTAGATGGCAGTTCCTTACCTCCCCTCGTAGTTGAGGGAAAAATCTTGGTTCTTTCGTCTTTCAAGTTCCTCATAGTGATCAACAGATATAAATCCCAAGTGACTCAAAGAATAGAGCTATGCTCCCGACAACGGCGCTTGACAATTAGTCTTGATAACCCACAAGTGTAGGGGATCACAACAGCTTTCGAGGGTAGAGTATTCAACCCAAATTTATTGATTCGACACAAGGGGAGCCAAAGAATATTCTTAAGTATTAGTAGTTGAGTTGTCAATTCAACCACACCTGGATAACTCAGTATCTGCAGCAAAGTATTTAGTAGCAAAGTAGTATGATGGTAATGGTAACAGTGGCAAAAGTAAATATAGCAGTTTCGTAGTAGTTGTAACAGTAGCAACGGAAAACTAAATAAGCGATGCACAATATGTGAAAAGCTCGTAGGCATTGGATCAGTGATGGATAATTATGTCAAATGTGATTCCTCATGTAATAGCTATAACATAGGGTGACACAGAACTAGCTCCAGTTCATCAATATAATGTAGGCATGTATTCTGAATATAGTCATACGTGCTTATGGAAAAGAACTTGCATGACATCTTTTGTCCTACCCTCCCGTGGCAGCGGGGTCCTAGTGGAAACTAAGGGATATTGAGGCCTCCTTTTAATAGAGTATCGGACCAAAGCATTAACACATAGTGAATACATGAACTCCTCAGACTACGGCCATCACCGAGAAGTATCCTGATTATTGTCACTTCGGGGTTGTCGGATGATTACATGTAATAGGTGACTATAGACTTGCAAGATAGGATCAAGAACTCACATATATTCATGAAAACATAATAGGTTCATTTCTGAAATCATGGCTCTCGGGCCCTAGTGACAAGAATTAAGCATAGAAAAGTCATAGCAACATCAATCTCAGAACATAGTGGATACTAGGGATCAAACCCTAACAAAACTAACTTGATTACATGGTAAATCTCATCCAACCCATCACCGTCCAGCAAGCCTACGATGAAATTACTCACGCACGGCGGTGAGCATCATGAAATTGGTGATGGAGGATGGTTGATGATGACGACGGCGACGAATCCCCCTCTTCGGAGCCCCGAACGGACTCTAGATCAGCCGTCCCGAGTGAGATTAGGGCTTGGGGGCGGCTTCATATCGTAAAACGCGATGAAACTTTCACTCCAATTTTTTTCTCCGCGAAACGGAATATATGGAGTTGGAGTTGAGGTCAGTGGAGCATGGGGCCCACGAGACAGGGGCGCGCCCAGGGGGGCGCCCCCACCCTCGTGGACAGGGTGAGGGCCCCCTGGCCTTCATTCTTTCGCCAGTATTTTTTATATTTTCCAAAAGTTATCTCTGTGGATTTTCAGGTCATTCCGAGAACTTTTGTTTTCTGCGTAATAAACAACACCATGGTTGTTCTACTGAAAACAGCGTCAGTCCGGGTTAGTTTCATTCAAATCATGCAAATTAGAGTCCAAAACAAGGGCAAAAGTGTTTGGAAAAGTAGATACGTTGGAGACGTATCAATGATGAGAGACCACTTTGTGTTGGATGATGATTATGATGATGACATGATTTGATGCTATGATTACATTTGTATGTGTATGATGTTAAAGATTATTGTATAAAGCCTGTTCAAATACAAAACAAATATGCAGAAGAAAAAACAAAAACTAATAAAACTAACAGTAGTGAGGGGAGTAGAGTTAGCAGCAGCGCGCCCTTACTAGTAGCGCGCCCTGGACTAAAGCGCTACAGATGTTAACAATAGCGAGTTGCCCAAAAGCCCGTTGCTACTAGCCATATATAGTAGTAGCCTGGGTCATCACGCGCTACTGATACATGTTAGCCGTAGCGCCGTATCAGTAGCGTGGCTCCCCGCGTTACTGATACACCTAATACGCGCGCTACTGCTAGGCTTTTCCCTAGTAGTGTGCGCAAACGTTTACCTCATAAAAACTATGTGGGATGGACAACCTTTGCCACACAGTTTCTTCTATGCACCGTGTGTGATGCATTTAATAACGCAAACAATATATTGTTAATATTGTGTGTGATGGGAACACTATCACATACAATTTAATGGGGAAAATTGTGTGTGATGTACCTACGAATGGAAACGTTTTCCTTGCAGCGACTGTGTGTGATGTATATACGAATGGAAATATTTAGCGGGGACTGACTGTGTGGGATGTACTTACGATTGGATATGATTTCGCCTGTATAACTGTATTTTTTGAGCACTACTATATGTATAACCGTATTTGCTCGCTCGCCAGTCGCACATGACCTCATTTTGCCGAGCGTGTGTGCTAGGAGGGCATATCCCCGACGGTTTATGGGTCGTGTGGGAAGGACCCCCCTATCGCCCACACTCACTAGGTGACGCTTCCGAACATCGTCGCGGAAAGGGGTTAAAAACCGTTTGTATAGCACCTCGTTGTACTAGTGATGAAGTTGCTTATTTGATTGAAAAGTGTGATATTACTCTCTACAAATCTGAAAATGTTGACATACTTACATATTACTATGAAAACTATGCTCGTAATGCTTATGTTAAGGAATTTATTGAGAGAATGTCCATTGCTTTGGAAGAAAATAATGATATGCACGAATCTATAGATGATTATGATTCCATTGATTTGATTGAAATATCCCTTGATGAACATGATGCTTACTATTCTTATGGCCTTGATGCCAATATTAATTATGCTTATGAAGATGAACTTGCTATAGTTCCTTATGTTAAACATGAAATTATTACTATTGCACCCACAGTTGATAGCCCCTTGAATGAAAAGCATGATTGGAATGATGTTATTATAAATTATATTAATGACAATTATGCTAAAAATACGCAAAACCCAAGCTTGGGGATGCTAGTTTTCCTATGTCCACTACTTATTGCAATGATCATGATTGGGGTTATTCTTCTTATGATCTTGAAAATTTATTTAAGCCCCATGATGAATATGAGATTGATAATAGTTTTTGCAATAATATTTAAAGTAGGTTTGGAAGAGTGTCATCTCTAGATAAAAATAACCCACATACTTGGAGAATGTTCAATCTAATGATTTTTTTGATAAAAGTGGGCTTGGAGAGGTCATGACTTTATTTAATAATAAACCCACTATTTTGGAAGAGTGTCAACTTTGCATGCATGAGGATCATCTTGAGAATATTTTATGTGATAGCTATATTGTTGAATTTGATTATGATCCTACATGTAATTATTATGAGAGAGGAAAATATGGTTGTACAAATTTTCATGTTACTAAATTACCTCTCTTCATGTTGAGATTGTCTATGTTTTATTCTTCTTCCTTGCATATGCTAGTTTTTTCTTGCCTTGATAATTTGTTTTCTTATAAAATGCCTATGCATAGGAAGTATGTTAGACTTAAATGTGTTTGTCGCATGTTTTATGATGCTCTCTTTGTGCTTCAATTCTTGTCTATCATGTGAGCACCATTAAAATTATCAATGCCTAGCTAAAAGGCTTTACAGAAAAGCGCTTATTGGGACACAACCCCATACTTTCCTCGCTTTTTTGCAATAATTTCTGATCTAGCCTCTGTTTAGATGTGTTTTCATGTTTTAATTTAGTGTATGTGCCAAGTAAGACCATTGGGATAGTTTGGAAGATTGTTGATTTGATCTTGATGAAAAACAAAAACTTTTTTGCTCAGTAAAACAGTTTTCAAATATCATAGAAGTGTAATCTTGATATGAATGTTTGACACAAGATTTATATACAAATTACACAGGTTTTCCTAATTTTTCAGAAAATTTGGAGTTACATAAGTATACGAAGTTTACAGATTGCTAAAGTCTGTTCTGTTCATGACACATTCTGTTTTCTATGTGTTGTTTGCTTATTTTGATGAATCTATGGGTAGTATCGGGGGGGTATTAACCATGGAAAAGTTGGAATAAAGTAGATATTACACCAATATAAATAAAGAATGAGTTCACAATAGTATGAAAAAGTGGTGATCTATTTTCTTATACTAACGGATCTCATGAGTTTTCTGTTGAGTTTTGTGTTGTGAAGTTTTCAAGTTTTGAGTAGAGATTTGATGGACTATGGAATAAGGAGTGGAAAGAGCCTAAGCCTGGGGATGCCCAAGGCACTCCAAGGTAATATTCAAGGACAACCAAGCATGTAATCTTGGGGATGCCCCGGATGGCATACCCTCTTTCGTCTTCAATCCATCGGTAAATTTACTTGAGGCTATATTTTTATTCACTGCATGATATGTGTTTTGCTTGGAGCATCTTGTGTGATTTGAGACTTTTCTTTTTAGTTTGCCACAATCATCTTTATGTACACACATTTTGAGAGGGACACACATGAATCATGAATTTATTAGAATACTCTATGTTCTTCACTTATATCTTTTGAGTTGGGCAGTTTTTGCTCTAGTGCTTCACTTGTATCTTTTAAGAGAACGGCAGTGGCTTTATTTTATAGAAATTGTTGAACTCTCATGATTCACTTATATTATTTTGAGAGTCTCTAAACATCATGGTAATTTTCTTAGGTTATGAATTTAGTCCTAATATGATGGGCATCCAAGAGGGATATAATAAAAACTTTCGTAGAAAGAGCATTGAATACTATGAGAAGTTTGATTCCTTGCATTTGTTTTGAGATATAAAGATGGTGATATTAGAGTCACGATAGTGAGTAATTTTGGATTGGTAGAAATACTTGTGTTAAAGTTTGTGACTCCCATAGCATGCACGTATGGTGAACCGTTATGTGATGAAGCCGGAGCATGATTTATTTATGTAGTACTTTGTTTCGATAGCTAATAAATTTTTGCAACAAGTATGTGAGTTCTTTATGACTAATATTGAGTCCATGGATTATACACACTCTCACCCTTCCATCATTGCTAGCCTCTCTAGTATCGTGCAATTCTCGCTGGTGCATTAAACCCACCATATACCTTCCTCAAAACAGCCACCATACCTAACTATTATGGCATTTCTGTAGCCATTCTGAGATATATTGACATGCAACTTCCACAGTTTCGTTTATTATGACACGCACCATCATTGTCATATTGTTCTCATATGCGTGAGGCATTCATATAGAGTCATATTTTGTTCTAGAATTGAGTTGTAATTCTTGAGTTGTAAGTAAATAAAAGTGTGATGATCATCATTATTAGAGCAATATCCCATGTGAGGAAAGGATGATGGAAGATATGATTCCCTCACAAGTTGGGATGAATCTCCAAACTTTAAAAAAAATAAAAGAGGCCAAAGAAGCCCAAATAAAAAATAGGCCAATAGAAGCCCACAAAAAATGAGAGAAAAGAGAGAAGGGGCAATGCTACTATCCTTTTACCACACTTGTGCTTCAAAATAGCACCATGATCTTCATGATAGAGAGTCTCCTATGTTGTCACTTTCATATACTAGTGGGAATTTTTCATTATATAACTTGGCTTGTATATTCCAATGATGGGCTTCCTCAAATTGCCCTAGGTCTTCGTGAGCAAGCGAGTTGGATGCACACCCACTTAGTTTATTTTTGAGCTTTCATACACTTATAGCTCTAGTGCATCTGTTGCATGGCAATCCTTACTCACTCGCATTGATATCTATTGATGGGCATCTCCATAGCCCGTTAATACGCATAGTTGATGTGAGACTATCTCCTTCTATTTGTCTTCTCCACAACCACCATATTCTATTCCACCTATAGTGTTATATCCATGGCTCACGCTCATGTATTGTGTGAAATTAAAAAAGTTTGAGAATACTAAAGTATGAAACAATTGCTTGACTAAAACTGGGGTTGTGCATTATTTAATACTTTGTGTGATGAAGATGGAGCATAGCCAAACTATATGATTTTGTAGGGATAACTTTCTTTGGCCATGTTATTTTGAGAAGACATGATTGTTTTATTAGTATGCTTGAAGTATTATTGTTTTTATGTCAACATTAAACTCTTCTTTTGAATCTTATGGATCTGAATATTCATGCCACAATAAAGAAAATTACATGGATAATTTCACATCAAAAATTTTGTTTTTATCATTTACCTACTCGAGAACGAGCAGGAATTAAGCTTGGTGATGCCTGATACATCTCCAAGGTATCTATAATTTTTTATTGTTCCATGCTATTATATTATCTATTTTGGATGTTTTATATGCATTAATATGCTATTTTATATTATTTTTGGGACTGAGGGAGTTACAGAATAAGGGGTCCTCAAGGCGCCGGCCCATCAATATGGTCCAGAATGGTGAAGTCGTATAGCAGCGGGAGATTTATAAAGCCGTGGTGTGCCCTCCAAGTCAAGGATAGGAAGGATCTCCTTATCCCTTGTTGTAATCTATCTCTGGTAACCCTAACCCTGTCGGTGTCTATATAAACCGAGGGTTGTAGTCTTTAGGGGACATTCATCATCTCATCGCCTTAGGGTTTAGCTCATGCTGATCTCGAGGTAGACCTACTCTATAAACCATATCATATATCCAATATAATCAAGCAGGACGTAGAGTATTACCTCTTCGAGAGGGCCTAAACCTGGGTAAACACTGTGTTCATCGACCCTTGTTCCCCATCGATCCTAGATCCACAGCTTGGGACCCCCTACCCTGAGGTCTACCGGTTTTGATGCCAACATTGATGTTTTCATTGAGAGGTCCGTTGTTGGATCGCCGGAAGAATCAGTGGCTCAACCGGTCGTTAGAGACCACACCCGTGCCCAGGGCTTCCCCGCCCTAGTCATCTCCTTGTGTTTGGTAGCATATTATTGCAAGCCGATCCCACTGGTCGCCTTGACCAGATCGAAAGCCTCATCCCCATAGATGGACCCGCTGGCTCGCGGCCATCAACCCCGGGGCCAACTGACCTGCAAGAACCAAGTGTCTCTCAAATTCCGGCCTTGAAGCCTGAATGCTACTTCTTGAGCTTGCGTTGCTTTTTCCCTTGAAGAGGAAAGGGTGATGCGGCAAAGTAGAGATAAGTAGTTCCCTCTGTTTGAGAACCAAGGTATCAATCCAGTAGGAGACAAGGCACAAATCACCAAGAGCTGCACAAACAATCAAACAAACTTGCACCCAACACGGTAAAGGTGTTGTCGATCCCTTCACGGTTACTTGCAAAATTGAGATCTAATAGAGATAGATAAACGATAAAGTAAATATTTTTGGTATTTTTGGTTTATAGATCGGAAAGTAAAAGATTGCAAAATAGCATATCAGAAACTTATATGATGGAAAATAGACCCAGGGGCCATAGGTTTCACTAGAGGCTTCTCTTGAGATAGCAAATAACACGGTGGGTGAACAAATTACTGCCGAGCAATTGATAGAAAAGCGCAAAGTTACGATATCTAAGGCAATGATCATGAATATAGGCATCATGTACGTGTCAAGTAGACCGAAATTATTCTGCATCTACTAATATTACTCCATACATCGACCGCTATCCAGCATGCATCTAGAGTATTAAGTTCATAAAGAACGGAGTAACGCAATAAGTAAGATGACATGATGTAGAGGAATTGACTCAAGCAATATGATGAAAACCCCATCTTTTTATCCTCGATGGCAACAATACAATACGTTCCTTGCTTCCCTATTGTCGCTGGAAAAGGACACTGCAAGATTGAACCCAAAGCCACGCACTTCTCCCATTGCAAGAAAAACCAATCTAGTAGGCCAAACTAAACCGATAATTCGAAGAGACTTGCAAAGATATCAAATCATGCATATAAGAATCAGAGAAGATTCAAATAATATTCATAGATCTAATCATAAGTCCACAATTCATCGGATCTCGGCAAACACACCGCAAAAAAGTATTACATCGAATAGATCTCTAAGAACATCGAGGAGAACATGGTATTGAGAATCAAAGAGAGAGAAGAATCCATCTAGCTACTAGCTATGGACCCGTAGGTCAGTGGTAAACAACTCACACTTCATCGGAAGGGCAATAGAGTTGATGTAGAAGCCCTCCGTGATCGAATCCCCCTCCTGCAGAACATCGAAAAAGGCCCCTAGATGGGATCTCATGGGTAAAGAAGGTTGCGGCGGGGGAAAAGTGTATTCGTTGCTCCCCTGGTGGTTTGGGGATATATGGGAATATATAGGCGAAAGAATTAGGTCAGGAGGGTCAAGAGTGGCCCACAAGGGTGGGGGCGTGCCCTACCCCCCTGTGCGCGACCTCCGTCCTTGTGTCCTCCTCGTGGCTCCTCCGACTTCATCTCCAAGTCTCATGGTTGTCTTCTGGTCCAAGAAAAATCATCGCGATTGTTTCATTCTGTTTGGACTCTGTTTGGTATTCCTTTTCGGTCAAACTCAAAAATAAGGAAAAAAATAGGAACCGGCACTTGGCTCTCGGTTAATAGGTTAGTCCCAAAAATAATATAAAATAGCATATTAATGCATATAAAACATCCATTACAGATAAATATAATAGCATGGAACAATCAAAAATTATAGATACATTGGAGACGTATCAAGCATCCCCAAGCTTAATTCCTGCTCGTCCTCGAGTAGGTAAATGATAAAAACATAATTTTTGATGTGGAATGCTACCTAACATATTTATCCATGTAATTTTGTTTATTGTGGCATGAATGTTCAGATCCGTAAGATTCAAAACCAAAGTTTAATATTGACATAAAAACAATAATACTTCATGCATACTAACAAGGCTATTATGTCTTCTCAAAATTGCATGACCAAAGAAAGTTTATCCCTACAAAATCATATAGTCGGGCTATGCTTTATCTTCATCACACAAAATATTTAAATCATGCACAACCCCGATGACAAGCCAAGCAATTATTTCATACTTTTGATGTTCTCAAACTTTTTCAACTTTCACGCAATACGTGAGCATGAGCCATGCATATAGCACTATAGGTGGAATAGAATATGGTGGTTGTGGAGAAGACAAAAAGAAGGAGATAGTCTCACATCAACTAGGTGTATCAACGGGCTATGGAGATGCTCATCAATAGATATCAACGTGACTAGGGATTGCCATGCAACGGATGCACTAGAGCTATAAGTTTATGAAAGCTCAAAAGAAAACTAAGTGGGTGTGCATCCAATTTGCTTGCTCGCGAAGACCTAGGGCACTTTGAGGAAGCCCATCATTGGAATATACAAGCTAAGTTCTATAATGAAAAATTCCCACTAGTATATTAAAGTGACATCATAGGAGACACTCTATCATGAAGTTCATGGTGCTACTTTGAAGAACAAGTGTGGAAAAAGGATAGCAACATTGCCCCTTCTCTCCTTTTCTCTCTTTTTATTTAGTTGGGACTTTCTCATTTTTTTTGGCCTCTTTTTTTTCATCTGGAGTCCTATCCGGACTTGTGGGGGAATCATAGTCTCCATCATCCTTTCCTCACATGGGACAATGCTCTAATAATGAAGATTACCACACTTTTATTTACTTATAACTCAAGAATTACAACTCAAAACTTGGAACAAAATATGACTCTATATGAATGCCTCGGGCGGTGTACCGGGATGTGCAATGAATCAAGAGCAACATATATGAAAGAATTATGAACGATGTCTTTGCCACAAATACGATGTCAACTACATGATCAGGCAAAGCAATATGACAATGATGAAGCGTGTCATAATAAATGAAATGGTGGTAAGTTACATGGCAATATATCTCGGAATGGCTATGGAAATGCCATAATAGGTAGGTATGGTAGCTGTTTTGAGGAAGGTATATGGTGGCTGTTCGGTACCGGCGAAAGTTGCGTGGTAGTAGAGAGGCAAGCAATGGTGGAAGGGTGAGAGTGCGTATAATCCATGGACTCAACATTAGTCATAAAGAACTCATATACTTATTGCAAAAATCTATTAGTACAAAGTACTATGCGCATGCACCTATGAGGATAGATTGGTAGGAAAAGACCATCGCTCGTCCCCGACCGCCACTCATAAGGAAGACAATCAAAAAATAAATCATGCTCCGACTTCATCACAAAACGGTTCACCATACATGCATGCTACGGGAATCACAAACTTTAACACAAGTATTTCTCAAATTCACAATTACTCACTAGCATGACTCTAATATCACCATCTTCATATCTCAAAAAAATCATAACGAATCAAACTTCTCATTGTATTCATTGCACTTTATATGAAATTTTTTATTATATCCCTCTTGGATGCCTATCATATTAGGACTAAATTTATAACCAAAGAAAAATACCATGCTGTTTAAAGACTCTCAAAATAATATAAGTGAAGCCCGAGTGTTCATCAATTTCTATAAAATAAAACCACCGCCGTGCTCTAAAAAGATAAGTGAAGCACTAGAGCAAAATTGCCTAGCTCAAAAGATAAAAGTGAAGTACATAGAGTATTCTAATAAATCTCAATTCAGGTGTGTCCCTCTCAAAAGGTGTGTACAATAAGGATGATTGTGGCAAACTAAAAAGAAAAGACTCAAATCATACAAGACGCTCCAAGCAAAACACATATCATGTGGTGAATAAAAATATAGCCTCAAATAAAGTTACCGATAGGCGAAGACGAATGAGGCATCCCCAAGCTTAGGCTCTTGGTTGTCCTTGAATATTACCTTGGGGTGCCTTGGGCATCCCCAAGCTTAGGCTCTTGCCAGTGCCTATTCCATAGCCCATCAAATCCTACCCAAAACTTGAAAACTTCACAACACAAAACTCAACAGAAAATGTCATAAGCTCCGTTAGTATAAGAAAATAAATCACCACTTTATGGTACTGTTGTGAACTCATTATTTACATATATTGGTGTATTATCTACTGAATTCCAACTTGTACATGGTTCATACCCCTGGTACTACCCATAGATTCATTAAAATAAGCAAACAACACATATAAAACAGAATTTGTCAAAAACAGAACAGTCTGTAGCAATCTGTAACTCTCGAATACTTATGTAACACAAAATATTCTAAGAAATTAGGACAACCTGGGGAATTTGTGTAAAAATACAATGGAAAAAGAATCAGATCAAAATCTTTCTTCTGTGAATTATGAAAATTATTTTCCTAGGTGCAAAAGTTTCTGATTTTTAGGAAGATGAAAACAACTATCACCATAAGCCATCCTAAAGGTCTTACTTGGCACAAAACACTAATTAAAGCACACAACCACATCTAACCAGAGGCTAGATGAATTATTTATTGAAAAACAGGAACAAAAAAGCAAGAAAAAAATAAAACTGGGTTGCCTCCAACAAGTGCTACTATTTAACGCCCTTAGCTAGGCATAAAACACGAATAAATCTAGGTGTTGCTATCTTTGATACGCAATCCATAAGTGGCTCTCATAATAGACCCATATGTCAATTTAATTTTCTTTCTAGGAAAAGTCTTCCATGCTCTTCCTTAACGGAAATTGAAATCTAATGTTTTTCTTCTTTCATGTCAATAATTGCACCAATCATTCTAAGGAAAGGTCTACCAAGAATAATATGACATGTAGGATTGCAATCTATATCAAGAACAATGAAATCTACAGGCACATAATTCCTATTTACAACAATAAGAACATCATTAATCCTTCCAATAGGTTTTTAATAGTGGAATCCGCAAGATGCAAATTTAAGGAACAATCATCAAATTCACGGAAACCTAGCACATCACATAAAGTTTTTGGAATCATGGAAATGCTAGCACCCAAATCACACAAAGCATGTCAATCATAATATTTAATCTTAATCTTAATAGTAGGTTCCCACTCATCATAATGTTTTCTAGGGATAGAGCTTCTAATTCAAGTTTTTCTTCAAAAGATTGCATCATAGCATCAAAGATATGTTTAGTAAAAGCTTTGTTTTGATTATAAGCATGAGGAGAATTCAACATGGATTGAAACAAGGAAATACAATCTATTAAAGAACAATTATCATAATTAAATTCCTTGAAATCCAAAAGAGTGGGTTCATTGCTACTTCAAGTTTGACCTCTCCAATCCCACTTTTATCAATTTTTTCTTCAAGATCTAAAAACTCCGAATCATTGGGACGCCTTTTAACTAAAGTAGACACATCTCCAGTCCCATCTTTATCAAGATTTATATTAGAGAACAAAGATTAAATTGGAGTCACATCAATCACTTTAACATCTTCATCATTATTTTTGCGGAAACTAGAAGAACACGCTTTTACAAACCAATCTTTTTAAGCGCGTATCTTAGCAATTCTTTCTTTGCACTCATCAATGGAAATTCTCATGGCTTGGAGAGACTAATTAATATCATCCTTAGGTGGAATAGATCTAAGTTTCAAAGAGTCAACATCAAGAGAAATTCTATCCACGTTCCTAGCCAAATCATCAATCTTGAGAATTTTTCTTCAATCAAAGCATTGAAATTCTTTTGCGAACTCATAAATTCTTTAACACTAATCTCAAAATGAGAGGGCATATTATTACAATTTCCATAAGAATTATTGTAAGAATTACCATAATTATTAGAGGAATTACTATGAAATGGCCTAGGATTAAAATTACCTCTATACGCGTTATTACCGAAATTGTTCCTACCAACAAAATCCACATCCATAGATTCATTATTATTCTCAATCAGTAGACAAAGGCATATCATTAGGATCAATAGAATCACTCTTGCTAGCAAATAATTTCATAAGTTCATCCATCTTTCCACTCAAAACATTAATCTCTTCAATCGCATGCACTTTTTTAATAGTGGAAGATCTTTTGGTGTGCCATTGAGAATTAACCATAATATTATCTAGGAGTTTAGTAGCTTATCCTAAAGTAATTTCCATAAAAGTACCTCCCACAGCCGAATCTAAAAGATTTCTTGAAGCAAAATTCAATCTGCCATAATTTTTTTGTATAATCATCCACAAATTCAAACCACGACTAGGGCAATTTCTTATCATCAATTTCATCCTCTCCCAAGATTGTGCAACATGTTCATGATCAAGTTGCTTAAAATTCATAATATCGTTCCTAAAGGAGATGATCTTAGTGGGAGGAAAATACGTAGAAATAAAAGCATCTTTACACTTATTCCATGAATCAATACTATTTTTAGTCAAAGATGAAAACCAAGTTTTAGCATGATCTCGAACGGAAATAGCTTCAATTAAATATCATTATCCACATCTTTTTTCTTTTGTATATCACACAAATCAACAAAATTGTTTAGATGGGATGCGACATCTTCACTAGGAAGGCCGAAAAATTGATCTTTCATAACAAGATTCAGCAAAGCGACATTAATTTCTCAAGATTCTGCACTAGTGGCGGGAGCAATCGGAGTACTAATAAAATGTTTATTATTGGTGTTGGAGAAGTCACACAATTTGGTATTCTCTTGAGCCGTCGTGACAAAGCAAGCAATCCAACACATGGGCACACAAAAAGCAAGCGAAGAAGACGAACGAAAGAGGGGCGAAGAAAAGGCAAATCTTTTCAAAAATTGTTTTAGAAGTGGGGGAGAGGAAAACGAGAGGCGAATGGCAAATAATGTAATGCAAGAGATGACCGTTTTATGATGGGTACTTGGTATATCTTGACTTGGCGTAGATCTCCCCGGCAATGGCGCCAGAAATTCTTCTTTCTACTTCTTGAGCTTATGTTGGTTTTTCCCTTGAAGAGGAAAGGGTGATGCAGCAAAGTAGAGATAAGTATTTCCCTCAGTTTGAGAACTAAGGTATCCGTCCAGTAGGAGAAAATGCACAAATCACCAAGACCTGCACAAACAATCAAACAAACTTGCACCCAATGTGGTAAAGGGGTTGCCAATCCCTTCACGGTTACTTGCAAAAGTGAGATCTGTTAGAGATAGATAAATGATAAAGTAAATATTTTTTGGTATTTTTGGTTAATAGATCGAAAAGTAAAAGATTGCAAAATAGTAGATCGGAAACTTATATGATGGAAAATAGACCCGGGGGCCATAGGTTTCACTAGAGGCTTCTCTCAAGATAGCAAATAACACGGTGGGTGAAAAAATTACTCCGAGCAATTGATAGAAAAGTGCAAAGTTATGACAATACCTAAGGCAATGATCATGAATATAGGCATCACGTCCGTGTCAAGTAGACCAAAATGATTTTGCATCCACTACTATTACTCCACACATCTACTGCTATCCAGCATGCATATAGAGTATTAAGTTCATAAAGAATGGGGTAACGCATTAAGTAAGATGACATGATGAGAATTAACTCAAACAATATGATGAAAACCCCATCTATATATACTCGATGGCAACAATACAATACGTTCCTTGCTTCCCCTACTGTCACTGGGAAAGGACACCGCAAGATTGAACCCAAAGCCAAGCACTTCTCCCATTGCAAGAAAAACCAATCTAGTAGGCCAAACTAAACCGATAATTCGAAGAGACTTGCAAAGATATCAAATCATGCATATAAGAATTCAGAGAAGATTTAAATAATATTCAGAGATAAGTTGATCATAGATCCACAATTCATCGGATCTCGGAGAACACACCGCAAAAAAGTATTCCATCGAATGGAACTCCAGGAACATCGAGGAGAACATGGTACTGAGAATCAAAGAGAGAGAAGAAGTCATCTAGCTACTAGCTATGGACCCGTAGGTCTGTGGTAAACTACTCACACTTCATCGGAAGGGCAATAGAGTCGATGTAGAAGCCCTCCGTGATCGAAGCCCCCTCCGGCAGAATGCCGGAAAAGGCCCCTAGATGGGATCTCATGGGTACAAAGGTTGCTGCGATGGAAAAGTGTTTTCGTGGCTCCCTTGGTGGTTTGGGGATATATGGGAATATATAGGCAAAAGAATTAGGTCAGGAGGGTCATGAGGGGCCCACAAGGGTGAGGGGCACGCCCGACCCCCTTGGGCGCGCCCTCCATCCTTGTGGCCGCCTCGTGGCTCCTCCGACTTCATCTCCAAGTCTCCTGGTTGTCTTCTGGTCTAAGAAAAATCATCACGAAGGTTTCATTCCATTTGGACTCCGTTTGGTATTCCTTTTCTGCGAAACTCAAAAACAAGGAAAAAACAGGAACTGGCACTGGGCTCTAGGTTAATAGCTTAGTCCCAAAAATAATATATAATAGCATATTAATGCATATAAAACATCCAAAACAAATAATATAATAGCATGGAACAATCAAAAATTATAGATACATTGGATACGTATCACTGAGCCCTGCCGAATCGCCAGAGTGTCCGGTACCTCCATGCGCCCAGCCAGTAGACCACTTGGTAAATCTATTCCACGCAGTGGCAATGTCCGTTATCAGGCCGACGGCCTATGATCAGATCGTTCTTAAACCCTACGACTGAGAAATCAACATCCCTCCAGTCACACACCACGTCACCACCATCTAAGAGACCCAGGAGGGGCCACAGCCTTACAAGCTAAAAATGGTGTACACTCTCCAGCTCGAAGTCAGACACCATCCCAGATGTATGCTACGTCTTGAGCTTGCGTTGGTTTTCCTTGAAGAGGAAAGGGTGATGCAGCAATAGTAGCATAAGTATTTCCCTCAGTTTTTGAGAACCAAGATATCAATCCAGTAGGAGGCTCCTCAAAAGTCCCACGCACCTACACAAACAAACAAAGAACTCGCAACCAACACAATAAAGGGGTTGTCAATCCCTTCACGACCACTTGTAAAAGTGAGATCTGATAAAGATAGTATAATAAGATAAATATATTTTTTGTACTTTATAATATAGATGCAAAAAGTAAAGATGCAAATAAAAGTAGATTGGAAGCAAATATGATAAGAGATAGGCCCGGGGCCATAGGTTTCACTAGAGGCTTCTCTCGAGATAGCATAATTATTACGGTGGGTGAACAAATTACTGTCGAGCAATTGATAGAAAAGCGAATAATTATGAGATTATCTAGGCATGATCATGTATATAGGCATCACGTCCGCAACAAGTAGACCGACTCCTTCCTGCATCTACTACTATTACTCCACACATCGACTGACTCCTGCCTGCATCTAGAGTATTAAGTTCATAAGAACAGAGTAACGCATTAAGCAAGATGACATGATGTAGAGGGATAAACTCATGGAATATGATATAAACCCCATCTTTTTATCCTCGATGGCAACAATACAATATGTGCCTTGCAACCCCTGCTGTCACTGGGTAAGGACACAGCAAGATTGAACCCAAAGCTAAGCACTTCTCCCATGGCAAGAAAGATCAATCTAGTAGGCCAAACAAAA
Source organism: Aegilops speltoides (assembly GCA_021437245.1). Taxonomy (NCBI): domain Eukaryota; kingdom Viridiplantae; phylum Streptophyta; class Magnoliopsida; order Poales; family Poaceae; genus Aegilops; species Aegilops speltoides. The sequence continues at coordinate 122,990,847 of CM038143.1, read as the reverse complement.
CTGATAATTTGAAGAGACTTGCAAAGATAACTCAATCATACATAAAAGAATTCAGAGGAGATTCAAATATTTCCCATAGATAAACTTGATCATAAACCCACAATTCATCATATCTCGACAAACACACCGCAAAAAGAGTTTACATCAAATAGATCTCCACAAGAGAGGAGGAGAACATTGTATTGAGATCCAAAAAGAGAGAAGAAGCCATCTAGCTAATAACTATGGACCCGTAGGTCTGTGGTAAACTACTCACAACTCATCGGAGGGGCTCTGGTGTTGATGTAGAAGCCCTCCATGGTCGATTCCCCCTCCGGCAGAGCGCCGGCAAAGGCTTCAAGATGGGATCTCGCGGATACAGAAGGTTACAGCGGTGGAAATTGTGTTTCGTTGGCTCCCTGGATGTTTTCGGGGTACGTAGGATTATATAGGAGGAAGAAGTACGTCGGTGGCCGCCCGAGGGGCCCACGAGACAGGTGGGCACGCCCTGTGGGGGGCGCCCTACCCTCTCGTGGCCGCCTCGGCTGCTTCTTGACTTGCACTCCAAGTCCCCTGGATCACGTTCGTTCCAAAAATCACGCTCCTGAAGGTTTCATTCCGTTTGGACTCCGTTTGATGTTCATTTTCTTCGAAATACTGAAATAGGCAAAAAAACAGCAATATGGGCTGGGCCTCCGGTTAGTAGGTTAGTCCCAAAAAATGATATAAATGTGTAAAATAAAGCCCATAAACATCCAAAAGGGGTAATATAATAGCATGGAACAATCAAAAATTATAGATACGTTGGAGACGTATCAATGTATGTCCGGACTTAATACAAGATCCAGCCTTGAGCCGATCCAGCCGCATGCCAGCCCGGATTCGAGCCGAGCATGATCGGAACCGGACACAACTCAACCACCCATTAAGGATAGTTCGTGTCCGCCGCAGGAAGGAATACTCGAATTTTTCCCACCCACTCACCACATTGAATACTCCCTGGATCCGAGAAGCCCGGACATATGGGACCTCATGCACGTTAAACAGCTGCCAAACGAGACAGTCCATCACTACTGGGCTAAATTTCTCTAGTGAAGAACAGGATGGCACCTTGCTGCGAAAAAGAGATAATTAAAGCCTTCCAGTTCAACTACAAGGACGAGGGCCTCTTAAACACCCTCACACGTCACCGAATTCAAAGCTTTAGCGAACTATCACACATGGTACGCAAGTATTGTGCCATGGAGAATAGGTGGAGGGCGCAACAGATGAACATGGGGCCGCCGCCTGCCGCGCAACACAAAAAGTTTCATGTCAAACGAGCATACACACATCAATCACCAGAGTGCATTCCCGACGAAAATAAAACCAATCCAAGATCAGTGTTGGACGAGCTGCTGGATAAACCATGCCCAATACACTCGGTCCTACTAGATGCAAACCCAACCATCAGACTTTGAGCCTATAGGGTGGTGAGACAAGTAGACAAACATGGCGAGTCTTGGGCCTTACACCTCCAGATAAACAGTTCGGAGCCTCAACACAGGACTACAATGTCCTCACGGTCTATGAGACGTTCGCCTCAAACAATAAAAGGAAAAAGGCTCTTCGAGAGCTCAGCCAGATATATAAAGTAACGGCCGCACACCCATGGGCAACCACTCTTATCACCTTCAATGAGAAGGACGAGCCAAGCCCCCACACCAGCCACACACCGGCCGCACTGGTCCCTGACCCCATCGTCGATGGTTTCCGACTGACTAAAGTGCACATGGACGAAGGCAGTGGCCTCAACCTCATTTATAAGGATACTCTCGACAAGATGCAGTTCAACAGGTATCGCATCGAATGCGGCCATACGACATTCCGAGGTATTACACCCGGTAGGGAGGCACACTGCTTGGGACGCGTATTCATAGAGGATACCACGCCCTTCTAGGACGTGAGGCATTCTCAAGATTTCAGGCTATACCACATTACGAGTATATGAAACTCAAAATTCCAGGGCCCAATAGGGTGATCTCACTAAAAAGCGATCCGAGCAAAGCCCTGCGAGCCGAAAATAAGACGGCATCCCTCACCCTAGAGGCACTATCTAAAGCCCTCACGGCCGAAGAATTGATAGCGCTACGCACTACAGTCGACAGGGACGATGTGGTTCTCAGTAAAAGACAAAAATCCACATCATTCAAGCCAGTAGATGAAATAGTAAAATTTCAAGTGCACCCAACAGATCCCAATGAAACAGCATCCATAGGAGCACAGCTAGACCCCGCAATCGATGAGGCTCTAAGTAAATTTCTGCGTGAAAACTGGGAAATATTCACCTGGCACCCCTCAGATATGCCAGGAATCCCATGGAGGCTAGCAGAGCACATCCTAAACATCATCAAAGGCTTCGAGCCGGTGGAACAGACTCTACGCTGATTTCCCAAACCCAAATGACAAGCTATGGGCGAAGAGCTCGCAAAACTGCTGGAGGCCGGATTCATCTGCGAGATCAAGCACCCCGAGTGCCCAAGAAGGACAAGTCATGGCGGCTTTGCATCGATTTTAAAGACCTCAACAAGGCCTGCCCTAAGGACCATTTCCCCTTGCCAAGAATTGACCATATCATCGAAGCCACCGCCAGACACGACTCGCTATGCTTCCTCGACGCATACTCCGGATACCACCAGATTAAGATGAAGGAGTCCAACCAGGCGAGAACCACATTCATCACCCCTTAGGGCCTTTCTACTTCAATAGCATGTCATTTGGGCTAAAACGCAGGAGCCACATACCAATGCATGATTCAAATATGCCTCGAGAGTCAAATCGGCAGGACGGTCGAGGCATACGTGGATGACGTGGTTGTCAAAACCAAAAACATCGACCAACTGATAGACGACCTCCGCCAAACATTCGACAACTTGCTAGCCTATGATATATGGCTCAACCCGGAAAAATGCGTCTTCGGGGTCCCTGCCGGGAAATTACTTGGATTCATTATTTCCCACAGAGGAATCGAGGCCAACCCGGCAAAAATCAGAGCGCTGTCCCAGCTTGCAATACCAATAGAGCTCAAACATGTCCAAAAGTTTGCTGGATGTGTGGCAGCTTTGAGCCGTTTCATATCTCACCTCGGAGAGAAAGCACTGCCACTCTACAGACTACTCAAAAAGACCACGAACTTCCAATGGACAGATGAAGCAACTGCGGCGCTTGAGGAGATCAAAACCCTCCTCACGAGTAACCCTATCCTTGCTGCACCTAGCGTTGGCGAGCCCATGCTACTATACATTTCAGCCACCAATCATGTGGTCAGCGCGGTGCTCGTTGTGGAGTGGGAGTCTGAGGGCCACAAGTTCCAAGTCTAGAAGCCAGTCTATTACATGTCTGAAGTACTTAAGCCATGCAAATCACGATACCCACACTATCAAAAGATAGCCTATACGGTTTTCATGGCATCCCGAAAGCTCCGACACTACTTCCAAGAATGTTCGGTCATAGTGGTATTAGAGGTCCCCTTGAATGATGTAATCAACAACAGGGACGCCACGGGCCGCAATGCTAAATGGGCCATTGAGCTCCTTCCTTTGAAAATAACATACAAACTACGTCGAGCTATTAAATCTCATGTGATGTCCAATTTTACAGTCGAATGGACTAAAACTGAACTACCCCGGGAATACAGTTCATATTCACACTGGACGATGTACTTCGACGGCTCAAAAATGCTAGACAGACTGGGGGCCGGGGTGATTCTAATATCCTTTACAGGCGACACTGTTCTATGCGTCCTACAAATAATGTACACGGACTCCAATAGTGCAGCCGAATATGAAGCGCTACTACATGGTCTTCGGATGGCCACGTCCATGGGGTGCAACGCCTCGAAGTACGAGGAGATTCAAACCTACTGATCTCGCAAGTCAACAGTGAATTCGACACCAAGGATCCCAAAATGGCAGCATACAGAAACCTAGTCCTTTGGATATCGGCCAGGTTCAAGGGCCTAAAATTCCACCATGTCTCTAGAGACAGCAATAAAGCCACAGACGTTCTCGCCCTCATGGGCGCCAAGTGCGACCCAGTTCCCAAAAACACTTTCCTCGAGCGGCTCTTCAAGCCCTCTGTCGTATGGTAGGATGATGCCGCCGGGGCACTAATCAATGAGCCCGCTAACAATATGTCCCCACAGAATGAACCTGACGATCACATCATTAGTGGTCCCGCATTTGAGGAAACATCTTCGGCCCACGAAATCATGACCGTAATCGCCCCTTGGACAGAACCTCTGCTCGCCTACCTCACGCGACAACAACACCCAGAGGATCAGACGGAGGCATGCCGTATAGTCCGGCGCTCTAAAGCATACAAAATCCATGAGGGTGAACTCTATAAAAAGAGCACTACAGAATACTTACAAAGATGCATCTCCGAAGAAGAGGGGCAGCAACTCCTGGGAGAAATACACGTGGGCATGGGCGGCCGCCACGCGGCAGCTCGGGCTTTGGTGTGCAAGGCTTTCCGAGCAGGATTCTTTTGGCCCTCCGCCCACGAGGACGCGCGGACACTGGTCCAACATTGCGTCGGATGCCAGTTGTTCGCTAATCAAAGCCACATGCCTCCCATAGCTCTTCGGATGATACCGATAACATGGCCTTTTGCAGTCTGGGGGCTCGACATGGTCGGGCCATTCAAAGGGGGGACAAAGAAAAAGAAGTACCTCTTGGCCAGGGTCGATAAATTCACCAAGTGGATTGATGCAAGACTCGTCACTTCGGCAGAATCCGGACCGGTTGTCGACTTCTTATCGGATGTCGTACACCGATATGGTGTCCCCCACAGCATAATTACCAATAACGGCACCAACTTCACCGCCCAGGAAGTCAAAGACTGGTGCGGCAAAATGGGCATTAAGATCAATTATGCTTCGGTGTACCACCCACAGACCAATGGATAGGTGGAACGGGCCAACAGGCTCATCATGAGTGGCATCAAACCTCGTCTGGTCCGGTCACTTAAACAATCAGATTGCCATTGGGTCCAGTAACTTGATTCTATATTATGGGGGCTGCGCACTACTCCTAACTGATCAACTGGATACACACCATTTTTCATGGTATACGGTGCGAAAGCAGTCCTCCCATGCGACCTCATCCATGACGCGCCTCCAGTGCACATGTACGAAGAAAAGGAAGCCGAACTGGATCGGCAGGACGACTTGGATGCTCTTGAAGGAGAACGGGATATAGCTCGGGCTCGATCTGTGATTTATCAGAAACAAGCACGGCGCTATCAAAGTTGCGAAGTCCATGCGAAGACATACAACATGGGCGACCTCGTCCTCCGGCTCCCTAAAAAGCAGAAGCATAAACACTCGCCCAAATGGGAGGGCCCGTACATCATCGATGAAGTACTTATCGGAGGAGCATATCGCCTTCGCCACCTGTCCGACTATTGCCTTGAGCCAAACCCGTGGAACGCAACCCGGTTGCGGCGCTTTTACACCTGAGTCCGCATACATCCTCAGCTCCTTTTTTGTTTTTTCCTCTAACTTTGATATGGAGAGCGTTCGTCTAAATCAAACTATATCAAGCTCGTACTATATACATCATTGAATGTAACTCCCCACTTTACCTGGGAGCTTCCTTAGAAGAGCCGAATAATATAATATAAATCACATTCATTCTAATTGTAGCCTTATCATATCTTTCAAGCCAACATATGCACTTATTTGACTCAAGATCTTTGCCAAGCTGGGTTGTCTGGCTCCTATGTTTACCCCTACGTACCCGATTGTTTGGCTAAGGACTAAAGGGAGCACCTCTGTCATTGTTACGACCAGGTTATCCGGGACCGTACCTCAGACTGGTGAAGCCGAAAGCTAGCGTTCTTATAGAATATAATAAGTCGGCCTAAGGGAAGTGAATATGGCCTCGCGCTTACCACCAGGGCTTTTTACAACCATTGGTTCCCGTTGATCTTACGGATCCGGAGTATAATTTTACCCAAAGAAAGAAACCCTTGGAGGAACTATTTTCGTCAAAAGATGTTTCTTATGTCAAACAGTAATATAACATAACTCTCCGCACAGGTTTCGTCCATTTGAGCCAGATGGCCGGATTGCCTGGTTCCCAAAGAGTTGCCTTGTTTCCCAAGGCACGTAATACAGAACACATCCCGATCACTGGTCGGGGAGGTAGAAGCCGATGGCCGGTTGAGACAACATTCTTTCAACATAAAAATAAGAATGAGGATCGAGCCCGATCAATGTCAAGTACATGGATACATAGAATTGACAAAACTATTCTCGCTCAGCATTGTCTATTAATTGCTCTAAAGCACAATCCTTCTAAGAATAGCGAGCGGCGGGCATCACATCATCATACACCAAGCTAAGCACTATTTCTTGGCCGTCAGGGCCCACTGGACCAACCTGGGCCATATGCTCTGGGTCTAGCTTTGTGAAACTGGTCTTTACCATTGCCCAGGCCTCGCGTGCTCCTTCCCGGAAGACAAGATCTTCCAAAATTCAAACCTTCGCCGAGCTCCTTTAAAGCGACTGGGTAGTTCGGCCATGCCCTCTGGCGGCACATCTGCCGGCCATAACGCCTTCGCCATGCTCCATCATTCTTGAAGCAGTTGCATCACAGGATATTTGGATTTGGCACACTTTCTTTGGCATGCCCAGGTCTCACAATGACATCAATGTGCTACAATGATCGCCGTTGTTTGCGAAATTGACTGAAGGAAAAGCTCCTCCTTGCCACTATACTGTCAATGGACATGAGTACAACATGGGCTCCTATCTGGTTGACGGTATCTATTCTCCATGGGCTATCTTTGTCAGCACCATCTCAAACCCAGTTGGCCAGAAAAAGGCTCACTTTGCCCAAACACAAGAAGCAGCTAGAAAAGATGTCGAGAGAGCATTTTGAGTTCTTCAGGTCAGTCTTGCAGTTGTTCGTAGACTTGCAAAACAATGGGACCGAAGAAATTGTGGGAGGTGATGACATATTATGTGATCATGTGCAACATGATCATCGAGGATGAGGGCGACGATGCTGCCGCAGCTCTGGAATTTGAGAACATGAGTGATCCTATCCAACTTTCGGACCAGATACATTTGAGGAGTTTATTCAAATGCATCAACAAATTCGGCATCGACCAACTCACGAGCAGCTGAAGGAAGATCTGATTGAGCATCAGTGGGCGGTGAAAGGGGACAACACCGTTGGTATGTACTTCCTCCGTTCGGAAATACTTGTCATTGAAATAGATGTATCTAGATGTATTTTAGTTCTAGATACATCCATTTTTATGACAAGTATTTCCTGGTGGAAGGAGTAATAGTTAACCTTTTTAAAATTTTAACTTATGCTGCATGCGGCTATTTGAACGTCTGTATCCTTTGCATGCGGCTATTTGATCGTGCGGACTTGAAAAAAATGAGAAAGGAAGGATGTATGCGGCTTGGTTGGATGGTTGCCTCCCGCATCCCTGTCCGCAGACGGATGTAGGAGTTTTTTGCTGGGTGTAGTTGGAGATGCCCTAAGGCCTTGTACAATGCAAGGTGCTTAGAGAAATAAACCGGGCTTTCCTTAAGCATCGGTGCTTATTTGTACCGGATAGACGCTTAACTAAGCGTCTCTCCTATATAAATAGGCACGGGTGCTTTAAAAAAATTCGGTTTATTTTTCTAAGCACCTCACTAAGCATCTCTCATTGTACAAGGTCTAAGAGGACTACCTCTCCACTTGTATCGTTAGGTTGTGTATTTTTTATGGTACTTTATCTATAAAGCGTGGCATGAAAACCGAAGATGAGAGAAGGGGCCCCTCGGGCGACGGGCTTTTTTAAAATCAAGAAGTTGCCTTTCTTCCTTCGTCACTCACTACTAGGAAAAGGCCTACTAATGGCGCACTGGTTTTGCCTACTAATGGCGCATTACCAGTGCGCCATTAGTAGCACGCCACTAGTATTTTTTACTAATGGCGCACTACCAGTGCGCCATTAGTATCTGAGATACTAATGGCGCACAAGCGAGGCGCCATTAGTATGTAACACCATCGCCATTAGTGTATTCTCCCGGGGCCATACATAAGCATGTGCTTTGTCATACTAATGGCGATTCTCGTGTTGATGCACCATTAGTATCTTTGAGATACTAATGGCGCACTGGTGGTGATGCGCCATTAGTATGAATATTTGTTTTTTTACTTTTTCGATTTTTGCACAGTTCAAAATATATTATTGGATGTAATATAGACAAGCAAAGACACAAAGAACATCGATTCATCGAATACAATAGAAGATTAGTCTCCGAATACAATTCATCATATTAGTCTCCGAATTCAAAAGACCGAACAAAGATAAAACACTACAAGTCTCAAGACCGCGAGTATCGAGTTTGTCTTCACATTACAAGTCGATATCGATCATCTAAACTACCATCACATAGAAGAGAGTTGTGGTCATCACGATGAGCATCATCGCGATCAAACCGGTCTTCATCCGTTCCTCCAACGCCCTCTCTCTCTCCGCTAGATAGCGGGCGATCTAGATTCGCCTCCACCCTAGTGGTGTACCTTTGTAATCATATCACGAAACGGTGAACACATCTCCGACACTCCTCCCACCATCGTAGACTCAGAACCCGACCCTTGTACATGACATACGACGGCATCTCTATGCACAAGCCAAACAATGCATAATACATAAGCAATATGTAAGTATGCAACAAAAGGATCGGAAGATAAAAGCAAGACATTAATAGCACGATTCATGGTCCTACTAATAAATAGCATCGACACATCTAAGTTGAACGAATGTCCAAACCAAAGAGACATACGAATTCATTAAAGTTTAATTACAACATGAGCCAATCAATGTTTCGTAACTACATATCACTACTTTCGACTCGACTCATCGGACAGAGCGTGGATGAAGCCGCCGTCGTCGTGATGGTCATGAAATCGCGGTCATTATCACCCCGCATTTGTAGCATTCCATCTATCTCATTGTTGACGGTTGATATCCGAGGAAGAACTACCCCGAGGTATGAAGGACATCTTGATGGATGATGTCCGCAAACTCGATCGATGCGAAAGAATTCTTGTCCGAGGTCCGCTACTGGATTGCCGACAAGTTCGCGCCCAATCTTTGAGATTATCCGTAGCGTGGTTGATGATGGTCCTTACGATCGCCTCGCATGTGATGGAGGCGAGTAGGCATCCTTCGATCACAAAGCGGCCGCTGACGCAGCAGAACTTCAGATTGTGTGAGAACATGTGCTTGCCGCATTTATTTAACCGCCTCGTGAAGGTGCCTCCAGATTTGTCGAGTCGGAGAACATCATCAAGAACTTTCGACATTTGTGTAGTCTATCTTGGAGTTACGGTTCGGGTCGAAATACGTGGCCATGGAATATTTCGGGCTTAAGAGGATGAGTGTGCAATGTGTGTCACTGCACAGAACACGGAATGTTAGAAAAAAAAAAGAACGATCGAAATCTAAGAAATCATATGTTACGGGGCGGCTAAGGGATGACTTACCTGGGAAAGTAAGCCACAAGGAAGTTATCCTTATCTTGCCAGAATGACGCCTTCGAGGTGTGAACTCACAACTTGGCGGTCCCCAGCACTGCTCAAGTGCTTGGCACGCATGTAGAAGGGGTCGACTATCACGATGTCCGGGGTCTTGTCTCTAATGATCCGCATCTCCATACTCAAAGGAAAACAAACAACGAAGGTGTAATGCGGCGGATGAAGGTTAAACATAGCAAAGATGTCATCAAACCGCGGACGATCGTATACCTCGATGTCGCCATCCACAAAGCCCTTGCCCTCCGCACCTTGGCCACGAAACCGGTATGCCACATCCTTCTCTCGAGACGCCGCTTCCAAAGAAAGAACATCGTCGTGCAGACCAGATAGCACCCAGTAGTAGCATTCAAAGATATTTGGCAGTAGCATCACCCTACCCGCCACATGCACCTCCTCGAGATATCCTTAGGTGAAGGTGGCCCGCCCCGAGCACGGATCGAACTTCGGTCTTACCGGCTCGCACCGCGCCTTGTTAATCTTTCATTTCCATCCCTTCTTCGATCTCCGTAATGGGACCGAAGTTCATTCATCGACCGCCTTCTGAGCGTGTTGGCCGATAATATTTCACACCTCACTATCCGAGGCTCGGTGAAGGCGGAGCCGGAGGCGTCTCTCGAGAATCGAACGCCGCACGACGCATGTTGCAATTGATTTCTCCGCCGCATCACCTAGATTGCGGTCGCCTTGGTTGGGTTCTTGAGAAAGAGGCCGCAGAACTTGTCGGCGCACTCCATGTTCTAAGAAAGTAATTATCGACTTTGGTAAATGTACCATCGTCGTTGTCGTCGTCGTCCGGATCTCGTGCCATAGGGTCGTCCGGATCTCGTACATAGGGATGTCCGCAGTCCCAGAGCGTTGCGGTGTTCTTGCCATGGCTTGGCGCCAAGACGATCGGGCGGTCTTGTTCGTGGGTGGTGTCCCCGCCCCAAACGATCTGCTCTTGACCAAAGCAGGGCCAATTTACGCAGCGCCGAGGGTCATCTCAATAGAGGTTCTGAATTTCAATGTCTTAAAATTATCATCATTTTCATGTGGGAAAAATCTTAAAATTATATGGCGAGATGCTTAATTAAGAGCAAACTCAATTTTGATGGTATCTGTGGCGTAACTTGTTTGTGTAGTCCAAGTAGCTAGTCGCCTTCAAGAAAAGAAATCAAGTGGCACATCCGCTCTCTGAATACATTGGCAAGAAACAAAACAACACCTAGTACCATCCATCCGCTATGGCAGATCATGCGCTTTAACTAAGCACTAACAGTAATTATATAATGTAAAACTTGGCGTGTGTCACTTAGCTTGGGCAAGCAACATACCTCGCCCTCTTGGTTAGTCCAAACAAGTTGTATTTCGAGCCTCAACTCACCACCGCACATTTTACAAAGACCCATGAAATGAAAAACTAAACATAATTGTCAACCAACAAAACCAAAACACAAACAGACTTCAAATTTTCACGATCAGAAGAAAAACAGGTTTTCAACTACTATATTCGGTTTCATGGCATCAACAAGCAGTTGAAAAGAACAAGCTTCATTTAAATATCTTGCTAATAACAAACATAACTAATGTCAAGACTCAAAAAATAGAGTGACCACACAGGAACAAACAAACTATTCACTTTTTATTTCTTGAATTGACGAGACAGAGAACAACTCCTTGAAGCAAACCGAAACCATGTCAAACTATATGAAACCATGTCAAACTTTATCGACTACTCCTTGCAAGCAAATGAAACTACTCCTTGAAGCAAATTGTCTTGAAGGAGTATTGTGTGCACAAATCTACTCCAACTAGTTGCTTTCACTTAGAGATTGTTAGCACAAACAAGATGAGTCATTCTTCGCATCGTTACAAATAGAAACAATCGCAACCAAGGTTAAAAACCAACAATCCTATATATTATTCTCAAACTTGATATATTGAAATCACTTAGCACTCTCTTTATGTGTTCATTCAACACTTAAAATTGAGGAAAATAATACCAACTAGGATCGGTATGACCAACGTTTTTCATTTTCTGTATGATCAATTAAATCTTCTGCAAGCTTATATGAAAAGGTTCAGCAACTTGAAACGTAACTCTTGCTTGGTGTTCCAAATCATTTCATTTATATTTTAAATAACAGTAGGAATTATTTCATAATAGAATTTACCCCAAAAAAATTCCTTTAATGCCATTTTCAAACTCTGAGTTGCCTGTGTTGCACTAAAACTAATTCAAATAATTTTTATAAAATTGCCACAAAATTTTTGGGAGACCCAATAATTCCTATAAATCATTTTTGAACAAAGACCCATCCTACTCTTTTGAAATTTTTGTGAGAAACACCCACTTTTCCATTCTGATCCATTTTCAGTTTACAACAACAACCCTATTTCCCCTAGCTCCTAAAAATCTACAAAATTATCCCAACACAAGAACAGTACCTACACTCCTTTTTCCCAAACATCTCCTGATCACAAGTTCTAAATTTTCAATAGGCCACATGGATTTGCTGAATCAGCATAAACCTTTCAAGTACCAAAAATGCAGCATTTTCTTGGCATGACCAGGCTACTTCACGGTAATTCATCTTTTAAGAATTCTCACATTTCATATATCATCCTTTTCAAAACAAAAAAAGAATCTATGGGGGTTGCAGCTACATGTTATTCACTTCTGGCCTGTTGTCCTCGTCAATATGCCAGCAGCAGCAGCAGCACGCAGCATGCACAAGGGGAGGCAGTAGGCGATGGGGCAGCAGGGCGGACGGTGCGCCGGCTTGCAGAGGCAGGCGCCGGCGTGGCGCAAGGCCAGGACGCGCGGGATGCGGGCGGCTATGCGAGGACAGGTAGCAGCGCAGCAGAGCAAGCAGCGTCAGCAGTGGCGGCAAAACAACAGAGCAGCGGCAGCAGAACCATCAGCGATGGGAGCAACAGGGGGAAGGGGCGGTCGATGGGGGCGACGGGTGCATGCGACAGAGGGGGGAACGGGTGGGGGTGGAGGAGGCTCACCACGGGGAGGGCCGGAGGAGAGCTCGACGAGGCCGGGGTGACGAGATGTGGGCGGACGAACGAAGAAGGCGGCGACGGCGGCGGCTACGCGAGACCCCGACTCGAGCTGGTTCCCTGAACGGAAGAAGCCAAACGCGGTGATCCTCCTGGACGTCTTCCCGCGCGACAACGACGACGGTGGTCGCGGCAACGACGAGGGGGCTGCGGTCACCGCGCGATCTGATGAGTTCAAATCGAACTAGAGGGATGCTCGGGAGTGGCGGCGGCTTGCGGTGGTGAGGGGTGGAAGAGCTGCGGTGGTGATGGGTGGAGGAGCGCTGGATGTGGGGACGGGGTGCACTGGAAAGGGGTCGTCGGCGGCGAGGGGGAAAGGGATCTGGCGCGGGGGGCGAGGGGGCTAGGGATTTGATCTGGCGCGGGGGGCGAGGGGGAAAGGGATAGCAATGGCGCACCACCCAGGGGTGCGCCATAAGACATCCATAGAATGAAGCACCCGGGGTCGCGCCATAAGAAAAATTTTATCGATATGACACAAGCACCTCTCCCAAGGCCATTAAGAATTTTTATTTTTTATTTTTATTGATAAAAATTATTACACTATATACAGGAGATGAGTAGAGGAGGAGGAGGAGGAGCATTTACATTCATCGACGCAAAAGGGGGTCGTGAAAAATATTTAGTTTCATCTAATATTTTTAGAAAATGACAAATCAAATCTGAAAACATTTATGAATGTGAAAAATATCATCAAATTTCTTATTTGAAATTATTTATGAATATTAAAAATATCATCAAATTTTTATTTGAAAAAAATTGAAAAATTTCATAAAAATTTAAAAATATTAATGAGTTCACAAAATATTAACAAATTCAATACTTTTGTGAGTTAGAAATTCAATATCATAATAAACATAATTCAATATTCATGAGGACTAGAACAGAAGAAATATCATTTAAAAATGTCGAAATACAATCAAGAAATGAAGACTACGATTTAAATACAATCGATCTTAGCTAGCTATCTGTTCACAATCTTCTTGCCCTTCTTTTTCGCAAATGGAGTTCTTCCGTGGAACGGACGCCTTTAGGTAGGGTGGTCCCGCTTCTTCTTGTGGTGTGTCCGCTACTTCATCGTCGTCGTCATGTTCGATCTTCGTCGCCAGATTTGTCGAAGTCTTGCTCATTGGCTACTCCATCCATTTCGATGATCTTCCTTTTGCCTCTCCTCACGGCAACACGACCGGCTTTGACGGGTCGGTAATGAAGAAGCATTGGTCCACTTGGGAAACCAAGACCTGTGGCTCATTTTTTGCGGTGACGCTTATACCGCGGTCTTGATTTGGCTTCGTATAACCATCGTGGTGAAATACCGCCTTCTTTAGGACGCTTGGCCCATTTGACACGGAACATCGGACCTTCTCTCCAACGTAGCTCGGCTCCCAGATCTCCTCGATCCTTCCGTAGTATCTCGCCCTTGTCGTTGCGGTGTAGGATTCCATCGTTACCCCGTAGTTCGATAACCATCGCCTTCATGTCCTTGTTCTCGGTGTAGAATGTGTAGCCGTTGATATCGACGCCTCATAGTTCATCACCTTGTGCTTGGCGCCTCGTGATAAGGCGAATATGAGTTGTTCTTCCGGAAGAATCCTCATGTAAAGGGTACGACGTAAGCTTCGCTGAACCAACGCGTGAAACATGAGTTGTGCTCTTTGATTATATCTCCGTCCCGTCCTCTATTGGCCTCGGTCATTGACGCCTTCTCAATAAAGGTTTTGTGCTCTACCACCCAAGGATCGACCACGCCTATGTGTTGTAGTGCGACTAGGTTTGCTCCTTCAAGGTCGGCGAAGACCCTCGAAGTCGACATGCATTTCGGCGACCCTCATGGCGACCCCATCCAATGAGCTCGCCGAGGTGCTCGCTGACGAAGCGAGATCAACGGGTTCTCGATGCCTAGATAATTCGTGTAGTAGGAGATGCACTCTTTGGTCAGAAAGCCCCTAGCTATACTTCCCTCTGGACGTGACATGTCGCAAACGTATCCTTTGATGACACCATTCATCCTTTCGAACGCATCATGTGCAGGCAGAACGCCGCCCGAGTTGGATGATATCCTCCACGATATGGACCAGCAGATGCACCATAACGTCAAGAATGCGGCAGAAGTACATCTCAAGCTCGCATAGTATCACCACGATCTCTTCCTGTAGTACCTTCGAGTTGCTTTCACGCCAATCGACTTCGAGAGATGACGCAAAAAAGTTGCATAGGCTAAATAGCGTTTCACGGACGTGCGCGCCCATGATCCCACGGATTGCAACCGAAGTATTCAGATCATCAAGACGTGATGTCGTGAGACTTCATCCCGCTGAACTTCGCTTCATTGGTCTAGGTATCCGCTTAGCTTCCCAGCAGAATCGAAGGAAGTTTTACTCCTAGGAGGCGGTGAAAATCGCTCGATCTCCTCCGGACTTAGAGTGAAGCACGCGGAGGGTAGTCATTTCCGGTCTTCTTGGCCTTTTGCCTTTGCGATGACTTTTCGTGTCTGCTTCACCTCATCATCATCATCATCATCATCATCATCATCATCATCATTAGCGTGAAGCCCCGCCGACGCCCATTGATTTCAAGTCCGCTCTTGCTTTCGCCCATCTTTGGTCCTCTCCGCATGTTGAGCAGTGGTACCGCGCACTCGCACACGTTCTTCGTGATATGCATGACATCAAGGCTGTGAGGCACACGGTGGATCTTCCAAGACGGCAAGTCCTAGAAAATGACCTTGTTTTCCATACCTTCAGCAGAGGCTCGACGCTTTCGCCTTTTCCGGCTCTAGCGCCTTTTGCTTCTTTCCTTAGATGGGGCGTCTTTCCAATTTTTCAACAGCTCGTCTATTTCCTCGCCGCCTCTCGTATCGGCGCGCTGGGTTCGGTTTCACCATCGAACAGATCCTTGCATTTCCTCCATGGGTCATCGTCGCAAGCCACCTTCGATGTCCCATGAACACGGTTTTCAAGACCCGGATCTCTATCTAGTGGCGATACATTGTGTCATCCATGCACCTTACGATCCGTAAAATCAGGCTACCCGCCCGCGAGATTTCCGTGAATCGAGATAGTCATGCACCGCCGTGAGCAAAGGCGACTCTCATAGGGAAATATTCTTTCTCCGTGGCGCCCCACGATTGGTGGCGTTTTTCACAGCGTGTCTAGCTCCTCCTTCAAGAGCCCCTGCATCTGATTGATGTCGCTCCTGGTTGTTTCGCCCTTCAATTAGCATACTAATGTGAATGTACTTCCTCTTCATGCACAACCAGGGGGGAAGGTTGTACATCCACAAAAACACAGGCCAGGTGCGATGTGTGCTTCTCTGGCTTCCAAACGGATTGACTCCATCGGTGCTCGCTCCTAGCACGATGTTCCTTGGATCCTTCCCAAATTCTAGGTATTCGAAGTTCAACGCTTGCCACCGGCTCGCATCCTTGGGGTGACTCAGCATCATGTCTTTTTTATTTATCTCCGGATCATTTCCGTCATCTTCCCGCTTCTTCTCCTCCCTATCCGCGTGCCAACGCAGGAGCTTTGCTATCTTAGGGTCCGCGAAATACCGCTGCAGATGAGGAGTGATCGGAAAGTACCACACCGATTTTCGAGGAGCTTTCTTCCTCTTCTTGTATCGAGTGACGCCAAGACACCGGACATATGGTAGACTCATGAGCTCGTCCCGATAAATGATGCAATTGTTCATGCACACATGGTATTTCACGTCGCGGTAAATCCAGAGGACACACGATTTTCTTCGCCTCGAACTGGTGGGCACTTGTTCCCCTTGGGAAGACGCTCGTGCTGTAATGAAATGTTCTCGCCGAAGCATGCATCGGTCATTTTGTGTTTTATCTTCATCTCCAAAGCCATGAGCGTTACTTTCAAAGCGAGTATCCTCGGCCTGCATCCTTCATACAATGGAGTAACGCGTCTATCTCCAGTTGATCCAGCTTGGCTTTCTCTCGGCGGCAGCTCTTGCATTATTAAATCCGCTTGAGAAGCGCTCTTGAATATGAGGGTCCTGCACCCAGCCTCCATCGCCGCTCCGCTCCAAGCATCTTCATCTTCATGATCATGCCCTTCGTCTTGATCTTCCTCATCATCATGTACGACATCTTCTACATGATGACTATGTACATCATCACCGTCGTGATCATGTCCTGGAGATTCTTCGTCTTCTCGCCCGCCCTCGCCGCGGTGGTACTTGTCTTGTTACCCTTCCTCATTTCTTGCCCGGCCCCCATGGATGACTTCATAGTCATCTTCATCACCTTGCCACCGATAGCCATCCATGAAACCACGCAGCAGGTGGTCCCAAGACCTGCCCGAATCCGGGTCCGCAATAAGGCTCTTCACTTGCATCTTCGACACGGACATCTTATCTCCGCCTCGTTCTTTTGAAGCATCTCGGCCTTCGGAGCTCAAAACCTATTCACGATGCCTTCGGTCATCGTGCGGACTATGGTCGTCATGGGTAGAGCAAAACGATATTTTAGAACCAAGAAAAAATTTGGCATGACCTTCCCTAAAATAGGACTAAAGAATGCATAGTGCCAAAATTCTCGCCAAACGGAAATGAATCAACATTCGCAAAATATTGGCAACTATCGATTTCAAATACCGTACACTGCAAACACAAACATATATGCAACACCACAAACACATGCAACACCACAAACATACATAGATCTAGCTAGGCCACAAAGTCCATGTGCACGTTGTTGGAGCGAGCTAGGGAGAAAAAAGTAGATCTACATCATGAAGATAGCTTTCCCTTACTTACCTATCAAAAAGGTAATTTCACCACTTAATTTTGATGAATCTATGGTGGAAATGAGGTGAGCAGGAGGAGGCAGCCAAAGCTTGGAGAAGGAGGCGGAGGGAATGAAGGGAAAGTGAGTGGGTAGGTGTGGATGTCCAAAATATCTTGTTCAGTCCTGTGTTACTAATGGCGCACCACTGCAAATGCTAATGGCGCATTTGCAGGTGGTGCGCCATTAGTAGTTTTGCATGGCGCACCGGGTCATAGTGCGCCATTACTAGTTTAAACTAGTAATGGCGCAATGTGAAATGGTGCGCCATTAGTAGTTTTGCAAAAAAAATGAATAAAATTTTTTACAGTAATGGAGCACTGTCTGACTGGTGCGCCATTACTAGTTAGAACTAGTAATGGCGCACTTCGACCGGATGCGCCATTAGTATGTATGGAAAAATGGGAAAAAAAATTAATACTGGTGGCGCACCCTGATTCTGGTGCGCCATTAGTGTCTTCCACACTAATGGCGCATCACCAACTGGTGCGCCATTAGTATATAGTAGTGGCGCACTACTTCCATGGTGTGCCCATTAGTATCAATCCAATCTACAGCCCTTTTCCTAGTAGTGACTCTTTTTAATTATAGACGGAGGGGGCACGTCGTGCTTTGAAGCGGCTTGGGTCGAGGTTGTGCCCGCGTTGCCATTGCTCGGTGGACCACCGGTGATGCTCATCTAGATTTTGCTGCATAGTGTGGCCACTGTTTCTTATTTCCAATTTTTTTCAAATTACTCAGACAGCTATCTCTTTCTTTTTTTGACAAGATACTCAGACAACTATCTTTGTTTCACAGTGTTAGAGATATATTTGGGTTACTTGTATTTGATAGTTTAGGATTTGTAATCCGACTCCTACCTTATCTCCAGGAGAGGCTTCTTGCTCTCCAAGTCTTGTGCTCAATATACACTCGCCCTCAAGGCTCAATAATACATTCAACTATTCCGCAACAATTCCCTCTCTTCCTTCTAACATGGTATCAGCCTTACCTCGATCCTAAACCCTAGCCGCCGCCGCTCAAGACTCCGCTGCCGCCCAGGCGGTCACCTCCATGACCGCCACCGGGTCGCGCTACCGTATTTAAGGTTCGTCACGGTTGTGTTGACCGGCTACCCTAGAGAGTCTTTTTCCCGAGCCCTTGCTTCGATTTTTCTCTCTCGCGCCGTCCGTCTTCATCGGCGTCTTTGTTTTTAGTTTTCGCCTGCCATCACCGTTGAGCCGATCGCGCCTCTACTTCGACATCGGATTTGGAATAGTGCTGCACCGCACCCGGCTTCGATGCATGTATCGGCGTCCTCTGTGCTGATGTGGCGTGCCGCTCATCACGTTGTCGTACACGTCCCGCGCGCGGGCGTGGTGTGCTGCAACAGGACCACGCCCATCCACCCCGTTGATGCATGTCGTGTGCAGGTCTTCGTGCATCACATGTTGGTGTGTTTATGTGCATGCATGCATCGCACCACGGTGATTCTTGGTCTGGCCGTACTCACGCCGAGCAGCTACTTCAATCCCGCGAGCAGTCGACTTGATCACTCGAAAAGCACGCGGTCCACTCCGTCCTCATCACATGTTCGGTCTGATCAACTGCACATGAGCGTATCGTCTTCAAGTATGCGCACATCTACATCGATCGAGCAATGGGCTGTCGCTGCGTCGGGCCGCAGCACCGTCGCCCCGTGGTTCTTCTCCTCGCCAGACCGACCAAGGCGTCGCATTGTGGTTGCCCTGCGGGTCAGAGTGCCGCTGCCCGCGGTTCCCGCCGCCCGAGGCCGCTCGCTCGAGCCGTCCCTGGCTGCACCGACTCGCGCCGCCATCGCGTCGCCTCATCGAGCCGAAGCGAAGCGTGGCACGCGGTTCACGACGCCGCCTCGAGACCGTTCTCGCGGTTGCTCGACCGAAGTTTCGCCTTCGTCACCCCTCGCCAGAAGCGCCGCTGCCCATGGTCCCCGCCACCGCCCCGAGGTCTTCCCGTTGTCGCCCGACCGCTCGCCGCCATCGCCGCTTCTTCGCCAGAAACCGCAAAGACGCGTCCACCACCTTGGCGGGAACGCCACTGTCCATGCCGGTTTTTGTCACACTGTCGGGTTTCTCGCCTACTTTGAGCATCGTCGCCGCGCTCCTAACCTAGTCGTCGCCGCCGCCGCTCTTCTTTGGCCGCCGCCGCCGCTCGTCCACCTCCTTCGTCTTCGTCCAGCACCAACCCGTCGCCAGCGTCGCCATCATCTACCCCGACCACTTCGTCTGCTTCGACAATCGCGGGCGACATCAGCCTGGCGCCGATTGGCACCACAACCGTCGTCGAGTCCTTCTCTGCTGGCCTCTCCGACTTCTCTGACATGGCATACAGCTCGTGCAGGTCCCAATCTACGCATGCCCGGTGCCGGCAACACCGAAGCGTGCCTTCGTCCACGACGTGTCCCCAGGCCTGGCAAGCCTGATGCGGCGCTTCGTCAACTTCGTATTCATCCGTCTATGCATGCCCGGTGCTAGCAACACTGTTGCGTGCCTTCATCTACGATGTGCCCCCAGGCTTGGCATCCCCGACGTGACGCGTTGTCAACAACTTCTTCTCCCTGGCGCACCACTACTTCGACACTACTGCGCCCATGACTAAATTTGCGCCTCCTTACGCCCGTGGCTCCACGGCGACTTCCTCGACACTGGCCACCCCGACTCGACATCGACCACAACGTTCTTTGCACGGCTACCTCGACCACGGCTACACCACCCTACGCTCTCGGCTACCTCGACATCGGCACAAAGGATTATCATTCGCTTGAGCAACTCGTTGGCTTCCTCTACAGTCAACGCGTCCGCGACGTGACACTGTCCACGACGCTCCCGCTACGACTGTGGGGGATGTCAACCTGCCGGCTGCTATTCTCTCCAGTCTGTCGTTCGCGATGCTCCTGTTGTCTGCGACGCTACCGCTACGACTGCGGGGGTATGTTAGAGATATATTTGTGTTACTTGTATTTGATAGTCTAGGATTTGTAATCCGACTCCTACCTTATCTCCAGGAGAGGCTTCTTGCTCTCCAAGTCTTGTACTCAATATATACTCGCCCTCAAGGCTCAATAATACATTCAACTATTCTGCAACAATTCCCTCTCTTCCTTCTAACACACAGGACGGCAGACATTACGAATTTTCCTTTTGATGAATGTTAGCAGCCAATTTTTCAAACGAAAAACAGCGTCCACACACATAAGTTATCCTGAATTTTTCGTGCCGATGGATGCGCACGGTCCACTTGGGTTTCTTTGCTTCTAGGGTAGTGACCCTGGGTAGGACGTATAGATCAGGCCTATGACCCTACCTAGGTCTATATCATCATCAGGGGCACGTCGTGCTTTGCAGCGGCTTGGGTCGAGGTCGTGCCCGCGTTGCCATTGCTCGGTGGACCGCCGGTGGTGCTCGTCTAGATTTTGCTGGGTAGTGTGGCCACTGTTTCTTATTTCCAATTTTTTTCAAATTACTCAGACAGCTATCTCTTTCTTTTCTTGACAAGATACTCAGACAACTATCTTTGTTTCACAGGACGGCAGAGATTACGAATTTTCAATTTGATGAATGTTAGCAGCCAATTTTTCAAACGAAAAACAGCGTCCACACACATAAGTTATCCTGAATTTTTCAGGCCGATGGATGCGCACGGTCCACTTGTCTGTCATCGCTTGTCCGACATGAGCGGCAGCGGCCAGCATACGTACCACCAACCAAGCAGCGATATTCATGTGCAGACATAAATACGGACCACATCTTAATCTCCCATGCGATCCACGGGGGCACTATTATATAACTCGTGAGAGCAACCACCAGGACAGCGAACGGAAAATATGACACACGGTGAACATGTCTACTGATACTTTATGTACTGTATATAGGGATTTTATTCATGGCTGGATGTACCCATAGACGTCGTACGTGATTGATGGAGGATTGCAGAATGGATCGTCCCCACCACGAGCACGAGGTCCCTAGCTGACGACGCATCCTATCACAAGGGCCCGCGCACGTCCAAATCGCATGGCCCAATGGCCCATGGTGGCCAATAGAAACCGCTGATTTTCATTGGCGAAATGAAGGGACCGACACCAATGTAAAGTGATGGATATGGAACGGTGTACGTGGGTCGTGGGGTAGTTTTGGCAGCCCCTACGGGAACGGGCTCGTGGCGCCGATTCTCTCTAGATTTTGTTCATGTAAAAAGTTTTAGCGAGAAATATCGAGCTTTGCTACACCTACGTGCACATTATTACGTAACATACGAAGAGGATGACCTGGCCGATTCTCTCTAGATGTTCAATCAAATACTCATTTTAACATGAAGAGACAAAAACTGATTTATTCTGTAAAGCATCTATCCATATTTGCATTTCCAGAAATATAATGAGGAAGCCTTTCCTAAGATCTAGTTTGTTTTTAACACACTACAGATGCATACGAGCAACTCCGGAGATCGAAATTTAAGATAACTTCTAAGATTGGTCGAACGGACGCCTTCATAATCGATTTTAACGCTCGCTCCCATCGAACGCACATCATGGAAGTCCGAAATAACTCCGTAAAATGCGAAAGACTAAGATTAACTCTAAAGAGACTGTGGATATCACTGTAATCTTGACCATCCAACCACGGTTGGTTTCGCCCTAAAATTTAGTTTTGATTAACAATTAGTTCAGCTATACATGAATTATCTGTATATAAAATAGATACTAGTGAAAAGTTTCTTTAATACAAAGACAAAAGTAACACTTTTATAGTTGAGCAAAATTTTGGTAAAGAAAGATGATGATTTCGTACTCCAATTTATTTATATTTTGTATATTTGTTCTGTCCTAGGTCAAACTTTGTAATAAAGTATATAATGGAAACTATGCATGTATTGTTGAAGAAAGTTTTGGTATATATTTCGAAACTGGTAGATTCATGCTCTATAACACTTTACCAAATGGTTTTGTATATCGTGATTAGTTAAATACAAGCTACTAGTATTATATTTGTGTTCGTCGTTGTTCAAGCCAGTGCAAGTGGTGGCGCTTTGCCGATCTGCTTCTTTTCCGGCTTGCTGGTCCTATTGGGTCGAGGAATGGTGACTTCCGTCGTGAACAGTCCGTGCGCATGACTAAGGTTATCACCGCTCCCTTCTGGAGCGGCGGCGACGGCGGCTGCGCCGCGCCCTCATCCCACGTCGGCGATGTTTCTAGATTGGTTCTCCTTCTCCAGAGTGTTCGTTGTAATTCCCTTATCTTGTGGGGTGCGTTGTACCATTGCTTACTTTTAATATAATCCGGGGACCTTTTAATAAATGCTTAGACACTTCTTAGAAACATTTTTTCTAGCACAATACAGACCCTACCCTTATGAGCATCTTCGGGAGACTGAGCCAGCATATCATCTTAAGATTTACGAAGTCACCGTAGACACCTTGTCGTCGACGGGAACGTCTCCTCCCACTGAAAGTACATCGTCGGAAATTTTGAAATAAATTCAGGAATAATGCGAGCACCAGGTCTTGAACCTTGG
This sequence comes from Aegilops speltoides, assembly GCA_021437245.1. NCBI lineage: Eukaryota > Viridiplantae > Streptophyta > Magnoliopsida > Poales > Poaceae > Aegilops > Aegilops speltoides. The sequence continues at coordinate 122,967,898 of CM038143.1, read as the reverse complement.
AGGGCTGGGGATACCACTGTCCCTCTAATCATCCAACTACAGGTTGGTTCGCCACTTCTTAGAAACATTGAAGCCTAATCAAGCACTCTTTCATAAAATAAAGCACCAATGCTATTCCGTGTAGCAAAAAAAAAAAGCGACTCGTTTTGCTGAGCGTTTATCCAACCACTTGAACTGTACATGGTCTAAAATGCTCTATGAGAGATTTTATATGATGCGAGTTGTGTTAATATAAGTTGTAGTTATTATACGGGGATGGCAATGGCATACACCTCCGATGCATGGTCCCTTGACCACAACAGCATCTCTAAGCGATCGATCTCCACCAACTTAATTTCGGGATCTGCAAATTTTTGGGATTTGTTAGTTGACATTTTTAGTACCAGCTAGCTATAGATAATATACGTGAAAAATTGTGCACCGCATAGTTCGGATCCCGTTGATTTGATGTACCTGTAGCCACTCCCCCACAGCTCCAACCCTAGCTACCTAACTTGCTATATATACGTGCACCAGCTCTACACAGGGACGCTCAGACTCCAACCACAGGCACAGCACACAAAACAAGTCTCGTGGTATAGAGAAACGGAGCTAAGGAAGCTAGCTAGCTCGACCATGGGTGGTGTTCGGCAGCAGCTCATGGCCGCCGTCCTCGTGGCGGTGGCGCTGATGGCCACGGCGGCGGAGGGGTACATCACTCAGAAGACGTGGGGCGCCATCCGCCGGGCGAACCGCGCCGGGCCGTTCGTCGGCCTCGTCGTGCCCAACACATACGAGATGGTCCCCGTGCTCGAGTCGCCCAGCTTCGTGGCCAGCAACAGCATCCCTAACATGGACATCCAAGGTAAAGATGCTCTACTCAAATGGTACCTTCAGTCTAATCAGATCAAGCATGGAATGACACTGTTGGTATTACGTGATGGATGATCTTTTCTTAAGCTTGAAAAATGTCAACAGTTTGGTGGGTCAAAGAAATAAACGTAATAAGAAACAAGCCTGTTGGTAATATCACTGTCAGAGTCAGAACACAAAACGATTATGCTTGAGTTGATTAACAAGCCTGCTCATGTATGAGAACCGTCTGAATTATGTACTGTAGTGAATTTGAATGGTACGCAAAAGAAGTGACCGGACGTGCTGAAACACTTATGCATGACCTGAAAGCACATGATGATGGAACGCGCGCGAGACCGGACGTTTCATGGACGACTTGCATGAAAGCACATGAGATGCATGTGCCTATTGACGGAGCTAACCAGGCACACACGAGCAAGCAGAGTGAACGTTTGTACGATCGAAGTGAAAAATAATACGTAAAAGTTAAAATCGGTCGTAACTACACCGTGTATGTCGTTGATAATTAAATACTACAGTAACATTATTGCATGATTTTTGCTTGAAGGGCGAAGGTTTCGCTTCGGAACCATCGAAGGCCAAAGCGTCGTCATGGTCATGACTGGACTGAGCATGGTAAGTCCGTACATACTGTACATCATTATATTTTGTGTAGCAGTGTATCTTACAAATACTCAGAACTTAACGTACTGTTGCACACCATGGAATGGATGCAGCTCAACGCTGGTCTGACCACCCAGATGCTGCTGAGCCTGTTCCGGGTGAAGGGCATCGTCCACTGGGGCATCGCTGGCAACGCCAACGAGGACCTCCAGATCGGCGACGTCACCATCCCCGAATACTGGGCCCACGTCTCCCTCTGGAACTGGCAGGTAGTACAGATTTGGTATTAGAAAACGTGAACATGTCATGGTCGTCCAGGATTTTGATTTGTGGTGCTAACAAAATTTTGTGGATTGGGCGGCCAGCGGTTCGGCGACGGCAAGGATAACGAGCTGTCACTGGAGGCCGCCGGCGACTACACCCGGGAGTACGGCTTCCTCAACTTCTCCGACTACACCGTGGGGCAGAGCAACCCGGCGCTATCCGCCAACCAGCTCAACAGCATCTGGTACCAGCCGGAGGAGATCTTCCCCAAGTCCGGCGAGCCGGAGGAGCGGCAGCACGCGTTCTGGGTGCCCGCCAGCAAGCGGTACTACGCGCTGGCGAAGAAGCTGGAGGGCATGGAGCTGCCGGCGTGCGTGAACGCGACGACGTGCCTGCCCCGCGCGCCGCGGGTAACCCGGGTCAGCAAGGGCTGCAGCGCCAACGTGTTCCTGGACAACGCCGAGTACCGCCAGTTCCTCCGCAAGCAGTTCGGGTGCACCCCCGTGGAGATGGAGAGCGCCGCCGTGGCCCTCGTGGCGCACACGCAGGGGGTGCCGTTCCTCACCATCCGCTCGCTCTCCGACCTGGCCGGGGGAGGCTCCGCGCTCGGGAACGAGGCCAGCACCTTCCTCGACATCGCCGCGCAGAACGCCGTCACCGTCATGCTCAAGTTCGTGCCGCTGCTCGGCAAGAGCGGCAGCGAGATAGACGACGGCGCGGCCGCTGACATGTGAGCCAGTAGCCACTTGTCCATGCATGAATAATCGGGTGCCCGTGCGTGGTGTATTGTCTCGCTTTCCCTTTTTCCTTTTTTTCTTGGGCCGCGCTATCGGTAAGGCTTGTGAGCCCAAGCTCAAATCCCAGTTGGTGAGCCCACGAGTTGCAGAGATGAATAAATAAATGTTACTCAAAAAAAAAGATGAATAAATAAATCAAATAATCGGTCGTAATGCCGTTTGTCCGGATTCCCAATTGTGTGTAATTTAATCAGACGCACTCAATTGAATCACGCCACTGATGTACGTATGTGCTTACATCTACGTGATGCTAGTACAATGTTAGTACTCTCACCGTTTCTTTTAATTTGGCATATTAATTTTGTCTTGAGTTAAAAAAAATAAGTCCATATTCATAAAAAAATCAACATTCATAATGTCAAATCAATATTATTAGATACATCATGAAATATATTCTTATATTTCGTATTGTAAATTTTGGGTTTTTAATGTAATTTTGATTAAAAAAACAAAGGTTGACTTATGACAGAATTAACATGCAAAGAAAAGGAAACGGAGGGAGGAGTAGAAACCTCCAAAGTTCTCAAAGAATGGTCAAGCATGAGTCCCAAAGCATATACTCCCTACGTTCTTAAATATAAGTCTTTTTAGACATTTTAAATGAAATACGACATACAGATGTATATAGATATGTTTTAGAGTGTAGATTCACTCATTTTGCTCTGTATGTAGTCATTTGTTGACCGTTCCGCGGATGATAATACGTGTCTCATTTGAGCTCCCTGATGGGCGACGCGTTTTGTGAGCCCGTCACGGCGCGGTGGTTGGCGTGGTTCGCCGCCGATCTGAAATCGGTGACGATCCCTGTCGGTGTCAAAACCGGCGGATCTCGGGTAGGGGGTCCCGAACTGTGCGTCTAGGCGGATGGTAACAGGAGACAAGGGACACAATGTTTTACCCAGGTTCGGGCCCTCTCGATGGAGGTAAAACCCTCACGCCCCGCTTGATTAATATTGATGATATAGGTAGTACAAGAGTAGATCTACCACGAGATCAAGGAGGCTAAACCCTATAAGCTAGCCTATGGTATGATTGTTGTGATGTATGTTGCCCTACGGACTAAAGCCCTCCGGTTTATATAGACACCGGAGAGGCTAGGGTTACACGTAGTCGGTTACAATGGTAGGAGATCTACATATCTCATTGCCAAGCTTGCCTTCACGCCAAGGAAAGTACCTTGGGACACGAGCCGAGTCTTCAATCTTGTATCTTCGTAGTCTTGGAGTCCATGGATATTGATAGTCCGGCTGTCCGGACACCCCTAGTCCAGACTCCTCAAGAGTCTCGAACCAGTCTTCAATGACGATAAGTCCGGCGTGCATAATGTTCGGCATTGCAAGGCGGGTTCCTCCTCGAATAATCCAGAGAAGATCATGAACACCAGGATAGTGTCCGCTCGCAAAAATAATTTCCACATTCCACCGTAGAGAGAATAAAACATATACATCGACTCAATCCATCGACGATTATGCGGCGTGACATCACACCGCTATCAAGCCCTCGCTTGAATCGTTTTTACTATTCCACCTCAAAGACGCTTAGCTAAGCGGTTTTTTGGCACGCCTTGTCGAGCGTAGATCGTGTTCCCTTTATTCCGGATTCTCATCAATACGGACGTGGGTAACCCAACCGCCATTGATGGTGGCGCTTGGGAGATAAGCGAGTTTTACCAGCCGGGGAACGATAGTTTTGTCCGCCTATATATAAGGGATAAGGATTCACCTTCTCACCCACGCCTTCTTCCTCCTTTGCTTATCCATCTCCGCGACTCGAGCTCCAACGCCCAAGCTCACAAGATTCGCCGACCTTCTCCGAATATGTCCGGAGCAGAGGTAAATGGTTGGCCTCCACCGCTAAGGAGGAGGACATCACCAAGCTGCGCGACGCCGGATACCTTTCCGGCGATATCACAGATCGGCCGCCCGACGAGGGGCAGCTCGTCCCCACCCCCGAGCCTCATGAGAGGGTCGCCTTCCTCCCCACTTCCTCCGCTGGATCGGGCTTTCCGCTCCATCCATTTGTCCGGGGCTCATGTTTTACTACGGCCTGGATTTCCACGATCCGCGCCAACTTCATCCTCAATATCTCAACGCTTATCTGGTGTGCGAGGCTTTCCTCTGATCCGCCCCACTTGACTGTGGCTCAAGACCTTCAACGCTGTCAAGGTTGTAAAGGGCACGCAAGCGAATGCGAGGCGCCATGTTGGGCAATCGCCCAATGTCCCTTGGCTAGAAGGGACTTTCGTGGACTCCGCCAACGGGTGGCAATCGGGTGGTTCTACATCACCGAGCCGCGCAGAAGCCCACATGGGCGGCGGCCCCGAAGTTTAGATCTCGAATCCCACGCAGCTCACCTCCCGAAAGAGAAGGGCTTGCGGTGGGGCAATCCGTGGAGGTGACGGACTCGAGCATGCATCAAGAAGATGGTGAGCAACGTGCTCAGCTCGCCGACGTGGTCCAAGTCATGCTCCTCCGCGGATTCTCCCATGCCAAGAACGGGCATTCAATTTGTGGAGTTCAATCCGAACAGACCAGCGCTAAGCGGGCTCTTCGATACAACACACGAAGGTGCCCGGAGGGTGCTGTTCAAGGGTGCCCGGCCCCCGCATCCGCGGACCGAAGACCGCTGGATTCAGCTCGCAGCCTCCGATCGACGAGGTAAGTGATTCAACCCCATTACGGGACACTTGTGGTAATTAGATTGACTCTAGTGAGATTTTAATCGCCTCTTCCTTTGACAGAATGGATGGAGAAGGCCAAGCTGCTCATCAGCCCGGCTCCCATGCCGAAGACCAGTGGATGCCCGCTAGCAGAGGCTGCTGGTTCCGCACCGCACGTGGTGCCGGAGAAGAAGGCCAAGAAGGTGGCCGGGACTCGAAAGAGTTCCCATAATCAGGCGTCTGACGACGACGAGGACTCCTCCCCCAAGACGACGAGGAGGAGTATTCTCTCCCGGAGGAGGGAGAGAAGAAGAGGAAGGCTTCCCCAATCGGGGAGGCCGAAGGGTCCAAGAGGGGGAGAACTATCCCCCCGGACAGTTTCGCCAACATCAGCGTTGGCGAGGATGAGTGGCCTCCAAGGGCCAGGCGTCCGGCAGGATCGTAACTATGCGGATCATTTATATGCCGTACCTTTTCATGTCACGTAGTATCCCTCTAACGCCGCATTTTGTCCGTAGTCCGCCAGGATGATCTCCCGACTCGATGAGCGGTCGTTGGCCTCGCCGGACGTAAACTCCGCCCCGACCGCTCTACCTCGCGGCCCGACGAGGACGCCGAGGTGGGATCCCAAGAGGGGACCCATCAGAGGAGGCTCCAGAGGCGCGTCAGCGACCTCCGGACTTTTGCGCCGACTCTACATCGAACCCGCAGTGGTTCCACAGTCCGCAAGCGCCCTTCGAAGAAGGGCAGGACCGTGACGCCGGTGGCCTCCATCCAACCGAGGTGCCGGATAACCTGTTGAGGCGCTTAAAGGCGCTTCCATCGAGGAAGAACACCGCACTATCATGAGTGCGGTGATTAAAAGGTTCACTCGCTAAAAGCGGGCTGACCGAAGCTCGCAGAGCCTTCTAATGTGCTTTGAGGTAAGAAGTTTAAAATTATGTAATGTAATACCGCATAGACAGAGTCTCGATGCTTAGTTCGGTGTTCGGAAAGAAAAGCGGACCGAGGATCTAACAAGATAGACGCAGGTTGCCTAAAATATGTCAATATGGGTTTGCAGGTTGCGCTGCCGACCTCTGCCGCATTAACGGCGGAGGTCGGTGATGAAGAAGGATCTCGAGCGTCCGAGCGAGAGCTCGCCATGCCAAGAAGCAGCTCGAGGAAAAGAAGGTGGGTAACACCTCTTTGAATAAGTACCTTCTGTAAAAGGGTTTTGGTTGCAAATAAAATTAACAAGGATAATATGTGTATTGCAGGGCCACTAACGAGGTGGCAGCCCCGAAGGATCTTTGTGTCCGCGACGAACATAATGCGGCCGCGGAATGGGCTGAGCGAGAGAAGCAAGAGGCACGAGTGGCGGAAGTTCGGCAAGAGCTCCAAGCTCTCATGGAAAAGCATGAGAGTTTGGAGCGTGACTCCAAGACTCGAGAGTCCGAGCTTGCTTCGGCTCTCGAAAGTGCCAAGTCCGCCAAGGCCGAGGCCCAAAAGGCCCTTCAGGAGGTCGAGGACGTAAAGAAGATAGCTGCGGGTAAGGCGTTTTTCATGCAAAGCAGGCATGTTAATGTGAATTACCGGATACTTACCCGAATTCGAGCTCTCGTAGGCGTTTGCAGATCTGCCAGAGTGCGCCTCGATGCCGCCAAGATACTATCGTGGCAAGGAGGGAGCTCGACGGAGATGGTCTTCGGTATCAAGACGCCGAGGCCGCCATCCGGGTGCTTCTAAGCGACCAACCGGCGGTGGTCGAACTCCACAAGGTAGCCGAGGAGGCCATGAAGGGTCTCATAGTCCGGTTGTGGCTCGGACAGGCCATGCTGGGAGCTACTTTGGCCTCATGCGGCGGTTGGTGGATGCATGCCCTGTGCTGGATGTAGTCAAGCGCCCACCAGATTGAAGGCGCTCGTCGGGCCCTTGCCCGCATAAAGGTGCAATGGGCAAACCGGATGCGAGAAGCTTTCACGGATCCGCCGCCGCCAGCAAGGAGCATCGCACGCCGGAGCGGTATTATAAAGTTGTCTGAAGGGAGCTCGCGATATTGCAGATGAGTGCCCCGAGATGTAATCTTTGAGTGAACTCGCTATGTATTTATCCTGTAATCGAAAACTTCGCTCATATGCGCCATGAGCAACGCTTGTTTAATTTAAAATATTACCTTCAGGCGGCCGCTTATAAAATCGAGAGATGGCAAGTCGTTGGCTTCAGCCCCCAAGCCGATCTTTGCCGGGTGTTCGATAAACATGAGCACTCTTGTTCCAATTGTTGGGTCCATCGAGGAGGCGCCAACACAACGTAACAAGGCAACCGGACTTATAATGCTTGAACACTCTCACTTAGCCATAGAATTCTATAATTTTAAATTTCGGCAAAGCCCTCGGTATTCGGAAGACCGAATCCAGGCGCTATCCACGCCTTCATCGAACATTATCCGAACTTCGTCAAGCGGCGTGAGTCTTTAAGGACCGAAAAAACCTCTCGAACAATGACCGTCTCTCGCCTTATCATGCCGCCGCTTTTAGCTTTCCATCGAGGCGTTAACCCGGCTCAACCGGTGCAATCGCATGGTTCTCCCAGTGCTACCTTAGCCGGCGAACTAAACGTAAGGCATCAAACATGGGAGCCGGAAAACCCAACTATTGACCCAAGACATGATTCGGAGCCGATTCATATAATGCTATAAGTTCGTGGTGCCGCACTTGTGAAAGTGTTCGGACTTAATCACACCATAATTTGGGGAGCGAAGCCCTGGCGTATTCGGCCGCACTAAAATGTACGGGTGCGATGTCATATAATGAACATATAAAAGATAACATAATTGCAATAAAAAGGTGCTGCATTATTTATGAAAGAAAGTACGCTAGTAAAGCGGATCGATACAAATAGTGCGATAAGCAAGGGATTTGGACTAAATAAACATGTCCCCCTCCAGGGATGAGCTGCAGACTTGGTGTATGTAATCGAATTTAATACTCGTAATTGAGACCACCTGAGTGTTCGTCGCGGCCTTCTTTAGTCCCTGGCTATTGCATCATGAGTTCGGCAGGTTTGCCATCGGACAGGGCTTCTGGTTAACAGAGTCCTGTGTACATAAAATAAGAAGAAAAATAAAGTAAGAAAGAAGGGGGGCACACTTGTGAGCCCCTGGTGTGGTCGAGCCGCACTCTGGGTCCATTGTGATCGTGCCCCTTTCCCTACGCCCATGGTATCTCCAAAGCGTAATGAGTGTTATTCTTGCGATCATGCGCTGGCGAGGGTTGGGGCCGCATTGCTACGCATGCTCTGATCGCGCCAGTGGTCTTGGTTGGCATTGCTCGGGGCGCTTTCTTTGTGTCCGCCTTTTAGTCACGGACATGAGAATGCCTTAAGAGGCTGCTCAGTAATTTCGCCGAGAGCGCTGTTTGTTCCTCCGTTTGGAGGAGCGCCCGTATTCCCATTGACCGTGATGACTCCACGAGGGCCTCGCATCTTGAGCTTTAGGCATGCATAATGCGGCACGCGCTGAATTTTGCAAACGCGTTCGCTCGAGCAGAGCGTGATAGCCGCTGCGAACGGGACTATGTCAAGATTAACTCTTCGCCCGAAATTATCCGGGATCCAAGACCACTTCGGTGTGGTGAGCCTGCATAATTGGCTTTACTCGGATGACACCTTTAAAGGTTGTCTTTGTAGGTTTAATCCTTGATGGGTCTATGCCCATTTTGCGACCGATCCCGATAAAGCAGGTTCAGCTCTTGCCGCCGCCCATCGGGACTCTTGTGAGGTGAAATCCATCGACGATTGGGTCTAAGACCAATCCGCGAATCCGCCATGGCGTATGTTGGTCGGATGGTCTCTTCGATCGAAAGTGATCGGATAAGAGGACCATGGATTGAACTTTGGGGCGATCGCTCCATCGCATAGACGCCCCCGAAAGTCGCGCTTCCTCTCCCTCTTGGGTATGTGGGTCGCGATATCATATTCACCATCCGCACTTGTGGGGAAACCCTTCATCCTCTCGTTGTTCGGGCGGTCGGGTCTCTTCCTCGTCGTCATTGTTTAGCCCCTTGTCATTGTTTTCGCAATTAACTTGCCGCTTGCTTGAACACCCAGCAATCTCTATTGGTGTGGTTAGCTGGCTTTTCAGAGGTGCCATGTATCCGCATAAGCGGTCGAGTATTCGGTCCAGATTAGACGGACCCGAGTGGTTCTTTTGAATGGCTTCTTCCACGACCGGGTTTAGAGCCTCGAATCCGGCATTGACCGTCAGATCGTCCTTATCGCCGCCGTTAATGTGGCGCTTGTTTTGTTTCGACGTGACTCGCCGTTGTTGTCCTTGGTATCCGGACCGCCGAATTTTTGCGGAGGTTGTTGCTGCGGGCTAGCTACTGTCCTCTCCCGCGCAAAAGCGGGTCATTAGCGGCGTGAGGGCTGCCATGGATTTCGCTTTTCTGCCCCAGTGCCGGGCTAGCCATCGCCCCGATGTTATGTTTGAAGGCTGCAAGGGCCTCTGCATCCCGGACAAATAAGATTTGGTTTTCTTTGTCAAGAACCGTGTCCGTAATTGTCCGCCGATTCGTCTGGTGTTGAATAATGTGGCTTAGGTCATCGGCGTCGGTGGTCGCACATACGCGTTCTCGAAGTTGTCGAGGAATGTGGCTTCGTGTCTTCCCAAAGACCCAATTGACTCGCAGCAAGCTGTTTAGCCAATGCCTAGCTGGTCCTTTAAGCTTGAGTGGGAGATACTTGATGGCATGGAGGTCATCACCGCGGGCCATATGAATATGGAGAAGATAGTCTTTGATCCAAACCGCGGGGTCTGTTGTGCAATCGTAGGATTCGATGTTTACGGGTTTAAACCCTTCGGGGATCTGATGATCCATTACTTCATCGATGAAGCATAGAGGGTGTGCGGCGCTCAGATTAAGTAATATCACGACGCAGCTCGAGAGAGCGTCTGTCTGTGTTCGCCCGCCGGGTTATTGTATCCGGCGCGACGGTATTCGTTGTGGGTCGTAGGGCGCCCACGTGATCCGTAGATGGATCTGGATTGCCTTGCCTTGTCCTCCAATATGTCTCGCAAGTCCGGCGCATTTCCTCTTGGCTTCGTACTTTTGGAGCGATGCTAGGGTACGGTCTTGGCTGGGGGCCTGGATGCCTCTCTGTCACGACCACGGGGGGGTCGGTCAGCCATGTCGTGCGCTGGTGATGAAGGTATGTATGCTTCCTCCTCTAATCAGGGGGAGCAGCTTGCATCTTGGGTAACTTTTGGAGGGGTGTTCGAGTTTATACTCTTCGGCCGCGAGGACCTCGGTCCATCGATCGGCCAGCAGATCTTGATCAGCTTGGAGCTGTTGCTGCTTTTTCTTTAGGCTATTTGTTGTGGCTATGAGCCTGCGCTTGAAGCGCTCTTGTTCGACGGGATCCTCAGGTACGACGAATTCATCATCGTTGAGGCTTGCTTTGTCTTCGGGGGGAGGCATATAGTTATCATCCTCAACCCCTTAAATGCCGCCCTCTCGTGGGGGCTTGCTTCTGCATCCTCCCTGCGCTGAGTCTTCTTTGGAGGGATTGTCTTCGCACTCTCCGGAGTATTATTATCTCCGTGCCGAATCTCCATTCTTCTTTGTGGCGGGATTTAGAGCGGCGCCACGACGACGATGTTTGGGCTGCTTTTTAGAGAATCTGCTCCGCTGCTTCTTCGCCATCCCCATCTTTCGGGGTGTCCACCATGTATATGTCGATGACGAGGTGGTCTTCCAAAGGTGCCCGTAGGCGCTGGTTCTCGTTAAATCTCCGGCATCGCCGCCCATAGCGCCGATGTCGTCGAGTCGTAGTCTAGCATGTCGGTTAGATCCTCGGCAGTGGCTACAAAGTGGGTGGTGGGTGGGCTCGAATTTCTTCGTCGTCCAGAATCTCCAACCTTCCCGCCATAGTCCGCCAGATTCTCCGATAGAGAGATGCTTGATGAATTCAGGATATCGCCAAAAGGCGAAAGTGTTGGAAAATGTCCGCGCTGTGAATTCCATAACCGCGCCCAATCCGGATCGATTGGTAGGCGCGGAGGTTCGGAGTTCGCGCGGAGTCCGCGCCGGAATCACGGGTTTCGCAGGGACAAGATCGTGATTCGCCCATCGCCGTGTACGCGAAGCCCCTGTGGCGCGCTTCTATCCACCGCCCTCGATGTGGGCGATCGGCTCTGGGCTAATGGCCTAAGCGGATCCGCAGGCGGCCACCAAGGCACTTGTCCGGCGGCAGAGCTAGATCGTGCCCATCGCCACAAAGGCGGGCGCTTATCGTGGCTCGAGTCCGTCAAGATCAAGTCTCCGCGACATCGACCGTGAAGTTTAAGCTTCGAATCGACCGACGCCGGGGTAGCTTTGATCTGCTCGGATGGCCAAGTGAATTGGCTGCGGTCTGGCGGCCGCCGAATATGAAGATCCGTCCGGGGAGAAAAGTCTCACCCTGGACAGCGTAGTTGGTTGAAGATGCCATCAAGCCTATCAGTGACGGCACAGAGGAACTCTCAATGAAAGCACCAATGTCGATGTCAAAACTGGCGGATCTCGGGTAGGGGGTCCCGAACTGTGCGTCTAGGCGGATGGTAACAGGAGACAAGGGACACAATGTTTTACCTAGGTTCGGGCCCTCTCAATGGAGGTAAAACCCTACGTCCTGCTTGATTAATATTGATGATATGGGTAGTACAAGAGTAGATCTACCACGAGATCAAGGAGGCTAAACCCTAGAAGCTAGCCTATGGTATGATTGTTGTGATGTATGTTGTCCTACGGACTAAAGCCCTCCGGTTTATATAGACACAGGTGAGGCTAGGGTTACACGGAGTCGGTTACAATGGTAGGAGATCTACATATTCGTATTGCCAAGCTTGCCTTCCACGCCAAGGAAAGTACCTTCCGGACACGAGCCGGAGTCTTCAATCTTGTATCTTCGTAGTCTTGGAGTTCGGCGGATATTGATAGTACGGCTGTCCGGACACCCCCTAGTCCAGGACTCCCTCAATCCCCAAGTACCACCGGAGCGTGGTGGTGCTACACCCGCACACCACGACGGTGCGCCTCATCGACGAGCGCGGGTGCACGGCTGATAGGCGGTCGGGAGTGGGTTTGTGTTGGCTCCTGGGGCTACGGTTGCGTTCCCCTGTCATGTTGCGCACATCGAGGAGGACATCACCGGCGGGGACGGCGTCTCGGGAGACGGCGAAGGAGGAAATGCGGCCGGTGGGAGAGCAATTAAGGCGGAGGGGGATTAAGATCGAAGAAATCTGCGCAGGTTATTCCCCATCCCACTCTTCCTCTCCCGCACGCCTCATCCTCTGCTCTGTCTGCTCGAGCTTGCGGTGGAGATGGTGGAGATCAACGAAGAGAAGATGCAGAGGTTCGCGGGCAGGGATGCGCGCCTGCGGATCCGTCTGAGAGAGATCGGGGCCTGGTATTTGAGCAAGCGCGAGATGTATGCGGAGGCGGAGGCGATTGTGGAGAATCTGATGGAGGAGGAGGAAAGATCGTTGTTCGGGCGCGGAGGGCGCAAGCACCCGCTGCAGGTGCTGCTGTGGGCAGTGGATCAAGCAGATTCGCCGGTGAGGGCGATGGCGAGGAAGTGGGTGTAAGTGCATCTAGTGCCCCTTAGTGATTTTGGTGTATTGAAGACTTATAGGTTAAGGGACTAATGCGTTTGTGAGTGTACACAGGTCTATAAGTCTATGAGGAGTTTGATATTTACAGAGAAAGTCGACCCCTAAAAATGAAGTTCTTCGACTGAAGACTTTGATATTCTGAAGACTTTCCGAAGACTTTGAAAGTGAAGAAATTGGTGTGACCTTGAAGACTTGGTATTCATTTGAGGAACATGAAGCGTGAAGGCTTTTGTTTTCGTAGTTTCATTTTCTCTTTCTTGAGTCATAGGAAACACCGTACTGTTAAAGAGGGTCGAGGAAATACTAAGGAAAAAATTTCATGTGATGCTCAACTCAAAATCCTACACCTACCAATCCCTTCGAGTGAAGCCTTTGGAAATATCATACGATTCGATCACTTTCTTGATGATGAGACGAAGTTCTTCCGTCGCTCATGAATTTGTTTCGACCGAGGAGTTAGGATTCGCCAAAGTCTGAATTGCCTACTGATGAGGAACATGATAGCCCCGAGGAATTTGAGAGCCAAATTTCCGACCGTTGCTGTGTCTTCGGCCACCTGTCCCAAAATATCCTATCCACCTAACGGTCATATCATTGAAGGGCATTTATGTCTTATCATGTCGGGCTGCTCCCTAGGCTATAAATAGCCGCCCCCTACAACCACTAGCTGGTTGGCTGCTCCGAGAGAACTTGACACTTGTCATTTGAGAGCAACCCATCCTCCGAGGACTTTGAGCGAAAATCATCAAGTGAGGAAAATCCAAAACCAAAACCCCCCACAAACCCAAAGTGATTGAGCATCACTGAAGAAATTGATCCTGCGTGGATCCGACGCTTGTTACCTTTGAAGACTGTGCTTCTTCCAGACGGTTAGGCGTCATGGTCTAGAGCATCCAAGAGGAATATTGGATCACTGAGTGACCAAGTCTGTGAAGGTTTGGAAGTCACCTGAAGACTTACCACGAGTGATTGGACGAGGTCTGTGTGACCTTAGTTCAAGGAGAATACGGTGAGGACTGGGTGTCTGAGCTGCGTCTTTCGAAGGATCGGGTGTCCGGACTGCGTGTCCTCGAAGTTTAAATACTCAGCCGCTCCAACCAGACGCATAACCGAGACAACAGCTTGGAACTGGTTTACCAAATCATTGTCTTCACCAACTAATGGTTCTATTTCCTCAACCCTTTCATTTCCTCATTCTTGTGTTGAGTGTTTGTTCATATATGTGCTTGAAGACTTTGATCAAGACTTTCTCAATTTCCTCGTTCAATTTCTTCATCTGTTTGTCTTCATCTTGTGTTATCCCGTGATTACGCTTTTCGTACTCTGTGCTAGTCTTCATTTCATCATGATGACCATGCTTGTATTACGTTATGCTTACTTCGAGTACTTATTCCGCGCAAGTAGTTCTTCGCTAAGGAATTTCCTCACCAAAGACATTCCTAAGTGAAGAATTCATAAAATCGCCTATTCACCCCCTCTAGTCGATATAACGACTTTCAATTGGTATCGAGCAAGGTACTCCCTTGTTACGTGTGATTTTGGTTTAACCGCTTTGGAGTTTTAGTTATGTCGACCGCAGTATGATCAAGGTCTCGGCTGGGTGTCCTACCTTTGATGGGACGGACTACCCTCTATGGAAGAACAAGATGCTAATGCATCTTGAGGCAATTGACAACGATCTACGGTATGTTGTGGAAAATGGTGTTCCTCTGTCTCACCCTCTTTGAACGCTACCGATGTGAAGAGATTCAAGCAACTCGATTCTCAAGCAAAGAATATCATATGTGGCCATCCGAGCAAAGGACAAGATGGAAGAGTGAGTGCTTTGGAAACCGCTAAGCTTATCTGGGATAGGCTGTACAAAGTGAATGAAGGAGTCTCAACTCAGCGTGACTCTCGAGTTGATGTTCTTCGGAATCTCTTCAACCGCTTCAAAAGACTCGACAATGAAAATGTCCAACAAACCTTTGATCGCCTCACCGACATCTCAAATGAGCTTCAAGCCCTCGGTGCCATCGACATCACCGATCATGAGGTGGTGAAGAAACCTGTTGAGATCGCTTGATTCCTCATTTGATACTCTGGGACTGATGATACAAGAACGTCCGACTACAAGTCTCTTGATCCTACCGATATCCTCGAAAGGCTAAATACTCACGAGTTCCACTTTGTGAAAAGTGAGATCTCTATGGTTCAAGCTATGGCAAACCACGTGCCACAAGGCCAAGGTTGTGTCGACTCGAATGTGAGGATTACGGTAGTAGCCTTGGTGATCCAAGAATTGAGCCAGAGCTAGCCTTCTTTCGTGAAGAAATTCGAAGTTCTCAAGACGTGGTCGCTTTGGAAAATCCTCAAGAAGCAGTGATTCCTCATCCAGTGACTATAAGAGAAAGTTGTGCCACAAATGCAAGAAACCTGGTCACTATATTCAAGATTGTCCTCAGTGGGAAAAGGAGATGAAGAATAAGAAATACAAGGATTACAGTTCTGATGATGCGAAGAAGAAGAAGAAATTGTCAAAATCTTCGTCATCAAAATCCTCGAAGTCTTCATCTCACAAGAAGAGCAGCTCCAACAAGGCTCGGGCATTCATTGGCAAGGAAATGGACTCTGAAGCTGAATCTAAGGAAAATGAGGAAGAGGAGGCGTCTGAAGAATCCGAATCTGGTGTGGCAAGTCTGGCCTTCGCATTGCTTTCGTCGACAAGTCCATCTTCAACATCAAGAAACCGACCCCACCGACAAGCCCGATGAAGATAATGATGGCTATGCTCCCACCTATTGCTTCATGGCGAAAGGTGCAAAGGTACTCAAATACACCTCCTCTGAATCTAGTGAAAATGAATCTGATGAGGATCTCAAGCCCAGCTACTCTAAACTTGCTAAGATTGCTGTAAAACAACAAAGGGCTTTTGAAAAGGTTCAAAACATGCTAGACAAAAGTGATGATATGTTGGGTGAAGAAATGGATCGCACTAAAGCCCTGACTGAAAATCTTCAGAGACTTCAGTCTAGGTTTGATAACCTTCAAGGTAATCATAACTCTCTCTTATCTGATCATGAGAAACTTTCTTATGAATTTCTTCAAAGAAAGCATGATCTTGAGAAGCTAAGAGTGAGTTATGAAGATCTTCAGAAGGAGCGCGATTCATTACTTGCTCAACAAATCAGCGCTTCTCAGGAAGAATTTGTTCCTCCATGCTTAAAGTGCATTGAACGTGAATCTGCTAATTCTTCACCTGAATGTTCAAATGCTTCAACTGTTACAAATTCTTCACCTACCTCTGCTATCACTAATTCCTCATCCGAGGACATTGCTAGTATCACGACAATGCAGGTTGAAGGAATTGTACATGATGAGCATGTACAAAAGCCTCAAAGGGCATCGACTCTTTGTGATGTGCTTAAAAGCAGATCCTCAATAGAAACCCTAGGAAAGAGGGTATTTCCTTTGAGAGGAAACTCAATCTTGATGGAACATATTGGAAGCCCGAGCAAGACCCCAAAACCTCATGGGTTTTGCAAAGGGACCTCGATTGATCCATCTAACTTATCTCGCTTTACATGTGAATCTCCTCATTCTTCCGATGAGTCATTTGACTCAACTATAAACTGTTCAAAAATCGAATGGTGAAGTATTTGCTAGATATGTTGGCACTAACTGCAGGAACGGGTCTCCTATGAAGAAAATCTGGGTTCCCAAGAAGTGCCTCGAAAGTCTTTAGGTGAATGTCCTCATGACACCACCTGTGAAGAACAGGAACCCCAGATCAAATTCTTCATATGGACCAAATTCTTCATATGGATCCAAGTCCTCATACGGACCAAATTCCTCACATGGATCAAATTCCTCAAAGGATCAAAGTCCTCATATGATTATCATCGTGCTAACAACTCTGTCTCGCAGGGTAGAGCTAAGGGCAATGAATATGTGCATTATTCTTCAAACCATTATGTTCATAAGTCCTCGAAGAATTTCTCTGCTTATTCATATGCTTACCCTAACCCCTCTTATGTGAAACGAAATGGGTTGGCTTCTATGCCACCATTCTCATATGGTGCTCGCAGAGTGATGAACTCTTTGCCACCCCTTCAGATGTGGGTGGTGAAGAAAAGAACTAATCTCTTCTGCAGGGTCAGTCTCCGGGCGTGCTTTAACGTCTCAAGAATTTGTTTGAGGACGACAAAATTGCTCGAAAGGAAGAAAGCGAATCATGATGAAATGAACCTTCATTTCACACGCCCTCATCTCGCTATATCTTTGCTATCGCTGATGAAATTCATCTGATGAACTTGATATCATATTCTTCACTGATGAAGCATATGAGATTGTAAGTTACACTAATTCATCTACAGGATGATCAACCCAAAACTACTGAGTGGGTCCTCGATAGTGGATGTACGAATCACATGACTGGTGACAAGAATCTATTGACAGATGCTCCCTTATCACCGTCACATCTGAATCATATCATCTTTGCTGACAAAGGCAAAAGTCAGGTATTGGGTCTTGGTAAGGTTGCAATCTCTAAGGATAAACACATGGACAAAGTCATGCTTGTTGACTCCTTAGGATACAACCTCATGTCAGTCTCAATGCTTTGTGATCTTGATACGGTTGTTGTCTTTGGCAAGTATCGCTGTGTTGTGATCATGGAAGCTGACAATTCCAAAGTCTTCAAAGGCTTTAGGAGAGGAGATTTGTATATTGTTGATTTCTCTATAGGACCACAACCAGCCGTGTGTCTACTTGCAAAAGCTTCAGAAGGCTGGCTATGGCATCGACGACTTGGTCACTCAGGCATGAGAAATTTGCACACGCTTGCGAAGAAGAAGCATGTCATTGGCATTGAAAATGTCAAATTCCTCAAGGATCACTTATGCGGAGCCTGTGAAGCTGGAAAAATGACCAAGGCCAAGCATCCAGCGAAGACTATCATGACCACTACTCGTCCATTCGAATTGCTTCACATGGACTGAGGGAGTCTTGGACTAGGGAGTGTCCGGACAGCCGGACTATCATCGTCCGCCGGACTCCAAGACTACGAAGATACAAGATTGAAGACTCCGTCCCGTGTCCGGATGGGACTTTCCTTGGTGTGGAAGGCAAGCTTGGCGATACGGATATGTAGATCTCCTACCATTGTAACCGACTCTGTGTAACCCTAGCCCTCTCCGGTGTCTATATAAACTGGAGGGTTTTAGTCCGTAGGACACAACAACCATTACAACAATCATACCATAGGCTAGCTTCTAGGGTTTAGCCTCCTTGATCTCGTGGTAGATCCACTCTTGTACTACCCATATCAACAATATCAATCAAGCAGAGTAGGGTTTTACCTCCATCGAGAGGGCCTCGAACACGGGTAAAAACATCGTGTCCCTTGTCTCTGTTACCATCCGCCTAGACGCACGATTCGAGACCCCTACCGAGATCCGCCGGTTTTGACACCGACATTGGTGCTTTCATTGAGAGTTCCTCGTCGTCACCGATAGGCTCGATGGCTTCTTCAATCAACAACAACGGCGTGTGGTGAGACTTTTCTCCCGGACGGATCTTCGTATTCGGCAGCCGCCGCGCTGCGGGCTAATTCACTTGGCCATCCGGAGCAGATCGAAGCTACGCCCCCGCCATCGAGTCGATTTGGAAGCCTAAACTTCACGGCGGACATCCGCGGGACTTGATCTTGATGGATCCGATCCGCGCCGGCGTGCCGCCTTGTCGCGATGGGCACGATCTAGCTCTGCCGCCGGACAGTGCCTTGGAGGCCGCACATGAATCCGCTTCGACCCATAGTTCGGAGCCAATCGCGCAGATCGAGGACGAGTGGCTGGACACCGCCTCGGGAGCCGCAACATCCGCGGCGATGGAGCCGAACACTGACCTTGTCCCCTATAAAGCTCGTGACTCCGAGGTGCCGGACTCCCTGCCGGACTCCGAAACTCCTGCACCCCTGCCAATCGAATCCGATTGGGCGCCAATCATGGAGTTCACCGCCGCGGACATCTTTCAGCACTCGCCCTTCGGCGACATTCTAAATTCACTAAAGCATCTCTCGCTATCCGGAGAGCCCTGGCCGGATTATGGCCAGGATGGTTGGGATGCGGACGACGAAGAAATTCAAAGCCCACCCACCTCCCACTTTGTAGCCACTGTCGACGATCTAACCCACATGCTAGACTATGACTCCGAAGACATCGACGGTATGGACGACGATGCCGGAGACGAACAAGAACCAGCGCCTACAGGGCACTGGAAGACCACCTCACCATATGGCATATACATGGTGGACACCCCAAAAGATGGGGACGACGAAGAAGCAGCTAAGGCAGATTCCTTAAAGAAACAACCCAAGCGCCGATGTCAGCGGCGCCGCTCTAAATCCCGCCACAGCAAGAATGGAGATTCCGACACAGGAGATAATAACACCCAAGAAAGTGCCAAAGACAATCCCCTCCAGCAAGATTCAGCGCAGGAGGATGCAGAAGCAAGCCCCCACGAGAGAGCGGCAGACGAAGAGGTTGAGGATGATAATTACATACCCCCCTCCGGAGACGAGGCAAGCCTCGACGACGACGAATTCGTCATGCCCGAGGATCCCATCGAACAAGAGCGTTTCAAACGCAGGCTAATGGCCACAGCAAACAGCCTAAAGAAAAAGCAGCAATAGCTTCAAGCTGATCAAGATCTGCTGGCCGACAGATGGACCGAGGTCCTCGCGGCCGAAGAGTATGAACTCGAATGCCCCTCCAAGAGCTACCCAAAACGCAAGTTGCTCCCCCGATTAGAAGAGGAAGCATATATACCTTCATCACCAGCGCACAATACGGCCGACCGACCACCCCGTGGTCGCGACAGAGAGGCATCCTGGCCTTCCATCAAGACCGTACCCCGGCATCGCTCGAAAAGTACGAAGCCACGGGGGAACACGCCGGACTTGCGGGATATATTGGAGGATAAGGCAAGACAATCCAGATCTATCTATGGATCACGTGGGCGCTACGACCCACGCATTTAATACCGTTGAGCGGATACAACAACTTCGCCGGGCGAACACAGCGAGCATAACGCTCCCTTGAGCTACGTCGTGATATTGCTCAATATAGAGGCGCCGCACACCCGCTATGCTTCACTGACGAAGTAATGGATCATCAAATCCCCGAAGGGTTTAAACCCGTAAACATTGAATCCTACGATGGCACGATGACCCGCGGTTTGGATCGAAGATTATCTCCTTCACATCCATATGGCCCGCGGCGATGATCTCCACGCCATCAAATATCTCCCGCTCAAGCTTAAAGGACCAGCTCGGCATTGGCTTAATAGCCTGCCCGCAGAGTCAATTGGGTGTTGGGAGGACCTCGAAGCCGCATTCCTCGACAACTTCCAGGGCACATACGTGCGACCACCAGACGCCGATGACCTAAGCCACATAATCCAGCAGCTAGACGAATCAGCCAGGCAATTCTGGACACAATTCTTAACAAAGAAAAATCAAATCGTTGACTGTCCGGATGCAGAGGCCCTCACAGCCTTCAAACATAACATCCGCAACGAATGGCTAGCCCGGCACCTAGGACAGGAAAAGCCGAAATCCATGGCAGCCCTCACATCATTAATGACCCGCTTCTGTGCGGGAGAGGATAGCTGGCTAGCTCGCAGCAACAACCTCAGCAAAAATGCTGGTAGTCCGGATACTAAGGACCACAATGGCAGGTCGCGTCGAAGCAAAAATAAACGCTGTGTTAACGGCGACGACAAGGAGGATACGGCAGTCAACGCCGGATTCCGAGGCTCTAAACCCGGTCAGCGGAAGAAGCCATTCAAAAGAACCACTCCGGGTCCGTCCAATTTGGACCGAATACTCGACCGCTTATGCCAGATACATGGCACCCCCGAAAAGCCAGCTAACCACACCAACAGAGATTGTTGGGTATTTAAGTAGGCAGGCAAGCTAATTGCCGAAAACAACGACAAGGGCTGCACAATGACGACGAGGAAGAGACCCGACCGCCCGAACAAGAGAGGGCGAAGGTTTCCCCCACAAGTGCGGACGGTGAACATGATATCGCAACCCATATACCCAAGAGGGAGCGGAAGCATGCACTAAGGGGCGTATATGCGATGGAGCGATCGCCCTAAGTTCAATCCATGGTCCTCTTGCCCGATCACTTTCGATCGAAGAGACCATCCGACCAATATCCGCCATGGCGATTCGCGCATTGGTTTTAAGACCCAATCGTCGATGGATTTCACCTCACGAGAGTCGATGGACGGCGGCGAGCTGAACTTGCTTTATCGGGATACGGTCGCGCAAGATGGGCATAGACCCTCAAGATTAAACCTACAAAGACGGCCTTCAAAGGCGTCATACCAGTGTTGAGGCCAATTATGCAGCTCGGTCACACTAGAAGTGGTCTTGGATCCCGGACAATTTCCGGCGAGGAGTTAATCTTGACATAGTCTCGTTCATGGCGGCTATCATGCTCGCTTTCGGACGAACGCGTTTACAAAGTTCAGCGGTGCCGCACTACGCATACGAAGCTCAAGATGCGGGCCCTCGTGGAGTCATCACGGTCAACGGAAATACTGGCGCTCCCTCCGAGCGGAGGAACATCTGATGGCTCTCGCGCAGCGAATCTGAGCAGCCTTCTAAGGCTATTTTCGAGTCCGGCCGTTAAGCGGCGGACACGCCAAACGCTACCGAGCAACATCAACACTTGACACGTCCGAGCATCGCAGAGCAATGCGGCTAACCCCAGCCCTTGCATAATTGCAAGACCAACCCTCCGCGTACATCATTACGCTCTGGAGATACCATGGGCCTAGGGGGAGGGGCACGACCACAATAGATCCAGAGTGCGGCTCGACCACACCAGGGGCTCACAAGTGTGTCGCTCTTTTTTATTATTTTCCTTCTTTGTATACACAAGACTCCATTCACTAGAGGCCCTGTCCGGCGGCGAACCCGCCGAACTCACGATGCAACAGCCAGGGAGGGAAGAAGGCTGCGACGAACACTCGGGTGGTCTCCATTACGAGCATTAAATTTGATTATATACACCAGTCCGCAGCCCACCCCTGGAGGGGGACATGTTTAATCAGTCCAATCCCTTGCTTACCGCACTATTTGTATCATTCCGCACTCATAGCAGAATTCCTTGAATAAATAATGCAGCACTTTTTGCCTGTAATTGCATTACTTTACATATATGTTCACTAATGACATCTTGCTCCCGTATATTTTGCTACGGCCGAATACACTAGGGGCTTATGTTCCCCGCATTATGGTGTGATAAGTCCGAACACTTTCACAAGTGCGGCACCCCGAACTTATAGCATTATATGAATCGGCTCCGAATCATGTCTTGGGTCAATAGTTGGGTTTGCCCGGCTCCCACGTTTTGGTACCTTACGTTCCGTTACGTCGGCTAAGGTGGCATCGGGAGAACCACTGCGATTGCGCCCGGTTGAGTGGCGGCGCCTCGATGGAGAAAGCTAAAACTGAATGTCATGATAAGGCGAGAGACTGGTCGCTGTTCGAGAGGTCTTTTCGAGTCCATAAAGACTTATGCCGCTCAAGCGAAGAACCGGATAATGTCCGCCAAGGCGTGGATAGCGCCCGAACTCGGTCTTCGAATACTAGGGGCTTCACCGAAATTTAAAATTATAGAATTCTATGGCTAAGTGAGAGTGTTCAAGCATTATAAGTCCGGTTGCCTTGTTCGTTGTGTTGGCGCCTCCTAGATGGACCCAAGAATGGGAACAAGAGTGCTCAAGTTTATCCCGAACACCCAAAGACTCGTGGCTTGGGGGCTGAAGCCGACGACTTGCCATCTCTCGATTTTATGAGCGGCCGCCTGAAGGTAATATTTTAAATCAAACAAGCATTGCTTAGCGCATATGAACAAAGTTTTCAGCGCGAGGATAATACATAGCGAGTCTACTCAATAATTACATCTCGGGGCACTCATCCGCAATCTTGCGGGCACCCTTCAGACAGTCTTATAGTACATCTCGGGCGACGATACTCCTTGCTCGCATTGGCGGCGCATCGCTGATAAGCCTCTCCGCATCCAGCTGCCCGGTGCACCTTTTGCTGGCAAGGGCCCGACAGCGCCTTCAATACAGGCGGAGCGCTTGATGACCTCCACCCAGGGGCACGCATCCACCAGCCGCCACACGAGCTCGAAATAGCTCCCAGGCATGGCCTCTCCAGGCCACAGCCGGACTATGAGGCCCTTCATGGCCTACTCGGCTACCTTGTGGAGCTCGACCAACTGCTTCAGCTGGTCGCTAGGGGGCACCGGAAGGCCGGCCTCAGCGTACTGAGACCAGAAGACCTTCTCCGTTGAGCTCCCCTCCTTGCCACGGTAGAATGCGGCGGCATCGGATACACTGCGAGGCAGATCTGCAAACGCCCCTGGAGAGCTCCGAATTTGGGTAAGTGTCAGGTAGTTTACATTAACATGCTTGCTTTGCATGAAAAATGCCTTACCCGCCGCTATTTTCTTCACATCCTCAACCTCCTGAAGGGCCTTATGGGCCTCGACCTTGGCGGCTTTGGCACTTTCGAGAGCCGAGGCAAGCTCGGACTCTCGAGTCTTTGAGTCGCGCTCCAAACTCTCATGCTTTTCCATGAGAGTCTGGAGCTCTTGCCGCACTTCCGCCACCCGCGCCTCCTGCTTCTCTCGCTCTGCCCGTTCCGCGGCCGCATTGCGTTCGCCACGGACACTGCCTCCTTGAGGTTGCCACCTCGTTAAGTGGCCCTGCAGCACTCCACGTCATCCTTGTTATTTTTATTGCAACCTAAATCCTTTTACAGAAGGTAACTATTCAAAGTGGTGTTACTCACCTTCTTTGTCCTCGAGCTGCTTCTTGGCACGAACGAGCTCTTGCTCGGACCGCTCGAGTCTGCTTCAAAGCACCGACCTCCTTGATCGGTCTGGCAGAGGTCAAGAGCAAGCAGCCTGCAAACCCATATTGACATAATTTTTAGTAACCTTGCGTATATCTTTTTAGATCCTCGGTCCGGCTTTCCTTTCGAACACCGAACCGAGCATCGTGGGCTCTTGTCTATGCGGTATTACATTACATAATTTTAACTTCTTACCTCAAAGCTCGTTAGAAGGCTGCTGCAGAGCTTCGGTCGGCCCGCTCTTGGCGAAGTGAACCTTGAATCACTGCACTCATGATAGTGCGGTGTTCTTCCTCGATGGAAGCACCTTTGAGCGCCTCCACCAAGTTGTCCGGCGCCTCCGGTTGGACGGGGGCCGCCGGTGTCACGGTCTTGCCCTTCTTGCGAAGGGGTCGCCTGCCGGACTGTCACGACCGGTTTTCCGGGAAATCTATTTCCAGAAAGGACCGTCGTGCTCATCAGCCCCAGGATTACTGTTAGCTGATGAGGCTCCAACTTGATACAGAAATTCCAAGCAAAATACAAAATAAGTGGTACAAGACCATTACGGCTGTGAGTACAACAAAAGGTCTCTAGAGGTTGATGGCGAAGCGGTTTGTGGATCATCGGTGTCTATGGGACTCCATTTCCCCCACAGAACAGTGACCAGGTTAACTCCTATCTTCGTGAGGCTGCTATCTCCATTGCTTAGGTTCCGGGGCTGTCATCGCGTCGCTCCTCTCCGTGCAAGAAAATCTGGCCAAGACAATAGCCAGGGACAAGCCAGTGAGTACTTTGAATGTACTCGCAAACATTTAGAACACAGGTATAATATAACAATGATGTGCTGACAATATTTTATGCTCATGACGTCAGTCACAAAGATGAATATAACTCCGATGTAGGAATATGCAATGTCACGTAAGTATTAAAAATTTTGAAATAAATAACAAGCATGCCACAGTCGGGCGTCTGAGCGACACCGCATAAAGGGCTTTAAAAGAAATGCCTCAGTCGGGCGTCTGAGCGACACCACATAAAGGGCTTTAAAAGAAATGCTACAATCAAGGCCCGAGCGACACCACATAAAGGGCTTTAAAAGAAATGCCACAATCGGGCGTCGAGCGACACCACATAAAGGGCTTTTAAAATAAATGCCACGATCAAGGCGTCGGCGACACCACATAAAGGGCTTTAAAAGAAATGCCACGGTCAAGGCGTCGAGCGACACCACATAAAGGGCTTTTAAAATAAATGCCACGATCAAGGCGTCGAGCGACACCACATAAAGGGCTTTAAAAGAAATGCTACGATCAAGGCGTCGAGCGACACCACATAAAGGGCTTTTAAAATAAATGCCACAATGCAAGGCGTCGAGCGACACCTCATAAAGGGCTTTAAAAGAAAAACAATCATAGTGAATATCCCGGAGGTAGAACCATCCCAGAGATGTTCACTAATAACAATAATATCACGGGTTAGTCAACAATAATAATAATCATAATCATCATTAGTCCCAAGTCACATCCATGTTGTTTGATCTTGGTTAACAGCTTCACCTCCGAAGACCGACACTAAGACCGACACTTGACCCGTCCCAGACTGTAATCCTTAACCAAGGACACGGCTATTCGAATAGGTTTTTAATCTCTGCAGAGGATGTACTCTTTACCCACGAGTAACGGATTCCTTTAGTCCATCGGGACTAATTCCGCTTATGGTCTTTTAAATGAAAACACACCTGACTTGCACACACCAGCTTAACTCACTCGTGTCTGGAATCACCCACGACACTTGTCAAGCAAACTCTAAGTGGGGAGGCTACAACCTCGAGTAGCATGGGATCAAATTTATATCGCGCAAGACTAAGGGGTGGCCTCCTCTCGGTCCCAACCGAAACACCCATGCCCCTGCACGGATGGTGGCTTTAATCCATGGCCATGGTACCCTCATCCCGGCCCCTCTGTACGGTGTGTGCTAGAAAGGGGTTGACAAATTACTGAACCGTACCCTTACCTGTGGCAGGGACAAGTGGTAGCACGAAACAAGTGTGGGGGTTACTGGAACAAGACTCGATCTATGGTCGACTCAGGAGGTTTATAGTTTCCTGCATGACATGTATAACCAATATATTTCAACCAATGCAATCAACACTCATCATATCTTATCATGCCATACCGGACATACCCGTCCCGACGGAGACCGGCGACAAGCTCACACCTACCCAAGGCAGAGGCTTTTCCCGGATTCCTCTCCGGCATGCATGCAAGATACATGAGGATGATTACCATCACAAGTATACTCATTTCCAACAGCATGGAAATCACCAATATGCATCCATGCAAATGATCATGTCACATGAAATAACAAGTCCTTCAAAATGAGGTGGTGTTATAAACGTGTCAACAAACACACCAAAATATTATGCCGGGGTTCAGAATGCTTGCCTTCAATGTGTGGAAAGGCAGGGTGCACTTCAAAACATTTGAATGTTTTCTCCTCTCTTCAAAATTCCTATTTTAGCAATATAAAGAATTAACACACAAAATAAAAACAGCACCAAAAGTTGTTTGGAAAATTTTTCAAATAAATCTTAAAATAAACTAGGTGAAATTTGAGAGAGGTGGGAAAAGAATTAATTCATTTGAGTTGTATTTAAAAGATATAACCAGTCAAAGTTACGGTCAAACTCTTTTTTAAAAAGAAAACTATAATGAAAGCGCTTGGACGAAATACGTTTTGGTGTAGGGAAACGTACTAGGGGTTATGCGCCTTCACTTAAACACGTGGCGGGGGGGTCACGACAGTGGGTCCAGAGGGCCCATTGGTCGTTTGACCGTCTCCTCCTCTCCCTTTTCCCGGCGGAAGGAGGCGCAGCTCGGCGATCGTCGCCGGCGAATGGAGGCTCGTCGCGGGCATCCGAGGCCAGAATGGATCCACCTCTCCTAGGCGGTCCTCCGGTGGTCGATGGCCCGGGGGACGGAGGGGTTCGTCGGGCGCGAGCTCATGGCGGAGGGAGCTTCGGTGACGGAGTGATTTTTGGGCTGCGGTGGTCTCCTGCCAAAATTGATCGAGGGGTTGCGCTCGCGAGAGGAATTGGGAGTTCTTGGCGAAGAGAACAGGGAGGGGGAAGTACTAGGGGTGCCGGATTGGCCGGGGCGGTGGCGGCGGCAGGAGCTGCCGGAGATGAGGAAGACGGCGTTTCCCGAATGATTGCGGGCTGTGGGGGTGTCATTGGGGTGGCCTGAGGTTGCCTGCGTGCTCGGGGAAGCTCGGGGGCCTCCTTTTATAGCTCGTCGAGGTCGGTTCATGGGCGGCGGATGAGGATGCCGCGAACCGCCTCTCAGTAGCTTGTGGCAACGTGGAGACGACGAGGCTAGGCGACGCCCTTGTGGATGAGCTCGGGCTGTGCTAGGGGCTGTGGCGAGCTGGGGTGGCTTTGGCGGCGCCGATCACGCGGCAGAGGCGCTGCGGCCGCCGGTGTGCCATAAAAAGCCTGTCGGCGGCGCAGTAGGCACGCCAGGTGGCTTGGCGCGTTGTTGCGAAAGCACGGAGCGCGTCGCGTGGTGCCGCAGAGCGGGACAAAGCCGTGGGGGCAGCGTGTCGGCTCGGCGATATGCGTGCTAAACGCACGCTCGCCAAGGCTCGGGCGTGCAGGGACGTGCTCGACGAAATGCCAGAGCATGCTACAGAGCTTGGGTGAGGCTGGCATTTAGCAGTTCTAGGTTAGGAGTAACGGGGAGTCTAGTGGACATGCTCGTTTGATCAGAGGTGCAAGTTCATAGTGTAGACTTAAGATCATGCCAATACAGGACATGCACATAGGGTGTTTGTCAAAATGCCAAAGGCATCTAGGCAATTCTTGGAGTGGCCAAAATCTCCAGGTCGGTGTCTCTGTGGATGAAGGAGGGAGTGGTGAAGTTAGTTTGCAGAAATGAGAAACTTGCTAGTGCAAGTTTTGCAAAACTACACTTCTGGGCAGGGAGTGAATGGTATCATTTCATGAAGTAAAAATGGTCCCATAAGTGCATGCTTCTGGACTTAGTGGTTTGGCAAGGGTACTACCGAGAGGGGAAATAATCAAGGGCTAAAGAGTAAGAAGAATCATGGTTCTTGTACAAACCATCAAGTTGGACCGAATGGAAATGAGGATGATTCACTAAAAATTTTCAAAGAACATAACTGGGTTTTTGCACAAAGTGGAATGGTATGCTCCTACTGACATCCCATAATTTTGGTGGAGGCTAGAAAGAATTAATTAAAAGGGTTGTAGTGCAAAGATGCTCTCTGGACCAGAGAAGAAAAACATGTGTAGCACTCAAAATGTTTCAAGAATAAAAGATATTTTTTTATAAAAGTGATTTAAAAACATCACTTGACACCTCCAAATTTTTGTGGGATTTTTAGATAAATATATCAAATGGTTGTAGTTCAAATAGGGCCATATAACCTTGAAAACCATTTTTCAAGAAAATAAAGATCAAGCAAAAATAATTATGTAATTAGTTCTACTAATAAAAGAAAAGTTTTTCTTGAGAGGTTAAACAAGTCCAATAACATATTTGAAAAGTTTTCTCTATGGGGAAAACTCCATAATAGCAAGGGAGAAAAAGTTTCAAAAAAATAAAAAGGAAGCCCAGAAAGTAAAAGTTTTAATTTCCTGGCAAAATTTTAATTAATAAAACAAGGTCAAAATTTTGGGTGTCACAACACTACCCCCCTTAAAAGAAAATCTCGTCCTCGAGATTTGTTAAGAGTTGTAAAACAAATAAAATACTTTTACTAGGTCAAAAGATCATTTTACGCAGGCGGTAAAAAGAGGCTACAGTGAGAGAGCAATAAGTGGTGAGTAACTACAGTGTGGTACTGGCACTGCGTGAAAGAAAAAAAAATCCATGCTTATGAAAACGGGCGATTTCTACGTTGGACGCCGTGAATTTAGAATAAATTCTAAATTTAACAATACGCTGGTCGTACCCGAGAGCACAGTGCTCTCTCTGGCTGACAAGCGGGTCCGGGGCCCACTGTCAGTCTCTCCTTCTTCCTCTAGCTCTCTCTTCTTCCTCTCTCCCGCTTTCCGGCTTTTCTCACCGGCGACGCCTCAGCATAGGGCATCTAGGCCGATCAGCGGTAGTGTGCGGCGTGCTTCTTTGCCGGTGCGGTGTGCACTCACCTCGCGGGCAGTCTTGTTGTCGGCATTTCATGGATTCGCCCAACACCGGGCGATCGGCGATTTAACGGCGCTGGTGGACCTCGCCCACCGTACACCGAGCTCGAGCTATATAATGACCATGGCGTTCTCCTCTTCTTCCTCACACTGGCCTCGCTCCTCCTTCTCTCTTCTTCTCCTCTGTTTACGCTGGCCGGAGCTCGAGACGAGGCTCTAATGGCGGAGGTGGTGCCGGACTGGTACGTGATCTGTTGCGGCGGAGGGCTGGCGGTCTTTGGGGCTCTCCGTGCTCTGCGGCGCTGATGATCCTTGATGATCGCCGTGATGCTGCTGCTTTCGGTCTTGGCTCTCCGTGGTGGCGGTAAACACGAGGAGTAGGTGGGGTGTGCCGGGTGCTAGCTGTTGTTAGGGGGTGGTTAGCCAGATGTAACACTGTTGCAAAGTTTTGCAAACAGTGGAGGTACTCGGATGGTCGAGTGTCTGTGTGAAAAATCCGTGTCGTGAGAAATGTGTGATGCAGCAATTCAGTCAGAATAAAACTCATACTAGGATTGTTCGCGGTTACACCAGTTATTCACGAAGGAACTTACTCATATTAGTAGAAACTAAATACGCGACTCACCGCACAAATCTGAGGTACCACGCGTAAGTTACAATGCAAATATAAATGCTGCAAAAACAAATACAGTAGTGACGTCTAAAAAGAAAACGGTAACTGGGTGTGGTCCTGATAAAATGTCTCTGGTAGAGGGATACACTCCTCATCTATCGGAGGCAATGGATTGACCAGTCGATGTATGCGTCTCTCCGGGTCGGGCCTTAGCGATCTGCCGATTGCAATCTGAGGATTTAAATCAGCGAGACTCCGGAGATAATCCATCACCCGCTGGTTCAAATGCTCTAGAGCGATGATGTACTGGATAAGGTTGGCCAGAACTGGGTCTTTCTCAATACGCCCACCGGGAAAAGACGTCACTCCTCCGGGTGTTGCACGACTCGGAAAATAATGATATCCGCGTCATGGCATAGAATCTTCGCGGATCGGCGAGCAATCGCTTTTTCGCAGCATCTTCTATGGCGGTTTGTGGGGTTGGCATAGATTTCCCATGAAGGAAACTTCGTTGGATCTTGGTTGGGGTCTATGGGAGGAATGTGTCCGCTGCCCAATATTCCGAGGTGGATGGGGTGATCCTTGATTTGAACAGCTCGTACTGGGGTGGCTGGGTAGAACCCATGGTACTGCGGGTAAAGTCCCACAATATTTTGACAAAGCTGGCTGGGGCTGCATCTGGGGTTCTCAGATGAATGCTGGGGTTCGGCATGACAAGAGATGGTTGTGAGAGTGGTGCACGAGGTGAGGGTTGCTGGGCAAGGTCACAAGGTGGCCTTCTTAT
Organism: Aegilops speltoides; assembly: GCA_021437245.1. NCBI lineage: Eukaryota > Viridiplantae > Streptophyta > Magnoliopsida > Poales > Poaceae > Aegilops > Aegilops speltoides. The sequence goes on along the minus strand of CM038143.1, from coordinate 122,937,626 downwards.
ATAGCATCTGGGCTGGTTTACTTACCGTGGTGAAAGGTAATAAATCTGCCAGATTTCCTCAAGAGTCAGGGTCCGTGCCGGAGATACACATATCTCATAAAGAGGCGTGCTACTGTGGTTGTCGTCAAGGTTGGTCTTGGTAGCTGCGCCCGGAAATTATGCAACGGTGCGCTGACAAAATATGCAAGGCTACTATTAAAACAGAGGCACAACGACAGGCTGCGTTAATATACAAGGTCGCACGATTACAAAGTAAGGATACACTAAGTCTCGGTACCATTCGTACGGCTTAGTCTACCTCGTTTATGTCTAAACGGGCGTGCCTGGTGGATGTTGAGTCTTCTCCACGTGTCTCACTGCCGGATTAGTCGGAGATGGCGGAGGAACGCAGGTCGGGTAGCGATGATGACCATCGCGAGGATTGTTGGCCACAACCCGTTGGTGTGTGCTCCCAAAAGGTGACGAAGCACTTCGGGGTCATCAAAGCATCTCGGTTGATGGTGGAGCTGACCTCGTGGTCTCGATCGGCTGTCCAAACAAGACGACCGGGTTGTCGGTGTCGGGCTCGCCTTCTCTTCTAGCTCGGGTTCGACGAACCAGCTCTCCTCGAGCTGCGATCAGATCAATGGTGATCTGGTCGAACAGTGCCTCTAGTGCTCTTACATAGCGCACTAGGTGCAACAATGCGGGATCCATCTCGTGATCTCCGTTGGCAACTTGGGGTGGTCTACCATACCCTTCGCGTCTCGGGTAGTAGTGGAACGAGCGACAGTTAACTCTGGGCGACAAGTGCCTGAGATGAACTATAGCCTCTCGAGCAGCTAGTTGGATGGCTTGTGGCTCAAAGGAAGTTGTTCTTCCGGTGAACCTGTAGGGGCGTTCGGGCGCTAGACCCCTACCGTAGATGTGCACAATGGCCTGTAATTGACGGTCTTCACCGCTCATGGGTCCTGGTACACAACATATTCTCAGTGGCTCCTCTAATGCATAGGCACGACGGGTGAGGTTTGCGAGGATGGTCACAAAACCTCCAAGGTTGGTTCTGTGGTCTCATTGTGCACTATGGGGCGTGCATTGTGGCTAGGTTGGGGAAGACGCGCTGTCTGTCAGGCCGGGTTGGGATTTAGTGTGCCCTTTTTATAGAAAAAGGGGACGGAGTCTTCCCTCGCACGCTTGTGGGGGAGACATCTTGGGTGCTGGTTACTGGCGCGAGATCGACAAGCTAGGTTGGTAGGTTGGGCACCGACTGCCAAAAAATGTCGGGGTCACTGTGTGGCTATCTTGCACGAGAAGCTTGGCTGGGTTTTGGTTATGGTCTGGTGGGTTGATTTGCCTAAGTTTGTTGACCTGGCTAAGATAGGATTAGCCAATGGTCAGCCTAGGCTCTGATACCAAGTCTGTCACGACCGGTTTTCCGGGAAATCTATTTCTAGAAAGGACCGTCGTGCTCATCAGCCCCAGGATCACTGTTAGCTGATGAGGCTCCAACTTGATACAGAAATTCCAAGCAAAATACAAAATAAGTGGTACAAGACCATTCTGGCCTGTGAGTACAACAAAAGGTCTCTAGAGGTTGATGGCGGAAGCGGTTTGTGGATCATCGGTGTCTATGGGACTCCATTTCCCACAGGAACAGCTGACCAGGTTAACTCCTATCTTCGTGAGGCTGCTATCTCCATTGCTTAGGTTCCGGGGCTGTCATCGCGTCGCTCCTCTCCGTGCAAGAAAATCTGGCCAAGACAATAGCGAGGACAAGCCGGTGAGTACTTTGAATGTACTCGCAAACATTTAGAACACAGGTATAATATAACAATGATGTGCTGACAATATTTTATGCTCATGACGTCAGTCACAAAGATGAATATAACTCCGATGTAGGAATATGCAATGTCACGTAAGTATTAAAATTTTGAAATAAATAACAAGCATGCCACGATCAAGGCCCGAGCGACACCGCATAAAGGGCTTTAAAAGAAATGCCTCAATCAAGGCGTCGAGCGACACCACATAAAGGGCTTTAAAAGAAATGCCACGATCAAGGCGTCGAGCGACACCACATAAAGGGCTTTAAAAGAAATGTTACGATCAAGGCGTCGGCGACACCACATAAAGGGCTTTTAAAATAAATGCTACGATCGGGCGTCGAGCGACACCACATAAAGGGCTTTAAAAGAAATGCCACGGTCAAGGCGTCGAGCGACACCACATAAAGGGCTTTTAAAATAAATGCCACGATCAAGGCGTCGAGCGACACCACATAAAGGGCTTTAAAAGAAATGCCACGGCAAGGCGTCGAGCGACACCACATAAAGGGCTTTTAAAATAAATGCCACGGTGCAAGGCGTCGAGCGACACCACATAAAGGGCTTTAAAAGAAAAACAATCATAGTGAATATCCCGGAGGTAGAACCATCCCAGAGATATTCACTAATAACAATAATATCACGGGTTAGTCAACAATAATAATAATCATAATCATCATTAGTCCCAAGTCACAGTCCATGTTGTTTCAGTACTGGTTAACAGCTTCACCTCCGAAGACCGACACTAAGACCGACACTTGACCCGTCCCAGACTGTAATCCTTAACCAAGGACACGGCTATTCGAATAGGTTTTTAATCTCTGCAGAGGATGTACTCTTTACCCACGAGTAACGGATTCCTTTAGTCCATCGGGACTAATTCCGCTTATGGTCTTTTAAATGAAAACACACCTGACTTGCACACACCAGCTTAACTCACTCGTGTCTGGAATCACCCACGACACTTGTCAAGCAAACTCTAAGTGGGGAGGCTACAACCTCGAGTAGCATGGGATCAAATTTATATCGCAAGCACTAAGGGTGGCCTCCTCTCGGTCCCAACCGAAACACCCATGCCCCTGCATCGGATGGTGGCTTTAATCCATGGCCATGGTACCCTCATCCCGCCCCTCATGCGGTGTGTGCTAGAAAGGGTTGACAAATTATCGAACTGCACCCTTACGTGGCGAGGGACAAGTGGTAGCACGAAACAAGTGTGGGGTTATCGAACAAGACTCGATCTATGGTCGACTCAGAGGTTTATAGTTTCTGCATGACATGTATAACCAATATATTTCAACCAATGCAATCAACACTCATCATATCTTATCATGCCATACCGGACATACCCGTCCCGACGGAGACGGCGACAAGCTCACACCTACCCAAGGCAGAGGCTTTTCCCGGATTCCTCTCCCGCATGCATGCAAGATACATGAGGATGATTACCATCACAAGTATACTCATTTCCAACAGCATGGAAATCACCAATATGCATCCATGCAAATGATCATGTCACATGAAATAACAAGTCCTTCAAAATGAGGTGGTGTTATAAACGTGTCAACAAACACACCAAAATATTATGCCGGGGTTCAGAATGCTTGCCTTCAATGTGTGGAAAGGCAGGGTGCACTTCAAAACATTTGAATGTTTTCTCCTCTCTTCAAAATTCCTATTTTAGCAATATAAAGAATTAACACACAAAATAAAAACAGCACCAAAAGTTGTTTGGAAAATTTTTCAAATAAATCTTAAAATAAACTAGGTGAAATTTGAGAGAGGTGGGAAAAAGAATTAATTCATTTGGAGTTGTATTTAAAAAGATATAACCAGTCAAAGTTCTGGTCAAATCTGTTTTTTTTAAAAGAAAACTATAACAGAAAGCGCTTCGGACGAAATACGTTTTCGGTGTAGGGAAACGTACTAGGGGGGGTTGTACGCCTTCACTTAAACACGCGGCGGCGGGGTGGGTCGCTGACAGTGGGTCCAGAGGGCCCACTGGTCAGGTTTGACCGGTCTCCTCCCTCTCCCTTTTCCTCGGCCGAGCAGAGGCGCAGCTCCGGCGATCGTCGCCGGCGAATGGAGGCTCGTCGCGGGCATCCGAGGCCAGGAATGGATCCACCTCTCCTAGGCGGTCCTCCCGGTGGTCGATCGCCGGGGGGACGGAGGGGTTCGTCGGTGGCGAGCTCGCGGCGGAGGGAGCCGGTGACGGAGTGATTTTTGGGCTGCGGTGGTCTCGCCAAAATTGATCGAGGGGTTGCGCCATGAGAGGAATTGGGAGTTCTTGGCGAAGAGAACAGGAGGGGAAGTACTAGGGGTGCGGATTGGCGGGCGGTGGCGGCGGCAGGAGCTGCCGGAGATGAGGAAGACGGCGTTTCCCGAATGATTGCGGGCTGTGGGGGTGTCATTGGGGTGGCCTGAGGTTGCCTGCGTGCTCGGGGAAGCTCGGGGGCCTCCTTTTATAGCTCGTCGAGGTCGGTTCCACGGCGGCGGATGAGGATGCCGGCGAACCGCTTCTCTGTAGCTTGCAGGGCAACGTGGAGACGACGAGGGCTAGGCGACGCCCTTGTGGATGAGCTCGGGCTGTGCTAGGGGCCAGGTGGCGAGCTGGGGTGGCTTGGGCGGCGCCGACCGCGGCAGAGGCGCGCTGCGGCCGCCGGTGTGCCGTAAAAAAGCCTGTCGGCGGCTGTAGGCACGCCAGAGGTGGCTTAGCGCGTTGCTGCGAAAGCACGGAGCGCGTCGCGTGGTGCCGCAGAGCGGGACAAAGCCGTGGGGGCCAGCATGTCGGCTCGGCGCATGTGCGTGCTAAACGCACGCTGCTTTCGCGCTCTGGGCGTGCAGGGACGTGCTCGATTTAAATGCCGAGCATGCTCTGAGCTTGGGTGAGGCTGGCATTTAGCAGTTCTAGGTTAGGAGTAACGGGGAGTCTAGTGGACATGCTCGTTTGATCAGGGGTGCAAGTTCATAGTGTAGACTTAAGATCATGCCAATACAGGACATGCACATAGGGTGTTTGTCAAAATGCCAAAGGCATCTAGGCAATTCTTGGAGTGGCCAAAATCTCCAGGTCGGTGTCTCTGTGGATGAAGGAGGGAGTGGTGAAGTTAGTTTGCAGAAATGAGAAACTTGCTAGTGCAAGTTTTGCAAAACTACACTTCAAGGTGGAGTGAATGGTATCATTTCATGAAGTAAAATGGTCCCATAAGTGCATGCTTCGGACTTAGTGGTTTGGCAAGGGGTACTACCAGTAGGGGAAATAATCAAGGGCTAAAGAGTAAGAAGAATCATGGTTGCTGTACAAACCATCAAGTTGGACCAGAATGGAAATGAGGATGATTCACTAAAAATTTTCAAAGAACATAACTGGGTTTTTGCACAAAGTGGAATGGTATGCTCCTACTGACATCCCATAATTTTGGTGGAGGCTAGAAAGAATTAATTAAAAGGGTTGTAGTGCAAAGATGCTCTCTGGACCAGAGAAGAAAAACATGTGCAGCACTCAAAATGTTTCAAGAATAAAAGATATTTTTGTATAAAAGTGATTTAAAAACATCACATGACACCTCCAAATTTTTGTGGGATTTTTAGATAAATATATCAAATGGTTGTAGTTCAAATAGGGCCATATAACCTTGAAAACCATTTTTCAAGAAAATAAAGATCAAGCAAAAATAATTATGTAATTAGTTCTACTAATAAAAGAAAAGTTTTTCTTGAGAGGTTAAACAAGTCCAATAACATATTTGAAAAGTTTTCTCTATGGGGAAAACTCCATAATAGCAAGGGAGAAAAAGTTTCAAAAAAATAAAAAGGAAGCCCAGAAAGTAAAAGTTTTAATTTCCTAGCAAAATTTTAATTAATAAAACAAGGTCAAAATTTTGGGTGTCACACGGACTCCGGAACCACTGCGGGTTCCGGTGTGGAGTCCGGCGCAAAGTCCGGGAGGCTGCCTTGCGGTGCCTTCGGAGCCTCCTCCTGATGGGTCCCTTCCTGGGATCCCACCTCGGCGTCCTTAGTGACGTGAGGGGTGGAGGTAGTCGGAATGGAATCCACATCCGACGGAGCCAACGACCCGCTCGACGAAGCGGGGAGATCATCGTCGGCCGGACTGCGGGTAGTATGCAGCATTAGAAGGACACTATGTGACACAAAAGAAATTGCAGATCATTCAGAATCAGGATACTTACGATCTTGCCGGAGGCCTGGCCCTCGAGGGCCACTCTTCTTCACCAACGTTGGCGTTGGCGGAGCTGTCCGGGGGAATAGTTCTTCCCCTCTTGGACCCTTCGGCCTCCCCTGTTGGGGAGGCCTTTCTCTTTCTCTCTCCCTCCTCTGGGAGAGAGTCTTCCTCCTCCTCCTCATCTTCATGGGAGGAATCCGCCTCGGAGTCGTCGGACACCTGAAAACGGGAACTCTTTCGAGTACCCATGGACACCTTCTTGGCCTTCTTCTCCGGCATCACATGTGGTGCCGGAACCAGCACCCCCGCTAGACGGGCGTCCACTAGGTTTTCTGGCATGGGAGCCAGGCAGATGAGCTGCTCGGCCTTCTTCATCCAGTCCTGTCAAAGGAAAAGGGAGATTGAAACCCGCTTAGGGTCAAACTATTAACAACAAGTGTCCCGTAAAGGGGTAGAATCACTTACCTCGTCAGCTGGACGCTGTGAGTGAAATCCGCGATCTTCCGTCGCGGATGCGGGGGCTTCGGCGCCCTTAAACAGCACCCTCCAGGCGCCTTCTACGTCATGTCGAAGAGCCCGCTCAACGCCTGGTGCTGTGCCGGATCAAACTCCCACAGGTTTAATGCCCGTTCTTTGCATGGGAGAATCCGGCGGACAAGCATGACTTGGACCACATTAACAAGCTGAGCTTCTTGTTCACCGGCTTACGGATCTGAGCTTGGAGTCCGTCAGCTCCTTGAACTACCCCATAGCAAGCCCTTCTCTTTCCGGAGGTGAGCTGCACAGGATACCAGATTTGAACTTCGGGGCCGCCGCCACGTAGGGTCATGTGGCTCGGTGATGTAGAACCACCCGAGCGCCACCCCTTGACGGACTCCACGAAGGCCCTTCGAACCGAGAGGGCGTTGGGCATCTTCCCAACATGGCGCCTCAAGACTCCGCTGCGTGCCCTTCACTACCTTGCTTGATATTGAAGGTCTTGAGCCAAGCGAAGTGGGGCTGGATGCGAGAGGAAGGCCTCGCATACCTGACGATGAGCGTCGAGATGTTGAGATGAAGTTGGCGCCAGATCATGGAAATCCAGCCGTAGTAGAACATGAGCCCCGCACAAAGGGGTGAAGTGGAAAGCCCGATCCAGCGGAGGAAGTGGGGAGAAATCGACCCTCTCATGGGGCACAGGGGTGGGGATGAGCTGCCCTTGTCGGGCGGCCGGCGCTTGTGATGTCGCCGAAAGCTATCCGGCTGCTGCTAGTTTGGCGATGTGCTCCTCCTTAATGGTGGAGGCCAACCATTTACCTCCGCCGGACATGGTCGGAGAAGGTTGAGGCGAGATGCGCGAACTTGGGCGCTGGAGCTCGAGTCTTGCGGAGATGGATAAGCAAAGGAGGAAGAAGGCGAGGTAAAAGGCGGATCCTTATCCCTTATATATAGGCGGACAAAGACTATACGTCCCCACCGGCCTGGTAAAACTCGCTTATCTCCCAAGCGCCACCATCAATGGCGCGGTTGGGTTACCCACGTCCATATTGATGAGGATCCCGGAATAAGGGGAACACGATCTCTGCTTCGACAAGACGTGCCAAGGAAACCGCTTTGCTAAACACGCTGAGGTGGTGTAATAAAAAACGATTCAAGTAAAGGCTTGGTAGTGGCGTGACGTCACGCTACAAGATACGTCAGCAGATTGAACCTGTGTACATGATATTCTCTCTACGGTGGAATGTGGAAATTATTTTGCGAGCGGACACTATCTGGTGTTCACAATCTTCTATGGATTATTTGGAGGAGGAACCCGCCTTGCAATGCCGAACATTATGCGCCGGACTCATCGTCATTGAAGCCAGGTTAGGCTACTCTTGAGGAGTCTGGACTAGGGGTGTCCGGACAGCGGACTATCATCGTCCGCTGGACTCCAAGACTACGAAGATACAAGATTGAAGACTCCGTCCCGTGTCCGGATGGGAATTTCCTTGGTGTGGAAGGCAAGCTTGGCGATACGGATATGTAGATCTCCTACCATTGTAACCGACTCTGTGTAACCCTAGCCCTCTCCGGTGTCTATATAAACCGGAGGGTTTTAGTCCGTAGGACACAACAACCATTACAACAATCATACCATAGGCTAGCTTCTAGGGTTTAGCCTCCTTGATCTCGTGGTAGATCCACTCTTGTACTACCCATATCATCAATATCAATCAAGCAGGAGTAGGGTTTTACCTCCATCGAGAGGGCCCGAACCTGGGTAAAAAACATCGTGTCCCTTATCTCCTGTTACCATCCGCCTAGACGCACAGTTCAGGACCCCCTACCTGAGATCCGCCGGTTTTGACACCGACATGGACCTCTTCGGACCTAATCATTACTCAGCAGTCACTAATGATGCATCTCTATATGGTTTTGTTATTGTTGATGATTACTCTCGATATACATGGGTACACATTGTTACTTACAAACATGAAGTGCAGGAAGTCTTCAAACGATTTTCCTCGAGGGCTTCAACCAACTTTGGTGTGAAGATCAAGCATATCAGAAGTGACAATGGAACTGAGTTCAAGAATTCCGGTCTTGATGATTATCTTGATGAACTTGGTATTACTCATGAGTTATCTGCTCCCTATACTCCTCAGCAAAATGGCGTCGTGGAGCGCAAGAACAGAACTCTTGTTGAGATGGCTCGCACTATGCTTGATGAATACAAAATGCCTCAGCATTTTTGGATTGATGCAATTGATACTGCGTGCCACATCATCAACAGAGTATATCTTCACAAATTCTTCAAGAAGACGGCCTATGAACTCCTCACTGACAAGAAACCCAATGTGAGTTATTTCAAAGTCTTGATTGCTAAATGTTGGATTAGAGATCCTCACCACAATTCTAAATTTGCACCGAAAGAACATGAAGGTTTTATGCTTGGTTACGGAAAGGACTACGACACCTCTGAGTCTTCAACATTGTTCTTCACAAGATTGTTGACCTTTGTAGATGTGCGGTTCGATGAAACTAATGGCTCGCAAAGAGAGCACCTACCTTCGTGTTAGATGAACCAGCACCGATGATTCTATCAAGTTCAAGGCAACCGAGGATGTCATTCCTCTTGAAGAATCTGCTGAAGAATTCATTCCAGATCATGAAGAACGTCGGTGATGCACTGAAGAAAATCTGAGGAAAATGGTCTTTGAAAACGCTAATCAAATTCCTCGGCGACAACCAGCTCATCCTCGCATTGCAAAAGAAGTGCAAGTGGAGAAGATCATCGATGACATTAGCGCACCAGTCCTCTCACACGCTCAAAAGCTTCACATTTATCTAACTTTTGTGGGCACTATGCTTTTGTCTCTATCACAGAGCCCACTAAGGTAGATGAAGCATTTCGGGCCGAGTGGATTCAGGGCTATGAAAGAAGAATTACATCGATTCGAGCTAAACAATGTGCAGGAACTGGTCAATCGCGAGAACCTCGCAAGCATAATATCATTGGCACAAAGTGGATCTACCGCAACAAGCAAGATGAAAATGGCCTTGTGGTGAGGAATAAGGCACGACTAGTAGCTCAAGGCTACACGAGGTTGAAGGAATTGATTTCGATGAAACTTTTGCACTGTTGCTAGACTTGAGGCTATTCAGATATTACTTGCTTATGCTAACCATCATGATATCATCTTATATCAAATGGATCTGAAAAGTGCATTCCTCAATGGTAAGCTTGAGGAAGAAGTATATGTTGCTCAACCCCGTGTTTTGAAGATCCAAAGAATCTCGACAAAGTCTTGAGACTTAATAAGGCCCTCTATGGCCTCAAGCAAGCCCCTCGGCGTGGTATGATACATTGAAGGAATTCTTCGTGAAGAATGGCTTCACACCCGTTCACTCGACCCTACTCTCTTTACTAAATCTTATGATGGTGAACTGTTTGTGTGCCAAATATATGTTGATGATATTATCTTTGGCTGCACTGACCAACGTTATAGTGATGAATTTGCCTATATGATGAGTGAAGAATATCAAATGTCTATGATGGGAGAGTTGAAATTCTTCTTAGGTCTTCAAATTAAATCAAGCGCAATGGCATATTCATATCTCGGAGAAATACCTCAAAGATGTCTTGAGGAAATTGGCATGCAAGATTGCAAAGCGTCAAAATTCCTATGCCCACAAATGGCCATCTATGCCTCGATGAAAATGGTATTGACTTTGATCACAAGGTATACCGCTCCATGATTGGTTCTTTATTGTACTTATGTGCATCTAGGCGGATATAATGCTTAGTGTTTGCATGTGTGCCGATTTCAAGCTGCACCAAAGGAATCACACCATAAGTCGTGAAGCATATTCTTTGATATCTAGCTCACACACCAACACTAGGATTATGGTACCCCAAGGGCTCGCTTTTGATCTCATTGGATATTCGACTCGACTATCTTTGGTGATCGTGTGGACCGCAAGTCAACATCCGCACTTGTCATTTCCTCGGACGATCTTTGGTGCGTTGGTCCTCGAAGAAAGCGAACTGCGTATCACCGCTCTGCGGAAGCTGAATACATTGATCTTGGCTCTTGCTGTGCTCAATTGCTTTGGATGAAGCAAACCCTCAAGGACTATGGCGTCAACGTGAAGAATGTGCCTCTCCTCTGCGACAATGAGAGTGCCATCAAGATTGCACACAACCCAGTTTAGCACTCGAAGACAAAGCACATTCAGATTCGTCATCATTTTCTTCGTGATCATGTGTTGAAGGCGACATCTCCATCGAGCACGTGAAGGCGAAGAACAGCTAGCTGATATCTTCACTAAGCCCTTGGATGAGAAGAGATTTAGCAAGTTGCGGTGTGAGCTAAATATCTTAGAGTCTTGAATGTTCTTTGAAAAGGACACACATCCTAACACTTATGCAAAATTGATGACTTAGATGTGCAACACATGAAGAAACGTTTTCTTCAATCAATGAAGAATAACACTCTAAGTGTGAAGAAATTAATGAAGAATTTGATTCTCGTAACCCTATGACAATTGTGCGCGTGTCCGAAATCATCATTCTTATCCGGTGGGTCACGCCACCACAAAAAGTTGAAAATCCTCAATTTGAGTTTTTCCTCATTTTGAAATTCTTCAGTTTTTCAAATTCTTCAACTTAGCAAAATCTTGACTGTTTCCGTCGTTTTTCTTCATTGGCTATATATATATATGAGTTTATGTCCTCTACGGCATTCACTTATAGCTATTTCTTCAGATTGCGTTTTCTGCTAAGTGAATGTGATTGGACCCTTCCCCCTCTATGGTATACTCAACCCAATCTATTCACAAATTCTTCATGTGCGTTCTATTTGAAACTCGTTCAAAATCTTCACCGTGTCCTTGTCAGCTGAAGAAATTGCGAACGAAACTTTAAAACAAATCTTATCCAAAATTTTCATTTTTACCGCTCAAACCGTTCCGCATCCCATGATGTATTATTCTATTCACCCACGATCTTACACGATCTCATCTACACAGTACGTGGGTGACACATGTCGCGTGAAGGAGAAAGGCCAGGGGCATGTTCGTCCCAAAATCTTCGGGCGAACAGTTTTTCACCATGGCTATAAATACCCCTCTCCCCTTCCTCACTTCATTTACTCCGCTCGACCGTTCTCTCTCACTCGAGCTCCTCAAACCCTAGCGCCGCCACTACTCCATCGTCGCCGGTGAGGAAGAGCTTCGCTGCCTCGACCTCGTCGCCGTCGTACTCGCGCCGGCTGCGGAAATCTTCACTCTGCCGCCGCCGTAGCTGTCTCCCTCTGCCAAGTTAGGGTGTGGGAGATATAACCTAACGAACTTCTCAACTGTTCTTCTCAGTTCGTCGTGTTCTTCACTTCGAGTAATTAAAAGTTACTTTTATTACTCACTTTGATTCTCAAACTTTCCTGAAAATCTTCAAAGGTGTTTTATTCTTCAAATCTTCACACATATGAACACCTCACACATTATATGCTCTTAATCTATTTCTCTAAGCAATCATTTTCTTCAAGATTCCTCAATTGTGTGGATCTTCGATCTGTACAACTCTGGAACCTAAGACAAAGAACGCTTAGTGAAATTCCTCAAGGCTCATCTGGTCAAATTCCTCAAAACTTGTCTTTTCGAAAAACCTTACGAGAAGCATATGACCTCTCCAAATTCCTCGCACCTACACTCTGTTCACAGGTACTCATGTCCGCTGCTGAATCACTAGGTTCTCATCAACTTAACTCATTTGCAGCGTTCCTCGAAGAAAAACTGCATACTTCTTCAGAGTGTTCAATTGTTCAAATTCCTCATCTGAAGAATATGGCTGAAGGTAAGAGACCGCAGAAAGGAGGAAAGAAGCCTGAGGTCATGACTGCTTTCGAGATCCCGGATGACATTTATAAGGACTATTGCACACCTGATGACGCCAAATTCGGCAAACAAAACAAAAATCAGCGTAAGGTGCGCATTCAGAGGATTGAACGGAGATGGGCAAGGGAATGGAGGGAATACCGATATGTGACTCCAAAGTACATGAAGAAATTCGCCCTCAATCCTCCATGCCCAAGAGCTCCATTGGCACCTGGCCAAGTAGCTGACCCCACCAGCTTCAAAAGTGGTGAGGACTTTCCTGAAGAATGGGCTAAGCGCCAAGCAAAATTGGCAAGACAAGCCAAGGAGGCGGTGAAGAAATTCAATGAGGATTACGCCCCGCTGCTGCAGCATTTGAGGCCTCGGTCGGACCGAGAAATCTATGCCAAAGAAGCCTGCTCGTAAGCCAAGTGCTTCACCAATAAGCGCCTCACGGCCAAGTTCTCGGCTATGCCCTCACGGCAAATTCCTCGGACCGCCTTTGCTCCACCAAAGTCCTCGGCAGCTCCATCAAAGTCCGAAGCTCCTGTGCATCTGGCTACATGTCAAAGGACTACGGGTTTCTCAATTGCTTCTGGTGTCTCAGCAAGTTCCTCAGCTGCACCAATGTCCTCATCAAGCCCCACACCGTTGAAGACTAAAGCAACAGCTGGACGCGGTCCTCGGCCAAGTCTAAGGAAGAATTTGACTGGTCTGCACCTCCTCCGAAGAAATTCAAGAGGGTCAAAGTTCCTGATCTGGTGGCCAGCTCTTATTCTTCATCGCGTGACACCGATGAGTATGAAGATTTGGGCGACAACTGCGGCGGGCCTGCTACAACAAACAACCACGACAACGCCGGCGCTCCTCCATCGACTTGAAATTCTTGAGCGTTAGTCCTCGGTTTCAATCCTTTTGGTCATTTTATGACAAAGGGAGAAATCTGAGTTAGTCTTCAAGCGGGTCTATATTAAGGCGTTTTTTCTAAGTTACAACTCTCGTTCTTCCGAAACTTTTATTGGATCGAGTTGTAATCTTAAACCCGATGGTGCTCAGATACTTTTGGATGGTGCTCTGATACTTTTGATGCACTGTGCTCTGATACTTTTGATGTGCTATTATGCATGCTTATTCCTCGTTAATATTATTGCACGCATGCTGAATCTCATCAGGCACCATATTTCACCATGCATTTCAAATTCTTCATATTATATATCAAATGCGTGTATGAATTACAAGATATAGGGGGAGATCTCCATGATTCAACTCTTCAAATGTGCATTGCCTCAAACGCAAATTCCTCACTATGCACATCTTCAGGGGGAGTTCTTCTATATCTTGCAATCAAATTCCTCAATATCAGTATTTACACTTCATATGTTTATCCCCGTTGAAAACTTAACCTATGTTGTCATCAATCACCAAAAAGGGGGAGATTGTAAGTGCATCTAGTGCCACTTAGTAATTTTGGTGTACTGAAGACTTATAGGTTAAGGGACTAATGCGTTTGTGAGTGTACACAGGTCTATAAGTCTATGAGGAGTTTGATATTTACAGAGAAAGTCGACCCTAAAAATGAAGTTCTTCGTTGAAGACTTTGATATTCGAAGACTTTCGAAGACTTTGAAAGTGAAGAAATTGGTGTGACCTTGAAGACTTGGTATTCATTTGAGGAACATGAAGCGTGAAGACTTTGGTTTTCGTAGTTTCATTTTCTCTTTCTTGAGTCATAGGAAACACCGTACTATTAAAGGGGGTCGAGGAAATACTAAGGAAAAATTTCCATGTGATGCTCAACTCAAAATCCTACACCTACCAATCCCTTCAAGTGAAGCCTTTGGAAATCTCATACTGATTCGGTCACTTTCTTGATGTGAGAGCGAAGTTCTTACAGTGTTGATGAATTTGTTTCGACCGAGGAGTTAGGAATTCTCGGTCGAATTGCCTACAGTGAGGAACATGATATCCCCGAGGAATTTGAGAGCCAAATTTCCGACCGTTCTTTATCTTTGCACGCCACTGTCCCAAAATATCCTATCCACCTAACGGTCATATCATTGAAGGGCATTTATGTCTTATCATGTCGGGCTGCTCCCTAGGCTATAAATAGCCGCCCCTACAACCACTAGCTGGTTGGCTGCTCGAGAGAACTTGACACTTGTCATTTGAGAGCAACCCATCCTCCGAGGACTTTGGCGAAAATCATCAAGTGAGGAAAATCCAAAACCAAAACCCCCACAAACCCAAAGTGATTGAGCATCATGAAGAAATTGATCTGCGTGGATCCGACGCTTATTACCTTTGAAGATCGTGCTTCTTCCAGACGGTTAGGCGTCATGGTCTAGAGCATCCAAGAGGAATATTGGATCACCGAGTGACCAAGTCTGTGAAGGTTTGGAAGTCACTGAAGACTTACCACGAGTGATTGGGACGAGGTCATGTGACCTTAGTTCAAGGAGAATACGGTGAGGATGGGTGTCTGAGCTGCGTGCTTTCGATGATCGGGTGTCCGGACTGCGTGTCCTCGAGTTTAAATACTCGGCCGCTCCAACAGACGTATAACCGAGACAACAGTTGGAACTAGTTTACCAAATCATTGTCTTCACCAACTAACTGGTTCTATTTCCTCAACCCTTTCATTTCCTCATTAGTGTGTTGAGTGTTTGTTCATATATGTGCTTGAAGACTTTGACTGAAGACTTTCTCAATTTCCTCAGTTCAATTTCTTCAGTCTGTTTGTCTTCATCTTGTGTTATCCTGTGATTACGCTTTCTGTACTCTGTGCTAGTCTTCATTTCATCATGATGACCATGCTTGTATTCTGTTATGCTTACTTCTGAGTACTTATTCCGCTGCAAGTAGTTCTTCGCTAAGGAATTTCCTCACCAGCAAATTCCTCAGTGAAGAATTCATAAAAATCGCCTATTCACCCCCCCTCTAGTCGATATAACGCACTTTCAGTGGGTGGCCTTCACCATCTTCGCGACCGCAAACCTCACCCCCGTCATGAGGGAATCGGTGCTTCGCCCTCGAGAGGGGGTCCTGGCCCTCCCCGCTCCGGGGTCGGCCATGGCTCCGATCGAGATCCGCGAAGATCCGGTGGATCAGCCGTCATAGGAGGCGGCGGGGGCGCTGCTCTGCTCTGCTCGTTTCGCCGCAGCACCATCAACATCGGAGATTGCAGAGCCTCGTCGTTCAGCACGCCTCGTCGGGAACAGAGTCTGAATCCTCTGCTAGATGGCAACCGCTTTTGGGTGCTAGCTAGTGATGATTCAGATGATGTTTCTGACAAGGATCTCGCTAATTCAGGTATGATTTATCCCTCTGTTCTTAAATACCTGACACACACTTGCGATTGTAAGGATAGTCAGGGGGATATTGATACTCTGCGTTGAATTAGACAAGTTAATCGTAGGTTGAAAAAGAGGATGAACACTTATGTTCAGAGCCTTCTGCTTAAAAATGAAAAATTGGGGATGAAAGACAGAAAGGTATAAATCAAAATGAACTCATTTACATTGATTCACCCGGTTGGGGGTATTTCCATAACCAAAAAATTGATACGGCATTGATCAGGATTAGGGAGAAGATACCCAAGATATGGGATCTGCCCAGATTTCCTGAATATTTGTCAGGCATAGACACTGTCTATGAGGGTTGTGAGGTTGATGATAATAGAATTGATAAGAGAGACATGATTCTCTGTGAAGAAACATTAGATAATAGGAAAGTGAGGATGAACAATATCCCAGAAAATTTTATGCTGGAAGAAGCAATGGAGGAAAGTCAGGATTATAAAAAAAGACACGAATCAGGAGCAGAAAAGGTGTAGGTAGAATTGGGGACAGTGTGGGGGAAAAAGATGACCAGGTGGGCTCTGGAAGAAAGTGGCCTAGTAGTGGTGTGCAAAAAAAAGCCCAGCAACAGATTGTGGGGGAGTGTGCCTATATATAGGGGGGATCCCATCCTTCATCCGTGATCCCGATTTCCTCCACCTACCAAACCCTAGCGAAACCTTGGCAGCGACCATTGAAGATGAGGAAGTGGTGAAGAGGGATCTACTTTGGGAAGAAGAAGAAGCTATGGCTGGCAGACAGGAGAGTTGGAGGCCAAGGCCTGGAAGAGGAACCAATCCAGGAGGGAGAGGTAACTTCTATGGCAGATCTGAGAGTTTTGGGAGAGGTTTAAATAGGCAAGAAGAGAGAGAGTTGGATGGATACGGTTGGAGGAACAAAGAGGGGAGTTTCAGAGGAGGATCAGGGACCAATAGCAGTGGTTCTGGTGGATATGGAAATCCCACTGGGAGTGGTAGGGATGGAGACAATAAGTTTGGCAGAGTTGCATCAGACAGAGGTGGTAATCAGCAGGAAAGATACCAGGCTGGGATGAGTGAAAACAGGCAGGAGAGTGGGTCTGGGGCCAATACAAACATTGCACAGCTGGGGACACAAGGAGGACCAGTTCAGTTGGCAGAAGGATTCCCTATGATGAGCAGCAGTGGTTTCCCTCAGCTTGTGCCAATGGGGATGGGGCTTGGGCAGTTTGGTTTTATGCCACAAAACAAATGGCACATCAGTATCAGTTTCTCTTGTCCAATATGCCAAAACAGGAAACTCTGCAGCCGTAAGTAGGTGCTAGAGTGGAGGGAGTTAAAGAGACAGCTAAAAAGAAAGAAATAGGAAATCCCAAGGAACTTTTCTGTGTTAAATGCAAAGAACAGGGGCATGTAAAAAGTGACTGCAAAAATTAAGGTCTTCTCTATGGTTTGCCAGAGGCCATCTCACAATACTGAAGAATGCACCATTCTGAAACAGCCCAAACCAGTTGCCAAATATGTTGGTTATGGAGCCAGGGTGTTGGGATGTCTTCTGGTGTAGAACACCAAGGATATTGTAGCTACAGAGCACATTAACCCCATGGCCTTGGTTACTGTACAGGAGGGACAACTGAATGACACCACAGTGGCATATGGTTTCGGCAAAATGTTTGATTGGGGGTGGACATGGAGAGCGAAGTTTCAGAGTCCAAAAACTTTCCTTATGAGATTTCCTAGCAAGGCCAAATTGGTGGAGTTGAAGAACTTTGGAAAATTCACCCTGCTTGGCACTGGGGCTATGGTGGAGGTTGACTTCTGGAGTCCAGATGATAAAGCAAAAGGAAAACTTCATTTAGTTTGGATCAAGATGTGGGGTGTTCCTGACACCCTGAGGCATTATTTGGGTGTATGTGAAATTGGTTCAGCTCTGGGCCTAGTGGTTGAAGTAGATGTGGAACCACTGTTCAAGAAATCTTCCGATTCACCGATTAATCTTCCGATTTATCGCTAATCGGGGGGTGACCGATAAGATTATGCCTTATCTTTACCGTTTATCTTTTGGACCGATTTGTCGCTCTGACAAGCGATTTATCGGGAATTTACTGATAAATTAGACCTATTCATTGCACTATGTTGGCAAAAACTATGTTTATTTATGTTTTGTGGACCTTGTTACGGAATATGTACTATTGCCTTATTTTGTTTGTCATTTGACGAGTCTTCAAAGGCTAGAAATCAGGGTAACACTTATGTCAAATATTGTTTTAGTGTTGAATGTAGCGTATTTTAGTGTTGGGAACCTGAGATTTGCAAAAAAATATCCGATTAATAGTCGACCAATAAAATCGATTAATCGGTCGATTTCCGATTAATCTCTAATCCCTAGCTGACCGAGACGATAACGATAAGCGATATCCTCAACATTGTGTGGAACACATTTATTCTAAGGAAGCAATTAGAGTGATGGTGGGAGTGAGAGACTTACACAAAATTCCTGCTGGCACTGAGATAACTACTAAATATTTGCTTCTTTATGATATTGGTTTTGAGTTTGATTTCATAGCAGAATAGGGGTGGTACAAGTTTGAAGAAGGGAATAAAAGGAAAATCTTTGACTACCTTGATCTGGAGAGCTCTAAAACACAGAGGGAGAATGAGATGCAGAAAAAAGTAAACAATCTGAGTCTGGAAGTCCTTTGTTAGCTTGGGGAGTTTGGGGTTGAAACAATATGAACAAGTGGTGCTTAAAGCAGGAGACATGGGTCACAAAAATGAGATGCTCAAGGAAAAGACAGGAACAGGGTTTGCTGGAGAGGGCCAGGGTGAAGAAGAAAGTTTGAAGGCTAGGCTTCAGAAAGTAGAGGAACTTGCAAACAAAGGCATTGCTCAACTTATCTTTGGAGGAAAAAAGAGGAAGGAAATGGACATCATAAGAAAAACTTTAGAAAAAGAGGTCAAGAGACAACATGAACTGCTGCAAATCAATATGAAAGCAAGTGAAGAGGTGAGAGGGTCACAGTCAGGGGAGAAAATTATTGGAAGTGAAGATGAAAAAGAGGACACTGAGGGAGGCGCAGCAGCAGAAGGAAGACTGGAAGGGGGAGAGGGAATGACAGACTTGGAATTAATGGAACAGGCTGTCGGGCTAGGATATATGGAGCCTGTGGATTAGGCAAAGGAGACAAAAAAATCACTGATTTGGCTAAAGAGAGAGTAGCAGAGAAAAACAACTATGGTGAGTTTACTCCTTCTGATATTATTTCTAGATCCAATAATATCTTGCAGCAGATTGCTCAGGGGGTTGGGGTTAGTTTGGGAAATAAACCTGACACTGTGAATCATAATTTGGAATTGATAAAAATGGCTGAACAGGCAAGGATTGATATGTGGTTAGCAGACTACAATAATAATCAGAAACAAACCTCTCTACCTGAGGAGCATAATATCATTGATATTGGTGAACATTCTCTGGAAGATTTACTAGAGGATGTGGAAAATGAGAGAGAAGAGGAAGAGAATGAAGAATGGGAATTAATCAAAGAACTTTTCTCATCAAAAAAAGAGAAGAAAAGAGGTAAAACTACCAAAGGTTCTGGAATTAAAATTACCTCTGCTGTCAAAACCCTAGAATTTTCTGATAGGAAGAAAAAGAAAAAAAGATGAGGGGTATCTTTTGGAATATGAGAGGATTTGGGGGAGATATCAAAAAAAGATTCTTGAGGGAGATGATTATGGATATGAGAGTTGATTTCTTGGGTCTGCAGGAGACCATGAGACAACAATTCTCTAGAAATGATTTACAACAAATTTGTGCAGGGAGGGATTTCCACTGGCATTTTACTCCAGCTAGGGGGAAATCTGGTGGCCTTCTGTTGGGAGTTAATTATACCACTTTAGATGTGATTTCTCAAGATGAGGGAGATTATCACATAAAAATGATAGTCCAAGATGTTAAAAATAGGTTTATTTTGGATTTAGTAGTGATCTATGGAGATGCACAACCAGAAGGAAAGCTCTATTTCTGACTGAGTTATCCAGAGTATTTCAAACGTGTGTTAATCCAATTTTGATTGGAGGTGACTTCAATATTATTAAAAAAGCAAGTGAGAAAAATAAGCCAGGATCCCCTGGGGATTGGAGTTTTCTTTTCAATGCTATCTTGGAACAAGCTGGGTGAGGGAGCTTGATATGAATGGGAGACAACTCACTTGGGGGAATAATATGCACAACCCTACTTTTGAAAAACTAGATAGGATACTTTGTAGCACTGAGTGGGAAGAGACATACCCCTTAACCCAAGTAACAACTTTGACTAGAGAGAAGTCTGATCACACTCCTCTTTACTTGGACTCTGGAGACTTCCAAAAAACTAAGCCACTTTTCAGATTTGAAAATGCCTGGTTTTTGAGAGAAGGGATTGATGAATTGTACAGAAAGTCTGGAATGATCCTACCATTAAGGGGGACAGCATAGATAGATTGTTGGGAAAGTTTAGAAATCTAAGACCTAAACTTAAAGGGTGGAGCAGGAATATGAATGCATGTAAAGATATCCTGCTTAAATTGGATATTATTGATAAAAATTGTGAGGTTAATGGCCTTACATCTGCTGATAGAAAAGAGCAGATAGATTTAAGAGCCCAGCTTGATAGACTTCTTAAACAGGAAGAGGCTAAATGGAGACAGAGAGCCAAAATTGATGAGATACTAGAGGGGGACAGTAATACTAAATTATTTCATGCCAAGGCAAATGGGAGACTTAGGAGGAATAAAATCAACAGGCTAGAGCAAACTGAGGGGATAATAGAAGGGGATAAAAACTTGATAGACTATATCAGCACTTTTTATAAAAACTTATTTGGTCCACCAGATAATTCTTCTGTTTCACTTAATATTGATAATCCAATTAGGATTCAAAAGGACTATGAAAAAATTTTAGTTGAGGAATTTTCTTTGGAGGAAATTAAGAAGGTTGTCTTTAAAATGGCACAGAATAAATCCCCTGGACTAGATGGCTTCACTGCTGAATTTTATCAGCATTATTGGGATCTGGTGAAATTTGATCTAAAAGCTATGTTAGATGACTTTGCCAATAGGAAAATTGATATTAGTAGACTAAACTATGGGATTATAACCCTTGTCCCAAAAGGGACAGATGCTAATCAAATACAGAAATTCAGGCCAATCTGCTTACTAAATGTCTGCTTTAAAATCATCACAAAAGTGTTGATGAATAGGCTGAACTTGGTAGCTGCTGATGTTATTTCTCCTGTTCAAACTTCTTTTATTAAGGGCAGGTATATTATGGAGGGAGTTCTGATCCTTCATGAGGCTTTGAATAGCATAAAAAAGAAAAAACAAAGTGCTATGCTTCTGAAAATTGATTTTGAAAAGGCCTATGACAAAATCAAATGGTCCTTCCTCTTTCAAATGCTGAAATTGAAGGGATTCCCAGATAAATGGATTGATTGGGTAATGGAGACGGTTAGAGGGGGAAAGTTTGTGTCAAGGTTAATGAGAATCTAGGAAAATACTTTATCACTCATAAGGGCTTGAGACAGGGGGACTCTTTATCCCCTCTGAACTTTGATCTGGCTGCTGATGCCCTGGCAATTATGTTAGATAAAGCCAGAGAAAATGGGCTGGTCAAGGGGGTCCTAAATGAATACATACCAAATGGGGTCAATACGTTACAATATGCAGATGATACCATCTTCCTATTGCAAGATGATATAGAAAGTGCACACAATTTGAAATATATTTTGTGTCTATTTGAGCAAATGTCTGGTTTGAAGATCAATTTTCATAAAAGTGAGCTTTTTTTATTTGGAGAGGCAGTTGATAAGAAAGATGAATATGCTAGAATTTTCACATGCCCAGTGGGTACCTTGCCCATGAAATATTTAGGGCTACCTATAGATAAGAATAGAATTTGTAACAAACATTGGAAACCTCTAGAGACTAAGATGGAGAAAAAAAATGTGAAACTTGGCAAGGCAGATTGCTGGCCAGTGCAGGGAGAGTTACATTGATTCAGTCAGCTCTCACATGCATACCCTATTATATGATGTCCTTCTATGGGCTCCCCATTGGGGTCGAAAAACGCATGGATTTTTTCAGGGCCAGACTTCTATGGCAAGAAAATGATCAAAAAAGAAAATACCCTTTGGTGAAATGGTCTGAGGTGTGTAGACCAAAAGATATGGGGGGCCTGGGGATCCAAAATCTTGCATGCCTGAACAAAGCATTGCTATGTAAATGGTGGTGGAAATTATACACAACTGAGGGGCTGTGGCAAGACATTATTTCGAAAAAATATATTAAGAATAGAAATCTGGGCACTGTTCAGGCCAAACAGGGAGATTCCCAGTTTTGGAGGGGTATAGTGAAACACAGAGACCATTTTGTTTCTTTGTGCAAATTTAAAAGTGGGAATGGAGATAGAGCTCGTTTTTGGGAAGATTGGTGGATTGACACTGCTCCACTAAGCAAGAATTTTCCTAGGCTGTATGATCTTTGCTTTGATAAAAAAGAAAACAGTTAAAGAAGTTTTTGACAATGGTCTAGATAATGTACAATTTAGAAGAACTTTATTAGGAGACGCTAGAGAGCTATGGGGACATATTAGAGAAGCATGTAGATCGGTGACTTTGAATGAAGACAAAGACGAAATAAAATGGTCTTTGACTAAAAAAGGAGTTTATACTGTAAAATCCTTCTACAGGCACCTGATTGGAAATGGGGTCAAATATCCACACTTGTATATGTGGAAGATTAAAATGCGACCCAGAATCAAGGTGTTCATGTGGTTGGCTCTTAGAAAATGTATTCTTACAAAAGATAATCTGCTTCGTAGGGGGTGGAAAGGAGATGATAAATGTCCTTTTTATGGACGTAAAGAAAATATAAATCATCTTTTTTTGTCCTGTTCAGTTGCTAGATTATTGTGAAACATCTTAAAATGTGCTTTCAATCTGAGAGACATTCCAAAAACCCTGGATGCTGTTATGAAAACCTGGGTAAATACATTTGAAAAAGATGAAAAAAGTTTGGTCATGATAGGTGTTTCAGCGATTTGCTGGACTACCTGGAAACTAAGAAACAGTGTTATTTTTTATAACAATAGGGTAAATGACCCCTGTGTTCCTGTTACTCTGTTTCTCAAGAATTTAAATGATTGGAATATTTTGCAGACAAATCCGCAAGAAGTAAGTTGATGGAGGCTGGAGTGAAGCAAGTAAGTAAGGTGGCGGAAGAAGTATTCAAAGCAGCTCATGGGTGGCGCCTGAAGACTGGGAGAATCCAGGGGTGACTACAGGAAGATCCCGTTGCTGCGACGAAAGAACTTCTGCCATTACATTCTAGCTTGCTTTATTTTGCTTTTCAGACAATATGTGGTCTTGTAAGAATCTATGATAAGACTGTAGTCCTCGTGTATGCCTCTGTTCCAAGTAACAGAGTTGTAAACGTTCTGGGGGCTGGATTTCTCTCTGAATTCAGGCCTCGGACCACTCCCGTAGGTTCTTTTTGCCTTGAGGGTTTTGGGAGGGGAAGGGATGGCTTCTCCCCCTTCCTCAGTTTGGCAAAAATGCATTTCGTAGTGGAGTGGAGTATTATGCTGTGTCTTTTTAGTTTCTCTTTCTGCTCTGTAGCAAGACATGGTGATTTCTCTTAATGGAAATCGGAGAGAATGCTCTCTTTTATCAAAAAAATGTAGTCATTTGTTGGAATATCTAGAAAGACTTATATTTGAGAAAGGGCGGAGTATGTTATAAACACTGCTTATGGTGTATGGTGTATCAACCACTCGGAAATGGGCATGCCTACCATAAAGAGAGAGGTTCCATCATCATGCCCATTTGTTGGTCCATTTAAAATGAAAGGAACGCTCGTGTTTTCTGAAACAAGTGCATGCCGCCTCCGGTATTGCTCATTCTCGACAACATCAAACTTGAAGCAAAACTATGGGTCACAACATGAGCAAAGAAGCTTACCATACCGGGAGAATAATCCCTTTGTAGCGTCGGGCATGTAATAAGTAATAACAACTCTACTCTCTTTTTATTTAATGGATGAGACAAAAAACTGCTTCCATTTTCAAAAAAAAAAACACAACACATACTTTTTATAATCGCAACATGCTTCGATCACCATCCGATCGCTCTCAGACCTGGCCGGGTGAGGCTCCGCGCTCGGGAACGAGGCCAGCACCTTCCTCGACATCGCCGCGCAGAACGCCGTCACCGTCATGCGACGGCGCGGCCGCGGACATGTGAGCCAGCAGCCACTTGTCCATGCATGAATAATCGGATGCCCGTGCGTGCTGTATCGTCTCGCTTTCCCTTTTTCTTTTCTTTTTCATTGCGCCGCGCGATAGGTACTATAGTCAGACTTTACAAATCTGGCCCCACAAATGCCCGCGGACGTGTCCGGACGCGTCTGCGGGCACTGGCCGGACACACCTTAAATTAATCATTTTGTATCCGCCTCTCTTATATCTGGACGCGTCCGCGAGCATTGACCGGGCACGTCTCAAATTAATCATTTTGCATCTGCCTCTCTCATATTTCATCCCCTATATATTCATATAAAGCATGCAAAAGGAATCATACGTACTACATCTACATACTACCCTATCTACCCTATCTACTCCTCACGGCGTGGTGGCTATGGAAACACCGCAACGCGTGCATCTTCGACCGAGCCACCCCTTCTCTCTCGCTGATCTCCGACACCATCAAAGACGAGGCGCGCCTATGGGCAAAGGCAAGCGCCAACGGACTGCTTAACATCAGGCGAGTAGTTGCTAGTGTAGGCGCCTAGGGCTGAGCAGACCCCTTGTTCTAGTTTGCTCCAACGCTTGTGCACCATGCCTCTGCGTACATGGCCTTGTATGCGTTGTAATCATATGCTACATTCTCCTTCTATCAATACAAAGATACGCAGCTTGCGTATTTGCGAAAAGACGGTGCCGGGCGCCGGTTGGATTAGCGGCTAGGAGGCCTCCGACTCATCATCCTCGTGCTCGACCTCGTCCATGTAGGTGAACATATCCGCCTCCTCCGCAGCCTCTTGCACCTCCATCTCCTGTCGGCGACGGTGTCTTGCCTCCGCAGCCGACTTCGACCGGAGGGAATCGAGGTTGGCCTGCTGCTCCACCTGCAGATCCCCATTGCCAATGTCCCCCACATCCTCCTCCTCTGGCTCATCCTCCTTCTCCTTAAAGTCCTCCTCCTCCAACTCCTCCTCCGGATCCACTGCATCCGGAGGTAGCCCCGTGGTGATCCGGGCTTCGTGCCTAGCCCGGATCTGCTCAAGGAGCTCGAGCCGGCGCTCCGGCGTCAGAAAGAGCTCGCTCCTCACCCGACGGTGTGGGGGCATGGCTACTATGCGGACGGGTGGAGTGGAAAGTGGCGGCGACGGCGGATAAGAGGAGGAAAATATGGATGCATGGTAGGGTTTCGGTGCCGCCGGTCGACTTAAATACCCGAACAATGCACTACACGGCCCACCGGAGCTGCGCCAAGCGGCGCCACCGGTCCGACGGAGAAGACGAGCTTCGGACCGCCGGGTTTGAGGGCATTTCCAGCTGGGACCCCTTCATCAGTCCGACGTGACGGGCGTGCCCGGACGCGTCCGGGCACCTCATATCCGTCCCTTATTTGGGCTAGATATGGGGGTGCCGGTCAGTCTGGGCGTTTGAGGGCCGTTTGAGAGGCCCGTCTAGGTCAAAAAATCGTGACCAGTTAGTGACCGGACGACCCGCCCAGACGTATAAGACGAGTTTGAGAGGTCCGGCTATAGATGCTCTAAGAATCATACCACAGTTGGTGAGCCCACGAGTTGCAGAGATGAATAAACAAAATCAAATAATCGGCCGTGATGCCATTTGTCCGGATTCCCGATTGTGTGTAATTAGATTCAATCACGCTACTCATGTAAGTATGGGCTTACATCTTGTACGTGATTACATTAGTCTACTCTTTATTGATTAGAACATTTTATACAAGTTTTTAGTATGAGGAAACATCAATAATTTTTGCCTTCATTACTTTGATGGCCATGTATAGATGTAAAATATTTTTTTTAAAGATCAATACACACACAAGTGCTCATATACATACGCATACACTCACCCCTATGAACGCACACACGCACACCCTATCCCTATGAGCGCCTCTGAAACACTAAGCCGACATATCATCTTGAGATTTACGAAGTCACCGTAGGCGCCTCATCGTCGACGGGAACGTCTCCTCCCACTGAATGCGCATCGTGGAAAATCCTGAAATAAATCCAGGAATAAATGCGAGCATTAAGATTTGAACCCTGGTGGGCTGGGGATACCACAGTCCCTCTAACCATCCAACCACAGGTTGATTATTTTTGATAGTGACCTTGTTTATTGTTGGTGGCCTTGTATAGATGCAGAATGTATTTTTGATAGTAACCTTGTATACGGGAATGGAGGGAGTACAGATCAATTAGATTGACACGAGAAGCAATCGGCCGGGGTAACTGAAAAGATAAAAAAAATTGATTGCAAAGAAGAGGATAGGTAAATAAAAGGGAAAATGCCGATGCGGCATATGTTGGTGACGTGGAGGGCTGTAAGTCGAGAGAATTGCTAGTAGTGGGATCAACTTCTTTAGAATGTAATATTAGTTTACTCTTTGTTGATTTGTCGCGTTGGACTTGAGGTCATCCGGCACATTTTATTCGGCTGCTGTCGAGCTATGGATGTCTGGACAGAGATATGACTACATAATATCGTAAATGATGCAGTGAAAGAGGATCGGTCGGGTTCGTGACGATGGAGATCCTGGCTAGGAATCATTCAGTTCTGAACGGATTACCTATAGCAGAATCGATCATGATAGCTTCTTGGTATATTTGGTGGCACCGTTGACAACATGTGCAAGGCAAAACAATTCAAGCACCTGACAGAACAATAGTTTCTACTCCCTCCGTCCGAAAATATTTGTCATCAAAATGGATAAAAGGGGATGTATCTAGAACTAAAATACATCTAGATACATCCCTTTTTATCCATTTTGATGACAAGTATTTCCGGACGGAGGGAGTACCAAAGTACTGGCAACGAATTATACTAGAGCACATACAACAAAGCAGCCTATAGGGACGCAAAATCAGATGTGAAAGAAGCCGAGCAGTGATGTTATTAAAATTAATGTAGATGCGGCGTTCCAGTATGAAACACTTCCGGGTGCAACAGGCACGGTTGCTCACGACGGAAAATGTTTGTCTTTATTTTCATATGTTAAAGCTATAGATTAACTGAGAAATAAAGTCTATGCTTTCAAAGAAAGAATGTACAATGTTAGTACTCTGACCTTTTCTTTTCACTTGGCATATTAGTTTTGTCTCCATGCAAAAAAAATAGTTTTGTCTTGAGTTAAAAAAAATAGTTCTGTAAGCATGTTGTTTTCCAGCACATAAGAAATACTAGTCCAATTGTTTAGCCCATTATCCTATAGGCAGCCCATCAGGAGAAGAAGGTGGAGGGGTAAGCAAATGAGTATGTTGGCCCAATACCCAAAAGAAAAAGGGGAAAGGAGCACAAACAGGAGTCCAAACCCTATTCGGCGCCTTACGCACCAAACAAATGATTATTTACAACTGGCGCATGCCCCTATTCCCCTCGTTCATATCGTTCCTAACCTGCCGACCCATATAAGAGTCCCCCATATTCAGTTTTTCAGAAGTCCCTCCGATTTTGGGAAGCTTCCATAAGCTTCCCAACCATTTTTATGTGTTTTAGTTTTCCAGTTTAATCCAATTCCTTTTCAAATCCATGAATATTTTCCTAATTCATGAAAATTTAAAAAAATTGTGAACTTTTTCAATCTCGTGATATTTTTCAAAAGCATGAAGTTTCTTTCAAATTCTTGAACTTTTTTTTCAAATTCGCAAAGTATTTTCAAGTGCATGAACTTTTTCTTTAAAATCCGCGAATGTTTTCAAATTCATGAACCTTATTTTAAACACATGAACTTTTGAATCTGCAAACTTTTCCAAAATGCATGAATATATTTGAATCCAAGAACATTTTTAAATCCAAAAACTTTTTTTATAGTTCTATGATTCTTTGTCAAAATCCTTGATTTTTTTTCCAAAATCAAGAACCTTTTTAAAATTTTGATTTTTTTTCATATTTGTGAACTTTTTTGCAATGAACTTTTTTCAAATCCACTTTTTTTTTCAATTTCGTGTTTTATTTTTTACGGATTTTTAAGATTTTTCTTTTACAAAATTCAAATGGTTGATCGGTCAAGCATCGACCAAACATTCTGTGTTTTGAAGATTGTTGGCAGAAACAGGCATAGACTCATTTGTTTACTAGTGCACGCAGAGAGAAATAGTCCATGCAGAACCGAAGAGAATGCTGTCTCTGGTGCCAAGTTCGAGGAACTTCACCGAAGAATATCTGCGTTGCAGAGAAGAACGAGCTACATATTTTGAAGACATGTAGGCAAGAAGATTAATGTGAAGGAGATAACCTCTCGGAGATTTATTGCTGACGTGAAGCAATTCGTTCAGAGTTTACGTCCGAAGGAAAATGACTGCAGCGAATGGAAGTGGAATACATAGTGAAGACGTAGTATTCATTTCGTTGTTCTTCTTTCATTTATTTGAGTCATAGGACCTCCTACTATTAAGAGGGGTATAGGTTCTCGAAGTTTAGGTCCGCTATGATGCTTAGCCCAAACCTATGAAATATGCGAGAGAAATCTCTTTATGGTTTGAAGGATTAACTCGCAGTAGTAGACATTGTTCTTCGTGTTGCAGGAGATATTCTTCGAACTGAGGAGTTAGCATTACTTCCTCTACAAGTAATGTTACCATTGTGCTCAAAATCCGACTGTTGGACTCGTGTCATCCGGCCATTGGCTGCTGCGCATGTCCAATTTGGTCTTTTCTCTTCATGGAAGGCTGCGGCTATAAATAGGCACCGCGCTCCAACATTGTCCGTTGGCTGGTCCGCTTAAGATTTCTGAGAAGATTGGCTCAGCATCCCCTCTTCGAGTGATTTGAGTTTAAGATCCACCGAGAGAAAAATCAAGAGCCCAAACTTAGACAGTGGTTGAGCATCACAATAGTTCTGAGTTAGAGTTCTTGTACCTATTACTCTTGAGAGCTGCGCACTCTCTAGACGGATAGGTTTTGGCTTGAGTGTTGAAGAGTTGTTGTCTTCACCGAGCTAGATCTTCAGCAACCAAGAGTCATTGTGGTTTGCGAAGTTTGTCCGAAGGTTTGGAGATCGCCAACAAGTATCTACCACGAGTGAAATCAACTGGAGTCTGATTAACTCCGAGTTGAAGGAGAATAGGGCAAAGAGAGTTTGTCTTCTGTGTTAAATCACAACCCCTCCAACCAGACGTAGCCCTTTGGCAGAAGGGCGAACTAGTATACCAAATCTCTCTATTGCCATTGAGCACCACTGGTTCAATATACTTTACTGCATTACTTTCGGCAGTTTACTTTCGTGCTCTGTGTCGATAGTTTATCTAACCTTTATCTATCTGTTGCATATCATTCGTCTTTGTCATTCCCCTCAGTTATCCTTCGTCACTTACCCTGTTGCATTCTCATCTCTCTGTGTAGTCCCTCCAGTCGTTACATTCTGTTTGCTCTGATTAACTCTGGCGTGTCTTCACTGTATTATTTTCATACACCTTGTCCGTGCTCGTTCATGTGTTTTCCTTCATAGTTCATACCCTGTTTTCATTCATGCTGCTGCACCTGTTTGCATATTGCATTACCATCATCGTAGTCAAACCTATGATAACCTATGCCAGAGTGATTATTGCTACATTCTTCAAAAGATATGTTCCTCTCTAGCATGATTGGTTAAGTTATACTTGATACGTCTCCAACG
Organism: Aegilops speltoides; assembly: GCA_021437245.1. Lineage (NCBI taxonomy): Eukaryota > Viridiplantae > Streptophyta > Magnoliopsida > Poales > Poaceae > Aegilops > Aegilops speltoides. The sequence goes on along the minus strand of CM038143.1, from coordinate 122,908,090 downwards.
TATCTATAGTTTTTTGACTATTCCATGCTATTATATTATCCATCTTGGATATTTTGTATGCATTAATATGTTATTTTATATCATTTTTTGGGACTAACCTATTAACCTAGTGCCCAGTGCCACTTGCTATTTTTTTATTGTTCTTGCTATTGTTCCTTAAATTTGCACTTAGCGAATTTCACTATTAAGAAACCTATGGGAAGGATTAATGATGTTCTTATTATTAGAAATACCAATTATGTGCCCGTAGATTTTATTGTGTTTGATATAGATCGCAATCCTTCATGCCCTATTATTCTTGGTAGACCTTTCCATAGAACGATTGGTGCAATTATTGATATGAAAGAAGGAAACACTAGATTTCAATTTCCATTAAGGAAGGGCATGGAACACTTTCAAAGAAAGAAAATTAAGTTGCCATATGAAACTATTACGAGGGCCACTTGTGGATTGAATACCAAAGATGACAAAACCTAGATCTATGCATTATGCCTAGCTAGGGGCGTTAAACAATAACGCTTGTTGGGAGACAACCCAATTTTATTTTGTGTTTTTTGTTTTTGCTTCTGTTTTTCAATAAAGACACATTATTACTTTTTCACTAATTGTGTTTAAGTGTTTTATTTAGAGTTTGAGCCAAGTAAGACCTTTGGGATGATCTATGGTGATAGTTGATTTGATTTTGCTGAAAAACAAAAACTTTTGCGTCCAGTAGAAGATTGTTAAAATTCATAGAAGCGATGAAATCTTTTGAATTTTTTACACAAGATTGATGTGTACAAATTTATCATGTTTTCCTATTTTTCTAGAATTTTTGGAGTTATAGAAGTATGAGAATTTTAGATTTTTGCAGCCTGTTCTGTTTTTGACAGATTCTGTTTTTATGTGTTGTTTGCTTATTTTGATGAATCTATGGGTAGTATCGGGGGGTATGAACCATGGAGAAGTTGGAATACAGTAGATATAACACCATTATAAATTTATAATGAGTTCCCAAAAGTACTAAAAAGTGGTGATTTGTTTTATTATACTAACGGAGCTCATGAGTTTTCTGTTGAGCTTTGTATTGTGAAGTTTTCAAGTTTTGGGTAAAGTTTTGATGGACTACGAAATAAGGAGTGGCAAGAGCCTAAGCTTGGGGATGCCCAAGGCACCCCAAGGAAATATTCAAGGACAACCAAGCATCTAAGCTTGGGGATGCCCCGGATGGCATCCCCTCTTTCGTCTTCAATCCATCGGTAGAATTACTTGAGACTATATTTTTACCACATGATATGTGTTTTGTTTGGAGCCTCTTGTATTATATGAGTTTTTTCTTTTTAGTTTGCTACAATCATCCTTACTGTACACACCTTATGAGATGGGCACACATTACTTGTGAATTTATTAGAATACTCTATGTGCTTCACTTATATCTTTTGAGCTAGGCAGTTGCTCTAGTACTTCACTTATATATTTTTAGAGCACGGTGGTGGTTTTATTTTGTAGAAATTGATGAACACTCATGCTTCACTTATATTATTTTGAGAGTCTTAAAAATATTACGGTAATTTGCTTAGGTTATGAATTTAGTTCTAATTTGATGGGTATTCAAGAGGGATATAATAAAAACTTTCATGAAGATCATTGAATATATGAGAAGTTTGATTCCTTGCATTTGTTTTGAGATGCGAATATGGTGATATTAGAGTCATGCTAGTGAGTAATTGATGATTAGTAAGAATATTTGTGTTAAGGTTTGTGATTTCCGAAGCATGCACGTATGGTGAATTGTCATGTGATGAAGTTAGCGCATGATTTCTTTTTGATTGTCTTCCTTATGAGTGGCATTCGGGGACGAGTGATGGTCTTTTCCTACCAATCTACCCCCCTAGGAGCATGCTTATTAGTACTTTGCTTCGATGGGTAATAAAGTTTTGCAATAAGTATGTGAGTTCTTTATGACTAATGTTGAGTCCATGAATTATACGCACTCTCACCTTTCCACCATTACTAGCCTCTCTAGTACCGCGCAACTTTCGCCGGTGCATTTGTCGGTCTTCTAGGAACCAGGGTCCCCAGACTTGCCTACCTGCGGCCCATGGCGTGGCTCCATCAACGGCCTGGTACGACCCATCTTCAGCAATGACAAGACAAGACCCTCGTGAGGCGAACGACATCAAGACCTCCTTAAGGAGCGGCCACCCCAGGCGGCCTCCTGAGAAGCGGAGATTTCTATGCAAGCACACACCTCATGAGGCTGAGGTGACGCCAGCCATGATGACCAAGGCCAAGCGCGCGTCAGCAGGTGCATAGCGGCAGATTTCCTCTTCAGTGCTAAGGAGATAAGCACAGGTGTAGAGTCCCAAGGAATCAACCAAAGGTTGCCGTTTGTGTGCAACAAGACCAGGACCGCCAGAACGGCAGGATGGATGTCATCGTCGAGCCCACCACGATATCACGATCAGAAGCTTTGCAGGCGAAGACCACCTTTCGTCAGGATAAGATGTACTACTTGTCCCCTTTTAAATTTGGCCACTGTGGGATCCCTTCCCGCCTAAGTTTTGGGGGAAGAGGACCAAGGTCACTATAAATATAGCCTAGCCACCACCATAGAAGGTATCAGACCCCAAAGACCGAATCCCTAGAGCTCATCACAAGAGCAAGCCTCCTGAGGTCGTTCGTTCCCTTGTACTAATTCATCCTCAGCCCACGCGAGGCTAATCCACCACAAATAAGGAGTAGGGTTTTACACCGCAAGGTGGCCCGAACCTGGGTAAACTGCCGTGTCCATTTCCTTCCTGCTCATCGAGCTAGGCCGTGAGAGCAGCGAGTCGATCGGCTTGAGAGGTTGAGTTCTTCACACACGCCCCAGAGTTCGATACTTTCTTGGGTCTGTGGAGCCCGCAATCCGACATTTGGCGCGCCTGGTAGGGGCATGTCGAAGCCTCTCTTTTGTTGCTTGTTTCGCCACCGCTCCACTATTCTCATGGTGGACGCTCATCGAGTTCGTGCTGAGCGCCGGGCAGCCCTCGCCACGCGCGTCGCTCAGACAGCGCCCGCGGGCAACGATGCTCCCCGCCGCTCCCCATCGCCTGTGGCGAACGCCACCATCGGCCCTGCGGCCCACGAGCAGCAGGATTCGTTGCTGCTGCCCTCCGATCGATGCGACGGTCGCACCGCTACTGCATCGCTGACCCCAACCACTACTTTGTCTTCCCATGCTCATCGCGGGCCGGCGATTGCGCAGTCGGCGCTGCTCATGACGCGCGAGCTTCTGCGCTACCGTCCTGCTGACGACCTCTAGGAGGATTGGCTGGACCGCATCATCGAGCTTGTCAGTGCTGCTGGAGAGGCTCCTGCACTGTCTCGTTCGCTGCCTCCCCCGCAGCCCCAGGCGGGTGACGTGGTTCACGGCGCGCCTCCTCCTCTCCAGCAAGATGTCGTCCCCGAGCCAAGGCATGAGGCCTCTCAGCGCGACCACTGATACGTCTCCAACGTATATTACCTGTTTTGGATGTTTATGGGCTTTACTTTACACTTTTATATCATTTTTGGGACTAACCTACTAACCGGAGGCCCAGCCCGAATTGCTGTTTTTTTGCCTATTTCATTGTTTCGAAGAAAAGGAATATCAAACGGAATGAAACCTTCGGGAGAGATCTTTTTGGAAGAAACACAATCCAAGAGACTTGGAGTGGATGTCAAGAAGCAGCCGAGGCGGCCACGAGGCAGGAGGGCACGCCCCAGGGGGGTGGGCGTGCCCCCCACCCTCGCGGGCCCCTCATGGCTCCCCTGACCTACCTCCTTCGCCTATATATATCCACGTACCCTGAAAACATCCAGGAGCACCACGAAAACCTAATTCGACCGCCGCAACCTTCTGTATCCACGAGATCCCATCTTGGAGCCTTCGCCGGCGCTCCGCCGGAGGGGGAATAGACCACGGCGGGCCTCTACATCATCTCCAAGGCCTCTCCGATGAGTTGTGAGTAGTTTACCACAGACCTTCGGGTCCATAGTTATTAGCTAGATGGCTTCTTTTCTCTCTTTGAATCTCAATACAAAGTTCTCCTCGATCTTCTTGGAGATCTATTCGATGTAACTCTTTTTGCGGTGTGTTTGTCGAGATCCGATGAATTGTGGGTTTATGATCAAGTTTATCTATGAGAAATAATTGAATCTTCTCTAAATTCTTTTATGTGTGATTGGTTATCTTTGCAAGTCTCTTCGAATTATTAGTTTGGTTTGGCCTACTAGATTGATCTTTCTTGTAATGGGAGAAGTGCTTAGCTTTGGGTTCAATCTTGCGGTGTCCTTTCCCAGTGACAGCAGGGGCAACAAGGCAGGTATTGTATTGTTGCCATCGAGGATAAAAAGATGGGGTTTATATCGTATTGCTTGAGTTTATCCCTCTACATCGTGTCATCTTTCTTAATGCGTTACTCTAATTTTATGAACTTAATACTCTAGATGTGGGCAGGAGTTGGTCGATGTGTGGAGTAATAGTAGTAGATGCAGAATCGTTTTGATCTACTTATTGCGGACATGATGCCTATATACATGATGATGCCTAGATAACCTCATAACTATGCACTTTTCTATCAATTGCTCGACAGTAATTTGTTCACCCACCGTAATACTTATGCTATCTTGAGAGAAGCCACTAGTGACCTATGGCCCCCGGATCTATCCTTTATCATAAGTTTTCCATCTACTTTTATTTGCATCTTTTACTTTCCAATCTATATCATAAAAATACCAAAAATATTTATCTTATCTATTTATCTCTATCAGATCTCACTTTTGCAAGTTTCCGTGAAGGGATTGACAACCCCTTTATCATGTTGGTTGCGAGGTTCTTGTTTGTTTGTGTAGGTGCGTGGGACTTTTGAGGAGCCTCCTACTAGATTGATACCTTGGTTCTCAAAAACTGAGGGAAATACTTATGCTACTTTGCTGCATCACCCTTTACTCTTCAAGGGAAAACCAACACAGTGCTAAAGAGGTAGCAAGAAGAATTTTTGGCGCTGTTGCCGGGGAGGTCTTCTCTCAAGTCAAGGCATACCAAGTACCCATCACAAACTCATCTCCCTCGCATTACATTATTTGCCATTTGCCTCTCGTTTTCCTCTCCCCCACTTCACCCTTGCCGTTTTATTTGCCCTCTCTTTCCCAATCTTCTCTCTCTTTCGCTTGACTTCTTGGATTGTTTGTCATGATGGATCAAGATAATACCAAATTGTGTGACTTTTCCAATACCAATAATAATGATTTCCTTAGCACTCCGATTTCTCCTCTTAATGATACTAAATCTTGTGAAATCAATGCTGCTTTGTTGAATCTTGTTATGAAAGATCAATTCTCCGGCCTTCCTAGTGACGACGTTGCTACTCATCTAAACAACTTTGTTGATTTGTGTGATATGCAAAAGAAGACAGATATAGAAAATGATATTGTTAAATTGAAGTTATTTCCTTTTTCACTTTGAGATCGTGCTAAAACTTGGTTTTCGTCTTTGCCCAAAAATAGTATTGATTCATGGAATAAGTGCAAAGATACTTTTATCTCTAAATATTTTCCTCCTGCTAAGATCATCTCTCTTAGAAACGATATTATGAATTTTAAACAACTTGATCATGAGCATGTTGCCCAATCTTGGTAAAGAATGAAATTAATGATTCGCAATTGCCCTACTCATGGTTTGAACTTATGGATGATCATACAAATTTTTTATGCCGGATTGAATTTTGCTTCTAGAAATCTTTTAGATTCGGCCGCGGGAGGCACTTCTATGGAAATCACCTTAGGAGAAGCTACTAAACTCCTTGATAACATTATGGTTAATTATTCTCAATGGCACACCGAAAGATCTACTAGTAAAAAATGCATGCGATAGAAGAAATTAATGTTTTGAGTGGAAAGATGGATGAACTTATGAAATTGTTTGCTACTAAGAGTGATCCTATTGATCCCAATGATATGCCTTTCTCTACTCTGATTGAGAATAATAATGAATCTATGTATGTGAATTTTGTTGGTAGGAATAATTTTGGTAACAACACGTATAGAGGAAACTTGAATTCTAGGCCGTTCCCTAGTAATTCCTCTAATAATTATGGTAATTCCTATAACAACTCTTATGGAAATTTTAATAATATGCCCTATGATTTTGAGAATAGTGTTAAAGAATTTATGATCTCTCAAAAGAATTTCAATGCTTTGCTTGAAGAAAAAATGCTAAAAGTTGATGAATTGGTTAGGAACATTGATAGACTTTTGCTTGATGTTGATTCTTTGAAACTTAGATCTATTCCACCTAAGCATGATATCAATGAGTCTCTGAAAGCCATGAGAATTTCCATTGATGAGTGCAAAGAAAGAACCGATAGGATGCGTGCTAAGAAAGGTTGCTTTGTAAAAGAGTGTTCTTCTAGTTTCCATGAAAATAATGATGAAGATCTAAAAGTTATTGATGTGTACCCTATTAAATCTTTGTTTTGCAATATGAATCTTGATAATGATGGGACTGGAGATGAGTCAACTTTAGTTAAAAGGCGTCCCAATGATTCAGAGTTTTTAGATCTTGATGCTAAATTTGGTAAAAGTGGGATTGGAGAGGTCAAAACTTTAAATAGCATTGAACCCACTATTATGGATTTCAAGGAATTTAATTATGATAATTTTTCTTTAATAAATTGCATTTCCTTGTTGCAATCCGTGTTGAATTCTCCTCATGCTTATAGTCAAAATAAAGCTTTTACCAAACATATTGTTGATGCCTTGATGTAATCTTATGAGGAAAAACTTGAATTGGAAGTTTCTATACCTAGAAAACTTTATGATGAGTGGGAACCTACTATAAAAATTAAAATTAAAGATCATGAATACTATGCTTTGTGTGATTTGGGTGCTAGTTTTTCCACGATTCGGAAAACTTTATGTGATGTGCTAGGTTTCCATGATTTCGATGATTGCTCTTTAAACTTGCACCTTGCGGATTCCACCATTAAGAAACCTATGGGAAGGATCAATGATGTTCGTATTGTTGCAAATAGGAATTATGTGCCCGTAGATTTATCTTTCTTGATATAGATTGCAATCTTTCATGTCCTATTATTCTTGGTAGACCTTTCCTTAGAACGGTTGGTGCAATTATTGATATGAAGGAAGGGAATATTAGATTCCAATTTCCAGTAAGGAAAGGCATGGAACACTTTCCAAGAAAGGAATTCAAATTACCATATGAATCTATCATGCGAGCCACTTATGAGTTGAATGCCAAAGATGGCAATACTTAGATCTATTCTCGCTTTTATGCCTAGCTAGGGGCGTTAAACGATAGCGCTTGTTGGGAGGCAACCCAATTTTATTTTTGTTTCTTGCTTTTTGCTTCTGTTTAGTAATAAATATTTCATCTAGCCTCTGTTTAGATGTGGTTTTATGTTTTAATTAGTGTTTGTGCCAAGTAGAACCTATAGGATAACCTACGGTGATAGTTAATTTGATTCTGCTGAAAAACAGAAACTTTTGCACGCACGAGAATAATTTTAATAAATCACAGAAACGTGATTTTGCATTAATTCTTTTTGCAGTATATCAATAGACAAATTTCCCAGGACTTCCTATTTTGTTAGGAGTTTTAGAGATCCAGAAGTATTCTAAAGTTACAGATTGCTACAGACTGTTCTGTTTTTGACATATTCTGTTTTTCGTGTGTTGTTTGCTTATTTTGATGCATCTATGGCTAGTATCGGGGGGTATGAACCATAGAGAAGTTGGAATACAGTAGGTTTAACACCAATAAAGAATGAGTTAATTACAGTACCTTATGTGGTGGTTTTTCTTTCTCGCACTAACGGAGCTTATGAGAATTCCTGTTGAGTTTTGTGTTGTGAAGTTTTCAAGTTTTGGGTAAAGATTAGATGGACTATGGAATAAGGAGTGGCAAGAGCCTAAGCTTTGGGATGATCATGGCACCCCAATATATTCAAGGACAACCAAAAGCCTAAGCTTGGGGATGCCCCGGAAGGCATCCCCTCTTTAGTCTTTGTTTATTGATAACTTTACTTGGAGCTATATTTTTATTCACCACATGATATGTGTTTTGCTTGGAGCGTCTTGTATGATATGAGTCTTTGATTTTTAGTTTACCACAATCATCCTTGCTGTACACACCTTTTGGGAGAGACACACGTGATTTGGAATTTATTAGAATACTCTATGTGCTTCACTTATATCTTTTGAGCTAGGTAATTTTGCTCTAGTGCTTCACTTATATCTTTTAAAGCACGGCGGCGGTTTAGTTTTTTAGAAATTGTTGATCTCTCATGCTTCACTTATATTATTTTCAAAGTCTTTTAGAATAGCACAATATTTGCTATGGTTATAAAATTGGTCCTAGAATTATGGGCATCCAAGTTGAGTATAATTAAAACTATCATAGAAAGTGAATTGGATGCTATGATCAGTTTGATGCTTGATAATTGTTTTGAGATATGAGGATGGTGATATTAGAGTCATGCTAGTGGAGTAATTATGAATTTGAAGAATACTTGTGTTGAAGTTTGTGATTCCCTTAGCATGCACGTATGGTGAACCACTTTGTGATTAAGTGTGAGCATAATTTATTTATTGATTGTCTTCTTTATGAGTGGCGGTCGGGGACGAGCGATGGTCTTTTCCTACCAATCTATCCCCCTAGGAGCATGCGCGTAGTACTTTGTTTTCAAAGACTCGTAGATTTTTGCAATAAGTATATGAGTTCTTTATGACTAATGTTGAGTCCATGGATTATACGCACTCTCAGCCTTCCACCATTGCTAGCCTCTCTTGTGCCGCGCAACTTTCGCCGATACCATACACCCACCATATACCTTCCTCAAAACAGCCACCATACCTACCTATTATGGCATTTCCATAGCCATTCCGAGATATATTGCCAGGCAACTTTCAACCGTTCCGTTTATTATGACACGCATCATCATTGTCATATAGCTTTTTGCATGATCATGTAGTTGAAATCATATTTGTGGCAAAGCCACCTTCATAGTTCTTTCATACATGTCACTCTTGATTCATTGCATATCCCGGTACACCGCCGGAGGCCATTCATATAGAGTTATATTTTGTTCTAAGTATCGACTTTTAATCTTGAGTTGTAAGTAAATAAAAGTGTGATGATCTTCATTATTAGAGCATTGTCCCAAGTGAGGAAAGGATGATGGAGACTATGATTCCCCCACAAGTCGGGATGAGACTTCAGACTTAAAGAAAAAAGGAGAAAGGCCAAATAAATAAAAAAGAAAGGCCAAAGGAAAAAAACGAGAAAAAAAAGAAAAAAAAGAAAAAAAAGGAGACAAAGAGAAAAAGAAAAAAAGGAAAGAAAAAATGAGAGAAAAAGAGAGAAGGGACAATACTACTATCTTTTTTCCACACTTGTGCTTCAAAGTAGAACCATGATCTTCATGATAGAGAGTCTCCTATGTTGTCACTTTCATATACTAGTGGGAATTTTTCATTATAGAACTTGGCTTGTATATCCAATGATGGGCTTACTCAAAATGCCCTAGGTCTTCGTGAGCAAGCAAGTTAGATGCACACCCACTTAGTTTCTTTTGTTGAGCTTTCATACATTTATAGCTCTAGTGCATCCGTTGCATGGCAATCCCTACTCACTCACATTGATATTTATTAATGGGCATGTCCATAGCCCGTTGATACGCCTAGTTGATGTGAGACTATCTTCTCCCTTTTTGTCTTCTCCACAACGACCATTCTATTCCACATATAGTGTTATGTCCATGGCTCACGCTCATGTATTGTGTCAAAGTTGAAAAAGTTTGAGAATACTAAAGTATGAAACAATTGCTTGGCTTGTCATCGGGGTTGTGCATGATTAAATACTTTGTGTGATGAAGATAGAGCATAGCCAAACTATATGATTTTGTAGGGATAGCTTTCTTTAGCCATGTTATTTTGAGAAGACATGATTGCTTTGTTAGTAGACTTGAAGTATTATTGTTTTTATGTCAATATGAACTTTTATTTTGAATCATTTGGACCTGAACATTCATGCCCCAATAAAGAAAATTACATTGAGAATTATGCTAGGTAGCATTCCACATCAAAAATTCTGTTTTTATCATTTACCTACTCGAGGACGAGCAGGAATTAAGCTTGGGGATGCTTGATACGTCTCCAACGTATCTATAACTTTTGATTGTTCCATGTTATTATATTACCTATTTTGGATGTCTATGGGCTTTACTTTACACTTTTATATCATTTTTGGGACAAACCTACTAACCGGAGGCCCAACCCTTGCTGTTTTTTTGCCTATTTCAGTGTTTCGAAGAAAAGGAATATCAAACGGAGTCCAAACGGAATGAAACCTTTGGGAGCGATCTTTTTGGAACAAACGCAATCCAGGAGACTTGAAGTGGACGTCAAGAAGCAGCCGAGGCGGCCACGAGGCAGCAGGGCGCTCCCCAAGGGGGTGGGCGCGCCCCCACCCTCGTGGGCCCCTCGTGGCTCCCCTGACCTACCTCCTTCGCATATATATTGTTGTGGAACGTAGTAATTTCAAAAAATTTCCTACGCACACGCAAGATCATGGTGATGTATAGCAACGAGAGGGGAGAGTGTTGTCTACGTACCCTCGTAGACCGAAGCGGAAGCGTTGACGCAACGTAGAGGAAGTAGTCGTACGTCCTCCCGGTTCAACCGATCCAAGCACCGTTACTCCGGCACCTCCGAGTTCTTGACACACGTACATCTCGATGACGCACCCCCGATCTCCGATCCAGCAGAGGCACGAGGGGAGTTCCATCAGCACGACGGCGTGGTGACGATCTTGATGTTCTCCTGTCGCAGGGCTTCGCCTAAGCACCGCTACAATATGACCGAGGTGTAATATCGTGGAGGGGGCACGCACACGGCTAAGGAACGATCAATGATCAACTTGTGTGTCTAGGGTGCCCCCTACCCCGTATATAAAGGAGGGAGGGGAGGCCGGCCCCCCCTGGGGCGCGCCAAGGAGGAGGAATCCTCCTCCTAGTAGGAGTAGGATCCCCTTTCCTACTCCTACTAGGAGGGAAGGAAGGAGGAGGGGGAAAGGAAGGGGGCACCCCCTCCTAGTCCAATTCGGATTTGGAGGAGAGGGCGCGCCCACCCTGGCCGCCCTCTCTCTTCCCACCTAGGCCCATGTGGCCCATTAACTCTCCCGGGGTTCCGGTAACCCCGGCACTCGATTTTCTCCGAAAACTTGGAACCTTTCCGGTGTCCGAATATAGTCGTCCAATATATCAATCTTCATGTCTCGACCATTTCGAGACTCCTCGTCATGTCGGTGATCACATCCAGGACTCCGAACAAACTTCGGTACATCAAAATACATAAACTCATAATATAACTATCATCGAAACCTTAAGCGTGCGGACCCTACGGTTTGAGAACAATGTAGACATGACCGAGACACGTCTCCGGTCAATAACCAATAGCGGGACCTGGATGCCCATATTGGTTCCTACATATTCTACGAAGATCTTTATCGGTCAAACCGCATAACAACATACTTTATTCCCTTTGTCATCGGTATGTTACTTGCCCGAGATTTGATCGTCGGTATCCAATACCTAGTTCAATCTCGTTACCGGCAAGTCTCTTTACTCGCTCATGTCGTCATCTCATAACTAACTCATTAGTTACATGCTTGCAAGGCTTAGGTGATGAGTATTACCGAGAGGGCCCAGAGATACCTCTCCGACAATCGGAGTGACAAATCCTAATCTCGAATTATGCCAACTCAACATGTACCTTGGAAACACCAGAGAGCACCTTTATAATCACCCGATTACGTTGTGACGTTTGGTAGCACACAAAGTGTTCTTACGTAGCGGAGTTGCACAATCTCATAGTTGCAGGAACTTTGTATAAGTCATGAAGAAAGCAATAGCAGTATACTAAGCGATCAAGTGTTAGGCTAATGAGAATGGGTCATGTCAATCACATCATTCTTCCAATGATGTGATCCCACTAATCAAATGACAACACATGTCTATGGTCAGGAAGCATGACCATCTTTGATTAATGAGCTAGTCAAGTAGAGGCATACTAGTGACCATAGTTTTGTCTATGTATTCACACATGTATTATGTTTCCGGTTAATACAATTCTAGCATGAATAATAAACATTTATCATGATATGAGGAAATAAATAATAACTTTATTATTGCCTCTAGGGCATATTTCCTTCAGTCTCCCACTTGCACTAGAGTCAATAATCTAGATTACATAGTAATGATTCTAACACCAATGGAGTCTTGGTGCTGATCATGATTTGCTCGTGAGAGAGGCTTATGTTGGGGAACGTAGTAATTTCAAAAAATTTCCTACGCACACACAAGATCATGGTGATGCATAGCAACAAGAGGGGAGAGTGTTGTCTACGTACCCTCGTAGACCGAAGCGGAAGCGATCACAACGTAGAGGAAGTAGTCGTACGATCTCCTCGCGATCCGACCGATCCCGGCGCCGTTACTCTGGCGCCCCCGAGTTCTTGACACACGTACAGCTCGATGACGTCCCTCGAACTCCGATCCAGCCGAGTGTCGAGGGAGATTTCCGTCAGCACGATGGCGTGGTGACGATCTTGATGTTTTACGGCGCAGAAGCCGCCTAAGCTTGCGACGATATGACCGAGGTGGAATATGGTGGAAGGGGCACCGCACACGGCTAAGGAACGATCCGTAGATCAAACTTGTGTGTTCTAGGGTGCCCCCCTGCCCCCGTATATAAAGGAGCAAGGGGGGTGCGGCCGGCCTAGGAGGAGGCGCGCCGGAGGAGTCCTACTCCCACCGGGAGTAGGACTCCCCTTCCTAGTTGGAATAGGATTGGGGAGGGAAGAGGAAAGGGGCGCCCCTCTCCTTGTCCTATTCGGACTAGGGGGGGGCGCGGCCTGCCCTGGCGGCCCTTCCTCTTCTCCTTGTGGCCCACTAAGGCCCAATAGCCCCGGGAGGGTTCAGTAACCCGGTGTTCCATAAAAATCGATTTCACCGGAACCATTCCGAACTCAAATATAGGCTTCCAATATATCAATCTTTATGCCTCGACCATTTCGAGACTCCTCGTCATGTCCGTGATCACATCCGGGACTCGAACTTCTTGGTACATCAAAATACATAAACTCATAATATAACCGTCATCGAAACCTTAAGCGTGCGGACCCTACGGTTCGAGAACAATGTAGACATGACCGAGATCGTCTCCGGTCAATAACCAATAGTGGGACCTGGATGCCCATATTGGTTCCTACATATTCTACGAAGATCTTTATCGGTCGACCGCATAACAACATCGTTGTTCCTTTGTCATCGGTATGTTACTTGCCGAGATTCGATCGTCGGTATCCAATACCTAGTTCAATCTCGTTACGGCAAGTCTCTTTACTCGTTCCGTAATACATCATCTCACAGCTAACTCATTAGTTGTAATGCTTGCAAGGCTTGATGATGTGTATTACCAAGAGGGCCCAGAGATACCTCTCCGACACTCGGAGTGACAAAACCTAATCTCGAAATCGCCAACCCAACATCGCCTTTGGAGACACTGTAGTACTCCTTTATAATCACCCGATTCACGTTGTGACGTTTGGTAGCACCAAAGTGTTCCTCCGTAAGCGGAGTTGCATAATCTCATAGTTATAGGAACATGTATAAGTCATGGACAAAAGCAGTAGCAACATACTAAGCGATCGTGTGCTAAGCTAATGGAATGGGTCATGTCAATCGATCATTCTACTAATGATGTGACCTTGTTAATCAAATAACAACTCTTTGTTCATGGTTAGGAAACATAACCATCTTTGATTAACAAGCTAGTCTAGTAGAGGCACACTAGTGACATATTGTTTGTCTATGCATTCACACATGTATCAAGTTTCCGGTTAATACAATTCTAGCATGAATGATAAACATTTATCATGAAATAAGGAAATAAATAATAACTTTATTATTGCCTCTAGGGCATATTTCCTTCAGCTTAGTCAACGGGTCTACAACATTCAGATCCATATGTATCTTGCAAATCTCTATGTCTCCCACTTGGACTTGGTCCCGAATGGAATTGAAGCGTCTCTTGATGTGCTTGGTCCTCTTGTGAAATCTGGATTCCTTTGCTAAAGCAATTGCACCAGTATTGTCACAGAAGATCTTCATTGGTCCCGATGCACTAGGTATTACACCTAGATCAGAAATGAACTCCTTTTCAGGTATTTCAGGATGTTCTTGACCGCTGTCCAGTGATCCACTCCTGGATTACTTTGGTACCTCCCTGCTAAGCTTATAGCAAGGCACACATCAGTCGGTACACAAGCATTGCATACATGATAGAGCCTATGGCTGAAGCATAGGAACATCTTTCATCTTCTCTCTATCTTCTGCGGTGGTCGGGCATTGAGTCTTACTCAACTTCACACCTTGTAACACGTGCAAGAACCCTTTCTTTGCTTGATCCATTTTGAACTTCTTCAAAATTTTATCAAGGTATGTGCTTTGTGAAAGTCCAATTAAGCGTCTTGATCTATCTCTATAGATTTTGATGCCCAATATGTAAGCAGCTTCACCGAGGTCTTTCATTGAAAAACTCTTATTCAAGTATCCCTTTATGCTATCCAGAAATTCTATATCATTTCCGATCAGCAATATGTCATCTACATATAATATCAGAAATGCTACAGAGCTCCCACTCACTTTCTTGTAAATACAAAGCTTCTCCAAAAGTCTCATATGAACCCAAATGCTTTGATCACACTATCAAAGCGTTTATTCCAACTCGAGATGCTTGCACCAGTCCATAAATGGATCATTGGAGCTTGCATACTTTGTTAGCTTCCTTTGGATCGATAAAACCTTCGGTTGCATCATATACAACTCTTCTTCCGTAAATCCATTCAGAATGCAGTCTTTACATCCATTTGCCAAATTTCATAATCATAAAATGCGGCAATTGCTAACATGATTCGGACAGACTTAAGCATCGCTACGGGTGAGAAAGTCTCATCGTAGTCAACCCCTTGAACTTGTCGAAAACCCTTTGCGACAAGTCGAGCTTTGTAGACAGTAATATTACCGTCAGCGTCAGTCTTCTTCTTGAAGATCCACTTGTTTTCTATTGCTTGCCTACCTTCGGGCAAGTCAACCAAAGTCCATACTTTGTTTTCATACATGGATCCCATCTCAGATTTCATGGCCTCAAGCCATTTTGCGGAATCTGGGCTCACCATCGCTTCTTCATAGTTCGTAGGTTCATCATGATCTAGTAGCATGATTTCCGAACAGGATTACCGTACCACTCAGTGCGGATCTTACTCTGGTTGATCTACGAGGTTCTGTAGCAACTTGATCTGAAGTTTCATGATCAACATCATCAACTTCCTCACTACTTGGTGTAGATGTCTCAGAAACCGGTTTCCGCGACAAACTACTTTCAAGTAAGGGAGAAGGTACAATTACCTCATCAAGTTCTACTTTCCTCCCACTCACTTCTTTCGAGAGAAACTCCTACTCTAGAAAGGATCCATTCTTAGCAACAAATGTCTTGCCTTCGGATCTGTGGTAGAAGGTGTACCCAACTGTCTCCTTTGGGTATCCTATGAAGACACATTTCTCCGATTTGGGTTCGAGCTTATCAGGTTGAAGCTTTTTCACATAAGCATCGCATCCCCAAACTTTAAGAAACGACAACTTTGGTTTCTTGCTAAACCATAGTTCATAAGGTGTCGTCTCAACGGATTTTGACGGTGTTCTATTCAGTGTGAATCGGCCGTCTCTAGAGCATAACCCCAAAACGATAGCGATAAATCTGTAAGAGACATCATAGATCGCACCATATCTAGTAAAGTACGATTCGACGTTCGGACACACCATTCTGTTGTGGTGTTCCGGGTGGCGTGAGTTCTAAACTATTCGCATTGTTTCAAATGTAGACCAAACTCATAACTCAAATATTCACCTCCACGATCGGATCGTAGAAATTTAATTTTCTTATTACGATGATTTTCAACTTCACTCTGAAATTCTTTGAACTTTTCAAATGTTTCAGACTTATGTTTCATTAAGTAGATATACCCATATCCGCTTAAATCATCTGTGAAGGTGAGAAAATAACGATATCCGCCACGAGCCTCAACATTCATCGGACCACATACATCTGTATGTATGATTTCCAACAAATCTGTTGCTCTCTCCATAGTACCGGAGAAGCGGGTTCTAGTCATCTTGCCCATGAGGCACGGTTCATAAGTGCCAAGTGATTCATAATCAAGTGACTCCAAAAGTCCATCAATATGGAGTTTCTTCATGCGCTTTACACCGATATGACCTAAGCGGCGATTGCCACAAATAAGTTGCACTATCATTATCAACTCTGCATCTTTTGGTTTCAACATTATGAATATGTGTATCACTACTATCGAGATTCATCAAAATAGACCACTCTTCAAGGGTGCATGACCATAAAAGATATTACTCATATAAATAGAACAACCATTATTCTCTGATTTAAATGAATAACCGTCTCGCATCAAACAAGATCCAGATATAATGTTCATGCTCAACGCAGCACCAAATAACAATTATTTAGGTCCAAAACTAATCCGAAGGTAGATGTAGAGGTAGCGTGCCGACCGCGATCACATCGACTTTGGAACCATTTCCCACGCGCATCGTCACCTCGTCCTTTGCGGTGTTAAGCAATCCGTAGTCCCTGTTTGAGTTGCAAATATTAGCAGCAGAACCGATATCAAATACCAGTGCTCTGCGAGCTCTAGTAAGGTACACATCAATAACATGTATATCACATATACCTTTGTTCACCTTGCCATCCTTCTTATCCGCCAAATACTTGGGGCAGTTCCGCTTCGGTGACCAGTCGCTTGCGGAGAAGCACTCGATTTCAGGTTTAGGGCCAGACTTGGGTTTCTTCTCTGGCGGCAACTTGCTTGATGTTCTTCTTGAAGTTCCCTTCTTCTTCCCTTTGCCTTTCTTCTTGAAACTAGTGGTCTTATTGACCATCAACACTTGATGCTCCTTCTTGATTTCTACCTCCGCAGCCTTTAGCATTGCGAAGAGCTCGGTATAGTCTTTACTAACCCTTGCATATTATAGTTCATCACGAAGCCTTTGTAGCTTGGTGGCGTTGATTGAAGAATTTCATCAATGACACAATCATCCGGAAGATTAACTCCCGGTTGAGTCAAGTGATTGTAATACCCGGACATTTTGAGTATGTGCTCACTAACGAACTATTCTCCTCCATCTTGCAGCTATAGAACTTATTGGAGACTTCATATCTCTCAATCCGGGCATTACTGTTGGAATATCAACTTCAACTCTGGAACATCGCATATGCTCCATGACGTTCAAAACGTCGTTGAAGTCCCGGTTCTAAGCCGTAAAGCATGGCACCTTGAACTATAGAGTAGTCATAAGCTTTGCTCTGCAGACGTTCATAACATCTCGGTGTTGCTCTGCAAGAGAGCTGGCACCTAGCGGTGCATCGGGGCGTAACTCTCTGTGCAGCAATGAGGATAATCCTCGAGTTACGGACCCGATCCGTGTAGTTGCTACCATCATCTTTCAACTTTGCTTTCTCAAGGAACGCATTAAAATTCAACGGAACAACAACACGAGCCATCTATCTACAATCAAACATAGACAAGCAAGATACTATCAGGTACTAAGTTCATGATAAATTTAAGTTCAATTAATCATATTACTTAAGAACTCCCACTTAGACAGACATCCCTCTAGTCATCTAAGTGATCACGTGATCCAAATCAACTAAACCATAACCGATCATCACGTGAGATGGAGTAGTTTTCAATGGTGAACATCTTATGTTGATCATATCTACTATATGATTCACGCTCGACCTTTCGGTCTCCGTGTTCCGAGGCCATATCTGCATATGCTAGGCTCGTCAAGTATAACCCGAGTATTCTGCGTGTGCAAAACTGGCTTGCACCCGTTGTAGATGGACGAGAGCTTATCACACCCGATCATCACGTGGTGTGCAGGCACGACGAACTTTGGCAGCGGTGCATACTCGGGAGAACACTTCTTGATAATTTAGTGAGAGATCATCTTATAATGCTACCGTCAATCAAAGCAAGATAAGATGCATAAAAGATAAACATCACATGCAAATCAATATAAGTGATATGATATGGTCATCATCATCTTGTGCTTCGTGATCTCCATCTCTGCAGCACCATCATGATCACCATCGTCACCGGCGCGACACCTTGATCTCCATCGTAGCATCGTTGTCGTCTCGCCAATCTTATGCTTCTCGACTATCGCTACCGCTTAGTGATAAAGTAAAGCATTACAAGCGATTGCATTTCATACAATAAGCGACAACCATATGGCTCCTGCCGATTGCCGATAACCGGTTACAAAACATGATCATCTCATACAATAAAATATAGCATCACGTCTTGACCATATCACATCACAACATGCCCTGCAAAAACAAGTTAGGCGTCCTCTACTTTGTTGTTGCAAATTTTACGTGGCTGCTACGGGCTTAAGCAAGAACCAATCTCACCCACGCATCAAAACCACAACGATACTTCGTCAAATAGACTCCGTTTAACCTTATCAAGGACCGGGCGTAGCCGTACTCGGTTCAACTAAAGTGAGAGAGACAGACACCCGCCAGTCACCTTTAAGCAACGAGTGCTCATAGCGGTGAAACCAGTCTCGCGTAAGCGTACGCGTAATGTCGGTCCGGGCCACTTCATCTCACAATACCGCTGAACCAAAGTATGACATGCTGGTAGGTAGTATGACTTGTACAGCTCGATCCAAGCACCGTTACTCTGGCACCTCCGAGTTCTTGACACACGTACAACTCGATGACGCACCCCCGATCTCCAATCCAGCAGAGGCGCGAGGGGAGTTCCGTCAGCACGACGGCGTGGTGACGATCTTGATGTTCTCCTGTCGCAGGGCTTCGCCTAAGCACCGCTACAATATGACCGAGGTGTAATATCGTGGAGGGGGCACCGCACACGGCTAAGGAGCGATCAATGATCAACTTGTGTGTCTAGGGTGCCCCTACCCCGTATATAAAGGAGGAGGGGAGGCGGCCGCCCCCCCTTGGGCGCGCCAAGGAGGAGGAATCCTCCTCCTACTAGGAGTAGGATTCCCCTTTTCCTACTCCTACTAGGAGGGGAAGGAAGGAGGAGAGGGGGGAAAGGAAAGGGGGGCGCCGCCCCCCTCCTATTCCAATTCGGACTGGAGGGAGAGGGGGCGCGCGGCCCACCCTTGCCGCCCCTCTCTCTTCCCACCTAGGCCCATGTAGCCCATTAACTCTCCCGGGGGGTTCCGGTAACCCCCCCGGCACTCCGGTTTTCTCCGAAAACTTCCGGAACCTTTCCGGTGTCCGAATATAGTCGTCCAATATATCAATCTTCATGTCTCGACCATTTCGAGACTCCTTGTCATGTCCGTGATCACATCGGGGACTCCGAACAAACTTCGGTACATCAAAATACATAAACTCATAATATAACTGTCATCGAAACCTTAAGCGTGCGGACCCTACGGTTCGAGAACAATGTAGACATGACCGAGACACATCTCCGGTCAATAACCAATAGCGGGACCTGGAAGCCCATATTGGTTCCTACATATTCTACGAAGATCTTTATCGGTCAAACCGCATAACAACATACTTTATTCCCTTTGTCATCGGTATGTTACTTGCCCGAGATTTGATCATCGGTATCCAATACCTAGTTCAATCTCGTTACTGGCAAGTCTCTTTACTCGTTCTGTAATATGTCATCTCATAACTAACTCATTAGTTACATGCTTGCAAGGCTTAGGTGATGAGTATTACCGAGAGGGCCCAGAGATACCTCTCCAACAATCGGAGTGACAAATCCTAATCTCGAATTATGCCAACTCAACATGTACCTTCGGAAACACCTGTAGAGCACCTTTATAATCACCCAGTTATGTTGTCGTTTGGTAGCACACAAAGTGTTCTTCTGGTAAACGGGAGTTGCACAATCTCATAGTTGCAGGAACTTTGTATAAGTCATGAAGAAAGCAATAGCAGTATACTAAACGATCAAGTGCTAGGCTAACAAAATGGGTCATGTCAATCACATCATTCTTCCAATGATGTGATCCCACTAATCAAATGACAACACATGTCTATGGTCAGGAAACATGACCATCTTTGATTAATGAGCTAGTCAAGTAGAGGCATACTAGTGACCATAGTTTTGTCTATGTATTCACACATGTATTATGTTTCCGGTTAATACAATTCTAGCATGAATAATAAACATTTATCATGATATGAGGAAATAAATAATAACTTTATTATTGCCTCTAGGGCATATTTCCTTCATATATATATATATATATATATATATATATATATATATATATATATATATATATATATATATATATATATATATATATACCTAAAACATCCAGAGCACCACGAAACTCCCGATCTAGGTTATGTTCTAGAGGTTTGGGGATTTATAGGAGAGGTTGGCGTCGAGAACAAGTTAGGGGCCCCCACGGAGAGTCCACAATGTATGGGGCGCGCCCCTAGGGGGTGGGGGCGTCCTCCACCGTCATGGGGCCCATGGGACTCCCTCTGGTAACTCTTCGTTCCAGTATTTTTTATATTTTCCAGAAAAAATCTCCATTGATTTTCAACGCATTCCGAGAACTTTTATTTCTGCACAAAAATAATACCATGGTAGTTCTGCTGAAAACAATGTCTGTCCGGGTTAGTTCTAACCAAGTCATACCAAAATCATGTAAAAATATTATAAACATGGCACGAATACATCAAAAATTATAGATACGTTGGAGACGTATCAAGATCTATTTGATGTAACTCTTTTTGCGGTGTGTTTGTTGGGTCCGATGAACTTTGAGTTTATGATCAGATCTATTTATCCAAGAAAGTTATTTGAGTTTTGATCTCTTATATGCATGATTATTTATAGCCTCATATTTCTTCTTCGAATCTTTGCTTTAGTTAGGCCAACTAGATCGATTTTTCTTGTCATGGGAAGAGGTTCTTTGTGATGGGTTTGATCGTGTGGTGTTCTTTCCCAGTGATAGAAGGGACAGCAAGACACATATTGATCGTTGCTATTAAGGATAACAAGATGGGGTCTATTTCTACATGAATAGATCTTGTCTACATCATGCCATCGTTCTTATTGCATTACTCTGTTTCTCCATGAACTTAATACCCTAGGTGCATGCTGGATAGCGGTCGATGTGTGGAGTAATAGCAGTACATGCATGCAAGAGTCGGTCTACTAATTTTGGATGTGATGCCTATATATTGATCATTGCCTGGATATCATCATAATAATTTTATGTTCTATCAATTACCAACAGTAATTTGTTTACCCATCATGTGCTATTTCTTAAGAGAAGCCACTAGTGAAATCTATGGCCCCTGGGTCTATTCTTTATCATATTTGCATACCGATCTATTATTTGCCTTAGAGATCTATTTTTATTTGCTTTTATTTTCAGATCTATTATTCCAAAAACCCTAAATTACCTTGATGCACGTTTTATTTGCATATTTTGTTTTGCGTTTTATGAGATCTATTTATCCAATCTATCACAATTTTATCCCGTCAACTTGACAATTTCTGGCACCGTTACCCGAAAAAGGGATTGACAACCCCTTATAAGCTTCGGGTTGCAAGTATTTGTTCTTTGTGTGTAGGTACCGTTTACATAGTGTTGCTTGGTCCTCCTATTGGATTGATACCTTGGTTTGATAACCGAGGGAAATTCTTACCGTAGTTGTGTTGCATCATCCATTGCTCTTTGGGGAAATACCGACGTAGTTCAAGTGACATCAGCCATTGCAAAGATATCTCAGTAGGCATGAGTTTATTCAAATCAAGTCTTTTATATAAATAGAAAGGCATAACACTAACACCAACTCCAAAATCACATAAAGCAGTTTTAACATAATTTCTCTTGATGGAGCAAGGTATAGTTGGTATCCCCGGGTCTCCAAGTTCTTTAGGTACTCCATCCTTAAAAGAATAATTAGCAAGCATGGTGGGGATTTCAGCTTCTGGTATTTTTCTCTTATTAGTGATGATGTCTTTCATATATTTTGCATAAGGTGCCATCTTTAAAGTATCAGTCAAGCAGCTGCGCAAAAAGACTGGCCTAAGCATTTCAGCAAAGCGTTCAAATTCTTCATCATCTTTCTTCTTTATTGGTTTTGGAGGAAAAGGCATGGGTCTTTGAACCCATGTTTCTCTTTCTCTTCCATATTTTCTAGCAACAAAATCTCTTTTATCATATATTTTATTTTTAGATTGTGGGTTATCACGATCAACAACAGGTTCCATCTCAACATCATTATCTGGTTGTTTATTATTGTCTGGTTGAGTGTCTTCATGAACATCATCATTATCTTTTTCATTATCACTAGATGAATGTTCATTACCAGATTGAGTTTCAGCATCAGAGATAGAAACATCATGATTTTCTTCGGGAGGTTTTCCTATTTTAGGTTCACTAGAGGTATGCAAAGTCCTATCATTTTTCTTTTTCTTTTTCTTTTTCTTTCTAGAAGGACTAGGTGCATCAGTATTGATTCTTTGAGAGTCTTGTTCAATTCTTTTAGGGTGTCCCTCAGGATAAAGTGGATCCTGAGTCATTCTACCTCCTCTAGTTACTACTCTAATAGCATGGTCATTGATATTATTGTTCATTTCATCAAGAACTCTCTTTGAGATTTAGCAACTCGTTCTAATTGAGTGTGAACCATAGAGGCATGTTTCTCTACACCTCTAACATCATTAGAGTTTCTAAATAACAAGTCACTCAAGCGAGCAATCATATCAGAGTTGTATTTCAATTATTTCATAACATTTTCATTGAAGTGATCTTGTTTTCTAATGTAGTTATCAAACTCATAAAGGCACTGACTAGGATACATATTATAAGGATTGTCCTTTCCATAAAGTTTCATTAAAGAATTTACCTCTACCACCTTAGGTGGCGGTGTATCAAGTCCATGTATCTCTTCAATAGGAGGTAAATTTTTAACATCCTCATCTTGTTCAATAGTTCGTTCCCTGAAAACACAACCAGCACAACTATCTAGGAAGTCCCTAGAAGCATCGATTAGTCCATTATAGAAGATATCAATTATTTCATTTTTCTTAAGTGGATGATTAGGCAAAGCATTAAGCAATTGGATAAGCCTCCCCCAAGCTTGTGGGAGACTCTCTTCTTCAATTTGCACAAACTTAAATATTTTCTGTAAGGCAGCTTGTTTCTTATGAGCAGGAAAATATTTTTCAGAGAAGTAATGAATCATATCCTAGGGACTACGCACACAACTAGAAGCAAGAGTATTGTAACATATCTTAGCATCACCCTTTAATGAGAATGGAAATAGTTTGATAATATAATAGTAGCAAATTTTATCATCGTGAGAGAAAGGGTGTCTATATCAGTTAATTTGGTGAGGTGTGCCAGAACAGTTTCAATTTCATAGCCATGGAAAGGATCAGATTCAACCAAAGTAATTAACTCTGGGTTGATAGAGAATTCATAATCCTTATCATCAACAAAGATAGGTGAAGTAGCAAACTTAGGATCACATTTCATTCTAGCATTCAATGATTTTTCTTTCAGTTTGCATAATAATTTCTTAAGATCATCTCTATTATTGCAAGCAAGAAAATCTCTACCTATCTCCTCATCCACAACATAACCTTCAGGTATCTTAGGCATTTCATATCTAGGAGGGCTAAGTCTAATAGGTGTTTCAAGCTTTTCAGTTTAAGTACTTCATCAATTTCAATAATTTAATCAGTTTTAGCTTGCTCCATATCTTTAGCTCTAGCAATTTGTTCATCAAGAAATTCACCTAGTGGCATATTATCATCAAGCAAGGTACTAGCACCATCATGAGTAGCATTCATAGAATTATCATCATCAATAACTTGAGATATATCAGGATTAGTAGCATGTGGTGGTGTTGCAAGTCTACTCAAAATAGAAGGTGAATCAAGTGCAGAGCTAGATGGCAGTTCCTTACCTCCCCTCGTCTTAGAGGGGAAAATCTTAGTATTGGTAACTTTCAGATTCTTCATAATGATAAATAGATAATAAACCCAAGTGACTCAACAAATATAGCTATGCTCCCCGACACCGGTGCCAGAAAAAGGTCTTGATAACCCACAAGTATAGGGGATCACAACAGTTTTCGAGGGTAGAGTATTCAACCCAAATTTATAGATTCGACACAAGGGAGCCAAAGAATATTTGCAAGTATTAGCAGGTGAGTTGTCAATTCAACCACACCTGGAGATTAATTATCTGCAACAATGTGATCAGTAACACAGTAATATGATAGTTTTGATAGTAGTAGTAGCAACAACAATAGTAACGGTAACAGTGATAGCGATGATTTCGTAGCAAGTGTAACAGTAACAGTAGTAGTAGTAACTTAGCAAGAACAATATATAGGAACTTCCTGGGCATTGGATCGGTGGATTCGTTGGATGATATTCATCATATAATAGTCATAACCTAGGATGATACAAAACTAGCTCCAGTTCATAAATATAATGTAGGCATGTATTCCGTAAATAGACATACGTGCTTATGGAAAGAACTTGTATGACATATTTTGTCCTACACTCCCGTGGCAGTGGGGTCCATAAGGAAACTAAGGGATATTAAGGCCTCCTTTAAATAGAGAACCGGAACAAAGCATTGATACATCTCCAATGTATCTATAATTTTTTAACTTCCATGTTGTTATATTATCATTCTTGGATGTTTTACAATCATTTTACAGTATATTTATATCCTTTTTTGGGACTACCTGTTGACATAGTGCCAAGTGTCGGTTGCTATTTTCTGCTTGTTTTTTACATAGTAGGAAATCAATATCAATCGAAGTCCAGACGCAGCGAAACTTTTTGTAGATTTTTTTGAACCAGAAGACATCCAGTGGGCCAAAGAAGTACCGAAGAGGGGGCCTGAGGTGAGCATAAGACACCTGGGTGCGCACGGAGGCCCAGGCACACCCTGGTGGGTTGTGCCCACCTTGGTGACCTCCCGCGCCGCCTCTTTGCTCTATAAATACCCCAATATTCCAAAAACCCTAGGGGAGTCGACGAAAATCAATTCCAGCCGCCACAAGTTCCAGAACACCAGATCCAATCTAAACTCCATCACGGAGGGGTTCATCATCCTCATTGGTGCCTCTCCAATGATGCGTGATTAGTTCATTGTGGACCTATGGGTCCATAGTTAGTAGCTAGATGGCTTCCGCTCTCTCTTGAGTCTCAGTACAATGGTCTCTTGGAGATCTATTTGATGTAACTCTTTTTGCGGTGTGTTTATTAGGATCCGATGAACTTTGAGTTTATGATCAAATCTATGTTTTTATCCATGAAAGTAATTTGAGTATTTTGATCTCTTATATGCATGATTACTTATAGCATCATGTTTCTTCTCCGAATCTTTGGTTTAGTTAGGCCAACTAGATAGATTTTCTTGCCATGGGAAGAGGTGCTTTGTGATGGGTTCGATCTTACAGTGCTTGATCCCAGTGACAGAAGGGGAACCGACACGTATGTATCATTGCTATTAAGGATAACAAGATGGGGTCTATTTCTACATAAATAGATTGCATTACTCCGTTTCTCCACGAACTTAATACACTAGATGCATGCTGGACAGCGGTCGATGTGTGGAGTAATAGTAGTAGATGTAGGCAGGAGTCGATCTACTAATCTTGGATGTGATGCCTATATAATGATCATTGCCTGGATATCGTCATGATTATTTGAAGTTCTATCAATTTCCTAATAGTAATTTGTTTACCCACCGTATGCTATTTTTCTCGAGAGAAGCCACTAGTGAAATCTACGGCCCCCGGGTCTCTTCTTAATCATATTTGCCTTTGAGATCTATATTTATTTGCTTTTATTTTCATATCTTTTAATCCAAAAATACAAAAATACCTTGCTGTAATTTTTAGTTATTTATTTTATCTCACGTTCCCGCGAGATCTACTTATCCAATGTACTACAATTTTATCTATCTTTTTACCTATGAGGGATTGACAACCCCTCTCTTACGTCAGGTTGCAAGTATTTGTTCTTTGTGTGCAGGAGCTGTTTACGTGGTGTTGCGTGGTTCTCCTACTGGTTCGATAACCTTGGTCTCATCACTAAGGGAAATATCTACCGTTGTTGTGTTGCATGACCCCTTCCTCTTTGGGAAAATACCGATGTAGTTCAAGCAAACATCAAAAGGAATTTCTGGCGCCGTTGCCGGGGAGGATCAAGTCAAGATAGTCTCCCGACCACGTGCCAATTTCAGCCGCCGTTGCCGGGAGACATCATTAACATCTACTAGGTTCCTAATCACAAATCTCATCTCCTTGCAATTTACATTATTTGCCTCTCATTTTCCTCTCCCCCACTTCACAAAATTTGCCGTTTTATTCTCCCTCTTTTTCGTTCGTCATTTTCCGTTGGATCTCTTATTTGCTTGAATGTGTCACCATGCGTGACTTTGGTATGGCAGAAACAGATGATGGCCTAACTCCTAAAATGGAATGATCTAGCAATCTGGATGCTAAAACTTTTGTTTTGGGGCTAGGGAATGTTATGGGAAAAGAACATATCCAAGAATTTTTCAATTGTGTCAGAAACTTAACTCTTGATGATGCTCCTATACTTAAGAGAACAAAATCTTATGCAGAAGCTATTTCAGCGCTAGTACTGAATCTTGAAAATAAATTTATTCATACTCATCCTACCTTGCAAAGATTTTTCTATGAGTTACCCGTTATAAAGAATCCTAAAGCTAAAAAGTTATCCACTCTTGTTCTCATGAATGAATTTGACTACATAATACGGGAAGCTAGGGAAATCTTTGATTTTTATGGTATGAATCGTGCAAAACCCATGATTGATGAAATTCTTTATAATAGTGATTATGCTTTAAGGGATTTGCTTGGTAATAATCAAATCTTTGATGGAATATTAAAAAGCAAGTCCCTGTTTTAGATATAATCCAACAAGTTTTCAATGATGTTAATCAACACTATTCCTGGATTGTTGACGGAAACCAAAGGGGATACAATGATAAGCAACTTGATAGTGCTAAAGTCTCTATGGATGAGGTGTTTTACGTTGTCTTTGAAAATCCCCCTGACAAAAACACCTCCAAGGAAAACAAAAACAAAGATGACAACACTTAGATCATTAGCATTGTGCCTAGCTAGGGGCGTAAAACGATCGCGCTTGTTGGGAGGCAACCCAACTTGTATCTTTTTGATTTTTGGTTTTCTTGCTATTTTCAATAAAATATCCAATTATGCCTATGTTTAGACGTGTTTTTGTGGTTTAAATTAGTGTTTGTGCCAAGCAGAGCCTTTGGGCCGATTTGGGTAATAGTTGATTTGATCTTGCTGAAAAACAGAAACTTTTGCGCTAAGAAAGAAAATTCCCATTTTTAACATAAGAGTGCTTTTGATTTAATTATTTTTGCAGAAGATTAATATAAAAAAATTCCCACGTTGTCCTAATTTTTCAGATTTTTTTGATTTACATAAGTATACGAAGTTCCCTGATTACTACATATTGTTCTGTTTTCGACAGATTCTGTTTTCATTGTGTTATGTGCTTGTTTTGATGATTATATGGTTTCCTTTCAAGAGTTTTTGCCATGGAAAAGTTAAAATACAGTAGATACAATACAATAAGAAAATATGAATGGGTTTGCAACAATACTTAGAGTAGTGATTTCCTTTCTTATACTAACGGATCTCACGAAGGTTTTGTTGAGTTTTGTGTGATTGAAGTTTTCAAGTTTAGGGTGAGATCGCAATGGATGAAGAAATAAGTATTAGCAAAAGGCTAAGCTTGGGAATGCCCGAGGCACCCCAAGGTAATATTCAAGAAGTATCAAGCAACTAAGCTTGGGGATGCCCCGGGTGGCATCCCCTCTTTCCTCTAACAACCATCGGTATTTTACTTGGAGCTATACTTTTGTTCATCACATATTATGAGTTTTTCTTGTAGTGTCTGATATGAGTATTTGCTTGTTTTGCTTTATGTTTTAAGTCAACTATGCTTGCTGGACACACCTAGTTCAGGGAGCCAAAATTATGTTATGACTGGTTAGAATTGCTCTCTATGCTTCACTTAAATCTTTATGAGCTATGGAATTGCTCTAGTGCTCCACTTATATCTTTTTGAGCACGGTGTGCTTTACTATTTTTGAAGAAATGCTCTCATGCTTCACTTAGATTTATTTGAGAGTTAGTATTTTTTTAGAAATTATCTCCTGCTACACTTAAATTATTTTGAGAGAAGAAATTTGTATGCTCATGTTCTTCACTTAAATTTGTTTGAGCTATCAAAGCAACATATGAAATTAGTCCCAAATTGATAGATATCCAAGAGGGATATAATAAAAAACTATCATGAAGATCATTGGACAAAATAAACTTGATTCTTTGTAATAGTTTTGAGATATGATGATAGTGATATGTGAGTCATGTTGATGAGTAATTATGATTTAGTAAAAATATTGGTGTTAAGGTTTGTGATTCCCTATGCAAGCACGAAAGTCAATAGTTATGCAATGAAATTACATCCTACTTGTGGTGCATTATTTGGAGTTAGTTATGCTTAATGCTCGCTTGTGAGATCTTTCGTTTCTTGGTTGGATGCTTCCCAATCTTTTGCTAGCCTTCATTTGCACTAAGTATGATCACTACTTGTGCATCCAAAATCCTTTAAACCAGTTTTTGCCACTTGGGTCGACTATACCTACCTATATGAGGTATTTCCGTGCCTTTCTAAGCAAATTTGTATGTGCCATCTCTAATTTTCAAAATAAATTTCTCTTTTGTGTGCTCGTACCGCTCATGAAACGGTAGGGGGTGGCTGATATATTTCCGTGCAAGATGTGTTATTCTCAAGATGAGTGTTTATTCACTTGTCATTGCACGAGAGTATGGAAAAGGTACTAGGGATGCCTGGTCCCAAAATGAAAAATGAATTTACTTTATGTTTTCAAATAATAAATTCCTTGGAAAGTGTTGGTATGGAAGGCACCCGTGGATACGGTTAGCCATGGAAAGTGAAAGTATGGTGGAAAAAGGAATAAACTTTACTTTTTGTTTGGGAACCGCCTACGATATATCTAGCATGGAAAGTATTGGGAACTACTCGATCGTTTTTGTTGACAGGAAAAGCATGCCACCCAAAATGTTTTATCTCTATATTTTTGCTTTGAGCTGTGGCACTTCTACAAATCCCTAATTTCCTCTATGAAGGGGCTTTCTATTTACTTTATGCAATTTTTAGTTTACTCGAGTCTCCATATTCTCTTATAAAGCACGAACTAAGGGGTACTATGATCGTACTTGAGCATTGGGTGTAGCTAATATGCGAGTGTGTTTCATGAATGGATCAATGATTGAGCATAATGGGCTAGGGATAACTTAATTTAGTGTTGACTAGGAGGAGTACGTTTCCAAAGGTACCATGGCTTTCAAATGTTCGATGTGGATAGACGAGGGTGGCAATCAATCAACAGGTGTTCATCAATCTACTGGTGGCACAGTTTCATACGTTTTCTCATATCCACTTAAAAGAGGGACTGCAGGTTGAATTCCGAAAAAGATAAGGGCCTTTTCATAAAAACGCCGTGACGGTGAACCCGGAGAGTCAATCCGTGCTTTATTATTAGGGAGAGATATTTTGAAAGACATGGTTGCTTGTTGATATGCTTGAGTATTAAAGTCTTCATGTCAAAACTAGACTATTCCCTTGAACATATAAAAGTCAAAATTTCCATGCTACAAAGAAAAGAATATGTGATGAATATGTTAGGCACCATTCCACATGAAAAATTATGTTTTTATCATTTACCTACTCGAGGAAGAGAAGGAATTAAGCTTGGGGATGCTGATACGTCTCCAACGTATCTATAACTTTTGATTGTTCCATGCTGATATATTATCATTCTTGGATGTTTTACAATCATTTTATAGCAACTTTATATCATTTTTTGGGACTAACCTACTTACATAGTGCCAAGTGCCAGTTGCTGTTTTCTGCTTGTTTTTTACATTGCAGGAAATCAATATCAAACGGAGTCAAAACGCAACGAAACTTTCTATGGATTTTTTGGACCAGAAGACATCCAGTGGGACAAAGAAGTACCGAAGAGGGGGCCTGATGTGAGCACAAGACACCTGGGCGCACCTGGAGGCCCAGGCGCACCCTGGTTGGTTGTGTCCACCTCGGTGACCTCCCGCACCGCCTCTTTGCTCTATAAATACCCCAATATTCCAGAAACCCTAGGGGATTCGACGGAAATCAATTCTAGCCGCCGCAAGTTCCAGAACCACCGGATCCAATCTAAACACCATCACAGTGGGGTTCATCGTCCTCGTTGGTGCCTCTCCATTGATACGTGAGTAGTTCATTGCAGACCTATTGGTCTGTAGTTAGTAGCTAGATGGCTTCCTCTCTCTCTCTCTCTTGATTCTCAATACAATGGTCTCTTGGAGATCTATTTGATGTAACTCATTTTGCGGTGTGTTTGTTGGGATCCGATGAACTTTGAGTTTATGATCAAATCTATGTTTTTATCACTGAAAGTTATTTGAGGCTTTCGATATCTTATATGCATGATTACTTATAGCCCCGTATTTCTTCTCCGAATATTTGGTTTAGTTAGGCGAGCTAGATTGATTATTCTTGCCATGGGAAGAGGTGCTTTGTGATGGGTTTAATCTTACGGCGCTTGATCCCACTGACAGAAGGGGAACCGACAAATATGTATCGTTGCTTTTAAGTATAACAAGATGGGATCTATTTCTACATAAATAGATCTTGTCTACATCATTTCTTCGTTCTTATTGCATTACTCCATTTATCCACGAACTTAATACACTACATGCATGCTGGATAGCGGTCGGTGTGTGGAGTAATAGTAGTAGATGCAGGCAGGAGTCGGTCTACTAATCTTGGACGTGATGCCTATGCTATTGCCCAACAGTAATTTGTTTACCCACCCTATGTTATTTTTCTCGACAGAAGCCACTAGTGAAATCTACGGGCCCGGGTCTCTTCTTAATCATATTTGCCTTCGAGATCTATTTTTATTTGCTTTTATTTTCTGATCAATGAATCCAAAATACAAAATACCTTGCTGCAATTTTTAGTTATTTATTTTACCTCGCGTTCCTGTGAGATCTATTTATCGAATCTACTACAATTTTATCTATCTTTGTACCCATGAGATATTGACAACCCCTCTCTTAGGTCGGGTTGCAAGTATTTGTTCTTTGTGTGTAGGAGCCGTTTACGTGGTGTTGCGTGGTTCTCCTACTAGTTCGATAACCTTGATCTCCTCAATGAGGTAAATACCTACCATTTCTATGCTGCATCATCCCTTCCTCTTTGGAGAAATACCGACGTAGTTCAAGCAAACATTAAGCACTAACACATAGTGAATACATGAACTCCTCAAACTATGGTCATCACCGGAAAGTATCCTAATTACTGTCACACTAGGGTTATGGATCATAACACGCAATAGGTGAATATAACTTGCAAGATTAGATCTAGAACATGGATATAATGGTGATAACATAAATGGTTCAGATCTGAAATCATGGCACCCGGGGCCAAATTGGCAAGTATTAAGCATGGCAAAGTCATATCAACATCAATCTCATAACATAATGGATACTAGGGATCAAGCCCTAACAAAACTAACTCGATTACATGATGAATCTCATCCAACTCCTAACCAACCAGCGAGCCTACGAAGGAATTGCTCACTCCTGGTGGGGAGCATCATGGAATTGGCGATGGAGAAGGGTTGGTGATGATGAAGATCAAAGATTCCCCTCTCCAGAACCCCAAACAGGCTCTACATCTGGCCTCCCGATGAAGAACAGGAGGTGGTGGCGGCTCTGTCTCGTGAAACGCAATAATTATTTCTCCCTGATTTTTCTCTCAAAAATGGGTATTTATGGAGTCGGGATCAGTGTCTGCGGGGCCACCAGGTGGGCACAACCCACCTGGGCGCGCCTGGAAGGGGGTGCCCTAGTGGGTTGTGCTCACCCAGGGACCCCCTCCGGTGGTTCTTGGCTGCAGTATTTTTCTTTTATTCTGAAATAAATCTCCAAAAAGTTTTGTTCCATCCCGAGAACTTCTATTTCTACACAAAAACAACACCACGGTAGTTCTGATGAAAATAGCGACAGTACGGGTTAGTATAATTCAAATCATGCAAATTGGAGCCCAAAACAAGAGGAAAAGCATTAGGAAAAGTAGATACGACAGTGACGTATCAGTCGTCCCTTACTTGGAATTCTATGCACTTATTATTATAACTATTAGAAAGCATCCGCAACTACTAACATTCTGTCGGATTTCGGGTTCCGGCAGACCCTCAAGGTTCGAACTCTGGGGTGCGCGCGGAGATCACACCTCCAACCTACCTACGTCTCGTCGCCTTGCAAGGATCTAAACTACACGAAGAACAACACAAGGGACACAAGGTTTATACTAGTTCGGGCCACCATTGTGGTGTAATACCCTACTCTAGTTTGTGGTGTGGTGGATTGCCTCAGGGGGCTGATGATGAACAATACAAAGGAAGAACAGCCTCGCGAGGGGTGTTCTTGAGCTGGTGCGATGAACCGCTTGGGTGAGTTCAGTCGCCTCTTGGATGCCTATCTGATTTCTAGATGCCCTCCTACTGTGGTGGCTAGTCCAATTTATAGAGCGAGGCCTTGGTCCTCTTCCCAAATATTGAGCGGGAAGGACGCCAACAATTGGCCATTTTGAAGGGGAACATCTAGTACACTTATCCTAGCTAAAGTCGGTCCTTGCCTGCCAAAGACTCTGACAGTGACGCCGGCTTGGGCTCCACGATGACCTCCATCCTGCCGTTCTGCTGGTCTTGGTCTTGTTGCACCGAAATGGTTGCCTTTGCTTGATACTCTTGCCTGCGCTTGCCCCCTTTGCACCAAAGAGGAAGCAAGGACTCTGCGCAGGCCGACGCCTGCCTGGCGCCCGCCTGGCCTCGGTCGTAATGGCTTGCATCATGGGCACCTCGTGAGGTACCCTGCCTTGATCTCTCCGCCAACTCGCGAGCCAGCCTGACAAGGCTGTGCCCGAGGAAGCTTCCTGTCGTCCGCCCCGCGAGGCTTGGCCCCTCGCGAGGGTCTTGAGCATGTGTTAATGAAGATGGGCCGTACTGGGCCACTCCCTGAGCCACGCCGCAGGCCGCAGGCAGGCAAGTCTGGGTACCCCCGTTCCCAGAACGCCGACAGTAGCCCCCGGGCCGAAGGCGCGCCTGGACTTGGCTTAGCAGA
The DNA here is from genome assembly GCA_021437245.1 of Aegilops speltoides. Taxonomy (NCBI): domain Eukaryota; kingdom Viridiplantae; phylum Streptophyta; class Magnoliopsida; order Poales; family Poaceae; genus Aegilops; species Aegilops speltoides. The sequence continues at coordinate 122,874,640 of CM038143.1, read as the reverse complement.
GAAGCGAAGGGGCAAGTGCGAAGCGCCGCGGGACCCATCAGCCTGCGGCCTTGGGTGCCGCGTGGCGGTTGATTGGACGCGGGCGTCCCTATTTCCCACACCTCTTTATTTTGCGCCCAGCTAGGCAGACCCACGGTTGCACACAGTCATCCCCTTGAGCTCCAACCTCCGCTTCCAATCCAATCTTGAACCCTCCCCCTTCCTGTCGCCATGGCGCCAACGAAGAAGGGGAAAGGGAAGAAGTCTGTGCCCTCGCCTCGCTCGCCGCCGTCGACGGCTCCTGCTGTCGATCAGCCGATCATACTCAACCTGGAAGCATTGGAGAAGGTCAGTTCCGCCCACGCCACCATCTTCAACGAACGTGGGAGGACGACGGTCTTGCCCGCGTCTCACTTCTCCATTGACAGAATAGTCACCGAGGTCCGGTACTTCACCGACGCCCTGTGGGAGGCACTGGTTCCCCCCTTTTCCGATTTCTTCAACGCCATACTTTCCCATTACCAGATCCACATGATGCATTTGGGTCCCGAATCCATTGCTCTCCTTGCCGTTTTCGCTTTTGTTTGCGAGGCGATGGTGGGCATTCCTCCTTCAGTCGCCTTGCTGTGCCACTTCTTCTCTTTGCGCCTTAGTGACCCCACCCAATGCTCCGGGTGCGTGAGCTTCCTCGCCGCACCAGAAGCTGCATCCTCGGGATTGATTTCAGCCTTCCTCCTCCTGCGACTGGGTTCCGAGAGCGGAGGCTGTACATGGATGTCGGAGTGCCCAGCCCCCTGCTCTCGGAGCCAACCTTGCCCGCTGTCCCCAACTCGGGCTGGCCCATGAGACGCTCACGTGCCCCCGGCTCGCCTTCGTCTGGCGTTGCTTCTGGAACTTGAGGGCGCTTGGTGTGACGGCACCCAAGGTGGTGAAGGAGTTCCTCCAGAGCCGCATTGCCCCTCTCCAGCGTCATTCCCGCCGGATATGGACCTTCGGGGGGCGTGAAGACCGCATGAGGCTCCAGAAGGAAGATCTGGCGCCTGAAGTGCTGAGGAAGGTTCTCATGATTCTGACTGGGGATCCTTCCCCTGGCAGCCTCCGGCAAGGGGGTGCCCTGCTGTACCTTTGCTCAGGCATGGCTGATTTTGTGAAGCAGATGCCCATCTTCGATGAATGGGGGCTGCGCCCAACAGGCCTCATGGGACCTCGTGAGAACCCAGTCGCAGTGGTCGCCCTCCCGGTTGCCCGCGGCGGTCCTTCCTCGAGTGGCGGAGCCGGGAGTCAAGGGCCGCCGGGGGCTGAGGGGGCTGCCGTCGGGATAATGACGCCGCGCGGAACTCCTGTGGTGGCAGCTTCTGAGGCCTGCCCTGCGGCGGCCGAAGGCGTTGAGCCTCGACCCACGGCTTCCGTCGCAGAGGCTCCCGAGGCCCCGACCATCCTCCATGAGGCGGCGTTTGGCGGCGTGCCCCGGGGCAATGCCCCCGACACCGGTCACCTTGGCGCTTCTTCCTCGTTGCAGACTGACCCTTGCGCCGAGCTCCTAGGCCGCTTCCGCATGGACTTCAAGGCTCTCCGAAAGAGAAAGGAGGCCTTGGGTGATGATTACCCCTGCCGCCTATTGAAGCGCAGGAAGTACTTCGCCATTGATGAGTAAGCCTTCTCCTTCCTTGGTCCCTTACTTTCCCGTTGCTTCAGCTGACCATTGCCCTGCAGGGCCCTTCCTGCCGAGTTCACGGAGACGGCCGAGGAGCCATCCCCTCAGGCCTCGCCCTCTCCACCGTCCCCAAGTGTCCCGAGCTCGAGTACTGCCCTTGTTGTGAGGTCGGTTGGAGAGGTGAGCCATCCTGCGGTGCATCTTGATTCTGTGCACCTCGCGACCCTCCTTCGCGAGCCTTCCCGGGGCACAGCCAGCCTGTCCCGGGCTCTTCCCTTGGTCGTGGACGGCGACTGGCTGAGGTCGGTCTCGTATTCTTCCTTGGAGGACGAACCGGCTCTGGGCTAGGCTTCTGGCGGGGCAGGCCCGGCCATCGCGAGGGCGCCAGCCCCCAGCCGCCTGCCCAGAGGGGGAGTGCTGATTCGTGTCCCTCCGCGTGCGCCAGGGGCAGAGGACGATGCGGAATACGTGCTTGAGCGCGCTCGGGAGCGCCGCACCCTTATCCAAGGGTTTCTCTAGAGGGTGGCTGACGAAGTGAGCCTGCTCGGTGTAGAGCTTGCCGGCGAGGACGCGCGCCTTGAGGCCGAGGGCCTGCGCCTAGCTGAGGAGAGGTGCAAGCTGAAGGTGGCCATTGCCCTTGCGCGCCACCAGCGTGACCTCGATAATGAGAAGGTTGAGGCATCGCTGGCAGCTTCTCGGGAGGCCTGCCCCCAGGCCGTCGAGGAGGCCCAGGAGGCTGACAAGCGGCGCAAGGCTACAGAGGAGCGGGCGTGGGAGCTCCAGGCCTGGAGTAGCTCCCTGGAGCAGTAGGTGGAGCTGCGTGAGGCGGCCCTTGCGTCGATGAAGGGGGCCTCGGTCGACCGGGTGGAGCTCCAGAGATGTGAGGAGGCACTGACGCTGGAGGCCACCGAGCGCACCCTGGACCTCGAGCAGTTGGAGAAGAGAGAGCGTCTGGTGGCACAGGCGGAGGATGACGTCACCGCGCGGGAAGCCCGAGCCCTAGAAGAGGTTGATCGCTGGGTGGCGACGGCCCGCTCGAACCTCGAGAGCGAGTACGAGGAAAGGCTAGAGCTGATCAGGGTCGAAGCAGAGGGCAGGACCGTTGCCCTGAAGGCCAGGCTGGACGAAGTGACGCGGCGTGCGGACGCTGCCGGGGCCGCCCTTGGCGCGGCACAGGTGGAGCTGGCTTCCTCCCGCGCCAAGGTGCTTGTTCTCCGTCAAAGGGTTGACGCAGTTGAGGCCGTCGCGTGGTGGAGTGAGGATGAGATACGCCAGTGGCAGACCTTGGAGCACATGCATGGCCCTATGCTCCGCACGCTCTGGGAAAGAGCTAACACTGCCTTGGGCAACATATGCGAGGCAGCCGTTGGGGAGCCTCATGAGGTTAACTATGCTGGTAACATTCAGTTCTTCACTGATGTGGTGACGCAGCTAGAGACCCGGTCAGGTAGAGCCGACAAGTTGGTGGAGGAGAGGAGTCGTGCCCTGCCTGGGCGTGCTTTTTCTCGCGTCTTTAGTCATCTTCAGGACATGGACCCCCACTTTGACTTCGATGCCGCCATCGCACCGGTACCCCTGGCCATCTGGGGCGATCTGGTGCATTGGGTGGAAGACAACGTGGACGCCCTTGTTAGAGCCTTCACCGCCGATGACGACGGTGTGGTCGTGGTTGCTGATGAGGGCGGCGTGGTGAATGGCCCAGATGCTGATGATGGCGACATAGAAGGCGATGGCGAGGCCAGCGATGCTAGTGACGACTCCGGAGGTGCCCCTGAGGATGCATTGGGGGATTTATCCGATTGACCGCGCGCTGTTCTTGCTTTTTACCCTGCGTAGAGAGAGTTCGGGCTTGGCCCTGAAGGTTGTAAGAGCATTTGGGAGGGGGAGCCCCTCGTGTAAAAACTTGCAGTTAGCATATTTGTAGACATGATATCGCCCGCATGCCTACGTCGAGCTACTGGTCTCATGACGAGTCAATTGGCTTGTTTACCTTCTACCCGCGTGGGCCTTAGCGAGCCTGCGGGGGGCCGCGGTGTCCTGAGTGCCTCCTGAATGAACCCATTGAACCTATAATGAGAACCTCCTGAGAGGGTGTGGCGATAGCAGTCCGGGCTGTGTGCATGCTGGGCCTGGCCCGGCTCACGAGGGGCTCATGAGGGGAGGCAGCTGAAGCTGGATGTACGCAAAGCGGTAGCGAGAACACGAGAGATTGCTCGAACGAGACTAAACACCCCTTCCCCGAACACACGCAAGTCTCAAGCTCAAATCCAACTTAAATCCAAGCAGGGGAAAAACGACAACCAAGGGAAAGGCAAAAAAGCAGAAAGGCTGCATCCGGCACCTAGTCTAGTCTTCGACGTCTTCTCACCAGCGCGGAGCTAAGTGCTGCCACTGTGCGTGGGCGGGAGCCACCGAGGCCCTAGGGCGGCTCTCTGGAGACTCCGGCGCGTGTACAGCCCCACTCATTATTACGTGAGAGTGTCACGGGGCGGCGAGCTTCACAGGCACTGGGTCTTCTTCACAGGTACCGGCCTTGCTTCATATCGCCACACGAGGGGCCCGCCTTGCACCACACTCTATTTCCATCGACGACGGCCGGAGACCAGGGACGCCACCGATGGGATAGAGCGGTCGCCAGCGATTCCCCCGACAACCACGGGTCCTCTGCTGGGGTAGGCCCTGAGGCACCTCCCTGGAGAGGGCCTACCTCCTGAGAACGCCTTGCTCCGAGCACCGCGGGGGCGAGGTCAGATCTCGGCCCCTTTCCTGCAGCCCCCGGTGCCCTCCTCCTGAGGGGTAGAAAGCTGCTGGATTGGGGCAGCCATCCGCCGCGACGACATGTACCTCCTGTGATGCATGGTTAGCGTATGCCTGCTCCTGAGGAATTAGCGATACCCGATAGTTTCTGCGTCCAACGCGGTCGACGAGGCTTTCCCGGGGCTCCTGAAAGAGCTCAGCTTCGGGTGTCTCTTCCCTCCAGCCTGGGCCGAGGAATGAGCCATGGTCTTCCTCCTGCGCATGCCCTTGATCCACCATGTGGGGCACATACGCTTCCGGGGCTGCCGCCCCGAATGCCTCGCTGTAGTGCCCCGTGTGCCACGCAGTCCTGCTTGAGGTGCCAACCTGGGAGTGGTAGCGCAGCGGCCCACTGGGACCGTGGGCTGTAGTGAATCCCCCTTCGCTGGTCGGAGGCGGAGGTAGCACTGTTCGTAGCCCAGCGCTGACGGCCAGGTTGGCGTTGGGGTGGCCCCGGAATCCGCTCGAAGCTGTGCGGGCGCGTGCGGGGCCTCCGTGCGGTCCGCCTTGGGCCTGAGGCGGCGGCTGGGTGTAGAAGGGGTGAGCCCCCGAGGCGGCGGAGCCCAGGAGCTCTGCCACCCGCTCTAGTAGCACGTCGTGGCCACCCTCCAGCAGCATGCATTGTAGTAGCTCTCAGGCCACTGTGAGCGCATCCCTTGAGTTCGCCTAATCCCGCCGGGTGTACGGCGCCGTGGCCGCGGCGTGGCTTGAGGCCCTTGCTGCCAACCACACCTGCCGCAGCGTGAGAGCTGGCGCCACCTGACCGCGTCGCCCGCGGCCCGCAGCGCCCTGTGGACCGCAGGCCGCCTGGGGCAAAGGGTTGAGGTCGCCCTGGGCAAGCGGCTCTGCGCGGGCGGGCCAGGGCGCCCAGGGATCGGGATTGCCCGTTGGGTCGCCGGACATGATGATGACGATGCGACGGTACGCGAGGTAGCGGGAAAAGGATTCCGGGGCACCCCTACCTGGCGTGCCAAATGTCGGATTTCGGGTTCCGGCAGACCCTCAAGGTTCGAACTCTGGGGTGCGCGCGGAGATCACACCTCCAACCTACCTACGTCTCGTCGCCTCGCAAGTATCTAAACTACACGAAGAACAACACAAGGGACACGAGGTTTATACTAGTTCGGGCCACCATTGTGGTGTAATACCCTACTCTAGTTTGTGGTGTGGTGGATTGCCTCACGGGGCTGATGATGAACAATACAAAGGAAGAACAGCCTCGCGAGGGGTGTTCTTGAGCTGGTGCGATGAACCGCTTGGGTGAGTTCAGTCGCCTCTTGGATGCCTATCTGATTTCTAGATGCCCTCCTACTGTGGTGGCTAGTCCTATTTATAGAGCGAGGCCTTGGTCCTCTTCCCAAATATTGAGCGGGAAGGGCACCAACAATTGGCCATTTTGAAGGGGAACATCTAGTACACTTATCCTGGCTAAAGTCGGTCCTTGCTTGCCAGAGACTCGGACGGTGACACCGGCTTGGGCTCCACGATGACCTCCATCCTGCCGTTCTGCTGGTCTTGGTCTTGTTGCACCGAAATGGTTGCCTTTGCTTGATACTCTTGCCTGCGCTTGCCCCCTTTGCACCAAAGAGGAAACAAGGACTCACAGAGGGCGGGCCCACTGGCCTCGGTCGTCATGGCTTGCATCATGGGCACCTCGTGAGGTACCCTGCCTTGATTCTCCGCCTCCTCGCGAGCCAGCCTGACGAGGCTGTGCCTGAGGAAGCTTCCTGTCGTCTTCCCCGCGAGGCTTGTCCCCTCGCGAGGGTCTTGATCATGTGTTGATGAAGATGGGCCGTACTGCGCCACTCCCTGAGCCACGCCGCAGACAGGCAAGTCTGGGTACCCCCGTTCCCAGAACACCGACACGTTCATTAAGGTAAAACCCAACCATAGCATTAAGATATATATTGGTCCCCCCTTCAATCCCGTACATATCAATTTCTATGTTTAGGAAGAATCTTCTGTCACCCTTGCCCACCAATGCATAGTCCTATCAACATACAACTAACCCTATGGTGTGATCCACACCCGCACTCTTATGATGGGCACCAAAGAACAACAACATAACCACAAGCAAATTAAACCAACCATAACAATTCACAAATTACCGGTAGGACAACAAAACTCTACTCAGACATCATAGGATGGCAACATATCATTGGATAATAGTATGAAGCATAAAGCACCATGTTCAAGTAGAGGGTACAATGGGTTGAGGGAGAGGGGACCGCTGAATATAGATAGGGGAAGGTGATGAAGTTGTTGGTGAAGATGACGCAGTTGTTGGAGTAGATCGCCATCACACGATGATTGCCCCGGCGGCATTCTGGCGCCACCGGGAGAGAGGGGGAGAGAGCCCCCTCCTTCCTCTTATTCTTCTTCCTTGGCCTCCCTTCTATATGGGAGGAGGGTTCCCCCTTTGGTCCATGGCCTCCATGGCGGCGGAGGGGCGAGAGCTCCTCTGAGATTGGATCTGTCTCTATATTCTCTTCTGTTTCATGTTCCTGTTTTCTAGCCGAAAATCGTTTCTTATAATCCCGGAGATCAGTAATTCTATTCTGCTGAGATTTTAACACGATTCTTTTCGGATATAAGATTCCTTGCGCCTGAAGTAGAGTAGCAACCGCCTTACGAGGTGAGCACAACCCACCACCACGCGCCAGGGGGCCCAGGCACGCCCTGGTTGAAGGAAATATGCCCTAGAGGCAGTAATAAAGTTATTATTTATTTCCTTATTTCATGATAAATGTTTATTATTCATGCTAGAAATTTATTAACCGGAAACTTGATACATGTGTGAATACATAGACAAACAGAGTGTCACTAGTATGCCTCTACTTGACTAGCTCGTTGAATCAAAGATGGTTAAGTTTCCTAGCCATAGACATGAGTTGTCATTTGATTAACGAGATCACATCATTAGAGAATGATGTGATTGACTTGACCCATTCCGTTAGCTTAGCACTTGATCGTTTAGTATGTTGCTATTGCTTTCTTCATGACTTATACATGTTCCTACAACTATGAGATTATGCAAATCCCGTTTACCGGAGAAACACTTTGTGTGCTACCAAACGTCACAATGTAACTGGGTGATTATGAAGGAGCTCTACAGGTGTCTCCGAAGGTACATGTTGAGTTGGCGTATTTCAAGATTAGGATTTGTCACTCAATTGTCGGAGAGGTATCTATGGGCCCTCTCGGTAATGCACATCACTATAAGCCTTGCAAGCAATGTGACTAATGAGTTAGTTACGGGATGATGCATTACGTAATGAATAAAGAGACTTGCCGATAATGAGATTGTACTAGGTATTGAGATACCGACGATCGAATCTCGGGCAAGTAACATACCGATGACAAAGGGAACAACGTATGTTGTTATGCGGTTTGACCGATAAAGATCTTCGTAGAATATGTGGGAGCCAATATGAGCATCCAGGTTCCACTATTGGTTATTGACCGGAGACGTGTCTCGGTCATGTCTACATAGTTCTCAAACACGTAGGGTCCGCATGCTTAAAGTTCGATGACGCTTATATTATGAGTTTATGTGTTTTGATGTACCGAAGGTAGTTCGGAGTCCCGGATGAGATCGGGGACATGACGAGGAGTCTCGGAATGGTCAAGACGTAAAGATCGATATATTGGACGACTATATTCGGACATTGGAAAGGTTCCAAGTGATTCGGGTATTTTTCGGAGTATCGGAGAGTTACGGGAATTTGCCGGGGAGTATATGGGCCTTATTGGGCTTTAGGGGAAAGAGAGAGGAGAGGTTGGGCGCCCCCCAAGGCCTAGGTCGAATTGGACTAGGGGGAGGGGCTGCGCCCCCTCCTTCCTTCTCTTCTCTCTCCCCTTTCCTTGACTCCTACTCCTACTACTTGGAATGGGGGAATCCTACTCCCGGTGGGAGTAGGACTCATGCTAGGGTGCGCCATAGAGAGGGCCGGCCCTCCCCCTCCTCCACTCCTTTATATACGGGGAGGGGGGGCACCCCTTGGAGACACAACAATTGATCTCTTGATCTCTTAACCGTGTACGGTGCCCCCCTCCACCATAGTCCTCCTTGATAATATTGTAGTGGTGCTTAGGCGAAGCCCTACGACGGTAGAACATCAAGATCGTCACCACGCCGTCATGCTGATGGAACTCTCCCTCGACACTCGGCTGGATCGGAGTTCGAGGGACGTCATCGAGTTGAACGTGTGCTAGAACTCGGAGGTGCCGTAGTTTCGGTGCTTGATCGATCGGGCCGTGAAGAGGTACGACTACATCAACCACGTTGTTCTAACGCTTCCGCTTTCGGTCTACGAGGGTACATGGACAACACTCTCCCCTCTCGTTGCTATGCATCACCATGATCTTGTGTGTGCGTCGGAAAGTTTTTGAAATTACTATGTTCCCAACACTGGTGTCTTGTGGGGGATGTGGGCCTCCTTTTGCGTCGATTCCAACACCCAAAAATCACATATATTCCAAGATAATTCTTCGTAAATATTTATCGTGTTTGGACTTTGTTTGATATGGATATTCCGCGAAACAAAAAACTTGCAACAAACAGGAATTGGCACTAGGCACTGGATCAATATGTTAGTCCAATATATCATATAAAGTTGTATAATATTGGCATGAAGCAATCAAAAATTATAGATACGATGGAGACGTATCAGCATCCCCAACCTTAATTCTTGCTCGTCCTCGAGTAGGTTAATGATAAAAAAGATAATTTTTGATGTGAAATGCTACCTAGCATAATCTTCAGCATATATCTAATCATGGCAGGAATATTAAGACATGAATGATTCAAAGCAATAGCCTATAATTTGACATAAAGACATCAATAATCAGACATCCCAACAAACAATCATGTCTTTCAAAATATCCCAACAAAATCATATATTCTTGTCATGCTTTGTCTTCTTAACACAAAGTATTTATCATGCACAACCCCGATGACAAGCCGAGCAATTGGTTCATACTTTTTAATGCGCTTCATCTTTTTCAACCCTCACGCAATACATGAGCGCAAGCCATGGATATAGCACTATAGGTGGAATAGAGTATGATGATAGTGGTAAATATAGAGAAGGCAAAAAAGTAAGAAAGTCTCACATCAACGCGGCTAACCTACGGGCTATGGAGATGCCCATCAATTGGTATCAATGCGAGGAGTAGGGATTGCCATGCAACGAATGCACTAAAAGCTATAAGTGTAGGAAAGATCAATATGAAAACTAAGTGGGTGTGCATCTAACTCTATAATGAAAAATTCCCACTAGTATATGAAAGTGACAACATAGGGGACTCTCGATATGAAAAACATGGTGCTGCTTTGAAGCACAAGTGTGGAATTGGCATGCCCCTTCTCTCTTTTCTGTCATTTTTTTCTTTTTTTTTTCTTTTTTTCTTTTTCTTGGGCTCTTTTTGGCCCCACTTTATTTCTTTTCTTTTTATATTTGTCCAGAGACTCATCCCAACTTGTGGGGGAATCATAGTCTCCATCATCCAATCCTCACTTTGACATGCTCTAATAATGAATAATGATGATCGTCACACTTCTATTTACTTACAACTCAAAAGAAATAAAAATTACAACTCATTAGAACAAAGTATGACTCTATATGAATGCCTCTGGCAGTGTACCAAGATGTGCAATGATCTAGCATAACATGTATAAAAAATGATGAACGGTGGCTGAGCCACAAATACTATGTGATGCGGCTTGAACTACGTCGGTATTTCCCAAAGAGGAAGGGATGATGCAGCACAACAATGCTAGGTGTTTCCCTCAATGATGAGACCAAGGTTATCGAACCAGTAGGAGAACCAAGAAACACTACATAAATGGTACCTGCGCACAAAGAACAAATACTTGCAACCCGACGTGTTAAAGGGGTTGTCAATCCCTCTCGGGTAACGGCGCCAGAAATTGGCACGTGGACGGGAGAAAGTTGTAATAAATTGATAGATGCCAATAAAAGTAAATAAAATTCAGTGAGGTATCTTTGTGTTTTTGTATTAATAGATCTGAAAGTAAAAGCAAATAAAAATAGATCTGGAAGGCAAATATGATTAAGAAGAGACCCGGGGGCCGTAGATTTCACTAATGGCTTCTCTCGAGAAAAATAGCATACAGTGGGTAAATAAACTACTGTTGGGCAATTTCTAGAACTTCAAATAATCATGACAATATCCAGGCAATGATCATTATATAGGCATCACGTCCAAGATTAGTAGACCAACTCCTGCATGCATCTACTACTATTACTCCACACATCAACCGCTATCCAGCATGCATCTAGTGTATTAAGTTCATGGAGAAATGAAGTAATGCAATTAGAATGATGACATGATGTAGACAAGATCTATTTATGTAGAAATAGACCCCATCTTGTTATACTTAATAGGAACGATACATACGTGTCAGTTCCCCTTCTATCACTGGGATCAAGCACCGTAAGATCGAACCCATCACAAAGCACCTCTTCCCATGGCAAGATAAATTGATCTAGTTGTCCTAACTAAACAAAAGATTCAAATAAGAAACACGAGGCTATAAGTAATCATGCATATAAGAGATCAAAAGACTCAAATAACTTTCATGGATAAAAACATAGATCTGATCATAAACTCAAAGTTCATCGGATCCCAACAAACACACCGCAAAAAGAGTTACATCAAATAGATCTCGAAGATACCATTGTATTGAGAATCATAAGAGAGAAACGAAGCCATCTAGCCACTAACTACGGACCGGAAGGTCTACAATGAATTACTCACGCATCATCGGAGAGGCACCAATGAGGATGATGAACCCCTCCGTGATGGTGTCTACATTGGATCTGGTGGTTCTGGAACTTGTGGCGGCTGGAATTGATTTTCGTCGACTCCCCTAGGGTTTTTGGAATATTGGGGTATTTATAGAGTAAAGAGGCGATGCGGGTGGCAGCCGAGGTGGGCACAACCCCCTTGGGCGCGCCCTGTGCGTTGTGCTCCCCTCGGAACTCCCCTTAGGTACTTTCTTGGCCCAACAGGTGTCTTCTGGTCCAGAAAAAATTCACAAAATGTTTTGCTGCATTTGGACTCCGTTTGATATTGATTTCCTGTGATGTAAAAAACAAGCCGAAAACAGCAACTCGCACTTGCCACTATGTCAATAGGTTCATCCCAAAAAATGATATAAAGTTGCTATAAAATGATGCAAAACATCCAAGAATGATAATATAACAGCATGGAACAATCAAAAAATATAGATACGTTGGAGACGTATCATCATCCCCAAGCTTAATTCCTGCTCATCCTCGAGTAGGTAAATGATAAAAATAGAATTTTTGATGTGGAATGCTGCCTAACATGTTCATCGCATATTCTTTTCTTTGTAGCATGGACATTTGGACTTTTATATGATTCAAAAGCATTAGTCTAGTTTTGACGTGAAGATTTCAATACTCAAGCATATCAACAAGCAACCATGTCTTTCAAAATATCAACACTAAAGCAAGTTATTCCTAGCCCATTATGCTCAATCATTGATCCATTCATGAAACACACTCGCATATTAGCTACGCCCAATGCTCAAGTACGATCATAGTGCCCCTTGGTGCTTTATAAGAGAAGATGGAGAGTCAAGTAATTTTTTTGCATAAACTAAATAGAAAGGCCCTTCGTAGAGGGAAGTAGGGATTTGTAGAGGTGCCAAAGCTCAAAGAAAAAAAAATACATAAAACATTTTGGGTGGCATGCTTTTCCTATCAACAAAAATGATCGATTAGTTACCAATACTTTCCATGCTAGATATATCATAGGCAGTTCCCAAACCGAAAATAAAGTTTATTCCTTTTTCCAGCATACTTTCACTTTTGATGGCTAACCGTATCCATCGGTGCCTTCCATAAAACACTTTCAAAGGAAGTTATTATTTGACAACATAAAGTAAATTCATTTTTCATTTCGGGACAGGGCATCCCTAATACCTTTGTCGTACTCTCGCGCAATGACAAGTGAATAAACACTCATCTTGAGAATAACACATCTAGCATGGAAATATATCAGCCACCCCCTACCGTTTCATTAGAGGTACGAGCACACAAAAGAGAAATTTATTTTGAAAATTAGAGATGGCACATAAAAATTTGCTTATAACGGCAAAAGAATACCGCATATAGGTAGGTATAGTGGACTCATGTGGCAAAAACTGGTTTAAAGGATTTTGGATGCACAAGTAGTGATCATACTTAGTGCAATTGAAGGCTAGCAAAAGATTGGGAAGCATCCAACCAAGTAGCGAGCATTAAGCATAACTAACACCAAATAATGCACCACAAGTAGGATGTAATTTCATTGCATAACTATTGACTTTCGTGCTGGCATAGGGAATCACAAACTTTAACACCAATATTCTTACTAAAGCATAATTACTCATCAGCATGACTCACATATCACTGTCATCATATCTCAAAACTATTACAAAGAATCAAGTTTATTTTGTCCAATGATCTTCATGAAAGTTTTTATTATATCCCTCTTGAATATCTATCACTTTGGGACTAATTTCAAATGTTGCTTTTAATAGCTCAAACAAATCTAAGTGAAGAACATGAGCATAAAAAATTTTCTTCTCACAAAATAATTTACGTGAAGCAAGTGAGGATTTCTTAAAAAATTTACTAACTCTCAAATTAATCTAAGTGAAGAATGAGAGCATTTCTTCAAAAATAGTAAAGCACACCATGCTCAAAAAAATATAAGTGAAGCACTAGAGCAATTCCATAGCTCATAAAGATTTAAGTGAAGCATAGAGAGCAATTCTAACAAGTCATAGCATAATTATGGCTCCCTCAACTAGGTGTTTCCAGCAAGAATGGATGACTTAAAACACAAAGAAAAACAAGCAAAGACTCATATCATACAAGATGCTCCAAGCAAAACTCATAATATGTGACGAATAAAAATATAGTTTCAAGTAAAATACCGATGGTTGTTAGAAGAAAGAGGGGATGCCACTCAGGGGCATCCCCAAGCTTAGTTTCTTGATACTTCTTGAATATTATCTTGGGATGGCTCGGGCATCCCCAATCTTAGACTTTTCCTAATCCTTATTCCTTCATCCATCGCAATCTCACCCAAAACTTGAAAACTTCAATCACACAAAACTCATCAAAACCATCGTGAGATCCGTTAGTATAACAAAGCAAATCACTACTTTAAGTACTATTGCAAACCCATTCATATTTTGTTATTGTTTTATATCTACTGTATTTTAACTTTTCCATGGCAAAAACTCTTCAAAGGAAACCATAGAATCAACAAAACAAGCACATAACAGAACGAAAACAGAATCTAACAAAAACAAAACAGTCTGTAGTAATCAGAGAACTTCGTATACTTCTGTAACTCCAAAGATTCTAAAAAATTAGGACAACATGGGCAATTTGTATATCAATCTTGTGTAAAAAATTTAGAGCAAAAGCACGTTTCTGTGATTTATGAAAATTATTTTTTTGAGCGCAAAAGTTTCTATTTTTTAATAAGATCGAATCAGTTAATCACCCAAATTATCCCAAAGGCCTTGCTTGGCACAAACACTAATTTAAACGACAAAAGCACATCTAAACAAAGGCATAATTGGGTATTTATTGAAACAGCAAGAAAACCAGAGAGAGAGAAAAGATACAAGTTGGGTTGCCTCCCAACGAGCGCTATCATTTTACGCCCCTAGCTAGGCATAATGCAAAGATCTAAGTGTTGTCATCTTTGTTTTCATTTCCGTTGGAGGTGTTTTTGTCGGGTGGTTTTGCAAAGACAACATAAAACACCTCATCCATAAATAGTTTAGCACTATCAAGTTGTTTATCATCATATCCCCTTTGATTTCCGACAACAATCCAAGAATAGTGTTGATTAACATCATTGAAAACTTGTTGGATTATGTCTAAAACAGGGACTTCCTTTTTAAGATTCTCATCAAAATTTGATTATTTCCAATCAAGTGTCTTAAAATATAATCACTATTATAAAGGATCTCATTTATCACCGGTTTTTCCCGATTCATAACATAAAATCAAAGAACGATGGTAGCCAACTTTTTAGCTTTGGGATTCTTTATAACAGGCAACTCATAAAACAATCTTTGCAAGGTAGGATGGGTATGGATGAATCTATTTTCAAGTATATGAGCATCATCAAGAGTAAATTTCTGACACAATTGAAAATTCTTGGATATATTCTTTTCCCATAATATTCCCTTGCCCCAAAACAAAAATTTTAGCATCCATATTGCCAGATCGTCCAATTTTAGGAGTTAGGCCATCATCTGTTTCTGCCATGCCAAAGTTACTCATGGTGACAAGTTAAAGCAAATAAGAGATCTGACGAGCAACGACGAACGAAAAAGAGGACGAATGAAACGACAATTTTTTGTGAAGTGGGGGAGAGGAAAACGAGAGGCAAATGGCAAATAATGTAAATTGCAAGGAGATGAGATTTGTGATATGGAACCTGGTAGATGTTCATGACGTCTCCCCGGCAACGGCGCCAGAAATTTGCAAGTTGTCAGGAGACTATCTTGACTTGATCCTTCCCGGCAACGGCGCCAGAAATTTCTTTTGATGCGGCTTGAACTACGTCGGTATTTCCCCAAAGAGGAAGGGATGATGCAGCACAGCAACGGTAGGTATTTCCCTCAGTGATGAGACCAAGGTTATTGAACCAGTAGGAGCACCATGCAGCACCACGTAAATGGTACCTGCACACAAAGAACAAATACTTGCAACCCGATGTGTTAAAGGGGTTGTTAATCCATTTCGGGTAACGGCGACAGAAATTGGCACATGGATGGGAGAAAGTTCTAATTAATTGATAAATGCAAATAAAAGCAAATAAAATTCAGCAAGGTATTTTTGTGTTTTTGGATTAATAGATCTGAAAATAAAAGCAAATAAAAATAGATCTTGAAGGAAAATATGATTAAGAAGAGATCCAAGGGCCGTAGATTTCACTAGTGGCTTCTCTCAAGAAAAATAGCATACGGTGGGTAAACAAATTACTGTTGGGCAATCGATAGAACTTCAAATAATCATGACGACATCCAGGCAATGATCATTATTTAGGCATCACATCCAAGATTAGTAGACCGACTCCTGCCTGCATCTACTACTATTACTCCACACATCGACCACTATCCAGCATGCATCTAGTGTATTAAGTTCATGGAGAAATGGATGAATGCAATAAGAACAATGACATGATGTAGACAAGATCTATTTATGTAGAAATAGACCCCGTCTTGTTATCCTTAATAGCAATGATACATACGTGTCAGTTCCCCTTCTGTCATCGGGATCAAGCACCGTAAGATCGAACTCATCACAAAGCACCTCTTCCCATGGCAAGAAAAATCAATCTAGTCAGCCTAACCAAACCAAATATTCGAAGAAGAAATACGAGGCTATAAGTAATCATGCATATCAAAGATCAAAAGACTCAAATAACTTTCATGGATAAAAACATAGATCTGATCATAAACCCAAAGTTCATCGGATCTCAACAAACACACTGCAAAAAGAGTTACATCAAATAGATCTCCAAGAGACCATTATATGGAGGATCAAGAGAGAGAGAGAGAGAGAGAGAGAGAGAGAGATAGAGAGAGAGAGAGAGAGGAAGCCATCTAGCTACTAACTACAGACCCGAAGATCTACAATGAACTGCTCACGCATCCTCGGAGAGGCACCAATGAGGATGATGAACCCCTCCGTGATGGTGTCTAGATTGGATTTGCTGGTTCTGGAACTTGCGGCGACTGGAATTGATTTTCGTCAATTGCCCTAGGGTTTTTGGAATATTGGGGTATTTATAGAGCAAAGAGGCGGTGGGGGAGGCGGCCGAGGTGGGCACAACCCACCTAGGCGCGCCCTGGTGGGTTGTGCTCCCCTCGGAGCTCCCCTTAGGTACTTTCTTGGCCCAACAGGTGTCTTCTGGTCCAGAAAAAATCCACAAAAAGTTTCACTGCATTTGGACTCCGTTTGATATTGATTTCATGCGATGCAAAAAACAAGCAGAAAACAACAACTAGCACTTGGCACTATGTCAATAGGTTAGTCCCGAAAAATGACATAAAGTTGCTATAAAATGATTGTAAAACATCCAAGAATGATAATATAATAGCATGGAACAATAAAAAACTATAGATACGTTGGAGACGTATCACTATGTCATCTATATGATCATGCAAGGCAATATGACAATGAATGCTAAAGTCATCAAAACGGGAGCGGTGGAAGTTGCATGGTAATATATCTCGAAATGGCTATGGAAAGGCCATAATAGTAGGTATGGTGGCTGATTTGAGGAAGATATAATAAGGCTTATGTGTGACAGAGCATATAATATCTCGGAGTTTGGATGAAGTGGAGAAGTTTGCACCGACTCTTAAGGTGAGAAAGGGAAATGCACAGTACCGAAGAGGCTAGAAAATTGTGGAAAGGTAAGAGCGCATATAATCCATGGACACACATTAGCCATAAAGAATTCATATACTTGTTGTAGAAGTTTATTAGCCTCGAAGCAAAGTACTACTATGCATGCCCCTAGGGGGATAGATTGGTAGGAAAACACCATCGCTCGTCCCCGACCGTCACTCATAAGGAAGACAATCAATAATAAATCATGCTCCAACTTCATAGCATAACGAGAGACTATACGTGCATGCTTTGGGAATCACAAACCTTAACACCAATATTCTCACTAACCACAGCCGTTTACTAGTACCTCCCACATATTATCATCTCTATATCTCAAAACGGTTGCAAGGAATCAAACATATCATATTCAGTGATCCATAAGTTCTATGTAGGATTTCATGACTAACCATGCAAATTACCAATTCCTGTTGACTCTCTAAATAGATATAAGTGAAGCATGAGAGTTTAACTCTTTCTACAAAACTCCATTCTCTAATAATTATAAGTGAAGCAAAAGAGCATTCTACAAATAACGGCTTTCCATGTAAAGAGAAAAAGGCAATCCAAACTTCAAATGATATAAGTGAAGCACATGAAGCATTCTGTAAAGCCGTACTCAAAAGATATAAGTGAAATGCAATGAGCATTCTATAAATCAACCATGGACTATCTCATACCATCATGGTGCATAAAATAAAAATGAAAACTAAACACAAAGACGCTCCAAGATTTACACATACCACATGAACGAAACGAAGACGAAAACATACGAATACTTGTTGAAGAAAGATGGGATGCCTTCCGGGGGATCCCCAAGCTTAGACGCTTGAGTCTCCTTGGATATTTACTTTGGATACCTTGGGCATCCCCAAGCTTGAACTCTTGCCTCTCCTCCTTCTCCTCATCTCGAGACCTCCTCGATCTTTGAACACTTCATCCACACAAAACTTAACAGAAAACTGGTGAGATTCGTTAGTATAATAAAGAAAATCACTACTTTAAGTATTGTTGCAAACCCATTCATATTTTGTATTTGCATTATCCCTGTTGTATTATAACTTCTCCATGGCTTATACCACTGATAGAATCGATAGTTTCATCAAAACAAGCAAAACAATGCATCAAAAATAGAATATGTCTTAAACAGGACAGTCTGTAGTAATCTAAACTTTGATCATACTTCTATAATTCCAAAAATTATGAAAAAGTAGGGCAAAATAAACCATTTGCATAGCAGCACTGTGTAAAAATTTCAAAAACTTTTTATGTTCCAGTAAAAAAATGTAAAATCATGCACTACAGCCAAAGTTTTTGTTTTTGAAGCACACATACCAACAAGCAATCTAATCATCCCAAAGGCAAATCTTGGCACATTATTTTTATAATACAATGGATTTGTACAAGGGATAATTATTTTTGTGAGAAATTTCTATGAAAAATTCTACATTGTTTCCATGAGCATGAACACAAGTGTTCAAGGTCGACCCTCACTTCTCCAATGCATAACCTTCCAATCGCTTCTCTTTTTGATAAAGTTTTTTAAGTTCCCCTCTATATTTTTTTGTTTTTAAACTTTATAAAATCACTCAACAGAATCAAATGACTCTCTAAAACTCCCGACTTGTCTCTCTAGCAGCACTTTCTTTAAAGCCATTAAGCTAGGCATAAAGTGTTCAAGTAATGGATCCACCCGGATCCCAAGGTATATCAAAGCCAATTTTAATTAACAATGATTTGGCATTTAGTAGTGAGCACAAATCAACATATATCATGCAATGACGAAGTCTAACTCTCTTCCTATGCATTGGTATGTCATAAAAGAACAATTTCATGCACATCAAGTAAAGGCCAATACATAGCATAAGCAGTTTCTTGCAATTTTATCGTATTGGAAACATAGAGAGGTGGAGATATAGTTCCTCTCTCATAATAATTGCCAGTATGAGCAACAAGCACATGCATATTATATTCATCAAAATCATTATGTGCAATGGAAAAAAGGCAACCCATCAATGTAGTCCTTAATAAGAGCAAACTTCTCCAATATAGTGTAGTTTGGAGAATTCAAAAAGATAATAGGACTATCATGTGTGGGTGCAATAGAAACAATTTCATTCGTAATATAAGGAACTATAGCAAGTTCATCTCCTCAAGCATAATTCATTTTGGCATCTTGGCCACAAGCATAGCAAGCATAAAGTTCATCAAAAAGGATATTTCAAACGAATCCAAGGGATCATAGCAATTATCCTTCGATCAGAACGAAGGGGCATTAAACAATGCATGAGTTTGAGAGTTACTCTCATTAGAAGGTGGGTACGGGTAGCTAATCCTCTCTTCCTCCTTTTGTTCTTCACTCTCCTCCTCATCTTTTTCATCTTATGAGCTCACAATTTCATCAATTTCCTCTTCCATAGTTTCCTGCAAAATATTAGTCTCTTCTTGGACAGCGGACACTTTCTTAATAAACTCATTAATATTGGCATTATATTTATAATTGTCATAGAAATATTTAAGTATAGCAAAAAAATTAGGTCTATAAACTGCATCATCAAAATCTTCATACTTTTCAAACAGAGATTCAATTTCATAAGCACCTTTAAAAGCAACAAATTCTTCTATTCATTACACATCATAGTAATCATATCTACCATTAGCGTAAGAAGCCAAGGTTTCATTATCATTAAATTCACATGAAAACGGAAGGTGTGGAGCCTTAATCCTTGAGCAACAAGTATGATCATATCTCTGGCATAAATTCCAAGCGCACCAATGCAACATATCAATTTGGTCCCATAACAGTTTCCCTTTTAGTGTCAAGCGATAATCCCTAAGGTATTCACGTTGATCCAACTTGTCTCCCATTGTCAAGTTGGATGGGGTTTTCTTACGATTATCAAAGTAGTGTTTAATATTTTTCACATAACGAGCATCGAGGGTTTTAGGAGGTTCCCCACTGATAATCCACAAGTATAAGGGATCGACACAGTTTTGGAGGGTAGACTATTCAACCCAAATTTATTGATTCGACACAAGGGGAGCCAAAGAATATTTGCAGTATTAGCAGCTGAGTTGTCAATTCAACCACACCTGGAGATTAATTATCTACAGCAAAGTGATTAGTAGCAGAGTAGTATGATAGTTTTCATAGCAATAGTATTAGCAATAGTAATAGTAACAATGATAGCAATGATTTTGTAGCAAGTGCGATAGTAACAATAGCAATAGTAACTTAGCAAGAACAATATGAGAGAAATTCGTAGGCATTGGATCGATGAATTCATTAGATGATATTCATCATATAATAGTCATAACCTAGGGAGATATGACACTAGCTCCCTGTCGGTGTCAAAATCGGCGGATCTCGGGTAGGGGGTCCCGAACTGTGCGTCTAGGCGGATGGTAACAGGAGACAAGGGACGCGATGTTTTTACCCAGGTTCGGGCCCTCTCGATGGAGGTAAAACCCTACTCCTGCTTGATTGATATTGATGATATGGGTAGTACAAGATTAGATCTACCACGAGATCAAGGAAGCTAAACCCTAGAAGCTAGCCTATGGTATGATTGTTGTTCGTCCTATGGACTAAAACCCTCCGTTTATATAGACACCGAAGAGGGCTAGGGTTACACAGAGTCGGTTACAATGGTAGGAGATCTACATATCCGTATTGCCAAGCTTGCCTTCCACGCCAAGGAAAGTCCCATCCGGACACGGGACAAAGTCTTCAATCTTGTATCTTCATAGTCTTGGAGTCCGGCCGATGATGATAGTTTGGCTATCCGGACACCCCCTTAGTCCAGGACTCCCTCAGTAGCCCCAGAACCAGGCTTCAATGACGATTAGTCCGGCGCATATATTGTCTTCGGCTTTGCAAGGCGGGTTCTCCTCCAAATTCCATGTGCTTGCCGAATAGTGTCCGGCTTCCTTATAAATGTTGCGCTCCTTGGCTTCCACGTCCAATAATGGCCCTCTTCCACATGTCGTATGAATGCGAAAAGCCAGTGTAATTTTACATTTTACCCCCTAGCTGCGCGAATAAGCTGCCTATAAGAGAGGCAAGGATCTAGATCCGAATCACACCATCCTCCTTCCGCGAGTACTCATCAAAGCGCCTCTAACAAAAATCCACTCCAACATGGACAGTCGACACGGCTCCTCCTCTCGCGTTCCCAGCCCTCAGCCAGGAGATTGGAGGAGATGTTCAGTCCTGCACAGCGAGCTAGTGACGCTCCAAGCGGAGGGATACCTCCCCCTAGCCTTCATGGTTCCGGTTCAAGCCCGACTGGCCACCTACAAAGGTAGAAAGCAGACGGAGAGCGCCCCAATCCCGCCAAAGGAGAGCGGGTATGCTTTGTCCCTTATCTAATAAGGGGACTCCGATTTCCTATACATCCGTTTCTCCGGGGGCTCCTGGAGTTCTACGGGCTCCAGCTTCACCACCTTACACCTGCCTCCATCTTGCATATTGCGGGCTTTGTAGCCCTTTGCGAGCTGTTCTTGGGCATCGAGGCCCATTTTGCGCTGTGGAAGAGATTGTTTTGCCTCGTACCCCATTCTCACGAGGGGTCGATAGATCAAGTGGGCGGAGCCGAAATATGGCGCATCGCCAGGACCGGATACCTATCCGGAACCCCGAAGAAGGCGTCCAAAGACTGGCCTTCGGAATGGTTTTATATGGAAGACGCCCCACTGCCGGACCCAGTTCGGATCGGCCTCCCGACGTTCAGCAACGCTCCTCTGAAGAAATGCCTGAGTTGGCGCCCGCGGAGCCCTCAACGGGAGAATGATAGGAGCGTCCAATATCTGATGGGCCGGATAAGGTTACTGGCTCATTCCGGATTGACCATGATTGGAGTCATGGCCATGTGCATCATGCGAGGGGTGCAGCCACTCCAATATAGGGGCCACCCCATGTGGGACTTCAACGGGGAGGATGACGCCACCCGTCATGGCCGCAAAGGGCCGGGATCGGTTGCCGATCTGGTGAAGATCCTGTCCGGCTTGTATAAGGGGGAGAAAGAGGACTTCCTCCGCGCGAGTCCATCGAATGGATTCTCCATGAATAACCCTCGAAGCTGGGTAAGCGGACGTTTACCTATCCGATCCATATTCCCAAAGTTAAGTGTCTTACTTTGTGATTTCGACGCAGGAACTGCGCCGAGACGTGGAGGGCATACATAGCCTGACTCCACAACCCGAGGATCCGGGGCGATCCCTTGATCCGGCCTCCGAAGAGGATCCGGACACAGAGGTGGAGCTGATCGATGGGGTGTTCCACCAACTCAGCATGGACAATGCTTTGGTCGCCATTACGGCCGACTACCCCGGTTTATCTCCGGCTTCCCATGTAGCTATGACCGGAATCCTGACATCATTACTTCATCCATGCTTATTTCTGACCACCGTATGCCAACGGTGCCTTGCAGGAGGCGCCTTTAAGGCATGAAGTCGAACCCGCGGCGGCTGACCCACAAGGGTCAGTTCGGCCCAGCAGGCGGAAGAGGAGTGCGGCGCAAATCGAAACGTCGCCGCAACGGTATGGCGCACCACCGTATTTAAGGGAAAGATTCCCGGGGGGTATATTAATCGCTCATGATTTTTCCAGGAGAAAGAGCGCTCGCCGGACTGTGCCCATAGAGGTTGCCAATCAAGCCTCCGTCAGCCAGGTTCCAACGCCTGGTCCGGAGGGGGAGGCAAACACAAGGCGTGAGCCAGATGCTCCTCCAACGGAGGATGCCGACAGGCTGTCCGCCACCAGGTCCGAGGTGGAGAGTGCCATGAATCACAGGCGCCGCCGGACAGTTCTTCGTGACGCGTGTTTCTCCCCGGAGGCGTTGAATGCCTTTAATGCGGGAGACGCGCACCTCCGTGCCGCTCGAGATGGTTTAACCAGAGCCACGGAGCAGTATGTGAAAGACATACGGGTGAGGAATTTTAACAGTTATATATGCCAGTAGCCCCCGAGACTTAAAATAGTTAGAATAATTGATTTAAGGATCATTTGTTATGTAGGATCTCACGGAGAAGAATACCCACTTGTCCCAGGAGCTTCAAGAGTGCAAGGCCCAACTTGAGGCCGCACTAGCCGCCGCAGGGGGAGCCACAGAGACCCCCTCTGGTAATACATACTTCGAAAAGATAAGTAGTTTATGAAGTGCGTCGTGTGCGTAAGTCTGACAATAATATTGCAGAGGGTGCCGGACTAGATCCGGACAAGCAACATCTGCTGCGCCAGCTGAAGGCCCGCGAGAAGGTGCTTATGAGGGTGTAGAAGGAGAGGAACAAACTCCAAGATGCCAACACCCAGCTGGGCGAAGAACTAAAAGATGTTCGGGTCCAGCTATCTGACTCCGTAAAGGATAATTGGCGGCTTCGTCGCGGCATTTACAGTAAGTGCTTGAGCAAACTCTTTTGAAAAGAAGATTTCGGTGAGGAAGTCGATTGACAGAAATGTGTCTGTAGGTGTGCTCATAGGTCGTCCGGCGGAGGAACTGCCTGGTTCCACAGGTGACCTTCTTCCCGAGCTGCTGCAACTGCACGAACGTGTTCGGCAAGCGATGAGCGGAGTTGTTCAGGCCTTATGGCCGTCCGTCTCCCTACCCAAGGGTCTTGGAGGGCTTGCTGAGAAGCTTCAGGGAGTACGGCAGCGCTTCCGTCTGTGGAAGATAT
This sequence comes from Aegilops speltoides, assembly GCA_021437245.1. Taxonomy (NCBI): domain Eukaryota; kingdom Viridiplantae; phylum Streptophyta; class Magnoliopsida; order Poales; family Poaceae; genus Aegilops; species Aegilops speltoides. Next base: position 122,851,075 of record CM038143.1, on the reverse strand, counting down.
CGTCCTGCCGTCAAGGCGCCAGGGAGGCCTGGGCCATGGTGAAGACGTCGTACACGAAGGCTGATCCAAACCACATGGCCTAGGTCAGACCTGTGGGGCTCGATGGGAAGGAGATTCCTATGAGCCTAATGTACGGCCAAGTAGAGTTGGCCGCTAAATATTCCCAACGGGACTGTAAACTAGACAACCTGTTAGATGGGATTGAAGAGGAGTACAATCAGTCAATTTGACGATGTAATTTAAAATGACATGTAAAATGCCTTCTAGCTGGATTGTAGATCGTTTGTCTTTGCGGACCTTTTTCGCTTCAACCTCGGGACCCAACAGTCCGAGTGTGTCGAATACCCTCACGGTTATATAAAAACCGGGCATGCATGGAGACCAGGCGTAGGGGTCATTAGTGCTTTATCGCATAAGTGCCCAACTAGTTATGTTATATTACATGGTTAGTAAGAAACATCTTCCAGGAGAATAGTTCCGTTAGGGGTTCCTTTCCGTGGGAGGCATGCCCTAAAGTGCATGTCCGGACTGCGAAAAGAGCAGAAAAGCATCTGGGGGCAGATAAATAAATAAGTAAGAAATCATCTTTCAAGTCACCGACCGAATATTCCCTTAAGAATGCTAGCTTCGGCTTCACCTACCGAGGTACACATCCGGTGACCGGCAAGAATAATTGCAGAGGTGCTCCCTTTACCTCCTAGCCGAACAATCGAGAACGTAGGGGTAAGCACAGGAGCCAGGCAACCCAGCTTGGCCAAGACTTAATTCATATCGATGCATATAATGGTGAATAAAAGGTACATGCGGAAGTTTGACACATGTATTGGGCATGAAGCCCGTATAAATAAGCTTCTGTTAAAGAAGCCCCCAGGTATAATGAGTGCGAGTAGCACGTCAAGTGTGTGCGAACAATGCGCAGATCACCCCTCAAAGGCTTTTACGAAAAAGGGAGGAAAAAAGAGAGAAACAGAAGACAGCTAAAGTATAAAATGTGGACGGAGGAAGGAGACGAACTCTGAGTCCGGCGCTAAGCGTAGAATCTTCGGAGACGGGCTGCGTTCCATGGGTTCGGCTCGAGTCGGTTGTCCAATGCGTTTCGTAGACGGTATGCTTCGCCGGTCAGGACTTGGTCGATGATGAAGGGACCTTCCCATTTGGGCTTGAGTTTGTCCTTTTTCTTATCCGGCAGGCGTAGAACTAGTTCGCCAACATTGTAGGTTTTGGCCCGTACTTCTCTGCTTTCCATGACATCTTTTGTCCTACCCTCCCGTGGCAGCGAGATCTAGAACATAAATGTAATGGTGATAACATAAACGGTTCAGATCTAAAATCATGGCACCCGGGCCCAAAGTGTCAAGCATTAAGCATGGCAAAGTCATAGGAACATCAATCTCAGAACATAATGGACACTAGGGATCAAGCACTAACAAAACTAACTCGATTACATGATGAATCTCATCCAACTCCTCACCGACCAGCAAGCCTATGAAGGAATTACTCACTCCCGGCGGGGAGCATCATGGAATTGGTGATGGAGAAGGGTTGGTGATGACGAAGATCAAAGATCCCCCTCTTCGGAGCCCCAAACGGACTCCAGATCTGGCCCTCCCGATGAAGAACAGGAGGTGGCGGCGCCTGCATCTCGTGAAACGCAATAATTCTTTCTCTCGTATTTTTTTCTCCGAAAATGTGAATTTATAGCATTGGAATCAGGGTATGCAGGGCCACCAGGTGGGGACAACCCACCTGGGCGCGCCTGGAAGGGGGTGTACCCTGGTGGGTTGTGCCGACCCAGGTGCACCCCTCCGGTGGTTCTTGGCTCCAGAAATTATCTTTATTTGTATAAAAATTCCTCGAATTCCAATCTGAGAACTTTTATTTCTGCACAAAAAACAACACCATGGTAGTTTTGCTGAAAACAACGTCAGTCCATGTTAGTTTCATTCATGCAAATTACAGTCCAAAACAAGAGGAAAAGCGTTAGGAAAAGTAGATAAGATGGAGACGTATCAACTCCCCCAAGCTTAAACCTTTGCTTTGTAACGCCCCGGACACACCCGCCGGTGGTCGTTACTCCTGGCGGGATCTAGACTGGCCCCACAGATCAATACTAGTCTTTTCTGCGCACTTTGTCCTCACTCATGCGCACCCGGAGCAACTTCGGTCGGTCACCCATCCCGATACTACTCCAAGCTGAGCACGCTTAACTTTGGAGTTACGTCCAATGGGCTCCCTAAAAGAAGGAATTCCTTATTGATATGAGTAGTCTATCATCCCTAATAAGCCAGGATATCACATACACCCACACTCAGAGGAACCGACGTCCTCGTCGGGCCACAGAACGCTCCTCTTGGCACAACCGTCGTGCATCCATCCGATACATGTGCCATGCCGTGTGCCACGACGGGTCACAAACGTCATGAACAACATGACCGCGACCTGTCCGCAACCATCCGTAACCGCGAGGGTCGGCTCGATACCAACTTGTAACGCCCGGACACACCCGCCGGTGGTCGCATTCTGGCGGGATCTAGACGGCCCCACAGATCAATACTAGTCTTTTCTGCAAGACTTTGTCCTCACTCATGCGCACTCGGAGCAACTTCGATCGGTCACCCATCCCGAGACTACTCCAAGTGAGCACGCTTAACTTTGGAGTTCTGTCCGAATGGGCTCCCGGAAAAGAAGGAATTCCTTATTGATATGAGTAGTCTATCATCCCTAATAAGCCAGGATATCACATGCTTGTCCTGAAGCAATTCAATATATAATCTGAAACTGAAAAACAAAAACTTTTACGAACTCTTTTGCTCTTGTTTTCATAAATCAGCTTAAGTAGCACCCAGGTTTTCAGCAAAGATTATAACTAACCATGTCGACAATAACTCTTAAAAATTATATTAACTCGTATCAATGGCATAATCAACTAGAGAGCAATAATAAGATATCTCAAACTACAACACTTTGTCAAAACAACCATGATATAACATGACAATAGTGGTATCTCGCTAGCCCTTTCTGAGACCGCAAAACATAAATGCAGAGCACCTCCAAAGTTCAAGCAACGACTAAACATTGTAATTCATGGTAGAAAAGATCAAGTCATGATACAACCAACATTAGCTTCACACCATGCATGAGGTGACAATAGTGCTCTCATGTTCTAGCGCTTATTTGAGAAGGTGATGACACAACATAAAAGTAAATAGATAGTCCCTTCGCAAAGGGAGGCAGTGATTTGTAGAGGTGCCAGGGCTCAAGTTTTTAAAACAGAGGTAAATGAAATTTTGAGAAATGCACCCATCTTGTTTACTTCGCGACCATTAGTTATCAGTATATTCCATGCTAAACACATTAATGGTGGTTCCCAAGCGATAAAAGTAAAGGTTTACTCCCCCTCCACCAACAATCACACTCCACGGCTTGTCCAAAACAACGGTTGTTGTCCATACCAACAACCGTCCTGGGGGAGTTTCGTTTAATTATTTGCAATTTGAGTTCGGGACTGGGAATCCCTATTACCGCCCCTCTCGTGCAAGGACGAGTGAATAAACACTCATCATGCAAAGAACCCGCTTAGCATGGAAGATACTGACTACCTCCAGTCGCTCTATGAATAATCCAGGCACACAAAAAAGGATATTTATTTGAAGTTTTCAGAGGTGGCACATGTAAATTTACTTAGGACGATGGGGTAATACCGCATATAGGTAGGTTGTTGGGGAACGTAGCAGAAATTCAAAATTTTCCTACGTGTCACCAAGATCTATCTATGGAGAAACCAGCAGCGAGGGGAAGGAGAGTGCATCTACATACCCTTGTAGATCTCTAAGCGAAGCGTTCAAGAGAACGGGGTTGAAGAGTCGTCGATTGTCGTGATCCAAATCACCGGAGATCCTAGTGCCGAACGGACGGCACCTCCGCGTTCAACACACGTACAGCCCGATGACGTCTCCCATGCCTTGATCCAGCAAGGAGACAGGGAGAGGTTGAGGAAGACTCCATCCAGCAGCAGCACGACGGCGTGGTGGTGGTGGAGGGCGTGGCATCCTGCAGGCTTCGCCAAGCACCGCGGGAGAGGAGGAGGACTTGGAGAGGGGAGGGCTGCGCCTGAACTCGTGTAAAGCTCCCATGCGCCTCCCCACTATATATAGGGGTGGAGGGGCTGGTTTCTTGCCCTCCAAGTCCATTGGGCGTTATAAAGGTGGGAGGAAAGAAATCCCATCATTTCCTTCCCCACCGGTTGTTATCCCCCTTTTTAGGGATCTTGATCTTATCCCATCCGGATATGATCTTATTCCTTCTAAGGGGGGATCTTGGTGCGCCTTGACAAGGGGTGTGGGGCCTTGCCCCCACTACCCACGTTCATGTGGGTCCCCCCATGTAGGTGGGCCCTACTCCGAAACCTTCTAGAACCTTCCCGGTACAATACCGAAAAATCCCGAACATTTTCCGGTGGCCAAAATAGGACTTCCCATATATAAATCTTTACCTCCGGACCATTCCGAACTCCTCGTGACGTCGGGATCTCATCCGGACTCGAACAACATTCAGTAACCACATACAAACTTCCTTTATAACCCTAGTGTCATCGAACCTTATGTGTAGACCCTACGGGTTCGGGAACCATGCATACATGACCGAGACGTTCTCGGTCAATAACCAACAGCGGATATGGATACCCATGTTGGCTCCTACATGTTCCACGATGATCTCATCGGATGAACCACGATGTCAAGGACTCAATCGATCCCGTATACAATTCCCTTTGTCTAACAAGATTGTACTTGCTCGAGATTCGATCGTCGGTATACCGATACCTTGTTAAATCTCGTTACGGCAAGTCTCTTTACTGCTTTCGTAACACATCATCCCGTGCTCAACCCCTTGGTCACATTGTGCACATTATGATGATGTCCTACCGAGTGGGCCCAGAGATACCTCTCCGTTTACACGGAGTGACAAATCCCAGTCTCGATTCGTGCCAACCCAATAGACACTTTCGGAGATACCTGTAGTGCACCTTTATAGCCACCCGCCACGTTGTGGCGTTTGGTACACCCAAAGCATTCCTACGGTATCCGGAGTTGCACAATCTCATGGTCTAAGGAAAAGATACTTGACATTGAAAAGCTTTAGCATACGAACTACACGATCTTTGTGCTAGGCTTAGGATTGGGTCTTGTCCATCACATCATTCTCCTAATGATGTGATCCCGTTATCAACGACATGTAATGTCCATGGTCAGGAAACCGTAACCATCTGTTGATCAACGAGCTAGTCAACTAGAGGCTTACTTGGGACATGGTATTGTCTATGTATCCACACATGTATCTGAGTTTCCTATCAATACAATTATAGCATGGATAATAAACGATTATCATGAACAAGGAAATATAATAATAACTAATTTATTATTGCCTCTAGGGCATATTTCCAACAGTCTCCCACTTGCACTAGAGTCAATAATCTAGTTCACATCGTCATGTGATTAACATTCACATGTCACATCGCCATGTGACCAACATCCAAAGAGTTTACTAGTGTCATTAAACTAGTTCACATCATCATGTGATTAAGACTCAATGAGTTCTGGGGTTTGATCATGTTTTGCTTGTAAGAGAGGTTTTAGTCAACGGGTCTGCAACCTTCAGATCCGTATGTACTTCGCAAATCTCTAGGTCATTCTGTAAATGTTGCTTCCACGCTCCACTTGGAGCTATTCCAAATGGTTGCTCCACTATACGTATCCGGTTTGCTACTCAAAGTCACTCGGATAGGTGTTAAAGCTTGCATCGACGTAACCCTTTACGCCGAACTCTTTATCACCTCCATAATCGAGAAACATGTCCTTATTTACTCCAAGGACAATTTTGACCGTTGTCCAATGATCCATTCCTGGATCATTCTTGTACCCCTTGACTGATTCATGGCAAGGCACACTTCCAGTGCGGTACACAACATGGCATACTATAGAGCCTACGTCTGAAGTATAGGGGACGACCTTCGTCCTTTCTCTCTATTCTACCGTGGTCGAGCTTTAAGTCTTAACTTCATACCTTACATCTCAGGAAGAACTCCTTCTTTGACTAATCCATCTTGAACACCTTCAAGATCATGTCAAGGTATATGCTCATTTGAAAGTACCATTAAGTGTTTTGATCTATCCTTATAGATCTTGATGCTCAATGTTCAAGCAGCTTAATCCAGGTTTTCTATTGAAAAACACTTTCCAATAACCCTATATGCTTTCTAGAAATTCTACATCATTTATGATCAACAATATGTCAACAACATATACTCATCAGAAATTCTATAGTGCTCCCACTCACTTCTTTGGAAATACAAGTTTCTCATAAACTTTGTATAAATCCAAAATCTTTGATCATCTCATCAAAGCGTACATTCCAACTCCGAGATGCTTACTCCAGTCCTTAGAAGGATCGCTGGAGCCAGCATACCTTTTAGCATCCTTAGGATCTAAAAAAACTTTCTGATTGTATCACATACAACCTTTCCTTGCGAAGAATGGTAAGGAAACTCGTTTTGACATCCATCTGCCAGATTTCATAAATGCAGCTAATGCTAACATGATTCCGACGGACTTAAGCATCGCTACGGATGAGAAAATCTCATCATAGTCACCTCCTTGAACTTGTGAAAAACTCTTCGCCACAAGTCGAGCTTCATAGATGGTGACATCACCGTCCACGTCCGTCTTCTTCTTATAGATCCATTTATCTCAATGGCTTGCCGACCATCGGGTAAGTCCACCAAAGTTCATGCTTTGTTATGATACATGGATCCTATCTTGGATTTCATGGCTTCTAACCATTTGTCGGAATTTGGACCCACCATCGCTTCTCCATAGCTCGTAGGTTCATTGTTGTCTAGCAACATGACCTTCACGACAGGATTACTGCACCACTCTGAAGCAGTACGCATCCTTGTCACCCTACGAGGTACGGTAGTGACTTGATCCGAAGTTTCATGATCACTATCATAAGCTTCTACTTAAATTGGTGTAGGTGCCACAGGAACAACTTCCTGTGCCCTGCTACACACTCGTTGTAGTCATGGTTCAATAACCATATCAAGTCTCCACCATCCTCCCACTCAACTTTTCGAGACAAACTTTTCCTCGAGAAAGGACCCGATTCAAGAAACAATCCCTATTGCTTTTGGATCTGAATTAGGAGGTATACCCAACTGTTTTGGGTGTCCTATGAAGATGCATTTTATCCGCTTTGGGTTCGAGCTTATCAACCTGAAACTTTTTCACATAAGCGTCGCAGCCCCAAACCTTCAAGAAATGACAACTTAGGTTTCTCTAAACCATAGTTCATACGATGTCATCTCAACGGAATTACGTGGTGCCCTATTTAAAGTGAATGTGGTTGTCTCTACTGCCTAACCCATAAACGTTAGTGGTAATTCAATAAGAGACATCATGGTATGCACCATATCCAATAGGGTGCAGTTATGATGTTCGGACACATCATCACACTATGGTGTTCCAGGCGGTATTGGTTGTGAAACAATCTCCACAATGTCTTAATTGTGTGCCAAACTCGTAACTCAGATACTCATCTCTATGATCATATCATAGACATTTTATCCTCTTGTCACAATGATCTTCAACTTCACTCTGAAATTAGTTGAACCATTCAATAATTCAGACTTGTGTTTCATCAAGTAAATATACTCAACATCTACTCGAATCATCTGTGAAGTAAGAACATAACGATGTTCATCAGATGCCTCAAAGACTCATTGGACTGCACACATCAAAATGTGTTACTTCCAACAAGTTGCTATCTTGTTCCATCTTACTGAAACCGAGGCTTTTCAGTCATCTTGCCCATGTGGTATGATTTGCATATCTCAAGTGATTCAAAATCAAGTGAGTCCAAACGATCCATCTTGAATGGAGTTTCTTCATGCGTATACACCAATAGACATGGTTCGCATATCTCAAACTTCTCAAAAATGAGTGAGTCCAAAGATCCATCAACATGGAGCTTCTTCATGCGTTTTATACCATTATGACTTACATGGCAGTGCCACAAGTAAGTGGTACTATCATTACTATCTTATATCCTTTTGGCATGAAAATGTGTATCACTACGATCGAGATTCAATAAACCATTCCTTTAGGTGCAAGACCATTGAAGGTATTATTCAAATAAATAGAGTAACCATTATTCTCCTTAAATGAATAACCGTATTGCGATAGACATAATCCAATCATGTCTATGCTCAAAGCAAACACCAAATGACAATTATTCAGGTTTAATACTAATCTTGATTGTAGAGGGAGTGTGCGATGTTTGATCACATCAAACTTGGAAACACTTCCAACGCATATCGTCAGCTCCCCTTTAGCTAGTCTCCGTTTATGCCGTAGCTCTTTTATTTCGAGTTACTGACCGGTATCTTAATACCCTGGTGCTACTAGGAGTACTAGTAAAGTACACATTAACATAATGTATATCTAATATACTTCTATCGACCTTGCCAGCCTTCTCATCTACCAAGTATCTAGGGCAATTATGCTCCAGTGGTTGTTCCCCTTATTACAGAAGCACTTAGTCTCGGGTTTGGGTTCAACCTTGGGTTTCTTCACTAGAGCAGCAGCTGAGTTACCGTTTCATGAAGTATCCCTTCTTGCCCTTGCCCTTCTTGAAACTAGTGGTTTCACCAATCCATCAACAATTAATGCTCCTTCTTGATTTCTACTTTCGCGGTGTCAAACATCGCGAATACCTCAAGGATCATCATATCTATCCCTGATATGTTATAGTTCATCACGAAGCTCTAGCAGCTTGATGGTAATGACTTTTGAGAAACATCACTATCTCATCTGGAAGATCAACTCCCACTCGATTCAAGTGATTGTTGCACTCAGACAATCTAATCACAAGCTCAACGATTGAGCTTTCCTCCCTTAGTTTGCCGACTAAGAAAATCGTCGGAGGTCTTATACCTCTTGACGTGGGCACGAGCCTGAAATCCCAATTTCAGCCCTCGTAACATCTCATATGTTCCGCAATATTTCGAAAACATCTTTGGTGCCTCAACTCTAAACCGTTTAACTGAACTATCACGTAGTTATCAAAACGTGTATATCCGATGTTCGCAACATCCACAAACGACGTTTGGGGTTCAAGACACCGAGCGGTGCATTAAGGACATAAGCTTTCTCCGTCCGCATAATCGCCATGTCAACTTTCAACTATCTTTTCTCTAGGAACATATCTAAACAGTGGAACTAAAGCGCGAGCTTACGACATAATTTGCAAAGATCTTTTGACTATGTTCAGGATAATTAAGTTCATCTTATGAACTCCCACTCAGATAGACATCCCTCTAGTCATCTAAGTGATTACATGATCCGAGTCAACTAGGCCGTGTCCGATCATCACGTGAGACGGACTAGTCATCATCGGTGAACATCTTCATGTTGATCGTATCTACTATACGACTCATGCTCAACCTTTCGGTCTCTTGTGTTCCGAGGCCATGTCTGTACATGCTAGGCTCGTCAAGTTAGCCCTAAGTGTTTTGCATGTGTAAAACTGTCTTACACCCGTTGTATGTGAACGTAAGGATCTATCACACCCGATCATCACGTGGTGCTCAAACGCATTTAACTTTAGCAACGGTGCACGCTTAGGGAGAACACTTCTTGAAATTGTTGTAAGGATCATCTTATTTACTACCGTCGTTCTAAGTAAACAAGATGCATAAACATGATAAACATCACATGCAATCAAATAGTGACATGATATGGCCAATATCATTTTGCTCCCTTTGATCTCCATCTTCGGGGTTCCATGATCATCATCGTCACCGGCATGACACCATGATCTCCATCATCATGATCTCCATCATCGTGTCTCCATGAAGTTGTCTTGCCAACTTATTACTTCTACTACTATGGCTACCGGTTAGCAATAAAGTAAAGTAATTACATGGCATTGTTCAATGACACGCAGGTCATACAATAAATAAAGACAACTCCTATGGCTCCTGCCGGTTGTCATACTCATCGACATGCAAGTTGTGATTCCTATTACAAGAACATGATCAATCTCATACATCACATATCATTCATCACATTCTTCTTGGCCATATCACATCACATAGCATACCCTGCAAAAACAAGTTAGACGTCCTCTAATTGTTGTTGCATGTTTTACGTGGCTGCTATGGGTTTCTAGCAAGAACGTTTCTTACCTCACGCAAAACCACAACGTGATATGCCAATTGCTATTTACCCTTCATAAGGACCCTTTTCATCGAATCCGTTCCGACTAAAGTGGGAGAGCGGCACCCGCTAGCCACCTTATGCACCAAGTGCATGTCAATCGGTGGAACCTGTCTCACGAAGAGTACGTAAGGTCGGTCCGGCCGCTTCATCCCACAATACCGTCGAAACAAGATTGGACTAGTAACGGTAAGCATATTGAAAAAATCAACGCCCACAACTACTTTGTGTTCTACTCGTGCAAAGAATCTACGCAATAGACCTAGCTCATGATGCCTTTGTTGGGGAACGAGCAGAAATTCAAAATTTTCCTACGTGTCACCAAGATCTATCTATGGAGAAACCAGCAACGAGGGGAAGGAGAGTGCATCTACACCCTTGTAGATCTCTAAGGGGAAGCGTTCAAGAGAACGGGGTTGAAGGAGTCGTACTCGTCGTGATCCAAATTACCGGAGATCCTAGTGCCGAACGGACGGCACCTCCGCGTTCAACACACGTACAGCCCGGTGACATCTCCCATGCCTTGATCCAGCAAGGAGAGAGGGAGAGGTTGAGGAAGACTCCATCCAGCAGCAGCACGACGGCGTGGTGGGGGTGGAGGAGCGTGGCAATCCTGCAGGGCTTCGCCAAGCACCGCGGGAGAGGAGGAGGACTTGGGAGAGGGGGAGGGCTGCGCCAGAACTTCGTGTAAAGATCCCATGCACCTCCCCACTATATATAGGGGTGGAGGGGGCTGGTTTCTTGCCCTCCAAGTCCATTGGAGCGTTGGCAAAGGTGGGAGGAAAGAAATCCCATCATTTCCTTCCCCACCGATTGTTATCCCCCCTTTTTAGGGATCTTGATCTTATCCCTTCGGGATATGATCTTATTCCTTCAAAGGGGGATCTTGGTGCGCTTGACCAGGGGTGTGGGGCCTTGCCCCACTACCACGTTCATGTGGGTCCCCCATGCAGGTGGGCCCCACTCCGAACATTCTAGAACCTTCCCAGACAATACCGAAAAATCCCGAACATTTTCCAATGGCCAAAATAGGACTTCCCATATATAAATCTTTACCTCCGGACCATTCCGAACTCCTCGTGACGTCCGGGATCTCATCCGGACTCAACAACATCCGTAACCACATACAAACTTCCTTTATAACCCTAGTCGCCATCGAACCTTATGTGTAGACCCTACGGGTTCGGGAACCATCTGAGACATGACCGAGACGTTCTCGGTCAATAACCAACAGCGGATCTCGAGACCCATGTTGGCTCCTACATGTTCCACGATGATCTCGTCGGATGAACCACGATGTCAAGGACTCAATCAATCCCGTATACAATTCCCTTTGTCTAACGGTATTGTACTTGCCCGAGATTCGATCGTCGGTATACCGATACCTTGTTCAATCTCGTTACGCAAGTCTCTTTACTCGTTCCGTAACACATCATCCCGTGATCAACCCCTTGGTCACATTGTGCACATTATAATGATGTCCTACCGAGTGGGCCCAGAGATACCTCTCCGCTTTACGGAGTGACAAATCCCGATCTCGATTCGTGCCAACCAATGCAGACACTTTCGGAGATACCGTAGTGCACCTTTATAGCCACCCAGTTACGTTGTGGCGTTTGGTACACCCAAAGCATTCCTACGGTATCCAGGAGTTGCACAATCTCATGGACTAACGAAAAGATACTTGACATTGAAAAGCTTTAGCATACGAACTACACGATCTTTGTGCTAGGCTTAGGATTGGGTCTTGTCCATCACATCATTCTCCTAATGATGTGATCCCGTTATCAACGACATCTAATGTCCATGGTCAGGAAACCGTAACCATCTGTTGATCAACGAGCTAGTCAACTAGAGGCTTACTAGGGACATGGTGTTGTCTATGTATCCACACATGTATCTGAGTTTCCTATCAATACAATTATAGCATGGATAATAAACGATTATCATGAACAAGGAAATATAATAATAACTAATTTATTATTGCCTCTAGGGCATATTTCCAACATAGGTATGGTGGACTCATATGGAATAACTTGGGTTTCAGGATTTTGATGCACAAGCAGAATTCCTGCTTTGTATAGGCGAAGGCTAGCAAATAGGTTGAGAAGCGGCCAGGTAGAAAGCGAAAATGGTCATGAACATGCATTATACATAAGTAACATTGATGCTAGCATGAGTAGGATATGAACACCCTGAACATAAATATCATAGAGGCTATGTTGGTTTTGATTCAACTACATGCATGAACATGTGCCAAGTCAAGCCACTCGAACATTCAAAGGAGGATACCATATTATCATACTACGTCACAATCATTTTAACGCAATGTTGACATCCAAGATAAATCATTATCCACTCCTAGCTACTTTAATCTCTAATTGTCATTGCAAACATGTTTGATCATAATGGGTTGAATCCTGGATACTAGGTTAAACATATTTACAAAGACATAACAAGTTGAGTTCATACCCATTTCTCTCTGCCACAGCCAGTTCCTCAAATATCGTCATTGCCTTTCACTTGCATGACCAAACGATATGAAAATAATAATAGTGCTAGAGTGCCGTGGACTAAGCTGGAATCTGCAAACATTTTATTCAAAAACGAGAAAACAAGATAATATGGGCTCTCTGTTAGATCAACAATAATGTATATGAGAGCCACTCAACATTTTCATCGTGGTCTTCACCTCGGTACGACTCAATAAAAAGAAAAGAAATTCAGAGAAACACACTGAAATATTTTTTGGGTTTTTTGGTTTTTATCTAGAAGGAAACAAATTAAAGAAAGAAAATCAAAAACGAGAAAAACTATTTACACGGGAGAGCTCCGAACAAGCAAAAGAAGAACGTGGAAATCTTTTTGGGTTTTCTTTTTAAATACTACAACTAACTACACTAGAAAGAAAAATAAAAAATAAGTAGGAAATATTTTTTGTATTTTCAAAGTTTTTCAAACACACAAGAAGGCGAGAAAATAAATCTAGCATGGATAATACAATGAAAAAGTGTGGACACCGACACCTGGAATGAAATGTGTGAACATGAAAGTAATGTCGATGGGAATACGTAGTCCCCCAGGCTTAAGCTTTTGGCCTAACTTGGCAGTCCATCAGTAGCCTGCATAGTGGTCGGAGTGATAGCTCACGGAGGATCTAGGGGCAGACAACTCAGCATCGCGGAGCCACAACTGCTGCGTTATGTGCTCGGGCCTCGCTCTCAAGAACATAATATCTTCCCTTGCTTTGAACATCAAAGAGAGCAGGTGCACGCCAAAAGGTATCCACAATGGGCCTTTTATTAAACAACAAGTTATATGTATAATTACGAGTTTCACCACTAAGGAACTTATGGTGCTCCATGGCGTCAAAGTCTAAATACTGCGTGGGTAGGATAGGGTCATAAGTCCAAGGTGAAACACCCAGCTCCTTTGCTAAACGTGTGGCATAAATTCCACCATAAAATATCCACTACCATGCAACAATCTCCCCAAGGTTATAACTTTTGTCAATGGTGAGAGCGGTGCATATGAGGCTTAAGTCTGGAGCACAAAGTGTACTACAATCTTGTTTGCCCACAATGTATTTTCCGTTAAATAGTGCAAAGTATTGGATTGAGGGAAAATGAATGCTCTTTATTCCACCTTGCGTCACTCCTCTAGTCTCACCATAGCAAAGACTAGTCAAGAATATCTCAAACTCATATCTTGGTGGTTCGTCCAACAAGCCCCAAAATGGAATTTTACACATGCCACTAAATGAATCCAGCGACATGGTAATTGTGAACGGTCATACAACTTGAAGGAAACTCTAGACTCACGAGGATGAAATTTAAACTCTTTAGTAAATGACTCAGTGAGGCTGAGGTGTTGGTTGCACTTATCTTCAATGTAGGGACCGAGCTCGGCATTGTGAACATATTGCTGAAATTCCTCTTTAATACCTGCCATCACCATGAAATCTTTGCACAACCATAAACATGATTTGGTGGCGGCATCCCAGATTGAACTTGAGCTTGGTTCAACATAAGATTGACGGGCTGAGCCACTACTAGAAGATGCCTCTGAGGACCTACGCCTCAAAGAACTCCTTCCAAAGAGGTTCATCATATTCGCGTACAACTTTCTAAAAAAAATTGGGTCACAAACTTTTATGAACAAAACTTCACAAGAATGATAGCAACTACTCATAGGGATGCATGGAGGCCATATCAAGCATTCAAACTACTTAGAACTCTAACAATTTAACATGCAAGCTCATCTACAGCAACACCAAAAGCAACTAATTATTCAAAATACAAACCACTAAAGAAAAAAATAATTGGACCAATGGAGGAGTCACATAACAACCAACAATCCCCCGAAACAGTTTCCGAAATGGAGCTTCGAGCAAAGAGATCGAAATCCGTGGGTTTGAGAGCAAGAACACGAGAGAGAGAGAGAGAGAGAGAGAGAGAGAGAGAGAGCAATGGTGATTTTTTTCTGGAGGTAGGTGGTGATATGGGATGAAGGGATAAGTGAGGGGGCCCATGTGGGGACCACAACCCACCAGGGCGCGCCTGGGGGTGCTGGCGCACCCAGGTGGGTTGTGCCTACCCGGTGCACCCCCCTCTGATGTTATTTACGACAAAAATTCTTAAATATTCAGAAAAAATCGTATTAAATTTTCAGACCATTCTGAGAACTTTTATTTTTGGGTAATTTTTTATTGCACGGGAAAATCAGAAAACAGACAAAACATGGCATTTTATTTTATTTAACTAATAAAAACAGAAAACAAAAGGTAGGGGTAGAAGGTAGTGCTTACTAAATTCATCAACTTCATACCTCTCAAAAATGATCCATTAATAAGGTTGATCAAGTCTTATTAACAAGCACTTTCGATTAGCATGAAACTGAAGAACTTTTGTGAAACACTAAGCTACCTCAACGGGGATATGAATGTCCCCAACAATAAGCATTTCATATTTCTTTTTGGTAGTAGGTAGAGGTAGTTGAAAACTTCCAATAGTGATTGTCGGAGATTTTTCAATAACATGAATACCATTCACTTGGAATTGTTTCTTTGGAAAGTGCATTGTATGCTCATTACCAATGATATGAAAAGTAACCTTGCTTTTATTGCTATCAATAACAGCCCTTGAAGTATTCAAGAATGGTCTACCAAGGATAATCGACATGTTGTCGTCCTCGGGCATCTCAAGTATAACAAAGTCAGTTAAGATAGTAACGATTGCAATAACAGCGGGCACATCCTCAGAAAACCGGTAGTTATGGCAGTTGATTTGTCAGCCATTTGCAAAGATATTTTAGTAGGTGTGAGTTATCAAATCAAGTCTTTTATATAAAGAGAAATGCATAGCACTAACACCAGCTCCTAAATCACATAAAGAAGTTTTCACATAATTTTTTTTGATGGAGCAAGGTATAGTCGGTATTCCCAGATCTCCAAGATTTTTAGGTACACCAGCCTTAAAAGTATAATTGGCAAGCATGGTTGAGATTTCAGATTCCGGTATTTTTCTCTTATTGGTGTTGATGTCTTTCATGTATTTTGCATAAGGAGGCATTTTTTAAGATATCAGTCAAGCGAATATGCAAAAAGACTGGCCTAAGCATTTTAGCAAAGCGTTCAAACTCTTTGTCATCTCTTTTCTTAGTTGATTTAGGTGGAAAGGGCATATGTTTTTGAACCCATGGTTCTCTTTCCTTAGCATGTTTTCTAGCAACAAAATCTCTTTTATCATATCTTTTATTCTTGGGTTGTGGGTTATCAAGATCGACAGCTGGTTCTATTTCAACATCATTGTCTGGTTCTTTATTATTTGCTTGAGTACCTTCATGAACCTCATCATTATCTTTTTCATTATCAAAAGGTGAGTGTTCACTACCAGATTGAGTTTCAGCATTATAAATAGAGACTTCATTATCATTATGAGGAGGTTTTTCCACTTCAGGTTCACTAGAGGCATGCGAAGTCCTATCATTTTTCTTCTTATTTTTCTTTTTAGAAGGACTAGGTGCATCAGTGTTAACACATTGAGAGTCTTGTTCAATTCTTTTTGGGTGTCCCTTAGGATAAAGTGGTTCCTGAATCATTCTATCTCCTCTAGTCATTACTCTAGCAGCACGATCATTGATATCAATATTCATTTCATCTAACAACTCTCTTTGAGATTTAGCAACTTGTTCTAATTGAGTTTGAACCATAGAGGCATGCTTTCCTACAGCTCTAACATCATTGATGTTGGGGAACGTAGTAATTTCAAAAAAATTCCTACGCACACGCAAGATCATGGTGATGCATAGCAACGAGAGGGGAGAGTGTTGTCCACATACCCTCGTAGACCTAAAGCGGATGCGTTAGCACAACACGCTTGATGTAGTCGTACGTCTTCACGATCCGACCGATCCAAGTACCGAACGTACGGCACCTCCGAGTTCAGCACACGTTCAGCTCGATGACGTCCCATGAACTCTGATCCAGCAGAGCTTTGCGGGAGAATTCTTTCAGCACGATGGCGTGATGACGGTGTCGATGATGCTACTGACATAGGGCTTCGCCTAAGCACCGCTACGACATGACCGAGGTGGAATATGGTGGAGGGGGGCACCGCACACGGCTGGGAGAGATCAACAGATCAACTTGTGTGTCTAGAGGTGCCCCCTGCCCCCATATATAAAGGAGCAAGGGGGGAGGCCGGCCAGCCTTGGGGCGCACCAAGGAGGGGGAGGAGTCCTCCTCCTAGTAGGAGTAGGACTCCCCCCTTTCCTAGTCCAACTACAAGGAGGAAGGGGGAAGGAAGGAGAGGGAAAGGAGAAGGAAAGGGGGGCCCTCCCTAGTCCAATTCGGACCCCCTATAGGGAGGGGGCTCAGCTGCCCCTTGTGGGCTGCCTCCCCTCTTCCCTATGGCCCATGTAGGCCCAATAGTCCCCCCGGGGGTTCTGATAACCCCCGGCACTCCCATAATTATCCGGTAACCCCCGGAACTCATCTGGTGTCTGAATATAGTCATCCAATATATCAATCTTTATGTCTCGACCATTTCGAGACTCCTTGTCATTCCCCGATCTCATCCGGGACTCCGAACTACCTTCGGTACATCAAAACACATAACTCATAATATAAATCGTCACCGAACGTTAAGTGTGCGGACCCTACGGGTTCGAGAACTATGTAGACATGAGCAAGACACGTCTCCGGTCAATAACCAATAGCGGAACCTGGATGCTCATATTGGCTCCCACATATTCTACGAAGAACTTCATCGGTCAAACCGCATAACAACATATGTTGTTCCCTTTGTCATCCGTATGTTACTTGCCCGAGATCCGATCGTCGGTATCTCAATACCTAGTTCAATCTCGTTACCGGCCAGTCTCTTTACTCATTATGTAATGCATCATCCCTCAACTAACTCATTAGTCACATTGCTTGCAAGGCTTATAGTGATGTGCATTACCGAGAGGGCCCAGAGATACCTCTCCGACAATCGGAGTGACAAATCCTAATCTCGAAATACGCCAACTAAACAAGTACCTTCGGAGACACCTATAGAGCACCTTTATAATCACCCGGTTATGTTGTGACGTTTGGTAGCACACAAAGTGTTCCTCCAGTAAACGGGAGTTGCATAATCTCATAGTCATAGGGACATGTATAAGTTATGAAGAAAGCAATAGCAACATACTAAACGATCGAGTGCTAAGCTAACGGAATGAGTCAAGTCAATCACATCATTCTCTAATGATGCGATCCCGCTAATAAAATGACAACTCATGTTTATGGCTAGGAAACACAACCATCTTTGATTCAACCAGCTAGTCAAGTAGAGGCATACTAGTGACATTATGTTTGTCTATGTATTCACACATGTATTATGTTTCCGGTTAATACAATTCTAGCATGAATAATAAACATTTATCATGATATGAGGAAATAAATAATAACTTTACTATTGCCTCTAGGGCATATTTCCTTCAGTCTCCCACATGCACTAGAGTCAACAATCTAGTTCACATCACCATGTGATTTAACACCAATATTCACATCTATATGTGATTAACACCCATAGTTCACATTGTCATGTGACCAACAACCGAAGGGTTTACTAGAGTCAATAATCTAGTTCACATTGCCATGAGATTAACACCCAATGAGTACTAAGGTATGATCTTGTTTTGCTCTTGAGAGAAGTTTAGTCAACGGGTCTGTCACATTCAGAGATGTATGTATTTTGCAAATATTCTATGTCTACAATGCTCTGCACGGAGCTACTCTAGCTAATTGCTCCCACCTTTAATATATATCCAGATTGAGACTTAGAGTCATCTGGATCGATGTAAAAGCTTGCACGATGTAACTCTTTACGACGGGCTCTTTTATCACCTCCATAATCGAGAAATATTTCCTTAGTCCTCACTAAGGATATTCTTGACCGTTGTCCAGTGATCTATTCTTAGATCAAAATTGTACTCCCTTGCCAAAATAAGAGCAAGGTATACAATAGGTTTGGTACACAGCATAGCATACTGTATAGAACCTACGACTAAGGCATAGGGAATGACTTTTCATTCTCTTTCTATTTTCTGCCATAGTTGGGTTTTGAGTCTTACTCAACTTCACACCTTGCAACACAGACAAGAACTCCTTCTTTGACTGTTCCATTTTGAATTACTTCAAAATCTTATCAAGGTATGTACTCATTGAAAAATCTTATCAAGCGTCTTGATCTATCTCTATAGATCTTGATGCTCAATGTGTAAGCAGCTTCACCGAGGTCTTTCTTTGAAAAGCTCCTTTCAAACACTCCCTTATGCTTTCCAGAAAATTCTACATTATTTCTGATCAACAATATGTCATTCACATATACTTATCAGAAAGGCTGTAGTGCTCCCACTCACTTTCCTGTAAATACAGGCTTCACCGCAAAATCAGATAAAACTATATGCTTTGATCAACTCATCAAAGCGTATATTCCAACTCCGAGATGCTTGCACCAGTCCATAGATGGATCACTGGAGCTTGCACACTTTGTTAGCACCTTTAGGATTGACAAAACCTTCTGGTTGCATCATATACAACTCTTCTTCAATAAATCCATTAAGGAATGCAGCTTGGACATCCATTTGCCAGATTTCATAAAATGTGGCAATTGCTAACATGATTCGGACATACTTAAGCATTGATACGAGTGAGAAAATCTCATCGTATTCAACACCTTGAATTTGTCAAAAAAAATTGCGACAAGTCGAGCTTTGTAGATAGTAACACTACTACCAGCGTCTGTCTTCCTCTTGAAGATCCATTTATTTTCTATGGCTTGCCGATCATCGGGCAAGTCCACCAAAGTCCACACTTTGTTCTAATACATGGATCCCATCTCAGATTTCATGGCCTTCAAGCCATTTCGTGGAATCTGGGCTCATCATCGCTTCCTCATAGTTCGTAGGTTCATCATGGTCTAGTAACATGACTTCCAGAACAGGATTACCATACCACTATGGTGCGGACTGTACTTTGGAAGACCTACGAGGTTCTGTAGTAACTTAATCTGAAGTTTCATGATCATCATCATTAGCTTCCTCACTAATTGGTGTAGGAATCACTAGAACTGATTTCTGTGATGAACTACTTTCCAATTCGGGAGAAGGTACAATTACCTTATCAAGCTCTACTTTCCTCCCGCTCACTTCTTTCGAGAGAAACTCCTTCTCTAGAAAGGATCCATCTTAGTAGCGAATATTTTGCCTTCGGATTTGTGATAGAAGGTGTACCCAACAATTTCCTTTGGGTATTCTATGAAGACGCACTTCTCCGATTAGGGTTCGAGCTTATCATGTTGAAACTTTTTCACATAAGCATCGCAGCCCCAAACTTTAAGAAATGACAACTTTGGTTTCTTGCTAAACCATAGTTTGTAAGGCATCATCTCAACGGATTTTGATGGGGCCCTATTTAAAGTGAATGCAACTATCTCTAATGCATAACCCCAAAACGATAGTGGTAAATTGATAAGAGACATCATAGATCGCACCATATCCAATAAAGTGCGGTTACGACGTTCGGACACACCATAACACTGTGGTGTTCCAGGTGGCGTGAGTTGTGAAACTACTCCACATTGTTTTATATGAAGGCAAATATTCTGCTCCACGATCAGATCGTAGAAACTTTATTTTCTTGTTACGATGATTCTCCACTTCACTCTGAAATTTTTTGAACTTTTCAAATGTTTTAGACTTGTGTTTCATTAAGTAGATATGCCATATCTGCTCAAATCATCTGTGAAGGTCAAAAAATAACGATACCCGCCGCGAGCCTTAACACTCATCGGATCGCATATATCAGTATGTATTATTTCCAATAAGTCTATTGCTCACTCCATTGTTCCGGGGAACGGAGTCTTAGTCATCTTGCCCATAAGGCATGGTTCGCAAGCATCAAGTGATTCAAGAATTCCATCAGCATGGAGTTTCTTCATGCGCTTTACACCAATATGACCTAAATGGCAGTGCCACAAATAAGTTGCACTATCATTATTAACTTTGCATCTTTTGGCATCAATATTATGAATATGTGTATCACTACGATCGAGATCCAAGTAACTATTTTCATTGGGTGTATGACCATTGAAGCTTTTATTCATGTAAATAGAACAACAATTATTCTCTGACTTTAAATGAATAACCGTATTGCAATAAACATGATAAAATCATATTCATGCTCAACGCAAATGCCAAATAACATTTATTCAGGTTTAACACTAATCTCGAAAGTATATAGGGAGTGTGCGATGATGATCATATCAATCTTGGAACTACTTCCAACACTCATCGTCACTTCACCCTCAACTAGTCACTGTTTATTCTGTAACTCCTGTTTCGAGTTACTAATCTTAGCAACCAAACAAGTATCAAATACCCAGGGGCTACTATAAACACTAGTAAGGTACACATCAATAACCTGTGTATCAAATATACCCTTGTTCACTTTGCCATCCTTCTTATCCACCAAATATTCAGGGTATTTCCACTTCCAGTGACCATTTCCTTTGCAGTGGAAGCACTCAGTTTCAGGCTTTGGTCCAGCTTTGGGCTTCCTCGCGGGAGTGACAACTTGCTTGTCATTCTACTTGAAGTTCCCTTTCTTTCCCTTTGCCCTTTTCTTGAAACTAGTGGTCTTGTCAATCATCAACACTTGATTCTCTTTCTTGATTTCTACCTTCGTCTACTTCAACATCACGAAGAGCTCGGGAATCTTTTTCGTCATCCCTTGCATACTATAGTTCATCACGAAGTTCTAGCAACTTGGTGATGGTGACTAGAGAACTCTGTCAAACACTATCTTATCTAGAAGATTAACTCCCACTTGATTCAAGCGATTGTAGTACCCAGACAATCTGAACACAAGCTCACTAGTTGAGCAATTCTCCTCCATCTGTTAGCTATAGAACTTGTTGGAGACTTCATATCTCTCAACTCGGGTATTTTCTTGAAATATTAACTTCAACTCCTGGAACATCTCATATGGTCCATGACGTTCAAAACGTCTTTGAAGTCCCGATTCTAAGCCATTAAGCATGGTTCACTAAACTATCAAGTAGTCATCATTTTGAGCTAGCCAAACGTTCATAATGTCTGCATCTGCTCCTGCAATAGGTTTGTCACCTAGCGGTGCATCAAGGACATAATTCTTCTGTGCAGCAATGAGGATAATTCTCATATCACGGATCCAATCCGCATCATTGCTACTATCATCTTTCAACTTAGTTTTCTCTAGGAACACATATAAAACATAGGGAAGCAACAACGCGAGCTATTGATCTACAACATTATTTGCAAAATACTACCAGGACTAAGTTCATGATAAATTAAAGTTCAATTAATCATATTACTTAAGAACTCTCACTTAGATAGACATCTCTCTAATCATCTAAGTGATCACGTGATCCAAATCAACTAAACCATAACCGATCATCACGTGAAATGGAGTAGTTTTCAATGGTGAACATCACTATGTTGATCATATCTACTATATGATTCACGCTCGACCTTTCGGTCTCAGTGTTCTGAGGCCCTATCTGCGTATGCTAGGCTTGTCAAGTTTAACCCGAGTATTCTATGATTGCAAAACTGGCTTGCACCCGTTGTAGATGGACGTAGAGCTTATAACACCCGATCATCATGTGGTGTCTCGGCACGACAAACTTTGGCAATGGTGCATACTCAGGGAGAACACTTTTACCTTGAAATTTAGTGAGATATCATCTTATAATGCTACCATCAATCAAAGAAGAATAAGATGTATAAAAGATAAACATCACATGCAATCAAAATATGTGATATGATATGGCCATCATCATCTTGTGCCTTCGATCTCCATCTCCAAAGCATCGTCATGATCTCCATCGTCATCGGCCTGGCACCATTATCTCTATCATCTTGATCTATATCAATGTGTCGTAACATGGTCGTCTCGACAACTATTGCTCTTGCAACTATTGCTATCGCATAGCGATAATGTGAAGCAATTATTTGGCGCTTGCATCTTATGCAATAAAGAGACAACCATAACGCTTCTGCGAGTTGCCGATAACTTCAACAAAACATGATCATCTCATACAACAACTTATATCTCATCACGTCTTGACCATATCATATCACAACATGCCCTGCAAAAACAAGTTAGACGTCCTCTACTTTGTTGTTGCAAGTTTTACGTGCCTGCTACGGGATTAGCAAGAACCATCAAAACCACAATGATATTTCTTCAAGCTAGTGTTGTTTTAACCTTCACAAGGACCGGGCGTAGCCACACTCGGTTCAACTAAAGTTGGAGAAACTAACACCCGCCGGCCACCTATGTGCAAAGCACGTCGGTAGAACCAGTCTCGTGTAAGCGTACGGGTAATGTCGGTCCGGGCCGCTTCATCCAACAATACTGCCGAACCAACGTATGACATGCTGGTAAGCAGTATGACTTGTATCGCCCACAACTCACTTGTGTTCTACTCGTGCATATAACATCTACGCATAAACCTGGCTCGGATGCCATGTTGGGGAACGTAGCAGAAATTCAAAATTTTCCTACGTGTCACCAAGATCTATCTATGGAGAAACCAGCAACGAGGGAAGGAGAGTGCATCTACATACCCTTGTAGATCGCTAAGCGAAGCGTTCAAGAGAACGGGGTTGAAGGAGTCGATCGTCGTGATCCAAATCACCGGAGATCCTAGTGCGAACGGACGGCACCTCCGCGCTCAAAACACGTACAGCCGGTGGCGTCTCCCATGCCTTGATCCAGCAAGGAGAGAGGGAGAGGTTGAGGAAGACTCCATCCAAGAGCAGCACAACTGTGGCGTGGTGGTGGTGGAGGCGTGGCAATCTGCAGGCTTCGCCAAGCACCGGGAGAGGAGGAGTACTTGGGAGAGGGGAGGGCTGCGCTGAGAACTTGTGGTGCGGCTGCCTCCCACCCCCACATATATATAGGGGCAAGGAGAGGGGCTGGCCCCTTAGATCCAATCGAGGAGGCGGCGGCCAAGGGGGAGGAGTGCCTCCCAAGTCAAGTGGAGGCCCTCCCCTTTAGGGTTTTCTCTCCCATGCGCATGGGCCTTGGGGGCTGGTGCCCTGGCCCATTAAGGCTAGGCGCCCCCACAGCCCATGCTCTTGTATTGGACGTGGTGGAACAATTTCCGGACCTCCGGACCCCTCCGAATCCTCCGAACCTTCGAAGCTTCACGGTACAATACCGAAAAAACCCGAACTTTTTCCTAACCCGAACAACAACTTTCCATATAAAATCTTTACCTCCGGACCATTCCGGAACTCCTCGTGACGTCCGGGATCTCATCCGGACTCAAAACATTCGTAACCACATACAAACTTCCTTTATAACCCTAGCGTCATCGAACCTTAAGTGTGTAGACCCTACGGGTTCGGGAACCATGCAGACATGACCGAGACGTTCTCCAGTCAATAACCAACAGCGGGATCTGGAAACCCATGTTGGCTTCCACATGTTCCACGATGATCTCATCGGATGAACCACGATGTCAAGGACTCACCCAATCGCGTATACAATTCCCTTTGTCTAGCGGTATATACTTGCCCGAGATTCGATCGTCGGTATACCGATACCTTGTTCAATCTCGTTACCGGCAAGTCTCTTTACTCGTTCCGTAACACATCATCCCGTGATCAACCCCTTGGTCACATTGTGCACATTATGATGATGTCCTACCGAGTGGGCCCGTTAGCATACGAACTACACGATCTTTGTGCTAGGCTTAGGATTGGGTCTTGTCCATCACATCATTCTGCTAATGATGTGATCCCGTTATCAACGACATCTAATGTCCATGGTCAGGAAACCATAACCATCTGTTGATCAACGAGCTAGTCAACTAGAGGCTCACTAGGGACATGGTGTTGTCTATGTACCCACACATGTATCTGAGTTTCCTATCAATATAATTATAGCATGGATAATAAACGATTATCATGAACAAGGAAATATAATAATAACTAATTTATTATTGCCTCTAGGGCATATTTCCAACAGTCTCCCACTTGAACTAGAGTCAATAATCTAGTTCACATCGCCATGTGATTAACACTCACAGGTCACATCGTCATGTGACCAACACCCAAGAGTTTACTAGTGTCACTAAACTAGTTCACATCATCATGTGATTAAGACTCAATGAGTTCTGGGGTTTGATCATGTTTTGCTTGTAAGAGAGGTTTTAGTCAATGGGTCTGCAACATTCAGATCCGTATGTACTTCGCAAATCTCTAGGTCATATTGTAAATGCTGCTTCCACGCTCCACTTGGAGCTATGCCAAATGGTTGCTCCACTATACGTATCCGATTTGCTACTCAGAGTCACTCGGATAGGTGTTAAAGCTTGCATCAACGTAACCCTTTAGGCCGAACTTTTTATCACCTCCATAATCGAGAAACATGTCCTTATTTACTCCAAGGACAATTTTTGACCACTGTCCAATGATCCATTCCTGGATCATTCTTGTACCCCTTGATTGACTCATGGCAAGGCACACTTCCGGTGCGTTACACAGCATAGCATACTGTAGAGCCTATGTCTAAAGCATAGGGGCCGACCTTCGTCCTTTCTCTCTTTTCTACCATGGTCGAGCTTTAAGTCTTCACTTCATACCTTACAACTCAGGCAAGAACTCCTTCTTTGACTGATCCATCTTGAACACCTTCAAGATCATGTCAAGGTATGTGCTCATTTGAAAGTACTATTGAGCGGTTTTTGATCTATCCTCATAGATCTTGATGTTGAATGTTCAAGCAGCTTAATCCAGGTTTTCTATTGAAAAACACTTTTCAAATAACCCTATATGCTTTCCAGAAATTCTACATCGTTTCTGATCAACAATATGTCAACAACATATACTCATCAGAAATTCTATAGTGCTCCCACTCACTTCTTTGGAAATACAAGTTTCTCATAAACTTTGTATAAACAAAAAATCTTTGATCATCTTATCAAAGTGCATATTCCAACTCCGAGATGCTTACTCCAGTCCATGGAAGGATCGCTGGAGCTAGCATACCTTTTAGCATCCTTAGGATCGACAAAACCTTTCTGATTGTATCACATACAACATTTCCTTACGAAAACTAGTAAGGAAACTCGTTTTGACATCCATCTGCCAGATTTCATAAATGCAGCTAATGCAAACATGATTCTGACGGACTTTAAGCATCGCTACGGATGAGAAAATCTCATCGTAGTCAACTCCTTGAACTTGTGAAAAACTCTTTGCCACAAGTCGAGCTTCATAGATGGTGACATTACCATCCACGTACGTCTTCTTCTTAAAGATCCATTTATCTCAATGGCTTGTCGATCATTGGGCAAGTCCACCAAAGTCCATGCTTTGTTCTGATACATGGATCCTATCTCGGATTTCATGGCTTCTAACCATATGTCGGAATTTGGGCCCACCATCGCTTCTCCATAGCTCGAGGTTCATTGTTGTCTAGCAACATGACCTCTAAGACAGAGTGCGTACCACTCAAGTAGTACGCGTCCTTGTCGACTCCACGAGGTCCGGTAGTGACTTGATCTGAAGCATCATGATCACTATCATCAGCCTCCACTTCAATTGGTGTAGGTGCCACATGAACAACTTCCTGTGCCCTGCTACACACTGGTTGAAGTGATGGTTCAGTAACCTCATTAAGTCTCCACCATCCTCCCACTCAATTCTTTCGAGACAAACATTTCCTCGAGAAAGGACCCGGTTCAAGAAATAATCCCTATTGCTTTCAGATCTGAATTAGGAGGTATACCCAACTTTTTTGGGTGTCCTATGAAGATGCATTTTATCCGCTTTGGGTTCGAGCTTATCAACCTGAAACTTTTTCACATAAGCGTCGCAGCCCCAAACTTCTAAGAAACGACAACTTAGGTTTCTCCAAACCACAGTTCAAACGGTGTCGTCTCAACGGAATTACGTGGTGCCCCATCAAAGTGAGTGCTGTTGTCTCTAATGCCTAACCCATGAACGATAGTGGTAATTCGATAAGAGACATCATGGTACGCACCATATCCAATAGGGTGCAACTATGATGTTCGGACACACCATCACACTATGGTGTTCCAGGCGGTATTAATTGTGAAACAATTTCCACAATGTCTTAATTGCGTGCCAAAGCTCGTAACTCAGATACTCATCTCTATGATCATATCATAGACATTTTATCCTCTTGTTACGATGATCTTTAACTTCACTCTGAAATTACTTGAACCATTCAATAATTCAGACTTTTGTTTAATCAAGTAAGTATACTCAACATCTACTCGAATCATCTGCGAAGTAAGAACATAATGATATTCACTGCATGCCTCAGCACTCATTGGACTGCACACATCAAAATGTGTTACTTCCAACAAGTTGCTATCTTGTTCCATCTTACTGAAACCGAGGCTTTTCAGTCATCTTGCCCATGTGGTATGATTTGCATATCTCAAGTGATTCAAAATCAAGTGAGTCCAAACGATCCATCTGCATGGAGTTTCTTCATGCGTATACACCAATAGACATGGTTCGCATGTCTCAAACTTTTCAAAAACGAGTGAGTCCATCAACATGGAGCTTCTTCATGCGTTTTATACCAATATGACTTACATGGCAGTGCCACAAGTAAGTGGTACTATCATTACTATCTTATATCTTTTGGCATGAAAATGTGTATCACTACGATCGAGATTCAATAAACCATTCCTTTAGGTGCAAGACCATTGAAGGTATTATTCAAATAAATGGAGTAACCATTATTCTCCTTAAATGAATAACCGTATTGTGATAGACATAATCCAATCATGTCTATGCTCAATGCAAACACCAAATGACAATTATTCAGGTTTAATACTAATCTTGATGGTAGAGGGAGCGTGCGATGTTTGATCACATCAAACTTGGAAACACTTCCAACACATATCGTCAACTCACCTTTAGCTAGTCTCCGTTTATTCCGTAGCTTTTATTTCGAGTTACTAACACTTAGCAACCGAACCGGTATCTAATACCCTGGTGCTACAAGGAGTACTAGGAAAGTACACATTAACATAATGTATATCCAATATACTTCTATCGACCTTGCCAGCCTTCTCATCTACCAAGTATCTAGGGTAATTCTGCTCCAGTGGTTGTTCCCCTTATTACAGAAGCACTTAGTCTCGGGTTTGGGTTCAACCTTGGGTTTCTTCCTTTGGAGCAGCAGCTGATTTGCCGTTTCATGAAGTATCCTTCTTGCCCTTGCCCTTCTTGAAACTAGTGGTTTCACCAACCATCAACAATTGATGCTCCTTCTTGATTTCTACTTTCATGTGTCAAACATAATGAATACCTCAAGGATCATCATATCTATCCCTGATATGTTATAGTTCATCACGAAGCTCTAGCAGCTTGGTGGCAATGACTTTGGAGAAACATCACTATCTCTGGAAGATCAACTCCCACTCGATTCAAGTGATTGTCGCACTTAGACAATCTGAGCACAAGCTCAACGATTGAGCTTTTCTCCCTTAGTTTGCAGGCTAAGAAAATCGTCGAAGGTCTTATACCTCTTGACGTGGGCACAAGCCTGAAATCCCAATTTCAGCCCTCGAAAACATCTCATATGTTCCGCGACGTTTCAAAAAAGTCTTTGGTGCCTCAACTCTAAACCGTTTAACTGAACTATCACGTAGTTATCAAAACGTGTATGTCCAATGTTCGCAACATCCACAAACAACGTTTGGGGTTCAGCACACTGAGTGGTGCATTAAGGACATAAGCTTTCTCTCGTCCGCATAATCGCCATGTCAACTTTCAACTATCTTTTCTCTAGGAACATATCTAAGCAGTGGAACTAAAGCGCGAGCTTCGACATAATTTGCAAAGATCTTTTGACTATGTTCGGGATAATTAAGTTCATCTTATGAACTCCCACTCAGATAGACATCCTCTAGTCATCTAAGTGATTACATGATCCGAGTCAACTAGGCCGTGTCCGATCATCACGTGAGACGGACTAGTCATCATCGGTGAACATCTTCATGTTGATCGTATCTACTATCGACTCATGCTCGACCTTTCGGTCTCTTGTGTTCGATGCCATGTCTGTACATGCTAGGCTCGTCAAGTCAACCTAAGTGTTTGGCGTGTGTAAATCTGGCTTACACCCGTTGTATGTGAATGTAAGAATCTATCACATCCGATCATCACGTGGTGCTTCAAAGCAGCGAACTTTCATAGCGGTGCACGATTAGGGGAACACTTTCTTGAAATTTTAATGAGGGATCATCTTATTTACTACCGTCGTTCTAAGCAAATAAGATACATAAACATGATAAACATCACATGCAATCAAAAAGTGACATGATACGGCCAATATCATATTGCTCCTTTTGATCTCCATCTTCGGGGCTCCATGATCATCATCGTCACCGGCATGACACCATGATCTCCATCATCGTGTCTCCATGAATTTGTCTCACCAACTTATTACTTCTACTACTATGGCTACCGGTTAGCAATAAAGTAAAGTAATTACATGGCGTTGTTCAATGACACGCAGGTCATACAATAAATAAAGACAACTCCTATGGCTCCTGCCGGTTGTCATACTCATCGACATGCAAGTCGTGATTCCTATTACAAGAACATGATCAATCTCATTCATCACATTCTTCTTGGCCATATCACATCACATAGCATACCCTGCAAAAACAAGTTAGACGTCCTCTAATTGTTGTTTGCATGTTTTACATGGCTGCTATGGGTTTCTAGCAAGAACGTTTCTTACCTACGCAAAAACCACAACGTGATATGCCAATTGCTATTTACCCTTCATAAGGACCCTTTTCATCGAATCCGTTCCGACTAAAGTGGGAGAGGCGGCACCGCTAGCCATCTTATGCAACAAGTGCATGTCAATCGGTGGAACCTGTCTCACGTAAGAGTATGTGTAAGGTCGGTCCGGGCCGCTTCATCCCACGATGCCGCCGAATCAAGATTGGACTAGTAACGGCAAGCATATTGAACAACATCAACGCCCACAACTACTTTGTGTTCTACTCGTGCAAAGAATCTACGCATAGACCAGGCTCTGATACCACTGTTGGGGAACGTAGCAGAAATTCAAAATTTTCCTACGTGTCACCAAGATCTATCTATGGAGAAACCAGGAACGAGGGGAAGGAGAGTGCATCTACATACCCTTGTAGATCGCTAAGCGAAGCGTTCAAGAGAACGGGGTTGAAGGAGTCGACTCGTCGTGATACAAATCACCAGAGATCCTAGTGCCGAGCGGACGGCACCTCCGCGTTCAACACACGTACAGCCGGTGGCGTCTCCCATGCCTTGATCCAGCAAGGAGAGAGGAGAGGTTGAGGAAGACTCCATCCAGCAGCAGACAACGGCGTGGCGGTGGTGGAGGGCGTGGCAATCTGCAGGCTTCGCCAAGCACCGCGGGAGAGGAGGAGTACTTGGGAGAGGGGGAGGGCTGCGCCAGAACTTGTGGTGCGGCTGCCCTCCCACCCCCCACATATATATAGGGGCAAGGGAGAGGGGGGCCGGCCCCCTCAGATCCAATCTGAGGAGGGGGCAGTGTCCATGGGGGGAGGAGTGCCTCCCAAGTCAAGTGGAGGCCCTCCCCCTTTAGGGTTTACCCTCTCCCATGTGCATGGGCCTTGGGGGGGCTGGTGCCCCTCGACCATTAAGGCTAGGGCGCCCCCCTACAGCCCATGCTACTGCATTGGACGTGGTGGAACAATTCCGGACCTCCGGACCCCTCCGGAATCCTCCGGAACCTTCTGGAAGCTTCCCGGTACAATATCGAAAAAATCCGAACTTTTTCCGGAACCCGAACAACAACTTTCCATATATAAATCTTTACCTCCGGACCATTCCGGAACTCCTCGTGACGTCCGGGATCTCATCCGGGACTCCAAACAACAGCAGGATCTGGATACCCATGTTGGCTCCCACATGTTCCACGATGATCTCATCGGATGAACCACGATGTCAAGGACTCAATCAATCCCGTATACAATTCCCTTTGTCTAGCGGTATTATACTTGCCCGAGATTCGATCGTCGGTATACCGATACCTTGTTCAATCTTGTTACCAGCAAGTCTCTTTACTCGTTCCGTAACACACCATCCCGTGATCAACCCCTTGGTCACATTGTGCACATTATGATGATGTCCTACCGAGTGGGCCCCGAGATACCTCTCCGTCACACGGAGTGACAAATCCCAGTCTCGATTCGTGCCAACCCAACAGACACTTTCGGAGATCCTGTAATGCACCTTTATAGCCACCCAGTTAGGTTGTGACGTTTGGTACACCCAAAGCATTCCTACGGTATCCGGGAGTTGCACAATCTCATGGTCTAAGGAAAAGATACTTGACATTAGAAAAGCTTTAGCATACAAACTACACGATCTTTGTGCTAGGCTTAGGATTGGGTCTTGTCCATCACATCATTCTGCTAATGATGTGATCCCATTATCGACGACATCTAATGTCCATGGTCAGGAAACCGTAACCATCTATTGATCAACGGCTAGTCAACTAGAGGCTCACTAGGGACATGGTGTTGTCTATGTACCCACACATGTATCTGAGTTTCCTATCAATACAATTATAGCATGGATAATAAATGATTATCATGAACAAGGAAATATAATAATAACTAATTTATTATTTCCTCTAGGGCATATTTCCAACATGCCACTGTTGAGGAACGTAGTAATTTCAAAAAAATTCCTACGCACACGCAAGATCATGGTGATGCATAGCAATGAGAGGGAAAGTGTTGTCCACGTACCCTCGTAGACTGAAAGCGGAAGCGTTAGCACAATGCGGTTGATGTAGTCGTGCGTATTCACGATCCGATTGATCCAAGTACCGAACGTATGGCACCTCTGAGTTCAGCACACGTTCAGCTCGATGACGTCCCACGATCTCCAATCCAGCAGAGCTTTGCGGGAGAATTCTGTCAGCACGACAGCGTGATGACGGTGTCGATGATGCTACCGATGCAGGGCTTCACCTAAGCACCGCTACGACATGACCGAGGTGGAATATGGTGGAGGGGCACCGCACACGGCTGGGAGAGATCAACAGATCAACTTGTGTGTCTAGAGGTGCGCCCCTGCCCCGTATATAAAGGAGCAAGGGGGGAGGCCGGCCAGCCTTGTGGCGCACCAAGGAGGGGGAGGAGTCCTCCTCCTAGTAGGAGTAGGACTCCCCCCTTTCCTAGTCCAACTAGGAGGAGGAAGGGGAAGGAAGGAGAGGAAAGGAGAAGGAAAGGCGCCCCTCCTAGTCAATTCGGACCCCCTATAGGGAGGGGGCGCAGCTGCCCCTTGTGGGCTGCCTCCCCTCTTCCCTATGGCCTATTGAGGCCCAATAGTCCCCCCGGGGGTTCCGATAACCCCCGGCAGTCCGATAATTATCCGGCAACCCCCGGAACTCATCCGGTGTCCAAATATAGTCATCCAATATATCAATCTTTATGTCTCGACCATTTCGAGACTCCTCGTCATGTCCCCGATCTCATCCGAGACTCCAAACTACCTTCGGTACATCAAAACACATAACTCATAATATAAATCGTCACCGAACGTTAAGTGTGCGGACCCTACGTGTTTGAGAACTATGTAGACATGACCGAGACACCGTCTCCGGTCAATAACCAATAGCGGAACCTGGATGCTCATATTGGCTCCCACATATTCTCGAAGATCTTTATCGGTCAAACCGCATAACAACATACGTTGTTCCCTTTGTCATCCGTATGTTACTTGCCCGAGATCTGATCGTTGGTATCTCAATACCTAGTTCAATCTCGTTACCGGCAAGTCTATTTACTCGTTATGTAATGCATCATCCCGCAACTAACTCATTAGTCACATTGCTTGCAAGGCTTATAGTGATGTGCATTACCGAGAGGGCCCAGAGATACCTCTCCGACGATCGGAGTGACAAATCCTAATATCGAAATACGCCAACTCAACAAGTACCTTCGGAGACACCTATAGAGCACCTTTATAATCACCCAGTTACGTTGTGATGTTTGGTAGCACACAAAGTATTCCTCCGGTAAACGGGAGTTGCATAATCTCATAGTCATAGGAACATGTATAAATTATGAAGAAAGCAATAGCGACATACAAAACGATCAAGTGCTAAGCTAACGGAATGGGTCAAGTCAATCACATCATTCTCTAATGATGTGATCCCATTAATAAAATGACAACTCATGTCTATGGCTAGGAAACACAACCATCTTTGATTCAACGAGCTGGTCAAGTAGAGGCATACTGGTGACATTATGTTTGTCTATGTATTCACACATGTATTATGTTCCCGGTTAATACAATTCTAGCATGAATAATAAACATTTATCATGATATGAGGAAATAAATAATAACTTTATTATTGCCTCTAGGGCATATTTCCTTCAAATTGAAGATTCTAAATAACAAGTCACTCAAGCGAGCAATCATATGAGAATTGTATTTCAATTGTTTGATAACATTTGCATTGAAATGATCTTGCTTACAAATGTAATTATCAAATTCATAAAGAAATTGACTAGGATGAATATTGTAAGGATTGTCATTGTCATTGAATTTCATTAAGGAATTTACCTCTACCACCTTAGGTGGTGGTGGTGTTTCAAGCCCATGTATTTCTTTGATAGGTGGTAAATTTTTAACATCCTCTTCTTTAATACCTTTTTCCTTCATAGATTTCTTTGCCTCTTGCATATCTTCTGGACTGAGATATAAGATACCCCACTTCTTCTGAGTAGGTTTAAGTGGTGGTTCAGGAAGGATCCAATCATCATAATTTTCAATATGTTATTCAATAATTCTTCAACTTGTTCAATAGTTCGTTCCCTGAAAACACAACCAGCACAACTATCTAGGAAGTCCCAAGAAGCATCGGTTAGTCCATTATAGAAGATATCAAGTATTTCAGTTTTCTTAAGAGGATGATCAGGCAAAGCATTAAGCAATTGGAGAAGCCTCCCCCAAGCTTGTGGGAGACTCTCTTCTTCAATTTGCACAAAGTTAAATATTTCCTGTAAGGCAACTTATTTCTTATGAGTAGGAACATATTTTTCAGAGAAGTAATAAATCATATCCTGGGGACTACACACACAACTAGGAGCAAGAGTATTATAACAAGTCTTAGCATCACCCTTTAATGAGAACGGAAATAATTTGAGAATATAATAAAAGCTAAATTTCACATCATGAGCAAAAAGGGTGGCTATGTCATTCAACTTAATAAGATGTGCGACAACAGTTTCAGTTTCATAACCATGGAAAGGATCAGATTCAACCAAAGTAATTAACTTTGGTCGACAAACAATTCACAATCCTTATCATCAACAAAGATAGGTGAAGTAGCAAACTTAGGATCACATTTCATTCTAGCATTCAAAGATTTTTCTTTTAGTTTTCATAATAATTTCTTAAGATAATCCCTCTCATTGCAAGCAAGAAAGTCTCTAGTTGTATCCTCATCCACAACATAACCTTCATGTACCTTTGGCAATTCATATCTAGGAGAATTAGGTCTAATAGGTGTTTCAAGATTTTCAGTTTCAAGCTCTTCATGAGTATCAACAATTTCATCTGTTTCAGCATTCTCAAAAGCTTTAGTTCTAGCAAGTTGTTCATCAAGAAATTCACCTAGTGGCACATTATCACCAAGCAAGGTATTAGCATCATCATGAATATCATTCATAGCAGAAGTAGCATCGTTAATGACTTGCGACATTTCAGATTGATAGCATGTGGTGGTGTTACAAGTTTACTTAGAACAGAAGGTGAATCAAGTGCAAAGCTAGATGGCAGTTCCTTACCTCCCCTCGTATTAGAGGAAAAAATCTTAGTCTTAGCATCCTTCAGATTCTTCATAGTGATAATTTGATAATATCCCAAGTGACTCAACAAATATAGCTATGCTCCCCGGCAACGGCGCCAGAAAAAGGTCTTGATAACCCACAAGTATAGGGGATCACAACAGTTTTCGAGGGTAGGCTATTCAACCCAAATTTATTGATTCGACACAAGGGGATCCAAAGAATATTTGCAAGTATTATAAGCTGAGTTGTCAATTCAACCACACCTGTATATTAATTATCTGCAGCAAAGTGATCAATAGCAGAGTAGTATGATAGTTTTGATAGCAGTAGTAGCACCAATAGTAACAGTAATAGTGATGGCAACGATTTTGTAGCAAGTACAATAGTAACAATAGCAATAGTAACTTAGCAAGAACAATATGAGAGAAATTCGTAGGCATTGGATCGGTGAATTTGTTGGATGACATTCATCATATAACAGTCATAACCTAGGGCGATATGGCACTAGCTCCAGTTCATAAATATAATGTAGGCATGTATTCCGTAGATAGTCATACATACTTATGGAAAGAACTTGCATGACATCTTTTGTCCTACCCTCCCAGGGAAGCGTGGTCCTATTAGAAACTAAGGGTATTAAGGCCTCCTTTTAATAGAGAACCAGAACAAAGCATTAACACATGGTGAATACATGAACTCCTCAAACTACGGTCATCACCGGGAAGTATTCCGACTTCTGTCATTCCGGGTTTGCTGGATCATAACACGTAGTAGGTGACTATAACTTGCAAGATCGGATCTAGAACATAGATATAATGGTGATTACATAAACGGTTCAGATCTAAAATCATGGCACTCGTGCCCAAAGTGACAAGCATTAAGCATCGTAAAGTCATAGCAACATCAATCTCAGAACATAATGGATACTAGGGATCAAGTTCTAACAAAACTAACTCGATTACATGATGAATCAATCCAACTCCTCACAGGCCAGCGAGCCTATGAAGGAATTACTCACTCCCAGTGTGGAGCATCATGGAATTGGCGATGGAGAAGGGTTGGTGATGATGAAGATCGAGGATCCCCCGCTCCGGAGCCCCAAACGGACTCCAGATCTGACCTCCCGATGAAGAACAGGAGGTGGTTGCGGCTTCGTCTCGTGAAACACGATAATTCTTTCTCCTTTATTTTTTCTCCAAAAATATGAATTTATAGCATTGGAATTAGGGTCTACGGGGCCACCAGGTGGGGACAACCCACCTGGGCACGCTTGGAGGGGGGCGCGCCCTGGTGGGTTATGCCCACCCAGGTGCCCCCCTCCGGTGGTTCTTGGCTCCAGAAATTATCTTTATTTATGTAAAAATTCCTCACAAAGTTTCGTTCCAACCCGAGTACTTTTATTTCTACACAAAAAACAACACCATGGTAGTTCTGCTGAAAACAGCGTCAGTCCGGGTTAGTTTCATTCGAATCATGCAAATTAGAGTCCAAAACAAGAGGAAAAGCATTAGGAAAAGTAGGTACGATAAAGACGTGTCACCCACCTCCATGAGTAGCAAGTACAACTATTTTTTTTGGTATTTCGTGTTCCATATCCATACCTAAAGATAGAGAACAACCTAGAACAGAAAATAAAATCTTCTTAGTGATAAAGCAAAGAAGCACACACGAGAATATTCACCCCACGCAATTGCTTCGCGGCAACGGCGCCAGGAAAAGGTCTTGATAACCCACAAGTATAGGGGATCATTTGTAGCCTTTTTTGATAAATAAGAGTGTCGAACCCAACGAGGAGCTAAAGGTAGAAAAAAATATTCTCTCAAGTTCTATCGACCACCAATACAACTCTACGCACACTTGACGTTTGCTTTACCTAGAGCAAGAATAAAACTAGAAGTACTTTGTAGGTGTGGATAGGTTTGCAAGATAATAAAAATGTGAAAATAAAAGTTGGGTGCTGTTTAGATAAAGAAACAATTAACTTAGTTTAACGAGTGTGGATTAGTAGTGGGAGGATTTGCGGAGTTGTCCCTTAGCAATTAACTATGTTACAAGACCAATAGCAAGTTTTCATGTGGGAGAGGCCACTGCTAGCAGGTCGTCCCTTACTTGGAATTCTATGCACTTATGATTGGAACTATTAGCAAGCATCCGCAACTACTAACGTTCATTAAGGTAAAACCCAACCATAACATTAATATATATTGGTCCCCTTTCAATCCTGTACGTATCAATTTCTATGTTTAGGAAGAAGCTTCTATCACCCTTGCCCTCCAATGCTTAGTCCTATCAACATAAAACTAACCCTATGGTGTGATCCACATGCGCGCTCATATGATGGGCACCAAAGGACGACAACATAACCAGAAGAAAATTAACCAACCACAGTAATTCACCAATTACCGGTAGGACAACAAAAATCTACTCGGACATCATAGGATGGCAACATATCATTGGATAATAGTATGAAGCATAAAGCACCATGTTAAAGTAGAGGGTACAGCGGGTTGCGGGAGAGTGGACCGCTGAATATGGATCGGGGAAGGTGATGAATATGTTGGTGAACAGACGAAGTTGTTGGAGTAGATTGCCATCACACGATGATTGCCCCGGCGGCGTTCCAGCGCCACCGGTAGAGAGGGGGAGAGAGCCCCCTTCTTCTTCTTCTTCCTTGGCCTCCCCCCTAGATGGGAGGTGGGTCCCCCCACTGGTCCATGGCCTCCATGGCGGTGGAGGGGCGAGAGCTCCTCCGAGATTGGATATGTCTCTCTGTTCTCTTCTGTTTCGCGTTCCTGTTTTCTGGCCGAAAATCGTTTCTTATATTCCCGGAGATCCGCAACTCCGATTGCGCTGAGATTTTAACATGATTTTTCTGGATATAAGATTCCTTGCGTCTGAAGTAGAGCAGCAACCGCCTTACGAGGTGAGAAAAACCCACCACTACCCGCCAGGGGGCCAGGCACGCACTATTGTCTTGTGGGGGCTATCCGCCTCCTTTTGCGTTGATTCCAACTCCCCAAAATTAGATATATTCCAAAATAATCTTCCATAAATTTTTATCGCGTTTGGACTTCGTTTGATATGGATATTCTGCGAAATAAAAAACATGCAACAAACATGAACTGACACTGGGTACTGGATCAATATGTTAGTCCAATAAATCATATAAAATGTTACCAAAAATGAGAAAGTTGTATAATATTGGCATGAAACAATCGAAAATTATAGATACGACGGAGACATGTCACACGCTCATGTATTGCGTGAGAGTTGAAAAAGGTTGAGAACATTAAAAGTATGAAACAATTGCTTGGCTTGTCATCGGGGTTGTGCATGATAAAAAATTTGTGATGAAGACAGAGCATGACAAGACTATATGATTTTGAAGGGATAACTTTCTTTAGCCATGATATTTTGAGAAGACATGATTGCTTTATTAGTATGCTTGAAGTATTATTGTTTTTATGTCAATCTTAAACTTTTGTTTTGAATCTTATGGATCTGAATATTCATGCCACAACAAAAAATAATACATTGATAAACATGTTAGGTAGCATTCCACATCAAATTTTTTGTTTTTATCATTTACCTACTCAAGGATGAGTAGGAATTAAGCTTGGGGATGCTTGATACGTATCCAATGTATCTATAATTTTTTATTGCTCCATGCTATTATATTATCCATCTTGGATGTTTTATATGCATTAATATGTTATTTTATATCAGTTTTTGGGACTAAACCATTAACCTAGTGCCCAATGCCAGTTGCTGTTTTTTCCTTGTTTTTGTCTTCTACAGAAAATCAATATCAAACGGAGTCCAAACGGAATAAAACTTTACGGTGATTTTTCTTGGAGCTGAAGAAACCTAGGAAGCTTCGGGAGAAGGCCAGAAGACCTACGAGGCGGCCACAATCCCTAGGGGCACTCCCCCAGTCTTGTCGGCCCCGTCTAGACCTTCTAACCTTAATTCTAGCTCCATAAATACCGAAATATTCCCCGTACACCAGAGGGCACACCACAAATACTTTTCCACTGCCTCAAGCTTCTGTTCTTGTGAGATCCCATCTTGGGTCCTTTTCCGGCACTCCTCCGGAGGGGGATTCATTCACGGAGGCTTCTACATCAACCTTGCTGCCCTTCCGATGATGTGTGAGTAGTTTACCACAGACCCCGGGTCCATAGCTACTAGTTAGATGGCTTCTTCTCTCTCATTGATCTTCAATACAATGTTCTCCTCGATGTTCTTGGAGTTCTATTCGATGTAATCTTCTTTTGCGGTGCGTTTGTTGAGATTCGATGAATTGTGGATTTATGATCAGATTATCTATGAATATTATTTGAGTCTTGTCGGTGTCAAAACCGGCGGATCTCGGGTAGGGGGTCCCGAACTGTGCGTCTAGGCGGATGGTAACAGGAGACGAGGGACACGATGTTTTACCTGAGTTGGGCCCTCTTGATGGAGGTAAAACCCTACGTCCTGCTTGATTAATATTGATGATATGGGTAGTACAAGAGTGGATCTACCACGAGATCAAGGAGGCTAAACCCTAGAAGCTAGCCTATGGTATGATTGTTGTAATGTATGTTGTCCTACGGACTAAAGCCCTCCGGTTTATATAGACACCGGAGAGGGCTAGGGTTACACAGAGTCGGTTACAATGGTAGGAGATCTACATATCCGTATCGCCAAGCTTGCCTTCCACGCCAAGGAAAGTCCCATCCGGACACGGGACGGAGTCTTCAATCTTGTATCTTCGTAGTCTTGGAGTCCGGCAGGCGATGATAGTCCGGCTGTCCGGACACCCCCCAATCCAGGACTCCCTCAGTAGCCCCTGAACCAGGCTTCAATGACGATTAGTGCGGCGCGCATAATGTTTGGCATTGCAAGGCGGGTTCCTCCCTTGAATAATCCAGAGAAGATCATGAACACCATGATAGTGTCCGGCTCTGCAAAATAAATTCTACATTCCACCGTAGAGAGAATAAAATGTACACCAGTTCAATCTGCTGACGTATTATGCGGCGTGACATCACACCGCTACCAGGCTTTTACTTGAATCGTTTTTTACTGTACCACCTCAACACGTTTAGCGAAGAGGTTTCCTTGGCACGACTTGTCGAAGCAGAGATCGTGTTCCCCTTATTCCGGGATTCTCATCAATACGGACATGGGTAACCCAACCGCGCCATTGATGGTGGCGCTTGGGAGATAAGCGAGTTTTACCAGGCCGGTGGGGGACGCATAGTTTTCGTCCGCCTATATATAAGGGATAAGGATTCACCTTCTCACCTACGCCTTCTTCCTCCTTTGCTTATCCATCTCCGCGCACTCAAGCTCCAACGCCCAAGTTCGCGCATCTCGCCTCGACCTTCTCCGAATATGTCCGGAGCGGGAGGCAAATGGTTGGCCTCCACCATTAAGGAGGAGCACATCACCAAGCTGCGCAGCGCCGGATACCTTTCCGGCGATATTGCGCATCGGCTGCCCGACGAGGGGCAGCTCGTCCCTACCTCTGGGCCTCACGAGAGGGTCGTCTTCCTTCCCCACTTCCTCCGCGGACTGGGCTTTCCGCTCCATCCATTCGTCCGGGGGCTCATGTTCTATTATGGCACTGGATTTCCACGATCGGCGCGAACTTCATCCTCAACATCTCGGCGTTCATCGTCAGATCGAGGCCTTCCTCGCATCCGCCCCACTTCGGCATGTGGCTCAAGACCTTCAACGTCAAGCCGAAGGTTGTGAAGGGCACGCAAGCGGAATGCGGAGGCGCCATGTTGGGTAAATTACCCAACGTCCTTTGGCTCGAAGGGGCCTTCGTGGACTCCGTCAAGGGTTGGCAATCGGGGTGGTTCTACATCACCGAGCCGCACAAGCCCACATGGGCAGCGGCCCGCGAGTTTAGATCTGGCATCCCCACGCAGCTCACCTCCTGGAAAGAGAAGGGCTTGCTGTGGGGCGATCCGGCGAGGTGGATCGGACTCGAGCCTGCATCCGAAGCTGGTGAGCAATAAGCTCAGGCTCGTCGACGTGGTCCAAGTCATGCTCATCCGCCGGATTCTCCCATGCCAAGAATGGGCATTCAATCTGTGGGAGTTCAATCCGGAACAGCACCAGGCGTTGAGCGGGCTCTTCGATACGA
Organism: Aegilops speltoides; assembly: GCA_021437245.1. Lineage (NCBI taxonomy): Eukaryota > Viridiplantae > Streptophyta > Magnoliopsida > Poales > Poaceae > Aegilops > Aegilops speltoides. Next base: position 122,810,252 of record CM038143.1, on the reverse strand, counting down.
CATCTGAAGGCGCTGGAGGGTGCTGTTTAAGGGCGCGAAGCCCCGCATCCGCGACGGAAGATCGCGGATTCAGCTCGCAGCATCCAACTGACGAGGTAAGTGATTCAACCCCATTACGGGACACTTTATAGTAATCGAATTGATTATATGAGGATTTCATCCTTTCCTTTCCTTTGACAGGAATGGATGGAGAAGGCCGAGCAGCTTATCAGCCCGGCTCCCATGCCAGAAGACCCAGTGGACGCCCGTTTAGCAGGGCCGCTGGTTCCGGCACCGCATGTGGTGCCGGAGAAGAAGGCCAAGAAGGTGGCCGCGGGGACTCGAAAGAGTTCCCGCAATCAGGCGTCTGACGACGACGCGGACTCCTCTCCCGAAGACGAGGAGGAGGAGGAGGAGGAGTACTCTCTCTCGGAGGGGGGAGAGAAGAAGAGGAAGGCTTCCCCAATAGGGGAGGCCGAAGGGTCCAAGAGGGGGAGAACTATCCCCCCGGACAGTTTCGCCAACACCAGCATTGGTGAGGATGAGTGGCCTCCAAGGGCCAGGCGTCCGGCGAGATCGTAAGTATCCGGATCCTTGATATGCAATATATTTTATGTCGCGTAGTGTCCTTCTAACGCCGCATTCTGCCCGTAGTCCGGCCGATGACGATCTCCCCGACTCATCGAGCGGGTCGTTGGCCCCGTCGGATGTGGATCCACTTCTGACTGCCTCTACCCCACGCGCCGACGAGGACGCCGGGGTGGGATCCCAAAGAGGGACCCATCAGGAGGAGGCTCCGGAGGCGCCGTCAGGCAGCCCCCCGGACTTTGCGCCGGACTCTACATCGGAACCCGCAGTGGTTCCAGAGTCCGGCAAGCGGCCCCTTTGAAAGAAGGGCAAGACCGTGACGCCGGCGGCCTCCGTCCAACCGGAGGCGCCGGATAACTTGTTGGAGGCGCTTAAAGGCGCTTCCATCGAGGAAGAACACCGCACTACCATCAGTGCGGTGGTTCAAGGTTCAGCTTGCAAAAGCGGGTTGACCGAAGCTCTGCAGCAGCCTTCTAACGAGCTTTGAGGTAAGAAGTTAAAATTATGTAATGTAATACCGCATAGACAAGTAGCCCTCGACGCCTCGTTCGGTGTTCGGAAAGAAAAAGCGGATGAGGATCTAACAAGATATCGTGAGGTTGCTTAAAATATGTCAATATGGGTTTGCAGGCTGCGCTGCTGACCTCTGCCGCACTAACGGCGGAGGTCGATGTGTTGAAAAAGGATCTCGAGCGGTCCGAGCAAGAGCTCGGCCATGCCAAGAAGCAGCTCGAGGACAAAGAATGTGAGTCACACCGCTTTGAATGGTTACCTTACAGAAAAGGATTTTGGTTGCAATAAAATTAACAAGGATAACATGGGTATTGCAGGGGCCACGAACGAGGTGGCAGCCCTGAAGGAGGCCGTGTCCGCGTCGAACGAGCATGATCTTGAGCGGAGGAACGAGAGAAGCTGGAGGCACGGGTGGCGGAAATACGGCAAGAGCTCCAGGCTCTCATGGAGAGGCATGAGAGTTTGGAGCGTGACTCCAAGACTCGAGAGTCCGAGCTTGCCTCGGCTCTCAAAAGTGCCAAGTCCGCCAAGGCCGAGGCCCATAAGGCCCTTCAGGAGGTTGAGGATATAAAGAAGATAGCGGCGGGTAAGGCATTTTTCATGCAAAGCAGGCATGTTAATGTAAACTACCTTACACTTACCCGCGTTCGGAGCTCTCCAGGGGCGTTTGCAGATCTGCCGCGTAGTGCGTCCGATGCCGCCGCATTCTATCGTGGCGAGGAGGGGAGCTCGACGGAGAAGGTCTTCGGTCTCGATATCTTGAGGCCGCCATCCAGTGCCCCAAGCGACCGGTGAAGCAGCTGGTCGAACTCCTAAGGTAGCCGAGGAGGCCATGAAGGGCCTTATAGTCCGCCGTGGCTTTGAACAAGTCATGCCTGGGAGCTACTTTGGCCTCGTGCGGCGGCTGGTGGATGCATGCCCCTGGTTGGATGTCATCAAGCGCTCTGCCTGTATTGAAGGCGCTCGCCGGGCCCTCGCCCGCACAAAGGTGCATTGGGGCAGGTTGGATGCGGAGAAGCTTCTCACAGACCCACCGCCACCGGGCAAGGAGTATCGCACGCCCGAAATGTATTATAAAACTGTCCTGAAGGGAGCTCGCGATATTGCGGATGAGTGCCCCCGAAATGTAATCTTTGAGTAAACACGTTATGTAGTATCCTGCGCGCTGAAACTTTGTTCATGTGCGCGTTTAAGCAACGCTTGTTTAATTTAAAATATTACCTTCTGTGCGGCCGTTTATAAAATCGAGAGATGGCAAGTCGTTGGCTTCAGCCCCCAAGCCACAGTCTTTGGGGTGTTCGGGATAAACTTGAGCACTCTTGTTCCCATTTTTGGTCCATCTAGGAGGCGCTCAACACAACGAACAAGGCAACCGGACTTATAATGCTTGAACACTCTCACTTAGCCATAGAATTCTATAATTTTAAATTTGGTGAAGCCCCCGGTATTCGAAGACCGAATCCGGGCGCTATCCACGCCTTCGTCGGATAGTGTCCGGAACTTCGCTCGAAGCGGCGTGAGTCTTTAAGGATCCGAAAAAACCGCTCGAACAGCGACCAGTCTCTCGCCTTATCATGCCAGTCAGTTTTAGCTTTCTCCACTGAGGCACTCGCCCAGCTCAACCAGGGCGCAATCGCAGTGGTTCTCCCAGTGCCACCTTAGCCGACAGAATGGAACGTAAGGCATCAAAACATGGGAGCCGGGCAAACCCAACTATTGACCCAAGACATGATTCGGAGCCGATTCATATAATGCTATAAGTTCGGGGTGCCGCACTTATGAAAGTGTTCGGACTTTATCACACCATAATTTGGGGAAAAGAAGCCCGTGGCGTATTCGGCCGTACCAAAATATACGGGTGCAAGATGTCATGTAATGAACATATATATAAAAAGGTGATGTAATTGCAGTCGAAAAGTGCTGCATTATTTATTAAAGGAAATCTGCTATGAGTGCGGACTGATACAAATAGTGCGGTAAGCAAGGGATTTGGACTAAGTAAACTTGTCCCCCTTCAGGGGTGAGCTGCGGACTTGGTGTATATAATCGAATTTAATGCTCGTAATTGAGACCACCTGAGTGTGCGTCGCAGCCTTCTTTCATCCCTGACTGTTGCATCATGAGTTCGGCAGGTTCATCGCCGGACAGGGCCTCTGGTTAACGGAGTCCTGTGTACACAAAGAAGGAAAATAAAAAGATATAAAAAGGGGGGCACACTTGCGAGCCCCCGGTGTGGTCGAACCGCACTCTGGGTCCATTGCAATCGTGCCCCTACCCCTGTGCCCATGGTATCTCCAGAGCGTAATGATGTACGCGGAGTGTTATTCTTGCGATCATGCGCGGGAGAGGGTTGGGGCCGCATTGCTACGTGTGCTCTGATCGTGCCAGGTGGTCTTGATTGGCATTGCTCCGGGCGCGTTTTGCTGTATCCGGCCTTTTAACGGCCGGACTCGAATTGCCTTAAAGGCTACTCAGACTGCCGCGAGAGCATTGTATGTTCCTCCGTTCGGAGGGAGCGTTCCGTATTCCCATCGACCGTGATGACTCCGCGAGGGCCTGGCATCTTGAGCTTTAGGTATGCATAATGCGGCACCGCGTTGAATTTTGCAAACGCGGTTCGTCCGAGCAGAGCGTGATAGCCGTTGCGAAACGGGACTATGTCGAAGATTAACTCTTCACTCCGGAAATTATCCGGGGATCCGAAGACCACTTCAAGTGTGACTGAGCCTGTGCAGTTGGCTTCCACTCCTGGTATGACACCTTTAAAGGTTGTCTTTGTATGTTTAATCCTTGAGGGGTCTATGCCCATTTTGCGCACTGTATCCTGATAAAGCAGGTTCAGGCTACTACTGCCGTCCATCAGGACTCTCGTGAGGTGAAATCCATCGATGATTGGGTCTAAAACCAATGCGGCGAATCCGCCATGGCGTATGCTGGTCAGATGGTCTCTTCGATCGAAAGTGATCGGACAAGAGGACCATGGATTGAACTTCGGGGCGACTGGCTCCATCGCATAGATGTCCCTTAGTGCACGTTTCCTCTCCCTCTTGGGTATATGGGTCGCGTAAATCATATTCACCGTCCGCACTTGTGGGGGAAAACCCTTCTGTCCTCTATTGTTCGGCGGTCGGGTCTCTTCCTCATCGTCGCTGTTTAGCCCCTTGTCATTGTTTTCGGCAATTAACTTGCCGGCCTGCTTGTACACCCAGCAATCTCTATTAGTGTGATTAGCTGGCTTTTCAGAGGTGCCATGTATCTGGCATAAGCGGTCGAGTATTCGGTCCAAATTGGACGGACCTGGAGTGGTTCTTTTGAATGGCTTCTTCCACTGACCGGGTTTAGAGCCTCGGAATCCGGCGTTGACTGCCGTATCCTCCTTATCGTCGCCGTTAATGTGGCGCTTGTTTTTGTTTCGACGTGACCTGCCGTTGTTGTCCTTGGTATCTGGACTGCCAGAATTTTTGTGGAGATTGTTGCTCCGAGCTAGCCAGCTGTCCTCTCCCGCGCAGAAGCGGGTCATTAATGATGTGAGGGCTGCCATAGATTTCGGCTTTTCCTGCCCCAGGTGCCGGGCTAGCCATTCGTCCCGGATGTTGTGTTTGAAGGCTGCAAGGGCCTCTGCATCCGGACAATCGACGATTTGGTTTTTCTTTGTCAAGAACCGTGTCCAGAATTGTCTCGCCGATTCGTCAGGCTGCTGAATAATGTGGCTTAGGTCATCGGCGTCGGTGGTCGCACATATGTGCCCTGGAAGTTGTCGAGGAATGCGGCTTCCGTGTCTTCCCAAAGACCCAATTGACTCTGCGGGCAAGCTATTTAGCCAATGCCGAGCTGGTCCTTTAAGCTTGAGTGGGAGATACTTGATGGCATGGAGATTGCGCGCGGGCCATGTGGATATGGAGAAGATAATCTTGATCCAAACCGCGGGTCTGTTGTGCCATCGTAGGATTCGATGTTTACGGGTTTAAACCCTTGAGGATTTGATGATCCATTACTTCGTCGGTGAAGCATAGTGGGTGTCTGGCGCCTCAGATTGAGCAATATCGCGACGCAGCTCGAGAGAGCGCCGTCTGCTGTGTTCGCCCGCCGGGTTATTGTATCCGCGCGACGGTATTAAATCGTGGGTCGTGGGGCCCACGTGATCCGTAGATGGATCTGGATTGTCTTGCTTTGTTCTCCAATATGTCTCGCAAGTCCGGCGCGTTCCCTCTTGGCCGTACTTTTAGAGCGATGCCGGGTACGGTCTTGGCTGGGGGCTGGATGCCTCTCGTCACGACCACGGGGTGGTCGGTCACCATATCGCGGCGCTGGTGATGGAGGTATGTATGCTTCCTCCTCTAATCGGGGGAGCAGCTTGCGTCTTGGGTAACTTTTGGAGGAGCGTTCGAGTTTATACTCTTCGGCCGCGAGGACTTCGGTCCATCGATCGGCCAGCAGGTCCTGATCAGCTTGAAGCTGTTGCCGCTTTTTCTTTAAGCTGTTTGCTATGGCGATAAGCCTGCGCTTGAAGCGCTCTTGTTCGATGGGATCCTCAGGTACGACGAATTCATCATCGTTGAGGCTTGCTTCGTCTTCAGAGGGAGGCATATAGTTATGATCCTCAACCTCTTCGTCTGCCGCCCTCTCGTGAGGGCTTGCTTCGCATCCTCTGCGCTGAGTCGTCTTTGGAGGGATTGTCTTCGGCACTCTCTGGGGTATTATTATCTCCTGTGCCGGAATCTTCATTCTTGCTGTGGCGGGATTTAGAGCGGCGCCGCTGACGCTGGCGTTTGGGCTGCTTCTTTAAAGAATCCGCCTCCGCTGCTTCTTCGCCGTCCCCTTCTTTTGGGGTGTCCACCATATATATGTCGTATGACGAGGTGGTCTTCCAGTGCCCTGTAGGCGCTGGTTCCTGTTCGTCTCCGGCATCGTCGTATGTCATCGGAGTCGTAGTCTAGCATGTCGGTTAGATCGTCGACAGTGGCTACAAAGTGGGTGGTGGGTGGGCTCTGAATTTCTTCGTCGTCCATATCCCAACCATCCTGGCCATAGTCCGGCCAGGACTCTCCTGATAACGAGAGATGCCTTAGCGAATTTAGGATGTCGCCAAAAGGTGAGTGTTGGAAGATGTCCGCGGCGGTGAATTCTATAACCGGCGCCCAATCCGAATCGATTGGTAGGGGCGCGGGAGGTTCGGAGTCCGGCAAGGAGTCCGGCGCCTCGGAATCACGAGTTTCGCAGGGGACAAGATTAGTGTTCGGCTCCATCGCCGTGAATGTTGAAGCCCCCAGGGCGGCGTCTATCCACCGGCCCTCGATCTGGGCGATCGGCTCCGGACTGATGGCCGAAACAGATTCGTGTGCGGCCACCAAGGCACTGTTCGGCGGCAGAGCTAGATCATGCCCATCGCACTAGTGCGGCGCGCTTGGCTGTGCCTCGGGTCCGTCGGAGATCAAGTCTCCGTGGACATTGGCCGTGAAGTTTAGGCTTCCGAATCTGACCTGACGGCCAGGGGCGTAGCTTTCGATCTGCTCCAGATGGCCAAGCGAATTAGCCCGCAGTGCGAAGCCGCCAAATATGAAGATCTGTCTGGGGAGAAAAGTCTCACCCTAGACAGCGTTGTTGGTTGAAGATGCCATCAAGCCTATCGGTGACGACACAGAGGAACTCTCAATGAAAGCACCAATGTCGGTGTCAAAACCGGCGGATCTCGGGTAGGGGGTCCCGAACTGTGCGTCTAGGCGGATGGTAACAGGAGACGAGGACACGATGTTTTTACCCGTGTTGGGCCCTCTTGATGGAGGTAAAACCCTACGTCCTGCTTGATTAATATTGATGATATGGGTAGTACAAGAGTGGATCTACCACGAGATCAAGGAGGCTAAACCCTAGAAGCTAGCCTATGGTATGATTGTTGTAATGTATGTTGTCCTACGGACTAAAGCCCTTCGGTTTATATAGACACCGGAGAGGGCTAGGGTTACACAGAGTCGGTTACAATGGTAGGAGATCTACATATCCGTATCGCCAAGCTTGCCTTCCACGCCAAGGAAAGTCCCATCCGGACACGGGACGGAGTCTTCAATCTTGTATCTTCGTAGTCTTGGAGTCCGGCGGACGATGATAGTCCGGCTGTCCGGACACCCCCCAGTCCAGGAATCCCTCAAGTCTTCTCTAAACTCTTTTATGAATGGTTAAGATAGCTTTGTATTTTTCTCTGATCTATTGATTTGGTTTGGCCAGCTAGATTGATCTATCTTGGAATGGGAGAGGTGCTTTGTGATGGGTTCAATCTTGTGGTGTCTTCACCCAGTGACAGAAGGGGTAGCGAGGCACATATTGTATTGTTGCCATTAAGGATAAAAGGATGGGGTTTATATCATATTGCTTAAGTTTATCCCTTTACATCATGTTATCTTGCTTAAGGCATTACTCCGTTCTTGTTAACTTAATACACTAGATGCATGCTGGATAGCGGTCGATGTGTGGAGTAATAGTAGTAGATGCAGGCAGGAGTCGATCTACTTGTCACGAACGTGATGCCTATATTCATGATCATTGCCTTAGATGTCGTCATAACTATGCACTTATCTATCAATTTCTCAACAGTAATTTGTTCAACAACCGTATGTTCGTTCAAGAGAGAAGCCTCTAGTGAAAACTATGGCCCTTGGGTCTATTTCTCATCATATATTTTCAGATCTATAAAACCAAAAATACAAAAATAACTTGCTGCACTTTATTTATATTTACTTTATTTTGCACTTTTATTTATCTTTTCTACCTATCTCTATCAGATCTCACCCTTGCAAGCGACTGTGAAGGGATTGACAACCCCTTTTTCGCGTTGTGTGTAAGTGTTTGTTAGGTTGTGCAGGTGCATCTATTGGGGACTTGTGTGTGCCTCCTACTGGATTGATACCTTGGTTCTTAACTGAGGGAAACACTTATCTCTACTTTGCTGCATCACCCTTTCCTCTTCAAGGGAAAAATCAACGCAAGCTCAAGAAGTAGCAATAGTCTGCGGAATTCTATTTCCGCTGTTGTGTTTGGGATCAGTTCAAACATTCGAAAGAATTTTTGAATCTCCCATTCACTCTCCTCTGGTCGATATACTATTGGTCCTAATAGATTTGCAGATAGCTGAAACTCTAAGAAATTTCAGAAAGCACCAAATGAACTCTCAGAATTTTGAACAATATACGAGGTGTAATAATTGTTTTGTATGGAACTCCATTTTTTTGCCAAATGTGGTATTTATAATACAATTAAATTGATATATATTTTAATAATTGGTTCCTCCTTTATTAAACCCCAAGCAAAGTAGCACCGTTTACAAGGAATAAAACCACCGCATCCGGAGGAGAATCCATCCATATACCAGGAGGTGAATACTTAGATAATCTAGCTAGTTCATGAGCTACTTGATTGCTATATCTTTTACAATGGTCATTGTCGGTACTAAAACCGGCAGATCTCGGGTAGGGGGTCCCGAGTTATGAATTCTGGAACGATGGTGAACAGGAGACAAGTGATACAGTGTTTACCAAGGTTTGGGTCCTCTCGAAGAGGTGAAACCCTACATCCTACTTGATTATATTGATGATGGAGTATCGAATACAGGTCGACCTACCTCGAGATCATATTTTGTGTTCTAAACCCTAAGGCTAGTAATTGTGATTGTTTTCTACGGACTAAACCCTCTGGTTTATATAGCTACCAGGGATATCTAGGGTTAGACATGGTCGGTTGCCAACTAGTAAACATGCCGACATCTGAAGCTACCATTGAAGCGTACGCCAAGTTTGAATACATGGTCGGTCACCTATGCGTGCAGCCATGGAAGCCAGCTAGCACACGAGCCACGAGGTCCCGCCACGAGCATTCTGGATCCCACCAACAGGGTCGCCGCCCTCATCCAGACACCCAAAGACCGTCCAAAGGAGCGGGCTTTGCATCGACCCACAGACCCCTACCAACGACGGAGCCGCTAGCGACCGGCTTGCCCTAGACAATGCCAGATCGGGGACTAGAAGGATCTAGGCTAGGGGAAAGGATGAGGAGAAGGATCAGAACATTCCACGACCGACGCCCCTGCGCCGGCAATGGGTGGCCATCGCAGTCGGAGCCCCCCACCCCTCCTACTAACCTCTCCGCCACCCCTGTGATGCCCCACCATGGACCCCGCTCCAGACCCACTAGGGAGGTGCGTTGGGCCGGCCACAACCACCTTTGTCGAAGGCGCCCTCTGGAAGAGCGAACCACGAGGCCAGCACTAACGACGCGTCACAAAAACGTGCCGCCGCCGGCCTCGCTGCCCGCGACATGCCGTTATCCATATCAGGGTGAGCCAGACTATCCACCGGCACCTCCCAGCCAATAGCTGCTGGATTTGCACGCCCTAGGAGTAGCTAACCCATGCCGCGACATCACAAACAGGGGAGGGGGATGGAGCCCTGTCGTTGCAAGCACTGCAAGAGCTTTGCCCGATGGACACCTTCCAATGGCGGTGAGGAGGGAGAGGAGGCGAGGGTGGGCGACTGAGCTAGGGCTCCCTTGGCGCGCGCGCATCGCGCATCGCACCAGCGAGGAGGGAGAGGATGAGTCCCCAAAGAGCCGCTCGATCGCATACATCAAAAGGTGTACCTCTCCATATTAATTGTCGTTAAAATAGATGTATCTAGATATATTTCAGTGCTAGATACATTCGTTTAAGCGACAAGTAATATGGATCGGAGGAGGTACTTACTGAAGAGGACGCGGGAAAATGAACAACTCCATCGGTTTTCCAACCTTCTATGTGTACACATCAAATGGTGTTTTCGCGCTCCAATAAATATCCTAATCCGAAGTACTAACAAAAATCTTGCAGCTGAAGGTATACTATGGTTGGTGGCTTCGCTGTCTCATTGTTTTCTCCATCTGCTCCAATTGGCGAGTCCTTCTCTTCGAAGGTTTTTGCTGAATGGTGACAATGACTGAAAGCCACCCCCATCAAACATTTGTCACAACGATTGTAACAAAAATCCCACGTTTTTTAAGTAAGAAGATGATCCGACCTAGTGTCAAAAAGAAGAGATGATGATCTGACTTTCTCGCTACTGTCAAAGGTTTAGCAACTCCAAAACGGTCCTTTTCGCCGGACGAACGGCCCGTCTCTCTGACTCTCTCCACGCGTCGCGCCGTCTCGCGCTAGCTGACGATCGCTGCCGGCCGGGAACCGAGCCCGACCCAGTCCTCCTCCCGCCATAATTTAAATCCCACACGATGCCAAATCCCCATCCTACCCCTCCTCCTCTCTCCCACCAACCAAGAACGCGTGCCCTTTTCGGCCATTTCGTCCTCTCCGTCGTCTGCTTTCGAATCCAAGGTTATCGAAACAAAACCATCCCCATCAACGAGTGTCCTGCTCAGCGCGGGCGGCACGGCACGCGACGCGAGAGAAGCCAAGCATGGCAGGGCCTACGCCGACGTACTCCGCCGTCGTGGCGCACGCCTCGGCGTTCCTCGCGGAGCTCATCGCCGACCCGCTCCTCCGGCGCCACCTCCTCTCCGCCGCAGCCGCCGCGGACGGCGGCGGGGGGCAGCACACGGCCGCGACGCTCCAGGCGCTGTCCCTCATATCGGACGCGCTGGACACGGTCCCGTCCGCCTCGCCGTCGCCGTCGTCGCTCCGGGCCGCCGAGCGGCTGCTGCTGTCCCTCCCCACGGCCACCCCGCTCTCCTGCCTCCTCTCCGCGCTCGCGTCGGCCGCGCGACGACGCGGCGGGGCGCCGTCCGCCGCGTCCTCCGTACTCGACCTCTTCGTCCTTGACCCCGCGCTCGCGCGCCACGAGCTCGCGCCCGCGGCATTCGAGGCACTCTTCGCGCCGCGCCTCCTGGCCGTCATGCGGCACTTCGCCACACGCCGCGCGTCTGCCGCCGCCGCAGTGGCCTCCGCGGCACAGGGAGACGAAGATAGATCCGACGAGACAGTGGCGCTGTCGGCGATGAGGGTGCTGTCGCTGATGAGCGGCGCCCAGGCGCACGAGATGAGGGGCCTGGAGCGCGAGTACGAGATGGTGCTGGACGTGAACTGCAAGGCCTACGCGCTCTACCTAAAGAAGATCCTCGAAGCCGGCGAGGCGCCAAGGATGTCGCCGCCGCCTCCTCCTCCAGAGCTTGTATTCACTGTCGGACAGAACGCCGACGAGTACGAGAACATCGGCTACGAGGAAGCCTCGACGGACGCCGACGATGGGGCCGTCAGTTCGCAGAATGGCGTACGGAATAATGTAAGTGTACATAGACACTTTTCGTGCTTTCCATGCATTTCAGCGTGCTCAACGGAGTAGTTCAGACTCCAGAGTCACAGCAGGTTCCGGTGATTTTGTAGCCGATGTGGGCGGAGGCGGAGGGCGACATGTACCCGCGGCAGGGCAGCATCAAAGGCCGGAGGGAAATGATGAGGCCGCCGAGCCTGTACCCGCAGCGCGTGGCTCCGCACCTCATAGTGCAGCAGCAGAAGAAGCAGCCGCCGCAGGTCGGCAGAGGAAGCCCGGCGACCAGACTCCGGGCTGGATACTCGCCTGCCACGGCTTCCGACGAAAGCACGGAGGATTCTTCATCCGAGCTCTACACCGGAAAACAGGTGTGTGTTTGTGTGCTGTATACATATAGCTGTATCTGAACCTTGACACGGACTGAAACTTAAAAGAATTTCTTTTAGGCCGAAACTAAAGAGGTGTTTTATTATCGTCCAAAACAGGGATGCAAGCGGACAGTCGACGAACGGTCCGCTTGCATCCTTGTCCATGATTGGATCCCTAGTCCGAAATCAGAGAAATCCATTGGTGCTCAGCTCTACCCATTTCTTATGAAGGGTAGTCCACAAAAAAGATTAGCAGTGCACATCCGAGTTCATGATTAGTTACGATATGCAATTGTTTATAATAATTAATCATGGATGCCGGCCTACAAGTAAAAATATGAACTTTGAATTAGGCAACTTAGACCCGTTTGTAAGTTTATGATAACCCCATTTAAATAACTAGACTAGACTTGGTCTTATTTACTCTAATAAGCTGACATTTTTTTGTCTACATTCTTACTTACCTTCTTCACAAGTCACAACACATTAGAAACCAAGTTCATCACAATTTAACAACCTGAAACTAAACAATAAGGACGATTGGATAAATGGTCTGGATTCTGTAGATTTATAAAACTAGTGTTTTCACAATTAGCACATAGGTACTCCTATATCAATGCGCTGAAATCAATTAATTCTTACTCCGTCAGTTCGTAAATAGAAGATGTGTTTTAGATATTGATAATTCTAGGGGGATTTCACTAGAAATTATGAAATTTAAATATTTATCAATCAAAATTTTTATTTGTATAGAATATAAGTCAAAGTTAGAACGGTTTGACGTCGCGCATTCTAGGAATTCATTGAATGGAGGCATTGCAAAACAAGGGGATATGTTGCATGTGTTCCTTATGAGTTGTGATGACCCCATTCGCCAAAAAGTAATAACTGATTGCCTGGTTTTGATTTAATCGGTTTTACATGTTTTAAAAACTAGATGATACCCCACACGATGTTGCGGGAATATTTTCCAACATATTTCAATGTGGTTCGTTCTATGAAACATGAATATTTGAAGTAATAATATAAAAAACTAAAACTAGAAATACATATAATTTATTGTGTTTGAGTACTATAGAGTTATAAAATGTTTATTACATAGAAATAACATAATACAATGAAAATTCTCATGTATGTTTGCATGTTGAGATGAGTCTTTTTTTCATGCATGTTTCATGATGAAGTGGTATGCTTGCATGTTGAGAGACATATGGTAGTGGAGGTGGGACCTTTTCTCATGCATGTTGTGCGATGATGTGGCATGCTTGCATGTTGAGAGAAATAGTTAGTGGGGCCCTGATATTTTGATACTAGATGACGCCCCTCGCGTCATTGCGTAACCTTGGTAAAAAAATATGGCTAGGAAGACTAAAGTTAATGCAAAAAGCAAATACAAAAATGTCTTGCATGACTTAATTCCCTGGAAAAAAAAGTCATGCATGAGGTGGTATGCTTTGCATGAAGAGATTAATGAAAAAAGTAACTTATGACTACATACATGACTTGGTGATGTGGCATTGTTGTATGGAGAGAAAAATTAGGTAGTGGGTTGTAGCTATTTAAGAATAGAGGATACAAGATGAGTTAACTTCTTTATGGTACAATCTGCATGAAAAAAAAGCTTTGCGATAAGTGTTGTGATTAAGTTTTGTAAATGTCAGTAGTAAGTTAGATTGTATTTTTATTCGCTGAATATTGTGGTGATGTCATTTTGCTAAAATTTCTATATATCAACATATAAATAAGTTTAGAATGACACAATTCAATAATATAAATAAGCATAGGAGAACCTAAAGCTAGGATGAATGTCTAGATGACAAACCATAAATATAATGACTGATTTGCTATTTCTGAGTCGTTTGAGACACTTACAACTGTCCTACTTTTGAAACAGAAACTGCAAAAAGAAGCTACTTAATTTTGCAAATAACGAACCAACACTCACAATCATCAACTTAGAAAAAGTATTAATTCATGGATTTGGAAATACTCCCTCCTGAGTATAAGACCTTTTTGGGAGCTTAATTTAAACATCCAAAATGGAAGGTGGTATGAACGGCTACCATCCTGGAAATTATTGCAGTGGAAACTTTCGGATATCCGATCCTGACTAGTTAAGATGTGTGACTGAGATGTAATAAAATTTGAGATAATTCGTGAACAAATAGTCACTTTGAAACATCCAACAATCCCCATCTTCTTAGGCCATCTACAAACGGTTGCCCTAAAATCAAGCGGTGGGATTGTTTTCCTGCTCGCTACGTGTGATTCCTATGAAAAACATGATATTGCCTAGCATCGAAGCAAACGAAGTCACGAGGCGCCCCAACCTTTTTCCTCGCACAAGTTAAAATTAATTGGTTGCGAGGACTTATCCTGAACGCCGGAAAAACTAATTCCCGGAGAATATCTACCGAGGCTTCTTCAACTAACTAGCGGGTCCAGGTTCTTTTGGATGCTTGGTCGGCTCGTGCGTTGAGTAGAACAAATTTGCAACTTAAGTTTTTATTTTCCACAATTGCCACATGTTTGATTGGATTTGCAATTCAGTCTTGCTAAGTCTCAATTGACTCGATACTACATCTATGAGATCTTACAATGAGATCCGTGCAATTTTTTTTATTTTTTTCCCTTTCTCTCTCTTGCATGCTATGTCACTTGAGTGAGACTTGGTTAAATCTCAGTCGACTTAGACCTAGCCACACCCTTTGCAATTTGAGTGTTTCTATTCATCGTATGGCACTTATTTAACCGTGTGTGTTAGCATTGGAGAGAACAATGCTACGGTAATTTTTCAATTTGTTTTTTTTCTCTCTCTAGGGTCTAAACAAACGCCTAAGCATTGGAGATGACATTTGTCACCCCATTTCACTAAGATTGCACATTTTCAAATAATGTGATTTTATAGCGTAATTCCAGATGGTAGTGATTGGAGAAAGACAACAGGGGAACTATCAAAAGCGTAGCCTACACAAATGGCTCTTTTCAAATTATGAAATTGAGTTTTTATAACTTTTTTAAAAGAAGGCATGTAAATTGCGGTACTATCTAGTTTCTACTACTTGGAGGGATGAAAAATATCCACAAATTTAATCAATATTAACAAATTTGAAGAATTTTTAAATATGTTTTTATTTTTTAAAGGACACAAATTTTAATAAGTGCTCACGAATTAGAACATTAAAAATAAAAAAATAAAAAAAGAAGAACAAATAAAACTAAACAACACACACTTACGCGTGGGGCCCTAGCCCCACAATCCTCGAAGCGAGAGAGCGCTTCAATTCGCGGCAAATTTAATTAATATTAATGAATTTCAAGAATTTTAAAATATGTTTATATTTTTTTAAAGTACACAAATTTTGATAAGTATTCATGAATTAAAATATGAAAATAAAAAGAAGAAGAAGTAAAACTAAACAACACACACTTATGCGTGGGGCCTTAGTGACCCCACAACCCTCGAAGCACCAGAGCGATTCAATTTGAGGGAGCTTAGTATCTCTATCGATTGCACATTTTCAAATAATGTGATTTTATATCGTAAATCTAGATGGTAGTGATTTACAGAAAATTTAAGACAACTGAGGAACTATCAAAAGCGTAGCCTAACAAATGGCTCTTTTCAAATTATGAAATTGAGTTCTTGACTTTTCTAAAAGGAGGTTCAGTAAAAGAACACAACCCTCGTTTGCTTCTCATCGCTCCAAAGCTGAGTTCCCAATGCTGTTGGCTTGTCTCCTAGGAAAAGCCAGCGGCATCCCCACTGTCCAAGCCACGCAGAGCTCAGCCACGCGGCGACGATGGCGCCCGCCTCTCTCCGGAGCCCTCGAGGTAACCATTTGGATCGCTTCCAGAAACAGCATTTCACCAACCTAGATTGCACCGATGTTATCGATCGAGACACGCGCTGATTTGAGTACATACAGGTCCCCGATGGGCGGCGACGCGGACCTGTCGCGGCATCAGCAGCAGCAGGCGGCGACGACGCCCAAGGACTTCGTGTGCCCGATCACCAGCCAGGTGTTCGACGACCCCGTCACGCTCGAGACCGGCCAGACGTACGAGCGCCGCGCCATACAGGAGTGGCTCGACCGCGGCAACGCCACCTGCCCCATCACGCGCCAGCACCTCCACGGCGGCAGCCTCCCCAAGACCAACTACGTCCTCAAGCGCCTCATCGCCGGCTGGCGCGAGCAGAGCCCGCCCGCCACGCCCATCACGCCCCCCACGCCGGCCACGCCCGCGGTGCCGAGAACGCCCGCCAGGATGGAAAGCCCGGCCCCCGCGTTCAAGATCAACTCGCCGTCCCCGGACGCCACCGGCAGCCAGGCGAGCGCGCCGTCGCCGACCAGCGTCATCGTGCAGGCCACCGTGGAGAGCGCCGTCGGCGAGCTCCGCGCCGCGGTGTCCTGCCTCTGCACGTCCGAGGAGCTGGCCGAGTCGGAGAAGTCGGTCCTCAGGATCGAGCGGCTCTGGCGCGAGGCCGGCGCCGCCGAGCAGGCCTTCTTCTCCGCGCTGGCCAAGCCCGCCGTCATCAACGGCTTCGTGGAGATCCTCTTCAACTCCGTCAGCGCGCAGGTGCTGCAGGTGGCCGTCTTCCTCCTCGCCGAGCTCGCCTCCCGCGACGACGGCGTCGTGCAGACGCTCACGCGGGTGGACACCGACGTGGACTGCCTGGTCGCCCTGTTCAAGAAAGGGCTCGTCGAGGCCGTCGTGCTCATCTTCCTCCTCTCTCCTTCCGTGGAGCAGCTCGTCGAGATGGACATGGGCGAGGCGCTGGTGGCCACCATCCGGCGAGCCGACGAGGCAGACGCGCTCAACATGTGCGTCAAGCCCAAGTCCGCGTCAGTGATCCTCCTGAGCCAGATTCTCACAGAATCAGGCGTCGGCCGGGAGAGCACGCCGCCGGTGCCGAGATCCTCCCTGGTGTCCGAGAGGTTCGTGAGGAGCACGGCGCTGGTCTTGGAGGCCGAGCAGGTGGAGGTGAGGGTGGCCGCAATGAGGATCCTGATGCGATGCATCGCGGAAGACGGCCACTGCCGGAGCAGCATCGTCGAGAAGCTGGCGGTGGGCGCCGTCCTAGACGCCTTCCACGTCGTCGGCGACGCCGACAAGTTCGAAATCGTGCGGTTCCTCTCCGAGCTTCTGAAGCTGAAAAAGTAACGAAATCAAATTCCACACTCCTCCCACGCTTTCTAAGTGCTGACTTGTCGACCCCATGCATAACCGTTATTCGGACTGCAGGCGATCGGCCGCGGAACGTGTGCTTCGGGCGATCAAAGAGGGGAGCTCCTTCAGCATGATGCACACGCTCCTCGTGTATCTGCAGTCCACCACGCCGGAGCAGAGCCCCGTCGTCGCCGGGCTTCTTCTTCAGCTCGATCTCTTGGTGAGCTGGCCACAGTAGAATTTATTCAAATTAGCTTACGGAATGATTCATATATAGCTCTTCTGAATGATTTGATGTGATCGTCAGGTGGAGCCGAGGAAGATAAGCATGTACCGCGAGGAGGCGATGGACAGCCTCGTCCAGTGCCTCAAGAACTCGGATTTCCCGAGGAGCCAGCTCCTCGCCGCCGAGACCATCATGAACCTCCCCGGAAAGTTCTCGTCGTCCGGGCGGCCGCTCGCCCGGTCCGCCCTGCTGAAGCTCGCCAGGGTGAAGGAGAGGTACCGGCAGTCGCAGGAGCTGAGCGTCGTTCGTGGCACCGACGGCGCCGAGGACGACGCGGCCGGGGAAGAGAAGGCGGCGTCGGAGTGGGAGAGGAAGACGGCGTACGCGCTGGTGAGCCACGAGTTCGGGCTGGTGCTGGAGGCCCTGTCCGAGTGCCTGGAGAGCAAGAACGCGGAGCTGTTCGCGGCGAGCCTCGTGTGCGCGGCATGGCTCGTCCACATGCTCTCCCTCCTCCCGGACACCGGCGTGCTCGGCGCCGCGCGGGTCTGCCTGCTCCGGCAGCTCGTGCTCGTCCTCAGGTCCGCCAAGCACGGCAGCGACCGGGCCCTCGCCATGGTCGCGCTGAGGAGCTTCATGAACGACCGCGGTTGGTTACTAGCTGCTCAGTGATCATTCTGCCGAGAAGTTGTAAATTAAAATACTGCTCTCATCTGCCATCTCTGATTTATGCTCCAAAACTTGTGACGTTTATTCAGAGGGCATGCAAGACATCACGACGTACATCAAGGACGTGCTGAGGACATTGAGGGAGCTCAAGAAATCGTCCGGCCTCGCGTTCGAGATGCTGAAGCTGCTGTCAGATGGTCAGGAGTCTAGCATCGTAAGGCTTTTACCATCAATCTGAATAAATTCACAAAAAAATTCCACATTCACAAAAGTTGTACTACTACATACAGTACAAGATTTATGTTTGCTGAAGAATGTTTCTTGTTCCTGTGGCAGGACATGTGGAACCACAAGGAGCTTAACAATGCCGATTGCAGCTCGAACGGCGAGGTCACGTCGATCGTTTACTACAAGAGCTACATCTTCTCCGGGCACTCCGATGGAACACTAAAGGTTGCTCTTCCAAAATGTCCATGATTACAGTTACAGGTCTCATTACTACAGTTTCAGTCTTTCAAGTCTGAAAAATTCATATTCAGGTGTGGGAGGGAAGCGAGAACATCCTTCGCCTCGTCCAGGAATCCCAGGAGCACACGAAAGCAATCACCAGCTTGTCAATCCTGCCCTCGGAGGAGAAGCTCTACAGCGGATCCATGGACAGAACCATCAGGGTAACAACATACGTACTACTATGTTTCTATCTTCGCGAGATCGAGGAAAGTTAATTACAAGGTGCAAAGTTCAGAATGAAACCTGTTGGCTGGTACGTGCATGGGCAGGTGTGGCAGTTCCGGGACGGCCTCCGGTGCGCGGAGGTGTACGACACGCGGGACCCCGTGCAGAACCTGGCCGTGGCGAGCGCCATGGCCTGCTTCGTGCCGCAGGGCGCCGGCGTGAAGACGCTGAGCTGGAACGGCGGCACCCCCAAGGTGCTGAACCCGAGCAAGTCCGTGCGGTCCATGGCGCTGGTGCACGGCAAGCTCTTCTGTGGCTGCAACGACGGCAGCATCCAGGAGATCGACCTGGCCAGCGGGACGCTGGGCGTCATCCAGTCCGGGAACAAGAGGATCCTCGGCAAGTCCAACCCGGTCTACTCCCTGCAGGTCCACGACGGGCTGCTCTACACCGGGAGCACCCCGCTCGACGGCGCGTCGGTCAAGGTGCTTGCTACATGAATACGATCGACAAACTAGTCTATCTCGGTGTGGTTTCTCCGGCGATTCGAGGTATTTGTGAGGGGTTTCTGACGACGACAGTTTGGGCGCTGCTGGGTGCAGATATGGAACAGCTCGAACTACAACCTGGTTGGGTCGATACCGTCGGCGGCGGAGGTGCGGTCGCTGGTGGTGAGCGCGGACCTGGTCTACCTGGGCTCCAGGAACGGCGCCGTGGAGATCTGGTCCAGGGAGAAGCTCATCAAGATCGGCGCCCTTCAGGCCGGCGGCGCCGGCTGCCGGGTCCAGTGCATGGCGGTGGACGCCGACGGGGACGTCCTCGTCGTCGGAACGTCTGACGGCAAAATTCAGGTCAGGGTGGTGGTCTAATTTTTTTTTTTTTGAGCATTGGGTGGTGGTCTAATTACTACTCCAAGATAATGCACGAAGGCTGTTCTTACACTGAGAGTTCCCTTCTTTTTCTGTCTCTATACAGGCTTGGGGATTGACTTGAGCAGAGCCAGATTGTCGGTTACAGACTGGGGATGACGGAATAAGCGACCTATCTTTGTGCAGAACGGTGACTAGAATGGGGATCTATACAGATAAAAATGGCATATACCTGTAATTTGAATGTAACTATTTTTGGCATGCTTTTGCAAGGACTGCAAAGTGTACATAACTATCATGCCCTTTTCTGGATTCAGAAGAGAATTTGGTAGCTAGGGCTGGGGAAAGTAAATCATGAAAGCTGGAATTATCACTGTAAGATATAGGGTTTATGTTTTGGTAGAGATAATTCTCAGCAAATGTGATGCGATCACAATAAACGGAGCTGGCTTATATCGCCCAGTTCACAACGATAGAAAATGAACACCAAGACAAGTGAAACGGTACAATAAAGTGAATAACGCTTCAGTCGGAGGCGAGCCATGCGAGCCGTCCAATCTTGTGATGAGCTTCAATCCGCATCATTAGATTGGACGTTCCTTTTAAGTTCGTCCGTTAATTGAAGAAAGGAATAGTTGCTAGCTGAATATGTTGGGCCTGACAGTACCTCCTCGCGAAATCAAACTTGTCCTTGAGGAGATGTCAAACGATTGAACCAACCTTGTACCGTAGCTTTGAAGAAAGTAGGAAACGTTGTCTTGATGAAATCAATGTCTTCCCACATCTAGCGGTAAATTTGCCCGTTGTACAAGCCACGACGTATCAAATAAGAATGAAATGAGACATTGAAAAGACTGCTTTTAGCAGCCACATGAGATTGTTTACATTTCTGATAATGCCATTTGGGTTGGCCAATGGCCCACCTACATTTCAACAATTGATGCACATTGTGTACTAGGTCCTCTTTCCCAGAGTCTGTGTCTTGGTTTTCTTTGATGATATCTTAATATTCAGCAAATCTTACTTGGAGCACTTGGAGCATTTGCAGTTAGTTTTTGCTTCCTTAAGGAAACATCAATTATATGCAAAAATTTCCAAAGGCACTTTTGCCCAGAACAAAGTGGAGTGTTTGGGATATGTTATCACTGCTGAGGGAGTTCAACAAATCTAGCTAAAGTTGAAGCAATAGTGCAATGGCCTACTCCAGAATATGTAACTCGCTTGAGGAGTTTCTTGGGGCTTGCTGGCTACTACAGAAGATTTATCAGGAATTTTGGAATTACCTGCAAACCACTCTTTGAAGCTCTAAAAAAGAGGTGGCTTTAACTGGGAAGCAACATAAGAAGATGCCTTCCAGCAGCTTAAAACTCACATGACCACTACACCAGTGTTAGCAATGCCTGGATTCTC
The DNA here is from genome assembly GCA_021437245.1 of Aegilops speltoides. NCBI lineage: Eukaryota > Viridiplantae > Streptophyta > Magnoliopsida > Poales > Poaceae > Aegilops > Aegilops speltoides. The sequence goes on along the minus strand of CM038143.1, from coordinate 122,789,545 downwards.
TATTCCTTTTGTCCTAGAAGCTCATGCTTCTGGTTATGGCATTGGAGCTATCTTGATGCAGAGAGGACAACAAATCTCATTTTTAAGCAAATGTATTGGCCCAAAGGCTGCTGGGTGGTCCACCTATGATAAGGAAGTATTGCAATCATTGAGGCCATAAAGAAATGGAAACATTACTTTGCTTCCTCATCAATCATCATTAGAACTGATCAGCAAAGCCTTAAACACATTCAAGAGCAGAAACTCACAGAGGGAATACAACACAAACTTCTCGTTAAACTGTTGGGTACAAATTCAGAGTTGAGTACAAAAAAGGGAAAGAGAACAAAGTTGCTAATGCACTCTCTAGAGTAAAGTATGCTATCACTGCACTAACTTCCAGTGATGCCATTCCAACTTGGATCACTGAAGTAGTCAAGAGCTATAAAGAGGATCAAAGATGCTCTGATCTCACTGCTCAACTGGCCATTGCTCCAACAGGACATCCTCCATACACCTTAACAAGTGGAGTTCTCAGGTACAAAGGAAAAATTGTGGTTGGCACACATAGTGACCTCAGAAAATCCCTCCTCACTTAATTCCACACTTCTGAACTTGGAGAGCATTCTGGAGAAAGAGCTACTTACCATAGATTAAAATTCTTGTTCACATGGCGAGGAATGAGATAAGAGGTGAAAACATTTGTGCAACAATGCCCTGTCTGTCAACTGAACAAAGCTCAACATAACCCATATCCTGGACTGCTACAACCACTATCTGTCCCTGACTTTGCTTGGACACACATCAGCATGGATTTTGTAGAAGGGCTTCCAGTCTCTCACAAAAAAAGCTCATCTTAGTAGTGCTGGACAGGGTTACCAAATATGCTCACTTCTTAGCTATGAGACACCCAATAATTGTTCAAATAGTAACTCAAGCATTCACAAACAACATCTCTAAACTGCATGGATATAGAGTCCCATAAGATTTGTAAGTGCATCAAGTGCCCCCATAGTGGTTTTGGAGTATTGACGACAAATAGGTTAAGGAATTAATGAATTTGTGAGTGTATACAGGAGATAGAGTCCCATAAGATTTGGTTTAACACATGGAAGACGACCCCTAAAATGTATTTCTTCAAGTGATGAAATTGGTATGGCCTTTGAAGAAATTGATGTGAAGACTTTAAAGCTTGAAGACTTTGTTTTCATAATTCTTTTTTCTTCTTTGAGTCATAGGAAAAATTGTACTGTTAAAGGGGGTATAGGTGAATCATTTTAACATTTCCAAAGTGATGCTCAAACCTATACACAAAAGCCGCTTCGAGTGAAGCCTTTGAAGATCTCCAGTACAACTAACGCAATTGCTGGCGACAGTGACGAGGTTCATCTGGTCGCTGACGATTTGTGATGTAGGGCGGAACCCTATAGCGTCGATCTTTCACGTTTGGAGTGGATCCTACGGGGAATCACGAAGAACACGCGAAAGCACAAAGGGAAAACACGGGGAAAACGAGAGAGAATCACTAAACCGGCAAGGAATCAATCACACAAGTGCTAGATCACCGAACACAAAGAGTAACATATGATCCACAATCAACAAAGGTAAGGATACAAAGGAACCGTTCTTCTACGAGAGGAGGCCTTGATGTTCTTCCCTAGAAGGGGTCTTGAATCCGCTTGGGGGATCTTCTCCGAAGAGGTCGTGATCTCCGAGGAGAAGTATCCAAGTGGATGAGCAAAGGCTCTCACACAAATATGAGCTAATCCAATGCTAACCCTAGCTAGGAGGAGGAGGGGGTCCTATTTATAGTCTTAGTGCGAAAAGGGGGCGAAGTGGAGGGGTACATGGGCTTTGGCCCGAAACTGTGTGCAGACATGTACCGGACGTCCGCTGGGGCCGGTCGTCCGGTGGCTCAGGAGGGACCGGACGTCCGGTGCCGTCGAACGTCCGCTGAAAGCTCTCTGGAATGGAGGCGCCGGACGTCCGGAAGTTTCATACTTCCGTTAATATTGGCTCTGTTGCCAGGTGCCGGACGTCCGGTGTCTTCGGTCGTCCGCTCGCTGGAGTGTGGCTGGTCGTCCGGTCTGGGTCGGACGTCCGCTCGCTGGGGCTTGGCGGCTAGGGCTTCAGGCGCTGGTTGTCCGGTCCGGGCCGGACGTCCGCTCGCTGGGGCCTGATCTGGCTGGGACTTGGCGGCTGGGGCTTCAGGTGCCGGTCGTCCGGCCTGGGCCGGATGTCCGGTGGCTGAAGCTTTCTCCGATGGACCTTCTTCTTGATCTTTGTGGTTGGTAGCTTTGCCTCCTTGTCCGATGGATGTAGATGCACCATGGCTTTCCTCCAGGTACCTGATCACACACAAAGTGTCTGTATGAGGTAGTAGCCAAGTCTCGTGAGTAGAGAGAGGAAGTTCGGAAAGGAGCGAGTTCACCTTATCTTCGATAGCCTTAGCTCGGGCTCGTGTCATGGGTCCAAGTGGTGTTGAAGGAGATGTAGGCACGTCCGTGGGGATGAGCAAGGGATGCTCCGCATCATCTCCCCCCCCTTGGGAGAGATCCGACCTCGGATCAAAAACTTCATCTCCATGGTAAGGTGCGAGGTCCTTGATGTTGAAGATGTCGCTCACATTGTACTTGTCTCGAGGTAGGTTGATCTTGTAGGTGTTGTCGTTGTAGCGTGCGAGCACCTTGAAAGGTCCATCGGCTCTAGGGAGAAGCTTGGACTTGCATTCGTTGGGGAAGCGGTCCTTGCGAAGGTGTAGCCACACTAGATCACCAATGTTGAAGACCACGGGTTTCTTGTTGACGTTGATCTTGGTCGCTAGTTGTTGTACTTGTCGCTCGATGGTGTGCCTTGTATCTTCATGCATCTTCTTGATGTAGCTTGCACGAGCACTTGCGTCGAGGTTGGTTCTCTCTTGTAGAGGAAGTGGTAGAATGTCCAATGGTGACAATGGGTTGAAGCCGTAGACGACCTCGAAAGGGGACTTGCCGGTCGTCGAATGTCTTGCGCGGTTGTAGGCGTACTCGGCGATGGGAAGACACGCCTCCCACTCCTTGATGTTCTTCTTGATCAACACGCGAAGTAGAGTGGATAGTGTCCGGTTCGTCACCTCCATTTGGCCGTCGGTTTGAGGATGGTATGCGGATGAGAACAAGAGCTTGATTCCGAGCTTGGCGCATAGAGTCTTCCAAAAGTAACCCAAGAACTTGACGTCGCGGTCGAAAACGATTGTCTTTGGTACTCCATGGAGGCGCAAGATTTCCCTACAAAAGAGATTTGCAATATGAGAAGCATCGTTTACCTTGTTGCAAGGAATGAAATGTGCCATCTTAGAAAACCGGTCCACAACAACAAACACAGAATCCTTTCCATTTTGAGTTCTAGGCAAACCAAGTACAAAATCCATGCTAATGTCTTCCCAAGGTTGATAAGGAATAGGAAGAGGCATGTAAAGACCATGAGATTGAGCTTTTGACTTAGCTTTGCGGCATGTAGAGCATCGAATGGTGAAGCGTGAGACATCACGGAACATCTTGGGCCAAAAGTAGTTTTTGGAGAGCGTGGCGAAAGTCTTGTCGCGTCCAAAGTGTCCCATGAGTCCGCCTCCATGAGCCTCTTGCAAAAGTAGCAAACGAAGAGAAGACTCGGGAATGCATAGTTTGTTAGCTCTCATAAGATAACCATCCTTGATGTAGTATTGTTCCCAAGATGTATGCATCAAACATTTAGCATAATGAGGTGCAAAAGATGGATCACTAGCATACAAGTCTTTTATGTGCTCAAAGCCAATAACATTCAACTCAAGTTGGGTGACAAGCGTACATATGCGTGAAAGTGCATCGGCAACTACATTTTCCTTACCCTTAATGTACTTGATCACATATGGGAAAGATTCAATAAATTCACTCCATTTGGCATGACGCTTGTTCAACTTAGTTTGATCTTTTAAGTACTTTAGCGTTTCATGATCGGTATGGATGACAAACTCATGAGGTCTAAGATAATGTTCCCAAACATGTAGTACACGCACTAAAGCATACAATTGTTTGTCATATATGGGATAGTTAAGTTGAGCACCGGAAAGTTTTTCACTAAAATATGCAATGGCTCGTTTTTCTTGCATCAAAACTCCGCCAATTCCGGTACCACTTGCATCACAATGAACCTCAAAAGTGTTGTCAAAATTGGGCAAAGCAAGAATCGGGGCATGAGTAAGCAAAGACTTGAGCTCATCAAAAGCGGTGGATTGCAAAGATCCCCAAACAAAAGGAGCATTCTTCTTACTCAAAGCATGCAAAGGAGCGGCGATTGTGCTAAAATCTTTCACAAAGCAGCGATAAAAACCTGCAAGAACAAGGAAACTTCACACTTGTTGCAAATTGGTGGGTTGGGGCCAAGTTTTAATTGCTTCAATTTTAGTTTCATCAACATGGACACCCTTGGAAGAGACAACGAAACCCAAGAAAACCACTTTGTCAACACCAAATTTGCACTTTTTCATGTTGGCATAAAGACTTTCTTTGCGAAGTGTTTGCAAAACGAGCTTAACATGATCAAGATTCTCTTTCATGGTTTTGCTAAACACAAGAATATCATCGAAGTAAACCACAACGAAGACTCCAACGTAAGGTCTAAGCACATGATGCATAAGACGCACGAAAGTTCCGGGTGCTTCCGACAAACCCATAGGCATGACTAACCATTCATATAAGCCAAATTTTGTTTTGAAAGCCGTTTTCCATTCATCACCCTCGTGAATGCGTATTTGATAATAGCCACTTTTAAGATCAATTTTTGAGAAAAAGTTGGCTCCACTAAGTTCATCAAGCATATCATCTAAGCGTGGAATGGGATGCCTATAGCGAATGGTGATAGCATTTATAGGTCTACAATCGGAACACAAGCGGAAACTTCCATCGGGCTTAGGCACAAGTATGACGGGAACGGCACAAGGGCTTAAGCTTTCACGTACATGACCGTTGTCGATTAGTTGTTGTACTTGCCGTTGAATCTCCTTGGTTTCTTGGGATTGACACGAGATGGAGCTTTGTTTGGAAGTGGCGCTCCGGGGATGAGGTCGATTCGATGCTCAATGCCTCATAGAGGAGGTAGACCCGAAGGTAGCTCATCGGGGAAAACATCTTGAAATTCCTGCAAAAGAGATTGAAACACCAAAGGTAGCTCGTGAATGGTGTTAGTTTTTGTTTCTCCATCCTTGCACACAAGGACAAAGTGCATCACACTCGATGGGTTCTCACACACTTCTCTCATCTCACTTTTGGTGGCAAATAGTATGAGGTTTTTCTCTCTAGGCGAAGAGGCGCTCAAGTTTGGCTTGTGGTTCTCACTCACTTTTTGGTGGATCACTTTCTCACTCTTCTCTTTATGGTGGGTGGCTTGCTTGTCGGCTATCACTTGACTAGGAGACATGGGTTGTAGCACATATTCTTTTCCTTTCATCTTGAAGCTATAGTGGTTGGTACGCCCGTTGTGGAAGACACCACGGTCGAATTGCCATGGTCGACCAAGAAGGAGGTGGCAAACGGTCATTGGGACCACATCACACTCCAAAGTGTCCTCATATGCACCAATTTTGAAGGAGACTTGGACCGTATGCTCAACTCGTATAGTGCCGGAGTCACTTAGCCATTGAACCTTGTAGGGGTGCGGGTGCTTCTTCTTGACCAATTGAAGCTTGGAGCATAGTTCTTCACTTGCCAAGTTGTGGCAGCTACCTCCATCGATGATGACCTTGACGGATCGTCCATTGATGCTGGCCTTTGTGTGGAAGATGTGGCATCGTTGGTCTTCTTCTTGTTGATGTTGAAGAGTCAAGACCTTGGAGACAACGAGAGTGGGACTCGTATCTTCATCACAAAAGACTTGATCATATTCATCCTCATTCACTCGCCTATGCATGGCTACTTGCTCAATAGCTTCCATTTCATCTTCACTCATTGAGTCGTAGGTGCCATCGTCATTGAGGATCATGGTGCGCTTGTTTGTGCATTCATATGACTTGTGGCCTCGGCCGCCGCAAGTGAAACACTTGAAGGAGCTTGTCTTGACGGTCTCATCGGTCGGAGTAGATGACGAAGCAGGCGGCTTGAAGTTGCTTGTAGTAGGAGGAAGACGACTTGAACTTGTGGAAGTTTTCTTGTAACTTGACTTGTCGTCGTTGCTTGGAGAAGGCTTGGTTGATGTAGAAGTTGGAGTAGTTGTTGAAGCTTGGTTGTTGGAGAAGCCGTAGGTCTTGGAGGAGTACTTGGCGTACTTGAAGTCATCTTGCACTTGGCGTTCCGCCTTTGTAGCTTGATGCACGAGCTCAATGAGGTTGGAGTAGGGTTGGAAGTCGGCGATCTTCTTTGTGGGATGACTGAGTCCATTCAAGAATCGTGCCATTGTTTGCTCATCATCTTCCGTGACATTGGCTCTAATCATGGCAGTCTCCATTTCCTTGTAGTATTCTTCAACACTCTTTGTTCCTTGCTTGAGGAGTTGTAGCTTATTGAAGAGATCACGGTTGTAGTAGGTTGGCAAAAAACGTGCTCGCATGACTTCCTTCATTTGAGCCCAAGTGGTGATAGGTGGTTCACCTCTTGTTTCACGGCGCTCAAGGACTTGTTCCCACCATATGAGCACATAATCTTGGAACTCAAGTGATGCCATAGCGATCTTCTTCTCTTCCTCATAGTTGTGCAAACGAAAGATTTTGTCGACCTTCAATGCCCATGAAAGGTACTCTTCGGGATCATTGCTTCCATTGAACTTGGGCATTGTGAATTTCAGCTTTCCATAGCGTTGCTCTTCATTGTGTTGTTGGCGATGGTGATGATGACGCCCTTGACGTGGAGGGTAATCATCCTCATGTTGCTCTTGGCGTGGAGGAAGTCCATGATCAACTTGCTCTTGTTGACCTTGAGGTTGAGGTGGAGCTTGACGGGCTTGTGAAGGAGCTTGTGGAGCTTGATGTTGGACATGCGGATGGTAGTTCCTCTCTTGGATTTCTTCTCGAAGGGCTTCCTCTTGATTGCGCCGTTCGCGATTGCGGTTGGCGATAGCTCAACTTGATGCTTGAAGGGCACGTTCCGCTTCAAGAGCTTGTGCTTCTCGTTGTTGTTGTTGAAGATGTTGAGCCTCGGCGTCTTGTTGCTCTTGATGTAGACGCGCTCGTTCTTGTTCTTCTTGGCGACGAAGATGTTGTCGTTCTTGAGCTTGAGCAAACGCTACTTGGTTTGATTGGGGACTAGGGACTTGCTCATCGACTTGCTCTTGTGAATGCTTGACATGTAGCGGGTTGCGAGATGCATGACGGTCTGACGCGCGGCTCGTCGAAGAGTGTTCGATGACGGTGTACTTGAGCCGGAGAAGGAGTCGTCGGAGTGTCGACTTGAGTGGCTCTGTCTTGAGTATGAGGATGTAGAAGGAGGCCGGTTCACCAACAAGGCGCGGATTTCGTCCATTCTTGCATCGTTCTCTTGCTTGTGCGCGTCGAGCTTGTTGTCGAAGTAGTCTCTTGTACATTGCTCGGAGAGTCGTAAGTCGGTGGCGAGGTTGTCGATGTGGTCGTTCATTGCTTGTTGCTCTTGATGCAATGCTCGTTGTGCACCAAAGAGGTGGCTCTTGGTGACGTATGATGACATGTCGTCGTCTTGCTCGATGAAGAGTGGGTTGGTAGAAGTACTTGGCCTATCCATCATTTCAAGCAAAATGTGAGTGGTAGAACGAGAAGAACGAATACCAATGTACCTTTGACCGATGTTGAAGATGAATCAAGTTCACTCAAATGCGGACATTGAAATAGCACTATTGGTACCAATTCTTGTCGGTTCTCACACCTACACAAGTAAAAGCTTATGGTGAAGCTTGGTTAGGATGGTGGCATAAATTTGATGCAATAGTAAGTGAGCTTCAATAATGTTGGAAACGGTTCACAAATTTGCAAATGCAACAAGTAGACCAAGCAAGTAATAGTACACGGAAACACACACACACACAAATAGATAAGTGGGATTGTGCAAACCAAAAGTGAGCCAAAATGTGGAAACCACGAAAATGCTCTTGTTGCACAATACTAGAGAGATGCTAGCACGATTGCACAATAGGCGGATACGCAAACTTGTGCACAACCTACTAGGCAAAAATGCAACTATCTCTATCCCAAGCATGCTATATGTATGGTATTTCGGTGCAATGATCCAAGATGATCCAATATGACAATCTTAATGTAGTATGGTGCTATGGTTCTTGCTCATAAGCTCTTTGCTTATCTTTCCTCTTTGCTTAAAAGCTTGGGTGGCTCTTTTACTTTTGAGCTCTTTTCTCATGCAAAACTTCACGAACCAAGATAGCAATTGTGTATGCGATGACAACTTTCTGACACTTAAGTGGATCCCAAGATATGCACCACTATGGTATGGTATGTATGCTATGGAGTATGATCACTAAATGTGCACAAGTCACGTTGCCGGCAATACTCAATGGCTAGTCTCGATGGGTAAGCTACGCAAAAGTAGGGCCATGTGGGGTATCAATGCAATTGCAAGGTATGACAAAGATGTCGTTGAAGTTACCGTCCTTGGCGATGGTGAGACCCTTGTGAAGATGAGCCGTGGTGATGATGAAGTCGAACCGTACCTAAATAGCCGAAACACAATAGGACACGGGAGCCACAACTCAAAATCTCAAGGACCAAAATATGTAAAAATCGTCATCGGAGGTATTGGAGAGAAAGGTGGTGTATGTGGGTTTGGAAGATATGGTGGGAGGTGGGGTTGTGGTGGTGGCTGAACTGAAAAATTTCAGTTTCGTCAGAGTTGCACGGACGTCCGGTTTTTGCGGTCGTTCGGAGGTCGGACGTCCGGTAGCTTCCGGTCGTCCGGTGCCTGGGCGATTTTCGGGCACGGGAAGAACTGCTCGGTTTCGGGGAAGAAGAAGATGGTGAGGTCAAAATCGAGTGATTTGGTGGATGGAAAAGGGTGGGGAGGGTGGGTTAAGCTAGATCCACACATAGCAACTCAAATCCATGGACCAAATCCAACAAAATCTCAACTCACGAACAAATCACAAAAAAAAAATGGGGCTATTTTTGGTGGGGATTTTCGGATTTAGGACAAAAACAACAAAATCAAGCTAGAAAACACGGGGTAGGGGCTCCAAAAACGTGATCAACGTGGCTCATGATACCAAGATGATGTAGGGCGGAACCCTATAGTGTCGATCTTTCACGTTTGGAGTGGATCCTACGGGGAATCACAAAGAACACGCGGAAGGGAAAACATGGGGAAAACGAGAGAGAATCACTAAACCGACAAGGAATCAATCACACAAGTGCTAGATCACCGAACACAAAGAGTAACATATGATCCACAATCAACAAAGGTAAGGATACAAAGGAACCGTTCTTCTCCGAGAGGAGGTGATGTGAACTGAGGACCCGATCTTTCGATGAGAGAGGATAACTATGATTTTGGGTGGGACTTGACTCTCACGATCCGGCTACCAACCGTACAGGAAGAACCGTACACGACTGATATCCACGGCAATTGCTGAACCAACTCCACGGCGTTATCTACCGAGCCAACGCCGCGATCGACCTATCCATGAAGGATTTTTCCTGCAAGCAAATCGAAGAACATGCAAGAAAATAATAGCCAAGCAATCTCAAAATTGCAAATATGCTAGATGGGATTAATCTCACAAGATGGGGTTCCGATAGGATGTCTTGACGGTCGCACTAGTCGCTACGAGCGAAGACAAATAAAAGTAGCAATATAGCTAAACTTCTCTAAACAAAACCCGAGTCTAAACCCTAATAGATGACGTCTATTTATTAGGAGTCGGCGCCGAACAAGTACGTCGACGTGTTCCATCCGAACTGTTGGTCGAAGGAAATTGTCCACAGGTCGGTTGGCAGGCCAAGCCGCAGGCCTTCTTGAGAATTGGCGCGTGAGGAGACTTGGGGCAGCCCAAAGTGCCATGGCCCACGTGGCTGATACTGATCAGTGGATTCGGTCCTCTTGCACTCCACGTGACATCGTTGATGGATGGTATGGAGTGGATGCTTCGTTGGCCATGCATGCATGCAAGGAGGATGGAGCGCATGCATGCATCAAGAATTGCTTCATCTGGTTTTAAAACACAATAGTCCCTGGCTTCTTTCATTCTTTTCTTTCCGAGTACAAGTAAATCATAATATGAGTGTAATATAATAATTCTGTGAGTTAAATAGTATGTCCAAAGGAACGAAAGTACCTGGTTAATAATTTGTGGTGTAATATTTGTAGACGTTTCTATGATAGCTATGTCCACATCATCCTCCCTTCCTTGAAAACAAAGCCGTCCTCGGCTTTTATTTATCTGAAACACATCATAGAACAACACAAAAAATAGATGCAACGTATATAGGCCGTTCCGAAGGCGTTAGGTCAGGAGGGTGAAATATATTTGTAATAGCACCATTAGGAAAATCATGAAAAGTGTTATCCCACACAGAGTCTATGTATGAATTATGGAAACACAAATGAACTATTTGGGCACGCAGTATGTCCCTCTCAGAAGTTGGGACAGTCAACGGAAAAATTTCAGAATTGATAGCAAGCATATTATGTGTAGTACGGTCCGTTGATTTAACTTTCTCATCATTTATGATCTCATCAGGGGTCATAGGAAGCAAGTTGATGGTTTTTCCTTTGAACACAAGAGTATATGAATTTGTTCTACCATGATGAGTAACACTATTATCATATTGCCAAGGTCGACCTAACAATAAATAACAAGCTTGCATAGGTACAACATCACAGTCAACGTAATCATGATATGAACCAAGTGTAAATTGTACTCGCACTCGACGTGTTACCTTCAACTTACCACAGTCGTTGAACCATTGGATGTAATATGGATGGGGTGTCTCGTAGTGGTGAGGCAAAGTTTCTCGACCATCTCTATACTCGCCAAATTATTGCAGCTTCCACCATCAATGATCACACAAACGGAATGCCCTTTGACAACAAACTTAGTTTGAAAAAGATTATGGCGTTGAGGCATCTCAGTATGCCCAACCTGGGCACTAAGTACTCGCATGGTGACAAGGCTTGGGTATTGATCTGCCATTGCAGCATTAACATGTATCTCCTCCGTGTCATCCTCCTTAGTGTCACCTGCATTATTAGTGGCAAGCATAGCACGTGTATTTTCATCCAAATCACTAGCAGAAGAGTACTCACCATCTTCCCGCACAATGAATGTACGTTTATTCGGGCAATCCTTCATCAAGTGCCCGCCACCTTTGCATATATGACACTTCATGTCTCTTGTGCGTCCAGATGAAGTGGTGGGTGCTTGAGAAATTGCTCTCGATGCCGCAGAGGATTGTGGAGCTGATTTCGAACTTGTTGGGAGTGCACCACTGTTCGAGATATGTGGTGTTGCCTCAGTAGTGGGTGGGATAGTTGGAGAGTGTGTCCATGATGAGTGACGACCTGCAGAAAAGTTACCTCGTCCCTTGTTGTGTCGTCCCTGTACTTCCCTTTCAGCTTTACAAGCAAAATGAAACAAACGGGTGATAGAATTGTACTCCTTATAGTCCAATATATCCTGAATATCACGATTCAAACCACCTAAAAATCTAGCCATCATAGCATCGTCGGTTTCAACTAATCCACATCGCACTAATCCAGTTTGCAATTCTTGATAATAATCCTCTACAGAACTGCTACCTTGTTTTAAACGTTGCAATTCATTTAGTTTATCATGAGCAAATATGAAGGAACATAACGCTGTCGCATAGCTTGTTTTAAAGCATCCCAAGTAGTAGGTATATTATTTGCATTAATACGACAATATTCACTCCACCACATGGAAGCAAAATTTGTAAATTCACTAGTGGCTACCCTAACTCTTTGGTTCTCAGGAATATCATGACATGCAAATTTTTGTTCAACAGAAAGTTCCCAGTCAAGATAAACATCTGGATTATATTTGCCATTGAAAGCAGGCATAGTAAATTTGATTTTGGCACTAGAGTGTTCATAATCTCTAACATCATACAGGTTGACCTCGTGCCATACCATGACGGTTGAAGCGTAATTGTCGATGAACACGGTCATTGTGGTGGTTGACCATTTGGTGCGTCTTCGGTGTCACCGAATAATCCTCGTAGTTGTCCCCATGTTGCTCGGACGGTGGGAGGAATTTGTTGGTGCTGGTTTATGGTGGCGGCATCGATGGCGATAGCTGGGTGTTGTGGATGACCCATGGGCACACGCCGAGCTCATGAAATAGCGCCGCCACCGTGGAGTTGCGAGGATCAACATTGTTGTTGATGGGGGTGCCGTCGCAACTCGTCAAGACGTGACAAGATGTCCTTTAGCTGTGTGTTTGCAACACCTGTGCATCCTCTATGGCCTTGAGCCTTTCTTGATCATAATCTGAGCACCCTCAAGTTGGGCAAGGCGGCTCATTGGTGACTTTCACATCCGCGGTGAGACCCTCAAGTGTGGGTTGATCCTGTGTCATTGTTAGCGAAAGAGAAAAAACACAATTTATAATCCCTATCAACTAACAGGATATGGTGGACAAAATTTCTCTCGCACTCAAGCTTAGTATCAAATTCTTACTTGTTCTTACCAATGCAGCAGGTGGTGATCAGCGCGTTGGTGTTGGCCTCAAACGACCGATGAAGATTGGATGGAGCGACAACCAGGAATCAGTAGAGCCGGAACCTGTACTTATTGGTAGAAAAAGTGTAGCTTGGCAAAGGCTTCTCAACTCACAATATCAGTGGCACAATTTAGCAAAAAGCCATGCAAGTTGAATAATTGCTCAAACTCCTAACTAGTGCTGACAGTCGACTAGCAAGAGATAAAACAATCTAAGCCCAGATACTGAAACAAGTGAGTGGAAACAAGGGAAAATATGATAGCTCTAAATAGCTAGATATAAGTGAGGTATAAACGAGTGTATTACAAATCTCGAAAATATATGATGGTTGCAGTGGCGACCAAGTAGCAGCAAAACTATTATGTCTGAGTAGCAGATAAAACAAATTAGTCCAAATTAGATGCTAGCCGGCTTGACTTTTGTTTCAACTTTCTTTTCTTTTTTCTAATATTTTTATCTTTTTCTTTTTTTCTATTTTTTCTTTATCTTTTTTTTTCTTTTATCAAGCCAGTTACTAGCAAGAGAAATTAGAAAAACAACGCTTCAAGACAGGTCTGTGTGCTACAAGTACTGTAAAAGAGATGGCAAAGCAATCTAATCATAAAGAAAGCAAGACACAACTTGTGTGGGATGGGACGTGTGTTGCATGCATGTAAGACTGTGCAAGTGATGGGACAGCGGCGTGCACTGGAGACTTGGGTGTATGAGAAAAACGCGTGGCTAGGCTGGAGTACGTGGAAGTGTAGGAGAAGGAAGGTGAATGCGTGGAAAGTGGCGGACGATGCGGTGATGTGATGACACAAGAAACTTTGACAGACGCTTTGCGCGGTGCACGGCAGCGAACAGATCAGGGAAGTGGACAAAAACAAGTTTGATCAAGTAGACAGTTTTTTTTCTAAACGAATCTAAACCAGCACTAGTATTAGATGAATGCAACCAAAAATTCAACTACACAAATACTAGATGCAAAAATTGCTAGAGGCTAAAAATATAGGTGCAGCGGATGAACTAATCTAATTTTTTTTTGGCTTTTTGTGGGTTGTAGGACTAAAATCAATCTAATCTAGAAAAACTGTAAATCTCTCAACGATGAACCTAAAAACTGATACCACTTGATGTGAACTGAGGACCCAATCTTTCGATGAGAGAGGATAACTACGATTATGGGTGGGACTTGACCCTCACGATCCGGCTACCAACTGTACAGGAAGAACCGTACACGACTGATATCCACGGCAATCGTTGAACCAACTCCACGGCGTTATCGACCGAGCCAACGGCGCGATCGACCTATCCACGAAGGATTTTTCCTGCAAGCAAATCGAAGAACATGCAAGAAAATAATAGCCAAGCAATCTCAAAATTGCGAATATGCTAGATGGGATTAATCTCACAAGATGGAGTTCCGATAGGATGTCTTGACGGTCGCACTAGCCGCTACGAGCGAAGACAAATAAAAGTAGCAATATAGCTAAACTTCTCTAAACAAAACCCGAGTCTAAACCCTAATAAATGACGTCTATTTATTAGGAGTCGGCGCCGAACAAGTACGTTGACGTGTTCCATCCGAACTGCTGGTTGAAGGAAATTGTCCACGGGTCGGTTGGCAGGCCAAGCCGCAGGCCTTCTTGAGAATTGGCGCGTGAGGAGACTTGGGGCAGCCCAAAGTGCCATGGCCCACGTGGCTGATACTGATCAGTGGATTCGGTCCTCTTGCACTCCACGTGACATCGTTGATGGATGGTATGGAGTGGATGCTTCGGTGGCCATGCATGCATGCAAGGAGGATGGAGCGCATGCATGCATCAAGAATTGCTTCATCTGGTTTTAAAACACAATAGTCCCTGGCTTCTTTCATTCTTTTCTTTCTGAGTACAAGTAAATCATAATATGAGTGTAATATAATAATTATGTGAGTTAAATAATATGTCCAAAGGAACGAAAGTACCTGGTTAATAATTTGTGGTGTAATATTTGTAGACGTTTCTATGATAGCTATGTCCACATCAGGAGGCCTTGATGTTCTTTCCTAGAAGGGGTCTTGAATTCGCTTGGGGGATCTTCTCCGAAGAGATCATGATCTCCGAGGAGAAGTATCCAAGTGGATGAGCAAAGGCTCTCACACAAATATGAGCTAATTCAATGCTAACCCTAGCTAGGAGGAGGAGGGGTCCTATTTATAGTCTTAGTGCAAAAGAGGGCGAAGTGGAGGAGTACATTGGCTTTGGCCCGAAACTGTGCGCAGACAGGTACCGGACGTCCGCTGGGGGCCGGTCGTCCGGTGGCTCAGGAGGGACCGGACGTGCGGTACCGTCGGACGTCCGCTGAAAGCTCTCTGGAATGGAGGCGCCGGACGTCCGGAAGTTTCATACTTCCGTTAATATTGGCTCTGTTGCCAGGTGCCGGACGTCCGGTGTCTTGATCGTCCTTCATTGAGTGTGGCGGTCGTCCGGTCTGGGCGGACGTCCGCTCATTGAGGGCTTAGCGGCTAGGGCTTCAGGCGCCAGTCGTCCGGTCCGGGCCGAACGTCCGCTCGCTGGGGCCTGATCTGGCTGGGACTTGGCGGCTGGGGCTTCAGGCGTCGGTCGTCCGGTCTGGGCCGGATGTCCGGTGGCTGAAGCTTTCTTCGGTGGACCTTCTTTTTGATCTTCGTGGTTGGTAGCTTTGCCTCCTTGTCAGATGGATGTAGATGCACCATGGCTTTCCTCCAGGTACCTGATCACACACAAAGTGTCCGTATGAGGTAGTAGCCAAGTCTCGTGAGTAGAGAGAGGAAGTTCGGAAAGGAGCGGGTTCACCTTATCTTCGATAGCCTTAGCTCCGGCTCGTGTCATGGGTCCAAGTGGTGTTGAAGGAGATGTAGGCACGTCCGTGGGGATGAGCAAGGGATGCTCCGCATCAATTTGGTAATGCTGAGGAGTTAGGAGTTCACCAGTGCGTTCTGCCTAAAAGTGAGGAAATTGAGTGCCCCGATGAATTTGAGAGTTCAAATTCTAACTGTTGCTGTGCCTCATGCCAGCTGTCGAGTAGATCCTTATCCTGACAACGGTCGAATCAGAGAAGGTAATTTATGATAATTCATGCCGAGTTGCCGCCTGGCTATAAATAGCCGCCCCCATAACCACTAGTTGGTTCGCTGCTCCGAGAGAAACTGACACTTGCCATAAGAGAGCAACCCATCCTCCAACAACTTTCAAAGAATCCTAAGTGAGGAAAAACCCAGAGCCAAAGTGATTGAGCATCACTAAAGAGATTGATTTGTGTGATCTGATGTTTGTTACCTTTGAAGACTGTCATTCTTCCAGACGGTTAGGCGTCAAGTTCTGAGTACACCAAGAGTCATTGTGGTGTGTCGGTCAAACATTCTGTGAAGGTTTTGGAAGTCTACCTTGAAGACTTACCACAAGTGATTGGGCGAGGACTAAGTGACCTTAGCTCAAGAGGAATATGGTGAGGATTGTGTGTCCTCTGAGTTGCAACTCAGCTACCTCAACCAGACATACAGTAGATACAACAACTGGTCTACCAAATTCCGTTGTCTTCACCGAGCCAACCTGATTTCAAATTCCTCAACCCTCTCTTACTTTATTCCACTGCTGATGAATTTGTGATCTGTGCTCTAACGAATTTGAACCGAATAATTTCATCACACTATCTTTCATTTCCTCGGTTCATTTTGTTCATGCGTGTATAATGTATGATTACATGTTTTCACTCTTATGTATCCTGATTGCTGATGGGGAACGTAGCATGCAATTTCAAAAAAAAAATGCGCTCATGCAAGATCTATCTAGGAGATGCATAGAAACGAGAGGGGGAGAATGTGTCTATGTAACCTCGTAGACCGAAAGCGGAAGCATTTGCCAATGCGGTTGATGTAGTCGAACTTCTTCTCGTTCCGACCGATCAAGCACCGAATGTACGACACGTCAGAGTTCTGCACATGTACAGCTCGATGATGTCCCTCAAACTCTTGATCCAGCAGAGTGTCGAGGAAGTAGATGAGTTCCATCAGCACAGCGGTGTGGTGACGGTGATGGTGAAGTGATCCGCGCAGGGCTTCGCCCAAGGACTACAAGAATATAATCGGAGGCGTAAACTGTGGAGGGGGGCGCCGCACATGGCTAACAATAGTTGATGTTCTGTTTTAGGCACCCCCTCCCCATGCATATATAGGTGGGTAGGGGAGGGGAGCAGTCTTGGGGAGCCCCAAGTAGGAGGAATCCTACTTGGGGACCTAGTCCAATTCGCCCCCACCCCCAACTTTCCTTATTACCGGAAGGAGGAAAAGGGAAGAGGGAAGGGAGGAAGGAAAGGGGGGGCCGAACCCCCTCTTCCTTCTCCTATTTGGCCTCCTGCCTTAAGGGGGCTCCACCCCTTGTGGGCTGGTGTGCTCCCCTCTTATGGCCCATAAGGCCCATTATTCCCCCGAGAGGGTTCTGGTAACTGTGGGAGTCCTGAACTAGGGGGTCCTCGGGCGTCCGGTCTATTGATGTGGGCCGGACTGATGGGCCGTCAAGATACAAGACAGAAGATTATCTATTGTGTTCGGTGGGGACTCCCGTATGCATGGATGACAAGTATAGGTGTCCGGATATCTTATTCCTTTCTGTAGAACCGACTTTGTACAACCGTAAGCCCCTCCGGTGTCTATATAAACTGGACGGTAGATCGGAGGCAGGATCACAACATTGCTAGGCTAGCTAATCTAGGGTTAGCCGAATCGATCTCAGGGTAGATCAACTATTGTAACCCCTATACCCTCGAATATAATCAAGCAGGAGTAGGGCTTTACCTCCATTAAGAGGGCCCGGACCTGGGTAAACACTGTGTCCTTTGTCCATAGTTACCATTGGTCCTCAGACATACAGCTTGGGCCCCCTACCCGAGATCTGCCGCTTTTGACACCGACATTAGTGCTTTCATTGAGAGCTTTGTTGTATGGTCGACAGAAGGATCGATGGCTCATATCTTTGTCAATGATGACGTTGCGTCCAGGGAAACCTTTCTCCCTGGGCATGTCTTTGTGTTTGGTGGATTTGCGCTTCATGCCAACTCGACCGGCCGCCTCGAACAGGTCGATAGTTATGCCCCCGGCCACCAGATCAGGTTTGGAAACTTGAACTATGTTGCTGACATTAGAGGACCTGATCTTCGATGGGTTCTTGGCCTCGACCGCCACTCTGTGTTCCCACTGAGAAGACTGTTCGGATCCCCTGTTAGATACCTTCTAGAGGTCGACATCCACACCCACCTTGGCCTTAAATCCAGGGCAGGTATCATTGTCCGAAGACGGGAGCGTGAGCCACGTCGGACTTCTTCCCCTTTTGGAACTCCCGACCGAAGACCCAGATGGAATCTTAGACTTGGCTCTGGGCAACCATCTCGAACTACCGAGGTCTGCACTCAACGGGTCCGATCAGGCGTCCCATGCCGAACTCAGCCCAACAGATCCGCAGTTTCCGGTCCCACTTCTGCTCTTAGACGAAGCATTGGGTTTGATGCAGTCTCTCGCCATCACGGAGGCCTTACTTCCGAAGTGTACCCAGCTTGAACTGGGGGCTGAGAGCGGGGAATTTTATGCCCCTCCCACCACTCACTTAATAGCCACTGTCGAGGACTTAACCGACATGTTGGACTATGCGTCTGAAGACATCGACGGCAGGGACGAAGATGCCGACACCGAATCAAGCCAAGTCCCACCCGTCACGGGGCGTTGGACGGCCACCTCAACCTACGATGTGTACATGGCGGACACTCCAGATAAAAATAATGACGAGGATAACCCGAGCCCAGATGAGGACAAACCCGTCGATAAACCACCAAAGCGCCGACATCAGCGGCCGGTCATGATCGCGTCGGGCGAAGGACAGTAATACCGGCACCAGAGATAATGAAACTCCTAATGATGCCGAGGATCCCGAATACCCCGTCGAGCCCACATCCGAACAGGATGAAAGGGAAGAGGGTGACTATAGTCTCGGACACGCTGATCACGAAGATTCGGAAGACAGCAACTAATGCCCGAAACCGAAGAGGAGGTTAGCCTCGGCGACGAAGATTTTATCATCCCAGAGGAACCCCTCGATCAAGAACGCTTCAAGCGACAGCTCATTGCCATAGCCCGAAGCCTTAAGAAGCAGCAACAACTCAAAGCCGAGCAAGATACACTGAATGAAAGGTGGACTAAGGTCCTGGACGCTGAGGAATACGGCCATGAGCGACCTGTTAAAAGTTACCCTAAGCGCAAGCTGCGGCCACAATTCGATGATGAAGCCCGTGAGCCAATATAGTCAAAGTATAATCAGGCAGACCAAGTAGACCGACTGAGGGAGTCCTGGATAAGGGGGTATCCGGACAGCCGGACTATATACTTTGGCCGGACTGTTGGACCGTGAAGATACAAGACTCAAGACTTCATCCCGTGTCCGGATGGGACTCTCCTTTGCATGGAAGACAAGCTTGGGGATCCGGATGTTACATCTCCTTCTTTGTAACCGACTCTGTATAACCCTAGCCCCCTCCAGTGTCTATATAAACTGGAGGGTTTAGTCTGTAGCACAAGGACAATCCCAATCATAGGCTAGCTTCTAGGGTTTAGCCTCTACGATCTCATGGTAGATCAACTCTTGTAATACTCATATCATCAAGATCAATCAAGCAGGAAGTAGGGTATTACCTCCATCGAGAGGGCCCGAACCTGGGTAAAACATCGTGTCCCCCGCCTCCTGTTACCATTAGCCTTAGACGCACAGTTCGGGACCCCCTACCCGAGATCCGCCGGTTTTGACACCGACATTGGTGCTTTCATTGAGAGTTCCTCTGTCTCGTTGTTACAAGGCTTGATGGCTCGTCTCATTGTCAAGGACAACATCACCTCTGGGGGAGCCCTGGTGGTAGGCCAAACTCTCCGACTAGGCGGCTTTGTCATGACCGCCCGATCGGCTGCCACGCTGACGATGACTTCTCGGGTCATCAAAAACAGCCTCCACGTCAATTCGGAACTCGCCGAACAGATGGATCCAATGGAGCTCTCCTCCCTTAATGAGCTCTTGGATCGCATCGCCGCTTTGGGAGTCGTTACAGACTATGATTGGATTGCGTTTAAACCCGACCAAAGGGATATTAAATCCCCACCGGTCACCCATGAGATAGCGGTAGTGGAAGAGCCATACATGGATTATCCCTCTACTTTGAGGACGAACTATGTCCGGATTACCGAGCTCCCTGAGCCGGATACCCGTTCGCGGGAGGACTAGACCCAGACCCCCAAACTTAGAATCGGGCAACAGGCCAGAAAAATTGGGCAACATCCCAGAGTCGAAGCTGCCAAAACCGGAAGCTCCTCTGCCTCTGGATGTCAGATCGGGTCAGAATTCGGACTTAACTACGCCCGCCCACCCAGACTTATGCCGTCTTTCCCATATCAGACAAGAGACCCAAGAGACATTACATCGCTACTGGGCCAGATTCCTCCTTGTGGTAAACAGGGTCAAGGACTGTCGCGAGGAAGACGCAATCTCACTTTTCTGCAAAAATTGCACGAACAAAGGGATCCTTAATGCTATAAGTCGCCGTGACATAGTACACTTTGCTGACTTAGCAGCCATAGTACAGAAGTACTGCACGATGGAAAGCGCCTGGAAAACCCAAACAGACTTCTGGGACAATCCGGCTCTCATTAAACCCTTTGTCCGAACTAAAAGGGCAAACTCTCGTAAGTTACCTGATCCAATTCCCAAAAAACCAAAGCCCGTTCCAGGGCATGGAACCGTATTGGAAGAATGGCTCAATGGGCCATGCAAAATTCACAGCACACCGGATACCACGCCAACGCATAGCCTTAGAGCATGTTGGATACTCCGGCAGGTAGCAAAAAGCGGCGATGATCTTCTTTTAAACCATAAAGCAGAGCAACATGCCGCCGAAGACGACAATGCGCTGACAGTCTTCAAGACTTTTGCCTCAAATAATAGGCGCAAGCGAGCTCATCGAAGTCTCGCTGAAGTCTAGCATGTGGCAAATATAAATCCATGGAGTGACACTGCTATAACCTTCAGTGCCAGTGACGAACCTCAACTCCAAACAGTCCGGGCACTAGCCGCTTTGGTCCTTAGCCCAATCGTGGATGGCTTCCGGCTCACTAAAGTACTCACGGACGGCAGAAGAGGATTAAACCTGATCTATGAATAAACCCTCAACAAGATGGAAATTGACAAAAGCCGCATTGAGCAAAGCAGCACGACCTTCAGGGGAATCATCCCTAGTCGGGAGTCACAGTGTGCGGGAAAAAACACATTGGATGTGGTATTCAGCACGCCGGAGAATTATATATCCAAAGAAATCACATTCCAAGTGGCCCCGTTCAGCAGCAGATACCACGCCCTTTTAAGGCGGGACACATTCATGAGCTTTCAAGCTATACCCCATCACGGGTACATGAAGCTCAAAATGCCCGGACCCAATGGAATCATCACTCTAGCGAGTGATCCGGACGTCGCACTCCGTGCCGAAAATAAAACTACCGCACTAGCCCTGGAAGCATTATCTAAAGCCCTAGCGGCCGAAGAACTAACAACGCTGCACGCCACAGTGGACAGAGACGACGTAATACTCGACAAACGACCCAAGTCCACCTCATTCAAGCCCGCGGACGAGATAGTCAAATTCTAGGTCCATCCAACGGACCCCACAAAGACAGCTTCCTTCGGGACACAGTTGAGCCCCACAATGGACGCCACACTGCGAGACTTCTTACAAGAGAATTGGGACATTTTCGCCTGGCATCCTTCAGACATGTCGGGCATCCCACGCAGGCTGGCCGAACACAGCCTCAATATACTGAAAGGATACAAGCCAGTCAAGCAAACTCTTAGGCGCTTCTCAGAGCCTACACGGTAGGCCATGGGAGAAGAGCTAGCCAAGCTACTTGAAGCCGGATTCATGAGAGATATAAAACATCCGGGTTGGCTGGCAAATTTGGTAATGGTACCAAAGAAGGACAAATCCTGGCGCCTATGCGTCGATTTCAAAGACATCAACAAGGCCTGCCCCAAGGATCCCTTCCCCCTCCCTTGCATTGCCAAATCATCGACGCCACCGCAGGACACGACTCACTATGTTTCCTTGACGCATACTCTGGATACCATCAAATAAAGATGGCGGAATCTGACCAAGCCGCAACGGCCTTCATAACCCATATGGCCCCTTCTGTTTCAACACTATGTCTTTCGGGCTCAAAAATGCCGGCCCAACCTATCAACGTATGATTCAGACATGCCTGGAGAAGCAAATCCGCAAAACATTGGAGGCATACGTAGACGACGTGGTCATAAAAACAAGACACGTCGAAACTTTAATAGATGACTTGAGACTCACGTTCGACAACCTCCGAACATACAACATCATGCTCAACCCGAAAAAATGTGTTTTCGGCGTACCCTCCGGGAAGTTGCTCGGCTTCATCGTTTCCAATAGAGGAATCGAAGCAAATCCGGCAAAAATCCGAGCTCTATCGCAGTTGGCTATCCCAACAGACCTCGAGCATATCTAGAAACTAACTGGATGCGTGGCTGCCTTAAGCCGCTTTATCTCCCGATTAGGAGAAAAGGCACTACCTCTTTACCGCCTTCTTCGACGCACCGAACACTTTGAGTGGACGGATGCAGCCAAAGCCGGACTAGATGAAATAAAGACCCTATTTGCCAGCAATCCAGTCCTGACCGCGCCAAATACTGGCGAACCTATGCTATTATACATAGCTGCAACACATCAGATGGTAAGCGTAGTGCTCGTCGTCGAACGAGAAGCAAACGGATACAAGTTCCCGCTCCAAAAGCCGGTCTATTACGTGTCCACTGTCCTCACTCCATGCAAATCCCGATACCCACACTATCAAAAGATAGCATACGCGGTCTTCATGGCATCCCGGAAGCTACGACACTACTTTCAAGAGTGTTTGATTACGGTGGCCTCCGAAGTACCACTCAATGACATAATAAACAACCGCGATGCCACGGGACGGATTGCTAAATGGGCTATCGAGCTCCTTCCGTTCGACATAACATCCAAACCACGGCGGGCCATTAAGTCGCAAGTACTGGCTGACTTTGTTGCAGAGTGGACAGAAGCCGAACTCCCTAAAGAGTATGGCGCGTACTCCAGTTGGATCATGCACTTCGACGACTCTAAAATGCTGGCCGGATTGGGAGCGGGTGTAGTCCTGACATCCCCCTCCGGAGACACGGTCCAATACGTACTCCAAATATTATACACAGACTCCAACAACGCAGCCAAATATGAGGCTCTGTTGCATGGTCTTTGGATGGCAGTCTCTATGGGCATTCAACGCCTAGAAGTCTGCAGGGACTCAAACCTCGCAATATCACAAATAAACGGAGATTTTGATGCCAAGGATCTGAAAATGGCGGCCTACCATAATGCCGTCCTCAAAATGTCAGCTCGGTTCGAGGGGCTCGAGTTCCACCATGTGGCCCAAGAAAACAATCAAGCGGCGGATAGCCTCGCCCGCATCAGCGCTAAATGCGACCCCGTCCCACCTAATATATTCTTGGAAAGGTTGTTCAAGCCATCCGTGGTATGGGAAGGGGAGTCCGGCAACACCAGTCCGGCTCCGAATACAACCCCAGAATCCGAGCCATCTGACACAATCGGAGGCTCCACCACCGAAATAACACCGTCGGCCCACGAAATCATGGCTGTAATCGCCCCATGGACTGAGCCCTTCTTGGCCTACCTAAATAGGCAGGAGCTCCCCGAGGACCAAAATGAAGCACGTTGTATTGTGCGGCGTTCCAAGGCCTACAAAGTCCACGAGGGAGAGCTCTATAAGAAAAGTGCCACCGGAGTGCTCCAAAGATGCATCTCCGAAGAGGAAGGGCGGCAACTCTTGGCTAAAATCCATGCCGGACTCGGCGGGCACCATGCTGGGGCTCGAGCACTTGTCAGCAAAGCCTTCCGTACAGGTTTTTATTGGCCGAAAACCCGAGCAGATGCACAGGACCTTGTCCAACAATGCGTCGGTTGCCAGCTCTTCGCCAATCAGAGCCATATGCCCCTACCGCTCTCCAAACAATCCCCATAACGTGGCCCTTCGCGGTCTGGGGGCTGGATATGGTCGGACCTCTTAAAGGGGGAAGCCATAAGAAAAAAATACTTATTGGTCATGGTGGACAAGTTCACCAAATGGATAGAAGCCAAACCAGCTAAAATGGCTGAATCCGGACCAGTGATAGACTTCATATCAGGGGTTGTACACCGTTACGGTGTCCCCCATAGCATCATCACTGACAATGTCTCAAACTTCACTACCGATGAAGTGAAAACTTGGTGTGGCAACATGGGCATTAAGCTCGATTACGCCTCCGTCTATCATCCCCAAACAAACGGCCAGGTCGAACGTGCAAACGGTCCCATCATGAGCGGCATCAAACCCAGAATAGTGCGATCCTTGAAAGAATCGGACGCGCACTGGGTCGAGGAACTCGACTCTGTACTCTGGGGGCTGCGGACCACGCCGAATCGTTCCACCGGATACACACCATTTTTTATGGTGTATGGCGCAGAAGCAGTACTACCCTGCGACATAATCCATGACTCACCCCGCGTGCGCATGTACGAAGAGAAGGAATCCGAGCTAGATTGGCAGGACAACTTAGATGCCCTGGAGGAGGAGCGCGACGTCGCAAAAGCCCGTTCCGCATTCTATCCGCAGCAGGCTCGAAGGTATCAAAGCAGAGAAGTGCGGGCCAAAACTTATAACGTTGGCGAACTCGTTCTACGCCTACCGGAGAAGAAGAAGGACAAGCTCAAACCCAAGTGGGAGGGTCCCTTCATCATTGATAAAGTTCTCACCAGAGAAGCGTACCACATGCGCAATGCATCCGATAACAGACTCGAGCCGAACCCATGGAACGTGGCCAGACTCCGGAGATTCTACGCCTAGTGCTGAACTCAGTATTCATCTCCTTACCCCCGCTCTTTTAGTTATGTTCTGCCTTTTTTGTTTCTCGCCCTTTTCACCTTCTTCACACAAAGTATTAAATACAGTGCGGATGCTCGGATCACTCCAGCCTCACTATGTGTGCTCACCATACCTAGGGGCTTCCTATACGGAAGCTAAATATAATTACATTTATGGCGTCCTGCCGACCACATATGCGTCCTCTTTCCATATGTACCTTTTCTTCACCATTATATGCATCGATATGACTTAAGATTTGGCTATGATGGGTTGCCTGGCTCTTGTGTTTATGCCCTACGTTCCCGTTAATTCGGCTAGGGCATAAGGGGAGCACCTCTGCAATTATTCTTGCCGGTTCGGCGGATGTGTACCTCGGTGGGTGAAGCAAAGCTAAGCGTTCTTAAGGGAATATTCGGTTGGTGAACAAAGATGTTTCTTTTGTTTATTACAACGTGAATCCCAGATGTTTTGTATCCTACCTTTACATTACATGATTCGGACATGCACATTGATGCATGCGTACCCAGGGAAACGAACCCCTAACAGAACTATTCTCCCTGGAAGATGTTTCTTACTACCCATGCAATATAACATAACTAGTTGGGTACTTGTCTGTTCAAGCACTTATGAGCCCTACGCCTGGTTTCCACGCATACCCCAGTTTTACATAACCGGCGGGTATTGGATACACCGGTTAGCCGGATCCGGGGCCTTAAAAGGTCCGCCATGACAAATGATTTTTAATCCGGCTAGGGACTACATATGTCCATTGAATTACATAGTCACTTGGACTGGCTATATTCTTCTTCTATACCATCCAACAGGCTATCTAGCCTGCAATCCTATTGGGAATATTTTGCGGCTAACGCTACCTGGTCATACACCAGACTTACGGGAATCTCTTACCCATCTGGCTCCGCCGGTCCAACTTCGGCCATATGGTTCGGGTCAATCTTGGCGTATCGCGTCTTCACCATGGCCCAGGCTTCCCTTGCACCTTGTCGGCAGGCTGATACCGTCCATAACCGGAAGCGCCGCCGTGCTCCTTGGAGCATATTCACGAGCTCCCCCATACCTCCTTGCAGGGAAGCGGATGGCCACAAGGCCTGGGCAATATCCTGCGTCACCTGCCGAGCTCGTCCATGCAATTGTGAGAGATCTTGCAGCAATGCCTGTGGACCCGGATATCTCCTCTTCAGGACGGCCCGTTAACATACCTATAGACATAAACTCTTTTAATACGCTTCCTCACCGAACTATACTGCAGTTCGTTTAAGCACTTACCATATATGCCACGACGAAGCCTCCTGTTCTCCTTCATGGAGTCTGCAAGCTAAGCTCGAACATTTGCTAATTCGACGCAGAGCCGGATGTTGGCATCTTGGAGATTATTTTTCTCCTGCTTAACCTGCATAAGCACATGCTCGCCAGCCTTTAGTTGTCTTTGGAGATGTGACTCACTATCTTTTCCGATCTCAGGATTCTCCCCGGGATTGTCTACAGAATTTTCTGTTAGACTTATAAAGCAAGCCGAATACTAACTGGTATATGTCCCTAAAATTTCTCTATTGAGACAAGGGTTACCAGATGAGGCCTTCTGGGATTCCTCTAGTTTGGCAACCGCGGCCCTTAGCTGGGTCTTGCACTCCTCTAGCTCACAAGACAAATGGGTATTCTTCTCTATAAGAACCTGTGCACACAATGATCCTTAAATCAGTTGTTCCAACTGTTTCAAGTCTCAGGGGCTACTGATATACATGCTTATCAATTTATTTTACCTGTATATATCTTTTGCATACTGGTCCGTCGCTCGAGCGAGTCCATCTTGGGCAGCTCGGATGTATGCGTCTCCTGAATTGAAGGCATTGAATGCCTCTTCGGAAAAGATACCATTACGAAGTACGGCCCGTCGGCGCCGGTGGTTCATGGCGCTCTCAACTTCAGAATTTGTGGCGGAGAGCCTATCCGCATCCTCTGTCGAAGGACAATTCGGCATCGGCCCCGCATTGGCCTCCTCTCTTGAAGCTGGTTCTGGAATCCGGCTGGTGGAGGCATGACCGGTAGGATCTCCGGATATAGTCCGGCGACTACTCTTTCTACCAGGACACGATGGACGCTGTTACATTTCAAACATGATAATCACATAGCAGATTTTAACTATACCTCTGTGATGGTGTTTCGACCCTAACCGCCTTCCTCTTGAGCCTGCCTGGCCCGGATGCCCTTTGCTGACGAGCCCCCAGGGGCTTGGCGCCGCATTTCGATGGTCGTCTCTATAAAAATACGATATTTGTGCATGACACACGGTATAAGGAAGGAATCCTATTCAAAAGTTAAAGCTTCAACTTTGCTTACACGCGACGCAGGGAGAAGTCCAAGATAATCGGTTATAATAGCCACCAAGGTGCCGTCACAGCTTGCCTGATAAAATGTCCCGTCGACAAGCTCCATAGATATATCCGGATCTTCTTCAAGTCCGGGGTCGAGGGCCCGACCAGGATCCTCTGGCTGCGGAGAAGGGCTGTTGAACTCTTTCACGGCCTTCCTCAGTTCCTGCTTAGAATTATCAAGGTAAATGATTGTGATGAAGGGCGCCAGAATGGATAGAGTTGGGTAAACAGTAACGGCTTACCCAGCTTGGGGAGTTGTACATGGAAAATCCATCCCGCGGTTTGATACGGAGAAACTCTTCTTCTTCCCCTTTATATAAATCAGACAGTATTCTCGCCAGAGCAGTGGCGGGGTCCGGACCCTTACGACCACAGCGGGTGGCATCGTCTTTCCCGTTGAAGTGCCACATGGGCTTCCCCTGATATTGAAGTGGCTGCACCCCCCGCATTATGCATATTGATATAACCTCGACTATTATCGATCTGATTGGGCGATGTCTTTATCACGCTCATCGAGCGGACTTCTCTGGTATCTTCCTCCTGGGGGCTCCGAGGGAACCAACTTCAGTGTTTCTTCAGTGGAGCGTTGTTAAACTCAGGGAGGCCCATCCGGATTGGGTTCGGAAGGGGAACATCATCTACATAAAACCACTCCAAGGGCCAGTCTTCAGATGCCTTCTTTGGAGTGCCGGACAGGTATCCGGTCTGGGCGACGCGCCATATTTCGGCTCTGCCCACTTGATATATAGATTCCCCCTGATTACGAGGGACAAGGCAGAATAACTTCTTTCATAACTCGAAGTCAGCCTCGCAGCCTAGGAATAATTCACAAAGGGCAACGTATCCTGCGATGTGCGACGGAGGCGGGGTAAGTTGTCTGTTGGAGGCCATAGAACTCCAGGAGCCCGCGAAGGAATGGGTGGATTGGAAACCCGATGCCTCTTAGCAAATATGGGATGAGGCATACTCGCTCCCCCTAAGATGGTTTAGGAGATCTCTCGGCTTGTGCCCCGCCATTGTAGGTGGCTAGTCCGGCTCAGACGGGGACCATGTACGCCGGTGGAGGAAACCCTTGGGTCTGCAACTCTACTAAACAGCTGTGGGGGACAGAACTTTCTTCCCAATCACCTGGCTTAGAACTAAGGGAGCGAGAAGAGGAGCTGCAGCGACCGGCCATGATGGAATGGTTTTTTCCGGATGCGCTCCGGTGAATGCTTGCTTAAGGGAAGAAGGTGAGATTTGGATATGAGGATCCCTGTCTCTTCAAATAGACGGTTTGCCTGCAGGGTCGGGGTGGCAAATGTAAAAATGCTCCGGCTCCTCGTATTCGCTCGACACGTGGAAATGGCCATTATTGAAGCATAGAAGCCGAGGAATACAACATTGATGGGAAGTCGGACCTTTATTAGCTACTAGCAGTACTACGGATTAGGGAAGAACCCGCCTTGCAATGTCGAAGACAATCTGCGCGCCGCACTCATCGTCATTGAAGCCTGGTTCAGGGGCTACTGAGGGAGTCCTGGATAAGGGGGTATCCGGACAGTCGGACTATATACTTTGGTAGGACTATTGGACCGTGAAGATACAAGACTCAAGACTTCGTCCCGTGTCCGGATGGGACTCTCCTTTGCATTGAAGACAAGCTTGGCAATCCGGATGTTAGATCTCCTTCTTTGTAACTGACTCTGTATAACCCTAGCCCCCTCTGGTGTCTATATAAACTGGAGGGTTTAGTCCGTAGGACATGGACAATCCAATCATAGTCTAGCTTCTAGGGTTTAGCCTCTACGATCTCGTGGTAGATCAACTCTTGTAATACTCATATCATCAAGATCAATCAAGCAGGAAGTAGGGTATTACCTCCATCGAGAGGGCCCGAACCTGGATAAAACATCGTGTCCCCTGCCTCCTGTTACCATTAGCCTTAGATGCACAGTTAGGGACCCCCTACCCGAGATCCGCCGGTTTTGACACCGACACCTACCACCGCGTGGGCGGGATAAAAAGGCATATCAAGCCAAACACCAACCCGCACCCCCTCGCCGAAGAGGTAGGGAGACTGCAGTCACGGGATACACATACGACTTGCAATGCGACCTAGCCAATAAAGTTGGTCAGACTAGATCAATCTACGGATCAAGGAGCCGTGCCCCGGTGCGAGAGAATGGCTATGAAGCCCGGCGTGACGACCGTTACTATGTTCGGGATCAGAACCGAACTCAGATGTCAGCCGATCTCCGCCGCAACATTGCACAATATAGAGGGGTCGCACACCCCCTATGCTTCACGGATGAGGTCATAGAACATCAATTTCTGGAAGGGTTTAAAGCCGTAAACATCGGACGGTACGATGGAACGACGGATCCGGACGTCTGCATTGAAGATTTTCTTCTCCACATTGACATGGCTCGACGAGATGATCTCCACGCCATTAAATATCTTCCTCTAAATCTGAAAGGACCAGCACGGCACTGGCTAAATAGCCTCCCAGAAAACTCCATTGGAACCTGGGAAGACTTGGAAGATGCCTTTCAGGCCAATTTTCAGGGCACTTATGTCCGGCCACCGGATGCTGACGACTTGAGTCACATAATTCAGCAGCCAGGTAAATCAGCCTGCAAGCTTTGGAATCGGTTGTTAACTAAAAAGAACCAGATTGTAGACTGTCCAGACGCTGAAGCCTTATCGGCCTTTAAACACAGCGTCCGTGATGAATGGCTCGCCCGACACCTTGGGCAGGAAAAGCAGAAGACCATGGCAGACTTAACGGCACTCATGACCCGCTTCTGTGCGGGCGAAGACAGCTGGTTGGCTTGTAGAAGAAATAGCTCAGGTGACCCTGGCACTTCTGAGGTGCAGGATGGCAATGGTAAACCTTGCCGGAATAAAAACAAACGTCGGAACAACAACGACGACGATGTAGACGATACGATAGTCAACTCCGGGTTCAGCGGTCCTAAGTCTGGTCAGCGGAAGAAACCTTTCAAAGGCAACAAAGACGGGCCATCCAGCTTAGATAAAATCCTTGAGAGGCCCTATCAGATTCATGGCAAACCCAATAAGCCTGCGAACCACATCAACAGGAATTGTTGGGTTTTCAAACAGGCCGGTAAGATAAATACCAAACACAACAGAAAAGGGCCTCCAAGCGAAGACGATAACGAGCCCTGTCAGCCGAACACCGAGGGCCAGAAGCAGTTCCCCCCCCCCCCAAGGTGAAGACAGTGAAAATGATATATGTGACTCATATCCCCAAAAGGGAGCGCAAGCGTGCACTATGGGACGTCTATGCTGTAGAGCCTGTCGCCCCTAAGTTTAACCCGTGGTTAGCCTGTACGATCACCTTTCATCGCAGGGATCACCCAACCAGTATCCGTCACGGGGGTTCGGCCGCCCTGGTTATTGATCCAATTATTGATGGATACCACCTCACTAGAGTCCTTATGGACGGAGGAAGCAGTCTCAACTTGATTTATCAAGATATTATCCGTAAAATGGGGATCGACCCATCACGAATCAAGCCTAGTAACACTACCTGTCGGTGTCAAAACCGGCGGATCTCGGGTAGGGGGTCCCGAACTGTGCGTCTAGGCGGATGGTAACAAGAGACGAGGGACACAATGTTTTTACCTGTGTTGGGCCCTCTCGATGGAGGTAAAACCCTCGTCTGCTTGATTAATATTGATAATAGGGGTAGTACAAGAGTAGATCTACCTTGAGATCAAGGAGGCTAAACCTAGAAGCTAGCCTATGGTATGATTGTTGAGATGTATCTTAGTCCCACGGACTAAGGTCCTCCGGTTTATATAGACACCGGAGAGGGCTAGGGTTACAGTCGGTTACAATGGTAGGAGATCTACGTATCCGTATTGCCAAGCTTGCCTTCCACGCCAAGGAATAGTACCATCCGGACACGAGCGGAGTCTTCAATCTTGTATCTTCGTGATGCAGGAGTCCGGCGGATATTGATAGTCCATTTGTCCAGGACACCCCTAGTCGAGGACTCCTCTCGGTAGCCCCTGAACGGTCTTCAATGGCGATAAGTCCGGCGTGCATAATGTTCGGCGTTGCAAGGCGGGTTCCTCCCTTGAATAATTCGGAGAAGATAATGAACACCAGGATAGTGTCCGGCTCTGCAAAATAAATTCCACATTCCACCATAGAGAGAATAAAATGTACACTTAGCTCAATCTGCTGACGTATTATGCGGCGTGTCACCACACCGCAACCAAGCCTTTGTTTGAATTACCATACCACCTCAGCACGTTTAGCGAAGCGGTTTCCTTGGCACGTCCTATCGAAGCAGATATCGTGTTCCCCTTATTCCGGGATTCTCATCAATACGTGCGTGGGTAACCCAACCGTTCCCGTCGCCACGCCTCCTCTATCGAAGGAATCCCAAGCGGTCCGGAGGCGGCCCTTGGTATATCTTCCCTTTATAAGAGGACCAAGGCCAGCCCTTGTTCTTCAATCTCGCATCAAATCTTTTCCTGCTCCGGTTCCAACACCGAGCCTCAGATTCGAGCGCCGGATCCTCAATCATGTCGGCTCCGACCTCCGGGGCGGTGGATGCCCTCCTCCGTCACGGAGGAGGACATCTTGAGATTGCATGAGGCCAAGTACTTGGCCTCACGAGGTTCGCCAAAGTTGCCTGCCCAAGGGCAGGCTGTACCAGCCCCCAAGCCCGGCGAATACGTCGTTTTCGTATCCCACCTCCGCCGGGGTTTAGGCTTCCTGACGGATCCCTTCGTGAGAGGGCTCCTGTTCTACTACGGGATGGACTTCCACGACTTGGCTCCGGAGTCTATCCTCCATATCTCCGCATTCATCATTGTCTGCGAAGCCTTCCTCCGCGTCATCCCCCACTTTGGCCTATGGCTGTAGACCTTCAAGGTGGAGCCGAAGATGATCGGGGGGCATCAGGCAGAGTGCGGCGGGGCGACTATAAGCAAGAAGGTCGATGCCCCGTGGCTCGAGGGTTCCTTCCAAGAGGAACTTGGACTGTGGCAGCAGGAGTGGTTCTATATCACCGCTCCGAGGGGCAGCAGGCAAAAGCTGCCGCCCTCATTCCGCCCGGAATCTCCACGCCAACTGATGTCTTGGGTCAACCAAGGGCTCAACTCGGGGCCGTCCGAAGATGTGCCCTCACTGCAGGGCCGGATCCGAGATCTCCAAGCAAGGGAAATCGATCTGGTCAAGGTGATCACGAGTTATGCTAGTCGGGCATCTTACGCCTGCAAGCGCCGTCCTCTCCGTCTATGGAATTCAACCGGAGGGACCTCGGATTCTCCAACACTTCATGGGTGCGACACCCATGGAGATGTACAAGTTGTTCTTGGGACCACGGTGGCATGTCGGATTCAGCCGAGGATGCAGAGTCTAAGCCGCATTAGGGATACTCGGGTAAATAGCTCGAGTCCGAACATCCTGTTTATGTGCCTTTACGGGTTCGCATCCTTACTCTTTGTTCTTTATAGGAATGGGTAAGCGCGATCAAGGCTGATAAGGTGTCCGCCCCCCCCGAGAGACCTTGGAGCCGTCTTTGGTCGAGAATGTTGGAGGTTGCTCCCAATGTGGGGGGGCAGGAAAATAGAGAGCTAATATTCCGCCCAAAGGCGGCGAAGAGGAGGAACCAAAATCCTCCTTCAGGGGAGAAGAGGACCGCCTCAGAGATCCAGGAGGCCAAAGCCCCTAAGCGGGAAGAAATCTTCCCGGGGGTCGGCGCCGGAGAGAATCGGACGCACAATCATCCCCAAAGGATCGGCCCTCCAATGAGCCGTGAGTCTGAAAGAGGAGTTAATCGATAAGAAATACCTTCATTCGTATACAGAGGTAACGAAATATTTATATTGCAGTTCGGATCTGCAGCCTTCTCGGATGAGCTCATCTTGAGAGGACCTTCTTAGGAGATGATGGAAGCGATCGCCTCCATCTGCAGCGCCGCCAGATGAAGCGGCGAACCGAAGTGTCATCACGGAGGTATCCCGAGTCGGAGGGGCGAGTGTTCGGCACCTACTAGTGCCCGGCCGGAGAACTAAAAATCTGCTTGAGAGGCGTCCATTTGAAGATCACCGTGCATTGATCGTATGGTGATTGGAAGGATTTCGATCCGCCGAGCGGATTGCGTAATGCCGCCATGAGTTTGGCGGGATTTGAAGTACTGTAATAATAGCGCACCCTTCGTCTTTTAACAGTTTTGCATATAAAATCGCCTGTATAGATAGTAGCTTTGAGACTCGGTAGGTTGTCGGAAGCGACAGCGTCTTAGGATCAAATCTCAAAATCTCAAGTAATGAATACCGCCGTCCTTATCTGGTGGCGAGATAGTCTGGGGCCAGCCGGACTAATGAGTTTGCGAATTAAGTCGGCGCAGCGTGGCGGATCTTGACATCGCTTGTCAACCAGCGACTTGACGAGTCGCAAGGTAAACAAATTCTCCACGTTTATTTATTTGAGGGGTGAAGCCCTCTTACGATAAATTGTATCTTGTTGTCTGACGCAGTGTTCTTCTTTGTGGAGAGCCTTGGGCGAACTTGCTCGAGCTAAGGAGCAGGCCCGAAGGAGTGTGTGCTGCCTCGAAAGGCGGCGAGGAGTTGAAAGAAAAGGCTGCGCCTTGCCCTAAGCGAGGCGGAGGTGGCGAGTGGCCAAGGATTAAAGGATGCTACCGACCGCAATGAGGCTCTTGAAAAGGGCGCTTATCGGGCGGGAAGACTGAAGAAGGCCACCGCCGAAGCCAAGGATGCCCGCTCTGCAATGCGGGCTATGAAGGAGGAGCTGCGCCAAGCCAGAGAGATCGTGGTTGGCAAGCCTATTCTGCTGCGTCGCCGGTTTATGGATGCAAAGTATGCTCAATTTGGCGGTGTGGAGTCCGGAGGATCCGTATATGGACTTAGCTGCAAGTGCGGTGATCTTTGTTAAGCACGCCGGAGCGGGGGATCACGAGGCGAAAGAGCTGTATTGGTCTCAATTCCACGGTCCGGATCGCTCCCTTCCGATTAGCGGACCGGTTGGCGAATGGGCGAGCTAAATAGATTGTCGGGCTGGCCATATCGACATCGTGGCCCATGTCACGGCTAGAGAGGTCCAAGGCGACGAGCTACTTGACTTCTGCAGCAATTCCTTGGAGCGGTGCCGCATAGAAAGGATATGAAGCGGTCGGCTGCATCGAGGGCGCGGATGGCTCTTGCCGTGTGAAGGTGCATTATCCGGAGATGGATGCCACCGCCGTTGCCACCAGTGGTCGGATGAAAGCCGGCTCCCTGCCGAGCACTACTTCGGAGAACTCATGCGCGGTGCTCGTAAAATAGAGTCGCAGTGCTCGAAGAATGTAACGTTCAAATGAACGCATTAGCTTGTAAGTTAATGGTTATATTATAACTGCTTTTTATACTTGTGCGTCCAAGTAAAACTTCTCATGTGCGGCCGTTTATGTATACTTGTGTATAACCTGAAAGATGGCAGTCTTGACTTATTTACGCACGAGGTTTGGGGTGTTCACAAAAATAGCGCTTTTTCACACTTAATCCGGCGTCTCGGTCTGTTATAAGGAGGTGGTAGCGTAGCGAACTAGGCAATCCGGACTATAATGCTTTATCACTTTCACTTAGCAGTGGAGCTCGAGGTGGGGCTACGAGATAGCCTGGTGGCACCGCACATCTCCGGATTCGGGGTGCATATGTGCTTGACCGGAAGCGGTCCTTCGTCAGCGAAATTCTAAACATTCGGTAGTCGATCGAGTGGTTGACGGACTCTCGGTTGTATCATGACAGTCGGTTTTCGGCTTTCTCTCGAGGTGCTCGCCCAGCCGAACCGAGCACTGTCGCAGATAGTTCTCCCGGTGCGCGTTAGCTGATGATACGGGCGTAAAGGCAGCAAACACGAGAGCCGGGCAAACCCAACATTTGACCAAAGACATGATTCGAGCTGATGCATATAATGCCTAACTCGAGGCGCCGAACACTCCGAAGGTGTTAGGACTTTATAATAATGGGCAGAATGATGCCCTAAGCCCCTAGTGTCGAATGCGGGCATGGTCTTCGACACGGCCGATGCCAAGCGTCGAGCTCGCTTGGGCTATAGGAAGAAACCAAGGAGAATAACAACAAGAGGCGAAGAAGAAAGGTCTCACGCAGGTCTTAATCTAAAAAGAATCCTTGCAACGGGTCCTCGCTGCGTCTGCGCTGTGTCTCCGTTCGCCGTTATCCTGGACGGGTATGCGTTGTTCATCTCAGAGGAAGAGAGGAACGTTTAGTTTTAGAAACAATTCGTGCTGAAAATATGTAAAATAAGAAATATAAATAATTAAAGCAAGGTTTATATGAAACCGTGATTGTTTGTGCGTGTAGCCCCCTTGTGAAGGGGTATGCAGCTAGGGAGCCCCTAGCCTGCTGAGGCCGGATTCGTCTATCCGAGTCCGGGGTCTTTAAGTGACCCGCGCACTGAAATGGCGCCAAGTGGACCGGGCATCTTGAGTGTAAGAGACGCGTAATGCGGTATGGCGTTGAAGCGGACAGAAGCCTTTCGTCCCAAGAGTGCTTGATATTCACTTTCAAATGGGACGATATGAAAAGTTAATTTTTCGCGTCGACAATTGTTCGGTGATCCGAACACGACTTCTATTAATATAGAGCCTGTGCACTTGGCGTAAGGGCCTGGCGTCACTCCTTTGAAGGAGGTGCGGCTATGTCGAATTTTGGTAGGGTCTATCCCCGTCCTACGGATTGTGTTTGAATATAGCAGGTTTAAGTCACTGCCTCCGTCCATTAGGACGTTCGTAAATTGTAATCCGTCCATTATGGGATTCAATATCAGAGGAGTCCATCCCACATTTCGAACGCTTCTGGAATAGTCCAGGTTGTCGAAAGTGATTGGTTTTGATATCCAATCTCTACTGATCTCTTTGGGTTGGACGTGCGAAGCTCTTTTAGGAAGTGCCGCACTATTTTCCCGTGTTATCACTGAAGTGAGTTTCTTGCTTTGACCCCTTGTGGGAAAGTCTTTTGTTTTCCGGTACCCTCTTGGCGGGGTTTATCTTCTTCGCTGACGCGTCGAGCCCCTTGTGTTCGGCATTTAATCGGCGGACTGTTTAAAACCCAACAATCCTGTGGGTGTGATTTGCGAGCCTTAAAGTGCTGTGGATTTGGCATATCCGACCCAAAATTTTGTTTAAGTTGGACAATTCGTCCGTCATCCTTAAGAGGTTGAGTTTTGTTATTTGGCATGAGCTTTTGAATCCGGCGTTGATTGCCGTGCTCTTTGGGCTTTTCTCTTTATTCCGTATTTGCTCTTTTCTCGCTACCGTGATTTTCCGTTCCATCTCTTATCTCGGATGTACTTGGGTCTGGTCTTGCTTCTTGCTAGGCAGCTATCCTCTCCGCCTGAAGCGGGTCATGAGGCTTGTTAGTGCGGACATTGTCCTCGGTTTCTCTTGACCGAGGTGCTGGCGAGACCATTCGTCTCGGACATTGTGCTTGAAAGCTGCTAAGGCTTCGGCGTCCAGGACGATCGACTATTTGGTTCTTTTGGTAAGAAACCTGTTCGAAATTTCCGCCGACTCTTGGGCTGTTGAGTTATATGACTTAAATCATCGCATCAGGAGGATGGACATAAGTCCCTTGAAAATTTGCTCTAAATGGCCTCGAGCTCCTCCCAACTTCCAACAGTGTTTTCGGGAGGCTTTTGAGCCAATGACGGGCTGGCCCTTTGAGCTTGAGGGTAGATATTTTATGGCGTGGAGATCGTCTCCTCTGGCCATGTGTATATGCACGATATATAATCTTCTATCCAGCCTCTAGGTGCATTGTTCCATCGTGAGGCCTCTATGTTTATGGGTTTAAACCCTGCTTTGGGAATTCATGGTCCGGCACCTCATCGGTGAAACATAGTGGGTGTCTTGGCGCCCTATAATTGTATGTGCCGCTATCCTTTGGACACTTGACGTGTTGCTTTGCTTCACAGGGCCTTCTTTTTGGAGTGCGTAGATGGACTGGCTGGGCCATTTGTGGTGGAGGCTCTATGGCCTCTTATTGGTCTGGTAGCACCTACGCCGGGTAGCTCTTTGATTGGTGGCCATTGCCGTGTTTATCTGCGGTTTTGAGTATTTTGCTCCATCTTATTCTCGAGCGTGTCTTCCGCTGTTTTGAGCTTCCGTTTTCCTTCTTGAGGCTCCTTGCCGTGGCGATGAGCCTCGCGCTTAAAAGCTCTTGGTCGGCGGGGTCCTCGGTAGCGGCGAGTTCGTCGTCATTGAGGCTTGCCGTCTTCGGAGGAGGTGTATAGTTATGATCCTCGACCTCTTAAATGCGCCGCCCTTCGTGAGGGCTTGCTTACGCATCCTCCTGCTCTGAGTCTTGCTAGAGGGGTTGTCTTCGGCACTCTCTGGGGTATTGTTATCTCCTGTGCCGGAATCTCTATTCTTGCTGTGGCGGGATTTAGAGCGGCGCCGCTGACGCCGGCGTTTGGGATGCTTCTTTAAAGAGTCTGCCTCTGCTATTTCTTCGCCATCCCCTTCTTTTGGGGTATCCACCATGTATACGTCATATGACGACGTGGCCTTCCAGTGCCCTGTAGGCGCTGGTTCCAGTTCGTCTCCGGCGTCGCCGTCCATAGCGTCGATGTCTTCGGAGTCGTAGTCTAGCATGTCGGTTAAATCCTCGACAGTGGCTACAAAGTGGGTGGCGGGTGGGATCTGAATTTCTTCGTCGCCCGTACTCCAACCATCCTGGCCATAGTCCGGCCAGGACTCTCCCGATAACGAGAGATGCTTTAGTAAATTTAGGATATCGCCAAAAGGCGAATGTTGGAATATGTCCGTGGCGGTGAATTCCATAACCGGCGCCCAATCCGTATTGATTGGTAGGGGCGCGGGAGGTTCGGAGTCCGGCGAGGAGTCCGGCGCCTCGGATTCACGAGTTCCGCAAGGGACAAGATTGGTGTTCGGCTCCATCGCCGTGGATGTTGAAGCCCCCAGGGCGGCGTCTATCCGCCGACCCTTGATCTGGGCGATCGGCTCCGGGCTAATGGCCGAAGCGGATCTGAGTGTGGCCACCAAGGCACTGTCCGGCGGCAGAGCTAGATCGTGCCCATCGTCACAGTGCGGCGCGCTTGGCTGTGGCTCGAGTCCGTCGAAGATCAAGTCTCCGCGGTCATCGGCCGTGGAGTTTAAGCTTCCGAATCTGACCTGACGGCCAGGGGCGTGGCTTTCGATCTGCTCCAGATGGCCAAGTGAATTGGCCCGCAGTGCAAAGCCGCCGAATACGAAGATCTGTCCGGGGAGAAAAGTCTCACCCTGGACAGCGTCGCTGGTTGAAGATGCCATCGAGCCTATCGGTGACGACACAGAGGAACTCTCAATGAAAGCACCAATGTCGGTGTCAAAACCGGCGGATCTCGGGTAGGGGTCCCAACTGTGCGTGTAGGCGGATGGTAACAAGAGGCGAGGACACAATGTTTTTAACCAGGTTCGAGCCCTCTCGATGGAGGTAAAACCCTACGTCCTGCTTGATTAATATTGATAATAGGGGTAGTACAAGAGTAGATCTACCGCGAGATCAAGGAGGCTAAACCCTAGAAGCTAGCCTATGGTATGATTGTTGAGATGTATCTTCGTCCTACGGACTAAGGCCCTCCGGTTTATATAGACACTGGAGAGGGCTAGGGTTACACAGAGTCG
This sequence comes from Aegilops speltoides, assembly GCA_021437245.1. Classification (NCBI taxonomy): domain Eukaryota; kingdom Viridiplantae; phylum Streptophyta; class Magnoliopsida; order Poales; family Poaceae; genus Aegilops; species Aegilops speltoides. The sequence goes on along the minus strand of CM038143.1, from coordinate 122,750,862 downwards.
GTTACAATGGTAGGAGATCTACGTATCCGTATTGCCAAGCTTGCCTTCCACGCCAAGGAATAGTACCATCCGGACACGAGCCGGAGTCTTCAATCTTGTATCTTCGTAGTCTGGGAGTCCGGCGGATATTGATAGTCCGGCTGTCCGGACACCCCCTAGTCCAAGACTCCCTCACTACCTTTAAAGGTGTGATACCAGGAGTGGAGGCCCGTTGTAAGGGCTCAATTACACTGGAGGTAGTATTCGGCTCCCTAGATAACTTTCGCAGCGAAGAGTTAATCTTCGACATCGTCCCCTTCTGCAGTGGCTACCATGCACTGATCGAACGAACTGGTTTCGCCCGCTTCAATGAAGTCCCACACTACACTTACTTGAAGCTTAAAATGCCTGGACCTCGTGGCGTCATTATAGTCAATGGTAATATGGAGCGCTCACTCCATACCGAAGAGCACACCGCGGTCCTCGCAGCCGAAGTATATGGCGGCCTCATCAAGCCGAATAGTTCACTGGCCAATAAAGCCAACGACGTATCCAAACGAGTCTGGTCTACGCCTAATAGCGATAAATCAACGGATCTAGACCTTGGCTAGCAGTTTGGCCTCCACCGATCGCCCTACCAGGTTGCGGCTTGTGCACCGCGCGTACATAATTACGCACTAAAAATACCTTGGGTGGCGCCGGAGGCACACTGCCGAAAAGGTCCATTGTACGGCTTGACCCTATTTGGACCGCATATATCCTTTTCCCCTAATTACAGGTTCATCAAGAGCCCTACTTTCTATATGCTTGTTGCAGGAGATCCTTTTAAGCCTGACGCATCCCAACCATCAAATACTCCTCTCAAAGAATTTACTACTAAGGAGAAAAGGTGCAGACATGCGGCAGGGCATCATTGGAGTTTCTTTTCCGAACTATGATTTTTAGGCCCTGTGTTAGACTTTCCCTTATGTAAAATCTTTTCTTTTTCTCTTTGGGCATGTAATATGACCTTAATATTGAACGACATTGCCTATCATCGACGTATCAATAAAGATATAAAGGGCGTAGATGATTATCACCTTCTTGGTTGGGTTTTGGTTTTTTCCTTGTCATCTATGCTCCCCTTTATGTTCAACTGACGTACGCGGTTTGACACGGTCTTCATACCAGGGGTTGTATTCGGCCCCGCAAAATTCTTAAGTCTGAACACCTATAGGGAACTCTTCGGCGTCCCGGATATGGCATTATATGCATCGGCTCCGAATCATGTCTTTGGTCTATAGTTGGGTTGCCCGGCTCCTGTGTTTGCCACCTTACGTTCCGCAAGTTTGGCTAAAGTAGTAAAGGGAGAACTACTGTGATTGTATTCCTGGTTCGTCCGGTTAAGTACCTCAGTAGAGAAAGCCGAAAACTGACTATCATGATAGGAGAGAGCATATCAGCAATCCGGTGACTTAGTGTCATACTACGAATCGTTCACGATTTATGCCGTGTTATACGAGGGGCTGGGTTTTCGACCAGCCGCGTTGCAAAGGCGCCGCACTCCGGATTGCAGTTCATGCAACGAGGGGCTAGTACTTAGCGCCACCAATGGACTCTTATGGCTAAGTGAAAGTACTAAAGCCGCATAGTCTGACTGCCTAGTTCACTCCGCAAGACGCCTCCTACATTGGACCAAGACGTTGGATTAAGTGTTGTCATGCGTTGCCGAACACCCCTGTAATATTTACGTGGGGGCTGAAGCCGACGACTGGTAAACTTTCAGACATATAAACGGCCAAATAGGAGGATAAACTAATTATAAAAAGCACAACCATTTTTACATCATGAGTTCATTACATGACTCTTACAAACCGGACACAACTACTCAAATATGATTTCCTTGGACCACTGGCCCTCTACAACACGGGCTCCCTCGAGGACCTCATCAAAGTACTTCTCCGGCCGCCGATGCTCCTTGCCTTTAGGCGGCCCTGCGGTGGCAATCTCGGAAGCCTTCATCTTCGCCCATTGCACCTTGACAAGGGCGAAGGCCATCCGAGCACCTTCTATGCAGGATGACCGCTTAAGGGCATCGATCCGAGGAAGCGCCTCCACCAGCCTCTTCACGAGTCTGAAGTGGATGTTAGGTATGGCCTCGGCCGGCCATAGACGGACTATTATGTCCTTCATGGCCAGTCCGGCCACCCTGTGCAGCTCGGACAGCTGCTTCAGCTGGTCACTCGGGGGCACTAGAAGCTCTAGTGCAAGGTACTGCGACCAGAATAGCTTCTTCGTTGAGCTCCCCTCTTCAGCTCAGAAGAATGCGGCAGCATCCGCAATACTCCTCGGCAGATCCGTAAAGGCGCCTGGAGAACTCCAAACTCGAGTCAGTAAAATATATCTCTTACTAGTATATCTACTCTGCATGATAAAGGCCTTACCAGCCGCAATCCGCCTCACTCTTGAATCTCCTGGCGAGCGCCCTAGGCATCAACCCGGGCTTCCTTCAGGCTCTCAAGAGCTTCGGTGAGCTCGGGGGGGCTGCTCCGAACTCTTTTGCTCCAAGGACTCTCACCTAGCGATAGCATCCTTGAGCTCCGATTCGACCTCCCGCACCCGCGCCTCATGTCGTCGACGGGTTGTTTGCTCCTCCTCTAAATCCTTGGCCGCTTTGTCCGCAGCCGCCTTGCTCACCTCCGCCTCCTTCTTGGCTTCGGCGAGAGCGCTCTTGAGGGACTCGACCTCAGCTGCGCCAACTGTGAGTATTTTTTAGTCAGTTTACACGACTACATACAAACATCACTTTCGGGTATGGAGTACTTTCACATACCTTGGGTTCCATTAAACCACTTGTTGATGTGGTCAAGTTGCTCGTCAGATAGCCGAAGCTTCCGATTGAGCTCGGCTATCTTTGCGGCCTGGGCAGTAGCCGCCAACATCGAAGCACGTCCAACAATATATATGGCATGTTATCAACCTATTTTGATCCTCTGTCCGGATTGTCCTAATCCAGACATGGTCTCAGGGGCTACTGTCTACACATGGGTTTCGCCAAACACATATATGTGTACAAAAAATAAAACTAGTACAGAATATTACATTGCTTACCTCAAAGCTTGTCAATAGGCTGGTGAAGACTTCGGTCAGTCCGCTCTTCGTGGGCTGAACCTTTTCCATGACCGCACCCATTAGGGTGCGGTGTTCCTCCATGATGGAGGCACGTTGCAATGCCTCCCGCATAGCATCAGCGGCCTCAGGATTGGCAGAGGCCGCCGATGGAGCTCCTGCTCCTCCCCCTCTTTTGAAGGGGGATGTTGGTCCGAACCCGGAGCCGTAATGGTCTCCGAGACGGTGTTCGGCAAGGGCCTGTATGGTTGAGGCCCCCCACCCCCGGTGGTCATGGGGTCGCCATGCCCCGCTCTACAACGTCCGAGGTGTCATCCTTGGGCGCCTTTTGGACGGTCTCGTCCGCCCCTCCCCGGCCATGAGATGGCCTTTGGGATGACACCTCGGTGTCCTCCATGGCAGGGGGAGAGAGGGCGCGAGATGGGCCATCACTCTCCGCCTCCCCAGGGGCTAAAGAGTTCCCCTCTGAAGAAGAGGGGGTCGGGATCTCGCGCGGAGGGCTGAAAAGCATAAAAGGATTAGGCATGAAAGAGGTAGATTAAAGCGATAATTAAATGAGTAAGTTTCTGACACTTACGTTTCGGCCAGGGCCTTCTCCCTTTGGACCCTCTCCGGGATGTTTTCGGACTCCGAGTCCGAACTATCCGACAGGACCACCCGCCCCTTCTTTGGCGTCGCCCCCTCCAGGTTCTCGGAGGCTGTCCTCTTTCCCGTCCTCGTCTTGAGACGGGAGTCGCTCTCCACTTCCTCTTCCTCCTCCTCCTCCTCCTCTTCGTCCTCATCTTCCTCGTGGGAGGAGACGGGTTTGGCCTCTCCAGACACAGCTTCCGGAGGGCCTTTTCAGTGGGGCCCGTCCTTGGGCCCCTTGATCTTCTTCTTGGCCTTCTTCTCCGGTGGCTTATAAGGCGCCGGGACCAGAATCTCTTCCACCTGTGGAGTGACTGGGTTTTCGGGTAGCGGAGCCGGACACTTGATCCGCTCCGTCTTCTTGGTCTAGCCCTGTAACAAATGATGGGTTGGTGAGTTTGGCATAAATCGAATATATATTATAAACTAGGTATGTCTTCGGAGATATCGAATACTTACTGGAGAGGTCGGATTCGTGGCGTTGAGGCCGATGTCTTCGGTCTCTATGGGCCAGCTGCTCTTCTGCGCCTTGAAAAGTAGTTTCCACATTCCCTCCTGTGTGGTGCCGAGGAAGTGTTGTAGCATCCGTAGTTCCTCCGGCTTGAATTCCCACATGGGGGATGCCCGACACTGGCAGGGGAGAATGCGGCGGGAGAGCATGATCTGAACCACGTTGGTTAGACAAACGTTCTCCCCCAGCATGTTGGTGATGGGCGTTTGCAGTGCCTGCACCTCCGTCTGGGACCCCCAGTTGAGTCCCTTCACGTTCCAGGATGTGAGCCTCATGGGGGGTCCGGATCTGAACTCCGGAATGGCCGCCCACTTAGTGCGGCTTGGCTCGTTGATGTAGAACCACTCCCATTGCCAGATCTTCACGGTCTCCACAAAGGCCACCTTGGGCCATGTGGTGTTCGACAGCTTGTTAATCATAGCTCCCCCGCAGTCCGCGTGCTGCCCGTCAACCACATTTGGCTTCACGTTGAACACATTGAGCCATAGGCTGAAGTGTGGGTGGACGTGGAGGAGAGCCTCACACACAATGATGAACGCCGAGATATGGAGGAAATAGTTCGGGGCTAGATCGTGGAAATCTAGGCCGTAGTAGTACATGAGTCCGCGGACGAAGGCTGGAGTGGAAAACCTAACCCTCTAAGGAAGTGGGGGAGGAAGACGAGCCGCTCGCCGGGCTTTGGAGTGGGAATGACTTGATATTCGGGGGGAGCCTGTGCTCGATATCGGCGGCAAGGTACCCCGCACTCCGGATATCTTTTATCTCCTTTTCCGTTACGGAGGAGGCCTCCCACTTGCCTTTGGAGCCAGCTCCAGCTATGGTCGGAGGAGGTGGTGGTGGTGGTGAGAAAGACGGAGACTTTGCGGGTGCAGAGAGCTTGGGATATTGGAAGGCTGAGGAGATGTGAAGGCATGGGGAAGAAAGTAAGGATCTATTGCCCTCTTATAGGCAGTAAAAATGCCAACTGCCCCCCCGCTCGTGCCTTGAATCTTGCCTATTCCCAATGAAGGCGTGCGCCGCAAATGGTTGGATTACCCTAATATCATTGATGTGCAATCCCGCATTAAGTGGGCACGATCTCTGTTTCGACAGGACGTGCCAATGAGGTGTGGCCTTGAAACACGGAACGTGAGGTAACAAAACAGTTCAAAATGCCGAAGGTTCAAGTCTGATGCTTCGTCGAAAAAGTTGTTAGTAAAAGACACTGATCTTATTTTTTATATATATCCTACCTTCGCGGCTAAGGGTTGTGTTTATTATGAAAAGCCGGATATAATTATTTATAGAGGAAAGCCGATGTGTATTCTTCAAGGAACCCGCCTTGCAATGCCAAAGACAATCTGAACGCCGACCGAATGTATCATCACTGAAGACTGGTTCAGGAGCTACTGTGGGAGTCCTGGACTAGATGGTCCTCGGGTGTCTGGTCTATTGATGTGGGCCGGACTGATGGGCCGTCAAGACACAAGACAGAAGATTATCTCTCATGTCCGGTGGGGACTCACGTATGCGTGGATGGCAAGTATAGGTGTTTGGATATCTTATTCCTTTCTATAAAACCGACTTTGTACAACCCATTGTTGAGGAAATCGTTAACTGGTACCTACTTGGTTGGCTGGAGAGTAGGGGATTAATTGGATAATCGGCAAGTTAGTCGGCCATTTAATCAATTAATCGGACGATTAATCAGTTTATCGGCTACTCGGTGACCCTATGAGTAGGGATTAATCGGCAAGTTAACTGGTTAATCGGATGAATTCTTGAACAGGGGTACAACCCTAAGCCCCTCCGGTGTCTATATAAATGAGAGGGTAGATCGGAGGTAGAATCACAACATTTCTAGGCTAGCTAATCTAGGGTTAGCTGAATCCATCTCGGGGTAGATCAACTCTTGTAACCCCTATACCCTTAAATATAATCAAGCAGGAGTAGGGTTTTACCTCCATTAAGAGGGCTTGAACCTGGGCAAACACTGTGTCCTTTGTCCATAGTTACCATTGGTCGTCAAACATACAGCTTCGGGCCCCCTACCCGAGATCTGCCGGTTTTGACACTGACAGTACCCCCCTCCTGGTAGTCCGATAAATACCCGATACTACCCGGCACACTTCCGGTGTCCGAATTGTGACGCCCCCGATTCAATCATACACTAATCATGCACGCAAACGTGTACGATCAAGATCTGGGACTCACGGGAAGATATCACAACACAACTCTAAAAACATAAATAAGTCATACAAGCATCATAATACAAGCCAGGGGCCTCGAGGGCTCGAATACAAGTGCTCGATCATAGACGAAGTCGTGGAAGCAACAATATCTGAGTACGACATAAGTTAAACAAGTTTGCCTTCGTAAGGCTAGCACAAACCGATCTGGATCGAAGAGGTGCAGGCCTCTGCCAGGATCCTCCTAAACTACTCACAGTGGTAAATCGCCAGCCTTGCACGTAGTAGTAGGCACCTCCAGTTTAGTAGTCGCCAACAGCGATGGCGTCCGGCTCTGGCTCCAAAGATCTGGTTGCTGCAACTAGAAAGAAAGGAAAGGGGAAAAGAGGGAAGAAAGCAACCGTGAGTACTCATCCAAAGTACTGCAAGCAAGGAGCTACACTACTTATGCATGGGTATATGTGTAAGGAGGCAATATCGGTGGTGAATCAGAATGCGAGAATAAGAGGGGGATAGCTAGTCCTATCGAAGACTACGCCGCAGCCTCCGTCTTGCAAACATGTAGAAGAGAGTAGATTGAAGTCCTCCAAGTAGCATCTCCAAGTAGCATCTCCAAGTAGCATCTCCAAGAGCATCGCATAGCATAATCCTACCCGCAATCCTCTCCTCGTCGCCTGTTAGAGAGCGATCACCGGGTTGTATCCGCACTTGGAACGGTGTGTTTTATTAAGTATCCGGTTCTAGTTGTCATAAGGTCAAGGTATAACTCCGTCGCGTCCTTTTACCGAGGGACACAGCTATTCGAATAGATAAACTTCCCTGCAGGGGTGCACCACATAACCCAACACGCTCGATCCCATTTGGCCGGACACACTTTCCTGGGTCATGCCCGGCCTCGGAAGATCAACACGTCGCAGCCCCACCTAGGCACAACAGAGAGGTCAACACGCTGGTCTAAATCCTATGTGCGCAGGGGTCCGAGCCAATCGCCCATTGCACACCTGCACGTTGCGAGGGCGGCCGGAAGCAGACCTAGCCTCCCTTATACAAGAGTAGGCGTTCCAGTCCAATCCGGCGCGACGCCCCTCCTCACGACGTCAAGAAGGCTTCGGTGATACCACGACGGGATACCCATAACTACTCCCGCGTAGATGGTTAGTGCGATAGACCAAATGGCGGACTCGGATCAAATACCAAGATCTCGTTAAGCGTGTTATTATGAAGCAACATGACGCCGACCAGTCGAGCCCACCTCTCGCCTAGGTGGTCTCAACTCGCCTGTCGCTCCGCCACAAAGATCCACACAGAGGGCCGTCGGGACAAAGGTCCTTTCACCCTAATCCGTGAATCACTCATGGGTACTCTTGACAGACCGACTTTAGTCACCATCTGTAGTATGTATATATGTATAGTATATACCCGTGATCACCTCCCGAGTGATCACGGCCCAATAGTATAGCAAGGCAGACTGACAAGAATGTAGGGCCAATGATGATAAACTAGCATCCTATACTAAGCATTTAGGATTGCATGTAAGGTATCAACAGATGTAGCAACAATGTCAGGCTATGCATCAGAATAGGATTAACGGAAAGCAGTAACATGCTACACTACTCTAATGCAAGCAGTATAGAGGAGAATAGGCGATATCTGGTGATCAAGGGGGGGGGCTTGCCTGGTTGCTCTGGCAAGAGAGTGGGGTCGTCAACACCATAGTCGTACTGGGTAGCAGCGGCGTCGGTCTCGGTGTCTAGCGAGAGAATAGGGGGAAGAAACAATAAATACTTAAGCAAACAGATGCATAGCGATGCATGACATGACAAGTAACGGTGCTAGGGGTGCCCTAACACGGTATGAGGTGATACCGATGAAGGGGGGAACAACCGGGAAAGTATCCCCGGTGTTTCGTGTTTTCGGTTAGATGAACCGGAGGTGAAATGTTGCAGGTTCACTATGCTAGGGACGCGTGGAGGATGAACGGCTGCGATTCGATTCAGATCGCCGTTCGAGCAACTTTCATGTACAAAGTTTTTCCATTCGAACTACGGTTTATTTTACATTAATTTTAAAAGATTTAAACATTTTTAAAATTTATTTAATTATTATAAATCAACATTATCCAGAATAGTGTATCTTGGCGTCATCATGGCGTCGGCATGATGTCAGCAGATCAATCGGGCGTTGGTGGGTTAATCGACGTGAGGTCCCGCTTGTCATTGACTAATTAATTAACTATGATTAATTAGGTTAACTAATGATTAGATTAATCTAATTATGATTAATTAAATTAATTAATTCTTTAATTAATTAATTAATTAATATTTTGTTATTAATAATAATATTATTATTTTATTCTTTTTTATTAAAAAATGTTCAGGCGTGGGGCCCATCTGTCATAGGCCCTGAGGGACCTTAAGGGTTGAGGCGCTCAGTGCAGGTGTCGCCCGGCGGTAGCGCAAGCAGCGCCGCCGTTGGCAGCGACGCGCCCATCGAGGCGGACCAGCGCGAATGGCGAACCCGCCGACGGCTACAGCACGTGGCGCGAGAGAGCAGCGCCTGCCGGAGGTCGTCGAGAACCGGCCGTGAGGGGCGCGCTGTGGCGGGCAGAGCAATGGGGCGGGCGAGGTGAGCGGCAGAGGAAGGCAAAGAAAGCGGGCGGAGTTGGGGAAAGGCGGTAGCGCGCCATGGCAAGTCCAACACGAGCGGGCGAAGCTGGCGGCATCGAACCAGCGGGGACGAAGAGAGCGAAAGGCAGCAGAAGACGGGTGGACGCATTGATCAAAGAAGCGGGCGGCAGCGCCATGGCGGCGCTTCGTGAAGGTGCGTCGAACCAGCTGGTGGTGAACACGGCCGGGCGGCGGCGGCGCTGGGCGGCACGTGGCCGGAACAAAGGGAACAGGCGAGGCGGGACGAGGCCTCACCGAGTTCGTGGGGTCTAGGCAACGGGGTTGAGGAGGAAGATGGTGGACGACGTCGAGAGGAGGCAGCCGGGCGAGTGGTGTCTTAGTGCGGGCGGGTCAGGCGAGCTCGAGGCGCCAGCGTCTTGGTCATCGCAGCGAGCGAGGGCGACGGGGTCGGAGACGGGTGGCGCCGGGCCAGTGGGGGTCGCAGGAGAGGGGGCGAGAAGGCAACAATGACGGCGATCCCGGCGGTGGTTTGTCGCCCGATCTCGATCAGATCGGGGAGTGAGGGAGAGTGGAGGGGAGTGGGGATCGGGGAGTGGGTAGGTTAGGCTTTCTCCTGGTGGGGTTATGGAGGGGAAGGGTTGGGCCGGTCGGTGTGGTCGAATGGGCCTTCTTTGGGCAAGCTCGATGGGGCCTTTCTCTTTTTTTTTTGTTAGATTGCTTTCTGTTTTCTTTTATTTCTTTTTCTTTTCTGTTTTATTTAGTTTAAAGCACTTAGGCACTTTGTAAAATTTTGCTTTCTTCAATATAATTACTTTAGCAATATTGGTCACACACCGAACATTTTTGTTTAATATTTTAAAACTTTTATTGTTTGCCTCGGTTTTAAATTTGAAATTGAACTAGGTTTCAACTAAGCGAGTTTATCCACAAGAATCGAGGTGACGTGGCATCATTAGCGGGATCATTTGTAGCTTAAGTATCCGGGCGTCACAATTCTCCTCCACTACAAGAAATCTCGTCCCGAGATTTAAGAGGGGAGTAAGGGGGAAAGTTCTAGTTACGATATTCTAACGGGCCTTCTCGAAGAAGTTAATCCCTTTCGTTGATGTCTTCAATTCTTTATTCCAAAGAATTATGATGAAGTTGTCATCCTTTCTCCGGGGAACTCCATCGTACTTACGAATAGGTAAGGGGCAGCTCTACAATGATGGGATGTTATAAGGGAAATTCATCTGGGGGTATCCCAAGAATGAACATATGAGTATCTCTCGAGTTGAACAAATGACACACATCGAGAGCAAAGTAAGATGGTGCGATAAGAAGTTTCAAGCGGATAGGCAATCGTTCATTGCTTGAAGTAGAGTGCGAAAGGGGTTCAGAGCAACGGGAATAAGTATTGCGTCCGATACCAGAATAGATCAACAGGCAAGTGGCCCGTGAATTACATACAAAGTCAAGCACGAGGAATAACTTTGACAACAGGTTGTACAGGAGAGTCAGGTTTCGATCCTGTGGAACTGTGGGTTATGGTCCCACCATGTGGTTCAAAGTATGAAGGGGGCCGACATCATGCACGGTCACGATAGTAAGGCGTGTTAGAGGGTAGCCTATCAGTTATGTCGGCAACAACATCGATACCAAGGGCGAGGGACGAAGAGAACCATTTTCCTGCTCGTTGAACGAGGCGGGCCAATAGGCAAGGTTCTCGTCCATCGGTGGCTACCGAAATGTCATCAACAATAGTAACAGGTCTTCTTGTGAGCGGTACCACGAGGTGTTTACATAAGCGAGGAGAATATTACTTGCTTAGGTCATGTAGAGCACAAGAAAGCTTAAACCAAACAATGGAAAGGAAAATATGATTATCGATTAAATGAGAACAATGGAAAGGAAAATGTGTTAAAACACATATTTGTGGGTATTTCCTTCCCAAGGACAACAGAGCATGATATCCATGAAAGGATATAACGAGAAAACCATTTAGGTTAGGAGAGGAAGTTCATGACATTACCCAAACAACGGTGTTTGGATAATCGGCGAGAACATTTAGCATTGGGCTTCAAATGTTTGTGTTGAAAATCGGAGTACCATGGACATGCTTGAGATAGCACTAACATGGTTTGCAAGCAAAGGTCAGACTTTGTATTCACAAAGGATCCATCAGAACATCTTATAGAATAAGTCTTACAATTTCCTTATGGAAGAATGGCTAACCTTCTTTGAAAAGAGGGGGTATTATAACATTGGGTTCCCCAGCCAGGTGTGCTAGGCATGACATCACCTTACCGGGTCTTATAAAGACCAATGTTAAAACTCCTGGAAATATGTTCAAACCATCATATCTGACCCGAGATTTAGATCTGAGTGGTGTCAGGATACCTCAGACTCGGGATGTCTGAGAAGAAAAGGTGCAATACAAATTGACGAGATGACATTGTAAGATTCTCGGGAAATGAACTATGAAGTGATTTCCGTTAACAAGAGTTCATCATTAACCCAAGGAGAGGACAAGGAGGTGGCTGATGAACTCAACGACAATTCATCGAGATTTCCAAAAGATGGATTTCCACAATTAAGTGAACAAGGAGATAACATTTTGTCAGATCAAATGATATAAGGAAGTATGCTCGAGGAAAACATACACAATTAAACATTGGTTGAAAGGTGTACCCGATATATGGGTTGGGTTGCACGACCAATGTCAGAATGGTGATTCAATAATCAATAGTCTAAGAATGAACGGCCGACCATTAACTTCAAAGCCATAGGGTTGCTAGAAGTGCAGAATCCAAACAACACCGTTCACTTGTTGGTACCCCGGTTGGAATCAACACGAGGACCAAGAAAGAATGGTGATGGTGAGAAGTATCACTGTACCAAGAATTTTTAAGAGGTGGTGAAATACTCACAACATTCTTGACATAAAAGATGGTAATACTCCAAGGTAAAGGAGAACAAATACTGGATAGCAAGAATCTCAAGGTATAACACAGAACACGAACACGTTTGTGTTTGAGGGAAGGCAATAAAGTGGTCGATGACAACACAATTCATCGAGGGCAAGGATGGTATCTCTCATCATGAATTCAATTGATATCCTAGAAGAGCTCATAAGGTTGATGATGATCACGACACATTTGTTGAGAGGTTACACGAAGATGTAATCGATCGACGATGACATCAAGTCAAACGAATGATGAAGCGAAAGATTATTGGAACCACGGTTAGGAAACAAACTCGAAATCAAGTTTGTTGTTCAAGGAGAAATGATATGACGACGAAAATCGACCCAAGCTTAGTTCATCGTTGAAAGTTGTGCTCCGGGAATAAGGACCAGGTAGCATAGTTAAAAAAATAGTATGATGATGATATAGCTGATCAGGCTAGGAATGACCTGAAGGATTATTAAACTCGTAAGCAACAAAAATTACTTAGAGTTATTGAATCGGAGTGCTGAATCGATTCACTTATCGGTGTTCTCGGTTAACAAACAACCCAGAAGCATGAAGTGACAAAGACAGGGTAAAGGTAGTACTCCATCAAAGGACAGGGTAATGTAGTGCAATGGCGTGATATCCTTGAGATACCAGGGGTTACTCGACGACAGACCAACGTAGAGGTTGGTCTGGGGTATTGCTTTGCAGAGGACAAGTGTTTAAACTTGCCCAAGAAATGGGATCAAGGAAGAACATATGGTCGGAACCACGATTGCAAAGGCGGATCCCGGATATAAGATAAACTTATACCAAGGGAATAATTAATTTAAGAGAAGCTTTTAATGATAAGATCTACATCGTGTCCATGGGCATGAACACAAAGTTCAAGGTCGACTCCCACTTCTTTAATGCATAACCTTTCATACACTTCTCGCCTTCAACGAAATTGTGTGTTGAAATTTTATCTGACATAACACTAGTAGAGTATGACCCATAGTAGTTTCCGGGTTCACACAGTTTAGAGAAGGCAGATGTCCAACCCATCGGGGCCTCTTAGGAACATATACCACAAATTCAGGAGTAAATGACACAAGCTCGATAGCAGAGCATGGTTGACAAAGCAGAGGATACAATTTACCAAATGCGGTATATATCCAAATGAAGGACATTGTCGGATAAAATCCAACAAAGGATCTGGGGTGAGTATCGACACACAACCAGAGGAAGAAGCAAGGCAAAGACATTGGATTATAGAAACAACTGAATAACTTAGAGCTCAATTGCTAAGGAATTATGATTTACAAAGCGAAGGATCAGAAGCAGACGCTCTGATCAAGGATGGATAAGTTCAATAGACTTAGGGGCACAATCGACGACAATTTAATTGGCGAGAACCATCTCATGATTAAAACGACGTCTGAGCCGGAAGGATGAATTCTAGGATCTGATTGAGGATTGCGAGCATTCGCAACAAATCGAATCAACGGACTCAAAATGACAATGACAATGGATGTCAACAAGATTACTAGACTTATGGGATTAACCATAATGCAAGCAATCAAGAATTTCGAGAGCAATAGGATGCTCAAGATTTTGGGTAGATCGAATGATATTTCGAGGATTGGTGACATACATGAATCAACTGGGGATGAGTGGATACTCGGTAAGTGCGAGAAATTATCCGTAGTGGTATTCGTGTAGCAAAGAACTGCAAGGCAGTAGGCACAAGGTATTCTCGGAACATTGGAGAGAATTTCAAGGTATCTTGTAATAACAAGATCGACTGGAAATAAAAGTAAGCACGACATGTGTAAGTATTTATCCATAGGGATATTTTGGTGGAAGGGAATTGCAAAAGCAACGGGCACAAGGTCTCGAGAGAAAATCGAAGAGTATCTTGAAATCTTCCGTGCAACAAGCGATCATCTGGATGAAGGGCTCTCCGGAGAAAGTATTTTCGAGAACCTAAAGTTAGATTTTAGTAAAATCGTTTAACCCGAATAGAAGAGAGTTCGAATCCGGAGTAAAGATCGAGGAGTAAAAGATCCTAATACCACCCAATGGCGGCGTGGGCCCGTAAGGCACACAGCCATGTTAGTAAAAGTTTTGCAATGTCTAGACTCGACTTCAGCCAAGGAGTGTGGAAGGGGATTCTCTGACAGCAATGGCTCGATACCAACTTGTGACGCCCCCGATTCAATCATACACTAATCATGCACGCAAACGTGTACGATCAAGATCAGGGACTCACGGGAAGATATCACAACACAACTCTAAAAACATAAATAAGTCATGCAAGCATCATAATACAAGCCAGGGGCCTCGAGGGCTCGAATACAAGTGCTCGATCATAGACGAGTCAGCGGAAGCAACAATATCTGAGTACAGACATAAGTTAAACAAGTTTGCCTTGAAGGCTAGCACAAAGCGGGATCTGATCGAAGAGGCGCAGCCTCCGCAGGATCCTCCTAAACTACTCTGAGTCGTCGTCGCTGACTGCATGTAGTAGTAGGCACCTCGATGTAGTAGTAAATAAATCGACGATGGCGTCCGCTCTGGCTCCAAACATCTGGTTGCTGCAACCGAAAGAAAGGAAAGGGGAAAAGGGGAAGAAAGCAATCGTGAGTACTCATCCAAAGTACTCGCAAGCAAGGAGCTACACTACTTATGCATGGGTATATGTGTAAGGAGGCAATATCGGTGGTGAAGCTGCGAGAATGCGTAATAAGAGGGGATAGCTAGTCCTATCAAATACTACGCTCGGCAGCCTCCGTCTTGCTGCATGTAGAAGAGAGTAGATTGAAGTCCTCCAAGTAGCATCTCCAAGTAGCATCTCCAAGAGCATCGCATAGCATAATCCTACCCGCAATCCTCTCCTCGTCGCCTGTTAGAGAAGCGATCACCGGGTTGTATCTCGCACTTGGAAGGGTGTGTTTTTATTAAGTATCCGGTTCTAGTTGTCATACGGTCAAGGTACAACTCCGGGTCGTCCTTTTACCGAGGGACACGGCTATTCGAATAGATAAACTTCCCTGCAGGGGTGCACCACATAACCCAACACGCTCGATCCCATTTGGCCGGACACACTTTCCTGGGTCATGCCCGGCCTCGGAAGATCAATACGTCGCAGCCCCACCTAGGCACAACAGAGAGGTCAACACGGTCTAAATCCTATGCGCAGGGTCCGCCCATCGCCCATTGCACACCAAGACGTTGTGAGGGCGGCCGAAGCGCACCTAGCCTCCCTTATACAAGAGTAGGCGTTCGGTCCAATCCGGCGCGCCCTCGTCGCCGACGTCAAGAAGGCTTCGGTGATACCACGACGCCGGATACCCATAACTACTCCCGCGTAGATGGTTAGTGCGTATAGACCAAATGGCGGACTCGGATCAAATACCAAGATCTCGTTAAGCGTGTTATTATGAAGCAACCGGGGACGCCGACCAGGCCAGGCCCACCTCTCGCCTAGGTGGTCTCAACCTGCCTGTCGCTCCGCCACAAAGATCCACACAGAGGGCCGTCGGGACAAAGGTCCTTTCATTTAATCCGTGAATCACTCGCGGGTACTCTTGAGCGGACCCGACTTTAGTCACCATCTCGTAGTATGTATATATGTATAGTATATACCGTGATCACCTCCCGAGTGATCACGGCCCAATAGTATAGCAAGGCAAACTGACAAGAATGTAGGGCCAATTATGATAAACTAGCATCCTATACTAAGCATTTAGGATTGCAGGTAAGGTATCAACAGATGTAGCAACAATGTCAGGCTATGCATCAGAATAGGATTAACGGAAGCAGTAACATGCTACACTACTCTAATGCAAGCAGTATAGAGGAGAATAGGCGATATCTGGTGATCAGGGGGCTTGCCTGGTTGCTCTGGCAAGAGAGTGGGGTCGTCAACACCGTAGTCGTACTGGGTAGCAGTGGCGTCGGTCTCGGTGTCTAGCGAGAGAACAGGGGGGAAGAAACAATAAATACTTGAGCAAATAGATGCATAGCGATGCATGACATGACAAGTAACGGTGCTAGGGGTGCCCTAACACGGTATGAGGTGATACCGATGAAGGGGGGAACAACCGGGAAAGTATCCCCGGTGTTTCGTGTTTCGGTCAGATGAACCGGAGGTGAAATGTTGCAGATTCACTATGCTAGAGACGCGTGGCGGATGAACGGGCTGCGTATCTGGATTCGTATCGTCGTTCTGAGCAACTTTCATGTACAAAGTTTTTCCATCCGAGCTACGGTTTATTTTATATCTATACCTACTAATAAAGCAAGGTGGTATTCTTGGTTTCGTCCTGCTTACGTGATTTTGTTATTTGGACTTTTTTTAATCTAATGAGGTGGTACTATTCACGTGAATTTCTGGCCGTGTTTTCATGCGATGGGAGAACATAGTCGGAAGGTGCAACGGCCCAACTGGCTGGGCCTCGACCTTCCTTTGATGGGCCTGCTCCTGCCACTTTCATGAAAAAAGGTGAAAAATATATGTTTTAACGGCATTTCCTAACGGGCGCCTTAAGCGCCTGTTTCTTCTGTTGCCGCAAACGGGCGCATACTCCGCGCCGCGCTGGGCCGGCCCATTTCATTCGTTTTCTTTCTGTTAAAAAACTGCAGCAAAAATCTAATTGCGAATGTCAGGGCTCGAACTCGCGACCTCTCCGTTGAAACAGTAGCACACTAACTAACAGACCACAATACCTATTGTGTCCGTGTACTTATTTTCATTCTTTTATTTACGTAGGCCGCGAGAGCCCACCAAACCAGATTTCACTGCTCGCTGATTTTTGGGCATTTTTTCCTTTTATTTCTGGTTCCTTTTTTATTTTTATTTTCTCAATTTCCTTTTTATATTTTCTTAAAAATGCGAATTTTTAAAAATTCGTGAAAGTTTTAAAATTGAATGAACTTTTATCAAATCGATGAACTATTTTTAAAATTCGATGAAAATTTTAAAATTCCATGAACTTTTTAAAATGTGAACAATTATTGAGAACATGAACAAAAATTTATATACGATGAGCGATTTTCAAATATACACTAAACATTTTTTCGGTGTATGATGAACAATTTTCAACTACACAGTGAACATTTTTGTGATATACATTGAAATAATTTAAAACATATTATACATTTTTTATATAGATGAACAAATTTTATACATTGAACAATTTTGTAATATAATCTGAACAATTTTTAACTACACATTGAACAATTTTGTGATATACGCTGAAAAACTATTTAAATACCCATTGAATATTTTTTGATGTACACTGAACTTTCCTTACTGACCTTTTTAAAATTTCACGAGTTTTCAAATCCGTGAACTTTTTCCTGAAATGAGCGAACATTTTTGAATACATGAATCTTTTTTTAAACAAATTCGTGAAACTTCTTTTTTTTGTTCGTCAGCTTTTTTTTTTGGAACAGTGCGGCTTCAGTTATGTATTAACAGTATCACGGTAAAGTCTGCATATCGAAAGAAGTAGGTCGATTGGTTATCCTGCGCGTGCGGCACGTCGTTGGCGCGAGTTCGAATCCTCGCTGCTAACTGCACCAATATTTTTACTGTTTTTTACGTTGGCGCTACGTGATACTGGGCCGGCCCACGAGGGCGCTGCAGTGGGCGCCAATTGTGTTCAGCGGCGCTGAAGGCGCCCTATAGGAGCTCCTGTTTTAACTGGGTATCGAATCCCTAACCTCTGGGTTGGGCCACGAAGGCTATAGCCAGCCGGCCTATAATCGGATTGCAGTAAAGAACTGATTCAATCAATATTAGTCCTACCTCGCTCCTTTAGATCAAATTTCACCAACTTATATACACACGTGAGTTGTAGTAGATTCAACAAGCCAAGAAAGACCCATTAAGTCCAACTCAAAAAGAAAGAAAAGACCACATAAAGGCAGGGTGTGGGAGGAGGGACATGCACGGCTGGGGCTAGCGAGCTTTGTTTTGTGATTTCAAGCGATCCCCGGCCTCCAAGCCAAACATGCAGGTCAGTGAAGCTTCTATGCATAGCGTCGGGCAGCGGAGTAGAGTATGTACGTGCAGCAGCGGCCACTACTAACTGAATTTCTATGCAAGCTGGCGACGGCATATGATGGCCTTAGATACAATTTATATCAGCAAGTCATCTCCAAAACCAAGAAAGAGAGGAAACAGCATACCAAAAGGAGAGAAAACTCCATAATGAAGGGGATATGGACGATGCAACCATGTTGTATTGGCTCTAATTAGAAGGATTTATGGGCTTGGCATGGTGTGATTGGCTCTAATTAAATTAAATGAGAAAAAATACATGCATGGCTCTAATTAAAGGAAATGATGACATGATAAAAGCGTACATGCATGACCCGTATGCCGCGTTGATGGGCATTTTGGTGAATGGCGAAACTAGCCTTTTTCTCAAATCAATGCATCAATTTTCTTCCCCGTTGCAACGCACGGGCATTTGTGCTAGTTAATTTTAAAAGATTTAAACATTTTTAGAATTTATTTAATTATTATAAATCAACATTATCCAGAATAGTGTATGCTGACGTCATCATGACGTCAGCATGATGTCAGCAGTCAACTGGGCGTTGACTGGGTTAACTGACGTGAGGGTCCCGCTTGTCATTGACTGATTAATTAACTAACAGTTAATTAGGTTAACTAATGATTAGATTAATCTAATTATGATTAATTAAGTTAATTAATTCTTTAATTAATTAATATTTTTATTATTATTATTATTTTATTCTTTTTTTATAAAAAAATGTTCTGGGCGTGGGGCCCATCTGTCATAGCCCCAGGGACCTTAACGGGTTCAGGCGCTCGGGTGCGGGTGTCACCGAAGCAAGGCAAGGCAAAGGCCACAGACGCTGCGCCCATCAGGCGGACCCGAGGCGACGGGCGGCGAACCCGGCCGACGGCCACGGCACGCATGGCGCGAGATGTGACCGCCTTGCCATGGAGGTCGTTGGCACCGTTGAAAGAAGGCGCGGCTGATGGGCAGCGTTGAGCGGGGGCGAGGTGTAGGTGGCGGAGGAGAAAGAGCAGCGAGTGAGGAGAGGAAAAGGCAGGCGGCCATGGCAAGTCCAACACGAGCGGGCGGTGGGAGGCATCGACACGGCGGGACGACAGAGAGAAAGGCAGCAGCGAAGAAGGGGTGGATCATCGATGAAGCGGATGCTGCGCATGGCAAGGCTGCGCGTCGCGGTGCGTCGAACCTGGTGGGTGGTGGGCCGCGGCCGGCGGCAGCAAAGCGCTGGACGGCACGGTGATCGGAACAAAGAGGAACGGAGCGAGGGCGGACGAGGCCTCACCGGAGTTCGTGGGGTCTAGGCAACGGGGGTTGAGGAGGAAGATGGCGACGACGGCGTAGAGGAGGCAGGCCGGCGAGGTGGTGTCTTGGTGCGGGGCGGGGTCGGCGAGCTCTGAGGCGCCCGCGTCGTCATCGGCGGCAGCGAGGCGACGGGTCGGAGACAGGTGGCGCCTGGCTTCAGTGGGGTCACATGAGAGAGAGGGCGAGAAGGCAACAATGACGGCGATCCGGGGCGGTGGCGTGGTCGCCCCGATCTCGATCCAGATCGGGGGAGTGAGGGGAGAGTGGAGGGGAGTGGGGATCGGGGAGTGGGTAGGTTAGGCTTTCTCCTGGTGGGGTTATGGAGGGGAGGGGTTGGGCCGGTCGGTGTGGCCGAATGGGCCGGCCTGCTGGGCCGAAGCTTAGTGGGGCTTTTCTCTTTTTTTGTTAGATTGCTTTCTATTTTCTTTTATTTCTTTTTTTTTTCTGTTTTATTTAGTTTAAAGCACTTAGGCACTTTGTAAAATTATGCTTTCTTCAATATAATTACTTTAGCAATATTGGTCACACACCGAACATTTTTGTTTAATATTTTAAAACTTTTATTGTTTGTCTCGGTTTTAAATTTTAAATTCAAACTAGGTTTTGAACTAACGCGAGTTTATCCAGAGTAACCGAGGTGACGTGGCATCATTAGCAGGGATCACTGTAGCTTAAGTATCGGGGCGTCACACGAATGCTATCATCCTATATATATATATATATTTACCTCTCGGCCATTTCGAGACTCCTCGTCATGTCCGTGATCTCATCCGGGACTCTGGACAACATTCGGTCACCAAATCACATAACTCATATAATATAAAATCGTCATCGAACGTTAAGCGTGCGGACCCTAGGGGTTTGAGAACTATGTAGACATGACAGAGACACCTCTTCGGTCAATAACCAATAGCGGAACCTGGATGCTCATATTGGCTCCTGCATATTCTATGAAGATCTTTATTGGTCGAACAAACATACGTTGTTCCCTTTGTCATCGGTATGTTAGTTGCCCGAGATTCGATCGTCGATATATTCATACCTAGTTCAATCTCATTATCGGCAAGTCTCTTTACTCGGTCTGTAATACATCATCCCGCAACTAACTCATTAGTCACTTTGCTTGCAAGGCTTCTTATGATGTGCACTACAGAGAGGCCCCAGAGATACCTCTTTGATACTCGGAGTGACAAATCCTAATCTCGATCTATGCCAACCCAACGAACACCTACGGAGATACCTATAGAGCATCTTTATAATCACCCAGTTACATTATGACGTTTGATAGCACACAAGGCATTCCTCCGGTATCCGGGAGTTGCATAATCTCATAGTCGGAGGAATATGTATTTGTCATGAAGAAAGCAATAGCAATAAAACTGAACGATCATAATGCTAAGCTAACGAATGTGTCTTGTCCATCACATCATTCTACTAATGATGTGATCCCGTTCATCAAATGACAACACATGTCTATGGTTAGAAAACTTGACCATCTTTGATTAACGAGCTAGTCTAGTAGCGGCTTACTAGGGACATAATATTTCGTCTACATATTCAAACATGTATCAAGTTTCTGGTTAATACAATTCTAGCATGAATAATAAACATTTATCATGAAATAAGGAAATGTAAAATAAAAACTTTATTATTGCCTCTAGGGCATATTTCCTTCAGTCTCCCACTTGCACTAGAGTCAATAATCTAGATTACATTGTAATGATTCTAACACCCATGGAGTCTTGGTGCTGATCTTGTTTTGCTCATGGAAGAGGCTTTAGTCAATGGGTCTGCTACATTTAGATCCGTATGTATTTTGCAAATCCCTATGTCTCCCTCCTTGACTAGATCACGGATGGAGTTGAAGCGTCTCTTGATGTGTTTGGTCTTTTTATGAAATCTGGATTCCTTCGCTAAGGCAATTGCTCTGGTATTGTCACAAAAGATTTTAATTGGACCTGATGCACTAGGTATTACACCTAGATCGGATATGACCTCCTTCATCCAGACCCCTTCATTTGCTGCTTCCGACGTAGCTATGTACTCCGCTTCACACGTAGATCCCGCCACGAGGCTCTGCTTGGAACTGCACCAACTGACAGCTCCACCATTCAATATAAATATGTATCTAGTTTGTGACTTAGAGTCGTCCGGATCAGTGTCAAAGCTAGCATCGAAGTAACCATTTACGACGAGCTCTTTGTCACCTCCATAAACGAGAAACAAATCCTCGGTCCTTTTCAGGTACTTCAGGATGTTCTTGACCGTTGTCCAGTGATCCACTCCTGGATTACTTTGGTACCTCCCTGCTACTTATAGCAAGGCACACATCAGGTCTGGTACACAGCATAGCATGCATGATAGAACCTATGTCTAAGGCATAGGGAATGACTTTCATTTTCTCTCTATCTTCTGCAGTGGTCAGGCACTGAGTCTGACTCAATTTCACACCTTGTAACACAGGCAAGAACCCTTTCTTTGACTGATCCATTTTGAACTTCTTCAAAACTTTATCAAGGTATGTGCTTCGTGAAAGTCCTATCAAGTGTCTCGATCTATCTCTATAGATCTTGATGCCCAATATATAAGCAACTTCACCGAGGTCTTTCATTGATTTTTTTATTTAAGTATCCTTTTGTGCTATCTAGAAATTCTATATCATTTCTAATCAACAATATGTCATCCACATATAATATTAGAAATGCTACAGAGCTCCCACTCACTTTCTTTTAAATACAGGCTTCTCCGAAAGTTTGTATAAAACCATATGCTTTGATCACCTCATCAAAGCGCATATTCCTACTCCGAGATGCTTGCACCAGTCCATAAATGGATCGCTGGAGCTTGCACTCACCTTTAGGATTGACAAAACCTTCTGGTTGCATCATATAGGACTCTTCATTAAGAAATACATTAAGGAATGCAGTTTTGACGTCCATTTGCCAGATTTCATAATCATAAAATGTGGCAATTGCTAACATGATTCGGACAAACTTAAGCATTGCTACGGGTGAGAAAGTCTCATCATAGTCAACTGCTTGAACTTGTCGAAAACCTTTTGCAACAAGTCGAGCTTTATAGACAGTAACAATACCATCAACATCAGTCTTCTTTTTGAAGATCCGTTTATGTTCTATAGGTCGCCGATCATTGGGCAAATCCACCAAAGTCCACACTTTGTTCTCATACATGGATCCTATCTCATATTTCATGGCCTCAAGACATTTATCAAAATATGGGCTCATCATAGCTACTTCATAGTTCGTAGGTTCGTCATCGTCTAGTAACATGACTTCCAGAACAGGATTACCGTACCACTCTGGTGTTGATCGTGTTCTGGTTGACCTACGAGGTTCGATAGTAACTTGATCTGAAGTTTCATGATCATCATCATTAGCTTCCTCTCTAGTTGGTGTAGGCATCACGTGAACGGATTTCTCGGATGAGCTACTTTCCAAATTGAGAGAAGGTACAATTACCTCATCAAGTTCTACTTTCCTCGCACTCACTTCTTTCGAGAGACACTCCTTCTCTAGAAAGGTTCCATTCTTGGCAACAAAGATCTTGCCTTCAGATTTGTGGTAGAAGGTGTACCCAATTGTTTCCTTAGGTTATCCTATGAAGACACACTTCTCCGATTTGGGTTCGAGCATATCAGGCTGAAGCCTTTTGACATAAGCATCGCATCCCCAAACTTTAAGAAACAACAGCTTAGGTTTATTGCCAAACCACAGTTCATACGGCGGTGTCTCAACGGATTTTGACGGTGCCCTATTTAACGTGAATGCAACTGTCTCTAATGCCTAGCCTCAAAATGATAGTGGTAATCGGTAAGAGACATCATAGATCGCACCATATCTAATAAAGTATGGTTACGACGTTCGGACACACCATTATGCTATGGTGTTCCACGTGGCGTGAGTTGTGAAACTATTCCACATTGTTTTAAATGAAGGCCAAACTCGTAACTCAAATATTCACCTCCGCGATAAGATCGTAGAAACTTTATTTTCTTGTTACGATGATTCTCCACTTCACTCTGAAATTATTTGAACTTTTCAAATGTTTCATACTTGTGTTTCATTAAGTAGATGTACCCATATCTGCTCAAATCATCTATGAAGGTCAGAAAATAATGATACCCGCCGCGAGCCTCAACACTCATCAGACCGTATACATCTGTATATATTATTTCCAATAAGTCAGTGGCTTGCTCCATTGTTCCGGAGAACGGAGTTTTAGTCCTCTTGCCCATGAGGCATGGTTCGCAAGTATCAAATGATTCATAATCAAGTGATTCCAAAAGTCCATCTGCATGGAGTTTCTTCATGCGCTTTACACCAATATGACATAAACGACAGTGCCACAAATATGTTGCGCTATCATTATCAACTTTGCATCTTTTGGCATCAATATTATGAACATGTGTATCACCACAATCGAGATTCAACAGAAATAGATCACTCTTCAAGGGTGCATGACCATGGAAGATATGAGTCATACAAATAGAACAACCATTATTATCTGATTTAAATGAATAACTGTCTCGCACTAAACAAGATCCAGATATAATGTTCATGCTCAACGCTGGCAGCAAATAAAAATTATTCATGTCTAAAACTAATCCCGAAGGTAGATGTAAAGGTAGCGTGCTGACGGCGATCACATCGACCTTGGAACCATTCCCGACGTGCATCGTCACCTCGTCCTTGGCTAATCTTCGTTTAATCCGTAGTCCCTGTTTCGAGTTACAAATATGAGCAACCGAACCGGCATCAAATACCCAAGCACTACTACAAGCATTAGTAAGGTACACATCAATAACATGTATATCAAATATACCTTTGTTCACTTTGCCATCCTTCTTATCCGTCAAATACTTGGGGCTGTTTCGCTTCCAGTGATCAGTCTGTTCGCAGTAGAAGCACTCAGTTTCAAGCTTGGGTCCATCTTTGGGCTTCTTCCCGGGAGTGGCAACTTGCTTGCCATTCTTCATGAAGTTCCCCTTCTTTCCCTTGTCCTTTTTCTTGAAACTAGTGGTCTTGTTAACCATCAACACTTGATGCTCCTTCTTGATTTGTACCTCCGCAGCTTTGAGCATTGCGAAGAGCTCGAGAATAGTTTTCTCCATCCCTTTCATATTATAGTTCACCATGAAGCCTTTGTAGCTTGGTGGCAGTGATTGGAGAACTCTTTCAATGACACAGTTATCTGGAAGATTAACTCCCAGCTGAGTCAAGTGATTATGATAACCATACATTTTGAGTATGTGTTCACTGACAGAATTGTTCTCCTCCATCTTGCAGCTATAGAACTTGTTCGAGACTTCATATCTCTCAACTCGGGCATTTGCTTGAAATATTAGCTTCAACTCCTGGAACATCTCATATGGTCCATGACGTTCAAAACATCTTTGAAGTCCCGATTCTAAGCCCTAAAGCATGGCACACTTAACTATCGAGTAGTTATCAGATCGAGCTTGCCAGACATTCATAACATCATCATCTTCTTCTGCAGCAGGCATTTCACCTAGCGGTGCATCAAGGACATAATTCTTCTGTGCAGCAATGAGGATAATCCTCAAGTTACGGACCCAGTCTGTGTAGTTGCTACCATCATCTTTCAACTTAGCTTTCTCTAGGAACGCATTAAAACTCAAGGGAACGGTAGCACGGGCCATTGATCTACAACATAGATACGCAAAAACTATCAGGACTAAGTTCATGATAAATTAAGTTCTATTAATCATATTACTAAGAACTCCCACTTAGATTGGCATCCCTCAAGTCATCTAAATGATACGCAATCCATATCAACTAAACCATGTCCGGTCATCACGTGAGATGGAGTAGTCATCAATGGTGAACATCTCTATGTTGATCATATCTACCATATGATTCACATTCGACCTTTCGGTCTCCAGTGTTCCGAGGCCATGTTTGTACATGCTAGGCTCATCAAGTTTAACCTGAGTATCCCGCATGCGCAAAACTGTCTTGCACCCGTTGTATGTGAACGTAGAGCATATCACACCCGATCATCACGTGGTGTCTCAGCACGAAGAACTGTCATAACAGTGCATACTTAGGGAGAACACTTATACCTTGAAATTTTAGTTAAGGGATCATCTTATAATGCTACCGCCGTACTAAGCAAAATAAGATGCATAAAAGATAAACATCACATGTAATCAAAATATGTGGCATGATATGGCCATCATCATCTTGTGCTTTTGATCTCCATCTCCAAAGCATCGTCATGATCTCCATCGTCACCGGCTCGACACCTTGATCTCCATCGTAGCGTCGTGGTCGTCTCGCCAACTATTGGTTCTACAACTATTGCTATCGCTTAGTGATAAAGTAAAGCAATTACATGGCGTTTGCATTTCATGCAATAAAGCAACAACCATAAGGCTCCTGCCAGTTGCCGGTAACTTTACAAAACGTGATCATCTCATACAACAACGTATATCACATCATGTCTTGACCATATCACATCACAAGCATGCCCTGCAAAAATAAGTTAGACGTCCCTCTACTATGTTGTTACAAGTTTTACATGGCTGCTACAGGCTTCTAGCAAGAACCGTTCTTACCTACGGCACAAAAACACAATGGTGATTTATCAAGTTTGTTGTTTTAACCTTCAACAAGGACCAGCCGCAGTCAAATTCAATTCAACTAAAGTTGGAGAAACAGACACCCGCCAACCACCTTTATGCAAAACTAGTTGCATGTCTGTCGGTGGAACTGGTCTCATGAACGTGGTCATGTAAGGTTGGTCTGGGCCGCTTCATCCAACAATATCGGCGAATCAAAATAAGACATTGGTGGTAAGCAGTATGACTATCACTGCCTATAGCTCTTTGTGTTCTACTCGTGCATATCATCTATGCATAGACCTGGCTCGGATACCACTAATGGGGAACGTAGCATGCAATTTCAAAAAAAAACTATGCTCACGCAAGATCTATCTAGGAGATGCATAGAAACAAGAGGGGGAGAGTGTGTCTACGTACCTTCATAGACCGAAAGCGGAAGCGTTTGACAACGCGGTTGATGTAGTCGAACTTCTTCTCATTCCAACAGATCAAGCACCGAACGTACGGCACCTCTGAGTTCTGCACACGTTCATCTCGATGACGTCCCTCGAACTCTTGATCCAATAGTGTGTCGAGGAAGTAGAAGAGTTTTGTTAGCACGACAGCGTGGTGACGGTAATGGTGAAGTGATCCGCGCAGGGCTTCACCTAAGCACTACGAGAATATGACCGGAGGCGTAAATTGTGGAGGGGGCGCCGCACACGGCTAACAATAGTTGATGTTGTGTTCTAGGCGCCCCCTCCCCATGTATATATAGGTGGGAGGGGGAGCAGTCTTGGGGTGCCCCAAATAGGAGGAATCCTACTTGGGGCCCTAGTCCAATTCGCCCCCCCCCTCCTTATTACCGGAAGGGGAAAAGAGAAGAGGGAAGGGAGGAAGGAAAGGGGGCCGAACCCCCTCTTCCTTCTCCTATTTAGCCTCCTGCCTTAAGGGGGGCGCCACCCCTGGTGGGCTGGTGTGCTCCCCTCTTATGGCCCATAAGGCCCATTATTCCCTCGGGGGTTCCGGTAACGCCCCCGGTAGTCCGATAAATACCCGATACTGCCCGAAACACTTTCGGTGTCCGAATACTATCATCCTATATATCAATATTTACCTCTCGACCATTTCGAGACTCCTCGTCATGTCTGTGATCTCATGTGGGACTCCAAACAACATTCGGTCACCAAATCACATAACTCATATAACACAAAATCGTCATCAAACATTAAGCATGCGGACCCTATGGGTTCAAGAACTATGTAGACATACACCTCTCCGGTCAATAACCAATAGCGGAACCTGGATGCTCATATTGGCTCCTACATATTCTACGAAGATCTTTATCAGTTGAACCGTATGTTATTCCCTTTGTCATTGGTATGTTACTTGCCCGAGATTCGATCGTCGGTATCTTCATACCTGGTTCAATCTCATTACCAGCAAGTCTATTTACTTTTCCATAATACATCATCCCGCAACTAATTCATTACTCACTTTGCTTTTAAGGCTTCTTATGATGTGCATTACCGAGAGGGCCCAGAGATACCTCTCCGATACTCTGAGTGACAAATCCTAATCTCGATCTATGCCAACCCAAGAAACACCTTCAGAGATACCTGTAGAGCATCTGTATAATCACCCAGTTACGTTGTGATGTTTGATAGCAGACAAGGCATTCCTCCAGTATCCGGGAGTTGCATAATCTCATAGTCGAAGGAATATGTATTTGACATGAAGAAAGCAATAGCAATAAAACTGAATGATCATAATGCTAAGCTAACGAATGGGTCTTGGCCATCACATCATTCTACTAATGATGTGACCCCGTTCATCAAATGACAACACATGTCTATGGTTAGGAAACTTAACCATCTTTGAGTAACGAGCTAGTCCAGTAGATGCTTACTAGGGACATAGTATTTTGTCTATGTATTCACACGTGTATCAAGTTTCCGGTTAATACAATTCTAGCATGAATAATAAACATTTATCATGAAATATGGAAATATAAAGTGACAACTTTATTATTGCCTCTAGGGCATATTTCCTTCAATTGCATGTACTCTGATTCTGTGATGACTTAGTTTCCCTTGCGTTTCTAGTTCTTAACTCTGATCTTTGTCAAATTCTTCAAAGTTTGAAGAATTTCTAAAAATCTCCCATTCACCCCCCTCTGGGAGTAAACCTGCGCTCTCAAAACTACACCTTAGCACATCTTACCATACACAATCTGATGATCTAACTGAAAGGGTAAATTAGTGTCTGGAAAATTATGTGAGATGCATGGCTTTTGCTCAGCCAACTAAGTGGTACAAGTGGCTCTCCATGGCTGAGTGGTGGTACAATACCAGCTTTCATACCTCACTGAAGATGACAACATTTCAAGCTCTTTATGCTAGACCTCCTCTCATAGCAGAACTCATGCTCCCTCCAGCTGAAAGAGAGGATGCACAGGCTGAATTCGGCAGAGACTCGATTGCTACAAATATCAAGGACAATTTGTTCAAAGCTCAAGAGAGAATGAAATTTTATGTTGGTAAAAAGAGAACAGATAGACAACTAGAAGTGGGGGAGATGGTGTATGTCAAGTTACAACCATATAGGCACACCAGTCTGAGCATTCACAAATTCATCAAGCTGCACTCCAAGTACTATGGACCTTTCAAGGTTCCGCAGAGAATTGGCCAAGTAGCATACAAATTACCAAGTAGCATACAAATTACTTCTTCCACCTGACTCTCAGCCCCACCCTACCTTCCACATCAGCCAGCTTAAGAAGCACATTAGACCTGATGCAATCCCCAATCCCAAGCTTCCAATTTTGGATGCATAGGGTCACATCTTGATTAAACCAGAAGCTCTCCTGGAAAGGAAATTGAATTCACGAATTTAGGGTGATATTAGCATACCGGTCGTGCAATGGCGCATCAAGTGGATTAATCTACTGGAGGTGAACGTTAATTGGGAGGAAGCAACCTTCATTCAACAGGTCTTTCCCGATTTCCAGCCTTGAGGGCAAGTCTGTTCTCAACAGGGGGGAATTGTCAGGACAGCGACGAGATCAGGATAAGAAACAATAGAGTCGGATTTGCCGTGAATATTGTAGCTTGTTGAACATGTCGTTTTCACTCCTTTTTCACTTTCTGTTACCTTTTTAAGCCGCTCCGCTTATGGACAGGAGGCATCTGGATGTAATTGGGCTTTGCCCCTCTAAGCTGTCGTGTTCCGGTTGGCGAACCCTAGCTCGAGTTCTTCATATCTGAAATGAAATCCACCTCAAATTCGACCCTGAAATCGAATGTTTTTCCTCTGTTTCTCTGAATTTGAGTGACAATTATGGTAAGATCCTGTCAAATACTCTCTCCGGTCCTTTTTAGTTCGCATATAAGATTTGTCTGAAGTCAAACCTCGTAAAGTTTGACCAACTTTATAGAAAAAATACCAACATTCACAATGTGAAATCATTATCAATAGATACGTCATGACTTAAATTTTCATATTGTATAACTTTAGCATGGTAGATGTTGATATTTTTTCATATAAATGTGGTCAAAATTTACGAATTTTGTCTTCAGACAATTCTTATATGCGGAGTAAAAAGCCATATGAAATCAATTGGCAGCACGAGGCAAAAAGTTTAATACACCACCACATGCTCTTCGCCTCATCCTTAATATCTGGCTCACATCCATTTTGTTCAAACTTAGATCCAAAATGCCAAAGGCTCCAGTGATGGCTCAGTGAAATCATGAGGTCGCTTAAACATCATGCACGCGTGAGCTTGTCGCAGCATGACCTGCAGGTTTCCTGCTTTATTGTACTTGAGGCCAAATGTGGTCATGTGGAGCACGCGGCGGCGCCTAGGCGGGCAGCCGTCACAGAGATCCGTCTCAGTAGGATCACGGCGCAAATGCTGGTCATCCTTGTGGAACAGGGACTCAATGAGGCAGAACTTGCTGTCACCCATGTAGACAAGCTTGGCGCCCCGATGCAACTCTGACTCCTTGCAGAACATCTTATCCTGGCCGAGCTTCCAAGCCGGAGGGCTCGTTAACTTGGCATCGACTGGTGGCACATCGCAGGAACAAAGGTGGCCAGAGCTCTCTTTGTCGCGGGCGAGGCCGACCCAAGCTTCCAACTCGGCGTCAAAGTAGGCTTGGCCTGCAAAAGGCAATAGCCAGTTACCATGGTGGGTCCACTCGAGGCGCTCGGCGTCGAAGGAGAATGTGCTTGGCAGATTCTTGCGCCGGCTGCCGGCGGACACGAAGAGGGTGCGGCCATCCGGGTGCAAGGCATAGCACGCAATTTGCACATCGAACATATAAACAACGCTAGCCTACCCGCCGTTCTAGCGCCATTGCGCTCGCGCAGCGTTTTCCACCCCACGATGAGTTTACCGTACGCGTTTTTATCTTGCTGGCATATGGTCGTCCGTCTGTTCATTTTCACGCCACGAGCTGGGTTGAAGCTGAATGACAAGTGGGCTCGTTCGCCTGTGGGTGCCAGGGATCACATGGTGGGCTGTTGAAGGGCTGTGTGGCCTAAAATCGTGTCCGCTGTGAAAACCTAGCCTAATCCCCTCCTGCCCTCGAGTCCCGCAAGGCCGCAGCCCTCGTCCCATCTTGCCGCCTCGCCTCTCCTCTCCCCCGGTTCTCCTGGCGCCGATACCCCTTCCTTCCTCCTTCCCCGCCCCTGTCGCGAGCCCCTCCTCTCTGTGCCGCCGACCGTCGCGGCGACGCAGAGCAAGGCGCCGAGCCGCGGCGCCGTGCGCGTGGAGCTAATCCACCAGCAAGGGCCCCTGCACCAGCGACAACACCGCCGGATGCCACACACCATCACCCGCGCCTCCTTGTCCCGCTGGCCTCCGCGACGGTCGGCGATGCGGAGCAGGGCACCGAGCCGCGGGAGCTCGCCATGCGCATGTAACTCGTCCACCACCGAGGGCCCCCGCACCTGCGACAACACCGACACCCACGCCTCTCCTCCTTGGTTCATTCTCACCTCCATCAGGCAGGTGAGCTCCTGCTTCCTCTCTCGGCCTCCCCTCAATTTTGTGCTTGTGTTTTTCCCCTTGTGGGCTATGGCTACTACTTGTGCTACTGGTTATACATGAGTTCAGTGCTGCTGGTTCTGCTGTTGCAATGTTTGGCTGCTGCTTGCCCTGCTGCCATGTGCTACTACCTGATGTTGGTTGCTTTGTTATTTGGTTATTTATTTGTGAACTAAAAACTCTTCCCAGGATGCAACTATTGAAGAGAAGGCTATGAGCCAAGGAGAAGTGATGATGAATATGGTGTAAGTACCTGCTGTTCATAGCACTTGAGGGAAAGGACACCCAGAATAAGAGGGAAAGACCACTACATGACTAGGTGAGCTTCATTTTGAGTTTTTCATTTAAGAAGTGATGAAGGTTATTTCATATGTATGATTAATAGAAAGTTGGTAGTTACCTTTCTGTTATTTACTCAAATGACTGTACTTAGAATTACCTTCAGACTTTACTCGATCTTGGTTTATTTTCCATCTCCAATTGGATTAATGGTTTGCAGCCCAAGACCAATGTTTTATGGTTTTCTTATTCATGATTTAGTTGTATATTTGATTTGTATGTGTGTGATCTATTATTGCAAGAGCTGATTATATATGGTGAGCGCTGCCTCACACCATCATTTGGTCTCTGTAGCATTTGAGTCGGCAAAGTTGCTGTAGTCGCATAATCCACCTAATTCTTGACAAGTCATCCGTTTCTCTGAATGTGCTGTATATGTACTGGACTTTTCTGCATATCACTGTACGTACTAGACATCGATGCAGTTTTTGGACAGTACATTTGTACCGCTGATTTGGCCTCGCTTAAAAAAATAATAAGCAAGAAACTTCGCAAGGCAAAGCCTCTCCTTTTAATTCACTAGATTCCACTCCTTGCGCCCCTGGTGCAAGGCATGAATGAAGAGAAGTTCTGTTTGAGTATTATCACCATACATTCGTAGCAGCAATGCCATATATAATCATGCTTTGAGTGTTTTGCCTTGCAATGTTCAGCTTGTTCTTGTTTCTTAATTTTGTTGTCAGCTTGCCTTGTTAAGCTCTATGGCAGGTGGGAGGATCATTCAGTCGACCAAGTGCAATTTGATGGTAATATAAAAACTGAGATTATGAACGCATCTTTTGTGCATGTATGGTAGGCAGACTTACTGGTGTAGCATCTTTCAGAATCATTGCTAGGTTAATGATGTTGCAGATTTTGCTTTGACAGATCCCTCGTTTCTTAGCACCGGCAGGACTACGGTGACAGGGAGCATCAGCAACTGCAATTAATCCATTTGTGCATGGAATTGGGATAAGAAGAAGGTAAATGGCTTGCATGATCCCTTTTTTTTTTGAATGTATGGTGTCCACTCTGCGTCAAACTTAGCGTCAAATAAGCAGATCCTAGCTGCAGATGGGGAGGTATAGAATGCTTGTCTATAAGCCCAATTAAACTGTTTGCCCATGTGCGATTGTGTAATTTTACTCTCTGCTGCTTGCGCACCATGGACCTGGAAGTACTGGATCCTGTATATTGCTGCAGAAATTTGATACTCTCTTTTTTGTCAAGGTTGAGAAATACTTAAGAAAGCTTAGTACTATTTGATGGGTGTAAGCATGAAGTTGCAGTAATTAATATAGGAAGGAATATACTTCAAACTTTACTCGGGGCTATGTTGATTATCTGGCTACATCTTTGGAAAAAATTGCTAAATATCCTACTTCCATTGGCATATATGTTCCCTTTCTGGCTGATTTATGTAAAAAGTAAATCATTTATGTGGTTCATGGTTTCCCGATGTACTAATGTAAATCAAGCATATTTTTCCTCCTGCAATTCTCTTATTCAGAAATTTTGTATGATACATATTTTGAATACAGCGCTTTCTTTAGGAAAGAAAACCCTGCTCTACAGCTGCCCGTCAATTCCATATCAGTTGACAGGCAATCACCGCGCCTCTATGTCGCTGCTATGAGTTTTCTTATTCAGAATTTTGTAGGATACATATTTTAAATGCAATGTTTTTTAGGAAAGCAAGCACTGCTCTTATAACTGTCTGTCAACTCCATATCCGTTGACAACTGATCACCGCGCCCTTCTGATGATCGCCGCGCCTCTCCGTCGCTACTGTGAGCCTGATCAGCGATTCAAATATTTTGGTGAACTCCTCATCTACTTTGTCGCCTCCTGCATGATTTCAGCATTCTCAATCTTTGCTTGCCTTGTTGAGCTTCTCCTAATCTTTATTTCCCTCTTCCTCCTGATCTATTTCTCTCCCACTGCCCCTCTTCGTTCCCAAACCAGTGGCTACATGTGGGTGGAAATCTGCACTCTTTGCTCTCTTCTGCCATCTTTGCATTGCTTATTCATGTTTGGACAACTACCTTCTAATTTATCATGTGAGTATCCTTTCTTTGCAGATGAAGATATCATATATTTATTATAGTTTTCTCCAATCAGTTTGACACCATTGTTGTGATTGATGGCAGATTCAGAAATTTGGATATCATCTTTTTCATGCTATCCATGAAGGTGAGACTTCAGGAGAAGTAAAACGGCACATACACAGAAAATTCCAAGTCCCTGATGAGGAATTCTAGGTGATCTTATTAGTTTCTTTAATAGATGTGATCATAAAACTACCGTGCTTCTTTCCATATGCTAATAAAGTAGATGCAAATATTGGAACGAACATGGATCTCGTGATCAATTGGTTTTGATGTGTTGAGCCGAGGGTAGTTCACATACAATACTACACTCTCAAATTTGTTAGTAATTTTCTCAACGAATAAATAAAGTCACTGTTGTCATAAAACGATCATTGGTGATGCAATCATGGTAGACCTTATAGAGGGGCTTGTGAAGTATTGCTTGAGCTACAGCCACATATGCTAACTTAGTATAAGAATACAGAATGTAGCGATTCATCGATTTTACATTTCCTTTTGAAAATAATTATTTTCTAGGGGGAAGTTCTTTGGACATTTTATCCCTGTTCTGTTTTGTATCCCTTTTTTTTCTCTGTTTTTACCCTGGGATATTTGTGCGTTGATCTTCAGTTATTTCTCTATTTTTTCCATGAGCTACCCTGACAAAATATTCCTCCGGATGCCAACGGTGGCTTTTGTTCATTTGAGTTATTTGATAGATGCTCCATTTGAAATTAGAAATAATAAATTGATAGACTAGAAGTTGCCGCACGCTGGTCGTCGTCCTCTGTCCTCTATATATTGCTGCAAAGCATCCATGGGTTTGCTATCGGCCTCGTCCAGTTGTCCAGGCCCTTGCCCTTTGTCCAAGCTGGCCTTCCAAGTTATGCACGGCGTCATGGGAAAGGTCGAGCATCAGCATGGATGGTGTCTCGTGACTCAGCCCTGCCCCTTCTCTTCATCCACTCGCCCTTCTTTGGGACACAACGGATAGTGTTGAGTGATCAGTACCAATGGCTCCTTTTCTTTGCGCTTTTCTCTCTCATGCTTGTAGTAATACTAATTAGGGGATTGTGACTATGTTTTCCATATATTGCCATATTATTTTTGCCACACTTGCCTAACTTGAGTTGCTCAAATTTCTAGCCACACTTTGGCTTGCCTAAGGGAATCTTGCCACACTTTTTGTGTCTATAATATGTGGGTTCACTTCTCATAAAAAAAAATATTGCCTTAGACGTGGCTAGAACCAAACACCCACCTAACTTGGTCAAATTTGCCTAAGGTGAGGTGTGGCAAAGTGTGGCAAGATGTGGCTAGAAACCAAACAGCCCCTTAGTCACTTACCCTGAATATTTTATCTCTTTGTATGCAGTTCGTAGTTTCACACACTAAACTAGACTATTTTGTCATGTTTTCTTCAGGTTCCTATGTAGGTTGTTCCTTGCAAGGGCACAACATCGTCAATTCTGGTGGTGGTTAGACAATTTTCTATCATGAGGTTTGTCTTCTTAACAAGGTATACATTTTCCCTGATTTTTACTCCAATCGGTTTCAGTCAGGCAAATCATGACAACCCTCTTCTTAAAGCAAAAAATGATACAGCTCTCTTCACATGTTTTGGTGATCTCATTTTTTCCTTTCATTTTTTGCTTTAAGAAAAGGGTTATCATGATGGCATGTTCCATATACTCTAATGTGATAAAAGAATGGGTTTTTAATATTGTATTGTTTTTAAGAAGACCATATATGTTACCAGATTATATTGATGAGGTACAGAGAACATACATATGTACAACCTTGAAAATTCCTTTGTGTGTGCTATGCTATGCCTGAGGCTTACAACTATCCATTTGGAATTCCTAGAGTGCACAACAAATGCTTATTCAGTACCAATGGAAGATTTTGTATATGTTTAGCAGTTCAATGTTTTCAGGATTAGAAGCTTTTTTAATAACTTATCTGAAATTTGTAGCTCAATAGGTTACCCATGTATGTAGGTGTATTTAAGTCTTTCGTAGAACAAGATTATTGATATATCTCCCAAAAAATCTTTTCCTTTACTTGGAACCAAATTGTTCATTAGCAATTGTTATTTGGGCACTATTTTATACAAGATGCAGCTTAGTGTGCACTCAAACAGTACCTACAGAGTTTGGCACAATTGGTAAAAGATTACTGCTGATGAACCGCAAACTGTTACAAAGAACATGTGATGCATGTAAGCATGCTCTCGCAAGTTCGTCTTTGTTCGGCTCTTTTCGGGTACGGAAGCTTCACTCACTAATTATCAACTGGTATGACATTCTTCTCTATGCTCTATTTCATCCCGGAGAGACTTTGTAAGGCAATTGCATATTGTCTTGTGTAAATAATATTAATTCCATATTTCTTTAGGGAGGTAAACTGAAGATAAGAGCTTCAAAAGTTTGGCAAAATTCCTTGACCCAAAGTGAAATTAGATTTGTACATTGTCTCGGATATGAGTTGAAGCTTGCAACAACATATATAGTTAATTTTTACAGCTTCCGCTTCTACAATTAATTTTAGAGCTTATGCAGCTATGATCAGTATTTCCACCGAAACTTTTACAGTCTGAAGGAGAAATCCTCTTGTGGGGCTTAGCAGAAGCTGCTTTTTCTCAGTACTTGACATACTATGTATGATTCCTTTTATTATTAATAACAATAATACTACTACATGTGTTTACTACAATTTCGCATGCTAAAGACTCTTATGTTTTCACCATCACCATTTGATTGTTTGGATATTTAAATTGCAGCACTTGTTAACTCTTTATAATTGAAAAGGGGTCCCTAAATGTAGCGTGTACCTATGAAAAATTTGGACAACATGAACATGTGAGGATTCTGTTTTGCATTCGGTTGGCCTTCTAAAGAAGATTTAGGGAGGCAGTATGTCTCAGGTATTTATGGCAAATGTTCGTTACACTTTATTCTTTCGAGTAGGCATTAGCCTTTTCTCTCTCTTTAACAGAGTACATTACTTTGGAAATTTTCAATTGTTGCCTGCTGTCCATGCACAAATTAGGTACTCTTATATTACTTCTGAGCTTCTACACAAGTGCCTACAGATTTACTTGATTTATTAGATCATACAAACTACTACAAAGTATACTGCAGAATATTTGTTCTCCACTAACAGCAACACCTTCCGTTAAAAAGGGAATTATTTCATTATTGGAGGCTTTCATGTACATATTATTGGCAGCTCATTGGCGGTTTGGATTCCTATATCAGATGAGAAAAAATGATGCCTCCTGAACATTAGTTGCATTTTCAGTTTCAGCCTGTCTACGGGTACTATGTAGAGCTCATGCTTCGTTGATTCATCTCCCTGCTGCTACTGATGGTGCCCAAGGGGTGGTCCAGTCTAGAGGACATGTATTTCTCCTCGATTTTGAAATTTTAGAACTGAATCAAAATTTCATCAGTAGACAAGCTGAGTTTATAGTATATAAATTATGAGAGGATCATGCCTTCTCCTTTCAATATGAATTTCCTTCGTGCAATTGCCCCAGACCTAAATTATGAGAGGATTATGCAGGCGATGAAGAGGTAAATTATAAGAAGCTGAGTTTATAGTTGTACAACGCACTGTGGAGGCATGGTCTTTCTCAGGATGACTAACAAGGATGATCGGCAAGTGTTTGTTTGCCAAAGTTATGGCGGTTTGAAAAAAGTCGTTGGTGCATTGCTGTGGATCTCAAGATGGCTATGTGTTTATATTTTGCATAATCACTCTGAAGGCCATGCTTTATATTTTCTCTGAAATTTGCTCTTGAAGAATCATGTATCTATGTTAGATCCGGTGAGAAAAGACGGCTTCCAAGCAGAGGATGTGGGAGTGTTGGCCACATTTGGTTTTCGACTTGGGTGTCTAAATATTCTCACAATACTTGGCTCCCTCTCGCCCCTTGCGCCATTTGGCGCAACGAGTCATCTAGTTATAGAAAGGCAGCGGGGAGTTGATGGTGGACCAAGACCAAGGAGCGTTGCTGTCGTAAGGTGGCGGGCTGGCAAGGTATTCAGTACGGTCTTCCAGGAACAAGAAGAGCTTGCCGCCGATGGAGGCGAAGAGGGGGATGACATAGTCCGCACGGCAGGAAGGCCACGGGCAGATGGTCAGGCTCATCGTGTGCGTGTCGAAGGCCGGGATGGCAGGGCTGGCCTCTTTGGCCTTCATGGCGAAGATCTTGGAGGCGTGGGAGATGAAGTTCCAGGACCTTACGTGCGGTGCTTCGATGCGGGCGACCGGCGGCTCGGTGAGGCGCTTGGGCGGCAGGTCGGTGTTGGTGTCGGAGTCGAAAGCTTCAACATCCAACCTGCGGATGCTGTATCCCCTCTCCCAGTCGTCCAGCAGCAGGTAGAGATGCTGCTTCGGCTCCTTCGCCGGCCGCAGCCGCCTGACAGTGAGGCAGCCCCGCTCCTCTGAGCGCTTGCGCTTCGTCATATCCTGAATCCCCCCCTGCCGCGACTCGTATGTCTCTGTCCCTGTCCCCGTCCCCGTCCCCATCCCCTTCAGTATGGCGGTGCGTCCCACAGATCACGAACAAGGACCTGTATTTATATGGATCAAAAAGTGTTAAGCCAGCCCGAATCGAACTAGTATTGAGCAATAAAAATCGAACTTTTGGGTTTACCTGGACTGTAATCCTCCAAACAAGTCCGTCCACAGCACTTGCCTGACGAATGTGATTCGGATTCAGAGATGCCAAGGGGAAGGAACGTCACCCCATAACCGGTCACGTCACCGACCACCGTCGGGACTCCGGGGGAGCGGTGCGCCACTTGAGGAGAGAGGAGGGGCCGCTTTAGCTATACATCAGTCGACTGAAAAAATGAAATAGGGTCAATCAATTTCTATTCTCTAAACTGTGCACACCTACACTACCGCATGCATGCAACCTGCAGCTAGTGCGTGCAGGAGGGGTGACGCGGCCGCCGATAACACTAATGGGACGTATTAGTTCAGAGTAATTTAGATCGATCCAACAAGCTTGTTTTAGTTTGAATTTAAATATATTTTTGTGAATTTTCTCTATCGTGTAAATATACGAATCCGAATGTGTTTTCTATGTCTTCTTTTGTGTCTTCATTATTGTTTTTTCTTTCACAGTTTTTCTTTGTGTGTGCGTGCGCGCGTGTCAGTGTGGGTGTTGAGGGAGATGCCATCATCGATATAAGATGCAATTTCCTTTAGATATGTTAAGAGATGATTGATCTTCGTCATTGGTGTTTTCTGATATGAGCCCGGAGTATAACATGAATGTATGCATGCAAATTATTTATAATTAGTGCGTAAACTTTTCCAGATGTTGGGCGAGTACCAATGCCACTAATTAATTAATTCTTAGAAAAAATTATTTTTTATTTTTAAAATTAACACATTATTTTGATTTTGATTTAGTTTTTATTTTACTTTCTTTATTTTTTTAAGGGTAATGCCAATGCCATTAATTTATTCCTTCTTAGGAATTTTTGTTTCTAAATATTCCACTATTACATGCTTATTTGTGCATATTTTTAGAAAATGCAAATTTTGTGTATATTATGTGCACATTTTGTCATTGTTTGTTTTATATATTTTTTGGTTTTCTTTCTTATTAAAGGGTAATACCAATACCACCAATTCATTCTTCGTTAGAAGATCTCATTATTTTTATTTTGTTTCACTTTTTATTCCATTTTCTTTCTTCTTAAAGGATAATATCAATGTCACTAACTCATTTTTCCTTAACAAACATCATTGTTTTGATTTTGTTTTAGTTATTATTATTATTATTATTATTATTATTATTATTATTATTATTATTATTATTATTATTTCTCCTTAAGAGTAATACCAATGCCACTAATTTATTCTTCCTTGTGAAATTCATTTTAGTGAAAATTCCTCTATCGTATGCTTATAATTTCACATTATAGAAAAGCATAATTTTTGTGTATATTATGTGCAAGTTTTGTCATTGTATGATTTATTTTTTATAATTTATTTCTTCTTAATGGATAATACCAGTGCCACTAATTTATTCTTTTAGAAACTTTATTATTTTGATTTTGTTTTAGTTTTATTTCAATTTCTTTGTTCTAAAGGGTAATGCCAATGACATAATTCAGTATTCCTTATAAAACTGTATTATTTTGATGTTGATTTAGTTTTTATTTCATTTTATTTCTTCTTAAAGGGCAATACTAATGTCACTAATTCATTCTTACTTAGAAACCTTTATTATTTCATTTTTTGTTTTAGGTTTTATTTCATCTTCTTTCTTCTTGAAGAGTTTTACCAATACCACTAATTCATTCTTCATTAGAAAACTTCATTATTTTGACTTTTTTACTTTTATTTTTGTTTTCTTTCTTCTCTAAGGGTATTACCAATGCCACTAATTCATTCCTTCTTAGGAACCATTTTTTTGTGAAGAATCCACCATTATATGCTTATTCTTGCATATTACATAGTGCAACGTTTGTGTAAATTTTGTGCAAATTTTATGTTTGTTTATTTTGGTTTTAAAAAAATTCTTCTTCTTAAAGGGTAATACCAATGACACTAATCCATTCTTCCTTAGAAAACTTCTTTTTTATATATTTTTATTTTTTTAGTATTAGTATAGGGCAAAGAGGGAGACTAGAGAAAGAAGAAGGTGGTTGAGCCTTTGGATATTGATTGGGTGGTGGAGACTATTTCACTAAACGCCCAAGAAAATTAGGCACCTATCAAATAATTGCCCTCATAACATGGATAACACTCACTCATTTTTTATGCAATGTGTCTGCGGTTCATACCGTTATCTAAAAACTGCATTAATATATGCTTGTTTTCACATATTATGAAAACACTGCAATTTTTATGCCCCTCGTGTGCAATTTTCTATCATTGTTTGTTTTGCGTGTTTATAAATTTTCTTTCTTCTTTTACGTAATACCAATGTCTTTCATTATTTTTAGAAAATTAATCTGGTTTGTTTTTAATTTTGTATTACAACAAGGTCCGCCTAGCTCCGATGAGGGAGGGGCGATGACGGCGGCACGCTTTCGGCCTTCGGCTCGCTCCAGTGCTTGTAGTTGTCGCTAGGTGGTCCACGAACATTGTTGTATTTTTTATTACCTCTGTTGTTCTTTGTACTACAATGATTGAAGATGAATATATTGGAAGTTTGTCGCAAAAATAAAAGGCTTTGGTTTTAGTTTTTGTTTAGTGATTATGGTCAACTTGGTGCAATCTCAGCTGAAAGTATGTATTAGCAATCGTCCTGTACGCGGCATTACTGTTAGTTGGTGAAAGGAGCAGCATGCACCGGGCGATCCAGTGCCGCCTTAAGGAAAACTTGGCTAATACACAAATCGACTCAACCAAGTTGTGGTCAGTCGACTGGCCCAAGTAATGTTTTCAGTCGACTGCCTACTAGCCAGTCCCAAGGAGGGCACGGGGGCTGGGGATGGCGGCTCTCGGACTCGGATAGTCGGATGCAAGGAGACGAGGGGAGATGTCGAATCTTCGATTAGGCCCCGTTGAGTCTTGAGCATCTGCAAATCAGGCCGCAGGTTGATGTGGGCAGCCCACATCCAAGCCCATAGAAAATGCGTTTGTGGACACCCACGGTCCACGGTAAGAGTCTACATAGTGAGGTGCCTCAATAAAAAACAATGTGGAATACGTGGGAAAACCTTATTTACCACACAATGCGGCAAATAGTCGCAGCTTTGGACAGGGCGCCCACGACTGGGCCGGCCCGTTTTTGTTATTTCAGTTTCTTTTTCTTTTCCTTTCTCTTTTTCTTCCCTGTTTTTTTTGGCTTTTTTCATAAACTCAAAATTTTCAAGAAATTTTTAGAATTTAAAATTAGAAAAAGGCTAAAATTTCAAAATGTTGTTTGTGTTTTGAACTTTAATTTTTTGCTCTCATTCCAAAATTTGTTCAAAATTCAAAAAATGTTTGACATTTTTTAAAAAAAATCAAGATTCAAAAAAATATTATTTTTTATGAATTTTTCACAAATTTGAAAATATGATGGAGTTCTAAAAAACTATTTATGTTTTCTAAAATGTTCTGAATGTTCAAAACATATTCTTGTTTTCAAAAATTGTTCACAAATTCAAAAAAACTTGTAGTTTTCATAAAAAAAATTCATGTTCAAAAGATGTCCCTTTAAAAAATGTTTTCAAAAAATATTCGGAATTTTCAAAAGAATGTAAACATTTTATAAAACTATTTGGAATTTCAAAAATTATTCACCAATCTAGAAAAAATAGCCCATGGTGAAATGCTCGGTTCCTAGGTTTGGACGGGTGAGGCTGTCGGCGAAAGCCGTACTTTGCCTGTGGTCGGAGCCGTCTTCGGCGGTGCTTAAATGCATCGTTGCCTCATTGGAGGCATCGATTTAGCAGTTCTCGCCGTCCTTCCCGTCATGCCGCGGGGTAAACCCTAGATAT
The DNA here is from genome assembly GCA_021437245.1 of Aegilops speltoides. Classification (NCBI taxonomy): domain Eukaryota; kingdom Viridiplantae; phylum Streptophyta; class Magnoliopsida; order Poales; family Poaceae; genus Aegilops; species Aegilops speltoides. Next base: position 122,709,066 of record CM038143.1, on the reverse strand, counting down.
GGTCTCCTTGTTCAGATGATGGCAACACTAGTAGCTATGATCGGTGTCGTGTTCCCTCTTAGGGGCATTGTCTTGGAGGTGGATCCAATCGGTGGGAATCATTGCTCGGTGGTGTATTCATCGGTGGCGAGAAGCATGTGTACTATTCACATGTGAGGAGTAGCAGATGAGCCAATTGGTCGCTTCTCGTGGGGATCGGTGCGGCATGTGTCCACCTTTTTTTTGGCATGTTTTTCCTCTCTGGTGTCGACGAGGTTGGTGAATTTGCTCGTGGGAGATTGGAGCGGCATATGTCCACCTCCTTTTGGCATGTCTTTCCTCTCTAGTGTCGACGAGGTTGGTGAATTTGCTCATGGAAGATCAGACAACGATTTCGGTGCGCTCTTTGGTAGCGGCGAAAAAGACGCTCGAGTACTCGGCAATGTGTCCTGTGGCGTTGGCCTTACAGGTGTCCTAATTTTCTGTAGTGCTTTAGACCTAGTCTAGCTAGGTGTGGCTCGCCGTTATTCGGGTTTTCACCCAGTTTTCCTTGGATAAACCGAGCTATATTCCTTTCTTCCTTTTGCGCTAACATTTATGTTGTGCCTTTTTTTCTTTGACACCCTTTCTAACCAATGAATTTGACAGTTTTCCCATCAACATTAAAAAAAACATGACCCGCACACAGCACTGTCGAAACGACCACATCGAGGTCTCGAGCAATAGTTGACAGAATGCATATTGAGGAGGTCTGGAGCAATAGTTGAACGGAGATGCTCAAATTTGAAATCATCCGATCGGACGACATTTTAACTTGTGTCAGAGGTTGCTCCTACTTTTGTTGCTCTTTGTTGGCCAAGCAGGTGTCATCCACTGCCTCCCTATCGCCACCAGCTCGCCGGATCCCATCTTCCGCACCCGCACCACGGCGGCCGTGAGCTTCCCCTTCCGGCCCACCACCCGCCCGTCCAATTGAACCTCCTCCTGCACACGATTCGCCATGTTTCAATTTGCTCGCCGGCCGCCGCAGCAGCTTGGCATCAATCATCATCATGTAGTATTATTATCATAGGAAATGGACATACGTTGCACGCGACGGGCTCGAAGTAGGACAAGCCGTAGTGGACGGTGGACGTGGGCGCGCCCACCACCGTGAAGACCACCGCCGAGCACATGTTGTCCACCGCCGCCGCGAGCGCCCCCGCGTGCCACGTCCCGTCCGAGTCCTGCACGTGAGCGCAACGCGGGCAACAGACAAGGACACGCCGCGGTGAGATCTCCAACCCGGACACAGCGGCACAGGCGCTTGACGCGCTAGCCGTAGTAGGGATGAGCCGAGGCGAAACCAATATATGAGATGGGGCTAGGCGCACGTACGGTGAGCGGCGGCGGCACGTGGAACGAGCAGACGACGCGGCCGTGCTCGGAGAGGGAGATGCGTGCGCCGGCCAGCACCAGCGAGTTGAGCGCGTGCCCCTTTTGGCTGGCCGCGTGGGTGATGTTGCCGGCGTAGTCCGCGCGCGGGTCCTCCAGCCACTTCCTGGCGACGGCGGCCAGCCGGAGCCGCAGCGCCTCCGCCGCCCCGTCGTTCATCTGTGTGTGTTGCGTGTGCTTGGTTTGGTTGGACGCTTCCCAACTGCTAGATCTTGCCTTGTTGTAGATATGTTCTCAATCTATGATGAGGGCACTTAAGAAAATTAACAGTGCTGATGAGTGATCAGCTCGACTTAATTAACCCCATGACAGTGACTAGCAATAATGCACGATGTAGACATATTCTCAAACTCAAGTCAACCGACGAAATGCCCAGCGCAGCTTCCTTGAGCCCTTTGGTGTGTGTTAGAATATAGGCTTAACCATTTTACATTGTTAGCTAATAGATGGAATGAAGGGATCATTTGCTGGAAAAGAGACATTGTGCCTCCTGCTGAAGAATTAGTCCCGAACTGACGCTGATTTACTCCAAAGGAATACATCACCAAAGAGTACCAACAGTGTCCTCATCGTTGTTGTATCATAGCTTGCTTCCGTGATATCCCTTTGGTCTGGAGGTGGTCATCCACTGCCGGCCGATCGCCACCAGCTCGCCGGACTCCTTCTTCCGGACCTCCGTCGTCACCGCCGTCATCCTCCCTTTCCGGTCGACCACCCTCCCGTCCATCTCCACTTCCTCCTGAAAACATTTCAGCAGAGTTTATTCTACTTCAGCCTTGTTCTTGACGAAACTTGCACGCGAGGATGCAAAATGCAGCTGAAATCGAACAGCTTCAGACAATGTGACTTGACGAATTAAAACTGTGCAATAACAAAACGGAAAGCGTCTGAAATGGCGTATGCTGACCGGAAATCAGTGCTTTGTCTGGGCCAAGATCAGAATGTGCTCTTAAAGTTCAGTGTGCTGAGGCCGAAAATGGCAGAGGCATAACCTCTGCCCTCAATGTGCAGCCTGGGCGTCTCTTCCCTAATAAATACTAGAAGAAGAAATGGTTGAAAGGTCTCATGAAAGGCATGTGTTTGATACTCTTAACTTTATTTACAAAGCAGCACACGTTCAGAAGGAATCACCAACCAAATTCTTTGAGCTCAGAAAGCAGCTTTCCAAGAAAGATCAAGCTCACCTAATTGGACTATACTTTATAATCTGTCTACCGAACAAACCACGCCTAATCGCCGCCTCAATAGTGTCAAGGCATTAATTTACCTCTGCATATTTTACTCGTGGTCGTGTTTGGTGATGGTGCTCCATTTGCAATCAAGTCGGTTTTTTCTCTTCTTTCTTCTTTTGCGTGGTTTTCGCCCTTGGTTCTCATATAAACCAAGCCACTCTGCATTCTTGTGCTTTTTCTTATTTTAATGAATTCGACACAGCTTTTGCCTTGCAAGTCGGTTTTTTTCTTCTCTTTTTTCTTATTTCATGTGGTATATGCCCCAGATTCTCATATAAACCGAGGCACTATAATTGTGATTTTTCCTATCTTATAAAAAAAATATGTGCAGCTCTTGCCTTGCAAGTCAAAGAAAAAAAAGCCTTGAGGTCGTCAAAATATGGAAGTACGCATAAGACTCCACACAATCCAAGTGTTTTCTAGTCCTTCACCAACCAAGATTATCCTATTTATTTATTTTTGTATATACACATGTGAGAAATACAACATGAAATTCAGTATACGCGGCTACAGAACATCAATTTTTTTTGTGCGAGAGTGGCTACCCAGCAACTGATCAAGCAACACAACGATTGCAAGAAGCAAACACTGAGATTAATTTCCATTTCACCCAGTAAACGAGTTTATGTTGGCATTTGGAGGAGGAACAGAGCAGAGCAGAGAGTACAGTAAGTAGGGTACGCACATGGTGCTTGGCTGGCGCGAAGTAGGAGATGTCGTAGTGGACGGAGACCTTGATGATGCCCTCCACCGACATGATCGCCGCCGCGCACACGTCGTCCACCGCCGCGGCGATAGCCCCCGCGTGCCAGTTCCCGTCCGCGTCCTGCACGCGCGCGCGCCCAAACCAAGGACAAATTGGAATCGGAAACCAATCACAGGAAGAAGCCAACCTCGCAGAGCGCCAGGGCTCGAGATAGTCAGCCGGCGCACACGTACCGTGAGGTGGGCGGGCACGCGGAGCGAGCAGACGGCGCGGCCGCGCTCGGCGAGGGACACGCGTACGCCGAACAGCGGCAGCGCGTTAAAAGCCCTGCGGCCGTCGCCGGCGCCGGCGCCGTCCTCCGCGATGGCGCCGGCGTCCTCGAGCCACTTGCGGGCCGCGGCGGCCATCCACGCGGGCGGCGCCGGGTCGCCCATGCACGCGCCGTGCGGGCGCGGGGTGCCTCGGCGGCGTGCGCGGTGGACGGGGATCGAGTTTGACGCGATGACCGGGCAGACCTACTCCTACTCTTCTTTTCCTACTTGACAGGGGTGTGCCTGCTGCCTTTTCGTATAACTTGCTTAAAGTGAGAAGCGAGGGTGTGACCGTGTGAGCGCATGCTCGTGGTTCAACGCTTCAAACGATCGTCTCCTGTGTGTCCTGGGACCATGGGCGGAAGGGCTACGTTTTTTTTTTCTATTTTTAAGTTTTGATAGAGTTTGTGTCCTGCTTAGAGATGCACAGCGGCGGCTCTCCTGGATGGAATATGTTTCTCCTAGCTTTCCTTCACAGTGGTGTTTCTAGCATCATTAGAGGGCATGTAGAGATTTTTCTCCGGTGGATCTCGTGGGATCGGTTGGTGTTGTCTTCGGTGGATCCACGTGGATCCGGTCTTCGTTCATCTTTCGTGTGTCTATAGGTTGGGTCCTTCCGACTACGATTTTTTTCATTGACGACAATTGCTGTTCTGGTGTGATGGTCCTATGGGGCTTTAGCACGACGACTTTCGACTGTCTACTACAACAATATTTACCCGGGTCACACCAGTGCTTGTAGTTGTTGATAGGGGCGATGACGGCACGCGCCTCGCTCACTCCGGCGCTTGTAGTCGTCGATAGCTAGTGTACGGACTTAGATGTACCTTTTACTTCTGGTGTTCTTTGTATTAGCTTAACAATTGATGAATAGATCGAAAGTTTTTTCTGTAAAAAAATAAAAAGAAATAAAAACGAACCATTCTAAATGGACATTTCAGTCTCCGATGGGGTTTATTAGGCTCCTCATATTTTGAACCAAAGTATGACCATATATTAACATAATAAAACATGAGTTATATGCATTAATGATGGTATCACTGAAAATATAATCCAACCATATAAATTTATGGCATATCACTTATATTTTACAAATCAAGTTTGCGGTCAAAGTTTAACTTAAAATACAAAGAAACCTAAGGGTCTCCAAAGCGGACTCTCAAATCGCCCACCAACATCCGACCACGCTGTCTGGACGCAGTTTGTCATTAAATGTCGTCCCGTATCGGTCTGCAGAGCAGTCCATTTTCCCGCAAGCTAAGGCTGAGGGGGGCTTTGCGGGAGTCCGGACCACCATCATGTAGGAATTCGACACCCCCGGGCCACCCAAAACCACACCCGGACCATGCTTCTCCATCCCTTCCCTCTTTCTCTTCATCCCTTGTCAACACGTCCGCTCTACCATCCCATTCGCCCGCCAAGTCCTTCTGGCATCTCCGTGACCTCCGCCGCTCCACCCGGTCGGCACACCGCTTTGCCTACGCCAGCGGTCCTCACCTCTCGTTCGTCCACCACGCATGTACCAACTGCCCCGACGGGGTTCTCCATCCCCAACAAGTGTTTGGTGAAATGCACATGCTAATTTTTTTTGCCATTCTTTGAAACAATGGATTTAGACATGGAGTACATGTACTGTTATGGCGCTGCTAGAAGGAGGGCGCAAGAGGGCCGACCGGGGGCCTTTTTGCCCACGGCCGGGCAAGAGGGAAGGGATTTCCTTCTTAATTCTTGCTTGATTAGATTGATACATCTCCTCTCTTTATATAGAGAGGTTTACTTGACTCCCAAGCAAGGCTTACTTGACCCCTAAGCAAGCGACCCTTATCTCTAATTAACCCTAAGACTTATGGTCCTATTAGGCCCATTACGTACTCTAACATGTACGAAGACTACATTGTGTCGTCCGGCGGGGTGGATTTTGTGGGAACAACAACGATGCAAGTGGTCCTTGCAGACGCGGAGTGTGCGAAAGAGTATGTTGTCAATTTCTAGGGATCGATCAAGAGTCATCAAGTGCTGGGTTGGGACGGGGTATGGGAGAATTTGACATTGATGGACAATTACTTTGCCCCTGATGCCCAATTCGCGAACAATTTTCGACGACGCTTTTGGACGAGACAAATGTCTTCGACCACATTTACAATGGCGTATGGTCCCACGATGGCTACTCATCTTGAAGAAGGGTATCGTAGGAAGGATTGGAATATCTAGTTAGAAGAAGTGCACGACAACATTGCAAATGCTTGAATATGGCACGACCGTAGATTCATGGGATGAGTACCTTCGAATGTCTGAGAGCACATGCGGATATGTCAAGGTCAGGTTTGCTATTGCGGTGGTCGGGGTGTTTGGACCTCAGTACTTGAGAGAAGAAACTAAAGCACACAACGAAAGGCTCTTGGCATTGTCCGAAGCATGAGGGTAGCCACTTTTGCTCGGATCTATTGATTGCATGCCCTGGAGTAGGAAGAACCACCCAAAAGCTCTACAAGCACAATACTAGAACCATGTTAAGAAGCACACCATCATTATTGAAGCATTTGCATAGTAGGACCTCTGGATTTGGCGCGCTTTCTTTGGCGTGCCCGGGTCTCCCAATGGCAATAGTGTGTTGCACCGACCTCCATTGTTTGCTAGGTTAACTGAAGGGCAAGCTCCTCCTTGCAATTATACTCTCAATGGGCGTCAATACACCATGTGCTACTATCTGGTTGATGGTATTTATCCTCAGTGAGCTACCTTCATCAAGATCATCTTTGAATCAGCTGGTCAAAAAAGAGTTCACTTCGCACAAAGACAACAATGAACTAGAAAGATGTGTAGAGGGCATTTGGAGGGCTCCAAGCCCGTTTTGCAGTTATTCCTGTACCTGCTAAACAATGGGAACGGGAGACCTCATGGAGTTGATAACATGTTGTGTGATCATGCACAACATGATCGTGGAGGATAAGAATGAATATGCCGTTGATGGCTCTATATTTTACTCATTTTAGAGCTCATTTCTTAAATGTTCCCTTTATTTATCATGTCCCATTGAACTGAATAGTTGTCCATTATGCATGATTATCGTGAAGGAAATATGCCCTAGAGGCAATAATAAAGTTATTATTTATTTCCTTAACTCATGATAAATGTTTATTATTTATGCTAGAATTGTATTAACTGGAAACTTAGTACATGTGTGAATACATAGACAAAACTTATAGTCCCTGTAAGTGCATCTAGTGCCACCCCTAGTTGGTTTTGGAGTATTGACGACAAACTTGGTTGAGGGGCTAATGTGTTTGTGAGAATTGCAGGATAACACAGGTAGTAGTCCCATATTGATTCGGTTTACCTACCAGAGATGACCCCTAAAAATGTGTGAAGACAATGGTGGTTTGTGAGGACATTCACATTGAAGACTATGACAGGAGAAGACATCGCGTGAAGACTATGGAGTGCAAAGACATAGTTGTTTCGTAGTTTCCTTTTCTTCTTTGTTGAGTCATAGGAACCACCGTACTGTTAAGTGGGGTCCAAGTAAACAAAGTCAGAGTGACTGATGTGATGCTCAACCAAAACCTGTGTCTTCGAGCGAAGACGATGACAACAAATCTTATCCAGAGTTGGATGAGTCAGCTTGGCTTGTAGACCAAGCTAAGCTACCGCGTGTGTTTGAAATTTGACCGTTGGACACGTGTTAGTTCCTTAGTGACCCAGGGTCATTTTGGACAAATCATGTCGGGTTGCCTCCTGGCTATAAATAGCCCACCCCCTACACCATAAATTTATGGCTGCTCAGAGTTTGTGCACGGCTTTTGTCGTTTGAGAGCAACCCACCTCCGAAGCCTTTTGAGAGAGAATCCTTGCCAGGACAAAGCCGCAAACACCCAGAGCCAAAGAGTGTTAGGCATCACTTGAGGACTGTGAATCCTCCAGCCAGTTAGGCATCACGTTCTGAGCATCCAAGAGTCATTGTGGATTGCCGGTGAACGAAGTCTGTGAAGGTTTGGAAGTCTCCCTTGAAGACTTACCAGAGTGATTGGGCGAGGACTAAGTGTTCTTAGCTCAAGGGGAATAAGGTGAAGACGCGGTCCTCTGAGTTGAATTTCAGCCTCCCTAACCATACGTATAGTTGTCACAGCAACTGGAACCGGTCCTACAAATCCCTTGTCCTCTCCGAGCAACTGGTTCTATCCTACCTCTCTCACCTTACTTATAGTTTGTCTTCGTGAAGTCTTTGCCTACTTGCTTGATCTGTTTGTCTTCACTATGTGAAGACTGTTATCTGTTTGGCTTCATACCATCTTCCATCCTGATCCAATCTACCTAGCTGCTTATAGTCTTCGTGCTTTCACTTCATTGCTTACTTGACTACGGCTTGTCTAGTGTAGTCTACCTTCCGCTGCATATCAATAGGGGCATTTCTATCGTTTGTCTTTGAAACACCCGTGTTTTGAAGACTTCCATAAAAATCACCTATTCACCCCCCCTCTAGTCGAATACTAGCACTTTCAATTGGTATTAGAGCGAGGTGCTCCCTTGTTCTATGTGATTCGGTTTAACCACCTGGAGTTTAGCTATGTCGACTGCAGGGATAATCAAAGTCTCCGCTGCGTGCCCTGTCTTCGATGGCACTGATTACCCCTACTGGAAGAAAAAGATGCGCATGCATCTTGAAGCCATTGATGTCGATCTCTGGTATGTCGTCAAGAACGGTGTTCCCAAGATTGGTGAAGGTGTCACTCCTGCTGATGTCAAGAAGTTCGTGCAACCGGACTCAACTGCCAAGAAACGATGTCGTGGTCATCGACCAAGGCGATATGGTCGTGTGAGTGCTCTGGAAACTGCAAAGCTGGTCTGGGACTGGCTCTCCAAGGTCAATGAAGGCGTCTCAACATAGAGAGATTCAAGGATCAGTGTTCTTTGCAATATCTTCAACCGCTTCAAGAGAAATGACAATGAGAATGTTTAGCTCACATTTGATCGCCTCACTGACATCACCAATGAGCTTCATGCACTCGACGCCACAAAGATCACCAATCACGAAATCGTCAAGACACTTCTGAGATCTCTCGACAACTCATTTGACACCATGGCCCTGATTATTCAAGAGCGCCCTGACTTCAAGACTCTCGATCCGTCTGACATACTTGAGAGGATCAACACACATGAGTTCCAACTATCTGAGAAAAGAGATATCTATGGTCCCAACTATGGCCGTACTCGCGCTTTGAAGGCAAGGGCTGTCTCCTCGTCTGAAGAAGAATCTGACTGCAGTTCTGGTGATCCTGAAGACATTGAAAAGGAGCTTGCTATGCTTGTGAAGAAGTTCCAGAAGTTCACCAAGAAGAAAGACTTCAGAAAGTCTTCAAGATCCAGCTCAAGGAATGATGAAGCTTCCTCTCGTGATCACAAGAAGAGAACCTGTCACAAGTGCAAGAAACCTGGTCACTACATCTCCGAGTGTCCACGGTGAGACAACGAGACAAAGAAGAAGAAGGAGAGCAAGGAATACAATTCTAATGACAAGAAGAAGAAGAAGAAGAAATCCTCAAAGTCTTCTTCCAAGTCTTCATCGAAGTCTTCTTCACACAAGAAGAGCTCATCTGGCAAGGTTCGTGCTTTTGTTGGCAAGGAGATGGATTCAGAGGAGGAGTCTGCATCTGAGGAGGCAGAGGTGGAGTCCGAAGAGGAATCTGACTCTGGAGTAGCAAGCCTGGCTCTAGCTTATGCATACATCGCCAAGTCCATCTTTAACACTGAAGACAATGGCCTCGTCATCAACGCTGATGCTAAGGATGAGAACGACTCTGCTCCCACCTACTACTTCATGGCATGTGGTAAACTCACGCGATGCCTACTTTCAAACATCAAGTGAAGAAGACTCTGAATGTGAATCTAAACCTAGCTACAAAACACTTGCTAAAATTCCAACTGAACAACAGAATTCCATGGAACATATTCAAAAACTATTAGACAAAAGCGATGACCTGTTGGACATGGAAATGACCCGATCTCAGTCCTTAATTGAAGACATTAAAAATCTTCATGATAAGTATGAGGAACTTGAAAGTCATCATGAATCGCTGTCAACCTCTCATGAAAAGCTTTCCTATGATTATCTTCAAAGGAAGCAGGAACTTGAGAAATTGAGATCGGCTCATGAAGATCTTCAAAAGGAAAACGAGTCACTCCGCGCTCAGCAGATCAGTTCCGCTCAAGAAGGATTTGAACCACCATGTCTAAAATGTATTGAGCGTGATAATGTTGTCTCTGCTGCTGAATGTTCAACTGCTACTACTGTTGCAATATCTTCAACTGCTTATGTGGTAACTAACCCCTCATCTGAGGATACCACTACTATTGCTGATGAGAATGCCAGGTTGAAGTCATTACTTGAGACCGGAATGTGCGAAAGTCTCAAAGGGCATCAGACACTTTGTGATGTCCTTAAAAAGCAGATTCTGAACCGAAACCCTAGGAAAGAGGGTGTTGGGGTTGAGAGGAAAATGAATGTTGATGGTTCTTACTGGATGCCTGAGCAGTACCCCAAAACCACATGGATTGCTGCTAAGGGACCTTCAGTAGATCCATCTACCTTATCTGGCTTCACTAGTGTTAACCCAATTATCATTGATGAATCCTTTGATGCAAACTATAAACTGTTCAGGAATCAGAATGGTGATGTGTTTGCCAGGTATATTGGTACTAACTACAGGAATGGACCACCTCTTAAGAAGATCTGGATACCCAAAAGGTGTCTCGAAAGTCTTCCCGTGAATGTCGTTACGACACCACCTGGGAAGAAGACAAACCCCAGACCAAAGGCTTCATATGGTCCAAAGGCTTCATACAGACAGATGACTCACCCGAGTCACCCTAACGCCAATGTTTTGCAGGGAAATCATACTCAGAACTTTGAATATGAGCGTGTTTCATCAAACCGCTATGTTCGTAAGTCTAAGAACTTTTCTTCTTATTCCTATGAGTATTATTCTCCTCCTGCAAGGCTATTTGCTAGGGCTTCAAAGCCGAAGTTCTCAGATGCTGCACTTAGACTCATTGCTTCTAAGCCACCCCTGAAAATGTTGGTGGTTAAGAAAAGTTAACTCTCTTTTGCAGGGAAAGGTCTCCAGCCGTAAATCCAAGGCGTCTGATGCTTATGCTGGGGACCTTAAACATCTTGTGGGGCGCAAGATAAAATGCCCAAATGGACTCACTGTGTATTTCTGCCCGGGATTCTTTGACACTCATCCTATCTATCCTAACCAAGATCTGAACTTCTATGTTCCACTCGTTTGTCAAATGTTTATGCTTCACAACTCTCTTGGTGAAGCCTATCCCCCAAACTGTACTGTAGTCTATGGCACCTCAAGCTTCAGAATGGATTATGGATAGTGGCTGCACCAACCACATGACTGGTGATCGGAGTCTTCTGATGGATTCAACTCTTCGGCCGTCTGATAAGAGTCATATCACATTTGCTGACATTGGTAAAAGTAAGGTATTGGGTCTTGGTAGAGTTGCAATCTCAAAGGATCAGCACATGGATAAAGTGATGCTTGTTGAATCCCTTGGTTTCAACTTAATGTCTGTATCAATTCTATGTGATTTGAACATGATTGTGATATTTGGGAAATATCATTGCCTTGTCCTTATGGAATCTGACAAATCTCTAGTCTTTGAAGGGTATCGAAAAGATGATCTGTATATGGTAGATTTCTCAGCAGGACCACAACTTGCCGTATGTCTTCTAGCAAAAGCTTCAGAGTGCTGGCTCTGGCGTCGGAGGCTAGGACATGCGGGCATGAGGAACTTGTACACTCTCGCAAAGAAGAAGCATGTCATTGGGATCAAAGGCGTCAAGTTCAAGAAAGACCATCTGTGTGGTGCCTGTGAAGCTGGGAAGATGACTAGGGCCAAGCATCCCTCGAAGACAATCATGACGACATCTCAACCCTTCGAGCTGCTTCACATGGACTTATTTGGACCTACTCATTACTCTACTCTTACTACCACTGCTTGTCTCTATGGTTTTGTTATAGTTGATGATTACTCAAGATATACCTGGGCGCATATAATTCTCTATAAGACTGAAGTGCAGGATGTCTTCAGATGCTTCACCAATCGTGCCATGACGAACTATGGTGTCAAGATCAGGCACATCAGAAGTGACAACAGCACAAAATTCAAGAACACCGGCCTCGACACTTACCTTGATACACTGGGCATCACTCATGAGTTTTTTGCTCCCTACACACCTCAGCAGGATGGCATCATGGAGCGCAAGAATAGAACCCTCATTGAGATGGCTCGGACGATGCTAGATGAGTACAAGACTCCAAGGAAGTCCTGGCCTGAAGCCATTGACACTTCATGTTACATCATCAACCGAGTTTATCTTCACAAGCTTCTAAAGAAGACATCATATGAGATGCTAACTGGTAAGAAGCCAAACGTCAGTTACTTTAGAGTATTTGGTGCTAGGTGCTGGATCAAGGATCCACATCACGCTTCAAAATTTGCACCGAAAGCACATGAAGGTTTTATGCTTGGATACAGAAAGGATTCACACTCCTACAGAGTCTTCAACCTCTTTCACTATAAAGTGGTTGAAAGTGTGGATGTGCGGTTCGATGAGACTAACGGCTCGCAAAGAGAGCACCTGCAAAATGTGCTAGATGAAGTTCCTCCTAGTGATTCTATCAAGCTCATGGGTACTGGAGAAATCATACCATCCGAAGCCCAGGCTGAAGATGAACTCATCATTGCACCAAGTCAACCTGAAGACAATACTCAGCCTGAAGTCAATGCTTAAGCTGAAGACAATGATCTGCAAGGGCAAAATCTTCGTCCAGTACATCCCTGTGTTGCAAATGAAGTACAGATTGAGAAGATAATTGACAGCGTCAATGCACCTGGTCCACTCACTCGCTCAAGAGCAACACAACTAGCAAATTTCTGTGGGCACTTTGCATTTGTCTCTATATCTAAACCCAAGAAAGTTGCTGAAGCCTTTATGGAACCTGAATGGATTCAAGCCATGCAAGAAGAGCTTCATCAGTTCGAGCTGAATAATGTCTGGGAACTAGTCAAGCGTCCTGATCCTCACAAACATAATATCATTGGCACCAAATGGATCTATCACAACAAACAAGATGAACATAGTCAAGTTGTCAGAGACAAGGCTCGTCTGGTTGCTCGAGGTTACACTCAAATAGAAGGGATTGACTTCGATTAAACATTTGCTCCCGTGGCAAGACTTGAAGCCATTCGCATACTGCTTGCATATGCCAACCATCACAACATCCTTCTGTACCAAATGGATGTGAAGAGTGCTTTTCTCAACGGCAAGATTGAAGAAGAAGTGTATGTTGCCCAACCACATGGCTTTGAAGATCCAAAACATCCTGATATGGTGTACAAACTCAACAAGGCATTGTATGGCCTCAAACAAGCTCCTCACGCGTGGTATGACACGCTCAAAGACTTCTTGAAGAGCAAAGGCTTCAAACCTGGTTCACTAGATCCAACACTCTTCACGAAGTCATACGACGGTGAACTGTTTGTGTGCCAAATCTATGTGGATGACATTATCTTCGGCTGCACCGACAAGAGATACAGTGATGAGTTTGGGTGCATGATGCAAGAGCAATATCAGATGTCCATGATGGGTGAGCTGAAGTTCTTCCTTGGTCTTCAAATCCGTCAGCAGAGAAATGTCATCTTCATATCACAAGAGAAATACCTCAAAGATTGCCTGAAGAAGTTTGGAATGCAAGACTGCAAAGGATACATGACGCCAATGCCAACCAAAAGTCATCTGGGTCCTGACGACAATGGTAAAGAGTTCGATCAAAAGGCATACCGTTCCATGATTGGTTCCTTACTTTACTTATGTGCATCTAGGCCAGATATAATGCTTGGCGTTTGCATGTGTGCCAGATTCCAAGCGGCACCAAAGGAGTCGCATCACCTAGCGGTGAAGCAAATTCTTCGATATTTGGCTTACATCCCAACGATAGGATTATGGTATCCAAAGGGCTCAACATTTGATCTGATTGGGTATTTTGATGCTGATTATGCTGGTGACAAGGTTGATCGCAAATCTACCTCAGGAACATGTCACTTTCTCGGTCGATCACTTGTCTGTTGGTCTTCAAAGAAGCAGAACTGTGTATCACTGTCCACTGTTGAATCTGAATACATTTCTACTGGATCGTGCTGTGCTCAGCTTCTATGGATGAAGCAAACTCTCAAGGACTATGGCATCAACATGAAGAATGTGCCACTCTTCTGTGACAATGAAAGCGATGTAAAGCTTTCTAAGAATCCAGTTCAGCACTCAGACAAAGCACATTTAGATCCGTCATCACTTTCTTAGAGATCATGTCAACAAGGAAGACATTGATATCATTCACATCAACACTGAAGAGCAATTGGCAGATATCTTCACTAAGCCCTTGGATGAGAAAAGGTTTTGCAAGTTGTGGTGTGAGCTAAATATCTTAGAATCCTCGAATGTCCTATGAATGGACACACATCCTAACGCTTATGCATGTTGAAGACTTAGATGTGCAACACACGAAGTAACGTATATCTTCAATTAATGAAGACTTACCCTCTGAGTGTGAATACATTAATGTGGAATTTGACTTTGGAGTGCCATGATAATTGTGCACCTTGTCTGGGTCTAATACTTCCTATACGGTGGGTAACACCACCACCAAATCCTTATTGAAGTGTTTCTCTTGGTGTTACAATTGCAAAGTCTTCGCATTTGGATTGTCTTCAACATTGATTTGTCTTCATGATTCATCTTCACAATGTTGATTTGGTTCATATATATATATATATATATATATATATATATATATATATATATATATATATATATATTTGTGTTCTGTCCTCTACAACATTCACTTATAGCTATGTCTTCGCTCTTGAATCTTTTGATCTAAGTGAATGTGATCGGATCCTAACATGTTCTATGCTTCTACCTCAACTCTATCTATCCAAATCATATGCATTCTATTGAAACCTGTCAATTGTCTTCTCTGAGTCCTTGTCAGCAAAGGACAATCTGACAAACATTTAATCTGTTTTTAATGCTGCATATTGCCTGAAAATCGGAGAAGCCGGAACGACCACCCGACAATCCAGACGTGTGTGGGAACAAGGAACAACTTCCAATGGGTTGCATGTTTGCCACATGTCCCTCAGATGTGAACCTCCAGGGGCACCTGCGTAATTGCACTGTGCTGTCCCTTTCCTTATAAACACATCGCGGTAAAAATCCTGCTCCCACCTCTACACCTCGCACAAACCCTAGCGCCACCGCTAGCTCTTGACGACGCCGGTGACGAAGCGCTTAGCTGCCGCGACCTCACCGACGCCGTCCTCATGCCAGCTGCTGACCTCGTCTTCTCTGCTGCCGCCATAGGTGTCTTCCGTCGCCAAGTTAGGGCACGGGAGATTGAACTGCTAGGCCTCCTAATCTGTTCCGTCTTGCAGTTCTTCGTGTGGTAATTAAAACTTACTTTCTACTGCCTTTTTGATCCGATAGATTGATCCTTCTCTACCAAAAGTGGTTTCTGCATCTCATATCATGCCTAGTATATTCACTTATGCTTCACAACAAGTTAGATTCCTTACTTGTACCAATTCTTGGATTCATACAAATCTGGAACCAACTGTCAACAAATAAGTGAATGTCTTCGCGTTATGAGGTCAATATCTTCAACTGATTTATCTCCAAAATCTTCTGAGAATGCATATGACCTCTTCCCCTTCCCTCACACCTCTAATGCTATCACATGTACATGTCCGTGGGAGAATCCCTTGGTTCTCATAGTCTGCATTCATTTGCATCATTCTTACAGTGTCACATCAATTCTCCTGAAGCCAGTTCCTGTCTGACCAGCCGTCGGAAGCCTTTGCAAGTTCTAAAGCCATTCAATTTAAACTTCATGGCCATAGAAAAGTCAGCTAGAAAGAGCAGCAGACAGCGCCGTGGGAATACATCCAAAGATTTTCCACCTGATCTATATGAAATGTACAAGACAAACCCTGAAGAAACCTATGGTGAACGCAAAACTCGAATCCAATGGATTCAAAGATATTGGGCAGAGGAATGGTTTAAGTACAGATTCGTCACTGCTGAGTATGCCGAGAAGAATGCCATCAAGCGACCTTGGGGAGATATCTTATACAAAAATCTTCAACCCAAGTCCCAGTCCGAAGCCATTGATCAAGGCTTCTACCCTTACATGGTCCGAGGACCGAAGCCAGACAATGTAGACCCATCATTTGTGTTATGGTGTCGTGAAGACAATATGTTCAAGCGCAACTTCAAGTTTGCCAAGGATTCTGCTGCAAAGAACAAGAAAGATCTGGGAGTCAATTTCAACCCAGGCCCATCTTCACCAAGGGCAGATGGCACACATGATGCCAATCCCAATGTCATCAGGCCCTTTGGAAGTTTTGACGGCCTTCTCTCACACATCGCAGCTCAGCAGGCCACTATGGATAAATCTGATGACGACGCTGATACTAATGAAGCGCCTGCTCCACCTAAGCCATAGAAGCAAAAGAAAACTAAGGCTTCAAGGCCCTCTGCTGCACCACGCGCTTCGCATGCGAAGCCATTGGCAACTGCTCCTCCTGCATCCAGTATACAATCTGAAGATCTCTCTCACATCCAAGAAGACTGAGAAGTCTATACAGAAGAAGAGGCCCATCCTAAGTTCTGGTCAAGCACTGACCCCAACTGCCGTTCTGAGGAACAAGAATGAAGCCATTGATCTGTTCAGTGACAATGATCTTGGTGAGGATGCTCTTGAGCTGCTGATAAAGAGAAAGCAAGAGGCGGAAATCTTCAATGATCTGCCCCTCTTTGATGTGGACATCCTGAATAACTTCATTGACGAATGGTTTGCCAATCCGGACCTCAATATTGATGATCTTCAACTTCCCATTGGCATCAGTGTCTCTTTCCACAGTACCATTGCAAATGAAGTAGCTCTGGCTCAGAAGATAGTTGAGCTGAAGAACAAGATTGACTATGAAAAAGCTCAATTCAAGAAGCACATGGCCAAGCTCAGCGTGACTGATGTTCAGAACTTCAAGCAGTTGTTGCATGACCTCAAGGAAGCATTTCACAAGAAACGTGAAGAAGCAAAAGGTTCAAGAGACCGGATGAAACACCTCGCTGCAAAATGTGTTCAAGCTCACAATGAAGATGAAAAGCGCAAGGCTCTTGGGCGTCCAGGCATCGATCCCAAGATGGCTGCCAAAAAGAAGAAGCCGACTGTGACCCAAGCTGAGGTGTTAGGACAGGAAGCACCTCGCATCGTCTTCCCTGCCAGCATGACAGGCTCAAAGCCTAAGGTCCCCACAGTTGCTTCAGAACTGAAGAAGACAAGGGTAGCCGAGGCCGAAGCCAGAAAGCGCAAGAACGAAAATGTCTCTGACGATGCACCACAGACCAAGAAGCGGAAGACAAAGTCTTCGAAGAAGGATCGGGCTGCTCCCTCAGAGCCCCTTTTTGTTGAGCCCCTCTCAGTTGCTTGTCCTGCATCCCCCCACCAAGAGCGTCAACTAGTACTTCACGAGCCTGCTTCCACAGAGGCTCCTGAAGCTGAAGTAGTTCCAGCTATTGACCCCACCGCAACTGAAGACATTGGTTCCAAGACAATATAAAAGATGATGAAGTTCTTCCTCAGATCGAGCACCAAACGGTATCATCGCTTGTTCTCACGAACAACGAAATCATCAGCATTGGTCGTCCCTTGACGCCAATCTCTCAGGATGCATCATGGGCTGATCGCCCCCAACAAGAAACTCCAAGTCAAAGTTCACCCAGTACTCCCCCACCTCAAGTCACCACTCCAGTGCTTGATGATGATGACTATGTGGTCCAGTCAACTTCTACTCCAAAAGCGTCGCCTGCATTTCATAGGCTTCGCAAAGGACCAAGGCCACAAGTCGCTATGCCGAGTGTTCCAGCAGGAGAAGTGCAACCCAACTCAGTAGCACGTCAAGTGTTTCCTGAAGCCACTCCTACTATGAACGTCTCTGAGTCTGAAGCCAAGGCTGCTGAAGACTTACCGGCTGCATCAGCTGAAGAACATCAAGAACCCCGTGAAGAAGAAGAGCCAATTATCACACCCCCACACATCAAGAAGCTGTTCTTGAGGAGAACGAGTCTGTGCCCGACCCTCCAGCTCCTCAAGTGGAGGATAAAAATACTGAGGCGACCACCAACAACTGAAAGTGCGTTATATCGACTAGAGGGGGGGTGAATAGGCGATTTTTATGAATTCTTCACTAAGGAATTTGCTGGTGAGGAAATTCCTTAGCGAAGAACTACTTGCAGCAGAATAAGTACTCAGAAGTAAACATAACAGGATACAAACATAGTCATCATGATGAAATGAAGACTAGCACAGAGTACATAAAGCGTAAACACAGGATAACAAGATGAAGACAAACAGACTGAAGAAATTGAACTGAGGAATTTGCGAAAGTCTTCAGTCAAAGTCTTCAAGCACAGATATGAACAACATACAACACAGTCATGAGGAAATGAAAGAGTTGAGGAAATAGAACCAGTTAGTTGGTGAAGACAATGATTTGGTAAACCAGTTCCAACTCGCTGTCTCGGTTATGCGTCAGTTGGAGCGGCCGAGTATTTAAACTCGAGGACACGCGATCCGGACACCCAGCCTCTCGAGCCGCAACTCGGGATACCCGATCCTCACCGTATTATCCTTGAACTAAGACCACGCAGGTCTCGTCCAATCACTCGTGGTAAGTCTTCAGGTGACTTCCAAACCTTCACAGACTTGGTCACTCGGCGATCCACAATTCCTCTTGGATGCTCTAGACCTTGACGCCTAACCGTCTGGAAGAAGCACAGTCTTCAAAGTTAACAAGCGTCGGATCCACGCATTATCAATTTCTTTAGTGATGCTCAATCACTTGGGTTTGTGGGGTTTGGTTTTGGGATTTTCCTCACTTGATGATTTTCGCTCAAAGTCCTCGGAGGATGGGTTGCTCTCAAATGACAAGTGTCAAGTTCTCTCGGAGCAGCCAACCAACTAGTGGTTGTAGAGGCGGCTATTTATAGCCTAGGGAGCAGCGACATGATAAGACATAAATGCCCTTCAATGATATGACCGTTAGGTGGATAGGATATTTTGGACAGCGCCAAGAAGACAACAACGATCGGAAATTTGACTCTCAAATTCCTCGGGGCTATCATGTTCCTCCTTTGTGTAGGCAATTCAGCCTGGCGAATTCCTAACTCCTCGATCGAGCAAAGTCCTCAGTGACCGGAAGAACTGCGTCTCTGTCATTGAAGAAATTGGTGAAGCTGTATGAGATTTCTAATGGCTTCACTCGAAGGGATTGGTAGGTGTAGGATTTTGAGTTGAGCATCACATGGAAATTTTTCCTTAGTATTTCCTCGACCCCTTTAACGAAGACGGTGTTTCCTATGACTCAAGAAAGAGAAAATGAAACTACGAAAACAAAAGTCTTCACGCTTCATATTCCTCGAATGAATACCAAGTCTTCAAGGTCACACCAATTTCTTCACTTTCAAAGTCTTCAGAAAGTCTTCAGTCGAAGAACTTCATTTTTAGGGGTCGACTTTCTCTGTAAATATCAAACTCCTCATAGACTTATAGACCTGTGTACACTCACAAACGCATCAGTCACTTAACCTATAAGTCTTCAATACACCAAAATCACCAAGGGGCACTAGATGCACTTACAATCTCCCCCTTTTTGGTGATTGATGACAACATAGGTTAAGTTTTCAACGGGATAAACATATGAAGTGTAAATCGATATTGAGGAATTTGATTGCAAGATATAGAAGAACCCCCCGAATATGTGCATAGTGAGGAATTTGCTTTTGAGGCAATGCACATTTGAAGAATTGAATCATGGAGATCTCCCCTATATCTTGTAATTCATACACGCATTTGATATATAATATGAAGAATTTGAAATGCATGATGAAATATGGTGCACGATGAGATTGACATCGTGCAATAATATTAACGAGGAATAGGCATGCAGAATAACACATCAAAAGTATCAGAGCACAGTGCATCAAAGTCAGAGCACCATGCACCATCCAAAAGTATCAGGGCACCATCGAATTTAAGATTACAACTCGATCCAATAAAAAAGTTTCGAAGAACGAGAGTTGTAACTTAACAAAACGCCCATAATATAAACCCGCTTGAAGACTAACTCAGATTTCTCCCCTTTGTCATCAAATGACCAAAAGGATCGGCGAGGACTAACGCCTCAAGAATTTCAAATTGATGGGGGCGCTTGACATTATCGGGTTGTTCATTAAAGTAGGGCTGCCTTGATGTCGTCCAAATCTTCATGTTCATCGGTTTCAAGCGATGAAGAATAAGAGTTAGCCACTAGATCAGAACTTTGACTCTCTTGAATTTCTTGGAGGTGGTGCAGACCGGTCAAATGCTTCACAGAGACCCATAGTCTTGCTTTTTCATGGAATATACATGAGTGAGAACAGCCAGTGCGGTTGAGGGTTTCATGAAGGTGATCTGATTTTCTTCTTTGCATTATGAGTTGAGGTCATGTTGTGAAGAATTGCAGCAAACCGGCGCTTCACCCATTTGTGATTGCGATCAATCTTGATGAAGGCGAGGAGTAACTCATCGTCGATCATCACCACAGGTCTTTGTTGCTTGAGGCTTTTGCTTGGGCGATGTATTTGCGGCGGTGTCATGTGTTGCGAGAATCGTCATTGGTGGAGTAAGATGTAGCTAGACGGAATCGACCATCCAATGGACGAGTGCCTTCATCGATCCAAAGCAAGCTGCCTTGCCCTTATCATCGGATGATGAAACCGGTCGCTTGAGGACTTCAATGGGCGGCAAGTAGCTACCATGGTTGAGTGTCGACCTCGTAATTCGGTGAAGATCTTGCCCTTATGAATCTCATAATCCAAGGCGCATAGGGCTTCAGCTCAAAAGGTGACATAGCAACATTAGCCAGAGTCCTTGTCGGTGTCAAAACCGGCGGATCTCGGGTAGGGGGTCCCGAACTGTGCGTCTAGGCGGATGGTAACAAGAGACGAGGGACACGATGTTTTTACCTGAGTTCGGGCCCTCTTGATGGAGGTAAAACCCTCGCCCTGCTTGATTAATATTGATGATATGGGTAGTACAAGAGTGGATCTACCACGAGATCAAGGAGGCTAAACCCTAGAAGCTAGCCTATGGTATGATTGTTGTAATGTATGTTGCCCTCACGGACTAAAGCCCTCCGGTTTATATAGACACCAGAGGAGGCTAGGGTTACCTGAGTCGGTTACAATGGTAGGAGATCTACATATCCGTGTTGCCAAGCTTGCCTTCCACGCCAAGGAAAGTCCCATCTGGACACGGGACGAGTCTTCAATCTTGTATCTTCGTAGTCTTGGAGTCCGCGGATAATTATAGTCGGCTGTCCGGACACCCCTAGTCGAGACTCCTCGGTAGCCTGAACCAGGCTTCAATGACGATTAGTCCGGCGCGCATAATGTTCGGCATTGCAAGGCAGGTTCCTCCCTTGAATAATCCAGAGAAGATCATGAACACCAGGATAGTGTCCGGCTCTGCAAAATAAATTCCACATTCCACCGTAGAGAGAATAAAATATACACTAGCTCAATCTGCTGACGTATTATGCGGCGTGATATCACACCGCTGCCAAGCCACTGTTTGAATCGTTTTTTACTATAGCACCTCAGCACGTTTAGCGAAGCGGTTTCCTTGGCACGTCTTGTCGAGCGGAGATCGTGTTCCCCTTATTCCGGATTCTCATCAATACGTGCGTGGGTAACCCAACGTTCCGTCGCCGCGCCTCCTCTATCGAAGGTGAATCCCAAGCGGTCACGGAGGCGGCTCTTGGTATTTTTCCTCTTTATAAGAGGACCAAGGCTTGTCCTTGTTCTTCAATCTCGCATTGAATCTCCTCCTCGCTCGGTTCCAACACCCGAGCCTCAGTTCGAGCGCGGATTCTCAACCATGTCGCTCCGACCTCCAGGGCCGGTGGATGCCCTCCTCCGTCACGGAGGAGGACATATTGAAGTTACGTGAGGCCAAGTACCTGGCCTACGAGGTTTCACACAGGTTGCCCGCCCAAGGGCAGGCCATGCCCGTCCCCGAGCCCGGTGAGTTCGTTGTCTTCGTATCCCACCTCCGTCGGGGTTTAGGCTTCCCGACAGACCCCTTTGTGAGAGGGCTCATGTTCTACTATGGGCTGGACTTTCACGACTTGGCTCTGGAGTCCATCCTCCACATCTCCGCATTCATTATCGTCTGCGAAGCCTTCCTCCGCGTCACTCCCCACTTCGGCCTGTGGTTGAAAACCTTCAAGGTGGAGCCGAAGATGATCGGGGGGCGTCAAGCGGAGTGCGGCGGGGCGGCCATAAGCAAAAAGGCCGATGCCCCGTGGCCCAAGGGTTCCTTCCAAGAGGAACTCGGACTGTGGCAGCAGGAGTGGTTCTATATCACCGCTCGAAGGCAGCAGCAAAAGCCGCCGCCTTCATTCCGCCGGGACCTCCACGCCCGATTGATGTCGTGGGTCGACCAAGGGCTCAATTGGGGGCCGTCAGAAGGCGTGCCCTCACTGCGAGGCGGATTCGAGACCTCCAATCAAGGGAGATCGACTGATCGTGGTGATGCGAGTTATGCTAATCGGGCATCTTCGCCTCGCAAACGCCGTCCTCTCCATCTATGGGAGTTCAACCCGGAGGGACCTCGGATTCTCCAACACTTTATGGGTGCGACACCCGTGGAGATGTACCAGTTGTTCTTCGGACCGCAGGTGGCGTGTCCGGAATTAGCCGAGGACGCAGGCCTAAGCCGCAATCGCCCGGATACTCAGGTAAATAGCTCAGAGTCCAGACATTCTGTTTATACACCTTTCCTGAGTTCGCCTCCTGACCCATCACTCTTCACAGGAATGGGTGGCGTGATCAAGATTGATAAGGTGTCCGACCCCCCTCCCAGAGACCGCACTGGAGCCCGTGCTGGTCAGAATGTTGGAGGTCGCACCCACAGAAGGGGGCGAAGGGGAAAATAGAGGAGCTAATATTTTGCCCAAAGGGGCGTCTGAGGGGGGAGTCAAGAACCCCTCCCTCTAGGGGAGAAGAGGACCACCTCCGAAGATCCGGAGGCCAAAGCCCCTAAGCGTGGGAAGAGATCTTCACCGGGGGGTCCGGCGCCCGGAGAGAATCCGGACGCACAATCATCACCAAAGGATCAGCCCTCCAGCGAGCCGTGAGTATGAAAAAGGGAATTAATTAGTAAGGAAATACCTTCATTTGTGCTTCTGTGGGTAACTGAAATATTTATATTGCAGTTCGGATCTGCAGCCTTCTCAGATGAGTTCATCTTCGGGAGACCTTCTTAGGAGATGATGGAGATGAACGCCTCCGTCTGCAGCGCCGCCAGATAAAAGGCGGGCGAGCCTCAAGTATCGTCACGGAGGTCTCCCGAGTCCGGAGGGAGAGTTCGGCACCCACTAGTATCCGGCCGGGAGAACTGAAGAATCTGCTTGAGAGCTCGTCTATATCAGAAGATCACCGTGCGTTGATGCGTATGGTGATTGGAAGGATTTCGTCCGCCGAGAGCGAATTGCGCAATGCCGCCATGAGTTTTTGGCGGGATTTGAGGTATCGAGAATGGCGCACCCTTTTGTCTTTTAACAATTTTGCACATAAAATGTGCCTGTATAGATAGTAGCCCACAGGACTCGGTAGGTTGTCGGGAACGACGGCGTCGAGGATCGAAATCATAAGTAATGAATACTGCCGTTCCTATGCGGTGGCGGATAGTCCGAGGGCTAGCCGGACTAATGAGTTTGCGAGTTAAGTCGGCAACTTGACATAAGCGGATCACGGACATCGCACTTGTCAACCGGCGACTTGACGAGTCGCAAGGTAAATAAATTCTCTGCGATCGCTTTATTTAAGGGGTGAAGCCCTCCTCGATAAATTTTATCTTTGTTATGCAGACGGTGCTGCTGCTGTGGAGAACCCGGGCGAACTTGCTCGAGCTAAGGAGCAAGCCGAAGGAGTGACGCGTGACTGCGAGGGCGGCCGAGGAATTGAAAGCCGAAAGGGCTGCGCCTTGCCGAAGCGGCGGAGGTGGCGAATTGGCCATGAAAGTAAAGGATCTTGCCGACCGCAATGAGGCTCTTGAAAAGGCGCTTATCGGAGCGGGAGGACCTGAAGAAGGCCACCGCCGAAGCCAAGGATGCCCGCTCTGCAATGCGGGCTATGAAGGAGGAACTGCGCCAGGCCGGAGATATCGTGGCTGGCAAGCCTTTTCTGCTGCGTCGCCGGTTTATGGATGGAAAGTATGCTCAATTTGAGCGGATGATGCCGTTGAGCACTTCCGGAGCCAGGAGGATCACAAGACGGAAGAGCTATACTGGTCTCAATTCCATAGTCCGGACCGCTCACTTTCGTTGACAGACCGGTTAGTCGAATGGGCCGAGCTAAATAGATTGTCCGGACTTGCCATGACTAACATCATGGCCCATGTCTGGCCAGAGAGGCCCAAGGCGACGAGCTACTTCGGCTTACTGCAGCAATTCCTTGGAGCGGTGCCGCACATAAAGGAGATGAAGCGGTCGGCCTGCATCGAGGGCGCGCGGATGGCTCTTGCCCGTGTGAAGGCGCATTGTCCGGAGATGGATGCCACCGCTGTCGCCGCCCAGGGGTCGGATGAAAGCCGGCTCCCCGCCGAGCATTATTTCGGGGAAGTTATGCGTGGCGCTCGTGTAATAGAGTCGCAGTGCTCGAAAAATGTCACGTTCAAATGAACGTATTAGCTTGTAAAATGATGATTATGCTATAACTGCTTTTTATACTTGTGCGTCCCAAGTAGTAAAACTTCTCTGTCTGCCGTTTACATATACATTTGTATAACGAAAGATTGCGATCTTGACTTCAGCCCCCACGCACAGGGTGCGGGGGTGTTCGCAAAAACAACGCGTTTTCACACTTAATCCGACGTCACGGTCCCGTTTAAGGAGGTGGTGGCATAGCGAACGAGGCAATCCGGACTATAATGCTTTATCACTTTCACTTAGCCAGTGGAGCTCGAGGGTGGGGCTACGATATAGCCCCTGGTGGCACCGCACATCTCCGAATTCGAGTGCGTATGTGCTCGACCGGAAAGCAGTCCTTCGTCAAAGCGAAATTCAAACATTCCGGTAGTCGATCGAGTGGTTGACGTCTCTCGCTACATCATGATCGGTTTTGGCTTTCTCTACTTAGGTGCTCGCCAAATTAGCTCGGGCACTGTCGCGATAGTTCTCCGGTGCGCGTTAGCCGATGATCTGAGCGTAAGGCAGCAAAACAGGAGGCAGGCAAACCCAACATTTGACCAAAGACATGATTGGAGCTGATGCATATAATGCCTAACTTTCGAGGCGCCGAAGACTCCCTAAGGTGTTCGGTCTTTTATAATAATGGGCGAGAATGATGCCTAAGCCCTTAGTGTCCGTGCGGGCATGGTCTTCGACGCGCCGATGCCAAAGCGTCGAGCTCCTCTTTGGCTATAGGAAGAAACCAAGGAGAGTAACAACAAGAGACGGTAAAAAAGGTTTTCGCAGGTCTTAATCTGAAAAGAATCCTCTAGCGGGTCCCTACTGCACGTCTGCGCTTTGTGTCTCCGTTGCCGTTATCTGACGGGCATGCACGTTGTTCATCTGTAAAAAGAGAGGCGTTTAGTTTGAAAACAATTCGTGCGAAAAATATGTGTAAAAGAAGAAATATAAATAATTAAAGCGGTTTTATATGAACCCGCGCTTGTTTATCTTGCGCAGCCCACAGTGAAGAGGTATGCGGCTAGGGAGCCCTAGCTTTCGCCGAGGCCGGATTCGTCTATCTCGAGTCCGGGGTCTTTCGTGACCCTCGCAGATTGAAATGGCGCCCATGAGCGGGCATCTTAAGTGTAAGAGACGCGTAATGCGGTATGGCGCCGAAGCGGACAAAAGCCTTTCGACCCAAGAGTGCTTGATATTCACTTTCAAATGGGACGATGTGAAAAATTAATTTTTCGCGTCGAAAATTGTTCGGCGGTCCGAACACGACTTCTAGTAATATGGAGCCTGTGCACTTGGCGTAAGGGCCTGGCGTGACTCCTTTGAAGGAAGTGCGGCTGTGTCGGATTTTGGTGGGGTTTATCCCCATCCTTCGGATTGTGTTTGAATACAGCAGGTTTAAGTCGCTACCTCCGTCCATTAGGACGTTAGTAAATTGTAATCCGTCTATTATGGGATTCAATATCAGGGGAGTCCGTCCCGCGTTCAACGCTTCGGAATAGTCCGGTGGTCGAAAGTGATTGGCTTTGATATCAATCTCTATGGTTTCTTTGGGTTGGACCGCGAAGCTCTTTTAGAAAGTGCCGCCTTGTTTTTCCGTATTATCACATGAAGTGAGTTTCTTGTTTTGACCCCTTGTGGGAAAGTCTTTTGTTTTCCGGTGCTCTATTGGTGGGGTTTATCTTCTTCACTTGACGCGTCGAGCCCCTTG
The DNA here is from genome assembly GCA_021437245.1 of Aegilops speltoides. Taxonomy (NCBI): domain Eukaryota; kingdom Viridiplantae; phylum Streptophyta; class Magnoliopsida; order Poales; family Poaceae; genus Aegilops; species Aegilops speltoides. Next base: position 122,682,834 of record CM038143.1, on the reverse strand, counting down.
TGTTCGGCATTTAGTCGGCGGACTGTTTAAAACCCAACAATCCCTATGGGTGTGATTTGCGGGCCTTCCGGAATCTGTGGATTTGACATATCCGACCCAAAATCTTGTTTAAGTTGGACAATTAAATCCACCGTCATCCTTAAGAGGCTGTGTTTTGTTGTTGGGCATGAGCTTTTGAATCCGGCGTTGATTGCCGTGTTCTTTGGGCTTTTCTCTTTATTCGGTATTTGCTCTTTTCGCTGCCGTGATTTTCCGTTCCATCTCTTATCTCGGATGTACTTGGGTCATTGGTGCTGCATCTTGCTAGCCAGCTATCTTCTCCGCACGAAGCGGGTCATGAGGCTTGTTAGTGCGGACGTTGTCCTCGGTTTCTCTTGGTGAGGTGCACGGCAAGCCATTCGTCTCGGACATTATGCTTGAAAGCTTCTAAGGCTTGGCGTCCGGACAATCGACTATTTGGTTCTTTTGGTAAGGAACTTGTTCCGAATTCCATGTTGACTCTCCGGGCTGTTGAGTTATATGACTTGGATCATCGCATCCGGAGGGGACGTAAGTCCTTGAAAATTTGCTCTAAACGCATCCTCGAGCTCTTCCCAACTTCCAGCAGTGTTTTTCGGGAGGCTTTTAAGCCAATGACGGGCTGGCCCTTTGAGCTTGAGGGTAGGTATTTTATGGCGTGAGATCGTCTCCTCTAGCCATGTGTATATGCAATATATAATCTTCTATCCGAGACTCGAGTGCATTGTTCCATCGTAGGCCTCTATGTTTATGGGTTTAAATCCTGCTGAATTCACAGTCCGGCACCTCATCGGTGAAACATAATGGGTGTCTGGCGCCCAGATTTGTGTGTGCCGCTATCGCCGGACACTTGACGTGTTGCCTTGCTTCTTGGGGCCTTCTCCTTTGGCCGTAGATGGACTGGCTGGGCCATCTATCCTTCAAGTTCGTTGGTTGGTTTATGTGTGGCGCCGTTGTCGAATTTGGCCTATCATCTGGCTGTCTATCCAACCAGCAGCCCCTTTATTTTTGGACGGTGGGCTCTATGGCCTCCTCATGGACTCGTAGCAGCTTGCGCCGGGTAGCTCTTTGATTGGTGGCCATTGCCGTACTTGCTCTGCGGTTTTGAGTACTTTGCTCCATCTCATTACGAGTGTGTCTTCCCTTGTTTTGAGCCTCCGTTTTCCTTCTTGAGGCTTCTTGCAGATCTTGTGAGTCTTTTCGAAGGTTCTTGCTCTCCGTGGCATGTCCGCATGAGGTCGTCCGGGCTGTTGTTTTCACCGGAACTGGGTGATTATCTGACTCGTCGTGTTTGGACGGTTGCTTATCTGCATGTTCGTCGTCCGCTTGTGAGCCCTGCCGTATTGCGGGCTCCTTGGGAGCATTGTTGTCGTCGAGGCGGGACTTAGGGCGGCGTCTGCGCCGCCGTTTTGGTCGTTTATCGTCGGGGTCATCTTCTGCCGCGGCCCGTTGGTCCTCATTATCTCTCTCCTTTGGGGTGTCCACCATATATAAGTCATGTGACGAGGTGGTCCTCCCGTGCTTTATAGGATCTGTTTTTTGTTTGTCTCCGGCATCGTCGTCCATTCCGTCGATGTCTTCGGAGTCGTAGTCTAGCATGTCGGTTAGATCGTCGATAGTGGCTACAAAGTGGGTGGTGGGTGGGCTCTGAATTTCTTCGTCGTCCGTACTCCAACCATCCTGGCCATAGTCCGGCCAGGACTCTCCTGATAACGAGAGATGTTTTAGTGAATTCAGGATATCGCCAAAAGGCGAGTATTGGAAGATGTCCGCGGCGGTGAATTCCATAACCGGCGCCCAATCCAGATCGATTGGTAGGGGCGCGGGAGGTCCGGAGTCCGGCGAGGAGTCCGGCGCCTCGGAACCACGAGTTTCGCAGTGGACAAGATTAGTGTTCGGCTCCATCGCCGTGGACATTAAAGCCCCCAGGGCGGCGTCTATCCACCGGCCCTCGATCTGGGCGATCGGCTCCGGGCTAATGGCCGAAGAGGATCCGTGTGCGGCCACCAAGGCACTGTTCGGTGGCAGAGCAAGATCATGCCCGTCGTCACAGTGCGGCGCGCTTGGCTGTGGCTCGAGTGCGTCGAAGATCAAGTCTCCGCGGACATCGGCCGTGAAGTTTAAGCTTCGAATCGACTGACGGCAGGGGCGTAGCTTCGATCTGCTCGGATGGGCAAGTGAATTGGCCCATGCGAAGCGCGCCGAATCTGAAGATCTGTCCGGGAGAAAAGTCTCACCTGGACAGCGTTGTTGGTTGAAGATGCCATCAAGCCTATCGGTGGCGACATACGGAGGAACTCTCAATGAAAGCACCAATGTCGGTGTCAAAACCGGCGGATCTCGGGTAGGGGGTCCCGAACTATGCGTCTAGGCGGATGGTAACAAGAGGCGAGGACACGATGTTTTACCTGTGTTGGGCCCTCTTGATGGAGGTAAAACCCTCGTCTGCTTGATTAATATTGATGATATGGGTAGTACAAGAGTGGATCTACCACGAGATCAAGGAAGCTAAACCCTAGAAGCTAGCCTATGGTATGATTGTTGTAATGTATATTGCCCTATGGACTAAAGCCCTCCGGTTTATATAGACACCGGAGGAGGCTAGGGTTACACAGAGTCGGTTACAATGGTAGGAGATCTACATATCCGTATTGCCAAGCTTGCCTTCCACGCCAAGGAAAGTCCCATCCGGACACGGGACGGAGTCTTCAATCTTGTATCTTCGTAGTCTTGGAGTCTGGCGGATAATTATAGTCCGGCTGTCCGGACACCCCCTAGTCCAGGACTCCCTCAGTCCTCATGAAGAAATCATGGAAGTTGACGGGAACGCCATGAATGATGTTGAAAAGCATGTTCTTCATGATGCCAACGACATCTTCATCATTTGAGTCTTGGCCTTTGATAGGACTCATTGTCTTCGTCAGGATGCGATAGACAGTCCGAGGCACATATAGCAATTCTTTGACGAGGAATTTGGTTCGTGGGGCCTGCCCTGGCTTCAAAGGCTTCATAAGAACTTGCATATAATGATCTGTCAGTTCACGGTCATTGTAGATGCAACGTGCGCTGGCATGAGGAGGATCAAGAGGAAGGACACGAAGCAATTCAGTTCTTTGGTGCCTTATAGTGAGTGTTTTCGTCATCAATCCAGCACCCATGAATTGACATCTTGACATCTCGGTGATCGCAAAGTGGCATAGGCGAAGAATGAGTTCTTCATTCCAATCCACGAGATATCGGTCTGAAATTGATAGTCTGCCTCATGAATAACTTTCGGAGGCGGCTCAAGCACGGCAGAGATTCCATATCCACATGAGTAATAAGTTCATGATCGAAGATTTTGTCCTTGTCAAAGAGTACTAAGGAATAGAAGTTGGCTTGTGTAGCAGTCGAAGCGTCTCTTCCTTATGCGAGCGAGTCATATAGATTATGTCGATGAAGAACACATGCTCGTAAAAGAAGTCTTGACCTTGAATTTTTGCTTGCTAGAGAATGGATTCTTGGTTTGGGCAGAGGAGTGTCGGTGATTTGCGGCACAACCTCGAGAATCGCGATCTCAGTGCTTGGTGAGGAATTTCTAGTTCCTCTTCTTGTGCGGTTTGGGGATCAAGCGGAGTTCTTGACACTAGCGGCTGGAATTTCTTCATGAATGGCGATGTGGGATGAGTTTCTTGAGCCCATTTGAGCAGTTGTGGCCAGGGGTGAGGAATTTTTGAATAGGAGTGAAGAGAGGAGTATTGGGATGCTGACTTTCCCAAAAGTCATCGTTCATCACTGGTGTAGTGCATTCAATATCCACATCTTCTTCTTCTTCTTCAATTTCCTCAACACCAGCCTCTCCGGCTATGGCGAGGCATAGGTGAGAAGCTTGTTGGCGTTGAAGGGAATGTTTCCACTTCAATTTCTTCATCAAACTGCTCTGAGGTAGCAACAGAATGATTTTCTTCATCAGATCCACTTGGGATCTTGTAGTCTTCTCCATAAGGAACAATTTCCTTAGACGACATGGAGGAAATGGGAACGACATCAATGGGATTTTCAAGCGAGCTGGTCATTGCCTTCATTTTCTTGGCGGTGAGGAATTTGACTGGTGATGCCTTCCTTTTCTTCTTTGCAGCTCGCTCTGCAGCCTTGGTCTTCTTCACTTCATAGCGAAGGAAGAATTGGAGTTGGTGTTGGCGCAGGAGGAGCCGAGGGCGTGGTTCGGTTTCTTGGTAGCGCAACAGTGTAGTTGCCTGATCTCTTGATTTCTTGAGCGCACCACTAGTGGATGCCACAGGAATTTCTTCGGTGGCTGGAATGGAGTCATCAGCCACGGAACTTGTATTCTCATCGGCGAGGCTAAAAGTCATCAGCGGTCTTGGCATGTTCTTCAAGAGGTGAGCGAGTCTGCAGCTCGAGGATTTTCTTGTTGCGATGGGGCTGCAACAGTTGTCATTTTCTTCGTCAAATTGATGAATCTCACTTTGGCTCCTTGCCAATCAGCATTGTATGCATCGAAGTCCTTGCTGAGGGCTTGGATCTCAGATTGAGCTTTGAGAAGTTCTTCAGGAGTTAGTCTGACAATGTTCTTCTTCAGAAGCTTCTCCTTTCTAGCTTGTGCTCTTTTTATCTCACGGGCCTTTTCAAACTTCCATTTCTCTTGAGAGATGAAATGGGTCAGCATATGACTTTGACCAGGAGTCAGAGGCAGATCGGGCATTGGAGTGTTTGGATCCTGATGCCATAAGTCAATGTAGTCGAGGATCTTCTTTGGATCCAGAAGCAGAGGCACTGGTGTTCCTTTGGCTCTGGCGGCCTTTGCTTGTCTATCTCTGATGATTTCTTCAAGTTCTTCATCAGAAGCCTCGTCATCAGACGGCACTTGGAAAGCAACCTGTTTCTTTCTTGGACTTGGTCGAGGACCGCGTCCAGCTGTTGCTTTTGTCTTCAGCAGAGTGGGGCCTAATGAGGACATTGGTGCAGCTGAGGAACTCTTTGAGACACCGAACACAATTGAGAAACCACGAGTCCTTTGACATGTAGCCAGATGCACAGGAGTTGAGGACTTGGAGGGAGCTGCTGAGGACTTTGGTGGAGCAGCAGTAGTCTAAGGAATTTGCCGTGAGGGCGCGACTGAGGAACTTGGCCGTGAGGGCGCTGATGGTGAAGCACTTGGCTTGCGAGAAGGCTTCTTCGGCATTGATTTCCTCGGATTAACCGAGATCTCAGCGGCAGCAGCAGCAGCAGAATCCTCATTGAATTTCCTCACTGCCTCCTTGGCTTGTCTTGCCAATTTTGCTTGGCGCCTAGCCCATTCTTCAGGAAAGTCTTCACCACTTTTGATGCTAGTGGGATCGCGACTTGGCAGTGCCAATGGAGCTCTTGGGCATGGAGGATTTAAGGCGAATTTCTTCATGTACTTAGGAGTAACATATCGATATTCCCTCCATTCTCGTGCCCATCTTCGTTCAATCCTCTGAATCGCACTTTGCGCTGATTCTTATTTTCTTTGCCAAACTTGGCTTCATCAGTGTGCAATAATCCTTGTATATTTCATCGGGGATCTCGAAAAGCATCATGACCTCCGGTTTCTTTCCTCCTTCTGCGGTCTCTTCCTTGACCATTTTCTTGGATGGGGATTTTGAACAATAGAACACTCGAAGAAGTATGCGATTTTTCTTCGAGGAACGCTGCAAATGAGTTAAGTTGATGAGAACCTAGTGATTCAGCAGCGAACATGAGTACGTGTGAACAGAGTGTAGGTGCGAGGAATTTGGAGAGGTCATATGCGTTCTCAGAAGATTTTTTTGAAAAAGACAAGTTTTGATGAATTTGACCAGTTGAGCCTTGAGGAATTTCACTAAGCATTCTTGTCTTAGGTTCGAGTTATACAGATCAAAAATCCGCACAATTGAGGAATCTTGAAGAAATGAGTGCTTAGAGATGGATCAAGAGCATACTGATGTGTGAGGTGTTCATATGTGAAGATTTGAAGAATAAAACACCTTTGAAGATTTTCGAAAAGTTTGAGAATCAAAGCGATTAATAAAAGTGACTTTTAATTACCGGCGAAGAACACGACGAGCAGAGATGAACCGCGGTGAAGTTCGTCAAGTTAGATCTCCCACGCCCTAACTTGGTAGAGGGAGATAGCTACGGGCGGCGGAGTGAAGATTTCCGCAGCCGGCGCAAATCTGACGATGACGAGGTTGAGGCGGTGAAGCTCTTCCTCACCGCGGCGATGGAGAAGCGGGCGCTAGGGTTTGAGGAGAGCTCGGCGAGAGGCGGCGACGAAAGCGAGTAAATGAAGTAAGGAAGGGAGGAGGGTATTTATAGCCACGGTAAAAACTGTTAGCCGAAGATTTTGGGACGAACATGCCCTGCCCTTTCTTCTTCACGCGACATGTGTCACCCACGTCTTGTCGAGATGATATCGTGTAAGATCGTGGGTGAATAAAATAATACATCGTGGGATCGGAGCGGTTTGGCGGTAAAACCGAAAATCTAGATAAGATTTGTTTTAAAGTTTAGTTCACAATTTCTTGGTGACAAGGACACAGTGAAGACTTTGAACGAGTTTCAAATAGAACGCACATGAAGAATTTGTGAATAGATTGGGTTGAGTATAGCATAGAGGGGAAAGGGTCCGATCACATTCACTTAGCAGAAATCACAACTTGAAGAAATATCAATAAGTGAATGCTGTAGAGGACATAAACTCATATATATATATATATATATATATATATATATATATATCCAATGAAGACAAACGTCGGAAACAGTGAAGATTTTGCAAAGTTGAAGAATTTGAAAAACTGAAGAATTTCGAAAATGAGGAAAAACTCAAATAGAAGATTTTCAACTTTTTATGGTGGCGTGACCCACCGTATAAGAATGATGATTTCAGACACCGCGTACAATTGTCGTAGGGTTCTGAGAATCAAATTCTTCATTAATTTCTTCACACTTAGAGTGTTATTCTTCATTGATTGAAGAAAAACTTTTCTTCATGTGTTGCACATCTAAGTCATCAATTACGCATAAGGGTTAGGATGTGTGTCCTTTTCAAAGAACATTGAAGATTCTAAGATATTTAGCTCACACGCAACTTGCTAAATCTTTTCTCATCCAAGGGCTTAGTGAAGATATCAGCTAGCTGTTCTTGATCTTCACATGCTTTCGATAGATGTAAGCCCTTCAACACATGATCACGAAGAAAATGATGGCGAATCTGGATGTGCTTTGTCTTGAGTCTTGAAGCGGGTTGTGAGCAATCTTGATGGCACTCTCATTGTTGCAGAGGAGAGGCACATTCTTCACGTTAGCGCCATAGTCCTTGAGGTTTGCTTCATCCAGCGATTGAGCCTGACATGAGCCAGCAGCAATGTATTCAGCTTTAGCGATGAAGCGGTGATCGCAGATTCTGTTTCTTGAGGACCAACGGACCAAAGATCGTCGAGAAATGACAAGTGCGGATGTTGACTTGCGGTCCACGATCACCGGCATAGTCGAGTCGAGAATATCAATGAGATCAAAAGCGAGCCCTTGGGGTACCATAATCCTAGTGTTGGTGTGTGAGCTAGATATCGAAGAATATGCTTCATAGCCTTATGGTGTGATTCCCGGTGCAGCTTGAAATCGGGCACACATGCAAACACTAAGCATTATATCGGCCTAGATGCACATAAGTACAATAAGGAACCAATCATGGGCGGTATAGCTTGTGATCGAAGTCAATACCATTTTCATCGATTGCATAGATGGCCATTTGTGGGCATAGGAATTTTGATGCCTTTGCAATCTTGCATGCGAATTTCCTCGATACATCTTTGAGGTATTTCTCTGAGATATGAATATGCCATTCTTATTTCTTGCGAATTTGAAGACCTAAGAAGTTTCAACTCTCCCATCATAGACATTTGATATTCTTCACTCATCATATAGGCAAATTCATCACTATAACGTTGGTCAGTACAGCCAAAGATAATATCATCAACATATATTTGGCACACAAACAGTTCACCATCATATGATTTAGTAAAAAGAGTAGGGTCGAGTGAACCGGGTGTGAAGCCATTCTTCACGAAGAATTCCTTCAATGTGTCATACCACGCTCGAGGGGCTTGCTTGAGGCCATAGAGAGCCTTATTGAGTCTGAAGACTTTGTCAGGATTTTTGGGATCTTCAAAACCTGTGTGTAGCCTTGAGCTACTAGTCGTGCCTTATTCCTCACCACAAGGCCATTTTCATCTTGCTTGTTGCGGTAGATCCACTTTGTGCCAATGATATTATGCTTGCGAGGATCTAGGCGATTGACCAATTCCCAGACATTGTTCAGCTTGAACTGATGTAATTTTTCTTGCATAGCCTGAATCCACTCTGGCTCCAGAAATGCTTCATCTACCTTAGTGGGCTCTGTGATAGAGACAAAAGCATAATGCCCACAAAAGTTAGATAAATGTGAAGCTTTTGAGCGTGTGAGAGGACCTGGTGCGCTAATGTCATCGATGATCTTCTCCACTTGCACTTCTTTTTGCAAGCGTGGATGAGTTGGTTGTCATTGAGGATTTTGATCAGCATTTTCTTGACATCATTTTCCTCATCATGTTCTTGGTGCATCAGCTCGGCGTTCTTCATGAGCAGGAATGAATTCTTGACATATTCTTGATTGAAATGACATCCTCGGTTGCCTTGAGCTTGATAGCATCTTGGTGCTGGTTCATCTAACACTGAAGGTAGGTGCTCTCTTTGCGAGCCATTAGTTTCATCGAACCGCACATCTCTGGTGTCGACAATCTTGTGAAGAAAAATGTTGAAGACTACTGTAGGTGTCGAGTCCTTTCGTAACCAAGCATAAAACCTTCATGTGCTTTCAGTGCAAATTTAGAGTTGTGGTGAGGATCTCTAATCCAACATTTAGCACCGAAGACTTTGAAATAACTCACATTGGGTTTCTTGTCAGTGAGGAGTTCATATGCAGTCTTCTTGAAGAATTTGTGAAGATATACTCTGTTGATGATGTGGCACTCAGTATCAATTGCATCAATCCAAAAATGCTGAGGCGTTTTGTATTCATCAAGCAAAGTGCGAGCCATATCAACAAGAGTTCTGTTCTTGTGCTCCACGATGCCATTCTGCTGAGGAGTATAGGGAGCAGATAACTCATGAGTAATACCAAGTTCATCAAGATAAGCATCAAGACCGGAATTCTTGAACTCAGTTCCATTGTTACTTCTGATATGCTTGATCTTCACAACAAAGTTGGTTGAAGACCTCGAGGAAAATCATTTGAAGACTTCCTGCACTTCATGTTTGTAAGTAACAATGTGTACCCATGTATATCGAGAATAATCATCAAAAATGACAAAACCATATAGAGATGCATCATTAGTGACTGCTGAGTAATGATTAGGTCCGAAGAGGTCCATGTGAAGCAATTCGAATGGACGGGTAGTGGTCATGATAGTCTTTGCTGGATGCTTGGCCTTGGTCATTTTTCGACTTCACAGCTCGCATAAGTGATCCTTGAGGAATTTGACATTCTCAATGCCAATGACATGCTTCTTCTTTGCAAGCGTGTTCAAATTCCTCATGCTGCATGACCAAGTCGTCGATGCCATAGCCAGCCTTACGAAGCTTTTGCAAGTAGATACACGGCTGGTTGTGGTCTGTAGAAATCAACAATATCTGATCTCCTCTCCTAAAGCCTTCAAGACTTTGGAATTGTTAGCTTCCATAATCACAACACAGCGATATTTGCCAAGACAACAACCATATCAAGATCACAAAGCATTGAGATGACATGAGATTGTATCCTAAGGACTCAACAAGCATGACTTTGTCCATGTGCTTATCCTTAGAGATAGCAACCTTACCAAGACCCAATACGACTTTTGCCTTTGTCAAAAAGATGATATGCTTGAGGTGGCGGTGATAAGGAGCATCCATCAATAGATTCTTGTCACCGGTCATGTGATTTGTACATCCACTATCGAGGACCCATTCGGTGGTTTTGGGTTGATCATCCTGCGAGATGAATTAGTGTATCTTACAATCTCATATGCTTCATCGATGAAGAATATGATATCAAGTTCATCGGATGAATTTCATCAAGCGAAAAACATATATATAGCGATATGAGGGCGTGTGAAATGAAAGTTCATTTCATCATGATTTTCTGCGTCCTTTCGAGAATTTTGTCGAGTCCCTGACAAATTCTTGAGACGTTAAAGCACGTCTGGAGACCTGACCTCTTGAAGAGATTAGTTCTTTTCTTCACCACCCACATCGGAGGGTGGCAAAGAGTTCATCATTCTGCGAGCACCATATGAGAAAGGTGGCAAAGATGCCAAACCATTTCGTTTCACATAAGAGGGGTTAGGGTAAGCATATGAATAAGCGAGTAATTCTTGAGGACTTATGAACATAATGGTTTGAAGAATAATGCACATATTCATAGCCCTTAGCTCTACCTGCGAGACAGAGTTGTTAGCACGATGATAATCATATGAGGACTTTGATCCATTTGAGAATTTGATCCATGTGAAGAATTTGGTCCATATGAAGAATTTGATCTGGGGTTCTGTTCTTCACGGTGGTGTCATGAGGACATTCACTGAAGACTTTCAACACAACTTTTGGGAACCCAGATTTTCTTCATAGGGGAACCGTTCTGCGATTAGTGCCAACATATCTAGCAAATACTTCACCATTCGATTTTTGAAGAGTTTATAGTTGGAGTCAAATGACTCATCGGAAGAATGAGGAGATTCACATGTAAAGCCGGATAAGTTAGATGGATCAAGCTGGAGGTCCTTTGCGACAACCCATGAGGTTTTGGGGTCTTGCTCGGGCTTCAATATGTTCCATCGGCATTGAGTTTCCTCTCAAAGGCAATACCCTCTTTCCTAGGGTTTCTGTTGAGGATCTGCTTTTGAGCACATCACAAAGTGTCGATGCCCTTTGAGGCTTTTGTACATGCTGTCATGTAGAGTTCCTTCAACCTGCATTGTCGGTGATACTAGCAATGTCCTCGGATGAGGAATTAGTGATAGCGAGGCGAGATGAAGAATTTGTAACAGTTGAAGCATTTGAACATTCGGTGAAGAATTAGCGATTCATGTTCAATGCACTTTAAGCATGGGGAACAAATTCTTCACGAGAAGCTGATTTGTTGAGCTAGTAATGAATCGCGCTCCTACGAAGATCTTCATAACACACTCTTAGCTTTTCAAGATCTTCCTTTCTTTGAAGAGATTCAAGAGAAAGCTTCTCGTGATCTTGCTTTTCTTGAAGAAATTCATAAGAAAGTTTCTCATGATCAGACAAGAGAGAGTTATGATGACCTTGAAGGTTATCAAACCTAGACTGAAGTCTCTGAAGATTTTCGAGACAAGGCTTTAGTGCGATCCATTTCTTCACCCAACATATCATCACTTTTATCTAGCATGTTTTGAACCTTTTCAAGAGCCCGTTGTTGTTTCACAGCAATCTTAGCAAGTTTAGAGTAGCTGGGCTTGAGATCCTCATCAGATTCATTTTCACTAGATTCGGAGGAGTTGTATTTGAGTACCTTAGCACCTTTCGCCATGAAGCAATAGGTGGGGCGTAGCCATCATTATCTTCATCGGGTTTGTCGGTGGAGTGAGTTTCTTGATGTTGAAGATGGACTTGCGATGAAGGCGAGTAGCGACGGACTTCGCCACACGGACTCAGATTCTTGAGACGCCTCCTCTTCATCATTTTCCTCGATTCAGCTTCATAGTCCATCTCCTTGCCAATGAATGCCGAGCCTTCTTGGAGCTGCTCTTCTTGTGAGATGAAGACTTGAGGATTTTGATGAGCGAAGATTTTGCGATTTCTTCTTCTTCTTCGCATCATCAGGCTGTAATCCTTGTATTTCTTCTTCTTCATTTCCTTTTCCCGAGGACAATCTTGAATATAGTGACCGGGCTTCTTGCATTTGTGGCAAAGCCTTCTCTTATAGTCCTTTGGATGAGGAATCATTGCCTCTTGAGGATTTTCCAGCGACCACGTCTTGTGAACTTGGAATTTCTTCAAGCGGTGCTAGATCTGGCTCGATTCTTGAGATCACCAAGGCTACTACGGAATCCTCATATTGAGTCGAGACCTGACCTTGGCCTTGAGGGCATGTGGTTTGCCATAGTTTGAACCATAGAGATCTCTCTTTTTAGCAAATTTGGAACTTCGTGAGTGTTTAGCCTTCGAGGATATCGGCAGAACAAGCGACTTGTAGTCAAGACGTTCTTGTATCATCCGTCCCGAGTATCAAATGAGGAATCAAGTGATCTCAACAGTTTCTTCACAACTTCATGATCAGTGATGTCAGTGGCACCGAGGGCTTAAAGCTCATTTGAGATGTCAGTGAGGCGATCAAAGGTTTGTTGGACATTCTCATTGTCGAGTCTTTTGAAGCGGTTGAAGAGATTCTGAAGAACATCGACTCGAGAGTCACGCTGAGTTGAAACTCCTTCATTTACTTTGGATAGCCTATCCCAGATAAGCTTAGCGGTTCCAAAGCACTCACTCTTCCATCTTGTCCTTTGCTTAGATGACCACATATGATATTCTTTGCTTGAGAATCGAGTTGTTTGAATCTCTTCACATCGGTGGCGTTCGGTGAGGGTGACGGAGGGACACCATTTTCCACAACATACGAGAGATCGTTATCAATTGCCTCAAGATGCATTAGCATCTTCTTCTTCGAAAGAGGGGTAGTCCGTTCCATCAAAGGTAGGACACCCGGCCGAGACCTTGATCATACTGCGGTCGACATAACTAAAACTCGGCGGTTAAACCAAAATCACACGAGAACAAGGAGTACCTTGCTCGATACCAATTGAAAGTCGTTATATCGACTAGAGGGGGTGAATAGGCGATTTTAATGAATTCTTCAACGAGGAATTTCTTTGGTGAGAAATTCCTTAGCGAAGAACTACTTGCTGTGGAATAAGTACTCGAGTAAACATAACAGGATACAAACATAGTCATCATGATGAAATGAAGACTAGCACATAGTACAAAAAGCGTAAACACAGGATAACAAGATGAAGACAAAGCGGTGAAGAAATTGGGCGAGGAATTTGTGAAAGTCTTGATCAAAGTCTTCAAACACAGATATGAACAACATACAACACGATCATGAGGAAATGAAAGAGTTGAGGAAATAGAACCAGTTAGTTGGTGAAGACAATGATTTGGTAAACCAGTTCCAACTCTTTGTCTCGGTTATGCGTCTGGTTGGAAGCGGTGAGTATTTAAACTTCGAGGACCACATGATCCGGACACCCGATCTCGAGCGCAACTTCGGGACACCCGATCCTCACCGTATTCTCCTTGAACTAAGACCACGCAGGTCTCGTCTAATCACTCGTGGTAAGTCTTCATGTGACTTCCAAACCTTCACAGACTTGGTCACTTGGCGATCCACAATTCCTCTTGGATGCTCTAGACCTTGACGCCTAACCATCTGGAAGAAGCACAGTCTTCAAAGGTAACAAGTGTCGGATCCACGCAGGATCAATTTCTTCAGTGATGCTCAATCACTTGGGTTTGTGGGGTTTGGTTTTGGGATTTTCCTCACTTGATGATTTTCGCTCAAAGTCCTCGGAGGATGGGTTGCTCTCAAATGACAAGTGTCAAGTTCTCTCGGAGCAGCCAACCAACTAGTGGTTGTAGGGGGCGGCTATTTATAGCCTAGGGAGCAGCCCGACATGATAAGACATAAATGCCCTTCAATGATATGACCGTTAGGTGGATAGGATATTTTGGTGTCGGTGTACTAAAGTAGGGGTACCTTAGTACCCGAACTTGAAACGCGAGCGATCGTGATGTCATGGCAATGCTTGCAGGCGCGCCAAGATCCTCCGTCATCCTATTCTTGCCATTCAAGAACAAAGTGTTAGCGAGAAAGCGAGGCCCGGCAAGAGGAGCTTGCGGGAAGGACAAAGACCCGGCAAGAGGAGCTTGCCGGAAGGCCAACAAGACACTTGTAAAACTTGCCATAGCGCCCGGACATCCGGCAAGGCCGGTGACGGCAAGCTTCTTTGGTACGATGAGACAACGGCCGCGGCAAGGCGCTTGCCACGGCAAGGCTGCCACTCTGCACCCAAGCTCCAACGCATCCAATGACGTGTCACCCGGGACTATCCGGGAGCGCGTGGCGGTATTTGTGCAGCCATGCGGTGCAAGGTGGCAGCGAAGGTGACAAGGAGGCCATCGTGGCGATCGGTGGCGCCCCTAACGGTCGCTTCCTTGCCTTTGTTGGGGCGGCCGGACGGGCATTAAATGCCCTTGTCCCCTACCGTCGAGTTAGGTAGGGGCCTTTGTTGGTAATAGTTGTACCAACCTGCATTTTACTCTTTTACCCCTTTTCTCGCTGCCACTGTTGGTGACCCCTTTAAC